>CM071637.1:19100484-21500484 GCA_036419045.1 Scirpophaga incertulas
AATTTCATCAGAGCTACTTTTCTAATATTAGTCTGAAATGTCATTTTTTAGTTACTCAATAATTCATAGGAAGTTATTTTTTGTGACTGGAACATCTATATATTAGTCGGTTAACCAATTTAGTCGCTAAAGTAACATTTCAAACATACAACAAATCATAATGTCAATTGGGAGCGGTTGGGTTCTTTAGAAAAGTAAGCTTGGCTGCCTTTTGGTCACTTATCGATAAACAGAAAAATTGTTATCACGAAAAAAGTCAATATTTGTGAATTAACTGATTTCATGTTAGAATCCTCGGAATCCATGTATTAGTCGGTACAATTTACTCTAAAAAAATTGCAATAATTGTAATTGGGATTGTAATTATGTTTAAGTAGCGATATTGAATTCGTATTTTGAAAATATTACATAAGAATGAGTGGTTGACTCAAATTTGGGTAACATGTTGCTAATCTGGCAAATGAAGAATACAGAAAATCGACCGATTAATAGATTGAAGATATGTTTAACTTTAAACGAGTGTATACAAGGCGTGGCATATCTGGTAGGCTAATTTCGTGTTTACTACCCACAGTATAAGAGAACAACATTAAATTCACTCAAATCAATCAATCATGACAAAAGCTGTTAGTCAATTAACGTACATTAAAATACCTACTGGTTAAGTTTTGCCTTATATCTTACCTAATAGTTTCTTGTGGCAATTGAGGAACTATCTGTGTACAAATAACTCCTAATTATCGGAATAAAACAATATTATATTACCAAAAAGGCATAAAATTCCGAAGGAAATCAAATCCAACTTACACAACAATTAATTTATTTAAACACTAGATGTAAAAAACACTTTGTTAGCGAGAATCACATATATAAAATAACCACAGAATATAAAGGAAAACATATGCAAAAAATAAGTATTACAACATAAGACATTGTTTCAACTATTCGCCAAGCAATGCTTTGTTGAACATTAAATATATCATTCCTGTGTCATAAGCGGAAAGCAAGACAATAAAGGGCCGAAGACAGGAATGCGGGGGAGCTACCTCGCTGCCCGCCGTAAACAACGACAACTATGTGCGGTCACCTTTATATTTCATGCAAATCGGCCGCGGCAAGGAAACAGTTTTATGGAAGAACCCTATTGCGTGATAAACGGCGGGACAACAAAAGCTCATCGCTTTTATAGTTTATCCTGTGACATTATGGACGATAATAGCGGTTACCGCATTTTGCTGTCCAGACAGTTCCTCACTCATTTATAAACTCATAACGCATTCTTTACGGTTGTAAATTATTGCTGAAATAATTTGTACCTATTAATTTTAATATTTCACTAATGTGTAATTTCTCAATTATTAGAGTTATTGCTCAATGTGTTTCTTCTATCAAATATGTCTAAGTACAGGATACATAAGTCGTCAAATCAACGGTAGACGGAGCAAACGCGTTTTGGAATGGAAGCCTCGCTTCAAGCGACAGTTTGACAGGCCCTCGGCAAGATGTTTGGACGGCATCCGAACGATTGCAGGATCGGTCTAGGGATGAGTGACGGTAAATCAGGTTAAGTGTGAAAAATGGGAGCATTTGCCTACTGTTGAACATATGCCTCTATGTTCAACAAATTAGAGCTAAAGAAGAATATAAAATTTAAGAAGAATATACATTTTAATAAGAATATAAAAATATTAGCTTGAAACTATGATTTATAGTGAAAAATAGTAAAAATGAAGAAATCGAAAGGTATTAACAAAAAAATTTCGACGAGCTCTGCACTAAATTGTACAAAATCATTTAATTTTACCATTCAGCTCTGCAGTCACGTGTATGTTGAACGCACATTCACTTAAAATTTACGCGAATAGAACGACACGTGATACGAGACTTATCAAAAAATGCATCATCGAACAACCGCCATAAACGTTACAAATAACCGCGAAATATCGCGTCATTAAATAATATCGCCGAGATAAGTGTAATTTAATGTCCTTTTTATATCGATACGACTTTTCAAACACCCCTTGGTGTATGAAATGCGAATGCTCTGCGCGGTTCCAAAAGATTGCTATTCGACATCTCACATATCAAAATATATCAACTAGAAATAAATTGTTAATCGAGTTGACTTCGCATACACGGCTTCGACAGAGAGGACGAACAATAGAAATGCACATTTACATACTGTCTTATCTATGTAATGTATAAAAATAATTACTTTTATTTTACATATTAGTTAATTTATGAGTAGCTAATTTAAATTTAGGAAAATATTTACATAATTTGAATTATGATTTCGGATTTTTATTAATCTTCGTAAACTTTATATTTAACTAGCGACCCGCTCCGGCTTCGCATAGGTGCAATGCTGGTACTAAATACTCTACAGAAAAACTGCCATATAGATTTATATCAAATCAACAATGTATTTAAGGTATTTAATTGAATAAGGATTAATGCTGTATTAGTTGAAATCGTTTCGAAAATTAGCCATTATTTGTCGTAAAAAGTAAATGACAATTTTTTTTTATTATGGGTCCATAAGAGATAGACATATACCATCGCGGAGTTTTCTGTAGACCTTTTCAATGTTACTTAGTATATTTTTTTGATAAATCTCGGTTCAGCCTGCGTTTGCAATGTAAGAATCACATTAAAAACCTCAAAAATAACAGTATTTCTCCACTATTTAATGGATGTTAATATACATATAGTATATAAACCTTTCTCTTCAATCACTCTATCTATTTAAAACTGCATCAAAATCCGTTGCGTAGTTTTAAAGATGCATACACAGGGATATAGGGACAGAGAAACAGACTTTGTTTTATTGAACATGTTTTATTAAGTAAGTTAATTTATAGTTATTAATATATATGACTCAACTATAAGAACTTTACACTAATGAGAATGAAACAGATTATTATCCAGATGCTCTAATACCTTATGGAATCTTACTAGTGAACACTGATTAGATTTTCATTAAAAAAATCAAATGCTGCTCTTGTATAAATGAAACTAGTTCGGAAATAATATAAACTATTTCATTTGACAATCATATATCAGATGTATGAAAAAGTTTGCTCCACCTACGTAAATAATATTGGAAGGGCTAACATCTGTGCAGAAATCACCCGGTCACTAGAATATTGTTTTCACTATATTAGAAACGTGCTCGCAATTTTTAAGAGCGAAAAAATTCTATTTCAAGAGTGGAAACTGACGTTTGGCGTATTTGATTATACGTCGAGTGTGTATACCCGTTTTACAGTGTTATAAAGTGAACGATATTGGAGAGCTTTACGATTCGATTTACATGCGATATTGAAATATTCACTGGTGAATTAAAAATTTTGTAGTATCCCATGAAAGAGGATCGTTTGTGTTTTTACGATCAAATACAGGCTCGATGCAAATACGTGAAAAATGGTTAAAGGTTTGCTATATACGTTTGAGTAATTATGACTGAATCGTTTAATTTAATAGAGATAACGGTTATTAGATTTTTATTGAATATAAACTTAAATATATAATTTCAACATTTGTATTTTAATTTTTAATAGTCAGCATTGTGAAAGCAGGTAAACTAGTAGATATCTTATCTATATATACAAGCTTTAACTCAAATGTAAAAAAGTAATTTTTAATTAATTCAAAGCGAGAGGTATATAGGACAATCAATAAAATTATTGATAATTGTATATCTATTTCATATTTATAGATTATATTTGGAGTCGGTTTCAGCTAAGGACACTTTAATCCTGCCTATGTGAATAGCTGGAGTAGAGTGATAGACAATTTTTTGTTGATTTAATCAATTATTCAATTTAATACAACCACCTCTGAAATATTACATTATATATATAAAAATATCATCGATTCGGAATGATCACTTAACAAAAATTTTCGCAGTCTGAAATAAACATTTTTAACAATTTTTCAATAAACCTTTATTTTTAATAATTAAATAATATATTTCAACATACATTATATTCATATTTGGTCACATAATACTAAACCTATTGGCGCTGTCAACTCCGCGTCACAGCTCGGTCATGGTTGAGTTGAAACGTGCTGCCTTGTGCAGATATCTGGTGTTTAGTATTGGATTGCTATACCTAATTGAAAACATGAGACTGGGGAGAGTTGTTGGTACTATTCGACATATGATAGTATGACATGCTCGTTACTGTCACAGCTCTATTATATATGATGTAATAATGATTCAGAAGATATACAATGGGAAAAATATATTAAATTATTTTTACATGTCTCATACCTGAAAATATATGTTTTTTATCGAAGTAACTGGTCTTTCATATTAAGTAATGATTTTTACTTACAGAAGTAAATTTATTCTGGGCAACGAAAAAATCTTAAAAATATTACAGATATTTTGTGTTAGTTAATATACTGTTACGAGCTGGGGTCAGTAAATTAAACGGCGGTCTACCAAAACACTAAACTTTTATTAATTACCACACTAGTCACTAATCACTTATGTAACTGAAAGCACTGAAAGTCGCTTCTTAGTTCTCCAATATCACTTAGATGTTTTCGCACTGTATCGCAAAACAATAATAATTCCCGGCGGCCGGACACAGCCTTATATAGTCCCCTAAGATACTTGCCACTCTTGCCAGAACATTCGCGGACACACTCGAATGTGTAGTCCAATACGTCGCGCGTTCGAGAACTTTCGAGTATAACTGTCTCGATACTCGAATATTCTCGATACACAATACTCGAATATTCCTGTACTATCTTTCTCGAATATTCTCGATACACAATACTCGAATATTCCCGTACTATCTTTCTCGAATATTCTGTGTTTGTCTATCTCTTTCTAATGATGTTTTCTCATTCTAATACTTCTCGAATGTTCTAACTATCTCTGTCTCTTTCTACTATTGCTATCTCTTTCACTCCTATTGAAATTTATGTCCTTTTACTGAAGTAGGCTTAATGGCTCATAAGGGGTCCTGAAAACGCCTGAAAACGGTTTTCAGGTTATTGCGGCATTGGATAGAGGGTAGCCTGAAACGTACTGAAAACATGTTTCAGGCGCCTGAAAACTACTGTAACTTGGGTGTAATTTAGATTTTTTAGTATGTGAAAGAGCTACTTCTGAAACGGCCTGAAACGACGTTTCAGCCTGCTGAAAACGTTTCTAAGTTACAGAAAATCACTTTTGAAGTTTTACTAAGCCACCGGCGTAACACTACCCCCTCCTAAGACATGCTCGTCCCGAGCATCATTATTTCCGTGGTATTTCGCCAGTCGGTCAACGTGAACAATCTTACAGGGACTACGTGCATTTCGCTGTATCCGGTACGTGACGTCGTTGATCCTCTTCAAAACTCGATAGGGTCCTTCCCATTTGGCTTGAAGCTTCGGAGATTTCCCTTTACTGCGGACTGGATTATGTAACCACACCAACGAACCCTCTTCAAAGCCCTTGTTGTTTACATTTCGGTCGTAGCGGGTTTTCATCTTCTCAGACATCTGTTGGCTTGATTGTCTGACTTGCTCGTGTACGTCGTTCAACTTGTTGCGCAAATCATTCGCGTACTCGGTTATATGCCGGGGCGTCAGGTGGAATTCCAGTAAGTAGATCCGCAGGCAACCGTAGTTCTCTACCAAAGTTTGCAAATGCTGGTGTCACCGAAGTACTTTCATGGACTGCGCTTCGATATGACATCAGGAATGGTTGGATGTGCTTGTCCCAATCCTTTTGCCTGTTTGACACAACCTTTGCAAGATACCTCTCCAATGTTTGGTTAAATCGTTCCACCATTCCATCAGATTGCGGATGGTAAGAAGTGGTCCTCGTTTTATGGGTACCCATAACTCGACACATCTCTTGAAATATTTGAGACTCAAAATTTCTTCCCTGATCACTATGAATTTCCAAGGGTACTCCAAAACGGCAGAAGACTTCATGGACTAATTTTATCCGCAATTGTTGAAGCCTCTTGGTTAGGAATAGCGAAGACTTCGGGCCACTTAGTGAAATAATCCATCACAACCATGAAGTACTTGTTTCCGCATTCACTTTCCGGAAATGGTCCCGCAACGTCTATGGCAATCCTTTCCATGGTGCACCAACGTTATACAGTTTCAATGCACCTCTGCTGCGTGTATGAGGTCCCTTTACTGCAGCACAACTAGTACACTTGCGGCACCAATCTTCAACATCGTCACGGCAATTTATCCAGTAAAATCGTTCTCTTATTTTCAACAGAGTTCTCGTCACTCCCATATGACCTCCCGAACATCCGTTATGGTACAGCTGTAGAACATCCGGTATCTTGGCTTTGGGTACAACCATTTGTAGATGACAACGGTCTCCTCGAGCGTTTTCCCATTTGCGGCACAAGACTTCATCTTGGATAACCAGGCTGTCCATTGAGCCCAATAGCTCTTCGTGATGGAACTCATCGACGCAATATCACTCCAGGCAGGTTTAGGAGTACCGGCTTTGATCCATTCGAGAATCGGTTTGATGTCTACATCATACTGCTGAGCGTGCTGAAAGGTTTCTTTCCATTCATTGCTAAGATCCGTGTTTAGCATTCTCACAGGTAGGTCTGCTTTTGCCTCTTGTTTTACGCAGTGCTTGCAGTCTTCAGAGCAAGGTCTTCTTGACAAAGCATCTGCATTACCATGAGATCTTCCACTGCGATGTTCAATCACGAAGTCATATTCTTGAAGTAACTCGATCCATCTCGCAACTTGTCCTTCGGGATTCTTGAATTGTAATAGCCACTTCAATGCAGCATGGTCAGTACGCAGATGGAATTTTCGACCAAGCAAATATTTGTTGAAATGCTGCAATGTTTTCACCACTGCCAGTAATTCTCTTCTCGTGACACAGTAATTTCTCTCAGGCTTGGACAAAGATTTGCTGAAGTATGCTATAACAACTTCGCGATCTCCTTTCCGTTGCGACAATACACCACCTAGCCCAGTATCACTTGCGTCTGTATCCACTATGAATTCATTTTCATTATCGGGATACCCCAGAATAGGTGTGTTACACAGATGTCGTTTCAGTTCTTGAAATGCGACGTCACAGTTTTCATCCAGCAAAAACTTCTCTTTTCTTCCGTGAGTTTATGAAGAGGCTTGGCAATGTCGGCAAAGTTCTTCACAAATCGCCGGTAGTAGGAACAAAACCCAAAAATGCTCTTACTTGTGTCTTGTCTCTCGGAACTGGCCAATCCTTTACGGCGATGATCTTCTGCGGATCTGTCTGGACACCCGCTTCCGAAACCACGTATCCTAGGAAGCTCACTTGTCGTTTGAAGAAGGAACACTTTTTAGGGCTTAACTTCAGGTTGGCGCTTCGAATTTTTGATAGCACCCGTTCTAGATTCTGAAGGTGTTCTTCAAACGTACGGCCCACGATGAGATGATGTCATCCAAATAGACCAGACAGGCTTCTCCAATCAATCCGCTGAGTACCAGCTCCATCAGCCTTTCGAAAGTCGCCGGTGCATTACACAGCCCGAACGGCATCACTTTGAACTGCCATAGTCCCTTTCCAGTAGAAAATGCAGTCTTCTCCTTGTCCTTAGGGTCAATTTCTACTTGCCAGTAGCCACTTTTTAAATCTAACGTGCTGAACCACTTCACTCCTGTAAGCATATCCAGCGTGTCATCAATCCTGGGTAATGGATAGCTGTCCTTCTTTGTGATGTCGTTCAGGCGGCGGTAGTCAACACAAAAACGCATGCTGCCATCCTTTTTCCTAACAAGCACCACGGGTGAAGACCATGGGCTGGACGAAGGCTCTATAACACCTTCCTTCACCATTCCTTCAATCATGGTCTCCACTTCCTTTTCCCGTGCTATCGGCAGTCTTCTTGGTCGCTGGCGGATAGGCAATTCGTTCCAGTGTTAATTCTGTGTTGAACTAAACTCGTCTTCCCAATGTCCTCGTCGTTAGTAGAGAAAACATCAGCGTACTTGAGTAACATCTTCTTAGCCTTGTCTATCTGTTCCTTAGACAAAACGTCTCGACAGTCTTCCAAAAGTTTTGACACGCTGATTCCTTCATTTTTGTTGACATTTGTATGAGTCGTGTCTTGACAACGACGCAACCAGTCTACCTCCTCACTCGTACCAAGTAACATTCCCTTTTCGATCACGTGTTCTTTATCGTCAAGATTCAGTACACGAACTGCTGCAAAGCCAGTGGTTCTTACCAGAGTTCGTGCCATCTTCCATGGCTGGTCATGATCTAATCTTTCAATGAGTACACATCGATGTATCTTCCCAGAATTGTAAGGGAGACTAACCGGCACAATGGTTTCTGATTTTGGGGGTAGAGCGGTTTTCTTTAAGCTATACACTTTCCCCGGTGTGGCTCCTTCCATGAACAATTCTTCTCGTCCACAACTCATAATTCCTTGCTTGACGTCGATCTCACAACCATTCTTCCTCATAAAGTCTAGTCCGAGAATGCAGTCATCGACAATATCAGCCACAATGACGTTGTGCAGGTAAACTTGATTACCCAACTTCAACTCCACCTTCTGTTCGCCTCGGACGGGTATGTGCTGACCGGTGGCGGTTACTAAATTTAATCGCTCCAGGCTGTTGTTTCTGAAGTCCCTCAGAAACCGATTCGCAAGTTGGGAACTGACAACCGTGCGAGAAGCTCCGGTATCGATTGTCAGCTTACATGGCCTTCCGTTAACCTCGCCATTGATGATCAGGCTGTTCCCATCGTGGGCTTGTGAGATCGAAATCCTTGGGGCTCTGCGAACACCAGCCAGCACTCGCCCCGCAGTCCTGGCGTTTACTCGTTTCCCTGCTGTTGTTGGACAGCGCTATTAGCTGCCCTGTTCTCCTGAGGCCCATCTTCATCAATCCCTGAGCTACGCTTAGGACAACTTGATCGGAGGTGTCCCTTTTCGCCACAAGTGTAGCATCTAGGGCTGTATCCCTTGAAGCGGTCACGCACAGGTGTTGCAACTACCTCCCTGACACGGTGAGACCGATGGTCTTGCCTCACAGCTTCCACTTCTAGAGCATGGGCCAGGGCGTCTTTAAGGGTTTCGTGGTGCCCGAGTCTCACAGCAGCTCTCACTTCGAGGTCCCGAATGCCGTCGACAAAAGCCTGTACAAGGTTGCCCACAATTAACGTCGGTGCGGACTGGTACGCTTTACGTACCAGTTTTTCTACCTCTAGGGCCCATTGTTGCAGGTTTTCACCAACACGCTGAACCCGATCTTTTAGCTGGGCCCGAAACACATGTTCAAGGTGTGCGTCGCCGTATCTTGCCTCAAGCGCTTCCAACAGTTCCTCATAGCTCACGTTCTTGTCAAGAGCTTCGAGGACTGTCAAGGCTTGATCTCGGAGCCTAGCTTGAGTGCGGTCATAGCCTGGGCTTTAGTCCACCCATTTGCCTCCATTACAGCCTCAAACTGTATTTTATAGGCTGACCACGAGGAACTCCCATCAAAGGTGGCACTTTGAACCCTCGCACCGAAGGAGCGGCACTGACGATAGTGGCTGTCCCATCTCCGACCTTCAGATTACCCAAAGCCTTCTTGAAATCGGCAATCTCAGATTCAGCTTCGGTGAGACGGTTCTCGTGTTGCAGAACCTTATCTTCTATCACTTTGACCTTATTGCCGAAAGTCGCTTGGAGATCTTTGATCAGGACCATTTGTTCATCTTGGCCGAGCTGCAGTTGTTCCCTCAAAAGGCGAGTCTGCTCCTCCTGACGGCGGGCCTGCTCCTCCTTATCGCGCTGCAACTGCTCTTCCAGACGGCGTGCCTGCTCCTCCTGACGGCGGGCCTGCTCCTCCTGACGGCGGGCCTGCTCCTCCTGACGGCGGGCCTGCTCCTCCTGACGGCGGGCCTGCTCCTGCATCATCGCCATGAAAGCCGCCCAATCTGGTGCGGCAGCCGACGTTGAGGGAGTGGCTTCCATAACTGACTGCTGGTCCTCGTCAGTTGGCGGCTGAGTAGCTCCGAAGCGTCTCTGGTCGGCTTCCTGTTGTCGCTGGCTTCTTGTCCGGATTCTTCCTTCCGTGTCTTCCTTTGGTAGAACCGGCATACTGATCCCACTTCTGACACCAAATGTTACGAGCTGGGGTCAGTAAATTAAACGGCGGTCTACCAAAACACTAAACTTTATTAATTACCACACTAGTCACTAATCACATTAACTGAAAGCACTGAAAGTCGCTTCTTTCTCCAATATCACTTAGATGTTTTCGCACTGTATCGCAAAACAATAATAATTCCGGCGGCCGGACACAGCCTTATATAGTCCCCTAAGATACTTGCCACTCTTGCCAGAACATTCGCGGACACACTCGAATGTGTAGTCCAATACGTCGCGCGTTCGAGAACTTTCGAGTATAACTGTCTCGATACTCGAATATTCTCGATACACAATACTCGAATATTCCTGTACTATCTTTCTCGAATATTCTCGATACACAATACTCGAATATTCCCGTACTATCTTTCTCGAATATTCTGTGTTTGTCTATCTCTTTCTAATGATGTTTTCTCATTCTAATACTTCTCGAATGTTCTAACTATCTCTGTCTCTTTCTACTATTGCTATCTCTTTCACTCCTATTGAAATTTATGTCCTTTTACTGAAGTAGGCTTAATGGCTCATAAGGGGTCCTGAAAACGCCTGAAAACGGGTTTTCAGGTTATTGCGGCATTGGATAGAGGGTAGCCTGAAACGTACTGAAAACATGTTTCAGGCGCCTGAAAACTACTGTAACTTGGGTGTAATTTAGATTTTTTAGTATGTGAAAGAGCTACTTCTGAAACGGCCTGAAACGACGTTTCAGCCTGCTGAAAACGTTTCTAAGTTACAGAAAATCACTTTTGAAGTTTTACTAAGCCACCGGCGTAACAATACTAACTAGTATATATAGAAAAATGCATATTATGTAGGAATGCAGTGAAGTTCAAATTAAAAAATAATAATTTGAAATATTAAATTGAACTAGACTGCTGAACCAGTTTTACACATTCGATTGTCGATTACAAAATGTGATCATCGCTTTTGGGTGTACAATAATCTACACCAAAGATACACCTAATAATTTATACCTAATATAATCAATATTCCAGACCAAAGATAATATTGTAAACTTATTTGTGGTCCATAATAAATAAATAAAAAAGAAAACTATATGAGAATTGAGCGCCAACATCAAGGAGTCCCGCGACGTAGAGCAACACTGCATTACGACTTTATTTTTATAGTAAAACAAACAAGTTAGATATATCGCTTCTCTGTTTATTACGTACGATAGTATTTTCTACAGTGTTGATGAACGAAGATATATATAATCTTAATACATTAATTTAAACGTGTGGAAATACTTGGGTTAGATCTATGTCCAGCAGTGGGCGTGTATTGAGTGAAATGATGATGACGACGATGCCAGGACTTTACACGAAAAATTGCAGATTTGCATGTAGATTTTTAAAAGTTTGCTTATTTCATAAAGTTTACCTTAATTATTTATAAATAAAAATCTTTATGGATCTTTTACACGCACCTTTAACAGACATTAAATTGTTTTCAGAAAGTAATTTAAAAAATAAATGCGTTACAGCGTTACTTTCAAGATTTAAAAAATATATGTAAATTAAATCTTTTGGCATACTGTAATCAAAAATAACGTGATATGGTATTTTTTTTTTGTTTCTATATTGTTTTTCTTCACATAACAAAAAAATTATAACCATTTGACCCATATTGAAATTAAATGAGTTTACAAAAAAAAAAATGTGCCGTGAAGCGCGGTTATGCTAGTACAGATTAAATGATTGCGGCATTTTTCTTTCCGCAATTGAATCTTATAAGGTACTTCCCGTTGACTTAATATGATACGAAGCAATATCATGTAGCACAAGTCAAGAAAATTAATCCGAGCACCGTAAATATGTAGTAGCATCACAAAAACAAAATAGGTATATCTAAACATTTACTGTCAATTCAGAACCTACTACAAATTAACTATATTAATTAAACTACACCGAGAGTGTCTTAAATCAAATAAAGCTGTTTGGGACCAAGAAACGTTTCTCGGCCGCACTTCCGGCGCGTCACGCTGAGAACTACTGACGTGTGCGCAACAGATTCGTCCCTGCAGGAAATGAAGCCTGATAACAAGCAACGAACCCGTCTCGCCTTTGTCTTATATGCCTCACTCCTTGACAGCATAGTTCAGCATTGTTCCACCAACAGTCACTTATTGTCAAAGTAATCGATACCGCGCGCTATCGATATAATGTATGATTTATTCTAACAACAGTTGTAGTGGAATATTAATATTTTTAAATTTTATACCTATCTAAATAAATTATATAAACAATAATGAGTTCAGCAATAAAAAAAAACAGCAAAAATGTAAAAAATCAAGCAATCAAGCAAATCAATAATTTAGCGATCAATCAGATTTATTCAATTTCCCGAAGGACAATATTTAACTGATAATTTAAAAAAGAGTAATGGTTGTTATCGAGTCCTGATCTTAGAATGTTTCAGAAAATATGACATGTTTTAAACGCCTTAATAGTTTGTAGCACCTAAAGAAATTCAAATGATTAGCAGTGAAGAATTTTCCTTTGGAAAGAGTGCGTGCTTCTATTGATAACCGGTCTCGATGTTTAAAGTTAATTGCAGTCAATGGAGAACATTTCTATTAAGTTTCATATATTAAAGTAACATACAGTATAGAAATACATATTGTATGTCTCCATCAGGTCGACAATCTATTTGCCACCTAAAAACGACACCACTAAACATGATAACTAAATATATTAAACAGCAATATTTTTCGAAGAAGTGAATAATGATGATGAATTCTAAAATTGTTTATTACGCTATTACAATTAACAAAGCTTGTGAAATTCGTTATAGTTTATAAGTTCAACAAAGCAATTCAAAGTTTCAACCAATTAGAGTTGATTATCTTGTGGGTAAAACACAAATCAATATTTCACCAGATTGATGTGAATGTTGAACTTTGCTGTTATCAGCCCATCAGTAGAATTAAAATAGAAAGTATCGATAGATATCTTTGGAAAAACTCTGGTGAGTTATTTCAAAGAAGTCTAATATAAAATTTGCATGTTTAAATAGTCCGTAATAATATTGCTTCTTACATTTCGAGGTATGATTAGTAAACTCGCTTAGTTTAACTCAATATTTTAATATGATTTACAATTTATTAGGTATGGAACTATTCAATCTTCTATCTCAGTAACATTTTGCCAACAAAAATGTAAGGGAAAACTAAAAACGTACATTTGTAACAAGACGTAGTTCCGTCCGTCTACGTAGCTAGACAGCAGGAACGCGCGCGGGTGGAGCGGAAGTCGTAGCGAGTTCCGCCGCTCTTGTTTCGCAGGAAATTCCGACTCGACTCGGTTCCAATGAAAGAAATACTTCACCGACTTCTTCGTGGTTTCTTTATTAGTACTTGAGCGATGTAACTTTGTTGTCGGACAAATTAAACGTTTCCTACTAGCAGGGGATTTTTGTTAGGCAAAGTTGATAGTACTGATTTAAGATGCCCGCGACTTCGTCCGCGTGGAATGTAATAAAAATCTAGTTTTTTTTAGTAGCCTAAGTTACTCTGCCAGTGAAAGTACCGTCCAAATCGGTCCAGCCGTTCCAGAGATTAGCCGGAACAAACAGACAGACAGACAAAAATTTTAAAAATATGTATTTTGGTATGTGTACCGTATATGCATTCATATATATGTAGTAGAAAGCGGTTATTTTAATATTACAAACAGACACTCCAATTTTATTTATTTGTATAGATGAGAAATAAATTTATACAAACAATTTTTTTCATCAATAACAAAAATTTAAGTAAAACTTGGTTCAACTTTTCAGAAAAATTAACCATTAAACGATTTTATAGGAACCGCAGTCGGAAAGTAAACGCCAGTTGGGCCCTTATCTCTAGACAAAGGCCGGACCGGATAGAAGGCTTACTTGCAAACTAAGCTTGATTTAATTTTAAAGCGCCCACCGCCGGTAGCCTTAATAAATCTGCTACTTACAGACATCCGGGTTCGATTCCCGAGGGCAAGTGCGAATTAACTTGTTAGCTTTACTGACCGGAGGAAGGCACGGCATCTTTGATTTGTAGTTCATACATACCATTTGTTATGTATCGATAAATTTCATTATTTATTACGTTACATATATAACGAAAAATAATGTGTTCGTTACTTTTTTACCATCTTGAAGGTCTATAGTTGTTTTAGTTTACATATATATATATACAATCATGTCTGTTCTTACCAAAAGGTTGTGTAAAGATATAATAAATACCTATAATTTGTATTTTTTTATATGCTGCAGTGTAAGTATTCATAGTATTCTTATTTTTAAAACAGTGCCAGTGTTAAATTTTGTTCACTCTCATCACATTCATAGTGGAAAAGATTATTTAAATTCATAATCGTACAAATATTTCACAAACTAGAAAATTTTCTATAATATGACAACAAAGCTCTATAGAAAAATATTCTAAATCCACGAAATATTACACAGTAGACCAACTCCTTAACGCCAACGTTATATCACTGTATATAGGTACGTGTGTAATATAGTATACAAAAGTAATTACAAATTAACATAACATTTTGTCGGCTTGACGCAGTGGTTGAGTGATCGGCTACTGTGCAGCGGGTCGTGAGTTTAATTCCCGCACAGGACAAATATTTTGTGTGACCTGCAGAAATTTATTCCGGATTGGTCGTACGTGCATGGGAGATATTATCATTCCACTTGAATCCATGATAGAATAACATCCTAATATGGGGTGACGTTATATATATAAAAAAAAAGATTTTATTTAAGAAACTAACACAGCGAGTGGATGTAATATTATCAAATTCAATTAGTCATATTTACTCATTGTACATGCATTTGGTGGATCCAGATACAAAATTTAATTAATTACTTAATAAACTGTCCGTGATGCAGAACTGCAAAATAAGCAGAGATTAAGCTAGAACTGACGCCTGGAGGGGCTTATGAAATTCTTAAGTGTCTAAGTTCACAGGTAACAGACGGCTGTGGCAACACTGGCAACTGGAGGGTACTTCTCCGTTGGCATTGCAGCCGATCCAATTAATCATAGTTAGGATTAGTTCGCTTTGAAGCTTTGCTGGGTACCCTCGACTTAGTCTATTTCGATTACTATTTAAAATAGATAACCAGACGAGTATAAGGGCTGAAGTTACTGACAGATATTGGTATTGGCCGGAGTGATAAATATTAGAAATACTGATATTTTTATATTCCAAAATTCCTTCATTTTTATATACCAATTGTAAATGCCTGCGATAACTGCTAGGCTAATGTAAACATGAAATTATTGTAAATGAATTTATTTGAAATTAAACTAGAAATATTGTAAGAAAATTGAAATGTAATACCTATGCAATGTAAAAATGAACAATTGTTATTATGTTGCCATAGCAACCAGAAAAAACTTATCTATTAAACTTATTTAAAGGTTTAATACTTGTATGTCGCTAACATAAATTGCGCCCGCCGCAAGAAATAAACAACTAAAATACAACTTAAAATATGAAACGAAAACATATTGGCAGCTATACATGATAAAATAATAATAAACAAAGTCACCCTTATATAAATAGAATAGTCATTTCAATTCATAATCAGCTTATTCAACTGGCAACACGACAACTTTAGAAAATGCTCGACAATGTAGTCTTTTATCTGCAGTCATAACTTCAATAACTCTAACCTTCGCATCCTGGCCAGGGAATATTCTCACAACGCGACCAAGTGGCCAGAATTGCGGACGGACCATATCCTCCCTTAACAGAACTAAACTTCCAATTTTAATATTAGGCTGAGCAATTTGCCACTTTGTGCGCTTATTTAGGGATACTAAATAGTCCTTTGACCATGCCTGCCAAAAATGCTGCCGACATTGTTCAATGGATCTCCATAACTTTAAATGACTGTTTGGAACTTGAATTAATGATGGCTCTGGATACGATGTTAATGGGCAACCTATTAAAATATGCCCCGGTGTTAACATACTGAAATCAGAGGGATCGTTAGATATCGAACAAATAGGCCTAGAGTTTAAAATCGCTTCGATTTCTGCAGTTAAAGTAACAAGCTGTTCATATGTATAAACCTTTGACCCTACTACTCTTTTGTAATGAAATTTAAATGACTTTACCGCTGCCTCCCAAAGGCCTCCTTGATGAGGACTGTATGGAGGTATATAGTGGAACTGAATCCCTCTTCTGGATGTAAAATCATAAACATTTTTTTGGAAGTTATGATCATTGTACGATTGAAATAATTTCTTTAATTGATTATCAGCACCCTTGAAATTTTGTGCATTGTCGCAAAAAATGTCTGAAGGAGACCTCTGCGTGAAATAAATCGCTTTAATGCGGATAGGAAAGCATCACTAGTCATATCTGACACAACATCTAAATGAACTGATTTTGAAGCTAAGCAAACGAAAACCACAACATATCCTTTGCTTACTATACTTCTTCGTAAAGTAGACTGTTTCATTTCAAAAGGTCCGCAATAATCTACACCTACTTTTTCAAAGAGACGTATCTCGGAGACTCTTTCCTGCGGAAGAGAACCCATAAGTTGCTTTGCAGAATCCGCCTTGTATCTAACACATGTCACACATTTATGAATAACTGATTTTATTTCGCGAATAGCATTTATAATATAAAACCGTTGCGAAAGGCTACTTGACACTAATCTCAATCCCCCATGTAATAATATTAAATGTTCATTCAATATAATAAGGCGAGTGATATGACACCCCTTTGGTAAAATAATAGGGAATTTTTTTGTAAAAGGAAGGTCGCAATTTTGCAGTCTTCCTCCAACTCTCAAGATGCCATTGCCGTCTATAAAGGGATGCAACATTTTCAGATGACTACTATTATCAGTTTTATAATCAGTTTGGCATCTGATACTGTCAATTTCCTTAGCAAAATGATTGTGTTGTACTAAATGTATTATAAATTGAAATGACTTCTTTAGCTCTAATACTGTAATATGACCTGTAGATACTGAATGTTTTTTACATTTGCCTATAAACCGTAAAACATAACAAAAAATTCGTTGCATTTTATTAATGCTAGAACATTTTGCAAGCAATGGAATCACATTTTCATCACAAATATTATTTGTCGTATATGTTGTAAAAGTCAAAGGATATGAAATTATATCTAATGATTGTAAGGTGTTAATATCATTGTAATTTTGAATATAATCGGGTCCTCGCCACCACAAATTATTATCTTTAATTTCGTGAGGCTCTGCACCCCGAGACAAAAGATCTGCTGGATTAAATATACCAGGAGTAAATCTCCATTTGACATTTGAATTAAGTTTATTTATTTGTTTGACACGATTGGCCATATATGCAGGTAATTTTTCTTCGGAGGTATTTATCCAGCTTAAAACTATTTTCGAATCACAAAACAAATATATTTCCGTAATTTTATCTAGCACTGATATGACCTTTAATACTAACATCGATAATAAAAGGGCACCGTTGAGCTCTAACTTAGGGATTGTTAATTTAGAATCTATGCCTACAATACGCGATTTGGCACATAATAAATTCATATAAATTTTATCATTAACAGTTACTTTTATATATAAACAACATCCATATGCATCTGACGACATCACAAAAACCAATCAGTTGAACCTTGGTAGCCCCATATAGATGTATATCTCGAGGAATACATATTGCGCTCATATTGGATACTGATGTGAAAAAACTATCACACAAAATTTTGAGATCGTTAGGAAGAGGTATATCCCAATCAAGATTGCGATGCCAATTTTTTTGCAACATCAACTTTGCCTTAACAATTATTGGACCAGCAAAACCCATAGGATCGAATAGTTTGCTGATGGAACTTAAAACTGATCGTTTTGTTGACACTTCAGGTGCAGATATAACATTGCCTTTAAGTGTAAAATTATCCTCGCGTATATTAAAAAATAATCCTAAAACTTTTACCGTAAGTTCTTGATCGAAATCTCTTTGTTCAAAGCCATATTTTTCTTTAGGAATATCATCCAATATAGACATATCATTTGAGCACCATTTGTGCAATTCAAAACCACCTATCTTTAATAGTGCTATAAGCTCCTGTTTTAGACTTATAGCATAATTTTTATCATTATTCCCACAGAAAATATCATCTATGTATGAACTTGTCAAAATTGCCTCGCTTGCGAGCGGATACCTGTCTTTAAAACGTTTTGCTAATTCTGTCAAACATCGAGTAGCTAAAAAGGCTGAACTTGTTAGTCCATAGGTGATAGTTTGCAATTGCAAACATTGTAATTTATCGCCCTCATTTTCGCGCCAAAGAATATTTTGGAGAACTCTATCATCAGGATGCATTAAAATTTGTCGATACATGTGTCTAATATCACACATAATGACATACTTATTGGTACGAAAACGTAATATAATATCAAATAATGGCTTCTGAACAACAGGCCCATTACAAAGAATGTCATTTAAAGCAGGACATTTACCGGACTTTGAACTTCCGTCGAAGACAACCCTCAATTTATTTGTTAACTTATCTGGGCGCAATACGCCATGATGAGGAAGGAAATATAACGGACGTTCGCCGCAAGAACAATTGTCTATATCAATTAGTTTAGCATGGCCCAATGAAAGATATTCGTCAATAAAATTTTTATATAAAGATTTGTAAAGAGGCTCCTTTGCAAATCTTTTTTCTAAATTGTAAAAGCGTTGTAAGGCCATAAAGAATGATTCAGTCAAATCATAGTTATCTAAATTACATTTTCGTGGCAACCTAACTTGAAACCTGTTATTAGACAAATCGACAGACTCTTTGAAAATCATTTCGCTGTACTCGAGTTCAGGATATGACTCTATAAATACTTCTGGCACCTTCTCAGTTTCCCACAGCTTTTTTACATAGAGATCTTGATCAGGAACCTTACTAGCAGTCATAGAAACGGTAAGATTATTTGAAGGAAGTACATTACCAGATACGACGTAACCAAAATGAGTGTTTATTAGTATTGGCTCATTGGGACCACCTTCTACCTTTCCGTCCTTCAAAATTCTGAGGAAAACATCGGCAGCCAAAAGAATGGATATTTCGCCTGAAACATTGTAATCATGGTCAGCTAGTGTAATACAATTCGGTATCTTGAACCTGGAAACATCGAAACTATTCTGTGGCAAGCTAAGTGTAATATTTTCCACAACAGAACATGTAATATTAACATTAAAGTTTTCAGTTGTAGATTGTAAGTGTAAATTAATTCCCTTTTTAACTTGCTTAATATTCTCGCCTAATGTAACAATATTTTTGTTTAAATCAAACAATGGAAGCCCTAACTTTGAAGCTAATCTATATGTACAAAAAGAAGTTTGACTCCCCGAGTCAAGTAATGCGCGCACAATGTACTTGTTATTTTGAGAATCTGAAACAAGCACCTTAGCTGTTGGCAATAATACATTGTGTTCACATGATTTAGTTGAATGAAAAACTTGATTTGTACTTCCCGTGTCAAGATGGATTAAGGCGTTGTGATCCTGCTTACACACCGTGCATTTGAAGCTATACCGGCAAGGCCTGTCATGTGAACTAAGACAGATTTTGCACAGCTTCTTCTCGACAACCAAATCAAATCTCGTTTTTGGAGACATCAGAATAAAATTAGGACACTTGTAAAGCTTATGTTCCTTCGAGCACAAAATACAATTAGGCACCACCTTTTCACTTGCAATGTTCACCACCCTGTTCTTAATAGGTGCCATTGAAGGGCTTGCTTCGAGTGATGCAGCTCGTTGATCGATGAAATCAAGCAATGCTGTGATATTGGGATTAAAATTACAAGATGGATCAGAGTGGTAAAGTCGTAACGTGAGCGCGTCTATCTTTCTTGATACAACAATAAATAGCATGGAACTCCACTGGTCAACGGGCTCTTTTAAATTCTGTAATGCCATCATGTTTTGTCGAACCTTAGTACTAAGTAAGCGCAACTGCTCTGAAGAGCCACGATGAATAATTGGTAAATCTAGTATGGCACTGATGTGCCTGCCAATCAAAATGGAAGGATTGTCATATCTTCGTTTCAATAGTTCAAGAGCGGAACAGTAGGACTCATTTGTTAGTGGTAAATTATTTATAATTTCGAGCGGCTCTCCCCGTAAATATTGTTTGAGGTAATATAGTTTTTGCACGCTCGACAATTGTTGATCACGGTGTACTAACGAGTCAAATAGATCAAAAAACGGCTTGTAGTTTTCCAAATTACCATCGAATACCTTTATTTCTATGCGAGGAAGCTTCAAAAGGCCTTTCTCTGAACATGATGAACTTAATGAGCTGTCAAGTGGAATTGAAGGCCCCAATGTCTTTTTTCTGTTTAATAAAATTTCAATTTTTGTAAGTAAATCGTAGTAACGTTGCTCAAATGTATCGCCTTCATCATCAGATTCGTCTAAAGATAAGATTTCTAGCTGAATTTTTTGAAAATTTTTAAACGTAGTTTCTACTGCCCTTTTTCGTATTTCGATAGCAACTAGATCTATCTCCGCTTCCGTGGATTCGAAATATTTTTCTAAGTTGGTCAATGACTTTTTTTGCTGTCCTCGGGCAATTCTTAATGATTTAAGCGCACCTGAAACACTCGTACTATCCTCAATATTCTGCATATTATTCCCGGGTTTCGGCACCAAAAAATGTAAATGCCTGCGATAACTGCTAGGCTAATGTAAACATGAAATTATTGTAAATGAATTTATTTGAAATTAAACTAGAAATATTGTAAGAAAATTGAAATGTAATACCTATGCAATGTAAAAAGAACAATTGTTATTATGTTGCCATAGCAACCAGAAAAAACTTATCTATTAAACTTATTTAAAGGTTTAATACTTGTATGTCGCTAACACCAATGTTAGATATTTCAAATTCGTAGAATATGCGAAAATGTTTATTTATATAAAGAAAGTTCTCTTATCATAAAGCCATTTATCAAAATGTAAAAATTTCCAGAATACATGTTATTTTTGATTTCAGAAATTTTGTTTAAATGTAGTAAAAACCGTACAACCGTGCATACAAATGTGCATGGTTGATTATGATTATTTTTAATCACTTGAAAGAGTGATAGATGTTACGTTAATGAGACGATTCTATTGTTGTATTTAGTAAAACTCTTACAACTATATATTTGAAAAAAAAAATAAGAGCGGACCAAAAATTGCACTAATATTTAGGGTGAATATGTGAACTACAGAGGTCTCACTCATAGATGTGAAATTATATTGCATAATTTTATAAGTATTTGTCTCTTTGGTTGACATTTTTGAAGAATATTCTGAAATCGAAATTTACGACCCTGTTATTCCTGCTTATTAAACCCATATCAGCAAATATGAACTTTGTTCCTTTTTCGTCGGCGTCGTTTTTTGAGTACCTAGGTGGAAGGAAAAAATTATAACTTCATTTTTCAAAATAATCATATGATCAGAATCATAATGCTCAAATCAACCATATATAGGTTTTTAATAACTTTTCGTGTAATTATTTTATTGATATTAATATAACAGCAACATAAATACTCCTTAATGAAGGTTATAATAAATAAAGGCAGTTGGGGCCCACATCTGGTCAGTTACTCTTGTTTTAACAGGGGTCAGCCACTAGTGGGAATAGTGCTTAAGTTTTTGATAGTTTGAGCGGCTTCGGTATTTACTGGTTAAGTTTGAGGCAGTTTGCGACAGATGGGAGAGTCTTCGGGGAAACGGTGGTTAGTATGTGTGCGGTCAGTAAGCAACTTCACTAACTTTTGTTTTGGTTTATTCTGCTAACAAGTTTCGCACGTTTGTTCATATGTTTATTTTAACGAATACAATTATTCTGAAAAATAACCCTTTTTGTAGGGATTAGGATTTAAATTACTATACAATATATACGAAAGTAACGATGAAATGTATAGAACTAGAAATTTCATCGTTACTTTGTTTTCGGCTTCACTACAAATTCGCAATAATGAAGTACTGTTTGTGATAACATATATTTGTCTAAATGTCACATACATTTCAGATAATCTAACTAAAATTGATGGATTGCTGATTATGTAAAGTCTTACGCGGCAAATAATTTTATACGTGATAGATATATTTTTGTGTATAATTTTTGTATAATATACATATATTATACATGTTTTAAAATAATAGGACTAATAATTATAACAGTAACAGATGCTTTTGGAATAACACTTAACAATATAATGTATAAGGACAAATTTAGAGGAACGAAAAGATATTGATTCATTGCTGTATAACTTGTATTGATTATAAAAAATAATTCATAATATTATCACATAGCAATTATTATAGAGAAAAGGAAATACTTCGATAATTTATACATCTATGTAAAATCTATTCCATGCCGGCCAGAATACTAATTAGTATATATATAAACAGGTATAAAGCTTATGTATGCTTAAAAGTGACAAAGATCTTTCACAATATGTATATATTTTTAACACGAAGTTCACTATCCCAGCACAATATTAAGCCGACACAGTGCATTCGTTGAGATGCAGCGGGCATTCAGCGCAGCCCGTACGGCGTCGCGACAACATGTCCAAGACGAATAGTTGGCACGTGCGCGCTTGACTTCGGGTTTATTCTTCTATCATTACACTAATCGTTGTATAATAGTAAACACAATTTGACCTGTTACCTTTATTTGCGTACCGCTTAAGAAGTTGTTTGATTTTACTACCCTATTTTTTTTTAGTATCAGTTCAATAATGACCAGTGGATTTTACATAGGCTACGAGTTCTGAGATTTTTCTTAGTATAACTTTGAATTCTTTCCCTTCCTACTTTGATTGCCTTTTTCGTACGAATACTGTAGACTGGATCCCAATTAGAGATTTTGTTATACGCACTAATAGTTCGGCTTAAGCTTCCCATAACTATGTTAGGGCTAGTAGGCCTTAGTCAAAGACGCTGACCCAGTGCAGATTAGTTTACAACATACATCTCTGAATTTCTTTGCAGGTGTATGCAGGTTTCATAGAGTACCATTACAGCTCCTCCGACGCTCAGGTTTCAGGTTTTTCAATATAGAAATATACATATAATTGTAGAAATATCGTTATAAGTAATTTTGTTCATATGTTCATACGAATTAGGCGATTTTACATCACTGTGTTATATTTAGAGCGATTATACTTCTGTGATACGTGATAATGATGCAAATATATAGCTGTGTCTTCAAAAATAATAATCGCAGGCACATTGTTACTTTTACAATATTCGTCAGCTAAGAGCTTATAATACATATTTAATTATATAGAGTAAAAAATTTGAAACCTATATATAACAGTCCTATAGTTAATTATTGGCGGCATGAATAACCAATCGAACTTGGAATGACGATTGTGCAGTTTGCCATATCGTGGCAGGAACATACACAACTAATGACTGTTTACTTAGCCCAGCGCTGGCTGTTATTGACATGAACATTAGCCCCTTCGTGATATCGCATATCGATGAGTCGATCTGTTTTACTTACCTTTTGCATCGGTTATAAAGTTTGTTTTGCTAGTTTACTGTACAATTTGCTTTGTTTCATTTATTTTGTTGTTGTATGAAAACAACAACATTACTTACAACTGCATATAATATAAGTACATCTAATAAGATTTACTTATATTTACACTCGAAACATGATGAAATAATACACAATACTTTTTAAATTTAACAAAATTAAACACATTTATTTGATATTATTATTAATTCAACAACGTAACCTTAAATGATCTTCTACCCTTATTATACAAATTACTTCGTGAAAAGATTAGGTAAGTATAATTATAGTGACCAGTATCGCGTCGTAATTATTTTAATATTTATTTATCTTAAACAAATATTATAAGGCTTCATAGTAGATTTGCGTTATATTTATATATCTTGCAAGATTTGCTTATGAAATTAGATACCTATAGTTTTATCGATAATATTTTTAGATTTCATTTTGTATATGTTGTAAACGTACTTCGGCTGCAACTAAGCTTTGTTCGAATTTTAAAAACCTCTGTATAAATGGTGTGATTATAAAAATAACTAAAAGTAAAAAAAATAAACTAATAAGGTATCATATTAATAACTCCATCTCATAAGCAACCGAAGAGGATGGAAGTGAGTGGTTTTGATATATAATATATTTCTACTTACACCTAGATGAGAAACGAAAATTTTGAAGCGAGAAGTGATTTTGCCAGCGAGACTACTCACAATTCTTAACAAGTTAATTGTATTTACTCTTTATTACAAACAATTAATTAAAAACAATGTTATAAACAATTTATTAATTGTGTTCATTGTAATTCATTAAACATCATACATATTAATAATTTAAAACCTATATTAATAGATTGAAAAAATAGTGATTTGCTGGTGTGGTTATAGTAATAAAGTTATTTCCAAAAAAATATTTACCTAAGCATTGCACTTTGTTTCACCCAGCTTCAGGTTCTATTAAAATCAAATTGACCAATTGCATCGCGTTCCGTGCAACTCACAAGTGAAGTTGCATCGCGTTCCGTGCAACTCACAAGTGAAGTTGCATCGCGTTCCGTGCAACTCACAAGTGAAGTTGACTTTTTTAATGGAAATAAATGTCATTAGAATATTGAAACAAAGCCACACTGGGTTTGAATTATTCTTCAAATACTTTATCGAAACCCCAGTTACATCTCACAATCACACACACATAAATCTATAAATACACACAATGAACTGTAAACGATAAAAATTCAGATACTTGGTTTGAGAATGTGTTTCGTAAATAGAGTAGGCACCGTCATCATAGGTTTATTCGTAGCTCCTATAGTGCTTTCTAGGAACGTCATAAATATTTTTTCCGATTTCCATAACATTTTTCTGTTGAATAAATAAACTTGCCTTTAGAATTTTGTCTGTATCCATCTGCTGAAATATCTTAATTAAATTTTTTTGAGTTAAGATTTGAAAGTCAAAAACTGATTTCGTAGTACCTACTTTCAATGATGTTATACAATGGTAGATGTTAGTAGTAAGCGAGCTACTGTTTGCTTAAGCTGTGTTCACACTGCGGGTTTGATCTGTTTGCGGCTGGGCTAGGCACGTGACAAAACTAGTTAAATTGTCTGTTCAATATACTATAGATAGTAAAATGTTCACATTTGATTGTATTTTTATTACGTAAGACTATCGCGCGAATTTGATGAATAGTTCAATTACCTAGTATTTTAATGTCATTATTATGTAAATAAAAATAAGAATTCGAGTATTTTATTATCCCCAGTTTACTAATTATTATTTAAATACTTAACATTAAAGAAATACTTAAAATATCATATTGCATTGACTACACAATAAATTGTATTATTATCATATAAACATTTAATATTAATATCGTCTGTCACTATAGCGAATGTGTACATACATGATTATCCCCTTTGTTAAAAACGAACATTTGTTTGAATAAATTAAATATAAAAACAATATCCTACAGATAAACATCACCTAAAACAATATCTTCATACGAATAAAATGAATTCGTACATTTTAATTGTCAAATAAAATATTATTATAAATAACATATACTTCGCTCCGTGCGATTTATTCATAGTCACGTAACGGTACAGTCGCGCTTGAAAAGTTTTTTTTGTCTCAGAAGTTTGAATAAAAACATTACAACAACTAACATGACAATTACATCGATTATCTTATAATTAAAAAAGCAGTAGTTTAATAACAATACCTATACTTAGTTATTTCATAGTAAATAACTAAATAGTCTGCGTTTCGTATGCGATAACAGAATGCGAATATACAGTAGAGTCGATGTAAAGTACATAATTATATAAAGATAAAAAATATATTTTGTTGCATTTTGTAAATTTTAAAAACACCAAAGTTGATAAACTTGAATGCACCGCAATCAGTTATTCCAATTGTCATTTATGTCTCCAGTGTCTCTAATTCTTCCTCATTCAGTTTTAATTTATGGTTGTAAGTGTGCTTCGTAATAACAAATAATCCAATATTTATTAGAAATCGGCGTTGCTTTTTAAATAAATTCCTAAATAAAAAAGCTGTATAAATAAATAGGCAAAATAAATTAGTGTTTGTCTTTTCACTATTGTCACAAAGTAGTAGGGCACTTTACTATATTTTTTTTTTACTATAAATAAATGTTCTACAAACTAATATTAGTTATGTCTTGCATACAAGTACCGACAAGCACTGAGTCAGCAACTGACCGCCGGTAACAAATTCAGCCGGTGGCCGCAAACGCGTGTTGTTTTAGGCCGTAGACAAACACCGGCAGCGTGACCGGTGCTAATGCCCTGTTTGCACTAGATATTTATGGTACGGCCGTCCACTTGTGCCCACACTCCCGAATAATTAGCTCGTTATAAAACGCGCGACGTTAACTAATCGTATTTGTATAGCTATTTGGAACGCGACTGTACCGTTTTGTAAATATGGCGTCCGTTTTTATGGATTTACGTCCTGCGTTCTATGACATGAATTACCTTTACTTAGTTTGCAATTTTTTTGCAACTTTCTATTTTCCACATAGATTCCATATAGTGTAGCTGAATTGCCTTTTCATAAGTTCAAGTTACATGTTAAAAAGACTCTAATGAGTAAGGGCTATTACAAAGTCATTCATTATTTAAATGATGCCAATTCATAGTGTTGCTTTGAAGACATTACATTCTTAAGTGTAAATATTTGTTTTCCCGTATAAATTGTCAACACATTATACGTTCGTACGTTGTATGATAACGACATAACTTTTTTTTTACGTTTAAATCATATTCACAGTAATTGTATTACTTACAGCACATTAACCAATAGCTATGTAGAGTATAGCGAGCGTGTCGACTTTCCGTCGGCGAGAGTCGATTATAGATGTAACAGGATTAGTGACTGGCGGCTAAGTGACGGCGTCCGACGACGTAACTGACCACTTTCAATTAAGTCAGCTAAGCATATTTCGTAGTTAAAGCAGGGAGGAACCTCTCATCAAAAAATGTATGCTTCAAGTTCAATCTTTGTTATTTATATGAAATAAAAATGTTATAATATTAAATCATTGATCTGACCACACACATAAATGACTAATAAAGTATGCTCTAATTAGTACGATTTAAAGTTATAGATATGAACAGTGTGGATACACCGCAACGCGCCAAATCAAAATATACCATAACAGGTTGTAAAAATGGTTCCTGAAACTAAAACAAAATAAATAGTATTATTTCTTATACATCTCGACTGAGTGTTACGAGCTCATGAAAATTACTCGTATGTTAGGCTGACCCAGTGCGGATTGGTCGACTGCACACATCGAAGATGGATGCAGGTTGCCTTCACCGTATAGAGCGACCGATAAATGTACATATGACATAGTGTGAGATAAATGCTTTAGATAAAATTGAAAAGGATAAATATATCAGTACGAGTATATGGCAGAATTGATACCAGGTGGGCAAATTTGTAAAGAAATTGGCAATTCAATCGAATCGATTTGTTTGTTTATAACCAAGTTCTGACCGAATTCGTTTTCTGAATCATCTGGGTACATTTGTAATCTCAATACAAATAAATACTATAAACGTAATTAAGATTGATTACAATAAGAATAATTGAAGTAAAATTATTTCAATTAAGTCATGTAATTCTGTTACTGTTTGCTGATAAATTGATGCGTTACAAAATAACCACGCAGACCCTCGAATTTTCTGACTAGCCTAGCGCCGAGCGCTAACGACGCTCGCAATGTTTTATTTCAGATGATACATAATATAGATAAAATAATATTTCGAGGTAATTAATATTTACATATTGTAGAATATCACCTATTTGTATATCCACAATAAAACGGACGGCATATGGGAATTACGTAGAATTACGTTTAAAAAAAGAATCCGAAAGATTATACTATGTTGTCTATAATACAGTATTTTTTATCTGTTGCTATATATTTCCTTGCTATTTTTCAATGAATCATCAACTTAATATTTTAATCTTATATATAAAAATGAATCGCAAAATGTGTTGGTAAGCTCATAACTCAACAACGCCTGGACCAATTTGGCCAATTCTTTTTTGTTAATGTTCGTTGAAGTTCAAGGAGGGTTTTTACAATGAGGAAAATTCGAATAATTATCGGAAATACCCTAAAATCAGCCCTTTTATTTTCCCATGCAAACGTTTTCTAACTAAAACGTACAGTCGAATTGAGCTTTATTGTTATTGTATAAAGTTCATATTGCAAGCACTCACTGTTGTCTAAGCAATGAAGGTGTGTTCCTAACATCAAAGAGTCAATTTGCGCTTTATTAACGCTATATATAGTTGAAATTCAATCATATCTATCAAAACAGTGTGCGTGCGTGCGTTGGAGCACAGAATACATCGTTGGAGGATTTAATGTCACGTTCCAAAATTGAATAGCCACAAAATGTAATAGGTCATTTAGACTTTTTTTGCGATTTGGTTGGCTATGCGACATTATCTATAAAATAATTAGGAACAAAAAACTGCCACTGTACAAATCTTTTTGACAGGACGAAGTCTGTCGGGTCCGCTAGTATTCAATATAATAATATTGAGACGTAGTTATCACCTTTGCATGCGCATTTGCAATCCGTTTCTAATCAAGGCAAACATAACTATGGGTTTAATGACCCTTCCTAATTGGGGCTAAGATTTGGAGCCCTTGTCTTACATATTCATAGAGATCTCAACCTAAGTCAGGTAGATCTAATTTATTCAAGAGGCAACGGACATGCAAATTGGTAGGAGAATATCGGTCATGTAAATGTCAGATTTGAGTGAAAATTATTGCGGATTGGCTTACTGCGGCTCGTTGGAATAGTTACGTGCCTAAGTTGTCAATGATTTTGCAACGTGCTTGTGAAATGGATCTTTCATTGTTTGTTGGTTATTAAGCTAATTTTATTGGTTGAAAAACGTTAAAACATAATAATGTTAATTATCATATTTTTACTAACTACTTCATAGTATAAGAAAATTGAATATAATTGTGTTCCTAATTATAATATTTTGTAATACTTGCTCATCGGCTTTGGTGATATCTGACGATAAGGCCAAAAGCTGAAATGAGATTCATTTCAACGACTGAGGTCAGTACCTTAACAATAATACATAATTGTTTAAACACAATTATGTGTTATTGTTGTTACAATAGTAAGCAGTTTGTTTCACGATGTTTTTCGTCACCGTAGCAGCGTCAGATATGTCATATCATGTCATGTCAGATATGCAGTAGGAGCGTCAGATATACATATGAAAAACGAAAAACGCATTAGAATATTGCAGGGTTGACCCTAGGTCTCCCGAATTTCGCATTTTCGAAGACTAGTGCCGAGACCTTGTTGAGCGGAGTTTAGGAAGCTATATTGAGTAGAATAGAATTTAGGTCGCTTTTTTACCACAGTGTACGTGTAAACAGAAATATCACTGCTTATACCATTGTTTATATCGGAATAGACCAATGCGAACACCGCTTGAGTAAGAAATAGGGAAGACGGTGGTAGCCAAGCAGACGACCCTGGTATTGAGTCTTTTTCCGGTGAAAGGCTTCGTAATCTTTGCAATCATCTGTACACTACGGAAAAAAGCAACATTCACAACTCCTGATATGTCATCTGAAAGCAAATATCAAAGCAATTTCCAGCAATTAAATATTATTTCAATATAAATCTTAAATTCACTGTACAAAAAATCTAATCTTAATTCTCAGTAAGATACATAATTAACGTATTTAATAAAGCCATAGAAGTCACTCAATACAACATTAATTATAACGTATACGTCTGTGCATATTATGTAGACTATTAAGATGAAACTCAAGAAGTGGAGAGTCATAAATTATGCAGGTTATATAGACAGAAGGCGTTGGGTAGACGTCAAGACAAGACGAACCCTCTTTCGGATTTCTTGCTCTCGTGTGTTCATAGGCTTAATTAGAAGAGAGTAAATTATTCACACCTATAATAAGATCACTCCTCGCAAATAATCATCGACACATTCTGTGCAGGTAACTTATTTATCTATATAAATAAAAATGAATTGTTGCTCGTTAGTCTGCTTAAAACTCGAGAACGGCTGGGCCGATTGAGCTGATTTTGGTTTTAAAATGTTTGTCGTAGTCCAGGGTAGGTCTAAACGGTGAGCAAATAAGGAAAAATTGCGAGTAAGATAGAGTAAGACGACAATTTCATTTTCCCATATAAAAGTTGATCACTTACTTTCTGTCAAACATTTGACGGTATTAGTTATAGTGTAAATATTTGTCAGTATTCACTCAAAAAAAAATTGTCTATGGTAAAATGTCACTTGAAATGTAAACGCCTCTTTGCTGTACACCTATACTATAATTCTTTAATATTCCTAAAAATCTAAAAGCAACAAATTTCTATAAAATTAAAAAAGTATTGTGTCGTATGTTTGTGACTTACTAAATATGCCTCCAATAATTAGGCGATACGAAGTTCACCGGGTCAGCTAGTACTAGAATAAATTATTTAATTATACATTTTCACCGCTATAGATACGAAGGCTGTCTTTTAAGTTGTGTCGTTTGACCTCCAGCAATTATAAAAAAATATATGTTGCTTTTTCATCATTTTGAATTTAGAATTCGAAATGTTTTTAGATCGGCCGAATAGTTTTATTGTATCGTCTATGCAAAGGTGACAAGTCGGTTGTTAAGATGAATAATGCTATAATTTTCGGCACCTTTCAAAAAGGATTATGTCTTAAGACTATAAAGAACGCTGGTATTTGGAATTTCAACTTGGGCAGTTTAGCTTCAGTGATAATCCACGTGAAGGTCGTCCAAAAACCGCAATGACGCAAGAGAATATCGAAGCCACGCGGCAGCTAATCCTAGAAGATCGTCATATGATATTTCGCGAAATAAAGACATCCGTGGGCGTTTCAGGGATCACTGCCCAAAAAATCCTACACAAAGAACTTGGCGTAAGAAAGTTGATATCCCTTTGAATATCACATTTGCTTAACGACGACCAAAAAGCAGCCCGTGTTGGTAGTTGGTATCGCAAAACTCGAGGAGAGTCTAAGTATGTGTTGATATGGTTAGTAATGACGAGTCTTGGATATATGCTTAAGATCCAGATTCTAAGCAGCAGTATACTGTTTGGGTCTTCCAGGATGAGTCAAAACCGACTAAGGTCATACGCTCACGAAGCACTTAAAAAAAATGGTTGCTTCCTTTGTGGCAAAGGACCACCTTTGCCAAAAATGAGGCGACTCGCCACTATTGTACTAGACGGCTAACGCTGGCTAGTATACCACTGTTTGATTGCCATAAGTCATCACCAAATTTCGAAAAAAGAATCCAAAACATCGTATGATACTGCACTATGACAATGCAAGTTCGCACACCGTCGGCCGACAAATATGTTTCTGAGCATCCAAAATGTCAATTAGGCCTTATAACCATGAATTATAGCCCTAACGATTTTTTTACGTTCTCAAAAATTAAGTAAAGTCTATGTGGTCAACCTTTCAGCTCACCTGAAGAAGCTGTTGATGCATGCAAATCGGCTATTTTGACTCTGAAGTGGGGGTTGCTTCGGAGTGGCATAAATGCATAAATGTTTTAATAACCGGTTTGAATGCATGCAAAAGTGTGTTAAATGTTGCGGAGAATTCTTTGAAAAACAATAAATGGCAAAAAAAATATTTGATTGTCTATACTTATTTCAAACGACACAACTTAAAAGGCAGTCCTCGTATATGTGTGTAATTGTATTTTGTTCCGTTCACCGTAATCCTAAATTTGTAATCCCTTCAAAATAGCGAATAAATTATATGTCCTGTTTTGCTTAGACCAAAAAAATGGCATAATGATATTTCCATATTATTATCTAAACAGGTAGTTACAAAAAAATGGAATTACATTTGTGTATCTATTTTGTAGTAATGATATTAGCGCTGATTATGCAATATGCTATTTTCTACAGACTGTCTTTAGACAGCCTATATATATATATATTAAAGTTAAAATCAAATTTTCGCAAATAAATTTTAGGTTGTAAGTTAATACGAAGAGAATTATTAAGGAGCTCTCTCTAATTCTGTGCTACTAGTATGTTTGTTTGAAACGACCAGTTTGACTTTTGATAGTTAAATATAGCCGCAAGGCTGTAAACAAGCGATTAACATTTTGAAACCGTCCTGTTATCTTATGCTAAAGAAGATTTGCTATGACAACAAACGCTTATCTACAAGACGGCAAGGGCAATCTAACCCTCCGGACAGCCGACGGCTAAATGAGATACCACTTAAGCAATTATCCGTGAGTGTGGTATCTACGTATATGGAAGTCACTTCCTGTATGTGTTAACTTGTTTTATATAAAACTTGGAAAAAAACATGAAGGTGGACGAATTTTATACAGGCTATCTCACCAACGAGTTCATCTACGAAAATATACTTGGGTATATTTATTAAAGAACAGTCAAAGTTGTATATTTTTTATATTTTCGTAAACTCACTTTTTAAATGTGGTTAATGACCATTTTTACTTCTTTAAGATTTGACCAAAGCAAGAAGCTGAAGTTATCATATGCACATACCTTAAGGTTATGCATAAAATACGTACGAGTACTTATGCAAACGCGTAGTTTATTTCTATAGGTGGCACCGCATGGCGCGGCACGTCTTATGTTAATAATCATTATCACAGCTCATATACGGCCCCACTGAGGGACATGAGCCCAAGGTGGCCTTTGAATTTCTACATAGCTGTACGCAGATTAAATTACGATGTTTTTCGCCACCGTAGGAGTGTTATATAAAGTGGGCGTGTGGCGGTAGAATCGCGAAAGCGCTCCTCGCCACGCGCCCCGATATGGGCTGGAAGGACACCGGGGGTTTTTAGTGGGTAGGCCGGTACTCTACCGGAGAGCCCCACTCACGGCCGCGCCTAGCCAGCGCGGTGACAAGGTGCATAAGGTGCATTTTCCCAAAAAAAGGAGTGTTATATAAATGTACATATGGGTTTCGAAAAATGAAAAACATATTGATATTTCGCAGGATCAATCTTAGTTCTCCGGATTCTCCGGATACAACCATTGCCGAGACAAAAGCGTCATCGACATTCCTTATGCCGAACATTATTTGTGTTTTTAGCAGTTATTTTGGGTAGTATATCTTATATTCGTGTAAACAAAGCATAGGAGACAAACTTTCTCCTCGTGACTTCTGCCGATTATATTCCGTTAGTGACAATTGTCCTATTCTGTCCTCTTAAATTATCGGCTTAGTCGGTTTCACTCAAAAACACACAGAGTTATTTTCATGATTATAACATTAGTTGGGGTTAATAAAATAAAATTATGCTTAAAGTATAAGTTCAAAAATATTTCACAAAGCTATACGTAGAAATTAAAATAAATTTGAATGATAAAATTTTCACAAAAACACTTTCAAAAACAAATTTCAAAACCTATTTTAAGACATAATTAAAAAAAATTGATATCGGTGTAGTTCGTAGCCTTAATATAAGTAGTATATTTTTAGACTGACGAAAATTGTATAATTTGTTCGACAGATTATCTCAAGAAGTTTTTAGTGGTATAATGTTTCAAATGATTATGTGTATATTTAAAGAAAAACAATAGATGAAAATTAAGCACGTATTGGTGATGTGGTGCTTCTCATTTACAAGACTTCAGAGAGAGGTTACTGACCACGTGAAATAGTCAAAGCTATTCTACTGGAGCCGAACTTGAAGATCTTTCGCGGAACTTTTCGCCGTCATTCAACACTGCCGCTTTTACCTTCCAGCTCCAAGAGGTAGAATATTAAAGACTTTATGATAGTTTTTTAGATCCTTTACATTCGCATTATAACTACATTTACTTTTACTATTATATTTTAGGAGTAGTAGTATTTCTTTTATATTTACTTTATTTTTATTCATGAAACATTTACCAAATAATTTTTTGATTTGAGTGTAGGAAATACCGGAATTTAACGGCTAAAAATAATAAAAATTATTTACAAGTGCAATTAACTTACTAAAACCTACAAATTAAACATTATTTACAATTAATCTAGGCAATTGAATCTGTTTTACACATTTTTTTAAATCAAGTCTGTGGCAAGGGTTCATTTGCGTTCATCTTGCAACAAGTGTCTTCTCAATGAAGCCCTAAATTTTTATGGTGTTCATTCTTATTTTTTGTTGTTACTTCTCTGGTAAATGTAACATTTTATTGTGAGTTTTAAAATCTTTTTTCAACTTTATCTCTCCGAACATGCTCTACTAAATCCAATACCTACATTCAAAATCACGTTGTATAAGATGCTGCGCCTTGATATAATTTCCTAGCTAAATATGTTTTCATGTTAATTTAATTATTAGAAAAATGTAAAAATAAATAGATCCTATGAGCTTAATTAAAAAAAGTAATTATATATTCAAATGATAAAGAAACGAACATACCATAGGTAAAGCTCCTTATTAAAATCTGAAATCAAGCTTTATTAATCATTAGGTTATAACTTAATTACGAAACTCTCCGATACATGTGGAACGAACTAACAGACAACGAAAGTTTCGCCTTTAAATGCAGTTAATCTAGCATAAATTCAATACAGAAATACCTGAGCTGCGTCGGCATTCCACTTAAATATGAACACAAAGCGGTAGCAAATATTTTCCAGTCGCGTCGAGAGCAACTGATGAAGTTAGAAAGCTGAAACTTTAAGCAGCGATTGTTTAGAGCGGGCCGGGTAGCTCAAAGGGTAACTTTCAAGTGGTCTGTAATAGAAACGTTTGCCGACGAATGCTCTAGGTAATTACCGATTGTTATTTGAACAAATATTTGAATTGTATGTTACTACATAAATTTGTTCACATAAAAGTAGTTATTTTATTATATAATTAGCTTTTCCGGCTCGGTTTATGATAGATTTTATCGCATGTTCTAATATATGTACGTAGATTTAGGAAAGATATAGATTTTCATATTATCTGACTCCGATATTTTATGTCGGGTTATTCGATACGAAAGCTTTCGTAGTAAAAATTATTCAATGATTTAATGTACCTCCCCAGGTCTCAGAATTTCTATACAAAATTAGTATCCTTAAAATCGAATTATTGGTACCACAATTTGGAGCGAATAATCTACATACGTAATTTACATAATCGTATACTAATTTCGTTAAGTTATTATTTTGCTTAGGTAAAAAATATTTATTTTTAAATAACATTTTTAAATAATAATGTATTAAATTCCAATCGATTTTTTTAAAACTGACCGCTGATTGTCCATTTTCAAAAACAGCTTAAAAGGTAATTAGGTTATTACGCTTTGTTACTGTAGAATTTGTTGATTAGTACAATCTGCAATATAAATTTATACTTATACTATCGCATTGTAATTGCTTCAAAAATTAGTTGTGTCACGACCCCATTGTCGGAAGAGGTTTTTAACGTAATGTCATCATAGTTATTTTTTATAAATTCTGTTTTGTCTATTTATGGTTGTCAAGTCGATTTTTGTTTTTTCAATGGTACAATATATTTTTATGTTTTTAAAAGCGTTTATTTGTTTAATTCTCCCACGAGATCACATCTGGCGCCCAACGTAATTAAAAAGTGATTGTCGATATGGAGAATACGAAAAAACGAGGTATGTACCGAAGTATGTTTACTAAGACTTTGAAAAAATTTGATGAGCATATAAGTAAAGACCAGTGTAGAGATGCTGAAGTAACTTTCAAGCTATTGACTGATTATTTAACGCACATAAGAAATGTGGATGAGCTCGTAATTCAGGAACTTTTAGAAGCAAATGCAGTAGTTGAGGAAATCGAGAAAGAGTTAGAGTCGGTTGATAAATACAAGGAACAATACATACGGGCAGAACTAACCTTGGAGCGATTAACAAAAGAGGAAAAATTTGTCACAGACAGTAAAGGTAACACTACACGGAAAGTGAGGCTACCAAAGATAGAATTATATAAGTTTGATGGCGATTTATGTAATTGGCTTAAGTTCTGGAGTCAATTTAAGAGCATACATGAGGATAATGAGCTAAGCAATGAGGACAAATTTCAATATTTGTTACAAAGTATGATCCCTTGCTCAAGAGCGGGTGATTTAGTAAACAGTTTTCCTCCAACTGGTGGTAATTATTTGAAAGCAATAGAAAGCTTGAAAGCTCGATTTGGCCGGACTGATTTATTGGTAGAAGTATACATTCGAAAACTTTTGCAATTAGTGGTTGAGAGTAACATGAACAAATCCCGAAACAAGTTTCAAGTGTCATCACTTTATGACAAATTAGAGTGTAATTTAAGGTCACTGGAGTCCTTGAAAGTGACGAATGATGCTTGCGCTCCTATGTTATTCCCTCTAGTTGAATCATCGCTGCCGGAAGAGTTACTTCGAGTTTGGCAAAGAAGTTGCGGATCAACTCCTGAACCTAAAGATCGCTTAAATGCATTAATGACTTTTTTGAAATCAGAAACTGAGAACGAGGAAAGAATATCTTTAGCAACGCGTGGTTTTGGTAATAAGATGAACAACATGGAAAGTAAAACAAAGAGAGAGAGTGCCATACAAGAAGAGCATGTTCCTACGGCTTCAAGTTTAGTGGCCGGTAATAGTAAAGAAATAAAATGTATATTTTGTAACGAAAATCATGAAAACTCCAACTGTACCAAGGCAAAAAAAAATGACTCTAGAAGAACGTCAACAGGTTGTGAAAGAAAAAAATGCATGTTTTAGGTGCCTAAAATTTGGTCATGGCTTTCGTCAATGCAAGAGCAATAAGAAATGCGCTTGGTGTGGTCGAAGACACACATTACTAATGTGCCGTGAAGCTGGAACACCTAGCACCTCACAATCGAACGGAGGACAAGATACGTTGAAAACTGTTTCACAGATATCTGTACATCAAAATGTGTTTCTTCAAACTTTACGTGTCAAGTTACAAAACAATGGAAAGACTAAGACGGTACGATGCATTCTAGACTCTGGTTCGCAACACTCGTATATACTAAGGGAATTGGCAGAATATATGGAGTATAAGTCAGTTGGCACTACAGTTATTCAACATGGACTTTTCGGAGGTTCTACTTCGTCACCGGAAAGTCATAAACAATATCGTATATCTGTACAGAATTTGACAACGTCATTTGTTGACCACATTGAAGTTTTTGACAAACAACAAATATGTACTGAAATCCCCGTTGTGAATGATAAAAAGTTGATTCAAAAATTAAATGATATGAATATATTTTTGACAGATACCGATCAACACTGTAAAACGATTAGTCTTTTGATTGGAGCGGATATGTTGGCGAAGTTGTTGTCAAATAATGTGAAACAGTTAAATAACGGATTGTGTGTGATTGAATCGAAGTTGGGATGGACCATGATTGGTAAGGGAAATACTAGTGCTGAAAGATGTGACACGGCTCTAAATGTAATATCGCTATTTATTAGGGATTCCAATATATCGGACTTATGGCGATTAGACACATTGGGTATCATGGATCCTGCGGAGAAAAAGAATCGAGACATTAAATTGCAAGAGGTAAAACAATTTTTCAAATCGACAACACGGTTTAATGAGAATGGAAAGTATGAAGTCTTTTTGCCTTGGAAAGAACATCATCCTGCATTACCTAGTAACAAAGAAGTTGCATTTAAGCGCTTACAAAATGTGACGGCTAAATTAAAACGTGAAAATTATTATGAATTATACGATAAAATATTCGCTAGTTGGTTAGAAGAAGGTATTATTGAAAAAGTACCTAACTGTGAGTATGTTAGTAATAATTGTCATTACCTGCCGCATAGACCCGTGATACGACTTAGCAGTAGTACAACACCGGTTCGCCCAGTCTTTGATGCGTCTTCTCATGCTTCTAACTATCCCTCTCTTAACCAATGCCTAGAGACTGGTCCTAATTTGATTGAACAAATTCCTAGCATACTTTTGCGATTTAGAGAAAAAGAAATAGGTGTCATTTCTGACATAAGAAAAGCTTTTTTGCAAATTAGTGTTTCTCATAAAGATAGGGATGTATTGCGCTTCCTATGGTGGGATAATAATGACCCTAACAAATTACAGGTTTATCGCCATTGTAGGGTCGTGTTTGGCTTGACCAGCAGCCCATTTTTGCTAGAGGCCACTATTGAACATCACTTGTTATCTGTGTCGGAAGGTACCGACTCTAATTATGAAAAGGCTTTTATTGGTAAGTTGCTCAAGTCCTTTTACGTAGATAATAGTGTTACGAGTGTAAGTTCGATAGATGAGTTAAATGACTTTCGTGACAAGGCTGTAGCGATTATGAACGAGGGTGGCTTTCTTTTACGTTGCTGGGAACATACTGGTGATGATTGTAACCCCTATCAGGTTAATGTGTTAGGTTTAAAGTGGAATAAACAGCGTGATACACTTTCGTTAGATAGTTTAAAAGTAGAAAACGCACCGACTTGTATCAACAAAAGATTTATCTTGTCAGTTAGTCATAAAATTTTTGACGTTATAGGTTTGGTATGTCCTATTTTGGTAACACCTAAGCTTTTGTTGCGTGACTTGTGTAACGACAATTGCAGTTGGGATTCGGAGATATTTGATACACAGAAAGTGACATTTTTAAAATGGTATTCTCAATTACATCGTATTAACCAAATAGAGATTCCACGATGTCTAATTGGTAGTGTCACTGATGAAAACTTATCGTTTCATCTTTTTGTAGATGCGAGTCAGTACGCTTATGCTGCGGTAGTTTTTGTGCGAGTAGAGACGTCATCGGGAGTACAAGTTAGATTTGTTCACGCTAAATCACGCATAGCACCGAAAGATAAAAATATTACTATCCCTCGTCTCGAGCTACTTGCAGCATTAATTGGAGCTAGACTTATACATTCTATCATTTCAGCGCTCGATAGTGACAAAGGGTATCAGGTATTTTATTGGAGCGATTCAGCCGTAGTACTGTCATGGATTAAACGGAACTGTCAGTGGGCAAGATATGTTTGGAATAGAGTGCAAGAAATCAGGCAGCTCACAAATATAAACCATTGGTGTTTCGTTCCTGGTAGCAAGAATCCGGCGGATTTACCTTCCCGAGGGTGTGACGTAGCCTTCTTGATAGAGTCTAAATGGTGGGAAGGTCCACAGTGGCTGCTAGATTCTCAAGATTCCTGGTGTGAGTGGTCTGGTCGCTATGATGTTGATGAAATTGAAGTTACAAAGGAATTAAAAAAGTCTATAGAATTCGCAACTGGGAACGATGTAGTAGGACTTTGTTCGACTAGTACTAAGGAGGTAGATACTTGGTATACACTTTATTTTTCCAACTATAAAAGTATTGTACGAATGTTGGCTTGGATCATTCGATTTATAAATAATTGTAGATTGTTACCTAGTAACCGAGTGAAATCTGACATTAGTGGCTTCGAGTATCAAAATGCCGAAATCATGTTATTGAAAATATTCCAACGTGATACTTTTTCTAGTGTAAACGATACTAGGCTTAAAAATTTAAAAATTTTTGTTGATAGTGACGGATTGTATCGGGTGGAGAGCCTTATGTTAAACAAGAGTGATAGCTATACATTTCGTTGCCCAATCGTTATAATTTCTGATCACATACTTACTACTCGTTTGATTGAGTTTGAGCATAAAAGGAACTGTCATGCTGGGGTACAAACACTCTTAAACATTTTAAGGGAAAACTATTGGGTATTAAAGGCAAGAAAGGCTGTACGTGAGGTAGTAAACAAATGTACTATTTGTCGAAGATATCTGGCGAGAAGTTTTAATGAAATGCCTCCCGCTCTACCTCCGAATAGAATTGATACGAATGTAGGCGTATTTGAGATCATTGGTATCGATTACGCTGGGCCTCTTTATTTAAAAGATAGAAGTAAAGTGTGGATATGTCTCTTTACTTGCGCAGTGTATAGAGCAGTGCATTTGGAGTTAGTTTGTACACTTAAGGCGGAAGATTTTCTTCAGGCGTTTCAGCGTTTTGTGGCGCGGAGAGGTAGCCCGAAAATGATATATAGCGACAATGCTACTAATTTCACCCATGCAAGCAAACTGTTAAAAGTTGAGTGGAAATTCAACCCTCCTAGTGCTGCGTGGTGGGGAGGGTTTTTTGAAAGATTAGTTGGCGTGGTTAAGAATGTTTTAAAGAAGGTATTAGGCAGGGCTAGTTTAAATTACGTCCAGTTATTGACGGCATTGTATGAATGTGAGAGTGTTGTTAATTCTAGGCCAATTACATACGTGAGTGATGATCCAAATGAGCCACAGCCTTTAACGCCCTCTATGTTCCTGGCAGACTCTTATCGTAGTCATAGGGGATCTATAGTGATATACGACGATTTAGAAACCTCTGCTAAAGATTTCGGTAAGCAATATAGGCACTTAAAAAAGATTCGTTTAGATCTTGTTAAAAGGTTTCGAGTGGAATATTTGGGTTTTTTATCTCGAAGGACGAAGATTAATTTTTCTCAAATTCAGCCTAAAGTTGGTGAAATTGTTCTTGTTGGTAACGACACAGATAAACGTCTTCATTGGCCTCTAGCTGTAATTATAGAACTAATACCTGGACGTGACGGAAGGATAAGACTAGCTAAGGTACGCACTAAAAAAGGAGCGTTAACTAGGCCGGTTCAAAGGTTATTCCCGTTGGAAGTTACCTATGTAGATAAATAATGTAGCAGGTAATGATGGTGACAGCATCTTCTCTAGTGGGAGGATGTCGGAAGAGGTTTTTAACGTAATGTCATCATAGTTATTTTTTATAAATTCTGTTTTGTCTATTTATGGTTGTCAAGTCGATTTTTGTTTTTTCAATGGTACAATATATTTTTATGTTTTTAAAAGCGTTTATTTGTTTAATTCTCCCACGAGATCACACCCATATCGGTTTTCGGGTATTCGGATCACAGCAATGTTTAAATAAATAAATAATAAAATTTTATTTACCAAAAACCTTACTTAACTATAACATTTATAGTGATTCCCACACTAGACTAAAAGTCTGTATCGTGGGTCTCAGACAAAGGGATTTCCAAAATAGATTAAGCTAAGGTACAAGACATGCTTTCTTTTTCTTAAATTGCTTAATTATTATACGCTTATACTATACATATTCGTTTATATATATGAATAAATACCTACATACATATACACATCCATGCTGTCTATACAAACACTATAATAAATAATAGAACAGTACAATATAAAGGTTCCTACAGGCATACACATAAACATACTCATATACAAAAACGTACACATGCATACATACATAAACAAAAAGTTTGAATCAAACTTTGATCATTGCCTCAGTTTCAGGGTAGGAAATCGATGGAAGTAAATTCAGTAGAATATTTTTTAACTTTTTCAATGATATAGATTTAATATCGTAACATTTCTTTTCCATAAGTTTTATCACTGAGTTGTATACATGTAATTCTACAAAGGGTTTGAAACGTTTAGCAAACTTACTGGATATAAAAGGAACTCTCATTCTGTATCTTCGTTTACTATGCGTTAATTCAACTTTTGATGCCAGTATTTTTTTGTGAACAGACAGTGTGCTGTTTAGTATGAATAGCTGTCTAACACTCAAAAATTTACTTTCGCTGTAAAGTACATAAGTAGGGTATCTAAAAGGCTTCCCTAGCATAACCTTCAACACTGATCGCTGAGCTCTCTCTACTTTAATAAGGGCTGTCTTTGCAGCACTACCCCAGCATTCGATGCCGTATGTCAGCAAGGATTGGCAAACTGCGAAATATACTGTTCGGAGAACATCAGGCGGAGCAGAGTTTCTAAGCTGTCGTACAATTTTTACAACTCTGCGTAATCTTCCGGCAAGCGTAGAAATGTGTGCCTTGAAGTTCATATTTTGGTCAATGATAATCCCAAGATATTTTAGTGTGTCAGCAATGCCGATAGTTTTGCAATTACAGCTATTCAGGTTGTATAGTCCACAGTTATGCAATTTTAGAGATTTTAATGAAGCGGGAGGAGCTGAGGCATTTGATTTATGAAATGCTATAAATTTCGTTTTTTGTGAATTTATAGTCAGTAAATTTAGCTCCAACCACTCATCAACCAAGACCATGCCTTCCTCTGCATTATGAACTACCTCGTCCCAGTTTGAGCCTCGAAACAGAATTACAGTGTCATCCGCGTAACATATCATCTCCGCGTGTCTAACATATCATCTCCGCGTGTCGGACAGGCAGAGAAATATGTCATTTAGATACAGCAGGAACAGAGTCGGACCCAGAATGCTTCCTTGTGGAACGCCGAAATTAACAGAGTTTTGTTTACTGCTGTAACTATCGATTCTCACGTATTGCTGCCTGTCCATAAGGTAGGATGTGAACCATTTCAAACCAAGACCCCGTATGCCTGCCATTTCAAGCTTTTTCAGTAGTACCACTCGGGAGACGGTGTCGAAGGCCTTCGCGAGGTCAAGGAACACTCCTATGCATCTTAGTTTCTTGTCTAAGTAAGAGGAGACCGTAGAAGTAAGAAGTGAAATGGCGTCGTTTGTTGCTAAACCCTTTCTAAAGCCAAACTGTCTTGCAGAAAGTAGACCACAATAATTCAAATATGTTACTAACCTTTTGTTCATTAATTTTTCCAAGAGCTTAGAAAACGCACAGAGTAGAGAAATGGGTCTGTAATTTTAGAGTGGTTAATGACAATAATGATTAAGTTAATGACACGCAAGCGAGTATTTTTTAAGTAAATCAACCAATAGGGTAGATCTTTTTATTCTATATAACAGTAATAACAGTACTCTTTTAGCTGAGAAGTAACAACTATTATTACTTTTGAAGATACATAACAGCGACATGTTTGCGGTGTATTTGCAGTTCTAAAACAAAATTTTCAATAATTTTGTTATTTGTATGTGTACAGATATAATTTCTATATTAAAAGTATTACATTTAATTAGATAAAGCTTAAAATATGTTATTTTATTCGAACTATCTAAAAGATATAAAAAATTTATTAGACTATAAAATTAATTTATGTAGAATGAATCCGCAATTTCTATTTTTAAATATTTTTATGTGATCAAAATAACTCAAAATAGAAAATTATATTAATTAATATAAACATCCATATTCAGTTGTCGTCATCTAGTATATTTTAACTTGTCAACTAAAAACGATATCTTTTACTTCGACACTGCCTATATATTCCTATATATAGATATATTCCTTGAGTTATTAGTTTTTCTTCATTTTTTGTTCACAGTATTTTTATTATTCTAGTTTTAAATTTTTGTAAACTTACCCTTATATTGAGATTTTTGATAAAATCTAGTCACTTTATCAATAATTTGCTGTAGTCTCACCTATGTATTTGAATGGAATGGTGATTTTAAAACGCTTTTGTTGATTTGACAAAATATAAAATCAATGTAAGTAATATTATGTCATAAATATTAGATGTTAAAACTATTCTTAATATAACTACTAAGTAGATAGAACATACTTTTTACTAAGAATTTGTCTGATCACAACAATCAGAGAATTCAGTTCCATTTGTTTATTCGGACGTTTTATTTGTTTATTACATTTCATTGAAAAAATATTTATAACTAAGCATATGTCCTCGGGTATGAAACTTAACTTATTGACATAATTGGATCGACATCTCGTCGTTGATACCGGCGTCGTATCATATAGAGAGCATCGTATCATAAAGAGAGACTATTAAACTATTAATAAAGGAAATAAAGGAAACACAAGAAGTACTCCGCGACAGATTAGAAAGACAGACATACATAAGAAACATCTCAAACTCTCAAATTTGTTATTAAGTCCTTGCCCAGTAACTAATGGCTGTGAATCTGCTTCGTAGAGATATTATTACAGTAAATTCTTTAACACTCTCTCCTACGGCCTTAGACAAATTATTATCCGCATTCGTTTCTTTATCTAAAAGGGAAGATATATTAAAACAAAATATCTTATATTTTTCTCCGGATCTCTAGCCAAAATTCAGCCAATGTTTTTTGACAAATTTTCCCGCAGTAAAATATATATTTCCGTGATAGACTATCACTATGACTACTCTATTTTTTTCCTATCACTATTTTTTACCAGGTTACAAACTAACCATATATATATATATATATATATATATAATATATATATATATATATATATATATATATATATATATATATATTATACAGGGTTACCTGGTAAGTCGTGCGAACCCCGTTAGGGGGTCGTGGTTCCCACCATTTCTGACAGATTTCCCCTTGGAACCCCGCCCCCCAACTTAACCCTTTTCAAGTTATAAGGCTTTAAAGACTTTTGAAAAAATGTCCGATTTTTGTATATTGGCCCATTTTTTTTGTTTATTATAATTCAAATATTTAGTTTTATACTATTTTTGTGTAGCAGATTAGTTTGTTCATCATAATGCAAAATAAAAATAGAGTTATCTCAACTAAATAGGTTGTAGATAGAAGATTGATAGTTATAGCATCAAACAAAAATCAGTACAAATCAAACTTCAACCAGCAATAGTAAAAAAAAAATCTATGACACGTAGGCTGCAGACACCTTTAAAAATATCTACGTTTCATTAGCTATTCAACAAGGTATAACAAGGTAGGCTGCTATTAGATTTCTTGGAATAAGTCTTTTATAATATTCGTAAGGATTGCTCATAATTGATTGTCAGAATGAATGATTGAATGATGATTGAAGAAAATAGCACCACTTACACTGCACAAAATCGACTCAGCTACAATTTTTAAATTAAGGAAATAATAATTCATAGTTTGCGTTTATAAAATTGCGTCAAACATTCTTGTCATTAGATATAGGTTTGTCAAAATCCCTTTGCTTTTTATAAGCATTTAAAAATTATTAATTTTTTTTTTGTGAAGTGCGAAACGAACAAAAACTGTACTAAATAAGCCGGACTGGCAACTTAATTCGTGTAGGTTGTTGGATCAATGGCACGGTTTGAAATTTTATCACGTTGCTGACTTAGATTAGATATTGCTGACTTAGATTGAGAAGTCATTGTGACAAGAATCCACAAAAAACTAAGATAAACTATCTAAGAGGTATCCTCGGTAAACTATGTTGAAGTATATCTATTAATGCAATTACATTATGTAATAATATAATTTATTTCAGGACATAAGAAATTGCCATATTCAATTAATAGTTACAAAACCTAAATGCAAAATTATTGCCGTAAGGCATCTAAATCACAAGTACAACTCCACTAGACTGTGAGGGGCCGCAATTAATTCCTGATTGATTCACAAAGCTAGTTGGAATTTCCTTCACCCTCTCCGCCCAACCACCTGCCTCCACGTGAGGATCAGACAAAGATACGAAGTTAACGTCAGCTAAGGTTTGTTGTACAAAATTTATATGAAACTTTGCTTCGGAACTGACAGAAGTGCGGTTCGTTTACGTCGAAATTCGGTTTATAAATTAAGTTAATCGACAAAATTCAAGCTAGTGTACTATTAATTAAAATTAAAATCAGTATAGTAAATTTATTCAGACTATTTCATTAAATGAAACAAAATTAAACGACACTAAATATTGGTTAGATATTATAAAGTAATATAATGTAAAAATAGTACTAGTAAAGTTTATGATAGCAAATTAGTTGTACATAACAGTCATCACCTTTATTTTTAATTTAAACATGTTGGGATTATGCTCGCAGATAATTCGGTGTAACGAGCTGGGGATTTACTAAAAGTGACGTGATTGCGGCTCTACTGCTAAGATATTCCGAGACGAAGCGAACGTTCGCGGCCGCCGCTTTATTATGTACGGGTTCCTATTATGTTCATTCTTGATAAGCTTTCAATATTAACTAAGTGGAAAATATTTATTAACGTGAACGGGCGCTGCTTGTTTTAATGTCTTCAAAAGTTGCTAGAGCTTTTAAGGAAAGCTCCTGTTGCCAAACAATGTTTATAAGCACAAGTATCGTGTCTTGAATATGCTGGAAAAGCAAAATTGATATAAGCATGTGTTTTAACATTATAAGTTTGATTTTAAGTTTGATTTTCAGATTTTGGGTTATTAATTCATTACTAAACTATTATATATATAGTAAGTTATGCAACTCCTTGTTATCAGGAATTTGAATAGTTAAAATATTTATTTTAAATCAGTTCCACGCATACTCGAATATATAAAAAACTATATATGTTAGGAGTTAACAGCTCCACATCCTACATTACCAATTGTGGAACGCTACTACGCTGGCGTTTGTCACATGATGTGAATGTGTATGTTGCTTGAAACTTTTTGCCGCATGTTCGGAATTAAGTTATCTAATAAATATGCGGTAGTAAAACTTAAATTAATAACACAACTGAAGTCTCGATTATCTAAGCAGTATATACGAGTATATATCTATTAAGAAATTCATTCACATTTTTTGTAGTGGCATGTACGTTCGTCTAAGTTTTGTAAAAGCTAACTGTGATCAGGGTTAAGATAGATGGCCATAAATATAAAACATTTCTGCTTCGCCAGTGTTCGGGAAGGTATGCTCAGCTATGAGTTCTACCTTTTTTTTTTTTTGTTCCCCTGAGGAAAATGCATTAAATTGCATACCCCGGCTGTGGCGAGCCGGCGGTTATGTATGGCTCTCCTCCCCAGAAGGGGGAGGCCTACCCACTAAAAACCTCAGGGATGGCCTTCCTCAGGCATGTAGGGAGCCCCCGGGAACATTGAACGCCAGCATTGCCGCAATCAATGCCGGCGGAGACAGATCTCGCCCGATCTCTGCGACCAAGACTCGGCGCTCGGAGGCCCACGCGGGGCACTCCGCCAGCGTGTGCTGGGCCGAGTCAAGGTCGGATGCACAGTGGTGGCAATGTGTCAATCCCTCCCGTCCTATTCGACACAGATACTCACCGAAGCAGCCGTGCCCGGTGAGTATCTGAGTCAATCGGTAGGTGACCTCTTCCTTCCCGTGGAGCCAAGCTTCGAGGTGCGGGAGTACGGCACCGACGGCCCGCTGGAGCGCGTAGATCCGTAATTCGAGCTGCGCACGCCAGGCAGCTATGAGTTCTACCTGCATCTGATACCATGCTGGCAGTGGAATTATAAGAGGTAAGGAAAATATTGTGTTTCTACTTATTTCGAGGAAACACTCGCAATACAATACTTTCATTAAATATTGTTACGTAAAAACACTTTATCTTATGTCGGCTATAATATCCACATCAATTCATAACAGTTAATAACTTCATGTGTGTTAATTTAAAATCGTAATAAAGTCTGTCAACAGCCTAGTATAGAGTAAGTAGCCGTGAAAAACCATGTTATCCGGCTGATACACCTTTCATGTATATGCGCTTGAAAAACTCGAGTTTTGTGTAAATGAGGCGGGTGGAACCACGCATATGGCAAAAGGAAGCCACGGGCATAAATCTACGCGACGGTGGCGCCGCGGCCGGAAGAGGAAGCGCCGACGTCGTTTGCCGCATTGTGTTATCGGCCGTCGGGCCGCGCGGACGTCTCTTTGTGAATGCCACTTTATAGCGACCGCCATTCAAAAGATACGACCGTATCGCACTTTGAACGCTTTTGTCACGCCACCTTTAATATCTACTGAATACATTCGAAGGTTACCTTGTCGCAGTGACGGTGGGTTCGTTTACCCAAATAAAAACTCTTGTTTATTGGTTTTAGTGGCATCAAAATAAATTGAATACTTTCAAATACCATTTCCAGCTTTATCAATAATATACATAATTCTTTGTTACACATGCTGGCATATCTCTTTTCTTGCAATAATGAATCCTTGGGTATTTAAAAAAGACGTGAGGTAGTCTACCTTGCAGGTAGATAAGTTGAAGGTGGCTAGTGGCGTAGTTTTTATGCAATACTTATCAATGTAGCTAATTGGATTGCATTTCCGCTTACCATTAGGTGGGATGAAGAATTTGCCTTTGTATAAAATAAATAAATAAATATTACTTACACTTACACATATTAGCCCAGCCCAAAGTAAGCTATATAAAGCTTGTGTTATGGGATCTAGGATAACGGATAGACATCCATATATTACACATATATATTATGAGTATTAATATATATTTAATAGATATATATATTAACACCCATGACCAAGGTACAAATGTTCGCAATCATCACACGAACCTCAATTTATTTACTTCGAATAATTTTACTTATATACTCGTATAATAATTTTATTGTATTAATTATATAATATGTTTTGTACTGTAACTTAGTGGATTTATTATATTAGTTATAAGTATGTATATCTACAGGTTTGGCTCTAAGTTGATTAAAGTTAATGAATGTTATTTAATGTATATAAAGCTCACACAGTACAAACATTAAAATTTTAACATTAAAATTCTAATACGTTTGTTGTATGAGTATTTGCCAAATAACTCAATAGCTTCTTAGCATGTATTGCACCTGTACACTATTGGAATAAAATGTCGCGCTATATTAATTCCAACAAGAAAATAAAATCCTCTATTTATTGTCATTTAGCATAATTTAAAATATGAAAAATAGTGTAAATGATTTTGGCCGGGCGTGATTCGTAAGCGCATCTTAAATATGGCATGTTTTTATGTTTAAGATTATAAAGTTTTAGTGCTGCTTTTGTTTTTCAAATTAAGTGGCTATTACGTAGTGGTCTAACCTAGTTTAACGTTGCTTTATTTGTGAATACGTTAAAAATTACAACATCTGTTTAATTAGGTATGAGTTTGGCAAACTGGAGATCACATTTAATTATAAAACTACTGACTTTAAACGTAACTTATACTAATTTCTACAAGTACATAGGAGTTACATTTTTATAGTACAGTATAATTTATTCCCGGCAGATTTACTAAATCAATATTTTGTTCTACGTTGCTAGATTAAGTACCAGTAAAAGTGGATTCTTTGGGATTATTGCTATTTACTATTAGGTATAAAGAAATACGAATTAAATAATGTCTTGTACTAATACTAGCCTAGTTGGAGTACAAATTCGTGGCTTAATCCATTGAAATTGTTTTCAATATTTAAGTTACGTTTTAAGTTAGAATCACATTTAAAGTCATTCAAGACATAGCATAAAATATATTTTTAAAACAATACCCTATATATACAAAATTAAAGTAAAATGTAAGAAATAAAATTTTAATTATTTTAAAGTAAAAGCCATTTTGTCGATGTTCTGAAAAATCTCTGATACTATTTTGTTAAAATTAATATAGTGTGTCACCTTTAAAACATAATCTACCAAATAAAACACAAATCTTCAAAATCAGCTCATAAATACACTTAACAAACATTACAAAAAAACGTTGAATCGAATTGATAACGTCAGTTTTCTGATGTTGGTTAAAAATTATAGTTGGCAGATCGTAAAGAAATACCTGATAAAAAAATGTGTAACCATTACTTTTAATTCCCGATTCGTGCTGGCCGCCTACAAATAGTGTTATCTGTGGCATCAAAACCCAGTGCCGAAGCCCTGCCGCGATCCTATTTGCATAAGCGTTTATCGCATCGGTTTAGTTGCTCCTTGTTTGAGGCTAACGATTTTTAATTGTCTGAAATAGAAAAGCGAAATGGAAAAATTTTAATAAAATACGTGAAAATGTAAACCAAGAAAGCAGTTTTTATATCTACATACCTTAAATATAAGATTCCAGTTTAGAACTCATCCTATATGCCATAACATAATAACGACATTCTCTCTCATGTGTCCATTCATTCTCAGTACAAAACGAGTGCACAAAAGAGGAACAGTATAAAACAGATTTGAATTGTTGGCGATGAATAAAAGTCCTAGTGCATTCCAGAAAAATATTCCCGCCAAAGCACACAAAACTATTTTGGCACAGCGTGAGTTCGTTTCAATATTTATGAAAGAAACTTTTGGCGCAACCGTCATCAATCACAAAGTTATAAATAAAACAATAAAAGGTATAAACTTAGGAGGTCTCGTGAGGGTCGGTTACTTCTCTTCGCCCGCAATATTGCAAGAAAACCCACTTATTGGAATAATATGTAGATTACAATGATATTAGAAATATCGCGGTTGCCCGGAGGACCTGTCGATACTTTATTACCGATTAGAGATTGTTCCCGCTTAATATTGTTGTGGGAAGAGTTTGTAGTAGATTTTCTTTAGTTTATCAGGGTATAAAATGCTTTTTTTTTGTGTTTTACGTTTTATTTAGTTATTTCGACTTAGAACTTTGTAAAGTTTTAAATTTTTACTTTATGATGTTATTTCGCACAACACTGAGTTTTTATTTATCAAGTACTGAAGAAATGTATTTGGAATATTTTTTGTTTTTTTTTTATGTTCCATTTTACTCAAATCGAATGTGCGAAATGGGCTAAACAACATCAGCTATTTATTATCTTGTATTTGATGGGTAGTTTACCGAACAAGTGGCCTAGTACGATCAAGGTGTTGTGGTGTTATATAATATTTAAGGTAGATCCGGATTAAGAAAGCTGTTCATGCACGGGCGCCACAACCAAGATAAGGAGTGAAATTCATATTAACTTTTGATGTCAGAAGAACTCCAAATCATTATCATAGCCTGTGATATCAATACAGTATCCACTTTTATGGTATTTCATACACCTTAAGCCTTAATATATAAATATTGTTATACATCTGCGTGATTCATCTATTATGCGCGTTTATGGGATATGAACAGTATGAGTTTGAAAAATAAGTCGAAAAAAGGTACCAATTTTTTCAGGATCATATCGGGCATAAAGTTTAGATTTTACTAGCAAGTTTAGGTAAAACGTTTCCTTTCTTAGTAAATAATACTTTAAAATATTAAAATCAATCTAATCCATGCCCAAAATCATAATTTCCTTTCGAGACTGCTTCTATTCAAGCTGCACAATAGTTCTCCAAATGGATTCGAAATAACTTATTTATGTGGTACAGTATAAATCATTTTCACAAACGCCCTGCGCGATAAAAGTGAGCGAATAAAGTTTCGCGCGATCCGCGCACGAGATACCGTCGCGGAACTGAACTAACTTTTTTCCGTTCTTTGCGACGGTACACTATGGATGTGCCTTTTGTGTGGGTAGCTCTAGCAAAGTAGTCAGTATTCGATATAGAAATCCAGTTAGTAAATTGTGGATAACTTATATACTTACACCCATAGTCGAGATGCTTGACTTCAGCTTAAATTAGAGTGCTTAGACCTTAGTGAACCACATTTTTCTTGTGTGCTCAACGCACATAATTAATACATATTATCAAATAAAATCTAATAATACTTTTCCCAAATTGATTCGATTAACTTTAAAAAAAATATATTTAATAAATAAAAAATTAATATTATTATGTTGGTTAATAAATATATAGTAAAAACACCAAATTAGTATTTTAGTTTTAGAACACTAATCCTGATTCATATAATAATTCAACAATAAGCATTTTCTTTTTATAAATGTTGCTCCAAAAACTGCGGTAAAATTGTAAAAAATTACATTAAAGCGAGTCTATACTAAACCTTACAAATGAAATCTAACGTTTTTCTTTCCTCATCTTCTAGCCTATATGCCACTTGTAATGCGTTTAATATTTCATGATATCGTTGGTTGGTATCTTCTCGCCCATAAATAAGCGGCAAAAAGCGGCGGACGCGAGGGGCGCCCGAAATCAAAGCTATCAATATAATATTAGGTTTGTTCAAACGTCTCCGTTACGGAGTGTCGAAGCTCATTGTGTTGTTTGACGGCAGAAAGAGCTTGTTACCTTTTCATTGTGGCGAGTGTAGCTTCAATATGACCTGTAAGCGTACTCCTGAATCATTTACAACTTAACGAATTAAGTCATAAGAACCATCATCATGGGAACCGGGAGTGTTTACTATTTTATATTTAAAATAACTTATTATTACAATTGAATTTTACAATAAATTTTACGAGCCGTAGAATCTACATCTAACAAAAGCATCACAAGTCTCTACCGCAAGCCAAGTTCTGGCAAGAGCCAGAGAAAAACTACCAAGGGCAATCTACGACTACGTCACATATCATGCATTTTCAGATGTTGAACTAGTATTATTAAGACAAAAACACAGTAAAACAAATGAAATGAAAATATAGAAAGTACACAATGCGTAAATATTGGCATTAATCGCAATTTTAGCCAGGAGACCTATTTTTGAATTACGAATGTGATTTCGAAATCACCGCTGACTAAAAGTCAGCGGTGACTTTGAGGTCACGGATTCCTAAGCATCCAATTTTTGAAAGTCGATCGCAGAGCTGCCAACATAGATAAAGTACACACATAAATGTAAGAGTTCGGTTCCACGCAGAATGTACCGCTGCCGGTTATTGCCGGCTTAACCATTATGGTTTTTATATGTGTATATATATATATATTATATATATATACAGGCGGTCCTCGACTTACGTCGTTTCGATTTACGTCGTTTCAAGTTACGTCGAACAATATTTTGACACTATTCCTCAAGCATACGTCATTTGTTTCGATTTCCGGAATATCGGAGAATTCACTTGTCTTGCCTGCCATGAAAATTTTTGAAGAAAATGATCCTAATTTTGAGAGAAGTTTTAACGTTAATAACAAAATTTGTGCAGCCTATCACTGTTACCAAGATCTGTATGATAGCAAGAAGAAAGAAGCCAAGCAATCTAGAATTGATAGTTTCTTTAAGCCAAACGTTTAATTTATTATTAATCATTACATATGTATAAGTTTTATAATTATTATTGAAATTAATAACACACAAATACCAAAAATACCTAGCAATTTCATAAGTGCATAATATATAATTATTTTAAGAACTTACTTTTAATAATAAAGTACGTCCTTTGTTATAAATGCAGTTTTTTATTATTTCGAGTCCGTGTGGAACCTAACCCTTGAGTTTTACATGTAAACATATGAAAAAATATGTCTCGACTTACGTCGTTTCGATTTACGTCGCGTATTTCGAGAACCTAACATGCCGTAAGTACGAGGACTGCCTGTATATATATATAATATACTACATATATAGTATATAATATAAACATATATATGCTACATTCATATATATATATTGTATAGATAGACTGAAAAATCAAACATAACACAGATGAAATTTCCACAAGTATGACTTGATTACGAGTGGGTGAGGGCACTTGTAATGAAATTACATCCGTGACTAAAGTAGTCACATAAGTGATATTCAAAAATAAGAATTATAGAAAATCGATGATTATTAGTCACATCGGTAATTTCGAAATCGCATTCGTAATTCAAAACACTGTTTTTCTCACTGATTTTAAGTACCATTAAAGACATTTTTTTATTCATATTGATTAAAATCACTTTTACAATTGTATCTCGCATTGGTTATGTTTACGTCGAATTGTTACTTTGACATTGACAATTTTAATAGATGACATGGACAGTTCCATAGAGTGGACCGCTAATCATGATCCTAACACCATTAATCTATGGCGCAAATTAAGCAACCAAGTCTAGCCAAGCGTCGTCTACAAAGATAGTATTTTAATCAGTAATCCCACACACTCCCCCTAAAAAAATATTAAAATATTATAATGTCACAATTAGTAGTTTGAAAGAATAGTCTTATGTCAATGAAAAGTTGAATCGCAATTGATCATCATAGGTGTAGTCGTTTAACCTTGTTTTTATTATTCCTCAGGCAAATGTTTGTCTGTGGCAATTGAGTCTGTAAACTAGACCTAGCTGTGAGGACTAATAAGGAAATATTAATCCTTCTACAGATTAACATAGTCAGGCTAGATTGCTCGGGCTAGCATAGGTTGTGTCCTTTGCCTAACTAAAAAAAATTAAAAAAACTTAATAAAAAAAAAAGGATACACACTAGTCTGTGGCAGTGATTAGCGGATATTATTTGGTTTTGGATCAATAGCTGTGATCAATAACTATTCACTGTTCTAATTTAAATAATTGAAAATACTGTATTCGGCTGTTGAGGCCGAGCTCTGCTACAAGGGAGAAGTTGTCTATATATAGACTGACGAAATAGATCTACTTTCACCGAATATAAATTAGAGAAAAAAAGACAATCATCCCGAAAGAAAGGTACCTAATTTTCATAATTCTTTCTTTTATTATATATTTAGAGTTTTTAACTGAGATTCATATATACATTTCATATACCTAAAACATCGTTCTAGAACATTTCCTGAATATCCGTTGAGTGTGGGTAGAGAAAATAACTGTGGTAAATTGATATAACAAATTTGGTCTTTTACAATAAAATATTGATTAATCATCATAGTATGCCTGGTGGGAAACCAATATTTATGCAATTAAATCCATTAACTACCTCTCATAACCGTTACATACATGGGGATTTAAATGAAACAAATTAATATTTTAACCAGATCAAATCTTGTAATATTCTAGAATCAATAGTATCTTCATGTTTGTTTTCATTTTCTACATCACACTCTTCGCTTTTGAAAGTTAATAAATAGTAAAGTAAATGCCAAGAGAGTTGTTATTTGAAATGATTCATGTCATCTTCAGGGAACTATATTTGGGCTGAACATTAACCCTCGTCACCCAGGGACTTCCAAGTGACCCAGCTGCATTAAATAGACCGCTGATCTACCTTAAATCCTAATTGAAGACGGCGACTTGGTAAGCCAAGGACAGAGAGTAAACTAACCCAAACACGGCCATCTAACCACGGTTACCAGTTGCCTGGACCAGTTCCTGAAGGACTCCTGAAGGACTACCGGAATACTGATTTCTTTTTATCCTCGGAATACCGTCTTTTAATCTTTTACATTATAAATTTCAACTTAAAACCAATATCGATCAAACGGACCTATAAACCCTGCCTGTACCTATATTAATTTAAGTTCTTTTATATTTTTAAGTCATTCTATGTATATGAATTGATAGAATTGACAGTAATATTGTTGCCTAGTAAACATTAGTGAATTGAATTTTGTTTAAACTCCATTTGAAATAAAGATTTTGTACTCATACTTCTAGTGATTTATTGGTATAAAATATTGTTGCATAGTAAACATTTGTGAATTGAATTTTGTTTAAATTCCATGTGAAATGAGGATTTTGTACTTATATTTCTAGTGATTTATTTGTATAAAATATTGTTGCATAGTAAACCTTAGTGAATTGAATTTTGTTTAAACTCCATGTGAAATGAAGATTTTGTACTTATATTTCTAGTGATTTATTTGTATAAAATATTGTTGCATAATAAACATTAGTGAATTGAATTTTGTTTAAATTCCATGTGAAATGAAGATTTTGTACTTCTATTTCTAGTGATTTATTTGTATAAAGTATTGTTGCAAAGTAAACATTAGTGAATTGAATTCTGTTTGAATTCCCTGTGGAATAAAGATCTTGTACTCAAACTTTTAGTGATTTATTTGTAAAAATCCAATTATTTCATGAAATAAATAAAAATACATTACAATAGGTCTCTCGACAGGGTCCAAAATTGTGTCATTAGCTCATATTTACCACTCATCTAATTTAATTTTCGGAATAACGGTTTGAAATTTTCCCGGTCCAACTAATAAAATACCTGCCAACTCACGTTTCCTGATCTATCGCAGCTACTCAAGAGGCTTTCCGCTCCAATTAATAAGTAGATATAAATATTTTTTATTTTATTTTAGATAAATTAAAATTCATACTTAGCCACGAGGTGTATGGCCATAAAAAAAGAAAATAAAAAATCATACTTAGTACAGGTGAAACAATAACATGTTATAATGTTCCATCGTAAGTAAAGCATCAGAGAGTTGGTTCTTCTTCAAGTTATGTTAATTACAAAGTTACAATGTCTGAGCAACAAACTAAAAAACCACACAAAAGCTAAGTGGCACAATCTAGGCATGACAAATTCGGTATTTGTTCGCATGAATTCGAGAGCCGTAAACGGTGAATTTATCGCATGTTTCCGATTTAAATCGGCAAATTAACGACATTGCAACGCGACCGCCTATTTACCGGATTTATTCGCGCCGCTTGGCACCACCGCCGCGCTGCCCTACACTATTGAACTGTTTTGGGTACTATTTCGCACAATCGTCCTTAGTCGAATTACTAATACATGATAGAATAAGGTAATAAAAAATAGATTAAAAAAAACCTAATAATAGTTTGTAATATTAAAATAACCGCTTTCAACTACATGCATATGATTGTATATACGGTACACATACCAAAATACATATTTTTAAAATTTTTGTCTGTCTGTCTGTTTGTTCCGGCTAATCTCTGGAACGGCTGGGCCGATTTGGACGAGACTTTCACTGGCAGATAGCTTATGTAATAAGGAGTAACTTAGAATAACTAACAAAAAAATTTTTTTTTATTACATTCCACGCGGAGGAAGTCGCGGGCACAGTTAGTCTTATATAATCGCAAAATGTGTTGGTAAGCGCGTAACTCAACAACGCCTGGCCAATTTGGCCAATTCTTTTTTAACATGTTCGTTAAAGTTCAAGGATGGTTTTTACGAATACGAAAATGCGAATAATTGTCGGGAAAACCCTACAAACAGCCCTTTTTTCACATACAAACGTTTTTCAACTAAACCGTACAGTCAATTTGAGCTTTATTGTTATTGTATAAAGTTCATATTACAAGCACTGATTGTTGTCTAAGCAATGTAGGTATTAACGAGAGAAAGAGTTTCAGAAGAATATAGATAAATAAGCAGCAAGTTAAATAAGTAATGTATATTCTTGTATTTCAAATCTGTTACAATAAAACAAAACTGACAAGCTAACAATCAAACCGTTGCTAAGCAACGAGAACTATGTTCTCAACAGTAGGTGTGTTCCTTACATCAAAGAGTCAATTTGCACTTTATTAAGACTATATCAAGTTAAAATTCAATCAATCATGTCTATCAAAACAGTGTGCATGTATGCGTTGGAGCACATAACACATCGTTGGAGGATTTAATATTACGTTCTAAAATGAATAGTCACAAAATGTAATAGTTGATTTCGACCTTTTCTGCAATGAATTATTTTTGATTCACAACGCTCTACCATCAGGGTGACGGTTCTGTACAGGAGAATTTTTTGCCCTGACTATAATTTTATAAGTAGGAACCAAAAACTGCCACTTTTCAGATCTTTTTGCCAGGACGAAGTCTGTCGGGTCCGCTAGTTTTCTATAAAAAAATTACTAAACAAGTTTTAAACTACCTAAGCAGGGAATGGTAAGTGTTAATATTACCTATTTATTAATTAATTATCTCTGAGTTAATACATTAATCGGAATGAAAATCAAAATATAGTCTGTCGGCAAACAAAATTTTCACAAATACTAACTTCAAATTATTTCATGCGCTTCATCCTTAATTTTATCGACAACATATTATATATATATGACTCTATATATGACTCTAAGAAATTAACTAACAAATATATCTCTAGTGAAATAAATGTGTCTAGCACTGGTTTACTATCTCAGTGCATACATTAAATATGCTCATAAGTACGCCTGCAGTTATGAATAGGGCCGTATGGCACAAGTTTGACGGTCTTATTTGCAGTTTTATTCAACTAATTAAAATGCAACGAATTGCATAGCAGTGCTCATTTCTCATGGAACTACAGGTAAGACATATAAGCCTGGATAAAGCAACGTCGGTTAGCGGTTTGCGAGTGACTTGTATTTGTAGTATAACTTATTTTTTTTTCGCAGTCGTACTTTTATAATATGAGTATAATTTTTTGAGTTTGAGTACTATTTTCTATATGGATGGTTTACAATAGATATAACAGTTGAAGCATTTCATTCATATGATTATTTTAGGCTATAGTCTAATTATATTTTCGATCTAGAACAACATGTACTCTACGTAGCTTTCATAGCTTAAGAATTTATTTTTATATTTAGTTATATATATCTATATATATATATATATATATATATATATATATATATATATATATATATATTATATATATATATATATATATATATATATATATAATATATATATATATATATATATATATATATTTCCCGTAACACTACAGAACAGATTTTGAATAAATTTGGTATGGAGTTATATGTAGATTCTAAGTAGAGACATCTCGCAAGTCTAAAGTATTTTCCTATAGAAAAATCTCATATAATGCGAGCGATGCTGAGGGCAATGCTATAGGCGGAAAGCTAATATAATAAAACGTTAGCTTTATATGTTTATACACTACCTACGTAACTACCATACTTACATGTAATTAACTTTAATAAGTTTGCAAAATTTTGTGTTTAAAAATATGCTTCTGACTTTGCCGTCGTTTTGTCACAGATTCGTACAAGTCGTTATTTCACCATCATTTTTGCTAACAACCCTGCACGAAAGAACAGTTTAGGAGGATCAGATGCGTCCGTGACAGCTCATTGCGATTTACGCGCACAAATCAAACATTTGTTATGCTGTAAATCTGGCTATGGTAAAATTTATGGGCTGCTTCGGTGTCGGAAAAATACATGTAGAGTTTGAGTTTTATTCATTTGTTTCAAAAAATATTTTGAAAGGTTATGAAAAATTAGATCTAATAGTGTCTCAAATATTATTTCAACAACACAAAATATAAAATATACATGTCAACAAATAGAATTAGAAATATATTATTTCAATTTTGATCTTAATTGTTAATATATAATATAATCTTTAATGTGAAGCTTAGAATGAAAGTTGAACTCAAACTATTTACTTTGAGGCTGAAATCAAAATGACGACTCTATACCAAGATAAGAATAAAAAATTGTAATGGTGGTTTTCTTTCGGGTTTATTTCTCACGATATTTATATCTTTCGTATGGTAAAAATATAGTAAAAAAGTTAATGTTATTTTTAATTACAAATTATGTTTTATACCTATTTTGCTAGTAACTGAAGTATTTTCATAAACTAATAGGTATATACTCTTTCTTTTCAAATTTTAATAACTTTACAAGTAAGTTTAAATATAAATTTGCTATTATCTTCACAAATGCTAAAAATGTATAAATATCATAGAAAATAAAAAATGTAAAAACTAAAAACTCTGGCGGGGTTTCAAATCTTCTTCAACAAACCACACTGCACACGTCTTGAAAATGTACAAATATCACGGGTTCAAATAACTGATTGTAGAATTTATTTTGAAAATGCTTTATAGATATGAAGAATAAAATCAAGAGGTTTTTGGACTTGTGCGGATTTTCTTCCCGGGCCTTCAATAAGTTTTTTAGGATTCTGTAAATATTACATAAACAGTTGTGAATTAACGCAGTGATTTTGATATGAACCATTACATTTTATCAAAGCAAAAAAATGTTCCATTTCACCATGGTTTTATTCAATTACAGTTGCCATACTCTTTTTGTATACAAAAGCGTGCACTTAATGGTTTTTTAAATATCGCGGAGAGCGCCGTGGCTTCCACACGTCCGTGAACAATGGTTGGTAAAGGGGAAACATAATTTATTTTCGAGTTAAATCTTTTGTGGAAATAATATGACATTTCTGTTTGAAGTCGTGTGATTTATAGGCTACTTGCCAGCGCGTCGATTGTTGGCACGGTATCGATGCGGATCGATATGAGCACCTGCAGCTCTACTATCAGTTTGCTGTCGTTTTCAATATGTATATGACCTACAGTAAACTAAACAAGTATTGTCTATCTGTCACTTAAAATAAAAGTACAATCTTAGCTCGTAACCTGTTCGCTTAGGGAGTTGTACAAAATTTTCGTATAAAAATTTATGCTGATAGCATCTACTGCAAACAAATGTAAACCCATGGTCTATACTTTAAGTTGTGAAAAAAAAAAACTCTTTTTGATTAGCTCTACTCATCTTTTTTCATATGTATCATGATTTTATTGTGATCTTCAGTGCAAAGAATAAGTTATTATAATATTCTTTATATATATTTCAATGTATATGCTGAATAATGGAATATTCACATACAGAAAATGTAAATGAACGCATTGTAAAAAATAATACTGTATTGAAAAAACTTGTTTGAATTTTGAAGCAATTTCTATCAAACCCTCCAACAATCACAAGGTAACAGAGAACAACTTTGCTTTTCCATAGCCCCGTAGAACAAAAACTTTTGGCGTCGCGCAAATCATTGTGCTAGCGTAACACAGAATTAAATCTGAATGAGGAATTTCTCACAGCATTTTTTAAATCGCCGCGCGTGGCACAATGCGCAGTCAGAGACGGCAAACATTTTTCAATTTCGCACAACTTCGGGCTCGATGCACATGCTCAATACAAAGCTGAGCTGGGGCTCCATCGAGCACTTACAAACTGCGACATTAATTCAAAAAGTTGTTTTCATTAAACGGTCTCGCATTGCGTTGTATGCATGACTCGATAGAATTGCTTTCATCTCTTTTTTTATTATTTTATATTCGTCTGTTGTTTCACTGTTCTTTTGCTTGCATATTTTATTAGGTGTAGCTAATATACGAATAGTAAATATTAATATACGTATTCCAGTTTTAATGAAGATAACATGGGTAATTGTATGACTTCAATAATTTTTAATTGATTTTTAATAGACAATATAGGTGATTAATATGAATGTGAATGGGTAAAGGAACAAATAAAGACCTAAGAGATTATGTAAAAGGTGATAAATGAGAGTTATTAGAGTAGATTTTTTTTTATACCACGATGGTGGCAAACAGGCCGTAGCCTATGGACACTTGCAACACCAGGGGTGTCACTGGCGCGTTGCCGACCCTTCAAAAACCTATTTACTCACCTTTTGAAGAACCCCATACTGTAGCTCTGCGGGAAAACCTCGGCAGGGAGCTCATTCCACAAACGAAGTGTACGCGGGAGGAAATTCCGGGAGGTTCCAAAGGAATTTCTTTAGGCTCCAGTGTGTGGGCATGAACTCCCTGTCGATAGCGAGCGGTGCGATGATAGAAAGTGGCCGTGGGCATCATGTCAAACAATTCTGATGACTGTGTGGCGAATAAAAGAGATGAGTGGAAGAGAAAAACATACTGCATCAACCTTTTTTTAGAGGGGAAATGCACCTTATGCACCGTGACACCGCGCTGGCTAGGCGCGGCCGTGTCTGCCAGGACCGGCCTACCCACTAAAACCCCCTTGAGTTCTCTAGGCCCATGAGGGGCACATGGCGGGGTATGCTTTTGCGATTCTACCGCCATGTGCTCCGGGGCCAGCTCGACCTAGGTCTGGTCGACATGATAAAAAAGGGACTATAAATCTTCTTCTTCTTCCTGCCCTTTTCCCACCTTAAGTAGGGTCGGCACAACATGTTTTCCTCTTCCATTCTCCTCTGTCACTCGTCAGCTCAACATCGACTTCCTTTACTCTCATATCAGAATTCACACATTCAATCCATCGCTTTCTTGGTCTACCTCTCATCCTAGGTCCATCTATATTCATATCTATCATTCTTCTTGTTATATGGCTTTCATCCCTCCTCATTACATGCCCAAACCATGCTAACCTACTGCTCCTTATCTTCTCAGTCACTGGCGCTACTTTCAAACTTCCTCTTATATACTCATTCTTGATCTTGTCCATTCTTGTAACCCCACACATCCATCGCAACATTCGCATCTCTGAAGCGTGCAGTTTCCTTTCGTCCTTCGCTAAAGGGACTATAAATATGACGTGCTTATTGTGATATATATTTATTCTTACAAGTTACTGTAATTAATAAAAAATATATGATATTTAGTTATAATAAAACATTGAAATAAATTTTTATTAAAAAAACTACATTTTTTATCGAACTCCAATGTACTTTATTTTGAAAAAAGGTGACGACCCTAACTTTAACAGCCAAACGAGTTTGCAAAGCTCTGGACACTAAAATCATCCTTTTCTTTTTCCGAGAGAGCGACCGCCTCCGGTGCTATCTCTGTGAAAAAATGTTGGTATTGTTCGATTGTTATGAAGTTAATATATCACCTTACTCTTTGTTCTATAGACAATTTGAAAATTAAACGTTCTTGTTAAAATAGTTGAATATGAAATCGTAAATATATGGAGCTTTAATATCATGCCATGGAAGTAGTGACTAGTTAATACTGTAGTACACACAGCTAGACGTTAAACTGTAGATTGTGGCATTAAGATATCTGATGTGTCACTCGTAATAGCGGTGGTTTTCGTAGCGAAAGTGTTGCTGGTACATTTTTTTTTTTAATTACATAAAACGGTTCTAAAAATGATTTAAACTGGATAATGGCACTAGTACATAAATAGTGTCAATATCATGTAAGTATGCCTATATCTGTGTAGATTAATTAAAGTTAATTGTGGTGTTGGTTGCGAGTGGTCTTAATAGAATGACCACTAATATGTTGGTAGCCTGGAGATTTAGGTATTATCTAGTGTTAAACACGTTAGGTGAATCTGTTTGCCACCTACATTAACATAAATTTTCCCGATATATCTATACATTATTTATTTAAATTCATATGCACGAGTAATATATTTTCTCACGATCAAAACAATGTAAGCTCCTTGAATTTATTGGCGCTTACGCGTTTCCTTTAACGTTGTCGGCAAGAAAAGTACTGAGTGTAGTTTGTGTTCGAATGGGCACGTCTGGCAGGTAGTTTAAATTTATAGAGAGATATACCTCTCACCTCACATAAAATAGCACGAATAGCTGTGTTATATTTAATTAATATATGTTAATTAATGATATTAATATTGAAAAGAAATAATACCAATAACTGTGTATTCATTTGTTAAAAATTATAGGGTTATAAAATGTTTTTCCGCAGCTTTCTATCGCGCACTAAAAATCTGAGTGAATTATCGCCTGCGATATTACTGAACCGATGCAATGATCTTCAAAATTGTGAGTATTCCTATTGGAAAGTCCGGTGTTACGGGTTGCCATGGGCGCCGATAATTGCTTACTACCAGGTGATCCATTGCATGTTTGTCCCACTATCATATAAATTAAAATATAAATTTGATCATCATCACAACTCAATATTTTCCTAGCTCATTTTGAAAGCGAGGATTGGTCGACACGGACCAACTTTTGAGTTTCTCTGTACATAAGTGTATAAATTGTATACGTTGTTTTCTTACACCGTAGGAGTGTTGGATGAGTGTATATGTAAAATTAAAATGACATAAATAAATTTTTACAATAACATGCGACAATATGTATTTACTTTTGACCAGTAAAACCCTTTATTCAGTATTGCTCATTTACTGTCAAAATTGTATATGCCAGGTTCGAATTTCTGGTTGCCCTTGTTAGATGGTTAGAGTTTAATTACATTGATACTGACGCTCATTAGAAATTTATTAATATGTATACTTTAGATAGATGTGTAAAGAGTTTTGTAAAATGAAAAGCGACATTTTTTCTCAAAGCGACCCAAAACTGCAGCCACGCGTCACGCACCCGCGCCGAAAATTAAAGGATTCCACCCGTCCAAAACAAATACGGCGCCATTTTTATATTTTATTGTTTGTTAAATAAAAAATTCCCGGGAAATGAAACAAACGCGCAGGTGGGAATTTAAATAATCTGACAGGGATTAAAAGGAGGAACATCAGCCTTATACCACCGTGGGCATCCGAGATTATCCACATTATGTTTGTTGTATTTGTACTCGTATACTTTTGAAATTCAAATGAGCGAAAATCAGCGGTGGTATTTTTTTGCCTTTAAATTATTATAGCAATATTAGATGTAACCATATTTCTTGTAGGTGGTCAAAAATCTGGTAATTACTATACTACTATAGTCAAGACTAGCTTTCTATACTACTCCTAATTTTAATCACCACTTCACCCTATTAGTAGAAACTACTACAGAGCTTCATGCGAGTTATTTATAATTTCATATAAAAACGGGCTTCTATAATAATATTTATATTTAATTCAAATTCAAATTCATTTATTCAGTCTGGGCTGTTAGAAGCACTTGTGAATGTCGAAAAGCTACGCCATCGGTTCGCAAATCTACGGCGGGAGACCTTGTACTGAGAAGAACCGGCAAGAAACTCAGCAAGGGCTGTTTTTTTCCCCTGTATTAAATAGATACAGAGTCGTCAATTTGGAAAATGACTTCAATATTGATAAATCATGAAGTCACTTTCCATTACATAATATAGAAGACTATATAAGTTATAGACTATAGAAGTTATTAAATATTTATTTAATAACTTCTATAGTCAATATTATATTTTTTAGCTTAACTTATATGTATACACGTATTATATAACTGTGAACATACCTGAACCTTCTTGCCTGAGGAAGGCCATCCCTGAGGTTTTTAGTGGGTAGGCCTCCCCCTTCTGGGGAGGAGAGCCCCACATAACCGCCGGCTCGCCACAGCCGGGGTATGCAATTTAATGCATTTTCCTCAGGGGAACAAAAAAAAAAAGGATTAACCTGTATCTCAGGCTTGTAATTACAAAATAAAAATATGGACATATAAATCAAATGCAAAATGTATAGTATATCTGATTAATAACTAAATTTAAACAAAGTAAGAAAGGGATAAAAATATAAATAAAAATACAAATTATTTGGTAACTTCTACGGCGGGTTTGAATTATCTAAAATCATATCCGAGTTAGATTTTTTTCCATGATAACTATCATAACTGTTATATTTGTCTCAGTGTCATTGATTGATTTGTAAATCGATAATGTTTAGCTTTCGTATATATAAAAACGGCAATGTTAATTCAAATTGAGCATAATATAAAGACATGATCAAGAACTATAATAATGAAGTTAGCTAAAAACTATTGGTATAAAATTAGAAATTTTTACTACGTTTTTTATCTTATTTTCCTTAGGATATTTGGTGTTGGTTAGATAAAGATTAACATGTGTTTTCTTGCTTTATCAACTTTTGTATGTAAATTTAAATCAAGCAAATAAAATTATTGTCTATGTATATATCTCTATACAAAACGATAATTTCTTAGCTAAATATATATATTATTATATTACTTCATGAAGAAACGATTGATTTACCTCAACCGCATTACCGTAAATTCACCTCAGCACGATGTGGGCTTTTGCTCAAGGGAGCTTATAGTTATCTTGACTAAAATTAAACAGCTAAGATCTCAGACCTCAAACCAATGCATAAATTGCGCCCGAGGTTAGTTGGATCTAACCAGCTGTCAAGTTGATTAATCGTTTCTTCCCCCACGTTATTAACATGGTAATGGTCCGCGAATCGCTTTCTTAGCGTTACTTAATGATGCGGGATTTTCGGAATGATTGTGCGGGACTTTGTAAGTCCTTCAGACCGGACTATCTCACGCATTCAGGTAGTGGTCTCGAGTAGATAGCCCTTTCTGAGGGGTTAAAACACGAAATAAGCCGAGAAATGATTTAAATAGGAATAATATTGTCAAAGTATTTCGAAATCAGGGATGGCATTAACACTTTTCCTTATTGTTCCCTAAATTACTTATATTTGCGTTTACTGTCCATAAATTAATATTTAGGTTAAACGAATTTGTCTCCAATATTACACAAACAATAGAATATATCATAATGAGTATTGTAATACATTATATTGATGGTAATATTTTAAAATTTTATAGTGAAACTAGCTTTCTGCCCGCGGCTTCGCCCGCGTGGATTTCGGGATTGGGTGTATAGAGGGTTAAGGGTCATAGCTTTTGCCCACGGCTACATATACGCGGAAGTCGGTTTATGGTGCGAAGATTTTATCGCGCTTCCCGTGGGACTATCCGTTTTTCCGAGATAAAAAATGCCGCAAAACTCCTCAAGAATCACTCTATCTATTGATGAAAACCGCATAAAAATCTGTGCAGTAGTTTTTGAGCGAAGCCTTTATTGCGCATCCCGTGGGATCTGTCGATTTTTCCGGGATAAAAAGTAGTCTATGTTACTCGGGGAGAATGTAGCTTTCCAAAGGTGAAAGAATTTTTGAAATCGGTCCAGTAGTTTAAGCGTGAAGAGGTAACAAACAAACAAACAAACAAACAAATAAACAAACAAACAAACAAACACACTTTCGCATTTATAATATTAGTTGGGATTGGGATAGCATAATTATTTATTGTAAATCACAGTTCGAAATTATGAATTTACGTCTTGAAAGTCATGAAAAAGTAGTAAAATAACTGACGTTATCGTTTGTGCTATTGTTGCTAAAATGATTGTTTTAAGAGCAGTCAATTTCAACATTTTTCAACATTTAAAATTATTTGTTCGTTAGGAACGAAAATAAAAGTAATTTATTGTTAGTGAGTGCTAACAATAGCATAGTGTCAAGGCTTGTTAAGTTACATTTTCAATAAAGAGTCATTCATTAAAAAAAATCAAAAAACACGATTGTACTTCAATATTTTTATTCTTTTTTTTATTAGAAACTTCCTTAAAGAATACTCGTAGCCTTTAATTCCGTCGCTCTGAAATTTTTCTATCTGAAACAGGTGTTACACGCTTAGTTGCTCATCGATTTAGTCCCCTGTCCATTCGAGTATGATTACTCATGTATGAACACATTCGCAGGTTATACACCCAGTTTGGCATCAGGTACGGTTCATCATTTTTGGATAATGCAATTACTTGTTAGAGAAATTCTTTTTCAAAATAATATATAACGATTAAAAGCATGTAGGAACGGTCTCTAAATTGTGAATTTTCTAAAGGAAAGACGGTGTAATCACTAGGTATTGTGACCTACATATATATTAAATAAAGATATCTGTTTCACGTTATGTATTTCTTTCTCACGTGCCATAAGTTGACTTAGAGGAACTGTTTAATGAAACGCGCTCTAAACCCATTTAGTACTAAACCCCTGAAATGGATTTTAGCATTGATGGTATAATTGCGTGCAATAATAACCGGTCCTATTTGATTTCAAACCTTTTTCAAATATTTGGTTCGGCTAAAATATTTGTTCACCTATCCCAGTCCCACAGGAGTGTTGTTCTATGAATAAAATAACAATTATAAGTGATCCCCGTCTCTCCATGCGTGTTTAATTCCGTTTGAAACAATATTCATCTGGTGATTTAGTTGTGGGACACACTGACGTTTTAACTAATAGGACCTCTTTATTCAATTTTTATTACTTCATTAAATATTTCATTTTATCGTACATAATATACTTCTCTTGGTGTACAATAGGCAGAAAGCGTAAGTCGCTACAGAAGAAATCATATTCCTTCATAAATATAATGTGGAAATATCTAAAAGTTATATTTGTTATTTTTCAAAACATATTAGAGATCTTGGTTTATTTTACTTATTTTGCATAAATCACAACAACTTGATCAGAAAGTGTTCAAAATATCCTTCAATTTTTATATATTATTGTATATGCAAATGTTTTTCAGATTTTATAAGTGTAATCTTAACTCGTTACCTTTATACTACTACCTTAAATAATTTGTTTATTGAATAAAATATCAACTCCCCGCCTGCGGCTCCAGACAAATTGACATATTTTTCTTAGATATTCTGCTCCTATTAGATATAGCGTGAAGCTATATAGCGTTCATTGATAAATATATTATGTAATACACAATTGTTTACAATATGAATTAAGATTAGCTTATTAAAAGAAAGAAAGTCTTTAGCTTAATAACAATTTCATTATATTATAACATTTATTTTATGTGTTATTACATTTTATTATATTACACTTATAAGTATAATAATTGGAACTAAAATCATAATTGTTTAATCTTCAATACTTAATTTAGTGAAATAAGGAGTATTCAGCATTTAAGAAAAAAAGAGTATTCAGCCATGACGAAATATGTACGAATTTATTTCTTTGACTACAAAACGAAGTCGTGAAATTTGACTAGTAGTTGTACGACAGATCCGTATGTCCGACTGTATTATGGGAAGTTTGTTCTGTTCGTAATTTCTCCCGTTATTTGATGTGGGATTGCGTCTCGTGCCCGAAATGTAGTTTTGATGACGCCCACGACGATAAGCGTGGGGATGTGAATTAAGTACATTTTGAATCACGTTCTTCATAATTATAAAAAAAAATGTATTTCATTTCAGTATTAGTAACTGATTTAATTACTTCAGTTATACCTTTATGAATTAATTTCCTATTGTCAATACTTATTTAATAAGCCGGAGGAATATTCTATATAATTAGTTATTGATGGATTATTTTCAGTGTTGGTTCCTTAAGGAAATGTATGTCTCAGTTTTGTGTGCTTCGCCGCTTGAATTGATGTTTATGTCAATCATTATAATGTCGACATTTATTTGAACAGAAATTATATAATATAAAGGATGAAGAAAAATAAAACACGTATTGCAAACTTATATAAAAGTTAACCTACGTGTTTATAAGAAACATGTTAAAACAACCATCCCAGAAGCGTGTCTATTCCGCAACATTTTCGACGTAATGAAGCCATATCTAATAGCGGCGATAAGGCGTAATGTTTGCACGCACGCCAAATAATAAGCGATCATTTGCGGTGGCGAGGGGCGTCAGAGAAAAAAGAAAGTTGATGGAGGTCGCTTATCGAATGTAACATCTTAAAATTGAATAACATCAGCACAAGCTTAACGAAAACATTAAGCTTCATCTTCAAAATGTTCAAAAAGCTTATCTTTCTATTATGTATCAGTCTTTGTATACTTGTGAAATTGGAATTATTCAATGTACACGTCTGGGTTTTACCCGAGGAAGATTAAGGTACTATTTTTGTACGGGTGGCAGATTTACGAATCTCACAAGACCTGGGGCAGCCTATTTGTAAATATTTACTAGCAGATTGGTAATCTGCTTGTCTGTCTAAGGTATAAATATTTGAAATTAATTCACCTTAATCTATTGTTCTGTTGTTGGTTTAGTGGCATTCCTGTAGGTCCTGTAGGTCTTCTACTTTTAGACCTCCTGTAGGTCTTAAAGTTGAAAACATGACATGACATGACAAGAATATACCCCATCAATCTGAAAAAAATAACAAATTCTAATTTATAATTATGCTATTAATTAAACTCGGTTATGAATAAAAGCCGTTCATTTTTATAGCTCAAACAATGCGGCCGAATAATTCGTTTTTATCTGAACGTTGCGCGACGGCTGATTGGCAGTTAACTCCGCAGATACGGCGATGGAGTCGTTTAGATATCGGCTATCGAGCCACAGCTCTTTACGGCTTTACCTCAATAAAGGCAACTTTAGTAAAAACAAGTTTACAGCCGATGTTTTATAGCGCTCTTTATGTTGAGCGGCTCTATTTACGGCTATTACCGATCATCGTGTCGTAATTGTTTTATAGTTTATCCAATTTCTTAATCTGCCATGTTGCTGTGACGATCTATTTACTTCCATACCACAAAACGTTTTTTTTAATTACTATATGTATGATTAGTAATAGTAAATGTAATAGTGAATAGTAAATGGTTACAGTCACTTACATATATGGTTTCGGTGAATTTTGCAGGCCTTACAAAAACGACAGTTAAAGTTACGGACTCCAGTAATATCATTGTCTTACTTACTCTGCACATCGGAACAGCAGTAATTTGACACTGCTGTTTTGTGACAGAATAAGAAAGATAGAGGTACAAGCAAACGAATTTGGTAGAAAGTCTCTCTCTGGAAAACGCTCAATATGATTCAAAAGTAGTCATTGCGCTTTAGTTGCAAAAACCCTTTCCGGGCTTGGCTTTTATTATGATTGAATATCCCAATGGTTCATTTGTCAATAGGCTAAATTTATGAGAGAATTTCGTAACAAATATATACAAATTTATTGTGGGGTAAGCATTAAGCACAATATAAGTGGTTCAAATCCTTATCTAATATATATAGGGATTTAATATAGATTTAGGCATTTATAATAATAATATTATAAATGCGAAAGTTCGTTAATAAGGAAGTGTGTTACACTTTCACGTAAAAACTACTAATAGATTTGAATACAATAGGCTACAATTTATAAAATATACGCCACGCTACTACTCGAAATACTAATTCTGCGCAGACAAAGTCGCGGGCATCAGCTAGTATTATAATAATTTAAATCTAATTTCTAGTCTACTTAGATAATTCTCCATTTTTATATAATATCCATTTTTAGAATCAATATCCATTTTTAGATTTTATCTATCTAATTATATCAAAAAGCTTGAAATGCTCAGTGGCACCTGGAGTCTAGAAAAAGCCGATCCGAGGATAATCATATTCCCCATCTTTATCTATTATTAGGTGAGTTCGGAGCTTATCGCTGGATATTTTTGTGTTTTACTAATAGCGTTCAGAATATAAGTATTTTCAGTTTAACAATATCTGGTTCTTGGCTCAATATTAAAAAATACCAGATTTCTATTTGCAAACCACGGTAGTAATATAAATGAGCTATCCCAGTAACAAAGTGCTTTGTAAGTGAATGCGTGGTTTTATTCATTATTTATTGTGGTAAAAGGGAGTTTTACGTCATTTTTACGTCCCCACGCTGCCATTTAGATAAAAGAGCTGACTTTCATTTCCAGGCGGGTGGTAGGCAAATGCTCATGACGTTTTTGCGGCCGAGATATTTTAATGTAGCTACAACTCGCTGTTTCATAAACAGGGTCTCGACCGCTCAGTACTAAACGATAGCGACGTCACTCACATATTCGTTTCCTTGCTTAGTTTGAACATATTCGATATGCCGTTAGGAGTCTTACTGAACAATGAACTAAGAAATTTTAATAGCTAGTAATTTTGATAAACAGGGACTCGACCTCTTAACTATCTCTCTATTAAGCGTTAACGATTTGTGAGGTCACTCGCGAGAGTGACCTGACAAATGAACATCAATGCGATTTTATATATTTGTTACACTCGTCACAGTGGAGAAGCACTTACGCTGCAAAGCAATGATGGTATATAATATCATTGTTGTGAACCCTTAAATTACTCTTACACATAGCTGCTGGCTTGAACCGCTCGTACCTGCGCATGCGCATTGTACCTCTGTTCCAAATTGTTCCACTAAACAATTTGAAATTTCGTAATCAGTCGCAAATAATATAGCGAGCACAAGATTTACAAGGGGACAATTTGTACAAAAGTGACATTTCACAACATAAATAAAAACAGATAAAAAAATCAAAATAAAACTTTTTTTTTAAGTCCTTTACCGGGTCTTAAACCTATTTTTACTTCGTAGTCGAGTGCTTAGTACACCGGTTTCAAAGTGTCATCATCTCTGTGGTTCGACTCCCGGTGGGGGCAGATATTTGTGTTATGAATGCGAGCGTTTGTACCTTAATAATGGTTGTTAACATATATTTCTATCAAATTTATAATTCACATTTACATACATATATGTCACGCCTTATTCCCAATAGGGTAGGCAGAGACCACCTCTCTCCACTTGCTACGATTCTGGCACACTTCTCATTCACATTATATACATATGTATATCTATCCGTTGGCCTGAATCTCATAACACAGGTCTTCCAGAGCTTACTGTGGGCTAGGCTAATTGGTGTAAGTGTAAGGAATATTTATTTATTTATCTCGGGTAAATTTTTTACAAAATTAATTGTCGTTATATCTAAACAAAGGCTTGAAATAAATTTCAAATTTTTACCTTTAACAATGACGTGCTTTCCATACAAACTTTCGTCCCCCAATTCAGGCACTTACAGCCGTTTTTCGTACTAACAAGTTGTCTATATCCTTTTACTCCTATTAAACTCTACACTGTCTATTAAATTCCATTAACATCGATTCAGTAGTTTTGACGTGAATACGCGATAGACGGACAAACGGAGTTGCTTTCGTATTTATAAAATTAATAAGGAAGTAAGGATAAAGAATATTTGTCTTTCATTGTTTCCATTTTGTAAATAGTAGTACTTATTCTTTATCGTTTGTCTTGTATTTTGTATGTTGTTAAATTTCTTTATTAATGTGCAAATAAATAAATCTCATATTTATTTTATATATTAATATACAATTTTATAATCAATAACAAATTTATTATTGTAAAAAAAATTATACGAGTGTAAATGCCCACTTATTTTTCATTTCGTTAGTGGTTAAAATACCACTGTGTACATTTTATTGATATAAAGATTCCGAGGAAGTGTCTTTTTGATTGTATAGTACGTTTGTCATGAACTCTTATCATAATTAGTGAGCACCCGTAATTAGAGTTATATGTTGTGTAAAAATATATAGTGAAATAAAAAAGCTTGACAAAGCTATTAACGGTAACAGAGTGCTAACTCACTACTGTTAACACTATACCGCTATTTATTAGTACAGAATCTTGTGAAGTTATTATTAAGCTGTGTAGCGTTTCACTGGCAACAGTGAATGAAGGAGTGTACATAATGTGACGTCATGCAGGGTCGGGGGAAATGAGGTGGAATCTTTCAGATAACGCACACTCGCGTGTGTGTAACGGACCTTGTATGAAGCAACCAGGACCGCACTGTAGATGTAATTTCGTATATCGTTAAAAATTCATTTAACTAATATTACTTATTTTATCATAATAATTTATTTATTTTTGAAAATAACTTTCACATGAGATTATATTCTTTGTAATGTGATCTAACAATTTTTGATTTGGATTGTCAATACAAATCAAAATCAGTATGCACGGAGTGAAAGATATCAATCAACACTTTGTCACATAACCACAAATAAGTAATCTAGACTTTTTAGAGCATAAAAAAATATGATGTATTTATTATATAGTTACATTTATTCATAAGATATATATATAATAAGATATTATATTCATATCTTTTTAATGTTATGTATAAATTTGTAATTGTATATTTCTTAATAGTAAAAATAAAAATGTTTTATGTGTTTCTTCTATTTACCTAGACGTAATAAATTAAAACAAATATGAAATATATTATTAAACACTACCAGTATAGATGTAATACTAACTAAAGGGTATTATTATTTTTATCACCATTAATAACGTCCTTATATTTGGTAAGATCTAACTAGGTCACGCTAAGCACCTCTGCTTGTAGGAACAACCACTCCGGCAGATGTAGTCAGAATGCGATATCCCTGCTCAGTTGTCGGCACTTGCTTCTTTCATTTGCATTTAAGGCATGAATTCAAATATTTCTTAATTTTAAAGATGTAAATGTATTTATTTAATTAGATCTATATTAACAATGCTTCGTTTTGTTGCCTTAATATTTGTCTATATTTGAAGAAGCTTTAGCGTTATGTAATTTATGCGTTATGCAGGAGAGTGGAAGAGAAATACAAGTTGCGCAGACCCCAAACAAATTTGGGAATAGGACAAGAGAAAGGATAAGTAGCGTTATGTAATTTACATGGAATATGAGTTTTTTATATGTTCATCATGTAAAAAATCTAAATATAAATAAATAATTCAGGATAAAATAGCGAAAGAATACGGCTCTGTATAGAAAATATCGCGTCGCTGTTCATAATGTAGGTGACATCGATAATTCGTCGTAATGGGCCACGAGTGCTAAATTGAATGAGCAAGCTTGAGGGTAGATTGTTTGTGATGCGACCCTCACATTACAGGTGGTTATGTCGGAAGATTATATTTACTTTGATGACGCTTCCGTGTTTCTTATTTTGATGTGAAGATAGCGTGTCAAAATTTTATTTGTTTAGAGAAACATCTAAATAATATAAAATTTATTTTATGTAAGTTTAACATAAATATTACATAGTTTCTGTTATTAAATGCGTTATAAAAATTTATAATATTTTAAACATTTCATTGTTCTTCTGGCTTTTATTCTAGATCAAGCCAGTGAAGTATTCGGTAACGATTTCAATATTTTAATTTAATATATAGTTAGTATTGAGTTAAATAAATTTAACAATTAAAAATTGATATTCTTATGTATGTAAGTACATATATTTTATTATTGTTAATGTAATTTTTCTTTTTAATGTAATTTTAATATAAATGTAATGAAATAATATTTTTGTGGGTCATGTCATTATGCAATGAATTGATAAATGATTTACATAATCATTGTGTGTTTGTCACACGATGGTGTTTGTATTGTAGCTAAGGTTTTTATTTATTTTATAATGCCGATTTGAAATGAATACTATTTAATGAAGTATCAAATCAAACAGTAACACATTTTTAGCTATCAATTTTCCAATTTATGCGTATGTACATATAAACTTTTTAATTTAAGAGATTTTAGAAATTATTTGCCTTTGCATTTCTTTTTGACCCTAGAGTGCAATTGTTGGTTACAATGATAATTTATTGAATTTATTTTTTCGACATAATTTTGTGTATATTAATTTCTAGACCTTTGTGAATACTCATTTTATTGTCTTGACTTATATGCTATAACTTTCGTATAAATGTTTTGTCGTGGGTGTAAAATTTTAATAAATATTGTTTTCGTGGTTCAGTAACCAAGAAATGAATAAGAAAAACGCTGTATAAACGAAACGGCAATTGTATAGGCTGAGAGACGACTTATTGTTTTTGGAGCCATATAAGTTCATTGTCATCATTTGTATTGTAAAGACCCTTGTAAGTGGGTTCGAGTTCAGTGTGTATACAAAATGTAAGGTAAGTAACATTATAACGAGACCGCCTATAATGTTATTCAAGTGGAATCATTAATATTAGGTTTTTGACAATTGGCTATTTTCCTACAGTTGATTGCCGCTTAAAATTTTTAACACAATTCAATTAAAACAAAAGCAGTTTAAACTTTCTTACATTAAATGTAACATATTTCAATATAACAATTGTACATGTAATCGACAAACGTTATTAGTTTTTTTATTTATATAATCATACAAATTAGGCAACTTAACCATACTGTACATCACAATGCACTATATTTTTAGCATTGTTTTGCGTATAGTCTCTATTAGAAGTTAAACTTATATTAATATAACAAACAACCAACAGAATGTTTTTTTTTCTATTCAGGTGGATTGTTTTTTCATATTCATTTATTTACCGTATTTAAATATCATGTAAATTTACTCATTAAATAAACAACAACATATCCTGCTTCCAAATTGGTAGCAAACGAAAGACTAAATACAGTGTAACCTTATATTTTAGCGAACACTTTAAACATTGTTCATTGGGCATAATGATTTCATGCTCCTGTGCCCTTATTAAGTTGAAACAATGTCAAAGCCTGATGTTGTTGCTATACATTCTACATATTTTACTAAAAACGAGTAATAGAATTCATTAGAAACCACATCTACTCATCTATCTAAGAAAGCTGTGTTAATTGCTTTTTCTTGACAGCTGACGTTATACGCATACATAGATAAATTATGTATTTCTTTCTATTTCTTTGACATATATGCAAACAGTAACATGTCTTAAATTCTATTTAATATAAGTATATTTATGAATGATTCTAATTTGCATTAGATTTTTTTTTTGTTTTCTTAATTCACATTTATAAATGTTTATGATGATTTTTAAACTAAAATAATTGTTACAATACAAAAGAATGTTGAATACATTATGATTGAGTATGAAAGACATTCAATAAATCGTGTTGTACTGTACAACACATCAAATTTTAGATTTACGTTGACAAAAACCATCGTTATTACCACTCCACGTAAGAGCGTGTCTAAAGAAGAATTAATACAGAATTAATAACAGTTTGGCGTAGCGCCTACTAAAATGATATGAAATATCTATCGATCAGCCCCACCATATTAATCCATCATTCATTACAGCTTTCTTTCGGCGCGTTCTAATGAACTTCATATCAGATAAGCTTCAATGCTATGATGAATATCATCAATCTTTGCCAAATACTGGGAGGAAGATCTTTGATATATTGTGTCTATTTATCATATATGAATAAACTCGTACGTTTGCCTATTACAAAAAATAACTTCAGTTACATATTTAATTGCAAAGTAGACTTTTTCTAGTTGTTTTTTTAACTCTACTAGTGGTATTGAAAATTATTTAAGCATGAATTCGACAGAAAATGTGCATTTACACAATTGACGAAATCTGCTAGGCCACGATTCTGCAATCAGTCAATGTTAGAAAAAACTTAAGATTTTTTTATTAAATAATGTTATAAGATGTGATAAATATTCAAAACATATCAAATAAAATATGTATAAACTAAAATATATATAAATATATATTATGGATGGGAATACCTTGGCGTTAAATAAAAGAAAAAAAAACGGACAAGTACTAATCTAATCGCTAAAGGCGTTTTCTCGGTTGTCTACGTAGCTCTCTTTTACATACTAACGGGTTGAGGCACAGTATTTCAGAAAAGATGAAGAGTGAAAGATATCTGAGTAACAAAGGCAGCAGTATTAATCAAAAGATGAGAGTAGATTCTTATCCAAGGAAATCATTCAAGTGTAATTTTTGAGAATTGTAAGGCAGTGCAGTACAATACAGGAATGGAGAAGAGAAAAAAGAGTTATAGGAAAAAGAGGGACGCCATCTCTTTCGTTGTCTGATTGCACATTAAGGTTTTGACAGTGAGCTACTTTACTAAATCACATAGGATATGAATTTTCACCAATTCCTAGATCCATGTTGTTAGTAACCTACGAACGCGATGTTACGTTTCGCGGCATATGCCGTCAATCGAAAACAATTCCGCCCCAACGGCCGTCTTCTGCGAGCAAGTAATTCATATACTTATTAAATAATATTTTAGATATTGAAAATGTGATCAATATGTTAAAATTTTATTCTAAGGTCATCAAAATAATCAGTAATAGGTTTTTTATGATTATATATTAACATTTATAATATTATAATTTTAACAATATATGATTTTATTAATATATAAAATATGCAGATATTTCGCCGGTAGTACAAAGGAACTGCTATTCTAATTAATTTCGGTATAACATACTGCAATTTCACGTTACGCAAGTACTTAACAGCTCGCAGCGTGTTAATCGAAATACTTCCTTATAGGATATGACCCATATCCAGCGGAGCTAGTAACTGGTATGATAGATGCTAATTAAACAAGACGATCGAATATCTAAGACCGCAGTGATACATGGCAGGATCGAACCTCGTTTCTCCCAGTTAGCAAGCTTATTTCAAGAACTAGGCGCCACCCCAAGTCTTCAAGATAAGACACAAAACATTTCCTGATTTGCTATCAAAAAATTCACTGAAATATAGCCATTAAAATTGTTTTATTTTTATATTGACTCTTAAAAATCGCAAACCACAAACAAAAGGCATCTAGACAAAAGAAATAAAATTTATCTTGAGCAAAACACCCCATAAAATGGAATTGTCTCGAGAACTTTATAAACGCGATAACGACTGAAGTTGTGCCTCGCTTTGTTTCTCTGCTTACATAAACGAGACCAGTTTGCGAAGAGCTCTACGCATCGGTCTGCTATGAGTTCAACGTTGACGACGCTCGGTTAGTTGGAAGTGTGAAGGGTCTGTGTATTTTGGATGTCGTATACCTAGATACGAAGTGATGTAAAAAGAGATCTCCAAGGAGTGTCCGTAGATAGCTCCGCCTCCATCGTGGCACGCCCACCTACTTCGTTAAGAAAGTTCCTCAGTTCACTCGTTCCGAACGAAGCTGTGAGCGCTTGTGTAATGACTTCGGAGTGTGGACATGAATACTTGCTACTCACACAGATACTGTTCACTCACAGATCTAAACAGTATATACTTATATAAGGTAGCTTCTGGGAAGGAGTAATATCGGAACGATCAATACGAAGGTCTGAATAATACTCAAGGAAATGCCCTTGAAGAAGGTCATATATTTTCCAAGAATATAAAATAATACAGAACTAGTTGCTGTATCTAATAGACACTATTTGGGTAACAAATAGATTTATTTATATAAGTTATTTAATTTATATTTTAACTTTGAGTCATCATTACATATTGATGATTACATAGAAAGTAATGATAACGTAGAAACGTGCAGAATGAAATAAAAAACATCATATAAGACTGTGGTCGTGGGTGGTACTTAAAAACCTCCATCTCTGCGAGGTGTATACGCACAGGTATAATGAAGTAACCATAGTCATCACCATCAAGTTATTCAACTTATTCATCCTGAAGAACGGACTTGAGTAACTTCGCAGGGACCGGTTTATCATCACGAACAAATTGATTTCAAGCAACAAGTCTGAAATCATTTTGATTGGCTGGTTCTCGAAATTGTGCAGTGATTGTTGAAATCATCATCTTTCATAAAGAGAACCTCGTTAAGGTCGAGAAAACAAAAGGTTTTGCAATGCAACTTCACAAGATTACGGCCATTGCGCAATGATAATTACGAGTATATACCTATAAGGGTACAGATATTTACATTCTCAGATTATATTATTAAATTAAATTTCTCAAATATTAATAACAATTTTCGACTTATTTGCCAATATACTTTCATGACTTGGAAACGATATTGAATTGTACATCGTGGCTGAATGAGCGGTGATCCACTGCCCAATTATGCGATCGGATATTGGCGAATTTGGAATGGATTTCTGATTAATGAGCAAGTAAGCACTATGTTTTATTTCTAGTCTGTACACATTAGGCAATATTATATATATAATATTACCTAATGTGTACAGACCAGATATTTCTATATTGCGTCATAATATTTACTGAGAAATAAAATGTATAAACTGCTAACGAAACCATTTTAAGATCATTGCCTTTTGAAAATTGAAACGATTATCCCAATCGTTTACTTACGTTGAGTTAACCACTCAAATATTAAAATGAAAATGCTGCATATTTTTTTTTACCTTAACCCAGAAAGGGAATACAGTTGGTACTACAAACCTGAATGAAAGTACTGTTATTGGAAAACTCTAGAGTGGCTCCATTACCTCTAGTTGTCTGTTCACTTATAATGATTTAACCACTCGGCTTGGCTCGCAAAAAATATCCTATCCATAGATTAAAAAAAATCCTTTATGTTTTACCACCTACAATTACAACTAGCTGACCCAATATTTGAATATTTAAATAGTTATTCTGCTATTCTTGACAGAGACGAATTTAATAAAAGGTAAAATAATTTAAATCCATTCACCCGTTCTTGAGGATTTTAAATGTTGTCTCACTAGGATTTTTATTATGTCGTGGGTATAGCTACAAAAATAGAATCTCATATGTATCCCAGGCTAGATCAAATTTTTGTAGGTCATACAAAATATCGGTCCTGTGCGGGATTCGAACCCGCGACCCTTTATGTAGTAGCCTAATAACCATAACTGCAAGTTGCAAAGAGTTATAAGCGATATAACTAATACGCCTTTGTTTTATATATGTATACTAGCTGACCCGCGCCCACTTCGTTGGGCATAATATTAATAATCCCCGAAGCGAGCACGAAAGCGAACTGAATTAAACCCGAAGCCATCGCGCGCCGTCCGCTGATGATGATGATGATGATGATGATGATGATGATGATGACACTCCGCAATAATGTGGCTTTCTATTGGTGAAAGAATTTTTAAAATTGATGATGATGATGATGATGACAACTATCCTATCTCTCAAGTTGGATCGAACTGCACATGGTGTGCGAATTTTATTATAATCGGTTAAGTAGTTTAGGAGTTCATTGAGCACAAACATTGTGACATGAGATTTATATATATTAAAAAGATGTCAGAGAATACTCTATTTCATATTTCATAGACTTTACATTAGTATAGTGCAATCCATGTCAAGTTAAAACGTCGAATGAAGATTTTTTTTCACTCAAATTACCTGAAGATTATTTATTGCTTTACGATTCTTCTAAACAACACTCGACTACCAAAACAAGTACAGCAAGGCCATAGCCGGAAACGGATCCTTTTTAATTTTTAATTCGCTCGGCTGCGACGCGGCGCTGTCGTCGGCGTCTTCCTGCCCCGCGGTTCCGGTCGACATCACTCTTTTTTTTAAACGTTGTATTTCCGGTTCAGCACAGGACTAAGTTAGCGTGGTTTTTTTTTTATTATAATGTAATATTATATTAATCTAAAATATGCTCTCTTGTAGACCTAGTAATTGCGTCAATTGGGACGTGTGCCGACACGATACGTATAATTAAAATAATAAAAACAAGGTTATTTTTGATTTATTCAATATCATAATTTGAATAGAACAATCTTGAAAATAAAATATTATATAACGAAATATTTCATTTTATTAAAACAAACTCTTGTAGTCAAAATTATCTTATTAGTTGTGTAAAAGTTTCATAAAACTAGCTTCCTTAGTTTGAAATTCTTCGTCAAAAATATTTTTAATACTACTACATACGAAATGGCAATTACATATCTTTACTGCTATTACAATAATTATAGTAAAATGGAGATTATAAATAGATTTCTATCTTCTCTACTTAAGCAATTGCAAATATATATAATAATACATAATAATGGACGCATAAAACCTTATTGATTATTATATATAAATAGCACGTTATGACCACCAATATGTATTGGTGGATAGTATTTCTTTTGAGTGTTGCACATTCGCTACGAGCTATGGCGGAATCACATTTACTATAGGCGACTGTACCTACTTACAACCAATAGACAATAGTAAAACGTATACTAACACAGATTAAAGTCGCAGAAGAACCGCGGTCACCGACATAGCCCGAAGATCTACAAACCTAAAGTGGTAGGTAGTATGTAGGTGGCCAGGCATATTCCTTTCTATTCATGGATGGTTTCCTTTTTCTTGACCCAATCGTTTTAACATACAAAACAGTAGCTTTAATTTGCAAAACCATGGCATTTTAATTTTCCAGTGCAACGTTCAGTGCGCTTAAATGCTGTTTATTTAGCTCTTATGATAAAAGTAGATGTTATTTCATTATCATTACATCATTTTGAAACTCCATGAAACCCTGTTCCATAAGCTTCCGTCATAAATGACTAAGGACTTTCCGCGATTATTTTTCCGACGCCAGCGTTTTTTTCAGGTCCGATGAAAAATCCGCATCTGCCGGATATTATCATTAATAATGGATCGGTCGTCGCCGTTACGGTGGACTTTTATAAATCGGTGACAAACTAGAAATAAGAAGACTGAATGAAGACTAGAATAAAAGAGACTGAAGTAAAATTTCTTTGAAATTATTCCAGCCAATAATTAGAACGTCTGGATTTAAATAGAATAATTTGTTGATGCCGCATTATATGCCAGATACCTTTTTGTTTTGTTATTCATTTAATTCCGATTTTGCGTATTCTGATCAACCATATGTACAGATAGCAAAATCTTTAATACTCAATAACTTCATGTTCGAAAGAAACATAATTTTTGTTTTTGAATAGTTAATATCGTATAGTAAACTGGCACCATGAGATGTACTAATCTTGTTATAATGATGTTGTTCATTTTATGGATTACTTGTAATAATTAGTCATTATTTGACATTTCTGAACACGGAACTGAATTTTTTGACTTCCATGCATTGGCAATGCATGGAAGTCAAGTCAAAATATCTGACAAAATTAAAAAAAAAAAGTTAAGCTTCTTACCATTACCGAAATTCTGTTAGCCGCTAAAGCTATCCGCTGGATTATGATTTACATACAGTTTTAGAGAGTATGAATTAATTTAAACGTCATATCATTTGGAGTCCCTAAAGCAAACCATAGTATTGTCAGTGAAGAATTTTCTCATGAAAAGTGTGCGTGCTTCTATTGAATTTCAATTATATTACAGCCAATAGAGATAATTTCCGCACTTTTGAAAATTGCATGTGTTCATTTTGTCGCAGAGAATAATAACAAAATAATGTGTCATACAAAAATTTACTTAGTGGATATCGACTACAAACAAATCCAAATAAATGACAACCGCACGACTACGAACTCTGTCCGAACCTACATTTTAAAGCTGCACCAGGACAAAAAATATATTTTTTTAAGTCTTGCACTTTAAAAAATTTTGTATTTGCTTGATAGTGGCTAATCTAAAACATCTGTATGCCACTATTTATAGTTTTTTAAAAATAATATAATGGGATCCACTGTATTATGAGAAAGATAGACTACAAAGAGATAAGAACGTGTCAAATTCAGAATTGATAGATGTAATTTTGCAGTAATTAAAGAAGAAATCAGTCTCACTTTTAACTTTACGTTCTGTTATAAGTAATTATACATTAATTATAGGTAAAATTTTATAAAACACATTGTACATTTTCATTTGCATGATGATATTAGGACCATAGAAGTAACACAAATGCATAGACTATGTATGTATAGTAATAACTACTACCTTCTTAGTAATCAAAATGTAATTTAATCTCTTAGCGAAATTGAACGTGAACCGAAACGTAGGAAATTGATCTCCTCATACCTGCTACAAATCAAAGAGACAAGGGCCACTACTGGATGGGGCGCGCTCTGAAGGACCGCACCGAATACGATGAATGAGACGAACTCACTGTCCCTACGGACACGCAAGGTAAAAATAATTCAGATCAACAGCTTACAGAAATCACAGTTTAATTAGCTCCTAATATTTTTATATTTTATTTATGTGTATTTATACATTTATTGAGAATAGCAAAACTTCACTTCTTATTATGTGGCGCCTAGGTTAAATTTGGTATGAGTACTTAACTTGAATTATAAAATGATACATTGAAACGATGAAAAGAAACGGACACCACAGCTTAAACACTAACCCCATCGAAAGGATTAGTAGCCGGTACTATATTAGGGCGTTTAGAACATACTCTTATTACCCTAGATCGAGACTGACGAGACCCAAAACAAATTTTGCTAATGTGTGAGTATTTATGTTACGTGTCCTACACAACTTACCGTTATTTTGTGTTCATATAATTAGAAAAGCAATAAGCTACATTAAAAATTAAACTCGCTTATGAAATGAAACAAATTAAAACTTAATTACTTGTTGGTGGAATGTGTCCGTTATCAAGATGCTAGGAGAGTACTAATCAACAGATTAAAAATTAATATTATGGATGTTGGTATGTTCCACAGTATTTTAGCCCAGCCAACTTCCAAAGAGGCCCATATGTTATACAATGTACTGTGCCCGCCGCGACTACCTTCAGATTAACTGTGAATATGTTCCGTATTATGTATGATTATGTATATGTTCCGATAGGACTGACATATCCATTTGGATAAAAGTCCTTTTAAAATAAAGAGAAAAAAAAAAACTTAATTTAGATTCTATTTATTTTACAATAAGTTTAAGATTTTTTAGATGAATTCATGGCCTATTCTTGCGAAAATATTAATTACTAAATTGTGCGTAATTTAAAGAAATATAAAATATATTTTTTCAGTTGGTAATGTAACTAAAATTGGTACATGAATTACAAACAATAAGAGAGTAATCTCATCACGGTAGGCAGCGGCTTAGCTGTGTCCACCCCTGGAATTGCTGAAGTCCATGAGCAGCGGTTAACGCTTACCATCAGGTGTGCCGCTTGCTCGTCTGCCACGTACGGCAATAAAAAAAAACAAGGGTGTTCAAAATAAATTGTATTTAAATATATAATTTAGTAATAAGTTAAATTAGTTATAATAAAACTGCCAATTACACTTTTTCCGGTCAACTTTTCGTATATATTTCGTATATATGATTTATTCTATATATTATGGAGCATCCCCTTTAAAGGTGAAATAAAAATTAAATTTAAATACTAAACGCATACTAACTTTAGTTGGCCGCACTAAAATTACGTAACTGAGTCACGCCATACAAAATTTTACTGCTCCCTTACACCAACTTTTCTTATAATTGAATATTTTTACCACTTTCGACGCAAACGATAAAATAAAACCTATTGTAATTTGAAATAACGTGATTGTTTCAAATAAAACATTTTCAAACTTTCTTTATAGATTTGAAATGAAGTCGCATATGTATATTATCACAATGTAATTTTTCAAATCCATTTTCCTTTAATTTTGAATTTCTGTCATGATAATTTACATCATGAATGCAACAATAATATATTTCTTTGAAAGATATGAATGTGTGCTATTCAGTTTTACTATTATGATAATTTCAAAGTGTACGTTTACTTTGGAATATAGAGGTCCACCTAAGTTTATCCCTGCCTCACACAGTCTCAAGAATACGCCATGATTTGTGCGTCGGGATGTCCCCGGGGCGCTCTCCCGTTTGCCAACAGCGGGCGAGGCGATTTATGTCCCGGATTTTGCTGTCCACTTCAAACAAACATTGTGTTAAATTATAATATGACCGAGATCAGGACAAAATTGATACCGATGTCAGCTTGCTCGTTTCGCCAGGATTGTTTTGTATGTTTGCACGGAAAATAATGTTTTTTGTTGCATTAGTATATCATGATTGTGCTCCATTGTAACATACGAGTTAAGCGATAGTACAAAATATATTTAGGTGAGAAGTAAATGATGCCTATAAAATAATTTAAAAATGTCTAATATTATGTCAATGGAATTTTAATATTGATAATATAATAATCACTTAAATAGTATTTTATACAGGATATTATATTAGTTATAACTTTATTATATTACTCAGATTCACTTATCACACACACAATTATGTGGTTTTGACTTTCTAAAGATTCATAAAATTTCTAGTCGTAATATTGCTAATTAAAACGGAGAAATATTTTCTGGGAACCTAACTGAATACTATATTACTCGTATCACGGCGAGCAAAAATTCTTATTAGCTAAATACATTGAAAATTTCCAGTCTTTAACGAACTATCCATCATCATCCACGAAGATAATAAACCTAGTTATCTCATGGGAGTCATTAATACCGTGCGTCGAGTCGTTAACTAGAGAGCTGCGTGAGCACGAAAGTTACGTGCGCATAAATCGCACTCGGCGATTCCCATCGATATGATTAATTAGCTCTTACGAATCTTCTATTAATTGTTGGTCAAATTTTTATTTCTATTTATATTGAGAGTTTATTAGCTGAAAAATATGCTAGAGGTGATCTTGATCTTATTACTTTTCTAGATACATAGAAATATTTGCCGTGTCGTTACGGAATATTCCAATCAATCAATCCATAATAAATACATTCTAATTGTGACGTTACAATGTGGCAAAGTTGCCTAAGCTAGTTTAAGTTACGGAATCTTTGACAGGAAGTAAACATGGACTTGATTCTTAACGGGCTCCAGTGTTCGCGCTGTCTTAATACTCCCAGAGAGAGAGTTCATAAGCATAAGCCGGATGACATAAGCTGAGAAAGAGTATGAAAAGAAATCGGTACTTAGAAGTGATATATGAAGAGTCAAATTAAAATAAGAATTCAAAGCTAGACCTGATAAATGAGATCGAAAAGAGAACAAAGATTGTAGATATTCTTTGTATAGAGATGGGGAAATAGATAGAGCTAGAAAATATTGTAAAGTAGGGATAAAACATGTAAGTCTGTGCGCTGGCAAATAAGTATTCATTTTAGTTGAAAGCGATATTTACAAACATGGTAAAACCTACGCAGATTGAAAATGAACACTGATGGCTACATTTTGCAGCTGCTTCAAGCTAGTAGTCCCTAGTAATTTATAAATATTGAGAAGAGAAGTGGAGATAATACGGCACCCTGTGAGACACCGGCAACGACATGGTACCAATCAGATAATGAATAATCAAAAGGACATTATTATGAATAAGGATCTGATGAGTGACGGTAGAACTACTTTTCAAGGACTTTAGATAGGAACGGTAGGATGGAAATTGGTCTAAAGTCTAAAAAGAAAGTTCAGCTTCCTTCCATAGTACTTTCAATTTTTTTGGGATATGAATATACCACGCCGCTTGACGAAGCAAAAGGAAATACACCAGAATTAATGGAAGTATTTAGAATACTTGTGATAATTACAGTTATAGAGAGAGAGAAATAGGAAGAAACATTTTGCGTCCAATGCAATCACTACCAATAGCACGAGAAGTTATCGAAATAATAGTTTCTGACATCACCATCCGTAAATAACTCGAAAACGAAAGGAGTGTAATTTGGTATAGTCATCATAGAAATATTGTTTAATGTTTCAAATTTAGTTTCGCCACTGATGGGCGATATTGAAGTAAAAGTAAAATAAGATTAAGTGCCTATCAAACACTATAATTACAAATGATAGAATCACGGTAATAAAAGATACAAAGAAATTAGGTTAACTGGACATAGGCGAAATCCTGTAGGACTGTCGACAAGAATTATGTGATTTACGAGTATATACTTTGGCTTATGTATAGTCAATTCCAACAGTAGATGTCTGTCCCGAAATTATAAATGATACTTTGATATGTGGCAATTTCAATGTTTATTATTTCTTACACTCATACTAAGTATCAAATTTTATTTCACGTGGACGATGGCTTGAGAATAGGATTTTTTTATAAACAATTACTCTCCACTAACTTGTCTGACGGTCGATTCGCAAATCGGTATTATCGCTTAACGGACGCCTATAAATAAATATGGCAGCAAAAATGGCCACCGTTTATCAGCCTCCGGAAGTGGACGCTGGGGACCGGAAGCCGAGTAATAAATGTTATTAGATAGCCGCTGGGCTTAGTTTAGCCAGTCGCTGTTTTTTCGGACTTCTTTCGTCTACCGTCCCGCTTTTGTTAATGCGTCTGGGTGCGAGAATAAATTGCTCGGGACGGATTTAAATGAGCCGCTGTTGTGGGTTAAATCAGTTTTTATAGGGGCAGTGTAATTAACTGTAACGTGTTCCCTTTTGGTTTTGGTGTAGAATACGTTATCTTCATTTATGTTTGGATTATCATTTCATGCTTTGTGAATAAAAATGTAATATTGACATGTGAGGTAATTTTATGAAGGAATATTTAAAATGGATATATATATATATATATATATATATATCCTGTTTATGAAACGATTAAGGAAGGTTTTGGTCTTTGGTCTTTCATATATTACACTAGCTTTTGCCCGCGACTTCGTCCGCGTGGAATAGTGACTTCCGGCAGATTTTTGGTTAACCAACAACATATTTATATGTATATTTGAATAAAGATTAATATTATTATGTTGATACAACTTAAACAAATTATTTCGACCAAATTTGGTACCATAAAAACGGTCATTGTGACTAAACCTTAAAAGATAGACATATGCCGTCGCGGACTTTTTTTTAGATCATGTATAGAGGAATAATTCTTTCATACATATTTTTTGTGTATCTTGAACCGTTTTCGCAGCGCACGCAAAGAAAGCCTTCAAAAATGAATAATTTTCCCCGTTTTTTACACATTTACCGCTCTGTCTTTGCTCCTATTGGTCATAGCGTAATGTTATTTAGCCTATAGCCTTCCTCGATAAATGGACTATCCAACAAAAAAGAATTATTCAAATCGCACCAGTAGTTTCGGAGATTAGCGCGTTCAAACAAACAAACAAACAAACTCTTCAGCTTTATTATACATATATAGATTAGTATAGATGAAGTGAGGATAAGGCTGGAGGTGGATATGAACTTTAACTTAACAATGATATTAATATTCAAAATAATAATCTACAATAAAATTTAAAATCCTTATATAACATCAATAATATGAAATCTTGCTCAGAAATTTGAAGTTACTAAATATACTGACCAAATTAAAAAACCCAACTTCGTAGAAATCTGTAAATCGTATAGCAGCAATTACATTATTGCTTTAGTGAAGAGTGTTTGTTGTTCAAAGCTGACAAAAGCATGTTACGAGTGCATTGGCACCCTACCCCATATATATGTTATATAATCAAACACAATTAGTCAGAGACCCCCCGAGAAGTCGGGACTTCTGTCGCAACACTCCATGTAAATGTCACAATGAGGACCAGCACAGGTATCTTTGAGCTCCAATCGCGGTGGCGAACAGACAGATCAATCGTTGATCACTAGTAATAAGCCTAGTTGTAGTTATATATTGTAATTAATTAATAAAAACTAATAATTAATAACTTGTAGTTTTTAAAAAACGCCTGTCGACGGCCCAAAATCGTAATTAGCATAACAACAAACAACAAAAGCAAAAGATAACAATCTTCATCTGTTATTTACCCAAGACATGGTACAAAGTATATATCTATCTTTAATCAATATTATCATACCGGTGTATCATGCAAATATTTTGCGTTGCATTGCATTGTTTTTGTAATAACAGAATTAAAATATATTGATATATTCAAAATAATGGAATAAGTTAAGCCTAAAATATCAGTGTTATAATCAACTTAGTTCTAATGGAACGATCACAAATGTAATATATAATAATTAGTGTTACTTTAGCAATAAACCTTGATATAGCTAACTGACGATAAAGAAATAAAGTAAGCCATAATTCAGAATGTTAGAACGCGAACAAGAGTAGTGCTCAAGTGTAGTGTTTGATGCTCAAAGGCTGTCAAAAGCATCGGTAAACGTTCCTCATCGGTTATTTACCCGCGACATGGAGTGAGCTACAAATTGGCAGATGGTGGTACGGCAAGGGATATTTTACAGCCAGCGCCAATTTTCGTCCGCAAAAAATAAAGCCCAGTATTGTCCGCTTGGACACGGCGGACCGTTTTGCGTATGCACGCTCGATTTGACTCCACCGTGATAGGGCTATAAAGCTAGTTGCTGCTGGATATTTCCGCACAAATATTTGTAACGGAATTTTTCAGATGCTACTATGTTCGTTGATTCGATAAAAGTTTCGTTAAAGATGTAATTGGAACATTAGTATCACTTTCATCTTAAAACTTAGTTTACGAGTATATTCATACTTTCATACCTACTGCCAATGTGAAAGTAATTTTAGTTTATCTAAAAGATTCTGCACTACCCCTTAATCTGAAGTCCTGATTTTGCATTTTTGAGAAAAGGGAATGATGATGTACTATGGCTAAAAAGCCATAGTATTATCATCATTATTTGCCCTGAAATGTTCACTTCTGGACATAGATCTCTCTTAACAGGTTAAGTTTGTTGGAGGGGAGTGGCAGAGCCTCGTCTGTTGGTTGACGAAATTTACTACGAGCAGCTATGGTTGGTTTTTGTCGCTTCAGGTGTATTTGGGTACCCCATACACCCCACGCTGCTGTAAATAAATTAAACTACACGAAGTGATACAAAACATTGAATTTTTACATTTACGAGTACCTACTTACATAAATCACTTAAAATATGCTACGAAGTGTACCACAAAATATTGTGTTGATCATTAAAACACTATATGTAGTATTTTCAGGTTCATGGTTATTATCAGTTTTCTTTTAACCTTGTGATCTAAAGTAGGGTGCCTTTGATAAAACACGTCAGAGGGACATTCTAAATAAGCTATTCAAAACGTCATTGTTCAAAACTACGTTCAATATAAAAGTCGTGTATAATATCTTTACCGCAAACATAAAAAAAAACGAAATACAGCGTTATAATATATCTTTACTGTGCTATTTAGCTTAAAACAATACCGAAAATTTATATTTATTGCGTTGTATTGTTTTCGTAAAAGTGCGTCACTTTATTTCTGTTTCAGTTCTTCAAAAAGTATCTAGGTTTTGAAAGGGTCGGTAACACGTTTGTGATGCTCATGGTGTTGCTGGAGTCCATAGACTACGGTTCGTAGACTACGGTGGTAGAATTATTGTATGGTTTAAAGACAAACAAGTACCGATTTTTATTAAAAGCTTTTATATATCTTCCCGTTTATGTATGTATGTTCTCGATTCTTACAATCAATATTTCACCCAGTTCCACTAAAGCTATCGACCTGAATTTTATATACGCGTTTAGCTTTGATGACAATACAAGATTTTATAAATGCCGCAATTTTGAAACCAATATAACGGACGGTACAAAAGGGCAAACTTATCGTTTTCATAATAACCCCTACAATATAGATATCAAATGAAAGAGCTTGAAAAGAGAAATACAAAAAGTAAAAAAAAAACAAATAAGTAAAAAATAAAATTTAAAGATATTAAAAAAAAACTGTTGTTTAGCGATAGACGTAAAATAAAATTTATTATTTATTATTATTTATTATTATTTATTATTATTAAAAACTTATATACCCTTTTTAATACCTACATTTTATTTTATATCCATTGTTAAATAATATCTTTAAAAAATATTTACTGATTCCGTATTTTTATACTTTATAGGTTGTTTTTGGATTATGTTTCAAGAGTATACAGATAATAGATCCACACCTCTTAGTTGGATATTCAATTTTCAATTATTAATGAAACAATAAATATATTTGCATAAGTCATATTGTATACCTACACATCTTATAAAAGTCATTAATAACAATAACTATAGCGTATAGGTAGGACGTATTCAGGCAGACAGGTGCCCCTGGCAGGAGCCGTCGCTGCGATGGCGCCGATAGTGTCAATACTGGCATGGCTCCAAATTGCCAAAATGTAACTGCACAGGCGTTGGCGATACGTTTTAAAGATGCTTTGATTATTATAATATGTTTACACAGTCGCGGTATCTTGTAAGTTGAGTAAGAAGGACACAAATGTTATGGAGTTTCTTAGTACACGTGTAACTAGTATTTTGTATTTAACTTATAATAAAAAATCTATTGATTTTTATCTCACCCGATGCTTAACAACTGACACATAGCCAGTTTATAGTTATCCAGGATCAGATGCCCTTCAAATATTTTTTATCTCAACCGTATTTGGTGATAAACTTAGGTAAGATAAGTGGAACTTGGGTTTCAGACGCCCTAGCACTAACCAAATTGGGCAGAAAAGCATTAGAAATCAAATTCTAGGCAATCTACACTTGAAAGTTTCTATCACCAGACCAAGTCAGCGGTTGATTTATTGATGTCATATAAAAACTTAGCTTACTACAGAGATCTACTTAAATTATTTATTTCTTTATTATTAGTATATCGATCTATTACGTAATAATTTAAGACGGCATGTCACATAATAACGCTTTCAAATTAATTGATATTCCTGAATGCTGCAATAACTAAACTGTTTTCATCAAAGTAAGTAAAAAAGAAATTAGATTTTAATGATCAAAAGTGTCACTGTCATAATTAATTTAAATAATCTCCGCCACTCATAATCAACATGAATCTACTACATGTTGTACTTAGTACTTGATAAAGTGCACAATACCAATTTAAAACCACACTCCACCACTACAAAACTAACGATAGCTGATTTCGATGGAACCTGGTCACTTGACCTCTTACCGTTCTTAAGATCTAAAAACAACCTCGGCCTGTGCCATTGTGATTATGAAGTTGTGCAAAAAATGTACTTGCCTTCGGTGAAGTCTTCATTGCATCTTTATAACCACTTTAAGATAAATCAAAAATTCACACTTCACTAGCTGAGACCCTAAGCTCGTTACAGCGGTCACTAATTACAGCCACAATTCCGGAGCTTAAAATTTGAAGCTGTGTACCTCGTGTTGTCTCTATCTTGCACACGTGGCCCGAACGATACAGTGGCAGACGCAGCCTGCAAACATAGTCAACGATTAACACAGTATAGTAATGGTATGTTAATTTATTGGATGTACTATCAGTTTGTATGGAAAAGAATTGAGTAGTAAAAGCGGACGTATGTCTCTCTAATTGATTATTATTAAACATATTTTTTTCTAGATGAAAATCAGTTTTCTCTATCTTCCCATGGCTATCGCAAGAACTAACTACTAAGGGAATTTATCATAATTACGGGTACATTTCTGATGAAAATTTCAATGTTAATAATGTTGTTTTTAAGATGCTGTAGGTGAAATTTTGATTTACGTAATTTTACATTTTTCTAATAAATTATATTAAATTACTGTTATAATACTGACATTACTATTGAATATGGTTAATATGATTAATCTTAGATAAAATTTGTTGCGTTTAGTGTTGAGTAGTATGTTAATTTAATTTTAAAAAATCATAATAACTTTCAATGTTGTAGCATTCTTTATCGGCGTATTTGATCTGAAATAAATATCGAGATATTAAAAAGATAAAATACAATGCAATTAATTAAAACTCTTAAAAGGGTTAATTCTTTTTTTTTTTAACTAAAGCAATATAACTTTTATTAAGAGATGCATCGACGACTTCTAATGAACTAAGCATTGGCTGGATTGGTGTAAGAAAACAAAGTATTATAGACAAGACTCGTATATCTGTCAAAAATCTCGAAGGCCTATATAGTGTCTAGCTTCCAGTAGTTCTTAATTACATCTCTAAAGAACTTTTCGGTGAGACAAGTCTTGATTATGCATATGTCAAAATTGATATGACTACATCTGTTTTTTAAATGTTTTTGTTCAATATACATAACATACCATCACTATTTTCACTATGGCTTATTGGTTGAATCATGTGTACGGCTGTGTGTTCTTTCGGGCCTGTGTGGGTGGGTAAACACCGGGTTAAGCCTAACTGGCCTTAATGAATCGTAATGGCCCCTATAATTCGCGGCGTAACTAACTGGCCATGTGGGGCCGCCCACCCCCCCTTGGAAGCGAGCCATATCGCGTATGACAGGCGATTCTCTTTTTAAATTTTAACATAACCGCGCAACGATTTTCTGTTGCATGTTCAAACCTATCTTAATGATTTTTGGAGCGGAAATGCTTTTTAAAAAATAAATGGTCCATTTATGACTACGAGACACGTATGAGAAATATTAACGTTTTTAAATAATCTAGGCGTTAAGATTATGGTCGTAACAACCCCTTGTTTTTCTTAATTTTTTTTGTGGATACCACAGTTAAGGAATTTGCGTATCCAACTCATAAATGATAACAACTTACTCCAAAATTTAATTTAGAAAATATAAGTGATTATACACTAAGAAAATTTTCAGAGATTTATTATTCTTCGTCAACAGTCTAAATAAATTCCTCAATTAATTTAATATGACAAAGCCTTTATCATCTATTCTGACACAATTGTGTACATATCTTCGAGTTATTTTGATAGATATACGAGTAAGAAGGTAATCACAATTTGTTTTCTTACACCGCAGAAGCGTAAGATAAATGTATGTCTCATTCGAATAATGAAATATTTATATATCGTGCTAGATTGTTGGACTCCAGCCAATGCTTACGTCATTAAGAGTCGTCGATACTCCTTTCAATAAAAGTTATATTGTTTCAGTTGAAAAAAAAAGAATTAACCCTTTAAAGAGTTTTAATTAAGTTCATTACATTTTATGTTCTTAATATCTCTATATTTATTTCTGATCAAATACGCCGATGAAGAATGCTACAACCTTGAAAGTTATTATGAAACTTTTTTGAATTGGGTTAACATACTAAAAGGTATCTGTACTCAACACTAAAAGCAACAAATTTCTAGCAAAATTATCTAAGATTAGTCATATTAACCATATTTAATAGTAATGTCAGTAATATAATACAAATTTAATATAATTTATTAGTAAATGTAAAATTACGTAGATAAAATTTTCATATAGAGTATTTTAAAAACTAAATTATTCATATTTGAATTTTTCATATTAATTTAGGAGATATAGGATGTTAAAATTTATGATATGGTAACTTTTTTTGATTAAAAATTTGAAGCACTTGGTAATACACATACTTACATACATTTGAGACTGTTTTGCCAGTGGTCTCGTGTAGATAGAGATTCTATATAGGTCAAATAAACCTTCCGATTAGAAGTTTGTATATGTACATAATATCTGAGTATAGAGCCAGTACCGAGACCTTAGTATTACTGATGTTCAATCGGCGGCAAAACGTGAATATCAAATTATATTATACGAGCGGTTCGCCCAAAATTTATTCGCAAAAATATTTTTAATATAATTTGTTCTACAATATAATTATTGTTAGAAAGTTTCTTTTCGAAAAGAGTGAAAAAATTATTTATTAACAAATTATATCTTTAGAAGTTTTCACGTTGCTGTAACTTAAGTTCTCTTTTCACATTATTTTTTTTTAACTTATTCATTTGGATGTATGTAATGAAAATGAAAAATAAATGTGAGATATTTTAGAATTGCCATACTATGTTCAGATAAGTTTTTCGCAACAACGTTGGTTCCGTAACAGTCTGGTGTTGCAACGCAAGCCGTCGCCCTAACTCTAAACTAATGCTGGGGCTCGTTACTCCTTCCGTAATTTATTTAATTGCTCTGTGGCTATAATTATTCATGAAATTACGGCAATTACGTCTTGGGAAACAATTATTTATTGTGCAAACTTGACTCTTAACTCACATTTTATTCCATAATGCATCACAAGATAGCGAGTGGACGGAACTGCTCTATTTCAAGATGCTTAATTTGTTTTTTAATAGCATTTTCTCATATCTGCCTTAACAGCCGCAATTTGCCGTTATGATTAATAAAATTAATTAACGTTATCGCCTATATATTGTTTAATTTATATTTATGATACTTGTTTGTTATTTGTAATTCGTATTACTCTATGATATCATAGTCATAATTGTGACATGCCTTTTTTTCTTTTAATAATGATCCTAATATTATATGAGACATCACACAATACATTTATAGTGATTATGTAATCTAGTTTTAACAGAAAGACAATACTATATTTAATATTTGTAATTGATTGAATATCACGGATAACAAATCCACACTTCTCATGTCTATACAACTACAATAGGTTGATGCAGTAGTATATTTATGACCATAACTTGGTATACAGTTCCATACTACTTTAAAAATCAAATAAATTAAAATATCGGTAAGTTTATAAAAAATAGTGTCTCAGAATATAATAATAATTTAAATTCCGGATATACGTTAGTAATTACATCACTTCGCAATTGCTTAATAAGATAAGATAATATATTTATTCTTTTGATATTTTTTTTCTTTTGTATAATGTCTTATCCTATAAAAAAATCAAGCACTAAGTATGTTTGGTGAATACCCCATCAAGTCGAAACCTACTCATGGTAATGTCATAAAAATCGAAATTGTAAAATATTATTTGTAATTGATTCTGCACATATTTTTGACAAATAACTATTTATACACTATTTAACCTTGTGTAGATAGAATATTAACAAATCTCATTTTGAATACAATACATTAATAATATTAATAACGGTACCTTTTTAGTTCCCGCTATACTACTTTCTCGTTATAACTGAATCTAATTGAGTGCAAATCCATAAAATGGAAAGTTTTTAGTAACTTTTATATTAATATCAATTCATTTTTGTATGAGGAATTGACCACTTAAAAGGGAACAACAAGACCTTCCGCTCACTGGGTACGTGTTAGTGTCCTGCATATTAATCAACGTGGCGCCATCTGTCGCTGGCCAGTGGTCTGCCGACTCACTCTAAATTAAAATATTTGGGACTCGCCTTGACAAACATGCAACATTTGGTGGTAATGTTAGGAACTCGTTGTTAATTCGGCTCAGACTTTAATTTAAAATCTACCCCAACCCGAACCCAAAGAACCTTATGATTCTAAAGAAATCAAATTGATAATAATCAAATAAAACAAAGGCCCATTAATTAATTTAAATACAACACTATTAAGATTTGGAATGAGGATTGGAATTTATTTTCCAAGTTGTATACATTTCTTTATGTTTATAAATAAACTTTGTTGAAATAGTGAAAACGATGCCAAAATCAATATCAACATATTTTTACTGCACTAAGTTGAACCTACGCGTACGTGACAAAATCATTTTTGGGTTAGCTTTAATTTGTTTTCCGATGCCGCTATTTGGAAAATGCTATTTCTCATTGAACAGATTACAGAGATTACAAATTCATTAGGGACGCCTATCTCCGTTGTAGGGTCTTGTTTAATTGATTCTCTTCGCATTTAGTGTGTGGAAACAAATATGTCGAATGTTTTAGAAACATTTTAGTGGATATGTTCAAACAACTCTCAACTGTGAGGGCTTCGGTGATACGTCAGCAATATACAATCTCATAAACTGAATCTTATTGAGTAGCTTAGAAATATGGTGTATATATTTTCTCACGATTTAAATTATCTTATAGTCTCCCTCGGGTTTCGAATCGCCCCCTAAACAAATTACATCAAAACCGGAATGGGAATATCTCTAAAGCACACATGAAATAGATATAAAATGATTTTATTGTTATTCTCGTTCTTATTCTTTAAGAGTTTTAACTCCGATGTAATTGCAATGAATGCTTTCATATAAAGCGATGATTGACATTGGAGTTGTAGTATTCCCTCTTGAAACGTACGGATTCGGAGCCTGTCCAAGTCACATCACGGCCGCAATGGCAACTAACTGTGGCCAAGGTAAGGAATTAATTGTGGTGGGCGTCTGAGCCTCAGTCGCCGTGCTTGTGGGCGGACGGGTCTGGAACCTAGACTGAACGTTGAGGTGAGATTTTAGACAAGATCAATTACTGTTAACGCAGTGAACTAGTATTTATAAATGTTAAATAAATACAAATGTATTTGTAATATCATCCGTAATTTAAAGAACAATATACATTTTAAAATTCTTAATACAATAACTATTGTTGTAAATAATTATAACCAAAAATATAAAATAAGGTAAAATATACACTTGTGTAACATTAAAAATAGTAAATTAAAGTGATTCTACTGAATGTGTTTGGTGTTGTAAAATACAGGCAATTCATGTTATATTATTTGGTATACTACATTCTGGCGAAAGCATTATCCTATCATCCTGTCATATTGATTAAAACAGCACACAAATCAAAAGCTTTTGCAGAAAAGGTAAGAATTTTCATTTCAATACCGATTTTATTATTCGCAAGCGATCGTTGCAGATATTTGAAATTATATTTTTTTTACAAAATTGAGCTCTTAATATTCTTTTACAATAATTAATTTTATGGATTGTTTCACTAAGTTTAAGATAAACATTTTACCGTATCCGTCGCTCGCAGATATGCGATCGATATTCATGTGGGTCGCCTCTGTCTACGCCACATGCTGTCTTCCTGCATGGTTGTACTAACTACATTAACGCAGCGTTCACTTTATTAATTATGTTTAGTTACTGTTACTCTAATCTTAATAGTTCTAATGAAGCTAGACTAACGTTTGATTTTGTATATTAATGTATCATGAAATTCGGAAATTGCTTCAAATTTTAATTGAAAGAAACGTAGAAAATCTAACACATAATATACTAGAAGTGGTACTATTATTACTGATGAAAAATCTGAAATATAATTTTAGATTAAATTTTTTCAAAAGATTTTACTGTAACATTTTTATATAAATTTTTGTACTGTCAACAGCACGTTATGTTAAGCAGTTGAACTACGAAAATGGATTTTATTGTGTACTAGCTGTTGCCCGCGACTTCGTCTGCGTAAATTTCGAGTTGAATGTTATTGATACACAAATCATATTAATATACGATTTTACCGATTAAAATATTTTTGGTATAAAGCAATTCCTTGAGGTACTGGTTTCGTTTCATCGTATTTTGGTTCCCTGTTCCATCTCACTGCCCACGAACATGCTAAACGTGGCCTTTGGGGTCTTATAACCTGTGGCTCTGTCTACCCCGCAGGGGATAAAGACGTTATCTTATGTATGTATTGTATCATGATGATGAATTGTCTTTAGATTTTAAATTCCCATGTAACTTATGTAAGAATGGTGTACATTATAATTCGCAATATTGTCATGCCTTGAGTTCATTAAAATGACGATAACTTTTTTTTTAATGAACCGATTTTGATGAAACAAAGTTTAGATATTATTCTGAGTTAAAACAAAGCAAATAGTGAAAGTTTCAAGCAAATCGGTTCAGTACTTTCGGAGATAAACGTGAACAAACATACAGACAGACAGACAGACAGACAGACAGACAAAAAATTCCAAAAATTTTTTTTTGCTTTCTAATAATCTATTTAAGTGCCCCTCTATCCATTTCAGTCAAAAATACTAAATGTACAGACAAAATATTTTTACTGTCTTATTATATGTATAGATGGTGTACATTATAATTCGCAATATTATCATGCCTTGAGTTCATTAAAATGACGATAACTTTTTTTTTAATGAACCGATTTTGATGAAACAAAGTTTAGATATTATTCTGAGTTAAAACAAAGCAAATAGTGAAAGTTTCAAGCAAATCGGTTTAGTACTTTCGGAGATAAACGTGAACAAACATACAGACAGACAGACAGACAGACAAAAAATTCCAAAAATTTTTTTTTGCTTTCTAATAATCTATTTAAGTGCCCCTCTATCCATTTCAGTCAAAAATACTAAATGTACAGACAAAATATTTTTACTGTCTTATTATATGTATAGATGAAGAAGCGGTCTCAAGGACAACATGTATAATCCGACATGCATCCATGTATACATAGTGTATATATGTAATAATATTTGTTACGCTTACACCAATTAGCCTAGCCCAAGGTAAGCCCTGTAAGGCTTGTGCTATGGGATCTAGGGTAACGGATAGAAATACATATATTATACATATATAAATAATTTTTATTGAAATATATATCAACCATGACTAAGGTACAAATGCTCGCATTCGTCACACAAACATCTGCCCCCACCGGGATTCGAACCCGGGACTCAGAGATGGCGACACCTTGAAACCGGTGTACTATCCACTCTACTATGGAGGTCGTCATGTATATGTATACGTCAGTAGTGATTATATCAGAGTTACAAATAAACCAGAAATGTTTTAATGAACAGTTATTCTTGTCAATTTCAATGCTCGGTGGCGATATTTCATTATGAAAGTGTAATGCAAATATTCTATTGATAAAGGCACTCATAAATTTTCAAACTCTAGATATTTGAATAATTTTGATGGATACATAGATAAGTTATTTGATCAGACTCGTACGTGCAAGTAAGAACGAGCTCGGAGAATTCAGCTAAAGCGCAAAGTCAATAATCCCTATTGTGATATTAATGCTCAATCAGATAATTCCGCACCTTTACCCGCATACCTAATAAAGGTACCATAATCAGTATTCCTTGCAGTCGTTCCCGTGATAAGCCGAGCCGTGCCGTCGCGATACTAGCGACTAATCGCCGGCTTTGCCCGCCGTCTACAGATAATCCTGGGCAAATTATAGGGGCGCTTAAGGCCCGCGTTATTTCGCCGTTGAGGTGAGACGAAACTGCTTAATAATATTGAAACAATTCCATCTCTCGTTTTTGTTTCAAGGTGATTGAGCTTGCTACTTCTAGTATTGCTGGAAATAATGTACTTATTAGGTTAATATGATTCCTTTTTATTTTTGAAATTTGTGATATGTTGTTCTATAAATATTAATCATTTATTTATAAATTAATTTGAATAGCATTTTGAATTGTTAGCAATTTGACGGGTATTATGATGTATTCATAAATAAATAAACATCAAAAATATCGTCTAATTTACCCAAATTTAAAACTTACAAGCTAAAGCTATCTGAATTCGTTTTGAGTAAACAGCTTGAACATTGCGACAGTCGCATAAAGTATATGAATATGGTTCTTATAAGATGTCCTTACAAGGATATACATTGGTAATTTGTCATATCCTAATATAAAGTACACATTGATTTCATTGCAATATATTACTTATATCAATAATCTCAGTCTCGAATATTGTTTTATTCATTATATATTGTTATATAGCAATGTAAAAATATGCAATATAAAGACACTCACAATAGATAACACTGTCCAGAATCTCCGTCTGAAATACACTTGATATAAGTTTGTCAACATACAAAATGTATTTAAAGAAAAATTCAGGAAGATCAAATATTAGCATTAATTATTAGGTTAATAAAGAACAATATCGACATCGTAACAAAACTACAGTGTAGAAAGATCGTATATGGAAATAAATACAGTGAAAAATTCAGAGGAAAAAATAAAATGTAGAATAATGGCAGGTATAAAAGAGGACAGTTTGTGTCACAAAGCCGCATGCGGGCCTCAGATATTGACAGTAAATTTCATTCATACAGCATTAGTGCCGCGCCATCAGATACAGAGATATCTCTCGCAAACAATCACCTACGAATCTAGTAGACTTCTTAGCATAAAAAAAAATTGCATTTGCACTACTCTGAGCGCTCTAAGCTATAGATAAACAATTTTGATTTCGTTCGCTGATTCTTATCTATTGTATCTCGGTTGTGACCAATAAAAAAATATTGTATAGATTATGTAACTTTATATTATAAAAAGCAAAAAAAAAATAGAAAATGATTACAAGTTATGAACAAAACATTACGCAACAGACTCAAATACGGACCTACATATTCAGTATAATGTGTAGATGCAATGGCCACTAGGTCACCTATGATTTACCAAAGCATAGCGCCACAAACTAACTTATACATAAAAAATAAAATTGTAAAATGGTGCTAAGCAATATAAAGATTAAAATATGCCCTGACAGTTACGTTACAGTAATAGATCCAAAAGTGCCAGTATGAAAACTTTGTTGTTTCATTTCTAAGAGATTCAAAGATCTACTCCAAAATGTAACGGTGAACGCAATGTTGCCTGTAGCAGACTGCTACGCCTCTACGTTCGTAGCCCATTTTATCAGTTGAGTTGTAAGTAAACGGGGCAGATTCATAAAGTTGTTAAGGTACTTTAACAACTTGTTCATACTAACTTAAACACATTTTTAAGCTTAATAAATGATTGTGAGAGTAATTATTCAGTTATTGGTTGTATATTATCGAATAATTATATTTGTAAATTCACGGGACTTGATAATATTTATCAGTAAGGACAGTAAGAAGCTAAAGAAACAATTTTTTGTGTCATTTTTAATAAACAGCCAGATATTGACCCTATCAAATATTTATTTTCATCTCATCTTGCCTATAACGAAGCAATCTCAGAAATAAAAAACTATATAAAATGTCATCCGGCCGTTATTTGCACAGCAACATACACATGTTGTGCGCATCAAATCCCGGGTGGGGCCATTCTTCAAGTTAAGCCAATATTTGGCCGGCGGACGGCTTCCGCGAATTCGGCCGGTAATTTATCGCCGGACGAGCTAAAGTTTATCGAAAGAATGAGAATAACTTTATTATATAGTGACCGGAAAACTCTACGGTCCGATGTTCATAATGTGTTCATTGTAAACACTTAAAGGTTGCGCTAACTTGTGAACTACAAAATATTTCTATATGTATTTATTATACACATAAGAGATATAATAATTCAAAAAATATCGAGTAATGTAAGTAAGTTTCAAATATGTTTATTTCTATCAAATTATTGTAGTTATTTTTCCAAATATTTTTTAAACTGAGACATTATGTAAATTAAACAAATAAATGATGATTTCATTTTGAGACGGATTTAAGGTTACACATAAGGACATAAATCAGAAGAATATGTAATACACATATTTATCATAAATTCATATTCATTCGCAGAACATCAACCAAATATTAAGCTTACAGTGAATATACAAGCAGAACGGTAGACAAAGTGGGCGTCTTTATTTTACATATTATTTTTATCGGTTGAGTTATTGGCAATAATCTATACTTGTGATTTTCTTTTAATTATTACAAAATGTACAAATGGGGTATATTTTCTGCAGTCACGTACAACTATTATGTTTGCTATTGTTCAAAGCTCGAACCTAATCTTTGAATCGATATGATTCCATTGTAGCGGTAAATATTTCAGAACTCCATTGTAAACACATTTCGGAAATCGCAATGCGTCCGATGCCCGACGGAAATTGTCCACGTCTCAGTAATTTTATTCTGCCGAGCACGCATTTTTCTTTTTAGTTGGAATTTGTCATAAGGTTGTTTGGGGAACGAAATATATTAATGACGAAATGTAGAGTATTAAAATATTATATTAAAAAAATAAGTAAATTACTTTTTATGATATAGAGATTTTAATTTTCACTATTTACTTCCCATGCTTTCGATAACATTTAGTTAAATATTTAATTATAATTAATTAATACATATATCGACATCATAGGTGTAAATATGCGTATATGTTTAAGTGCAACATACACAGAGAATATACAATTTTAGAAACTAAACATGTGAAACGTATTTTCTGGTGAAGTTTAGGTATAAAATTCACCAAATACAATGGACAAGTCTTTATAACTACGACAGAAAATTTAACGTAAACCAAGCTTCAAAGAAACTAATTTTCCAGAGACATATGTAAAGGTAACGTATCCACTATAGGGACTCTTGACAAAATTTTCATAGGAGAGGTAAAGAGTCGCCCGGGGCGACGGCGGCTAGGATCACTTTGTAGCATTAAACGGGCCTTTATCGGGCGACGCTGTCGCTGGATGGCATCGTTTGCACCAGAACGGAAATTCGCTATTATTTTGTAACTCATATTTTTTCTTGACTGTATTGCTTTATTAACTTAACATATATTTTTCTAAAATTGTCAAACAAACAGACTACTCACCTGATAAAAAGTGATTACAATCACATATAGAACATGTAATTCCTGTGAGATACGCCACAAATTTACAATCCCCATAAAACAGTGTATATTGCCAACATGTGACATAAGATGTAAGTCTCAGTATCTAGTAATTTCTTTGCCTATCAAACTGCAAACACTGCTAGGTTACGGCACAAATAGATATAACGGACCTCCATTTACCTCCTCTCCGTTACGTTTGGGTACCTACCCAAATTGACGACTTTGGTTTAGTCCCCTATAGTTTTATATATCAATGACAAGGAATATTATATATACTATTTTCTTGGGCTAAGAATAAATATTTGCATACGACGTGGTAATTTTACCAACGTTTTGGACAATCCAAAAATGTCGGGGACCTATTTAACTATTGCATTTATTATACAGATTTTAGTTCTTTTAATATATTTAGATAAGTATTTATTAGTTTTGTAATAATTAAAAATTAATTGTTAATAGTTTGATTAAAATAATCTAAATTGAATATATTTAAATCAAATTCTAATTTACAGAAATTAATATTTACTAAAAATAACTTTATTTTATCTATAGTAAATAATACAAGGTATATGTATTATTTGTCGTATTGCAATTGTGTTTGGTATCTCTTCTCGTCGTCTAGGCTAAGACTAATGCCTTAGTAAAATATAGTATTCATATAGGTATTCGAACTTTTCCCCGAAGAACACAGTATGAGGTACAAATAAGGTGTAACCACGTTTGTTATACCCCAGATGTTTCCATTCGTTACGGTAACTTACTGCATACCATCAGGCAGTTCGTAAGTCCTTTTATCACCATCGTGGTATAAAAAAGGTATAAGTTTTAATCACACTGAAATATTTTGTATGCTAACATTTTAATGTCAAATCAATGTTATTAATGGACTTTAATAAAAAATAGATAATACAATATGATTTGTAGAATATTATTTCGATAAGCTGTCAATTTTAATACGGTTACGTAGTAAGAGGCGGCCTCAAGACGTCGGAGTGAATAAGCGCAGTGGACCGTGAGCGCCTTGACGGTATCATGCGGGGCCCGAGTGGACGCAAATGGAACTTTATTGGACGGACTTTCATTTGACAGGCCCCACGTCCACGCATACACACAAAGAACTAGCTCCTTGAAGGCTTTCACGAAGTTTGAACACAAAGAAGCAAACATATTTATTGTTATGAATCTTCCATAATGCTTACACATATTTCGGCAATTTCGTCTACTCTCAATTTAGGTACGGTACGGTATTTCCTCGTATGTTGCAAGTTTATTTTTATTATATTATTGCTAGACTATTACAATACATTATTATATACACTTGAGATAGTTTTTAAATCCGTTACTAATTAACACCACTTTGTAGCCTATAATATAAATAGATTTTTTTTAAATTGTTTCTTACATTGATTTTCTTGTATTTAATATTGCATTGCAACCAAAAAAATATAATCATGATATTTCTGTGTCTTTGCATTTAAATTGATACTTCAGAAGTGGTCCATAATCATTTAATTTCCATTAAATATCATATTAAAATAATTATCTAAATTAAAATTTAAAAACATGATAAATGTTGTTATTTTTTTATGGTCACAATTTTAAATGTCACTTTTGACTATGTACGTAGGTACGTACGTAGACGAGGTACAATAAAATTTTCTTATCTATTCTATTAAATATTATCTCTATAAAAAGTAATCTCTTCCAAACAAACTTAGCTACTACTTACGTAGTGGCAATTTGTGTAATAAGTATAGCTAGGTGTAATTTGAAAAATCTAGTTCAAATGAATTGAACTTTTTTTCTATGATATTAGCACAGTTACCAACTTTAGACCTGATAATCGCAACAACTAGTATTGTTTGTTCCAATACGCAGCGATCTAATTTAAAAAATCTAATTTGAAAAAATGATGAAAAATAAGTCAATATAAATAGGGTTGTTTAACGATTTCTTAAAACAAGCTCAAAGTAAGGGTTGTTAACGCAGCGCCATATTTCACAAAGTACAAGTTCGGCAGTTAACTCGCATGGTTATGGCTGTTAACACGTGTTCGCCTTCTATATTGTGTGAGCTCGTCTAACTAAATCTTTGGGTGTGAGAGGAAAAACGGAATAGTCGATAAAGTTAATATATGGCCCTTTAAGGATTTAGTATTGTTTTTCTTATAGCGAGATTATTTTTTTGAATGATCGATTATATATAGATATGAAAAAATATAAGTTTGCATCTACATTTTATGAATGAAGATATGAGACAAATGTAAAATAAAATAAGTAAAAATGCTTTTCAAATTATACATTCAGTTATTAATGTAACCTCCTCTGTAGTTTTATAATTAAAATCTCCAAATTCTTTTCCGAAAATTTTCATTCTTGTAGGTAATAGAGGAGGTTTCGAACTCGAACATATATGTATATTTTGATTTGCAGCCTACCAAAAATCCCTTTGGTATATAGAAAGATTGCTGGCCCGTCTTTGAGATTATATTTTTTTTTACTTAGATTAGAGAAATATTTTAGAGACATTATATTAATATTCTTCTAAAAAGATTTCAGTTATACTTATAAGTCTAAGAAAAACAACGTTTCCTTACGTTTATACCCAGCAGGTGTTTCCAAACAGCCATATCGTATTTTTATACGAAAGGGTGCGACAGAGAAACTCAAGTCGTTATGATCAGAAAACCGCTTACATGAGTGCGTAATTCTCAGGTCATGCTTTATTTCTCACGTAAAAACGATACAGCGATAACACATTGTTGATAGAAGTCCTTCAATATATTTTAACTTTAATATATTAGTTATATATAGTAAAGTTATGTACATATTTAAAAAAAAATATGGCTGTATAAATACTTATTAAGCCTTGTTTGTCTAGCTGATGATAGTCCAAATTAACATTTTATTTTTACTTTAGCACTTCGGTGAAAATATATAATCACTCATATTATACTTAAAAATAATAAAATTCAAGAAGCCGCATATTTTGTTAAAATTGAGAGAAAAGAGTTCAACCACAAAATGTACATTCAGTAAATATGTAAATGATTGGCATAACAAAATCTATTGAAATAAATTTTTCGTTAATTTAAACGCATTTCTTTGGCTTGTATTCTTTACAAAAAGTTGAGGCTGGGGGTAAAAAATCTACAAGAAAAAGTTAATGAAAATGTACACCATTTTCGAACTCTGTTGTTGAAAATTTGCGAAGAATAATAAAAAAATCTTTTGTTGTGTAATTATTCCCGGGTCACGCCTGTATGGCTTCTCTTGAACTTTGACCAGGAATCCTTGGCAATGCGCATTGTGAAACACGATCTTGCTTTCCGCGCTAAGCAACTAATTCCAGAGGTTTCCGAGTCGGCAAACAATGTATGTGGTGTAAGTTTAATAGCCGCGTAAATGATTTGAGTATATTAAATTAAGGGGCGATTGTTTATTAGCTGACAAATACTTGTAAACAAATATGTGTACATTTGATATGTACACATATTCGTTTCGTAATCAACGTACTAATTTAATTGGTATATATTATTGCGTAGTTATACTCTATAGATAATTATTAATCCCATATGTTTAAATTTGTAATAAGTTTTAACACAACTACTCTTAGAAATAAAGGGCATGGACAAAATGTGGGCCTCAATCATGTGCAGAGACGTAAGATATATCAATCGATAGATAATTTTATATTCATCAATTTACAATTTATTATATTTTTTTTAAATCCCCCGTTTTTCTGTAAATGATGTTTGAAAGTACCTAGATATTCAAGTAAACACATCCCAAAACGTGGTTAAAATGTTTTAATTAAGTATATAAAATGATAATTTATTTAAATATTATTGAAAAATGGTTATATAGTTAATAAAAGAAATGTAATTTAGTAATTATAAATTCATGAAGTTATAGACATGTTGTGTTACTGACCACCTTGAATGTACATAGTCTGTGACCAATGATGACACTCGTCTGCTGTCAATGCGACTTTGACAGCATGTCTTGCGCAAATTAATTATATTAAAATGCATTCGTTCATGCCATATAATTTTTAACCATTTACAAATCAATATGAGATGAATAAAGGCAGCAAGAGCTGGAGCGCTGAGCTGACTATTGGCCATAACTATAAAAAGTACTCGATTAAAGACATTACCCAAAGCCATTAACTTAAAAAAAAAAGATTCTATCAACTTGCTAGTGTTAAATAATTTAAATTATTAATTACAAAAAAACGGGAAACATTTAAAATCTAATCTTTATCCAGATGATCTACAATAATTTATACTCTTCTCTGGTAAAGTTTCGTCGCTGCACATTACTCAGGCCCACCTTCCATACAAATTTTGACCATAACCTTTGAAATATTATTTGAACAAATTGATGGGTGCCCGCAGCAATGTGTCAAAACTATAAAGCAAATTGCCAATAACCGTAGCGCAGACGAGCCCTACACTAAACTTTAATTACCAAACATAAATCGCTGCATTAATTTCGCAACACAAATGTAACAATTTAGTTGTAGGCGAGTAAGCACTTAGTTATACGCCTTAGGCGGCGTCCTAACTTGGGCGGCCCCTTCACCGCTAAACAAATTTGACAGCTTGAAGTTACACCAAGTTTGTGTATGTAAGACAAAGATAACTTTACCATTCATAATATGAAATCAAGCGTTGTGTGTATTACAATAGGGAATAATTTTGTATGACCCTCGCCTTATGTAGTGAATATATAAGTCAGTTGAAAGTATTAAAGTTTCTACGGAATAGTTAGCATTGTACCTATGTTGAAACAAGTTGTGATGATTATTAAGGTATTTAGCGTTAACAGAAGTTGGCGTACGGTTACTTTAGGAAACTGCTGCGTGCTCAAGGTGGGCTATTACGGTCAGGAGAGCATTATAAATACCATTTATATACCTGTTAAATATGCTGTAACAAAGTAGATAATCCGATGTTCCTGTAATACCCCAATATATATCTATTATTTACATTTATAGTCTCGAGTGACTGGATGGAGTTAGAGATCAAAAAGTTAAACACAATAAAATTAAATAAATTGTTAATTTTCAAACCTATTCTTCAGGTTTATTCAGTTTTATCAAATACATTGTACATATGAAGTCCGATTAATTAAGAAGACATTAGTACAGCAAAGACTTATTCAAAGTATTATCTTACGCAACTACGGTGAAGACAAATTCGTAAGACAACTCTCCGTAGCGAGACTCTAAACCAGGATTTTTGCACAGATAATAGGTAAGTAGCTCTTACCTATTCCTACTGTAAAAGAACAAAGTTCGCAATTATGTATACCGGCGTGAGGTATAGGTAGTAATATTTTTTAGTACCGTGATATTACATTTAATATCCCATGTTGGCATCACATATACTTTGGTTTGTGGACAGTTGCAGATTTGACATTATTATCACAAGAACTGTACTATACTATGCACTATAGACGACTGTAACAATTCACCATCGGGTGGCCAGCCTTTTCTAGTTTGTCACGTTGCCACGTCATATATAATAATAATAAAATATTTGCATACATCTACGATTATTTTTTTTAATACCACGATGGTAGCAAACAGGCCTACTACGGTCCGCCCGATGGTAAGAGGTTACCGTAGCCTGTGGACACTTGCAACAAAATTTTAAAAAACGTATGTCAAAATGGGTTAATCGCATTGTGTCACCATAGTTGACTAATTTCGAATCGCAATAATATGGTTAGAGTAGGCACGTATCCCTCCTTAGGGATGGGTCATCATATCATCATCATACCTGTAAAATCATTTAAAATCAAAAGAATTTTTGTATTTATACTTTAGGGCTACTATGATTATTTGTTCTGTTGCTTGCTTTGTAAAGGTAGTAACACAATAAAGACTGTTAATGAAAATTCTGTTTTTAAAATTATCGCAAAAGATATCTATGACCGATATATATGTATACTTGTAATTGTAATATATACATATAAAGATTTGAGCTTTTACCGCCCTTGTATAATATTCATGAAAATTACCAAGTTAATTTTGATTCAGGGTGGGCTTTTAACGCGCGTAAATACTACATGGCCTGGGCGCGGCGCGTCCGCTTTTATCAATTAAAGAGGGCATCAACGCAGGCCCATAAATGTAAGCCAAAAACGGTTACACGAACATTTAATATTAACCCGAGCGTGAACTGAACTGCAGCGGAAATTGATGTTTCCCTATATTAGGATTGCGGTCGCTTAAAATTCTAGTGCCGTTATATATCCTATATTATTAAAAACAAAGATATATCCTGCTAGTCAATTAGCTTTAGCGATTTAATAAAGTTATTGGTAAAGGTTGATGGGTATTATATTTCTTCTTTGTTTTGAACTTGTCGGTTAGAAAAAAAACTAGATGGGTTAAAAGATTTCACAAAACTGGTACTGGCTTTTCAGTATCGTCTGCTGTCGCGGTCGCTTATATGTCTGCTAAGTAATAAGTCATTAATTTTGAATTTGCAGTTTTATTACTTTCCCCAGAAATTTGTAATAATTTATATCAAATTGTAATTGTACATAAGTAATCATGTATATTGATTTGTTTAAATATAGATCTGTGGCTATATAAAACCAACTTTTTAACAATACGGCTGACATGGTTGACATGGCGACAAAAGTCTTTGTAATATAAAAACAGCTTCTATTTTTCTTTCTTTGGAATTTTATACAATATTGGATAAAACTTGTGAAAACATATTTCGTTGTCGTCAATAAAATGTTTAATGAATTGAAAGTCTGTGTGTGCGTTAAAATCTTATAAAGTTAGCTTTCTTAATAGTGCTTAACTGCGACCACGGCCGATGCAATCTCATCGAAACGTCAGGTAATATTTAGAATAGATATTTCAATGTTGTGTATGTACAGTTATTTTATCGTCGTATATTTACACTCCAACTTAACTTTATCCTAGCTGACTGGTATATTAAGACAGCTAAAATAGTTGACGATTCTAACGCAACGAAACTGTGAACGAAAGCTAGCTAGTAGAAATATGTGCGTATAAGCGATCTTTGATCGTTTATTAGTAAATGACGCAATAACGACTCAGAGAATTAGCATTTTAATACTTACTTAGTTTTGACAGATTTAATAAAACACATTTCCTGTTCATCTATTAATCAGAAATTTTATACAAGCTTTAAGTTTAAATTAATATTTAGGTCAATATAAAGCCAAAGTGACCAACCATTTCAAAATTGTAGGTAACTATTTCTTTCCATTTCTTTTCAAATTTTAACATTGGTGTGAAGTGAAATATCGCGATTAATGGAATTCAGCGAAAAAACTTCAAAACTCGAGTAAAAACTGGAAAATCGAAGGTGAAATTAAGTTAAATAGTTTGATCATTAAGAAAGATAATATCCATGCTTCTTGAACTCTCGATGTCTTCTGGATCCTACATCTCCGGTATGAATGTCCTTCCTTCAAAGTTGTGATAAGGCTTGCTACTAACAAAAATTACCTTTTACGTACGCGTAGGTAATAATGTGTTTCTGTAGTTGTAGCGAGCGATCTGGGTAGTATTCGAAGCTGGATGAGTGTTAAGGAGACTTACTAGAAATGTTTACGTTGATTATCTACCGATCAGTAGGAGACATATGCCTCCTACAGGCACATACCACAAAAAAATCATTGGAGTGCGATATGGTTATCGAAGTAGTACATTGCAGTGATTACCATCGACTATTTGCGGGAAGTACCGAGTGCCCTTCAGGGTTTTATTACTTATAGATGCACTTTTGAATTGTAAATGTAAATAATATACGAGAAGTATGTGTTATACTTTTTTATTAAGGAGAAAAGAATAAATTAATAGTCCAGTTATTACTCGATCATCATTTATTTGTTACATAATAATAGCCTTGCGTCCAACTTTCAACTTCGCACATTGTATTAATCACGAGCGGGTTAACAAACGAAAAATATTTGCTCATTTGCGGGCGAACATGATAAATTGTAAATCACATTGAAACAAGCGTTATGGGCGTTCGGTTTAAAATTTAAAATGGTCGGGTAACAGTGGGAAAATCACAGGCAAATAATGAGCGACGAATTAAAAATGCAAAAATTGATTAATGGACCGTTTGCCGGGCAAATATGTACTTAATGAGTGCAGGTCATTGTTGTGTTGCTTTTAGTGTATGTAAACATTTACGCCAAGTGAAAATAATATACTTGTAATAATTACTCGACAGATTCTATAGATTTTTAATATCTTGGCTATTATGTATCTTGAGGTTGAATTTGTTTATACTATAGTCAACTGTTTATCGAATTATACATAAAAGAGTTTATAAATAAAGAAATATAAGAAGAAAGCGATGATTCTATGTAATAAGCAGATAGTTAAATAATTAATAAGCTTCACGTTCAAATGTCATTCACTTATATCTATATTATAACATATTCTACATATTACCATACAAAATTGGTAATATATAAAAGGGAATATAACTTCAGACACACGTAGGCTTATCATGAAAAAAAATGGCTAAAATTAAGAATGAAATTGAAGTGCAAGCGAGATGGCGCTATACACTGCAGGCCTCTGTTTCACTATTGTTTTAACCGTACTTTAAGCCGTAAAAGTACTGCTCATTCAGAAAAAAATATTGCGGTTACCTACACATGAAGACATTAAATTTAAAATATTATTGAACTAATCTTCGGTCAACAGAGTCTACCAAATTTGGAAGACACGCCATGACCCCTTTGTATCTTTGATTTTTGATTGATCGTCAATCTTACTAAAATATAGCCCATCATCTATTGCTAATAAAGGCTCAGAAAACTTTTAAATATCTCGTTTTTATTTAAATAGTCGATTTACATATAATTTAAAACCTACGATACTGTTTTAAGTCATTTCGTATTTTAAAGATATAACTTAAAATCAATATTTTATTAAAAAAACATAAACTTTGTTTTAATCTTCGATACCAATTTTTGTTACGAAACAAAATATATTTGTTTATATATATATAAAAATAATATTTATTTAGAAAAAATAATGGCTGAACGAGTCATGTTTTCCAAATATGATTGGAGTGAGGAGTAGAGGTTAATTATAAAAAGTTAATAAGTAACAGCATTACATTTCTTTAATACACATATGTCTCTCAGATACAAAAATAATTGCAAACAGTCTTTTCGCCTCTGCATCATATCTCATCTATAGCAGTTTATATTTAGCAAACAGGATAAACTATAATCATTTGTAATTGCAACCTCGTAGGCTTGATCGGGAAGCGTACCTTAACAAAAATATTTACGGGGTCAGTGTGTCTCTAGGGAGTTATTCATTGTGTCGGACAAAACTTTTATTTGTGCAAAGTTGTTTCACAAGTTTTTTTCAATGCTTTTTTTATAGAGTGACATTATGAAAAAGATGAGGCGTGAATTTTCCATTCCTCTTTTAAGGCATACATGATATGGCCATTAACATCAACGGCGGAACATGACGCACCTTCGTTTTGTTGATGATATCGTAGTCATGGCCGACACCATGGAAGACTTGGGCATTATGCTCGAAGACCTCAGTAGAGTTTCACAACAAGTGGGTCTTAAAATGAACATGGACAAGACGAAAATCATGTCGAATCACCATGTAGCACCCACTCCTGTGAAGGTTGGATGCTCTACACTGGTAATTGTTGACAAGTACGTTTACCTGGGACAAATAATCCAACTAGGTAGGTCCAATTTCCAGAAAGAGGTAAATCGGCGGATCCAACTCGGCTGGGCAGCGTTTGGGAAGCTACGCGGCATATTCTCGGCTGGACATGCTGGACACCGCAACATTGGTAGGCCTCCCACAAAGTGGACCGACGATTTGGTGAAGATCGCAGGAAGGCGCTGGACGCTTGCAGCGCAGGACCGATCTGTGTGGAGATCCTTGGGGGAGGCCTATGTCCAACAGTGGGCATATATTGGCTGAAATGATGATGAATGATACATGATATTGATCGTAACTTTGTGAGCTCAGTTAATTTTTAAATCTGTGTTTTCGATTTTCTTCATATACCATCGTTAAAGCTATTGCAGTATTTTGTTCATTACATTGGATTATATTTCACACACGGTAAACGTACAGGACGCGTCAGCAAAATCCACCGTGTAATAAAATGGCCGGAAGCACCGACAGCTGTTTGCTGTTGTGATATTAAAACCCTTTCTGTTTGTTACAAACTAATTAACACTTCGCTCAAAAGATTTATTTGCTTTGTAGTAGCTGTTGTAGGTTTTTAAATTTTTTGAATTATTACGGATTTTTGACCTCGGCATCAAGCAAATAAAGTCTACACTTTAGCAAATAACATTTGTAAATATGTTACTAAGTCATAAGCATGTAGTTATAGCGTTAAGGCTTAAAAAGAGCTTCGTTAAAGCGCAAATATTCAGCTTTACTAGAAAGTTCACATAATAGTGTGTTTCCAAACGTCCTTTTCATACATGGGGGGCTAATCTGTTATATATGTTCGTTGTTGTTCCACCAAATGGACACCAGCAATTTGATGCAAACGGTAAAAAAACTCACAAAAAAACTATTACAAAGTTACAGCTTAATTCTTATGACTCAAAAAGCAGTTTGTAAAGTAATTAATTGGTATTGGTAGGAAAATAAATTAGGAGAACTATCAGTTGTATGTACACTTGATTAAATATTATAATGAAAGTTAAGCTCTAACGTTTTGTTCTGAAGCTATCTTATTATTCAGCGTAGTGATATTTAATGTGCGTATAGGTAGGTATATAATTAAATTATTTTCATTATATTATGTTTTATAATATTATAAATAACTATGGACAAGGAGAGCTAGTGCAAACACCTTCAGGGTTTCTTTATTGTTCTTCTAGAGAGCAGAACAAAAACCAAAGGTTGTACACAAGCACGCAAGTACAAGATTAAATTACGTTCCGTTTTGTGTTCTCTTATTTATACAATTCGTTTTCATGTCAATCATCACATGTCATATCTATTCACACCGAAGGTCACGAGTCTATCCAAACACTTTTGAATTCCTACGCATTCTTAGGGAAAGAGTAGAACTATACGACTATAAGTATAATGGCTACTTTGTCCCAATTACGGAAAAATATCATCCAACATATAAAATATTGTATTCGTCTAGTTCATTTGAATCAGAATTTTAATTTAATATTGTAATATTAACTGTAGATAGATTAGACTGTAGAGACTTTTTTTCGTTTTATTTGAAAATAAAAGATCTGTAAAATTTATTATTCCTGTGACAAAATTTTTTTGTAAGAACTTTTTTGTTGTTTGCTAACGCCACAAGAAATGTGCTTTTTAAACAGACATATACTACTATTTGATTACGAAGAATTGATAGTAATCTTAGTAATTGTTCTAACCAAATGGCTTCATGCCGGATCGTCGGTGCACCTGTTATTAACGGCAAGCGTTTCAGCGGACCATTAACACGCCCAAAGTAAACCACACTGAGTCGCATGCTCGACGAATATTATATATACATAATACCTGGTAGAGTACATGTTGCGTGGTATGCTCCCAATAACACAGGTGTGATAAAAAAACTTATTTCAGCTGCATGAGATATTTTTGCTGAATTATATGTTTAAAGTATGCTGATGTCAAAAATAACTTCCATTACTCTTTTCACGAATAGTTTTATTGCATAATAAAATAAACAATAATAAGAAATACAACAGTATTGTGTATCAAAACCTATCAACAATTATTTTTCTTATTAAAATTTATGCCCAACTTTATGTTTACTCTTTTTCCTTGTAAACCCTTTTCTTTTCTTTGATGCTTCTCCGAATTCGTTTCTTTGGTGTCTCACTTAAGCATCCAACAGAAGTCCGCTAACATACTGACATCCCATCTTCCTTGGTAGCGTCTTTCTTTTCGATATCACGTACATTCTGGTGAAATCTTTCACCTTGTTCTTCAGTGTAGGCACCCAAGTTTTCTGGAAAATATTCAATATGGGAGTGTATGAAGTGAACTTTTTGTTAAGTATTGTGAAACGGAACGTTTGTATTTTTACTCTGTGTGTGGTTTGGTGAGAAAATGAGAGTTAACTTATGTGTCTTGCGTATAATAAAAGTATTAATATAAAGTGTAGCAGAGTATGATTTTTAATCTCAAACACAAAAATCAACATCCACGGACCTCTGTTTATAAAGAACAATGTCGGAAAACAATTATCCGCAGTTAAAAGACGCGTCAAATTTCATGCTGTGGAAGTATCGACTAAGCGTAATATTGGACGAAAAAGGAGTTGGACATACAATCAAACAAGATGCTGAAGATCGACAAGATGATAAGAACTTTATTAAAAATGATGCCAAAGCAAGAAGTATCATTGTGCAATGTCTGCCGGATAAATATTTGGACGTGGTCCGAAAGAGTGAAACTGCGTCCGCCATGTTGGCGAGTTTAGAAAATATATTCGAACGAAAAAGTTTGTTCAGTAAACTGCATCTGAAGAAACAATTATTAAGCCTAAAATGTGGTAAAAATGAAAAACTTCAAGATCATTTCCTGAGATTTGATAATCTTATAGGAAAATTGGAATCAATCGGATGTCACATAGATGAAAGTGACAAGGTATGTCATTTGTTATTAACTTTAAATGAAGACTACGAGACTGTTATAACTACTCTAGAAACTATGGACAAACATCTTGACATGGAATTTGTGAAGTCGCGATTGCTTGATGCTGAGTTGAAAAAAGATAAAAGTTCTGAAAAAATGGATGAGACAAGTTTTTACATTAAATGTTACAAATGTGGCAAAAACGGCCATAAATCCTATCAGTGTCAAGAAAGAAATATAAATTTACATCATGGAAATCGAGGTCGAGCTAGAGTATATAATAGTAGAAATAATTTTACAAAATATAAAAGGAATAATATGTATAAAACAACTAATTTAGTAACTGAAGACAACAATGAAATGTTTATAGCATGCACCACCAATATAGACACGAGTGAATCTAAGGTAAAATTTATTGTAGACTCGGGAGCAAGTCACCACTTTATAAAAGAAGAAAATGAATACATGATGACGAATATTAATACATTAAAAGAACCTATTAAGATAAAAATTGCAAATGGAGATATTTTAATTGCAAAAAAGATTGGAATACTAAACTTAAGTTATAAAAATAAAAATATAAGTATAGAAGGGCTAATAGTACCAAAACTAAAACATAATCTATTATCAGTAAATAAATTAATGGAGAGAGGATTTAAAATTGTGTTTAATAATGGACAGTTAACAATTTATGGTAAAGTAAATATATACTATGGAGAAAAATGTGGAAAATTACATATATTGACATTTGATTCTAAAATACAAGGAAAATGCTACAATGCCTGCAGTGATGATATGTGGCATAAAAGAATGGGTCATTTAAATAGAAAATGTCTAAGAATTTTAGGTCTGCCCACTAACAAAGAAAAATGTAATGGATGTATGTTAAATAAATCTACAAGGTTGCCATTTAAAAGTATAAATTACCAACAATCAAAAGGCATTGGTGAGTTAATACATACAGATATTTCAGGGCCTACCAGAACACCAACTAAAGAAGGATATAGATACATACTAAATATTATAGATGACTATACACATTTTACATATACTTACTTGTTGAAAAATAAAAGTGAAGCAAGTGATAAAATAATTAACTACATTAGAGAAATAAATACTGAAAAAGGAATAAAAGTAAAAAGAATCCGATGCGATAATGGGGGTGAGTTCTCCTCAGGATCATTTCAGAAGTTTTGTAGAGATTATGGAATAAAGATTGAATATACAGTGCCCTACAGTCCCCAAATGAATGGAAAAGCTGAAAGAATGAACCGTACAATTTATGATAAAGCAAGAACAATGTTGGACGAGTCAAACTTACCGAGATATTTATGGGGACATGCTATTCTAATAGCAACATATTTATTGAATAGAGCTCCAACTTCAGCAACAAAATACAAGGTACCTGCTATTGAATTTGGTAGAGAATTTGACCTTAATAAATTGAGAATTTTTGGATGTAAAGGTTGGGCAGTAATATTACCCAAAAAAGACAAGTTTGATAATTGTGCTGTTGAAGTAAGAATGATAGGATACGCAAGAAATGGATATAAAGTATGGAATCCCAAAACAGATGAAGTATTTGTAACACGAGACATCAGATTCGACGAGACAGATTTAAAGTATAATGAAATTAGTAATTATAATACAAAATTATCAAGTCAAGAAGAAATTAATACACAGAAATATAATGAAATAAATAGTTACAAACGAAATAAGGTTAGTGAAGAAGAATCAGAGAATGAAAAAGAAGAATATAATATTTCAAGAAATATGAACACTCCATGCATAGACGAAAACGATAAAAATATAGAAAATGAAAGACAGTTAACGGAAGTTAAAGAGAAACTCGATATTGAAAATACTGTAACTAGAAGTGGTAGAACAATAAATAAACCAGAATACTTACAAGATTATGATACAAATTATGAAGCATTTTGTTTACTAAATATGGCAGATGATCCAGTAACCTATTCGGAAGCAGTAAAGGACAAAGATTGGAAAATTTCTATTGAAAAAGAGATTAATGCATTACAAAAGGCTAATACATGGACACCTGTAAAATTACCAAATGGGAAGAAACCTATTGATTCAAAATGGATTTTTCGCACTAAGGATAATGGTATAAAAAAGGCTCGCCTAGTGGCGCGAGGTTTTCAAATTAAAGATAATGCATTTGCCAGTAACTATGCCCCTGTTGCTAGAATAAGTTCAGTGAGAATGCTACTAGCACACTCTATACAAAAGGAATATAATATATATCAAATGGACATGCCATCTGCATTCTTGAATGGTATACTAGAAGATGAGGTATACCTAATACCTCCTGAAGGATTACAAATTGATAGAGACCATGTTTTAAAATTAAATAGAGGGCTGTACGGACTACGACAAAGTCCAAAATGTTGGAATGAACGATTCAATAAATTTATTATAGGAAAAGGTTTTGAAAGATCGAGAAATGATTTTTGTATGTATATGAAAGAAAATGTATGGATAATAATTTATGTTGACGATTTGCTAATAACAGGAACACAGCAAAAAGCTCAAGAAATAATGACAGAATTAAAGAAAGAATTTTGTGCTAAAGATTTAGGTATTGCTGAAAAATTTTTGGGAATGGAAATAACAAGAGAAAGAAACACCATAAAAATAACACAAACAGGGATGATAAATAAATTACTACATAAATATAAAATGGAAGATGCAAATATAACAAAGACACCAATAACAAAAGGTTTTCAAGTGGAAGAAGACACAATAATAGAAAATGTTCCCTATAGACAACTCATAGGCGGTCTGATGTATATATCAACAGTATCTAGACCCGATATATCATACGCTACTTCATATTTGAGTCAATACCTTGATAAACCAACACAAAATCTCTGGATACAAGCAAAAAGAACTCTACGTTATCTAAAAGGAACAAAGACATGTGGACTTACATACAAGAAAAGTGAAAATAAAGATTTAATTGAGACTTTTTCAGATGCTGATTGGGGAGGAAATCATTTGGATAGGAAAAGCCTAAGCGGATCGGTGACTTTGTACAATGGGAACATAATATCTTGGCTGTCAAGGAAGCAAAACTGTGTTGCCCTCTCGACGACCGAGGCTGAGTATGTGGCTGCAGCTGTGAGTGCTTGTGAACTTATTTATATTAAAAGGATGTACTTAGATTTGAATCCTAATCAAAATATTAATTGTGTACTTTACATAGATAATAGAGGTGCATTAGAGTTAATTAAATCTTTTGAAAATTCAAAAAGAGCCAAGCACATTGACATAAAAACTCATTTTATTAAAGATCTTGTCAAAAAGGGAGAATTTTGTATTGATTATGTTCAGTCTGATTATAATTTAGCTGATATATTGACTAAAAGTATGTCAAATGAAAAGTTTATTAATTTATGTAATCTTCTAAAATTAAACTAAAATATTTCATTTAAAAAAAAAAATAAGGGGGGAGAGAGAAAATAAAAGGCAAATTAGTTTATTTTATTATTTTTTATTTTAGTTAACAGATTATAAAACATGTAGACAGACACAATGGAAAACTCATTTAATTCATTTTGTTAAAATGTCAAGAGTCAGTACATATTTAAATAAAAGATAAATAATCATTGCATTAAGTGTAAACATAATATACTATTATAAATAACATTGTATTAGTGTAAACATGTATAAATATTTGCTAATGTTTATTGAAATAAGAAATAATTAATGTAAAGGAAGTAACATAGCATTGCATTTTGTTTGAGTGTTGTAGATGTAAGAAAAATAGTTTTGAATTTAAAAAAAAAAAAAATTAATTGATAAGTGAATTAAGATATGCGATTGTAAAAGATTTTTCTTTGAAAAACCCTTTAAATCGAGGGAGAATGTTAAGTATTGTGAAACGGAACGTTTGTATTTTTACTCTGTGTGTGGTTTGGTGAGAAAATGAGAGTTAACTTATGTGTCTTGCGTATAATAAAAGTATTAATATAAAGTGTAGCAGAGTATGATTTTTAATCTCAAACACAAAAATCAACACTTTTAACCTCATCTTACATACTTGAGCTTTATACGCTGTCAGCATGTGCTGTACAATAGTTTTATATTTGAAAGAATCCCATGCTTCTTTTTCGATTTCTGTTATTGACTCAGGTAAAAAGTGATCAGATTAAAGTTTTTTTATACCGGGGCCAGTGAAAACTCCTTCTTTTAATTTGCTTCAAACAATTTTGGGAACTTGAAACATATATATTTAAAACAATTCCCATCTGTTTTTAATGATTTTACGAACTGCTTAATTAGTCCCAATTTAATATGAAGAGGTGGCAGTAAAACCTTTTCTGGCGGATCCAAAGTTGTTTTTGGCATTATTTTTTTCTTTATTCCCAGACAAATAACTAATCAAATTAGTGTAAGATAAAATTTAATTGAATTTTAAGATTAAAAAATAAAATACTTAATTTTAACTTAATAAGAATTTTATATTTGTATAAAATTAAGTCAAAATATAAAATTTGGTATTGTAAAATATTGATGTGATGGAATTTTTCTAATATTTGTTCGGATTTTAGGACACCAAAATATATTAGAAAATGTATAAAAAACTTATGCATTTTTTTACTTGCAGACCTGTGTAATCATTTTACATCTTTGAACTACGAAACAAATGTATTTCCCTGAAAAGATTTTTTAACATATTTTAATTATTAAGTTACTTTTCATTCTTTTGTATACGTGAAATGCCTTGACTGCCAGGCTGCAAGTGACGGCTATGTCATCGCTTACGTCTTCTCCCGCCTCTTGATGTCTGGATGGATGATTTGATTTTTTTTGATTCCAAACGTTAATTAACAGTAAAGAGTAATTTGATTTTAAAAAAGTTTTTTTATAATATTGATTCCATTCAATAAGGACTTTCAATATTTATATAATGTAGGGTTCGAAGTATTGGGAGATCTCGGCGGGCGCGAGGATATCGCGCTCGTGGATATGGCGACCCGGGAGGGACCACGTCCCTTCCGTGCCGGGGGGCGTTGTCGGTGGTGGAGATCGGGGGAGGTATTGTAGCCTCCCCCGAGGAGGGCTCCCCTGTATCGGCGGGGGAGCGGAGGTTGGGGGTTCCCGGAAATAGCTTGATGTTCTCGGGGGCTCCCTACATGCCTGAGGAAGGCCATCCCTGAGATTTTTAGTGGGTAGGCCTCCCCCCTCTGGGGAGGAGAGCCCCACATAGCCGCCGGCTCGCCACAGCCGGGGTATGCAACTTAATGCATTTTCCTCAGAGAGAACATAAAAAAGAAAGGGTTCGAAATTAAAATCGTGTCTGTAAATTTTTATTAAATAAACCTAATATTTCTGATAATCACCAAAAGAATACACAATCACATGAGGACCGATTCTCTATGACATTTGATACATTTTTAAATGTTCTATTTCCGTTAGTTACAGGTTACTTTTATACCTTTATCTTGACTTATTCGTGGAACGCACTTAGTCCTACGGGTGTTGCCAGGCCTTGCAGGTGAACGCAAGTAATATATAATGTTTATTCATATATCTGTTATTGCTATTGTTATTACTATTAGGCATAAAATTTTGTTTATGGAAGTGTTTATGGTATGATACTAATGCACAAACGCTGCCATTCCGCAGTGCGATCGCCTTGATAACAGGCGCATGCAACTATGCCTCTAAACACCGTAAACTTTTGAATTATTAATCTTCTTATCAAGTAGTGAACATGGCCAGCACAATGAAAAATTTAATAAATCGGACATCAACTTTATTAAACCTGGATTTTGTTGGACTCATGGGTTATGGACACGAAAACACTATGAGGAAATTAAAAACAGGCAGTTTCAGCCACCTAATTCCATTATTGTAAGTACACAATAGTGTTACTGAGGATCCAACGTTTGTTTAATTATTAGAAACGAAGTTTATCAAACTCACACACACCTTATGTCTTGTCATTCGTCGTTGTTGTCTTCACATGCATAAGATCGTTGCATAAAAGTATTGAGATGAAATTTAAAAACACTGTGCACATGCCAAATTCAAACCGGACCTTCATATTATAAGGTCAGTGCTGAGACTACTATAGACTATCGACGCTCTATTTCCGTTACTTCCGTGTGTTTTATTTTATTTTGTTTTGGTCACATACAATATCAATAAAAATTACAATCGCACAAATGTCATTAAAGTGATTGTTATATATTTACGATTGTTATACTTTTAGGTTATAATTCGCGTTCCAATATTAGCGTAACTATTACGGCTAAAGTTGAAAAAATACACAATATAACAATATTTAATGTTTATGATTATTTTAGACACAGGACATTCAAAACTATGTCATTTGCTAAAAATTATTTTACTGTCCATATTCGAATTTATCATTATTTTATTAAATCAAAGAAATATAAACTTGACAAGATTCAACCTAAATAATTCACCGCGCCCTCTTTCGAGGAGCGGTCACTCTCACTTGCAGTTTTACACTTGCACTCATCCTCTTTATATTAGATGTTTCATTGGGAAAGTCATATTTTATTTTATAATAATAATTATTTTATGTGATTCAAGGCTCTCAAACTATATAAAATTTCATCAAAATTGGTTCAGCCATTTTGGCGCGTGTCAGTTTACGTTGTGCGCCTACTAACCCTACGTTTTTTCAACTTCTCATCACTCGAAGACCATTCCCCAACAATAACTACCAATCTTGTAAGCAATATGCTCTTAGAACGCCTACTTAAAGTTCGTAATTCTTTGTTCTGTGGATTTCATCGTTTCATTATTCTATCACGCATAGAAACTTCAAATAATACTTTCATTATTCGAACCTTCTTATAAAGCTTATTGAAAGCGGCCCAGTTTGGTACCATATGCATATGTCATCACTGGCAACATGCATGCATCTTCAGGTCGGCGTTCAGAGTTCACTTTCCATTTTCTCATCCCGCATTATCCACGTACTTCAGCATCCCGCATTAAAAGATGTTGAGTTCCCCATGTACTGTGAGGTTCTGGTGGTACCCAGTTCCATTTTAGTATATGTATTTTAGTTATGACAACATATAAAATTCTATTTGTACGAGTGTTTGCCAAAATGTGGCTATTAAGTCATCGGATTAGCTACTTTCTACAAATGACAACTGTATTTAAATGTAAACTCTTTATTGAACACAATTACAATAAAAATATTAGGTACAAATATAAGTGGTCCAAAGGCGGACTTATCTCTCAAGAGAGATTTCTTCCAGCCAACCCTAATGTCTATGTCATATAGGTGGTGTAAACTATTGTTTAACTGGTGGAAGTAATAATTGCCAGTATTGTTATGAACTTTGTTTTTCCCCGACTTTTCACTGACCTATTAAGATTAAGAGCTTGAGTCATATTCATATCTTATCTTTTTACTGACTGATAATGCCAATATTATTGTAAATATTATTTCGGCTTCGTAAATAAGATGACTATCAACAATAAATATCATTGTAAAATTACAAACAAAACATTTTCAGACAATTTTCATAACAAATGCGGAACGAAACAGAACATTCAAATTAATTTTAAAATAGGTGGCAATAAGTTTTTAAAATTATTAAATCGATTCAAACACTACATATGTCAAACATATCAGCGCACATAAATTAAATGAAAGCAAAAACTTTCAAATAACACCCCGATTACCTGTAAACACATAAGAATGCTAGCCCGCAATAACACTTAATAGATGTAACTAGTTATTACATAGAGACATGGAATGTATTTCAGACTGCAATAAACAATTTGTGGATATTTGCAAGTGACTCACCATCGCGTTTGCTGATAATCACTGCTAATATAGATTAGTTATCATTATCTATAAACTCATATGCTTCAATTATTAGTTATTTCGAATTATACGGTTAAGGTGGATGCATTCAAAAGCAAACTAACAAAATGTGCTGTTTTAACGTTTTATCGAAAATTATAATACTTATAATAAACTTCGTAATGATTGTAAGTACAGTGTTATCTATACTAATATAATAAAGCTGAAGAGTTTGTTTGTTTGTTTGAACGCGCTAATCTCCGAAACTACTGGTGCGATTTGAATAATTCTTTTTTTGTTGGATAGTCCATTTATCGAGGAAGGCTATAGGCTAAATAACATTACGCTATGACCAATAGGAGCAAAGACAGAGCGGTAAATGTGTAAAAAACGGGGAAAATTATTCATTTTTGAAGGCTTTCTTTGCGTGCGCTGCGAAAACGGTTCAAGATACACAAAAAATATGTATGAAAGAATTATTCCTCTATACATGATCTAAAAAAAAGTCCGCGACGGCATATGTCTATCTTTTAAGGTTTAGTCACAATGACCGTTTTTATGGTACCAAATTTGGTCGAAATAATTTGTTTAAGTTGTATCAACATAATAATACTAAAAATTCTGCGGAAACTCGACCATTCCGAAAATCCCGCAAGAACGGGAACTATGTGGGAAAAACCAAAAATCTGCCGGAAGTCACTATTCCACGCGGACGAAGTCGCGGGCAAAAGCTAGTTTATTTATATTTTTATACAACTTGTTAATTTTCATCTTGTGTTAAGATGAAAATCAAAATCAGGTTTGTTTGCAATCATACATTCGTTCTTTTAACCGGACGGAAACTATACCAGGGTCGTCTGAGTGGGTAACTCCAACTTCCATATTTCTACCGTAAAACAGCTGTTTTCACATTGCTGTTTTCGGTTAATTTATTGACAAATAGGTGAATTCGGTACAAATTTATACTTTTTCATGACAATTATGCATAGATTCAGTCGTTAATCACGTTACTAAAATATATGCATACCCATGCAAATTTATATATGTAAGGTACATACATATACCATATAATACATATATCATACACAGCCATATACTTATAAACTAACTATATACACATCTATTAAGATAATACTCGTAGTAATAATTATATTTATTAATTACACTCAGATTACACTAATTACACAAATTCTGTACTGTGAAGAAAATGGATGGAAATTGGAGCTAGGATTGGAGCTAGGATGGTCTACGAAGTGTTCTTGGAAATTTCAGTCGTGATGGAGGTCGCTATTTCGAACATAATAGGGAGAATTAGGCTATCCTGCGTAACAAGATGTTTTGCGCTTAATAGGAAAGTACTGGGCACACGTACATTTATTTTGGAGGAACATAGGGCTGAATTTGCCTAACATACAGCTGAGGTGATTCGTATAACTTCTAGCATTTCGCTTGATCTAGGATTGGAGCTAGGATGGTCTTCCAGGGTGGGAAAGCTACGAAGTGTTCTTGGAAATTTCAAAGTCGTGATGGAGCTCGCTATTTCGAACATAATAGGGAGAATTAGGCTATCCTGCGTAACAAGATGTTTTGCGCTTAATAGGAAAGTACTGGGCACACGTACATTTATTTTGGAGGGACATGGGGCTGAATTTGCCTAACATACAGCTGAGGTGATTCGTATAACTTCTAGCATTTTGCTTCACATTTTGAATATGCACTCTAAACTTGAGTTGCTTATCCGACGTGATATCCTTGGTTATATAAGTACTTGATAGTGCACTGCCAGGGTATGAGCTTGCCCTGAAGGGATAAAGAGTCAGTATTGTTAGGAGCAAGGTCTTCACGGGTGTTCGGATTGAATAGAACCGTGGAACCCTTCTCCGGGTTCATTTTGATAGTTAGTTAACTTATTTATGGCGATATGCAGCCGGTGGATAACCGATCTGAGGTCATTCGGACTCTTGCGGTCTACCGGCACTTAAATAGAGTTTATAGAGCAGGCCGTCGTACCAGACCTTGTCAAAGGCCTTGGGAACATTAAAACCTACTGCTCTTGCGGATGGAAGCGGAATAACTCGTCAAGCACATATTCGACGAAGTGATGTAGCTGACGAAGGCAAGAGTGTTTGACTTTAAGGCCGAATTGGTGGGGTCAAGTGGTAAAATTTTGAAATACCTCTTAAAGTTCGATTTTTAATTCGAGTCAGTAAAATGACATTTCCAGTGTGATGTGTCACAAATCATATTATTTAATATGGTATGTATTACATATTTACAATAAAAAAACGCTTTGATACCTAATAAAATAAAGCATGACTAAATGTCTAAATCTATTGATTGCCGAACATCACTATTGTAGTGGGTTGTAGTGGGTCACCCTTTTTTGTATCAGTGACAGTTGCACTTGTCATTTTACTGACTCGAATTAAAAATCGTAGATTAGTAAGTTTTTTTTTAAGACAGTCAATCTTCAATCAATTAGTATTGGCAATTACATAGCAAATATACCAATATTAAATTTTTTATGTTCTTTTTACATTTATATGGATATAATATAATAATATAAGTAGGTTACGGCCTACAGGATATGTACCTAACACCTAGTATTTTTATATAAATTAACTTAAGCACTAGTAGTAAAATGCATTTACTTTGTATACAGGAAATATTTAAATGATTTTATCCCCAACTTCTTCAAAGGGAGACTATTTTTTTTTCACCATGCCTGTAGTATTATATGTATATAGTATAACTGTAGTATGTAGTATAACTAACTTTCCTTTTTCAGTTACTAGGAATTGGTTTGATCGCAGCGGGTTCATTATTGATATTCTTCAGAAGTTCACTACCCGATACTTCTTTTATTGATTGGAATATCAATACAATTGCTATTTTTATCATCTCTTTCGGGTGCTTTGTGTTCCTGGTAGCTTTTTGCGGGTGCCTTGGAGCCATCGCTGACTCGGGAGGGCTGCTTATTACGGTAATCACATATTTTTGAGCCCTTCTTATTCTTATTTGGGAATATTTGGTAACTAGATAATGCCAAAGATATTTGAACTTTTATCAAAACAAATTAATACATCGTTTTTTGTTTATGCTACGAGTATATTTAAATTTAATCTTTCATTCACTTCAAGAACCCCACAGTTTCAATTGCTCCTTGGTCGTTTGGTTTTTTCAATACATTGCTCTACCCATATGTAGCGATAATGCGGCCTCTAGCGTTATTCAGCAGGTCAATTCTTTAAAACTAACAAAACAAAATAATAAACCTAACTCTGTAAACCTAACTATAAGATAGATAAGACAAACATGTTAACGTCATATATCGGTAATTTGTGTTAAAGTAATGTGCGGTTTATTGGTGAAATTTACATATATAGTCGAAATTTTTTAAATTTCAGTATGCAGTATTAACATTTTTACTGGCTGCTCTCAACATATTCCTTGCCGTGACATTAACAACAAACAAGGATAGCATATACAGGGCTGTTGGTAATAGCTTGAAATACCTATTTGACAATTCAAAGAGTACGTTTGAAAGCATTGAATATTTCGTAAGTAATTAACGAACCTTTTTTGTATTGTAAAATGTCAATAGCTTCTATTCTTCTTGCAGGAATGATCGCCATCGTTTTTTAATTTGTTTATTTAAATAGACTTTTGAATATGAGACAATAATGTTTTTTTTTTCATTTTCGTTATTTAACTATGTTGTAAAAGTAGTGATTTTTTCTTAAATGATTACACAAATTGTACTGTAATATGAACTTAACCGCTGCCAGAAACTTTAATTTTAACCTCGTGGTGGCGGGGAATTGGAAGGAACTAATTATAACTAAACTAACTAAATTTAGTGTTGACAACACAAGGAAAAGCAAGTTGACGACGGACTGTCAAAGAGAAAATGGGGGGAAACATCTTCCCATATCAATTGAGTGGCACAGAGACATTGATGATATTGTTATATTTTCAGTTGCGATGCTGTGGTACTACAGGCGTCGATTCCTATATTAACATAGGAAGTAACTTCCCCCCCACTTGCTGCCGAAACTTTAGCGATATAATTACAGATATTGATATGATTGACGACAGCGATATAAGAGAAGGCTTTTGCAACAAAGATCAGACTTACGATGGATGTGTACCAGCTGTGCAGCAATATGTAAATTTGATTACCGATATACTTTTCATTGCGTTCATTGCGTCAGCAGTTATACAGGTAAATGCACTTTTTTAACAAATTTATTATTAAATTATAGGCGTTTTACAATGAGATTAATTTTTCTTAAAAATCTGATGAAGACGGTTAGACATTTTGTTTCAAATTAAATGAACATCAATTAATTATTATACTTGTATTTAAGGCAACACCATATATGGATTTGATAATATTGTTCACCAACACTTATTTAAATTTGTGAACGACTTTGATTTGTGACGGTAGATAACACTTTGCTCATCTGCAAGGTGCTTCTTCAATGTAGGAACGAACGACCGAAATGCGTCTTAACTCTTATATAACAAGTGCAATTGATTCGATGTAAAAAACGCCACACCTCCTTTAGGACATCAACATTTCTGAAGCTGTTTTAGTCACGCTTTTGATAATCCTTCAGATTGAAGTTGCAGTTTTATGGTATCGATTTCTGGTAGCGCTTACATGTTGTTGACTCTGCCGAGTATAGAAGTAGATGTATAACACATATAAGTAATACACATCTCTTTTTTCAGTTATTGATTGCAATTTGCACTATAATACTGGCGAATTCAGCTTGTAAAAAGTCGAAGAGTAATAAAGGCAGAGTGATTCATCAGGAGCGCTCTAATCCTGTACAAATGCCGCACCAGCAGCTTCCTCGTCCCATGTCATCGCAGCAATTTCGGTGATGTCGACTCGAATTAATGAATCGTTAAATATGTTATAACAAGTGAGTGTTATATAAATGTGATCATGTAATTCTAGCATTAATTATAATATAGTAGATAAGTATTTGAATTTAATTACTTTTGTGAGTATATCTAGTCAATTTATTCATACGAATTTATATTTGATGTGAATATGTTATAGTAAATAATTAGCAACGTAAAAAATTGTATATTATTAAGTTATCACATTATGTGAAAATTTTTTAGAGTATTATTTTATTAAATATAGGATTTTATGAATCTTGTAATCAGCATGTATATTCGATACATTAAAAACCTTTCAAAAACCAGTGACTATTCATTCTATGACCTATAACTGTATATATTAGATACTGATCTAATATACATATGAGAAATACAAAATGATGAAATGCGCAGACTGGATGGCCCGAATTGCAAACCTTAACAGTGTACAGGACACATTGCTTGCAGGGCGGAAAATTCCTTGAGTAGCAGGCATATGCTCGACACTGTAGCATTGATACGCGTCCTATAAGGTGAGCCGACGATTCGATAAAAATTATAGGACAGAAGTAGCATAGGACTAATCGTTGTAAAAATCCTTAGAGGAGGCCTATGTCCAACAGTAGCCGTGCACTGGCTGAAATAATGATAACTTATTGTAGACTAATATAAAAGGACTGAACTAAAAAAAACTGAAGAAAAAATATAAAATTAATTAATATACTTTTTACCTTCACATCAATGTGTTAATGAAACACTAATATACATATGTTGAGTTCATTACACACACTGGCCCCACCGTATGTAGAAACTGGTACATCATTGATGGCGATACCTTTAAATCAGCGCGCAAAGCACTCGAGTATGAACATCATTGATATAACTATAGCATTTTAGGCGACACTCTCGTACTGATATACTTATAAACAATCAAGTTCTTTGTGATAAATGTTATTTTTAATGGGCGCCCGCGCTGCTTTTTTAACAATAAGCTCTCCACATCCGATATCCGATATCCGATCGTACATGCCTAACACAAAAATGGACGAGACGGAGAAGCAGTGTGTATTCGGTAGGTGTCATGCCTTTTGGTCGCCGATCAAAGTTATGTTAAGTGACTTATGCCGGTGCAATAGAAGAATTTTGTCAAGTTCAACCTCATAAAGACGTGTCTGTATGAGATTGAACTTGACGTCCTTTTTTGTAGTGAATGTATAGTTACGTAGTGAATCTAAGTGCCTCTCAATTAGAAATTCTTCCTCTATCAAAACGTATTGGGATCTTAAGTGTATAAATTATGGTTAAAGTATAGTTTGAGGGTACAAAACATTGCCATTCAAAAAGTTGAGTACCCAAAACAAATTGAAACTGTACTTTCTACCTCGTTTGACTTAATACAAAAACAAGCATTCTGTAGCGTTTTAATTTGAAAAGATGCAAAAGAAATTAGATTTTTTTATGTTCTCTACCTGCTCATTGACCGAGAGTACTCTGAGGAACTGCTGTTGATATCTTTTACTATCACATGTCATCCACCGTATAAGTTCATCCGTATCACCGTGTTACGACCATCATTACGACCGTGTTGAGTAAGCGAAGAAAAAAAAACACAGCACAGTAAAAAGGCCGACGATGATATAATAAATCAATATTTATGTAATGTACATTGAAACGTTGTATTAGGGGGTGATTGTTTTACTATTATTGTGTAATTTCGCTGTAAGATATGTATGTCAAGCTATAGATGACTTTGTTTCAATTATATCGTGCACTCTCTCTGGCAAAAATCCTGTTTGGTATTCTGAAGCTTTTAATACATATTATAAAAGATAAATTTAATGCACACTCTTTTAGAAGAAGAGGTATAATCTGAGAGACTACAGACAAAAAATCATACAGAAAAAATGTTTACACGCACATATCGCAAACTCTGCAATCGCTTCTTAAAAAAATGTAAACAATTATGGTCCTATATAAAATCATAGATTGCGGAGTCGTGGATCGGGTTTTTCCTAATGTTTTGTAATTAGAAAATATTACTTATACATCGGAGCAAGCAATATGCTACGGTTTTTATATATTTTTTTTTAATTTTAATACATCGTCATACATCAATAACTGCTTACATATCCAGAGCCTAATGATACATAAATTAAATATTTCAAAAAATGATAAATAAATTGTTTCAGAAAGTTTCAATAAACGAAAGTTCAAATCTGTGTAACTCCCTTTTCGAACTAAATATACTCCACTTTTTCATGTTCCTCATTTGCACACGAGGTACGCTAAATATTTTGTCTTAAGCCGAGCTTTTTAAACGTATAATAGCTAATATTATAAATAAGAACTATTTTATAGAATTATTTTAAAAATAAGCCAATCGTAGCATGAGATAGCATACACATACACACACACATATTCGCGACACACACACACACATTTTGTGTAAAAACTTTATTTTGTAATTATTATATAAAAACCGATTTATTTTATACTGCAGGAGAAAACGCACTGTTCCTAAGTTTTTTAAAGAAACAAACTCATGATAGAGTCACAAGTAAGCATTACGTGTATAGCTATCATGTGACTATATTCGTTTGCAGTCGATATTATTATCGACAACATAAATTATAATATAGAATCTTGGTATAGTGCCCCAAGCGGAAACGTAATTGAACAATTTTTTCATGTTTGTTTGATATGATTGACGTCATATACCTATCGATAACGATTGCAATTTATGGACACTGAGCTGTACTCGTTTAGCACTTACTATCAACTGTTTAACACAAAAATAAAAAAGTAAATAAAGCAATGAATTACTAAAGATAATTTTAAGTTAAATATACAAGGCTATATATGTATATTAAAATAATAATTTTACCGTTAAGAAGTATTGTATGTTGTTATTTTATTTTTGTTTTACTACTAATTTTAGTCACATTCATATTACTAAAATTAATTCATTTACAGACTTACACATATTTATTACAGACATATTTTCGGCTAGCCTTCGCATCTTGTGTTATCACTAAATATCCATCATAATCTTGTATATGATATTCAAACACTCTTAATTATCTCATATCTAGTCGATTTATATCGATCGCATAGAGTGAAACAGGATGATGCCTTTAGAATATAATACTAAATCATATAATAATAAGAGGAATTTCCGTACGTTACATATCGTGTCGAGAATCCTTCTATACCTGACTATTTAGCCAACCATTAAGTTACAACCTATTAAGATATTGATCGAAATTCTTCACTATCAAGCTATTTGTAGACACAACTATCGGAACAATATACATCATGGCGGTTAACTACTGACCCCAGTCACGATCCTTGTTGACTTTGTACTTTATTCGCCTATTCTTCATTAATAATAATTAAAAAACTATAAGCCTTACATAAAAAAGGTCTAAAAAGGAGGAAACAAGAAATAATCCATTAAAATGCATAGGTACTAAGATGGTGATGGTGATATAGAGCTGGGGATACCTAGTATGATTATGTGGGTGACAGAAACAGTTCCATTAAATTATATCTTTATACAAAATGTGTCTAGTCAATGTTAATAGGTGCACAGTGGGTACTTTGTTTCATTTTTTATGCTTTCATCTGCGTTTTCATGAGCGTCACGGCCGTTTAGCTCTACAACTCGTGTGATTTAGTTACATTATTTCATTTGTATTTATTAAATGTATTTAACTAAACTTAGTAGTAATTTTTTTTATTCATATACTTATCTATAACAGTACTATTGGGTACTAGTTTGACTAACTGACCTTGCCAGAATAACAACCCTTCTTAGTCTGTATGGGAAAAGTGTGGTGAAAGGTCCTTTGTTAGCCTTGCATATAGCGTTCTTTTTACCTTTTTCCTTATTTTTATGTGTTTCCTTCTTTTTAAATTAAATGTGTGTGTATGTATGTATGGTCAATGAATGTTTCTTTGTTTTTTTCTATACTATATCTATGTACAAACTAAGACCGTGTTGAGCACGCGAAGAGCAACGTTTCGATGCGGTGATATAAATAATTTTTATTATTTGAGTCCTCGGACTAGAACGTTTGTCCTAAACCGCCACCGCCCTCCGTTGCAGTTCGCCTGAAAAATCAAAATTTGATTTGTTTATTCAATATTCCTTGCGAGTGCGAGAGATGCGTGGAACAACTAAGTATAGTAGAATATAGTTATATAGGCAATTTTAATAGATGATGTCAACTATATCCTCACGCCTGGATCCAGTGAACCGTTTTGCTTAGATCCAAAGTATCAAAGTATCCAAATCGCACAAGTAAGTTACACTCTATTTTGTGTAGGTCTCACGCCCACTTGCTTCTGCTAAAGATGATGTCAATATGTGCATTATATAAAATTTATATTTATAATAACAAAAAGAAATTCTAAATCATAAAAGTAATCAGCCTATACGTCAATAATGATTTAACAATGTGAAATATAGATTAGATGACTGTAGTATTCTAGCCTCGGTTCATAATGTCATTTGATGTTGATATATTTACATAGAGTCACCTATGTAGAGAAGTTTTATACATAATAGTAAAATGGGTTGTACAGATTTTGTTGTTAAATATTTACTGTTTATAGTAAACGTCGTTGTGATTGTAAGTATTATACATTTTATATTAACTGTATTATATGTGTAATAGGAAATAGGATATTATATAAAGAATATAGGAAAAGGACATTTTTTAATTTATTAGACTAAGGTGAGATTAATGTAGCTTAAATAACCGTAAATCATATAATCATTTACAATATGAAAAACCTTCAATATAATATAATATTGTCTAATAAAATATATTTCCCCATTTCATAACACGACACACAGGTTGTGTTGACAAGTGATTAAAACTTGTCCATACAAGTACCGTTGTATCCTGTAAGTATGCCTTACTAAGTTCTTTATGGCTGCTGTCTGTCATTGAAAGTTCAAATCGTGGAATTTTATAATAATATTTTTAGAGTTACGTCATTAGCGTTTGTTAACCAGAAATATAGATTTTATCATGGGTGTCAAAAAATGCAAGTTTTGACTCATTAGATTTTCGAGGACTAAAAATGTACTTGAAAATTAACTTACACAACTTATTTATTATTAATTGTGATGAATGAAGACAAAATATATTTATAGAAACAGAGTCAGATAACCATGCTTAAGTGACAAGCTTGCTTAAGTGGTCTAAACAAAAAATTATCTATCCAAAGATGATTGAAAGAATAGGCGAAGAATAAAAAAGAAAGAGACTTATTGATATGTCAGTATTAATTCAAACTCACTTTCAATACAAATAACATATTATGTGATAAAGTTTGAAGCAACGGACAGATTTTTAAAATTTCAAATTTAAACTCGGCTTGAACGCCTTTCTATTCCTTTCCTTTTACTGTATAAATAAATAAAAAAAACAAACGAAATAAAATCCTCGATATAGTACATTCGTTTCCAAAAAAGAAAATACAAATCTGAAGCTATAAAAAAATGTCAGTTAAGCGCCTGATTAAGATTTGTGCTTCTTGAGGCCGTTAAAAGGATTTAAAATAATTGATGTTACAATTATAACAGTTTTTATAAGCAAGATTTTCCATCATTATTTATGCCTTGCCTAATACATAGTCAATTTATTACTATTAGATTATATTATTAAAACACTATAAAAGTTGCGATCATTCTCGAAAGGTTATAAAATTATTATGTATATTATTATATATATATATATATATATATATATATATATATATATATATATATATATATATAATATATATATCTATACATATAATAAAACAGTAGGACCCGGTGTGTCTGTACATTGAAGATAATTGACAAAAATGGAGTCAGGGCGATAAAAGAAAACCAATGAAACACAAAAAAATTTTTTTTGAATTTTTTGTCTGTCTGTCTGTCTGTTTGTTCGAGCACATCTTCGTAACTACTGAATGGATTTTGCGGTTTTCACTAATGAAGAATGCACACTCCCGGGCAGTGTATAGACTTTGTTTCATCAAAATCGGTTCATTAAAAAAAAAGTTATCGTCATTTTAATGAACTCAAGGCATGATAATAAGAGGGATAATAGATTGTATAGAAATATTGTTAAAACTACTGAACCGATTTAAATGAAACTAGGTACACAGATAGTCTAAAGCCCAAGAAAAGACATAAGCTACTTTTTTTTATACAAAATAGGTTGTAAAGGGTTGTAAAAGGTTGAAAGAAGGGATGCTAGGTTGTATGGAAAAATTGTTAAAACTACTGAAGCGATTTAAATGAAATTTGGTACACAGATAGTCTAGAGGCTGAGACAGGACAGAGGCTACCTTTTAAAGCAGAAAAGGGCTGTAAAGGGTTGAAAGGAGGGGGTGAAAGGTTGTATGGCAGTATTGTAAAAACCACTGAACCGATTTAAATAAAATTTTATACACAGATAGTTTACCCCGTATATACCAATCGTAAAACCCGTGGACCCAAAGAAGGAAATAAGATCATTTTACCGACGGAAAACATATCCTTCCTGTGGGAAATTCGAATATAACGCGGGCGAAGCCGCGGGCGGAAAGCTAGTATATATATAATATATCAAGTTCAACAAGTTCACAGCTGCAAGGATTCGTCTTTGTGCTACTGCTACAGTATACAGAGGTGTGACAAAATTAAATATCTTGGTGTCACCCTAGATCAAAATCTAAACTTTAAGGCTAATATAAGTAGTATGTCAGATAAAGTCCGTAAAACCATACACTTATTGAGAAAACTCCGTTATGTTGCTGACCTGTGTCAGTCGCTCCTATCATATTGTATTACAAGTTGGGGTGGATCCACAAAGACCGCTATGATTCAAATTGAAAGAGCCCAAAGATCTGTCTTAAAGACAATGTTACATAAACCATTCAGATATCCTACCGTGTATATATATATATATATATACACAAAAAAAATCCAAACTAATGTAACAATAATTTAGGGACAATCAGTAGCAATAACGAACGAACGAACTACGGCACAGCTGACAAATAAAAAAAATAAATTCCAATGATTCGTACATTTCTGAATTGGTAAAGTGTTAAACTATAATAAATAAATTTCAATCAACTGTATGCTGTATGGAACTTGAAGAATCGTGTATATTTTCTTTTTGGTTTTTATCGAGAAGTTAGTCATCATTACAGTCTATAGTCCGAGCGAGGTGTACAAATCTACCCTAACTAGGGCGATTAGACCTTAGCCAAACCACGCTGGCTCAGTGCGTATTGGTTGACTACATACGACTTTGAATTTCTGCATAAGTGTCTGCAGGTTGCCTTAGGATGTTTTCCTTCACCGTAAAAACGTATTGTAAATGTATATATGAAATTCTAAAAACAAAAACACATTGGTACATGGCAAGTTCGATCGCGGGTCCTAAGAATCTTTTTATTCGTAGACCAATGACGAGACCATGAAACATATTCTCCCGCTTCTACCTAGCAATGTGAAGCCAGGTATCTCTTTTATATTAAATAATTATACAATCAATACTTTATTGCAGGTCACTGCCTTTATTTGCATAGGTATAGGATCATATACAGTACACACTTTGAGAAAAATATACCATATAGTTGGATTTGAAAGAGAAATACTTATTGCTGTCATTGTAATAATCTTGGGCTGTGTCATATTTATCATAGCATTTTTTGGATGCTGTGGAGCAATAGCTGAGAAACCACTTTTGCTGAGTATTGTATGTATACATTTTTTACTACATATATTATAATTTTTTGCACTAGGTTAGCTTTGGTGAACAGAGCTGCCTACTTGAGTATGCTGTAGGATTCCGATCACATCAGTGACGGCACTTGATGTGCCGAATACCTGGAGACCTATTTTTGAATTACTAATGCGACTTCGAAATCGCCGATGTGACTAACAATCACCGATTTTCAATAGTTCTTATTTTTGAATATCACTGATGTGACTACCTTAGTCACAGGTGTGATTTCATTACGAGTGCCTTCACCCACTCGTAATCAAGTCATACTTGTATACTTGTGGAAATGTTATCTGTGTTTTGTTTGATTTTTCAGTCTATATACACTATATATATATATATATATATATATATATATATATATATATATATATTATATATATATATATATATATATAACCACAATGGTTAAGCCGGCAATAACCGGCAGCGACTACATTCTGCGTGGAAACGTGGAAAAGAACACACATAAATGTAACCGAACTCTTACATTTATGTGTGTTCTTTATCTATGTTGACAGCTCTGCGATCGACTTTAAAAAATTGGATGTTTAGGAATCCGTGACCTCAAAGTCACCGTTGACTATTTAGTCAGCGGTGATTTCGAAATCGCATTCGTAATTCAAAAATCTACACGCGAAGTCACTTTGCCCCTTTGGAAGTCTTATTTGCGTTCGGATCAAGCCTAATTAATTTAATAACACCTTAGTATGTGTTATAAATAGGACCAATAGTATATACGAACTGGTATTTACACCAAAAGAATGAGTCTTTAATATTAATATTTTTAATATTGTGTTTTTTTTTTCAGTACGCAGTAATGATGCTTTTACTATCGGCAATAAAAACATATGTTATTGTACGAATTAGCAATTTCATACATATTATAATAGAAAATACATTCAATTATATTGTAACACAACCAGAGATTTTGCGTTTATATCATATCCTTGAAGCAGCAGTAAGTATCTAATATTATTTGAACTAGCCATATTAATATTAAATTTTAGTTAAGTTTTTATTAGTAGCGCTCTTAGTAAAGATAAGTTGTATGTGTATTTTACCTGAATTTATTATTATTGTTGATGAGAGACGTTGTAATAATATTCCATCACATAAAGTCATCATTCAAAAAGAATTTATCCGAAGCCTACCGAATAACATACATGTTATTGGCAAATAGCATAATTCACCTCAATTCCGAATAGGTGTAGACTAACTTTTTTTTCTTCATACGTATCCTATTTTGTTTGACGTCAACAAGGGTCTATATTGAATAAAGATTTTGATTTTTTTATTTTTTTATGATGTTCTCATAATACATGGCTTGTAGATTAAATAACTTCATGTTATTGCGAAACCTTCTTGGAGCATATTGGATTTTTTAAACTTTTGACATCAAGCATATACCTAATACGTTCTTATAATGGATGGATAAAATAACCAAACATTAATATATACATTGTGCGTGAATGTTGAATTAAGTGGTTTGTAATGGTTAATCTAAATGGTTTACTAAAATAGAGTTTTGTACCATTATATAGCAAGGAAAGAACCACAGGAGATACAAATCACATGGTATTACTTTTAACGTCTACAAACAATTTTACGAATTAAATTATTTTTAATGAACGTTTAAGTTTATTGGATTTAACTAGGTTTGAGTTGGTGATACTGTGATCTTGAATCAGGCAATAAAGGTACCGCATTGACTGCTACAGTGTTTTGGTGACATAATTTTCAAACAAAATAAATGACATTTCCATTGCATGGAATATTTGGTCCATAGTTTTTGAAACTATAAAATCATAACATTATTAGGCTATTTCTCATAAAGTCGGATTCTGCAGCATTGGAATAACAATTGGAAATCACTACTATAATAGAATAACACGTATTTTTTAATTTTACTTTTTAGCTTGCTTGTTGTGGAACAACTGGTCCAGAATCTTATGAGTTATGGTTTTCGACTCTGCCCCCGTCTTGCTGCCCAGGCCTTTACATTCCGGCCGTTAATGACTTAGGGGATATCGGGTTAATTGAAGATATATTGGAAATAGCATCTGCCAACAATTTCAGTTGTACAGTAGAAGAGGCACATGAAGGATGTAATTCTTTACTTTACTTTTACTTGGATATCATCCGTCGAATCGTTGTAAATACCTGTTTAATTATGTTATCTTCTGAGGTAAGTGGTAAAATTATTCATTCAAATTTTAGATTTTTAGATAGATCATGACAGTTCTTATCCTAAACACGTTACGGCAAACACACCTAAGTCACAGCGGTGACTCAGTGTGCATTGGTCACCTTTGAATTTCTTTGCATGTCTATTTAAGTTGCCTTACGGTATTTTCCTTCATCGTACAAGTGCCAGTTTAACGAACATATGATATATGAGTTACCAATATTTAAATTGGTACATTATAGGATCGACCCCAGGTCTCCCCATTAGAAGACAAGAGCCGAGATCACAGCACCACCGATACGTTTTTAATTATATTCACAACACAGACAAACCCTCATCAAACACATAAATATACTACATATCGATTCCTATAACCGCCAACTATTTATTGCTGTATAGTACTGAAATCAACAGAAATTAATAGAATTAACCTTAAGTACATTACACTAACTCATAACACACCAACTTATCAGACTGGTAAGCAAAAACTTTATTGAATAAATGAGATGTAGTGGTCACAGCGTTTATGTTAATCGTGTTCACAATACCGAGCGGAATGTTGACTAGATGTCTCTGTAAGGCATATCAGTGGATTGCGTTATACCGTTATTTAAATACTAAATCAAAACAGTAATATGTAGCTAAACCTCCTTTCGGCATATCTCTGCACCGACGGAGAACTTACTTGCGGTCGGAAAGACCTAGTTCACCTTAGTGAAGAAGAACTTACCTTGACTCCAAAGAATGGCATCAGGTTATTGTATTCTGGCTTGTGTGTGAAGGCGTCAGAACTTATTGAGGCGACACTCTAGTTCTACGTAGCGCCGTGGACATTTCAGTTGCAATCACAAGTGACTTGAATTGATAAATCATAGCTAAAGCGACCACTTAAAAGTTTCTGTATATAAATAACTACTAACTTTCAAACTTTCGTGACACGAGAAAACTGCCGCATCACGGAGCTTGACAGCGCAGCTCCAGTCCGCCTGTGACCACGGCTGGTGCAACCTGCTCGAAACGTCAGGCAATAAAATTCGGCACGTAACAATATCGTGTTAATTCCCGTCATAGATTTATATAAATAACTAATCTAAATCATGTAAATGACATGGTGAAACTAAAATAATAATTCTTATTAAGTGGGTGTCAAATTCTTTTAACCTTACTGACAAATTAATATTACAAAGTATTGAATATAAACATAAAGACGCTACACAATATTAAACAAGCATTATTAGTACGTATATATAGCGTTAGTTTAGTTATACCTACTTATCTGGTATATGCATATGTCTGGTCTGGTATATGTTACTCGAGATCCTTACCACCACAATACTCGTAGACGTCAGTGCTACGAGCAATGTGTTTTTGCCATCATTAGTTAAGGTTCGCAATTCTTCGAGCAAAATCAAAGAGTCCTCTGGTTCCTCTGCAGATTTTATCATTTCAGAAACGATACAAATATGAAAAAAGATACGATCACAGTTAATGAAGGAGAAACTCGAGCGCTTTAATGGTTTCGAGTCTCTTAGAAGGTCTTTAAAAGGGTGAAATGGTCGTCTAGTAGCATACATATACCGCGAATCGCAGCATCACATTGGTAAACCTACTATGAAGTGGACTCATGTTTTAGTTTTTAAGACATTGGACCCTAGGACTGGTCGGTGTGGAGAGTTTTGGGGAGCTCTAGGACCAGCAGTTGGTGTCTCTCGGCTGAAGTGATAGGTACTTTACTATTAGAATATATATTTGACGATGATTAAATATAATAATTCTTTTTTTTTTCAGTTAATCGCAGCAGTGTTTGCGTTTTATCTGGCGCAACATCTTAGAAGTGAAAAGGAAATCGAAGCAATACCAAATCCATTAAAATCTAGCAAATTTGATAAAGAAAGCAATGAAATAAACAAGTCATCAAGCACCCGATTATAATCTCAAAACTACATTTTTAAATGTTTTTTTATTATTATGTATTGTAGATAATAATTTAAAATATATTAAATGTATATGTACGTACGTATATAGAATGTGTATGTCAACAACACATTCGTTCTAAGGATAATAAACACCACTGTGTCGCAATGTTTTCATACACGATATCTAGTCTTTACTTTAACATCCCCTGCCCTGTAGCATGACCAAAGAAGCGTAATATCATAGATCGATCGACCTTTGAAATGTCATGATGGCTGTTATATCGCACGATAAACGCGTTTCATTGCTCATACCACGAAGGCTGGTGATAAGTGACGATAAGACCTAAAATGAAAGCGAGCTTCACAGACTCATCCATGAAGACTCAACATTTAACGAACTTTTTCTTGTACTGCTAGTTGTCACCAGGCGATCTGAGTATCTACGTGGTTATTATGTTACGTGTTTATTATTAGCCAATTGCAATCGAAATCAATAATTGGTTAAGAATCACGGAATTATGTTTTTCGGATATAAATTTCAATTAACAAATATATCAAAACTGTTCAAACGAAGGGATACCAAAAATACTGAGTATGAGAAAATTTGATGAATCATCAAATTTTGTGAGGTAATTAAGTAAGCTATAAATATTTTTTCATAACAAGGGTTTCAAAACTAAAATGCGAAATTTTCCAACTCTGTAGGCCATTTCTGAAATCAAGTCACACAATACAATTACAAGACAATTTCAATTCAAAACCAATGTCGAACTCTCAAACAATTTGTCAAGGTAAGTGAGCACTAATATGAAAAAAGATAAATTCAGTTTTTACCATGGGATAAAGAAAACTGACACTTTTTTTTAACTTAAAAGTAATGGCTACATTATTGGTTAGTACGATTGATGTACGAGGTATACCGGGTGTCTCATTCAAATCGGTCAGTATGGGAAAGTCTGAAACTATAAGACATACGAAGATCTGTTCTGAGGAACCATGTCATCGATTTTAATAACAAGAAAAACTGCATTCATACATTTTAAAAATCATCTGTACTCCGTTCGGGAATCGAACCCGATTGTTTTGAAAAAAAAAACCTACACTATTTCTATTTAGATATCGATTATGTAGGTCTTAAGCAGTAAATGTCTCTATGAAACATGATGTCTAAAATGAATAAAATGCATTGTTGCCAAGAGACATTGCCATTTTTGCCCTACCAAATTTTGCCCGCAAGGTCGCCCGATTTAACGCCTCTGGACTATTTCTTGTGGGGATACGTTAAGAATGAAGTGTACAAAACAAGTTATGATACCGTTGAAGACCTAAAAGTTGCCATAGAGACAATTTTAACGCAAATTCACCACATGAAGATACAAAATGCAATCATAAGATCGCTACCTAAACGTGTTGAATATTGTACTGAAAAAAGCGGAGGTCACTTCGAGCACCTACTAAAATAAAATAAAGTATGTGAAAACAATGCATTTTATTCATTTTAGACATCATGTTTCATAGAGACATTTACTGCTTAAGACCTACACAATCGATATCTAAATAGAATAAGTGTAGGTTTTTTTTTTCAAAACAATCGGGTTCGATTCCCAAACGGAGTACAGATGATTTTTAAAATGTATGAATGCAGTTTTTCTTGTTATTAAAATCGATGACATGGTTCCTCAGAACAGATCTTCGTATGTCTTATAGTTTCAGACTTTCCCATACTGACCGATTTGAATGAGACACCCTGTATAGCAGCTCTATACTTATATTGTTGAAAGATCTCAGCTTGCCCAGCGCTTCCATTAATTCAGCTTTTTAACGCGTAATAAGCGGTTCTTGGGAATCACATCAGATATAACTATGTAGAGAAAGAGTAGTAGAGGTGGGAGCTCATGCATTATAAGGCCCTATAAAACTACACCTTGGCAATAAATACTAGACGCTGCTTCCTACTTCCCTCTATGCACCACTAGGAAACGTCACACGCACGGTGAATCCACGGAATGCCAAAAGTTGTCGTCTCGTATATTTATTGAGTATTTTATAAGGAAAGCAAGTCATGGAAATTTGACATCCAATTATGCAAGAAAGTAAAAATAAAATGAAACTAATTTATATATAATTATAGAAATCAATAAAAGTTAATCATAACGTTATGCTTAGCACGATATCAAAATCACTCAATCGAAGTGGCCTATTTTATCATTCATTCTATACATAGGGAGATAGTGTTGCGACTAATATTGTATTGTTTTAGGTATATTACTTACGCATATACACAACAGATACATAATACTTTAGGTGTATCTTTCTTAAGTCTTATCAATGCGCATTCAGCTTATAATTATTTTGTGTAACTTGATAGTGCTACAAAATCGGATGTACTGATTTCCTCGTGCAACATTTTCCATTTATTCTAAACTTCTCTTTAATTGAAAAAATATTTATTCATCCCTATAATAATTTTATTAGTGCCTCGATTTAATAACATCACTATATAGTATAAAACAAAGTCGCTTTCTCTGTCCCTATATCCTATGTATACTTAAATCTTTAAAACTAATTAGTAGTTTGATAGAGTGATAGAAGAGGAAGGTTATATTCGTATGTATAATAACATCCATTAAATAGTGGAAAAATATTGCTATTTTTAATGTGATGTTTTAAATAATTATATATGATATCATATATATGGGCACATTTCGTGCTCCTTGTGAGGATTCTCAGAATTTCTTTTCTGAGAGAAAAAACACCGCGGTTCTCCCTATAGCACTTTAAATTTAGAAGCGAGCGCACGCGTTTGATATCGGAGCTCTCTAGAGAGAAAAATAACAATAGTTCATAAGAAAAAACTTTTCACCGCGACAACGTATCAGTAATTATAAGTAAGTTACGATAACATGTTTATTACGAGCGATTTGTTGAGTGACCATGATTTTAGGCTGTTTTCTACGGCCTAAAATCCCGTGATATCAGAGGCGCTGCCGACAGCGGTTGAATAAGGCTAGTGCCAGGATTGGTAAGTATTCCCGGGCGGCGAAAACATACAGCCGACTTAGCTCCGGCAATCTATAATAAAGCAAGCTTGCCTGGGTTATAGTCGATATGAGTACGTACATTATGAACCAAAGACAAATTGGAGGAACTTGAGAAAGGCTATTTTTGTAATCCGAAGAGGGTGAGGAGAGGATTGTCCTAAAATGTGCCAACCTGGCATTTGAGAAAATGTGTCCAAATAGTATCAACTTCATAATCACAAGCCTTTTTACGTCCCAATTCCGAATATTTATCAATGCAACCTAATATATGTTATTATCACATAATGCCTTTGTGGACATTGGAACCGCTTTATTCCGAATCTGAATGGAATACTAGAAATCTGTTAGACGTACCAGACATTTACTTTTAATAACATTTCTTCATAGAGTGCATCATTCTGGGTTATTGTAACGTACAGTTCAATTTCACCTAAAGCCTTTATTGCTGAAGCCTAAAGATCTGAAAGTATATCTTTATCAATATCCTCACTATTTTTCAACTTGTCATTCTTTCAGTCTGAAAGGTAACCATTATTTTATTTCCATTTTATTATTTGAATCCACAAAAAAATCTTAGGTTTTCAGTTTAGGAATAATCCATTCATTTAGGAATAATCACTGCAATCAATTGAATGACTGCAATATTTCTGTAATAAAATTATTCGTAGTAAACTTAGTAGTAGTAGTAACTAACGTAGTAGACTTGATTTAAAATGGTATCGTTACAGGTTTATCATAAACCTATAACGATACCATTTAAAATGTTCAAAGAAACAAAATTGAATGACTCACTGAAGTAGGTAGGTAGGTAGGTAGTAGTAGTAGTACACCCATGTGCTACTTATGATTTATATATTTTTCAGCTAAGGTATGCTTTATATGTTAAATATTATATATTACTTTATAAAACAAATTTATGATTGCTTGCTGTCAACTTGCTGAAGGCTGTTTAAAATCATTTGTGAACGTCCATAGGTTTAACGCCATATTTATTATAATATTTGTTGGAGTGACACCCGTTTTGTGTTATTGAATATCATTAATCAATCACCGAGCGACCGCATCTTCTTTACATCGTTTCTATCACCGTTAGATAAAGGAGGGTAAATGTACATATGAAATGTGCATTAGAAAAACGAAAAACATGTACTCGTATATAGCAGGATCAGGACCAACACATGGCGGTCGAATCGCGAGAGCGCACCCCGCCATGTGCCCCGTATGGGCCCAGAGAAGTCGGGGGGGGGGGGGGTTTAAGTGGATAGGCCGGTCCTTTTGAATTAACCAATTGTTTGTTATTATCATAATGTAAAGAGTATTCCTCTTTTGTTTTAAAAATGTACATTTTCTTTCGTATTGTTGTATTGTATAATTTTGTTGATTATTGTATAAATTAATAGTTACGTAACACTGTAATTTAATTTTTTTTTTTTTTCTTATGACAGTCAAATAAGCCGGGTATATAAAACCTATATAATGAATCTACGATACGTAGCCACTTCATTTAATTGTTTATAAAACGAAATAAAAGAAAATGGAATGAAAATGAAGTACATCGTTTACCCACTCTGTTGCATAAACTACAACCAGATACCTTATATGTTCACATCACTTATAAAACACGTGATATTCTTATAAAATTCATATATGCAATAATCTGTATGTCGTCAGACTTCTTGCAATATAATTTTTAACCAACTTCAAAAAAGGAAGAGGTTCTCAATTCGGTTGAATATTTTTAATCTTGAATATTTTTAATTGTTACCTCAGTTTTTTCGACTAGTTAAACTGATTTTGGTCTACTATTTCATTTGTAAATTGATGCTTCTTCGAGTGTTTTTATTTCAATTTGGTCCAGTTCAGACAATGGTATCTTTGAGCAATATAAGTTTTAGGTTTACATTAAGTAGGTTCGTGACAAATAGATGATTAACTTACAAAGTTAACTTCAAAATCACAAAAAAAATATACAACATTAAAAAAAATCTTCTAAATAAAACAATTTAATATCCATTTAAAAGTTGAAAAAGAATGACGATAATATAATGTGGTTACAATTATTGTTATTTTTCGAGTAGGAGCTTTCCTTTGCTATTTTGGAATAATAGTTTTTAGGTCGACTTATTTTTGTAATTAGAGAGTTTTGGGAATGGATGACAGATAGCTGATATGAATCCTGAAGGCTGTTCCGCCTAAAATACATTGGATAACAGTAAAACAAATTATGATCAACACACAAAATTAAATGCATAGTTGCATTAAATGTAAAAAAAAATCGAGTCAAATGTAAATAAAGCAGAAAATATACACATGCATCCTATATAATAATCTCAAGAACAATATAAAAATATCAAGAATCAATTAGTGCGGTCATGGTTATTAGATATAAGAACAAACAAAATCATAACATTTTCGATATACTCGTAATAGACACGATATTAAACGCACTAAGTCGATGCGGTCAATTTTATCAGGTATCATGTGTACTATAAGTTGATAAGCTTAGCGGCAAATATCATTACATCCTTTCACGCATATGAAACGTACGCATCTTTTGCATAGTTTGTTTAATTTGCCTATTTTATTATAGCTTATCAACACGCATTCATTTCACATAAGAATAAGACAAATAAGAGAGCATTACTAAAATGGGATGTACGGATTACTTTGTGAAATATGTCCTTTTTATTCTCAACTTCGCCATAATTGTAAGTATTTAGTTACCTATTTATTTATGTCGAGTTCTCTTTCAATTTCCAATAAAATGAAAATTCCATTTATGTGTAATATTTGTAGCCAAACTGAATGAAAGGAATCAAGTCCAAAGAATTTGCAATTTTTTGTTCCTAAGTGCTGTCAAATATTATATTTAGTGCATGGTTTTAAATGCCAATTGTATTTTAGGTAAATCTGATAGCTTCAAGTAAACTTGCAACTATTTACGAGTAATCTTCTGTTCTGTTTTAAAAGTCACACACAGATGATTGTAATAAAGCATCAAAACGCAATCACCTTAATAGTACAGTTTATGTTTTTAGAATTCTGCGTATGTGTATTTATACCTATTTACTTCCAGGTTGATTTGTTGGACTAAAACTTACGGAAGTATTGAAAATTATATGTTTGATAGACAATTATACCTATTTTTATACCTTGCAATTATTCTACTTGTTAGATACATATTAGTAATTATAGAATAATACATAATATTAATTAACACTAAAGTGTTTATATTTTTCTATTCACCAAGGCCATATACATATTTTAAGGTCGTTTGCTTCATTACGATAGGAGGAGGAATATTATTGATTTTATATAAAAGGAGTGTGCCAGATTTTATTACTGCCATACAAACATTTTACGTGATATCCATTACTGGCTTTGCTGGCGTGATACTTATATTGGCGATTATTGGATGCCATGGATCAATCACGGAGCGGCCGACTCTTCTTTATATTGTACGTATATGGAATTTCAATCGTTTCTTATTATTTAATATGCACAAACTCTTCATGTAATACTGGATTTAAACCATTGGTATGAGAAATTCTATTCAATCGATTTTACGATTAGGAGAGAATCACGTTTTACGTCTAGTTGAACGAGACCTCTTTTCGGGTCCTTAGATAAATAAGCATGCCGAAAGAGAATAACCGCGGATTCAACTAGGTTGTTATCACAGTGCCTAAAGAAGAAAGTCTGTGACTAACGATTATTAACAGAAATAGTTAATAGAATTAAAACCTGGCCACTTACAATAGACTAAATAAGGAGACTCAAAGTCACCCAAAACTATGGCCAGCTCCAAGTCTATGATCGGAGGTTATTTGCGTGATCGAATCAAAAATTGCGAAAATCTGCAGAAGAACAAAGTTACCGAAATAGGCTAAACATTTGCAAGCCTTGGGCGGGAAGTCCTTGAGTGGTAGCCCGATGATGTCAACAGCAGCGTAACCCTTCTCTTAACAAGATAGAACTATGATTTTGTAAAAATAGCAGAATCACAGAAGCGATTTGAATCCAAATATTTAGTGAATGTCCTATGTCCAGTAGTGGCCATCTCTTAGGTGAAATTATGTTGATATTGAACATGATGAAACAATATCAATAACAATATGAAAACAATTAATACAAATAAAAAAACATTTTTTAAAATTTTGTCAGTAACTTTATTAATTTTATTAGTAAGTGTGAGAAATGACATATTGTAGAGTGTTTCATTATAAAAATTACTCGGTACTTGAAATGCAAAAGTAGCGATAGGGCGTTTATAACTAAACTTTGTATCTTTGATTCGGGGAACTGGAAATTGTTTTGTTTTTGAATATACCGCGTAACATTACAAACGCCGCCCAGCTGAAATTAATCCATCGATTGTTCTCTTTCATGAATTTAAATCTATCTAGTTTTAGATTGTCCCAGGCAATACTTGTCAACATTTTATAGTGTAGAACTTCCAACCTTCATATTTTTATATTACTATTTAATTTCATTTGATATATTGTTTTAGTACGCAGGATCCTTAATGATAGTAGCAGCTTTGGAGTTCGGCTGTGCAGTTTTTATATATCAATATCTGACAGAAATCAGCACAAAAATAGAAGATAGTGTTGAACATATTTTCGTAAATTCATATCCAGGAGTCTTTGTTATTTTGGAATTCATGGTATGATTTCAATTTTTGAAAACTTTCTGACATCCGTAGTCAAGTTCAAATATTGAGATACGCTTATAATTTTCTACTTAATTTTATGTATAGTTAAAACAGCTTGCTAATGTGTTGTTCCTTTTTTCCTCGTCCATTTTGGATTAATCAAGCACAAACAGAAAGAGTGCGACTTATCTGATAATTAGGATACACTATAAGCTGATTGTAGTATCTACGCCATCAACAGTCGAGTAACTTGCCAGTACCGACATAAAGCCACAACTTATTAGAATAAACATCCTAACTGAAAATAACCAAACAAGAGCATCATATCACGTATATCACATCCAGAAACCTATACGAATTACTATTTTTATTTAATGCTATTAAATTAAAAAATAATCCCGTAACTTGTGAAAAATTAATTTTCTTTAATAATTAATATTTTTTGTAATGTTTAAATGATGTCTTAATAGCAACCAAATGGTATCTCTATAATATACTAATAATGTTCAATGCAAAAGAACAAAAACTGACCTGGGACTATATCATGGTCGTTTGCTTGGTTACATCTTACAATTTTTTTCTGCAAAATAGCAGCGCTTGTGTTGCTGTGCTCCGGTTTCGATCTTTCTATTTTTGTCATAAGTTGGGCCCGTTCACTGTGTTCATAATGGATTTGCAATCTTAAAAAAGTTTTCAAATTTCACAAAAAACTGGAGATTGGAAACTGTCAATTCCAACTCTTGAATAAATAACTTGATATTTTGTTTACATAACCAAATTATAAGGCTTATTGACATGACATTATAAGGCTAAAAGATATATTTTAAATTTAGTACGAATGCTGTGGAATCGTGGGCGTGAGTACATACAAAACACTAAACATCAGTCATCCTCCTACCTGCTGCCCACAGTTTAAAAACAATATACATTATGAATCTATACCGGATAACTTCACTTTATTATACGAAAAAATCGAACAATACAGTCTAATGGAAACCGAATGGTGTACAGCAGAGGAAACTAACGACGGTTGTGTGAAGCGGATGTCTCATATTTTTTACTATCATGGGAATAATTTATCGATTTTTTGTTTGATGGCAGCGACTGTTGAGGTAAGTTTCCGATGAAAGTATTTTGAACATGAAAAATTTATATATTTATTATAGAATGGTTCAACGAGGACGAAAGTCTATAATCTAGAGCAAGAATTGGACAAACTTAATTGTTAACAGTGTAACAAACATGAATTTAAATTTGTTTGCAAACGATATCGATAGCATTAATTTTTGCATAAAAACTTTGTACGCCGCCCTAGCGAAAACTTCATAAGCTAAAATGGTATTGATTTTAATATTAGATTAAAGTAGTCACTTTGTAATTATGTATAATATTCACGAGTAGTATTTTAGTAAATGCTTACATTAAGTTTTTGGATCTCCTCAAAACAATCGTTATGTTATGTTGCAGCTCAGCACAAGTATATTGGCCTTATATCTATCGCAGCACTTGAAATATGAAAAGGAAAGTCAACGTTTAAAGAATGAAAAATGTAGAGGTGGTTTGGAAAATAAAGAACATAAAAATAAATCAGAGGACTGTTGCAGTTATTGCACAAAACTAAGTGACCAAAGCGAAAAGTTTTAAAAACATTTTATATCTGATGTTAAATTAAACGCTGTAACCTAGTAGACATTATCGGTGTTAGTGGATTTGGAAAAAAAAATATATACCTACTATGGGAGCTGCAACATTTTTGACAACTAATTTACACGACGATTCTTATTTATGATTATTTTTATTTAAACGTTGTTCTGGGCTTTCAGAGTATTTGTTATGATCAACTCTAATCTAATGAATCGTTACCATAATAAAGTCAATAATAAATTTCAATTGGTACCCAAAAAGGAAATGTAGCAACCGCAAAGTAACAAAATGAGATTCCGACCGTTTTGCTCATAAATTAAAGTAAAAAGTGGGAACCCTTTACCAAAGAGCAGGGAGATGGTAAAGCATGCGAATTCGCTAATTTCTTGGTACTGTTCTGTAGAATAAAGATATATTTGCGGTCCGAAAGATAAAGGAATAAATTGTGGATGCTATAAATCAGACGGCAATGGTTTTAATTACTCATTTAGGAAACGGTCGCCGCAGGGTTGTGACAATTCTAATTTAATATTTATAAATTTCTATTTGTGTAATTATGACTAAATCAATAATCTATAGGTTTAATATTTTTATAGTTTTATCGAGTTAGTTAATACGCAATTGATTTTATTAATTATTGATCATTAGAATAATAGAAAATAATATTAATTAACATAATTACAGAGAGATAGAAATCATTATTAATTCAATATTAAAGCAATATATATTGAATAATTTTGAAGCATCTTTATGTAGCATTAATAAAATTTGTAAACAATAAAAGCAGTGTGCAGCCCTAAAAGCCGGCGGCGGCAGAGATATGTTAGCAAAGAAAAAATATCTCATAAAGTGAAGTGGGTGGATTATGCGCATCAGCGGGCCGAAATTTAGCTTTGACTAGCCAAGAGCCACGAGTGTTATTTTAATTATAAACATTATTTACCTTAATTAGAGTTTTTGCGAGAGCGCTCAAATCCGCAGAAGGCGGTAAATTGGCGGTACACTTTGTATGCATCACAGAACATAGAGTAACCATAAATATATGTATTTAGAGATTTAAACATATTAATTAAGTTGGCTTTTTCATGTAATAAAACTATCAAAGCACTTTTTATTTGTTTAATTTATAAGAGAATTAAAATAGTGTCTTTTGGATACATTATTATTAATATATTAATAATTGCAATTATAAAAATATCAATTTGAACAAGACTCAATTAAACTATTTAGATTATACTTCGAGTGTGAATATAAATAGTTTTACCTGTGTTAAGTATTTTGTACTTCAAATATAAGCGGAGTAAAAATATAAGTTTATTTGAATTATCTATTGATCATAATAAGCATGTGTGCTCTATTTTGTTCATGATGGCATTTTCGTTAGGAATACAATTTTTGTTTCTTTATATTTTGCTGTTTTTTCAATAAGAACTACTCTATATAAAAACAATTATTTATTGGCAAAATGTATGTATTTCTTTTAATTATACTGTTATGTACTAGGATAAGCATCACATGTTTTTATATAAATTAATTTATATTATTATATGAAACTCTTTGAATATTATTTCGATAATGCAGCATAATAAAAAGCATATATTACGGCAGCATAACATTGACTGATAGCTTTAACATAAATATAATTTAATTCCAAACATATTAATGTGTGTTTTAAGAATCTTGAAATATGATTGAATATTGCAAACAGATGTAATAGATAATTTTTGTTCTTTAATTACGATTCCATACAGGCATCCACACGTTTCTTAAAATCATGGCCACTAGATTCGACTCGCAATTAGAGTGCAGTTTTGCAAGGCTGGGTGTGCACGTGTGTGCCTGTAAGCAATGGCAGCGTTCAAAAGACTTTCAATTAAATAACGAGAATAAATAAGATAAAGTACCATTGAGGACGAGGACGATTAAGAACGTTATTAGCTTGAGTCTGACGTATAAAGAGATGGAGCTTTGCGGAGCTGTGCACGCCCCATAAAATAGTCGACCATTCATATTTTAAGCCATTTTGTAGGTTTTACGAATTTTCTACGCCCTAGTAGAATAAGTCGGAATAAATATAGGTAGATATTTCTAGCTAGTTTAACTATATTTTAATTATCAGTAGCCTATTTCCCCACTGAGGGTCTCAAGTCAATAATTAAGCTCCTAACGCCTGGACGTGGGCACAGATACGAGAATAGGCCATTTTTGCGTTTTGTCTGAGTAGTTTTTATGTGAAATATTGACAAACAAGTTTGTATTGATTACAATCGACAATAGTACATTTTATTCCTGTAAGATTTTCATCATATCTGTAACACGTACAAAGCACAGTGTACGTTTTCAATATATGACATAAGATCAAAAGTCGCAGTACACTGAAAATTCACTGTCGTACTCTTCAGATCAGTACACAACAACACTTCCAGTTTGCGGCAGAAATTGGTATGGCGTAGGTACCCAAACCGACGATAGCGTCTCCCATAAGAGCATTTCAGCTCCTGTGAGTGTTGTTGTCATCAATCTCTGATCTATTCTCACCATTCTATCTGTTTCTCCCGTTTCCTTTAGTCTCCATGCTATCAAGCATATCGGGTGATTGGATCTTGCCTTAGATCCCAACTTTACCAACTTACTATTTATTTAATGATATATACAAATATAATTAATACCAACGAGAGGGTTGCGACTTACTTTACGCCCTTGTCCCACTATTCTAACAAAATTAGTATTTTTACATCAGTGTCTTGATAGATAAACGTAGCTTACGTAACGATGTTTAACGTACATATGAAATTCGCATAGCGAAAAAAACATTAGCAGATTACGGGTTCATGCCCTGAATCTTTCTACTAGAAAGACATAAATTAAAACTAAATATAAAAATTTATTTGTAATCGACAGTATACCATGTCATTATCATTATTATTGACGTGGTAAAAGTAAAAAAACGACGTGGCAAAGATTTTGTATTACACTTAACATGTTTTTTGCTGGAAAAAATATACAACAGATAGTCGTTCAAATATAATTCACAATGTTTAGCCTTTTCAGTAGTTACTACAACACTAATTGTATAACTAGTGAGCCGTTATTGCATCTGTTTACTAATTAAATGTTGCTGTGTTAGTATTTTCATCAGCCATGATTAAACAGCATTCGTGTCAATACTGGGCAGCCTGCTAGGTCGAGCTGACCGGATATTAAAACTGCAATTTGATACTACCGGTAATAATTAAATTTCCATAGATTTTATTACGTATATTGTCGATTCACAAGCATTGATAGTTGTTTATTTGATTTCGTTTATACACAAAATAATTCAGAGATTAAACTTGCAAAATATAGTGAATGAAGCTACATAAATTGAAAAACTTACAATATTATAATTTTATAAAAGGGATTTATCTTAAAAAGAATGATAAAAGCTATGTTGCTTGATTCCATACTTGAGTGTCTGTCCCTTATGAACTTGCAGAAATGAATTTATTAATATAATAAATTCGTATAAAAATCAAATCTCTCCGAATAATGTAAATACGACGATTAAGTGATTGGCCCTGGAAATAACCACGTCCTATAAGAAAAGAGCTCAAACAATAGGGCTCTTTAGACGCGATAAGCTTGAGCGAGGTGGGTCTTGACCGACCCCATATCGGTACCGTTAACTTAACATCGATTTATTGGTAGGTGTTATCGGCTGCCATAAAGTTCGAAAAAAGGTTTTTATTATTTTGTTTTAAAATCTTAATTTTTTGAATCAATAATAATTTGTAAGAAAATTTCATAAAAACTTGATCAAACAAATATAATATATATTACAGGGTGTCTCATTCAAATCGGTCAGTATGGGAAAGTCTGAAACTATAAGACATACGAAGATCTGTTCTGAGAACCATGTCATCGATTTTATAACAAAACTGCATTCATACATTTTAAAAATCATCTGTACTCCGTTCGGGAATCGAACCGATTGTTTTGAAAAAAAAAACCTACACTATTCTATTTAGATATCGATTGTGTAGGTTTAAGCAGTAAATGTCTCTATGAAACATGATGTCTAAAATGAATAAAATGCATTGTTTTCACATACTTTATTTTATTTTAGTAGGTGCTCGAAGTGACCGCCGCTTTTTTCAATACAATATTCAACACGTTTAGGTAACGATCTTATGATTGCATTTTGAATCTTCATGTGGTGAATTTGCGTTAAAATTGTCTCTATGGCAACTTTTAGGTCTTCAACGGTATCATAACTTGTTTTGTACACTTCATCCTTAACGTATCCCCATAAGAAATAGTCCAGAGGCGTTAAATCGGGCGACCTTGCGGGCAAAATTTGGTAGGACAAAAATGGCAATGTCTCTTGGCAACAATGCATTTTATTCATTTTAGACATCATGTTTCATAGAGACATTTACTGCTTAAGGCCTACATAATCGATATCTAAATAGAAATAGTGTAGGTTTTTTTTTTCAAAACAATCGGGTTCGATTCCCGAACGGAGTACAGATGATTTTTAAAATGTATGAATGCAGTTTTTCTTGTTATTAAAATCGATGACATGGTTCCTCAGAACAGATCTTCGTAATGTCTTATAGTTCAGACTTCCATACTGACCGAATTTGAATGAGACACCCGGTATATGATATATATTGATAGGTTTTTTTATCAGGAAAAAGAGGCTAAGAATCTTCACAAGGAACAAATGAACACGAAACGTGCCCATGATACTCCCCAGCCAAATGCCGCAGAGATTATATTGGGCTCCATGTCAGCCGGGGCGGCCTGATCAATATAATCTACGAACTAAACTCAGCCTTAGGTCTTATTAACCTAACAGCTGGGAATGTGAGCGACCGCTCCTCAGGAGAGGGCGTTGTACAGAAAGTGTTATGTCTAAACTGAAACTCAATCCACTTTAACATACATTAATGCTGTCTTCAAAATCATTTCAGTCCTTTAAGAAGAGATCAGTCACATACGCAAGAGAAATATAAATATAAAACATATTTGAGTAGTGCAGATATATTTCTTATTAGCTACATGCTACGAAACGTAGACGATTCGTAGCGTTACGTTCGAACAGTTTGTAAGTGCACATGAAGAAAATGTTCTTTTATCCTTGATCTTTTTTCAATTATTTTGTTAAAAACTGCAAACTAAAATTACTACAGTACAATATATTTCTATTCAAATACGTAAATGACACATTTAATTAACTACACTTTCTCATTAATTAAATGCAGGTTTTAAATTAAGGTGTTAAGAGACTTTTATCTCTTTGTACGTGCGGACAAATAAATCAAGAGCCGAGACAATGCTAATACCGCAGAATTAAAAAATACTCAGAGCCACTGAAATAAGGGACTTAGCGCAATCTTGACGGCGCGGTTAATGAATTACTTTTGCTAATTTTTCACCGAGGGAGGCGCTCACTGCTTTTAATGATATTCTCGTAAATATTCTTTGTTTATGGGAAATATACTGTGTTAATTTAGTTTGAATACTTCAGATTTTATATGTTGTCCTTGAGATAGCGCTTATGCTCGTAATAGTGGCGGGTTTTTATAGTATAAAGCTTGTACGTGATACTGTACGTGCGTCAATTGTGTTGACATGTATATGTAATGAACTATGACTGCTCTGGCATAAAATTTGTAACTTCAGTATTACTTTGTTTTACGACAGACTACTGTTTCTTAATTACTATTTACAAGGAAAACTGTTTTTATTATAAGTTGGCCTGCTCTTGTAACCAAAGGAGACGTTTTTTTTTGGGCTTCTTTTTTTATTATTTTTCTATACTAACTGTGTGATGATTTTCTGATAGATCTCCCCTCTACGACAAAGTTTCCAAAAAGAAAAAAAAACCTGCGAACTTTAAAAAAATAATATTTAAAGTCTCGAATATTGGTTTCTTTCATAAAGCTTTTTTTTCTATTTATAGGTTTTAATGAAGGCGTCAAGCTATTTATATTATTTATCTGAAACTATTAATACATTTAGATAGTAAATATATGCTCTTACTGCCTTATTTTTACTGATTTATTCCTGAAAATGATTGCATTTTTATTAAATAATGAGAGTTACCTCCTATCATCGTAATGTCATTGTCAGTGTGACAGTGACATCCTTGTAGTTTGGTAGTGACAGTGAAGCTTTTGACATCGGTCATGTCACTCATTGTGACAATCAAAATCGAAGTTGCCAATATAAAAAAAGCCTTGGGTTGCTGTTTTATTGATCTTAACTTCAAAACCTTTTCTTTTTTTTACAATGATTTGCAGGTTTAAAAAAAATATATTCTTACGGGTAAAGGTTCCTTATTTTTTGTTCTTTCCATAAAATATTATTTTAGCTGTAGCGTTAGGTTGAGTAGGAGCCCAGTCTCCTTACAAAAATAATAATTCTGATACAGTGCTATGAACTTCTCTGACGCGGCGACCAAAACTGAAACTAATAGGGTCTTGGACTGTTTCATGAAAACCATTTCAACCTATTGTTTACTTATCTAAAAAGCTAATATAAAGTAAATTTGAACTATCAGCTCTTACGAATTTCGTAAATAAACTAAAATTTTACTTCAAGCAAACGACTAAAACTTTAAATCACAGAGAATAAACGAGGTTTCGAAATCACAAACAACGTAAAAAGTAGTAGGTGACAAGTGACAATGATAAATGACGTCACGCGCTGTGTTTGGCGTTTGTAGCCATGTGACTTTCACATTAAAAATATTATGTTAAAAATAAAGAAAAGTTATCATTCTTATCTAATTATTCCTGTTAATAATTCATTCTAACCGCATACATAATCCCTGTACAAAACAACATATCATTTTATTACTACAGGCTAAGACCCTATTATTAATATATCTATTTTTTTTCGAGTCGATCCATTTACCTGTTCATTTAATTATATTAATAGTATTCCAGATCTAACCGGTTGATGTCAATAATACTTAGAGAATATTTCTGATAAAATATGAGTTTTCAGTATTTTTGTGTATATGTATTTTTATCGTTACCGTTACCGGTGCTACATTTTAATGAAAATGTTGACCTCACTTTTAGTAAATAATTATAAATATAAACGCTTAAATTTATAAATTAAATTCTTGTCAGTTGATGTATGTTAGAGCGGCTGTTTCCTCCTTGCTTTCTACGCCTCAGTCTTACGGCCAATCCTCCCGGGAATTTTAGGTCAAATTTCTATTCATATTCTGTATTTATTATTTGTTATCCGCCACTATTTACTCTACCTGCGGTATTAGTAGAAGAGTAATGCTTAGTAGATGGTGGCTTACTCTTTGTAGACGATGGATCGTTGGAAGCAAAGTTATATGATTTTTAACAGAAATTAGTAGCGAGCGTGCGGTCTCGGTCAAAGTATTTTCGGCACTAAAAATTCGTCTGTATGTGCAATGCAATGCAAACGGGTCGCGCAATACCGCTACTGGAGGTAAGTGTTTATTTAAAATCTTTTTACAAATATAAGTTTGATGCTAGTAAGTAGGTATAGGTAGGTGCCTTTATTATATGAGGAGGTGAAAATCAAAAGGTGACATGTCCCACATTCATTTTTTTACAGAAATTGAACAAAACCTTGCCATTTTGTAGTCTTTCTAGATTTTTGCTTTAAAATAAATGTATATGGTGAAAAAGGCCTTTTGCCTTAAAAATATTTAATAAACAAGAAAAAATTTTAGAAAATCACAGAGAAAATAAAAAAACCAAATGGACATGACACCTTTTGTCGCATACCTATGGACATGTCACCTTTTGATTTAACGATGTACTGGACATAGCACCTTTTGACATGAAGTTACGTGGAAAATGGACATGTTACCCTTTCGGTGGCCATGACTTAGGTGATGATAAAATAATAAAACAAACAGAACAATTTAAACAAGTGGGAGGTCCAATTCTTAAAATGTTTATTGTAATGTCTGGTTCTAAACAATCACACTCGCAATCATTTTCCGCGGTTTCCCCAACTTCAACTTCTCCATTACCATAACTAAAAATGAGATCCTTGTACCACTTGAAGTCATTATTTTCCTGCCAATCTAACCCAAATTGTTTCTCCATAAGCTTGATCACATCATTTTTTTTCTCAGCAGATAAAGACCTGTTCAATTGCACTGTTTTCAAATTACTCAAACATCTCCGACCTCGTTTTATCAAATTAATCCATTCCTCGGGACCTTCATAAACAAAATTTTCAAATAATTGAATCATACCTCCAGCTCTCGTTTTTTTGAAATGAATCCTGTTTATATTCTGAATACCAACCATTTTTATATAAACTTTATCTAATTCTTTGACATCTAACAGTCTGAATGTGCCATCGCCGAGTTTCATAACGTCTCCATGTGCTGAATAAATTTGATAGTATTCCTCTTTGGAAGTAATAACTGGTTTTAATCGTAAACTCTTCTTCACTCTCCCGAATACCCTATCACAGAGTAGGAATGAATGACCTCTGACTGGGAATGTTAATTTTATTTGTTGGAGATGTGGTGATATTGGATCTAATAAAAAAAAAAAGTTTACGCTAAGTATGGACATAAGCACCTTTTGATTTCCACCTCCTCATATGTAATTAGTCTATATTAACCTATTTTACATATTTTAATTATAAATTATAATTTTCCGAAGCAATCTCATTAGACCTCGACAGTAACAAGTATTATTCCCTCACATTTGCCGTACACAAATGGTCAGTATCTAAGGAGGTTGCTTCCACAATATACATTATTTAAAGTTTTGCATATATTTTATTCTCGGGAGATTATTCGCGGCATATTCTCGGCCCATCTACCGCAGTGCCTCAAGACGAAAGTCTTCGATTCGTGCGTGTTGCCAGTGATGACATACGGAACAGAAACCTGGCCACTCACAATGGGCCTTATAAGGCGGCTCAAAGTCACCCAGAGGGCAATGGAGAGGGCTATGCTCGGAGTTTCTCTGCGTGATCGAATCAGAAATGATGAAATCCGCAGAAGAACCAGGGTCACCGACATAGCCCGAAGAATTGCGAACCTTAAGTGGCAATGGGCGGGGCACATTGCTCGCAGGACTGACGGCCGTTGGGGCGGAAAGGTCCTGGAGTGGCAGGCATATGCTGGACACCGCAACGTTGGTAGGCCGCCCACAAGGTGGACCGATGATTTGATGAAGATCGCGGGAAGGCGCTGGACGGTTGCAGCGCAGGACCGATCTGCGTGGAGATCCTTGGGGGAGGCCTATGTCCAACAGTGGGCGTCTATTGGCTGAAATGATGATATATTTTATTTTTAAGGGCAGCAGTGTGGTCGTCGCCAACACTCTTGTCATAAACGCTCTGTAAATTTCGTTGCGTACAACAACATTCTCGTAACTTTTATGTTGCTACGTTTGGGATTGCTTATTCAATATATTTGCAGCCTCTATCTGAAGGTCGTTTACATTTCACCACCTGACATTAATTCAGCTACAACACATACACATGTAGATATTACGTGTAATCTATGGAGAATCTAATATTTCTGTAATATTATAAAAACAAATTAAAGTCAAAAAAATATTAATAAGAGAAATTTGATTCAGCATGGCAGTTTCATAGTTATTAACAATTTAATAAAGAAAAGTCTGTAATAGATTGTCTTTCTCAACACCCTATCAACGACCTTTTAATTAATCACAGAAGATTAGGCCAAAATACGGGCATTAAAGCTCTGGGGTTTCGTGAAAACAAAACTTATGCAAATGTACTTTCTCATATTTTACAGTAAATCTTGCTTAAAATTTAAATCAATGTCTAATTGATTCTCAAAATACTTTTAAGTTACTTAAATTTATTAATTATTAGAAAGATATATAAGTAAAATAAAAAAAATACTACTATTGATTATTATAAATATATATATAAGTAATACTGAACTGGCTCCATGTTTAAACAAACTTAAATAAATAAATAGAAAATTGTACGAATAATAGATTTTTAAAACAGAATGTAGAAATTTTGTACAATACTGTATAACTACAAAATTAAAAATTAACATAGAGAATTATGATGTAAAAGTTAAATATGGTTAAAATGTTACATGCTTCGTTTTGTGTAAGTACATGTAAGAAATCCTGTGTGTCATAAACATTGATTATATATTCATAAAAACCTATAAAAATAAAACTTCAGACAACTTTTTGTGATAGAACCCAGGTAGTAACTGGGTAGCTAAATCATTATTAGGTTATAATGAAACATTTACATTTTAGTAATTTTCGCATTTGCACGCTAGTTTGCTGGCACATTGCATTAGATTAGAAAATTATCACATCATAAATACGAGTACTATACTTTTGTAAATAAAAGAAATAAAAACATTATTATTAATATAAATGTAATATCTCAAGTTTAGTTTTTCACAATATGTATAATGAAACCTAAATACTATAAAAATTACACTTACTATGCAGTTGGCAGCGGGGCACGAGCGCGCTAGCGAAGGGTAGCTATGCAGAGAGAGGGATCTCTGGACAATACGTAGCGTGTCGAGAATTATCGCTTTTTGTAAACGCCTATCAATCCATTCATCAAAAGAGAACCATAAAGTTCTCTTTTGCCATTTACCATAAACAATTAAAAATTTTTATGGTAATTCCTCCACGTAACTCGAGACTTAACATAGAACCATTAAAACAACGCGGGAAGATCGTTAAATTTAAATTGTCAAAGTTATACCAGAGACAAAAGTACCTTAAATTATCCCAGTAGTAATAATAAAATGAGAATACGAAAGCAATTCTAGTCAATTAATTGAACCACTTCATATGGAAAAAATACTCTGTAATTAAAAATTGTTATTCAATCTCGTTGACAGTGCAGACTGTAGATTTAAGAGGTGTAGGTATTAAATCACTTAAAATTTTGTCATTTAAATTTCGCATGGTAGTGATAAAATGATAAGATACTTTAACAAAATAACAGATAAATTAGTTTTTATCTGGATGAATAGGTAAAAATTAAATAGTCAGGATGACAATTTTGTTACAAAGAACTAATATGATTATTGAGGAAGAAGAGATAAGAACACGAAAGTTAGAATAATTCTTATGCTAAATGTATGTTAATAAAAAGTATAACGCTAGTGTTACATCATTTCGCCCTCTAAAGCGACAATACTACACAAACTAACAACATGTACAATACTACACAAACACAAATCTTATTATGAAATATTAATGTAGTATGTATGACTAATCCAAAGCAGGTGTAAGACCGCACTGATTACTTGCTTGCTTAAAATAATACTTAAATAACACTTATACTCTATTGAATTATATTTATGTAGTTACGATATTGATGTTTCTGCGTGACAAATGTTATTGTAGTCTTCTACGTCCTTATACATAATCTAATTTTGTCGACGTGATCAGTACCAAGTCCATAAATATGATCCTCGTTAATAGAGGCCTCATTATCGGAATGTCTATATGTTTCCTAATAGGTCTATATGTTTGCTAATAGGTCAACATGTTTGCTGATTGCAAAGTTTTCAATGTGATTCTACACCGTCACACCAAGGTTTTTAGTGCAATTTCGATCTGCGTCTTTTATTGATTTTGAGTAAAAAATATTATTCTCACTTCCACTTCCCGTGAATTTGTACAGATCATTTAATGATGACCTTGCCTGGACAATATATCATCAAGCAATCCATAGTAAATATAGGATTTTAGTTGAATTATAGTTAAATAATATAAAGTATACATTGGCAGTAAATTGCCGTTATATAATACAGTGCATTCTGTCACAGCATACTCTGTGCTGTGATATTAAAAAATATAAACGTCATTATTTGACATCTCTCTCGGAATAAAGTAGCCTTAACATCTTAACAAGTATTTGATTTATATCAATAAAATGTGACCTTAAATATTTTAATATGCCCAAAAACCTTTGTAAAGATTTTTTATTATTAGGTTCTGGCATCTTCATTATAGCATGTATTCTATTAGGATCAATTTTTATTCCACTCTCTGTTACTATGTGACCTAGAATTCTTATTTCTGAGAGACAACATTGAAATTTACTGGCATTAAAAGTAATGTTATTTTTTAACGCAGTATAATAATAATAATAACTCTTTATTGCTAATAAGGATACAATTTAGATTAATGAAGTCTCTGACTCCTAAACTAGTCAAAGACTGTTTCTTAGGAATCAGTGGCCTCTAGTAGTAGTAGTAGTAGTATCTAAAACTTGTTTTAATATGAAGTCATGTTCTTGCTTTGTAGAAGCCATTATGTATATGTCATCGATATATATTTTTATGCCTTTTATGTGCCCAAACACTTCTATATTTTTCTTTTGAAATATCTCAGATGCTGGCTTTATACCATAGGGAAGTCTAGTGTAAGAATAACGACCAAAGGGTGTATTGAAACTACATAATTTAGAGGACTTATTGCTTATTCTGATCTGATGAAAAGATTCTTTCAAATCTAAAATAGAAAATATTTTTTTTTCGGTAATTCGGTATTGATGAACTAGCTACATTGCTGTATTCTGGCTGTCTAGATTTTCTTTACAACAGTATTTTCACATAATACTGAAATCTGTATTTCGTTTTAGGGTTGTGGGATCAGCATTTCATAATTATGTTAACTGTTAACTGAAATGATTCAATTAGGGCCGTAGTCATATCATGAAGCCATATATATTCTAAACGGATAACGTTTTTAATTTATTGACAGAAATAACATTAAGTAAATTAAAAACATACAGGCAATGCCTGGTTTAATATTATTGGCAAAAATATATTAGTATATCTTGCGTCTCCTACTATTACTAAGTTATAGATGTGACCATGCTAATTTTATTTTATATTTCTAAGACAATTAGGATTTTAGGATATAAAGACAATAAATGGAACTATATTTTACATTGATAAACAGTTTCGTGATCAAATGAATTGTAATGCCTATTCTACATCTTTCGTAGCAACATGACTAGAGTATCGCTCTCCACGGCGCCTGGCACCACACTGAGGTTGGTTGGGAAGGCGTGGCTTTCATTGGGCGTTTCCTTCTAAAGTTGCCCGCCTACACATAACCCCGCCCGGCTGTGACAGGTGGGCGGTGAAGAATAGTCGTTAAGGATACTTTACCAAGTAATTTGTTCTGAATGCCACTTTAAAATACGTTGGAAATCGATAGTCATCAATTTGAACGACACAATTTGTATGTATTTCGAAAAACTGTTTATTTTAATTGAAATAGAAGAATCGAAGAAGCTGTGCAAAAGACGATTGCCATTCATCACTGTACTAATTTCCTAAGTTATTCAAACATCAAAATAGGGCTGTATAATGATAAATATTTTAACAAAATTACTTATAAAAGTAATAAGTTTATTCGAAATCTAATTGAAAGTCAAACCTTAAATATGAAATTTATATTTTATAGCGCGCGTAAGACTCTTATTATGAGATACTAGTGACCCGGTACGTGTTTTTTTAATATTGACATTAAATTCATTTATTCAAACAAAAACATATTTTATTAATTGCCAGCTATTTTAAAACTTAATCCAACAGTTGGATAAACAATATTTTTTGTATTTACATTTTGAGCATCAAAAGTACACGCATATACATGGTATACATTTCAACAATTCAAGACTCACCGTTTATAAGAACGTAGTCAACAATATGTTTAAAAATTAAACACAGTGCAATAATTATCGCCGACAATTACTTTAATTGAGGCATGTCCTAAATGAAATGACCGCATTAATGACAAAACAACATGCTTGTACTGTCAACACTGTAAAAAGTCTCAATTTGACAGCACAATCCCCATTAACAAAATGATCCGCCATTTATTGAATTCATTTGTTACATAAAAAAATGTGTTAAATAAAGAACCGCTCGACCAATTTTGTGCAAACTTCACACAATCTATCAAATAAATAGTCAGAACTAAGCCTAATCATTTGGTTTGGATAAGTGAGCCCGTTCTTAAGTTATAAAATTACAAGGAAAAGTGGAATTAATATTTGACTATATCCATATAGTAAAAAAATAATATTTTTTATGATTAAATACACGCACTTAAACGTTAGTCTATTATAATTTAACTCTTATCTGTACGGATGCAGCTATAAATATATTTAGATTTCATAACCAACTTTAGTATTACAAGCAATATAAATTTTTCTCTCAATAAACATTCCAAGCAAGAAATATTTACATTCCGTCAGGATTTAACAAGATAGGTCAAAATTTTTGCCGTAATTATTTAAGAGTTAAAACTTTACATAATGCTATGGCAGGTATTTCTTTGAGAAAACTGTTGATGGAAGCATACCGCGGCGCATATTTTACTGTGACGCGGAGTCAATGTGGTAAGTAGCTGGGTATATTTAGGTACAGTAAATGAATATTAATATTTTTTTCATATGATATTTTTTATAATATTTCGAGAGATATCTAAATTGTCTTTAATCTAATTATGTTGTCTATTTAAATTTTTTACAGATTTAATGAAAAATTTGTTTAAATTAATACACGAAGAAATCTTTTTGATAACTTTCTTAAACATAGCTAATATAGTTCAGTGAAGCTTTTTTTTTTCATGCTTTTTAGTAAAAGAGCACGTAAACGATTTAAGCTATAGAGAAAAAGTGTGTCGATTAATTGTTACTAGCAATGTAACAAAATGCCTATTTACTTTTAAAAATATATATAATAATAATAAAATGAAAGCTTATTAAATAAACAGATACATACCTCGCGATAACCGGGTGTCATGTACCTGAAAGCTGGTATTCCAACCCTTTGCAAGACTTGCAATTGAGACCTCTCTTCCTCCTTTGATGTAGATGAGCTGACTATAATTATTTGAAAGGTATTTCAGTCCCGCCCTGAACGAGATCTCGTCGCATGTTATTAGAATTTCAGTATTACAAACACGCAAATTAACGAAAGGTTTTCTAGCATAAAAATAATTTAAGGATGATTTTACCTCGATACAATATATTTAAGATAATAATATTCAAATGTCTTAAATACAAGATTATTTTATCATTATCACCTACATAACACTCATTATTTATATATAGTTTACGGCACATTTTGAGCGAGAATCTATTCCGGTCATCGGACATCTAATGTAGTTCCATTGTAGCTAATGGCCGGCTAATGAGCTTTAAACAAGTGTAGCTTACTACGTTATACAAGTAATACAAGGAAGTAAATGATCCAAACTTGCAAAATCACTAAATCGCGAAACTATACTGTTCAGAGTCGCCTTCTTCGACTTTTTGTTTTTCGTCGATAGAAAAATTACCATAATTTTGCCGACCGACCGTGATTTTTATAGGATTTGCATATTTGGAAACATACAAGAGTATATATAGACTTATCAACAGGTGGGCACTCTGTTTGTATATCAATATATAGGCACAAAATATATCTGCAATAGGTTGCTTATAGTTGGAAATAAGGTTCTTGTTGACGGCTTAACCATTCAGCAACGAAATATGATCGTCCTATTTAAAATTTCAAGTGGTTTCTTTACCTTTTAATATGTTAATCCGAAGTAGACTTTATTTACTTAAGCAGCATAACGTAAGAAGACAAATACCAGTAAGCAATACTTCAATATAAAGCAATCACACAGTAAAAACCAAAATCAATAATACGTATGCAAGTTGATTTGAATAAAAAAATCTGAAATCAAAGCCTAGCTTTCAAGGAAGCAATTCCGTAATTCATATTGCAAAACTAATACAATTTATATTATACTCATTTACAATTATGACATTTTTACAACAACATTTACAATATAAATTGACATTTATGAACTCCGATCTATTAAAAAGTCTGAAGAATAAACAAAAATACCATTATAACATTAATGGGAAGTAGCAACTATCAAACTAAAGATATTATTGTAAAGAAACAATATAAGTATATACTTAGTCTTATTATTTACAAATTTCATAGCAAATTAGTCCAACCAATACAATTAGTCTTAAATTTGTTAAAATAACTAGAAAAAATGTACTCTCTTGAATTTCATTCAGATTGTAAATAAACAAAAAAACATCAAGAAATTAATTTCATTGCCAAAGACAAAGACAGCACCGACACAACAGACGGACTAAAGTATGTTGTATATATTTATCGCACAGTCCCAGCTAATATCATTATACGCTTCGCTTGGTTTGTGTACTTACTCATCTTTTGTTTTAATTAAATCACATGTGTGTATATCATTTGGGGCAGACAGATGTTTCATCGTTTCAATCGCATTGAGTAAATTTTACTTTAATTTCTAATGACAAATTATTTTATAAAAGATAGTTATTTTAATTTCTTAGCATTTCATGGATTCTCCATGCGGGTGTTAGTTCCGTAGTGTTGCAGAGAGCGGTAAGAGAATTAGTACCTTTTTCTTTTTTTTTGCGGGCGGAAAATGCTCCTTATGCCCCTTGTCACCGCGCTGGCTAGGCGCGGTGTGTGGGGCTCTCCGGTAGAGGCCTACCCACTAAAAACCCCCCGGTGTCCTTCCAGCCCATATCGGGGCGCGTGGCGGGGTGCGCTTTCGCGATGCTACCGCCACACGCCCACGGGCTAGCTCCACCTTAGTTGGTCGAGCCTTCGCCAAGGGGGGGATTGTCTCAGACACTAGGACAATCCCCAGGTAGAGAGACACTTCAACCGCGCACGCTGCCTTCACGGCCGGATCATTAGGCGAGCTCTTGCTCGCCTTCATCTGCCAATCTACCTACGGAATCGAAGCTTAAGTCTCCATTTCCTCCTGGCCCGGCCTTGGGGCACCAGACTGTGCCGCCTTGGCCGGGATGAGACGTCCTCTGAGGGGGACAGAATTAGTACCTGGGACAAGTCCCAAGGGGCACGGTTGCAAGTTTAAGACGTTCCAATACGTCTTCATTGGACCTTTTTTTTTTTTGTTCCCCTGAGGAAAATGCATTAAATTGCATACCCCGGCTGTGGCGAGCCGGCGGTTATGTGGGGCTCTCCTCCCCAGAAGGGGGAGGCCTACCCACTAAAAACCTCAGGGATGGCCTTCCTCAGGCATGTAGGAAGCCCCCGGGAACATCAAGCCACTTCCGGGAACCCCCAGCCTCCGCTCCCCTACCTAGAGGGGAGCCCTCCTCGGGGGAGGCTATACTACCTCCCCCGGTCTCCTCCACCGACGACGCCCCCCGGCCACGGAAGGGGCGTGGTCCATCCCGGGTCGCCGTAGCAGTCGCGACTTCCTCGCACCCGCCGGCGTCCCGCGGCGGCGCCGCAGCCCGGCGCCGCCTTCTTCGAGCGGGATCGGCCATTTCCCGACCCCGCTCGGCGGCCTCCTTCTGGAGCATCACTGCTTCACAGAAGGAGGCCACAGCCCTCCAACCGCCCTCGTCCGCCAGCATTGCCGCAATCAATGCCGGCGGAGACAGATCTCGCCCGATCTCTGCGACCAAGACTCGGCGCTCGGAGGCCCACGCGGGGCACTCCGCCAGCGTGTGCTGGGCCGAGTCGAGGTCGGATGCGCAGTGGTGACAATGTGTCGATCCCTCCCGTCCTATTCGACACAGATACTCACCGAAGCAGCCGTGCCCGGTGAGTATCTAAGTGAATCGGTAGGTGACCTCCTCCTTCCCGTGGAGCCAAGCTTCGAGGTGCGGGAGTACGGCACCGACGGCCCGCTGGCGCGCGCAGATCCGTAATTCGAGCTGCGCACGCCAGGCCGCCACAATCCGTCGGTGCCACTCCCGCTTAGGCACTTCGTGCGCGGGTACCAGGGCGCTCCCCCCATCGCCCCCCCGGGCGACACGCCGCGACGCATACGTCGCCGCGTACATGTCGGCCAGGATGTCGAATGGGGGGGAGCGTCCCAGAACCGTCGCCGCCTCGTACTAGATTGCACGGTAGCCTCGCACGATCCGTATGGCCATTATCCGCTGCAGGCTCCGTAGCAGAGCTCTGCAGCGGGGGGACCTCGCGCAGTCTTGCGACCACACGGGAGCCCCATACATGGCCACGGATCGCACGACACCCTCGTACAGGCGGCGAACTCCTGCCCTCGGTCCCCCGAGATTGGGCAGCAGGCGATGCAATGCGCCCGCCACCCTTTTGGCTCGGGGGACCAACCGCACGAAATGCTCCTCGAAGCTCCAGCGGCGGTCCAGGGTGAGGCCCAGGTACTTGATGTACGGCCCCACCGGGACCACCGCGTGTCTTCATTAGACCTACCTTTATATACATATATAACGTATATATAAGCAGATATATATTTAAAAATGCAATGCAATTCTTTACATTATTGGATCGTCGACGTCGACGACTGAACTGACTAAAAGACATCTTTTAGTCAATTCACTTGTCGATACTGCTAAGCTATAGCTTATAATGTACCTATCTATATATATTAAATATACAAGAATTTATTGAACACGAGAATTTTAATAAATACATTCACTAATCTGGTTTACTAATTCAGCAGAAACAAAAGTCTACAATTTCCGCGATACACATTAAATGCCACAGCATACAAAAATGAACAGATTTCAAAATGGCCGGTTTGGAGAGACTACGGGTTACTAATAAATGTAATATCGCGTTACGGGCATCATAACTTGGATCACCACTTATAAAGTTGCTTTGTGACTGATTATAAAAAAAAATCTAAAAGCATGATAATCAGTATTAGTTCCGCATAATCAAATATTTTATATATTTGTAGTATACTGTACGGTTGTATACAACATTTTGTCTAAGTTACTTAATCTATACTAATATTATAAAGCTGAAGAGTTTGTTTGTTTGTTTGAATGCGCTAATCTCTGGAACTCCTGGTTCGAATTGAATAGCCCATTAATCGGGGAAGGCTTTAGACTACATAACATCACGCTGCGACTAATAGGAGCGAAGAAATAATGGAAAATGTGGAAAAAACGGGGAAAATTATTCATCTTTGAGGACTTCCGTTGCGTGCGCTGCGAAAACGGTTCTAGGTACCAAAAAAATATGTATGAAAGAATTATTCCTCTTAAAATGATCTAAAAAAATGTCCGCGACAGTATATGTCTATCTTTTAATGTTAACTCCCAAGAATCGTTTTTATGGTGATTAAATTTGCATATGTCGCGTTGTCAAGATCGGGTAACAGCTGAGGTGGTTATATGCAAAAATAAATATGATGCTCAAAATAACTATTCCACGCGGACGAAGTCTCTGGCACAGCTAGTATCAAATAAAAGTTGTGTGTAAAATATCAACTCGATACAAATAATTATTATTCGGTGCATTCTATTGCGGAATGCACTCCCTCAAGATGTGAGAATCTTACCAAGCAGGCTTAACCTTAAAAATAAATTGCACATACTTTTCTTTGAGGGAAGTCTTAGGTTATAAAATGTGATATTGGGCTATTATGTAGTTGTAGCCTACATATTACCTACATATGTTTTATATATGTATAAGGATTTTTTATAAATTATATATATATATATATTCTGTGTATGTATTAACATCTGTTACTGTCTTTTGTAAATTTACCTCTTTATATCTCTATATCTGAAAGTTGACTGGTAGAAAATGCCTGAGGCATTAAGTCAGCCTTTGTATCTAAACTTTGTAAATTAATTAATTAATCACGTCAACTGCATATTTGTATACATTGTTGAAACGAAATTATAAAATGCCACAAAATCATAATTATTTTATTATAATTATCAAATTCATTTCTGTTTCTTTGTACTATAACCGTGTGTACCGTAACTACATATTATGTCATAAGTAAACAAATTGCAGATTTGCTGCGACTCTTACAGGAACCACACGTATAGTCTGATGCGTTTTTAAAAATATTCTACTTTAAAAAACACAACCCTTCATATCCTACGCTGTTATCTACAACGAAACTATAGCACAAATAAGAATGTATTCGCGAAATGTGTACATTTTCATTATTCACTGCATTGATGGAGCTGGAATGGATGGATTAAAATTAGTAGTAATCTATTAAAATCGGCTTAGTGGATTTATCCGACTGTGGTGAAAGTATGTGTTTTTGTTTGTCTCAGTCTCCTTATATTTCACATCAACAGATCTTTATATTGTTGAACAAGTTTTTAGAACAGGGATTGATCTGCCACATCATGCCGCTCAAACAAGTTATAATTTACAGGCTATAATAGCAGAGGTCGCATTATTATGTTCCGGTGTGAAGAGTAAGATAAGACAACTTACAGGGTGATTTTGTGGAGGTTGCAGATTTGTTGCGGATCTCGTAGGAACTGCATATATTGTCAGCATCAAAGTAGCTTTTAACACGTTAGGTCACAATAAATTGATTGAAATCTTTACTACGTTTGTAACGATTTACTATTAGCTGGGCAATGTGCTTATTTGTCAATATACAGCGTTTAAAAAATATAGGTATTAATAAGTATCAGGATCCTCGAGCATTGATCATGGATGATTCTGTTCACTATCAATAAATTAATTTGTAATGGACTTTATACGTATGGTATTTATTATTATTATTATTCAAGTGACAAATGTTAATATTATTGTCGTGTGTTTTTTAATACAGTTTTTACATTATAAGTATTATTATTTTATAATTCCAGTGACATCAATGTTCTTTGTTTTCTTTGTGTTCATTGTTTGTAAATTAATCATTAGCTATGACATTTTTATGTGTCTGCACGGATGTTTTGATATTTACTGTAAACCAACAAGCTTGTGAATTAATAAATAAGGAAATAAATTAAACTAAACATTGGGATTATTGCTTATAGCACTAGTAGAACAATATACAGAAATTCGCACTGTGCAATAAGATACTTCAGCAGAAACTGAAACGGAATCTGGCATGCACCCGCTACTTAGCTTGTCTTCTAAAAAAAAATTACACAAGATTTTTTACTTTTTTGCTTATATTTTTAACAATGGCAAGCTTTACTTTCGAATTGGTACTTGCAAACTACTCCACTATCTCCTCATTTATAGATGAAATAGAGCTTAATGTACTAACATATATCAGAATCCATAGATGTATTAACAGTCACGTCACGTTTCATTAGACCTTACGTTATCACTGATCACCGGCTAATTGTGTGTTAATCAAAGCCTAATGAGTAGCTGCGGGTCAGATATATGGACTATACAGCTAGTATATCAATACTACATTTGTCATTTAATCTAATTTCTAGTATGACTATCCGCTTTTGGAATTAATATTTACTCCTTAATACATAGGATTAATTTTAACCAGTTACATATTAGCACTACGCAAACCGTATTTGCAGCTTCATACACTAGTTAACATGCTTTTTATTTAACGCAGATTTCAATAATTTGAAATTGCACAAGCGAGCTCAATTAATTAAGGCCCCATCACACGGTGTGGTTCGTTTTGACGTAACGTATGTCATTTGTGACGGACGTCCATCGCCGGTGATTAGGGCTGCGTGATTGTGCATTGATCGTACGTTACGCGTTTGCCTGCGTTGCATCCGGCACCCTCGCTACAAATGAGCTATCCATCACAGCACATGTGTTTGTTATAGGACAACGCTAATTTGACAATGGACTAAATCGATTTTGATTTCTTGTTATTGATCTACGCTAGTACTAAAGTGGCTTTGAACAAGAACTTATTCGCGGTTCGGTTCGGTTTTTGGTATCCTAGAAAATTCAAATAGTGAAGTGATAATAAAATTCCGACATTTTACGGGACGACAGGTAAAAAATTTCATCAGGTAGACTGCTTTTTTACACCTAAATGCATACTCTACAAAAAAGATTAAATAAATAAATAAACTTCCATCTAGATACATTACATCAAAATCGAGTTAAGTACATCAATTTCAACGCAGAAATGACTGCATAGATTTAAGTTGCTATTCTTTGCTGTTTCGATTGAAGTTTTCTGATTCGATATTGGATATCCTCGCCCTATTTCTTAGTAATACCAAATACAGTTTTACTCGTTTACCGCCCGGGCAGGTCAGTATAGATTAGATTGCGTTACAGTTCTTTTCATTGCTGTACAGTTCCAAATCTATATATAGTTATTTTAATAAAACTTTCTGAAAGAGTTGTAAAATGTTACGTGTTCTTTTATTGACTTCTAGCACATTAGATAAGAACAATCGTATAGCTCATATCCTCACCGAGAAGCACGAGCCTACCCTATGACAGGGCGATTAAGTCTTAGTCACCCTCTCTGGTACAGTGCAGATTGATCAACTTCATATATATCTTTAAGCTTCGTAGGTATATGTTACAAACAATAAAGTATCCTTATTGCATATAAAAATACCCTGAAAATCTTCAATTTAAATTATATATGTATAAGAATGTGTAAAATAGAAACGTAATACAACATAACATATTATTGAGTGTAGCGCTATAGAATTGTTACATTATAAATTAATAATAGTGTGTATACAGACCTCCAAAATGTATAAAGAACGATTTAAAGTATAAAGAACGATTTAAAATATTTTGTTTGAAGCCTTTAACATAAATACTTTAAACAATGACACACATACAAAAGCATTTAATCAAGTCGTCAACAGCTATAAATTGAAATTTTCTATTAACGAGCCAACTAGGCCTGCGAGCGGTACATGCATAGACAATTTCATACTCAATATTAAAGGATCACGATGTAGATTACTTGACTTCTCAATATCATTTAACACAGCTTTTAACATGCCCAGTTTCAAAAACAAGTGCTTTGCCATTCTGGTATACAGAAAGAAGAGACTACTGTAAAGAAAATTTATCAAAGTTCGCAAACTGTTTAAATACTCTTAATTTTCAAGAAGTATTTGATATAAAAACTGATCCAGAGAAAGCTTATAATACATTTTTTGAACTTTTTATACTAATGTATATGTTATGTTTTCCCATAATTCGTATTAAAAACTTCGCTCATAAAAAACAAAATGGCTGTCTACCGGCATTAAGAAATGTTTTAAGCGAAAAAGGGAATTATTGTGGCAATACAGACGAAACCGCTCGTACGAATCCAGAGAACTGTATAAGATATATTCATCTAGACTGAACCGTGTTATTAAACAAACCCAAAAAATCACAGAATAATTATTTTATAGTATCTGCAACAAACAAAGCGAAAGCCGTGTGGTCTGTGATAAATAGTGTGAGAAATGACATCACGCAAGTTAAGGTTAAAAATAAAGTTATTGCGGAACCCCATGACATAGCCGAAGCTTTTAATAGTTATTTTGTCCAGAGTTCAGGAGATTCTCTCAAAGATAAACCGCATTGTGATAATTTTATCAAATTTCCTACCACTTACAATGTCAAATCAATCTTCATGACACCGACTTCTAACTAATCATTAATTCATTGAAAAACAAGAACAGCACCGGGTATGACGAAGTATCTACAAAAGTAATAAAATATACTAGCAGCATGATTGCTCCAATTCTAAGTCATATTGTAAATCTGTGTATTGTACACGGTATTTTTACAGATAATCTTAAAAAAAACTATAATAAAGCCATTGTTCAAGAATAAAGATGTCGAAGATATGAGTTGTTACCGCCCAATAGCTCTAATACCAGTATTTGCAAAAATAATTGAAAATGTGATGACTTTATGACTTTTTAGAACAGTGCAAATTTTATCAGACCAACAAATGGGATTTCGTAAAGGCAAATCAATAAATATGGCGATATATAATTTTCTGGATGACATTATGAAGAACTTGAATAAAAAACATTATGTCTAAAGCTTTTGACTGTGTAGATCACTATCTACTTATGGAAAAGATTAGGGGCAATATGCTAAGCTTAATAAAGTCATATCTTGCAAAGAGAATACAATACATGCAAATAAATCGAATATGTACTAACATGAAAAAGATTGTAACATACACATCAAGCCCACAGATCATAAAACAAGGAGTGCCACAGGGCAGCGTGATGGCTCCACTTTTCCTGGTTTTTATTAATGAATTGCCCAATTCAATGGGAGATAAGCTAATACTATTTGCTGATGATAGCACTGCTATTTTGATAGATGACAATATTCCTAATCTTATAAATCTTTTCATCACAGCTCATATATGTCCCCACCGAGGGGCTCGAGCCTACCCTAACTACATTAGGGCGATTAGGCCTTAGTCAACCACGCTGGCCCAGTGCGGGTTGGTTGACTACGTACACCTATGAATTGCTTCGCAGATGTACGCAGGTTTCCTCACGATGTTTTCCTTCACCGTAGGAGCGTCGGATAAATGTCATATGAAATTCGGAACGAAAAACACATTGGTACACGGTGGGGATGAGATCGCGGGCCTCCCGATTCTATGCGGCGCACAAACCAGTGCCGAGACCACAGCGCCACCGACGCTCTTGCCGAGACCACAGCGCCACCGACGCTCTTCTTCTAAATCGATCTTATAAATAGAATGAATGAATCACCAAGCCGAGTAATCAAAATCAAAATTTATTATTGGACATGAAATGTATTACTGACCTTAAAATGAAAATTGGGCATGCCTTTTTAATTTCCAATGTTTTTATTTTATTTTGCTTGACTTGTTTTATATAATTGTAATTTGAGTTTGACTTAATCCTTTTATAATATTTGAATTATATAAATAATAACATTAAATCATTTTGTCAATGAAAGGCATTTGCATGCCACAAGGCAGAATATGGCTGTACTTTATATATAAATATAACAACACCTTACTAACCTGTATTCGCAAATAAAGTTTTTTGATTTGATTTGATAACAATTTGCATTTCGTATATCTATAAAGATAGCCATAGTTGAAAAGTTTAAGAAACAATGTCCTTCTACAGTGATATAATTATTTAACGTCAATAATAATCATGTTTAACAATATAATTATCATTAGGTATGTCCTTACTACAGTCTACTTACTATAAATAAAAAAATCTAATTTATTCACTTTCCACTTAACTATCATAGGCAATAGTATATCATTAATTCGCGCCTCTTAATCCCTTAACCCTGCCAAAGTATGAGCTAGTGCCGCCATAAAAACTGTCATAAAAGCATTACACCGGCGAGCGCGCGAATAAACGGGGCGTTCGTCGTAAAACTGCCAGAACGAATGGCCAGCCCAATTGACCGGCTGCGAACACATTCCGCTGATAAACTGTTCCGTGTAAAAACAGCTTTACTTTTCTTTACGAAAAATAATTCAATAAATCAGTATGTGTACTTCTATTTTACAAGTTTGTGTATAATGAATTCTAAAAATGAAAATGTTTGTTAAAACCGAAGTTGTGATTTCTTAAGTGATCGTAACAATGAATCATTGTTGAATTTGCACTTTTACGCAAAACTTCTTAAGCGGATATTGTTAAATATCTGTATGAAGTGCTAAAATTACTCTCTATACTAAAACTCCTAACAAGTTGATAATATAACAAATAAAGCTCTTTAATTATAGAAAATTATCCATGTTGCTAAAATGATGTCAGAATTTATTTCAGTTAACACGTTTTTTCTACACCGTGACTTTGAAAAATAATAAGCCTCCAAGTGAAACTGTACAGTCTCACCTTTTTCTACATGTACTATGGTTGCTACTCGTATTTTCTTTATATTTAACACATATTTACAGGTTATAACTGTAAATATGACAAACTAAATTCATTAAAAACAAATTCTACAAAAAAAAGTGAAATGCTTTTAGTAAGTCAATCACACTATTCGACGCAGTTAATATTTTTTGCAAAATCTATTATTTATTTAATACTTTCAAAATATAATAATTGTGAATAGAGGTGAACTTATCGCCAGTGGCATTATCAATCAATCAAACTTTGTATGATGCAAAGATAGTCGTACGAAGGTAGATGTAATAAAAAGTCGTCACAATCAACAAAATAATATAAACTATAAGAAAAAGGATAAGAATATTAACATACGTAAATAGTAGTCAACATATAAAAAATAATAATTCATTATGAAAATAATATAAGTTATACATTTAAAATACTAATTCAGAAATATGATAATTCATTAAGTGAATATATATTTTCCTATAGAATTATAGGAAGATTGAAAGTAAATTATGTGGCGAAGTAATTCGTATTATTTTTCGCAATTCGTTTTTGAAATTCAGAGTCCTTATACACATAGACAAGAAAAATGAATGCTTGATGAAGGAATAATATCTGAGAAGGGCATTGCAATAGATCACCATTGGCAGAACGAAGAGATCTTTCATGGATGGAACAAAAAATTCTATAATGTTGCTAAGAAACTACGAATTTTAGGATTATTGTTGTTAAAAGAATTGAACATCATCAAAGTTTTAATGTGCCTATTGGCAATCAGTTTTAAATGCAACCGATACTGAGTAACATCAAACTTTAAAATGAAAAACTAATACAATGCAGCTATTTAGAACACGCATAAATTTGTTGAACAAATCTGTATTGAAGTCAAGATAATACATATTAAACAGAAATATTAAGTTCAGCAGAAGCATTTCCTTTTATCTCATATGGAAATTCGTCAAACGAAATTTTTTACATATTTGTTGACAAATGTTTGAGTTTGCTAACTAAAAATGGAACCTAAATATATTTCTAAGTTCATCGACGTACTCGTATTGCTAAAAGTCTTAAAATTGTTAAAAATACAACATACAGGTGTAGTAAGAGTTAGGTAGTTGTCTTCTGATCCTTTTTGAAATCTAATAACTATTATAATATAAACATAACTCTCCAAGATTCTGCGATAAATGCATTGACATTTTGTTGGATTAATAAGGATCTCAATCTGCACCGACAATATTTTTATAGAGGTTAGGTTTTGATGTATTGCACAATTTATGTTTTTATAACATCCAAATGCACATGTAGTTATTATTTACATGTAAATTATTCGAGTTGTGTAAAAAAGTTTATGAAGATTGAAATCAGAAGGGATAAAATTCAATCTTGCCATTAAGATGGCAGAAGTAGTGCTGTGACCTGTTCTTAAGTCAAACTGAAAAAGTACTCTTGATAAGTTTATGTGTGTAAATGAGAAAAATTGTTTGCTTGCGAAAAGGGTGAGGAAGGATAGAAATGGGGCAGCCCTTAAATAAGATTAACGGCAGTTGGATTTGGAGTTCTAAAAAATGCACAAATTAACGTTTATCGCCAAAGACAGATCATAAAATAATAATATTTTAATATTGTTATAAGTTAAAATTGAACACTAATTATTATAATATAATTCCGTCAGTCTTCCAAATTTTCTCAATTTACTTAAATAAAATTATTAAATGATATTATATACTTACTAGATTCAAGAGAGAAATCAATAATATTAGTGATCGGTAGGAAGGACTGTCAAACCAATTTCATCTAGCAGGATTTCACTTCTCAAGTTACACTCTTTCTTAACCTCATATCATTTCATAGACAAACTTACATATTCCTCTTCTGTAAAAGACGTAGCACTAACCTCTGTTTCCGAGATTTTGAAGATTTGACTGAACTAGCAAATGTAACAACATTTCCTGAATATGATCATCATTTCAGCACACACCTACCTTAGTCTGCATCTGAGTAGACTTGCAAACAGTGTGCATTCATATTGAAAACAAATGATAGTCCAATCGATTTTAGAGCGGCAAAATCATATCATATTTCTTTAAAATACATATAATAAAAAAAAGGTATTCATCACTACCTAACTTAATTGTTAAACAACATCTCGCTGGACCAATAATATCTTGTGACAGTTATCTTTTGAAACGTTCTATTCGTCCTTTTTTCTGTGATGCTGAATATTGTCCACATATATTGTGATCAATCATATATTTCCTTATTTATCTCTATGATGATATAGAAATGATTATGAACAAGTGTTAGTAAATACCAGTGACGACTTGATTGCTTTAACCCGGATAAGGATTTTTAAAAGACATACATTCCACCTTACTGAAGATCAAGTTCAAAGACAAATGATAAAGTTTATATCAATGAGATTAATTAGACTTTCAGAAAATATTTATTTATTTTGCAAGTCTCCATAGGCTACGGTAACCGCTCACCATCAGACGTGCCGTTTGACTGCACGTCTGACTGTTTGCCACCATCGTGGTATAAAAAAAAAGTATGATGAAAGTAAATAAGGGATACGCATATCCAAATTTTCTTCGAGATATCCGTTTATTTACGAGTATACGGTATTTATATCTGTTTGATAGATCTTAAGGCTCTACTTACTGTATTATAATTGAAAAATTTAAAGTTGTTAGTGGCTAAACTGGTTTTCTTCTTTATAGTCCCATTAATATTTGAATTACTTTTTGCTATTCATTCAGAATAGCATGCATCCATCCAGAAAGAAGTGTAGATGAATTTGATCCTTTTTCTCAAAACTAGAAAATACTTCTTGTAATGGTACTTCTACTAAACCTACCAATTCTCCATTTTGCAATTCTTTTCCTCTTCTTCGTGTTTTGCGTTTATTTTTACCACGTTATGAAGTTTACGCGGACATCCATCCTTACCTCTTTCTATTCTAAGACTTCCAGGTGGCCATGTCACTAGCTACCGATTGACTCAGATACTCACCGGGCACGGCTGCTTTGGTGAGTATCTGTGTCGAATAGGACGGGAGGATCGACACGTTGCCACCACTGCGCATCCGACCTCGACTCGGCCCAGCACACGCTGGCGGAGTGCCCCGCGTGGGCTTCCGAGCGCCGAGTCTTGGTCGCACATATCGGGCTAGATCTGTCTCCGCCGGCATTGATTGCGGCAATGCTGGCGGACGAGGGAGGTTGGAGGGCTGTGGCCTCCTTCTGTGAAGCAGTGATGCTCCAGAAGGAGGCCGCCGAGCGGGGCCAAAATCGCGCACGCGGATACGGTGACCCGGGAGGGACCACGCCCCTTCCGTGGCCGCGGGGCGTCGTCGGTGGTGGAGATTGGGGGAGGTATTGTAGCCTCCCCCGAGGAGGGCTCCCCTGTATCGACGGGGAGCGGAGGCTGGGGTTCCCGGGGGCTCCCTACATGCCTGAGGAAGGCCATCTCTGAGGTTTTTACTGGGTAGGCCTCCCCCTACTGGCGAGGAGAGCCCCACATAACCGCCGGCTCGCCATAGCCGGGGTATGCAACTTAATGCATTTTCCTCAGGGGGAACAAAAAAAAGAAGAAAATAAAAAAGGTGGCCATATCACTGCTCTGATGTTATCGTAAGTAGGTAACAACTGATTATTAATGGTAGTATAGCGTTATATAGTGTTATATGGACATTAATTTATAGAGATAAATATTATCATATAGCTTAGATCATCCTAATAATTAGAGAGAATAAGAGGCAAATAACATGAATTTTCAGTCAAACATATTTCCTAAGTTATTCCTCTCCTGTCAAGTCCACGTCGGTGTGGCATAAAATCAGGTGCGGGTGGGATCATGTGGGCATTAATAATGATAAATTCGTGTCATTAATTCGCACGGATTAGTCTCGGAGGCCGAGTGCGCGCCGCCGATAACCAAATATTAACTCAATTAGTGCGGAGACGTGCTAGACCCGCATTCAAATGTCTGCTAATCCTATCCACAGTTTTCCCGACACACTGTAGGAATTAGAAATGGACCGATGTTTAGTCAGTATTATATGTATTTTTGGTATTATGGAGGTGAAATTCTGTACTATTCAAAGGTAATATTTTTGGTTATATTGGTTTGTGCATTTTTATCTTGATTTAATTTATGACAATTTTAAATATAGAATATTAATATTCATTAAATATTCATTTAATCGTGATCATATAGTGATTTGAAATTGATTACTTATATTGAAAATGAGTTTATCTCCTTTTCCTTTAAAAATGATAAAATGAGAAAAAAGGAACGTTAAAGCAATTTGAATATTTAGAAAACAATTTAAAATGTATTTTAAAATAGAATAGATATACATATTAAAACACTGTGTTTAAGACTGAGGACTATGCAATTAGACACCTCGTTACTATTCCAAGGAGGGCAACTGAGGAGCTGGTCAATGAATACAATCAAAAAATGGCGCTCAGAGCCTAGAATCCCGCAGGAACCTACATACATGTAGAGCGAGAGAAAAAAAAAGTATATAAAAAAGATATCATGGTCGTGATTTGTTCTTTTGTTACAACTATTTAACTAGATTATGTGTTTATATTGTATATGTCGGCGCTGCAGTCGCAAATTAAAAGTAGTTTTATGATTATCATTTGTCTTTATTGTCATTACTTTGTAAAATAATAATTAATGGACTTTGAAAATATTTTGATGAATTAAGATCATAAATTTGTTATCAAAAGTTGTGAAAATACTTAGAACTAAGTTCCTGATCAGTTACAATAAATATTTTCTTAATATGCTAAGTTTAAATTAATATTTTGATTTATAAAAATGATTTCATGTATTACAATTATTACATCAAATACACTGCAGTAGATATTAAGTCTCTAAATGTGTTACTTCCGAGACGTGTGATGGGATGTTGAAGATGACACGGCATACTTACGTCGTAAATTAAAAGGATCTTAATATTTTCATTTATTGTTATACTTGGTAATAAAATTAGATCATTATTAAAACGAGGGAAACTTATTTGACTGTATTTAAATAACGGAAGTACGCAGAAACAATTAAATGGCGACAGCCGCAATGAAATTTAAAAACAAAAAGTTAATTTAAAATGTTTTAAAATTATTTCATTATTTTCCTGGAAGCGTTAGAGGTCGAAGAATAGTGAGTACCAACTTGTGAAATTTGTTCTATTAACTTGCAATATTGGTAAATATCGAATAGTTGTTTGAATAGTTGAAAGATCGTGTAACTTGTGATTCATCAATCTGTATAAATCATTTGTAATGATAACCAAAACGGTAGTGATAAATTTAGGTGTTTTTAAAAACGCTAATGATATTTCCACGCCGTTATATATTATAGGCAATTACAGATATATTATTTATGTGCGAATACTTAGTTAAATGTATAATATTTTGTTTAGTTTGATAGCACTAACACATTTTTGGACAAGAATATAAATAATATTCTTCAGTTAATTTATATAATATTATTTTAAATACTTAACGATATATAATGGGTTATTGGGTATTATAAAATAAATACTTACAGCAAGTAAAAGTGTTTGTATATCTGGGATCAATGTTTATAAGACGACACGTAGATAGGATGGGCATAAGACGAAAGGCAAAAGTAAATATGAATGAGCCAGTTGGTAGGCGACGAACTAGACGAACATACTTAGACCAAATACGTGGTAGTATTTATAAAGGACAAGGAAGCTAGAAAAATATGTTTTGAGCATGGCAAGTAGAAAACTGATCTCTGCCTACCCTCATAGGAAAGAGGCGTACAATATGCATGTTAGATATCCATAAGACAGAAGTAAATCATGCCAAATATACAAAAACTGTTTGTGATTTACTTTTTCTGTGCATATAATATCATACATTATCTGAATCACTTATCATTAAATTTCATCTCTGCTTAATAACTGATCTGACTCTTAACTTGGAACGAGTAATCAGTGGAAATGCCGTACTAATAGTTACAGCGTATTAGCTCACAGTGAAGGGCCGGCTAATTGCACTAATCCAATTAATAGTAGCCAATTGCAGACAAACGCATTGTTAGTCATGACAGATAGCTACGGGTACATGGCGCATCTATTAGGTTTAACTGTGCCTGCCTAAGCCAATTAAATTTGCAAATTTTCTTTTTTTTTCTAAGAACTTCGTTGACAGCGTGGTTTTCACACTGACTTAATTTAATGCAATCAGTAGTTAGTCGAACTTAGACTTAGTAGGTTTCAAATTTATAAGGTGCCAATATGCTTACCGCTTTTTAAATTTAAAATTGAATTTGCAGTTAAAATAAGTTCTTGCCCTTCGGTAGGATAATATGAATAGATCGATTGTATCACAAACCAATGTACGAAGTCAAACTCTTTCTGTACAGACGATTTATTATAGCTTGTCTTTTACGTTATCTGTTTCATTACTTAATAATAATAATAGATTTATTTCACATTTTACATACATACAGCTTACATCACATATATAATTCTTGTTTACAATAAACGTTCTTATAGCTACTACATAAGCTCGCTGGCTTCCAAGCTAGGTACAAACCTGTGGTTTGGAAGACAGTGGTTCAGTCTCTGAGCAACAGTACAAATCAGACCAGAGCAAGCACCCGCACATACCAATGTACCTACTATATTTGTGTGGATCTAAACTATTATCCTATATGTGTACGCATGTATGGGTGTGTGTGTGCGTGTGTGTGTGTGTGTATGACTGTGTGTGTGCGAGGGTGTGTGTGTGTGTGCCTTTACAATTACGCGTATGTAAGTATGTTCAGCTGTCATATGCTGAGCCATATGCCTTTTTGTTCCAGAAGACCTTTTGTAACTAGTTTTAAGTTTATCTATTGTGATTTGGAGCAAATAAACATTATTATTATTATTATTCATATATTAATTAATAATCTTAAATTAAGTTTTTTACAATATAGATATATAAAATAAATATAAATACTATAACAAACTTAAACCTAGTATGCCGCCGGTAGCGAGGCAAGGCCCAAACAAACCGGTGGTTAGGGCTGCAGACAGAGAAATCTCCGGACAATACGTGCCGTGTCGAGAATCACTGCTTTTTGTATCCGACCCTATTAATATTATTATGTCACATATGTGTATCATGGTCTTGAGTACTTCCTATACAATTAGAGCTTCTGTGTCTTTGTAATTTAATTTTAAAAGCCTCTCCTTAATTTTATACTTGCAAGTATATTTATTTAGGTTGTGCAATTCAAGTTCGTTGTTGAGTTTGTTATATGTTCTGCAGCTAGCGGCTGCATTGTGTCGCTTAGCGTACATTTAATATTCAAATACCGGACTTTCCGTCTCTTTCTCTTTTTGTTAAATGTGGCTGTGGCGGGGACAGAGAATGTTGCCTAAGGATAGTCTTTAATACCTAACATTGTCTAACTCTTAAAACCTTGGCTTCTTTGTAAAGCTTATCAGTGGGATATCTATAAGGTTTCCTAAGCCATACTTTTAGCACAGCCCGTTGCGCGCGCTCAATTTTGAGGAAGCAAGTTTTAGCTGCTCCCCAAATAGGAATACAATATGATATAATAGACTCGCCCAACGCCGAGTACACTGTTTTTAAGATGTCATTGTCTGCGGAATTGCGTAGTTTTTTAAATACAAATATCAACTTTCGGATACGGTCTGCAGTATGATGGATATGTTTATACCAATTAAGACATTGGTCTAGCGTGACTCCAAGATATTTTAGTGATTCTGATCTTTTTATTAACGGACAGGAGCAGTGGTCATCTGTACGGTCGCATAAGTGCCTTAGCAGCTTTATAGATGAATTAAGCGGAATCGAGGAGGGTCTTATAGAAAAAGTCATGAACTTCGTTTTATCCACATTTGCATTTAGCCACGCTGTCACAGTATCCAGCACGCGTTGGGAATGCGAGACTGCTTCTTCCCAATTGGTCCCAGTTACAACCAGGGCTGTATCGTCAGCATATGAAAAAACTTGACAATTTGGTATGTTCATGGCGCAAAGATCATTTACGTAAACCTGAAAGAGAGTGGGAGAAATAATGCTACCTTGAGGTACACCGTATTCTAGACAAGCCTCCCGACTTACATGTGAACCAATTTTTGTACATTGTCTACGATTTGTCAGAAAACTTTTATATAAACTGATCTCTTTTCCCCTCACTCCCACTGCTTCCAGCTTGCGCAGTAAGAGGGGATGGATACAGTGTCAAAGGCCTTTGAGAGGTCCAGAAATATAGCTAAACATTTTTTTGTGGAGTCTACGTTCCTTACAACATATTGGACTAGAGAATTGATTGCATCTTCTGTGGATCGCTTCTTTCTAAATCCAAACTGATTTTTAGAGATTTTCAGGTTACGGTTCATTATCTTTTCCAGTATTTTAGAAAGAGTAGAGAGGACTGAGATGGGTCTGTAGTTATTAACATTATGTCTGTCGCCGCACTTATATATTGGATGTACTATAGCCTTTTTCAATGCATCAGGGAACACGCCCGTCTAGATCGCCAAATTACATATGTGTGTAAGAATGGGAGATAGAACAGTGCATGACATTTTTAGAATTTGCGTCGAGATTCCGTCCCAGCCAACAGCACAGTCATCTCGTAAATTCATAACTATGTTTTCTATTTCAGATACTACAATATTCAGTTGAACCATAGAATTTGGGGATACACATTGGGGTAAAGGTGAAGTAAGCCGGTCAGGTATTTTGCTGGCGAAGTTTTTTCCTACATTTGCAAAGAACGTATTTACTGAACTTACAGATTCGTGAGGGTCTTCAAAAATTTTAAGGAGTTCCAGAGGTGCTGTATGCGATTTCTCAGTTTGTGAAACTTGCCTAATTATCTCCCAAGTTATTTTTTTTTTATTATTTTTGGCATTTTCAAATTCTACTCTTTCATATTCTCGCTTAAGATTTTTTAGCAGGTTGTTACAAAAGTTACGATATCTCTTGTAGGTTGAGCTCAGTGTAAGGCTATTTGGATTTTCTTTAACTTTTCTATACATATTGTCACGATTACGTATGCATCTTAATATACCGGGCGTTATCCAGGGCTTTAGTATTCGCTGTTTACAGGGTGTGGTTATGGTATGAGAGTGTAATTTAATTATCGACATAAGGATGTTAATAAATTGGTTGGTCACCTCATTTACCTCATTAAGTAAGAGAAGAGCAGATAAGTCAGTGTTTTCAATATCATGCTTAATTGCTTCTTAATTTAATTTCGTAGATATATATTTATTTGAAGGTAAAATTTAAATTCATTAATATAGGGTAATGATCAGTGACCGGGGATTCAATAACTTGAAAATGAGTATTCACTAAGAGTAGTAACTTGATAATGAGTATTTACTAAGACGTGGTCAAGGCAGTTATTAATTCTAGTGGGAATAAGGTGTGATGGTAGCATCCCATGACTTGCCATTAAATTTAGGTAACAGAATGAGTTAGGATCAGAATTATTTTCTTTTATGCGTGTCTATGTTTATATCGCCGATCAATATTATATGTCTGTAATTGGAAAGAGATTGAAGTACCGTATTTAGACTATTAGTAAAGTTATCTATAGTTTTATTTCAAGGAGATCTGTATGTTGCTATAATCGCTATACTAGAATCAATAACAAATATTAGGTTATTGGCTTCATGTAATGATCTAGATATAGATATGTGTGGTAGGCAGTCTTTTATATAGACTACCACTCCCTCATTCTGGTTATTAACTATTTCAGTACTGTAAACTTTGTCAAAATTAAGATATCACACTCGATATTTAGCGAAATTAGTAAAAGTCGAAATGCGTCAAAATTTTTATTAATACTTCGGATATTGATATGCAGGAGAGTAAGTGACTTTTTTATTATTTAGAACATACTCGTACCTGCGACAGTCAGTAGTTGAACATAAGTAAGATCTACCCACACTGAGATCCTCCAGATCAGAGTTTATGTTAATAATATCAGACATTTTTTTTATTATATTACTTTTATTACTTTGGCTTAGAGTTCTGCTATTGTGTGATTGCAGGCATATACATAAATGTATTGTTAAATATTTATTTTTACTTAGTTTTATACGAAATGTTTTTGCTAAGATGATGTATAGAAGAGTACTATGTATATGATATGTAGATTTTTTTTATTTTTTAATCATATTACTATTATTACTTATGGTTGAAATTTCTTCCAAGCTGTGGTTGTAGGCATATATATGTTATGTCAAAAATTTATATGTATATAGTAAGAGTAATGTATATATGGTATGTACTCGTACATGTCTTGTTTGAAATATGTTGGAGTATGTTATACGGGACGCTGAATTTAATTGTGTAGAATACATGTATTTGTATGTGTTTACTTGTTATGTATCTTTGTGTAATTATAAAAATAACAAATATCCAGACCACCGTTACCCTCCCCCCACTAAACTTATAATTAATTTCGCATACATACTGCATTAGAATGCAAACTATAGTCAATCTTGAGGTTTCAAATCTTTCAGTGCCTTTTCCGATTTGACTAGTATTTGACTTGCACCAGCTGTTCTTCTTAAGAAAATATTACCATTCATCACCCAGCAAAAATCGTAGTTGTTGGCTTTAGCGAATTCCCGGCTCATGTAAAACAGTTTTTTTGTATGTGTAGGGAGGTATTCTGTAACATCGGACGCCGGAAATGCTGAGGGTTTTTTGCAGTGTTTAATTTTCGGGAACAGAATGAGTTTTATTATATTTTTTTAAGGCAGATAATAAGTTTTTTTTTGTATTAACTTGTAGAAATTCCGCTAGAATCATTTTAGGTGTTCCTGCTTTACCAGGTATACGGCGAATATCTCTAAGATCCGTAGAATTAAGTTGGATTCGTAGAATTAACTTACTACATTACTACGTCTAACACAATAAAATTTAAGAGCTTCAGGATTTCCTTCATTTCAACTATTCTACCGTTGAACTCAACTACAGATATTCAAACGAGATCATATACAACGTGTCCCAACATTCAACGAAAAGAAGCCACCAGAGAGTGGACCTACTCATGGCTACTCGAGAAAAAATAGAAGAAAAAAAAATGTCTTTTGTTTTTAATTTACAAAATAACAATGAACTTCTTCGAAAATTCACCACTTATGGTATTTTTAACTACCATCACTACAATTTTTCAAATATTTCACATATATATATATTTTTTTGTATTAGCAACCTAAGTAGTATTTTCTACCCACCAAAACCCTTAAAAATACCTGAATTTAGATAGATTTTACACAAAAAAAATCTAAATATTTTTGCTACTAATGTTTTTCAAAGATTTTTACTTTCAATTCACTTTCACGCATCGTGGTGTATAAAAATTGTATCGACACTACTATGGCAATTTATTTAAAAAGTTGACGCAACTAACCAAGATTCCAAAATGGTATAATACTTTACGGAAACTATACCATAGATGGTATAATATATAGTAGTATACCATAAGATGTGTAGGTTTCGAAGAATTTCATTTATATATAGTAATTTAAAAAAAAAAGATTTTTTTTTCTATTTTTTCTCGAGTAGCCATGAGTAGGTCCACTCTCTGGTGGCCGCTTATCGTTGAATTTTGGGTCACGTTGTATGTTAACCTAACTAATCATAGAATGAAATGAGATGAGAATGAGATCATTATTTGCTCTTTTAGGCCGTTATAGCGAATCTAAAATTTCACGGTAAATACAAATGGATTAAGCTCTTGTAGTATTCCACTTATATTCATGACATTTTATTAAGAAATAATATTGCAATGCAAGATTTTGCGATTCAACTCACTTTTTTTGTATTTATAGTCACTCATAATATTATTGTTACATTTAACATTAATGATTAAATATTAAAACGTAATAAAGTTATTAGATTATAGACTTTGTAATTTAACCTTAATAGCGCACAGTATGATAATGTAACACGAAAACTGATAGACCTTATTGTAAAAAAAAGTAAGAAAAAATAAAACTAAATGAAGTTTATATTATATTGGTGAACTTATTTCTAATAGGGATTTTTTCTAATCAACTCATGGCAGTGTAATTGGTAGTTTAGTGAAGTGACACTAAAGTGTATTGAAAATTAAAGAAAATTATATATTATAATCTAAATATTTAAAAATACATAAAAACAATACATATAATGATACACAAATAATAATATAACATATATACCTTTATAGGTCGCGAGAATACATACATACAATATCTAAGATCATAATAGGTGACATCAACTTAGTATACTCACATGTAACTGATATAACAAACTTGGTATCAAACTCAGATCACAATAAAAACGTGCAATTGGATTTTTGATTCATAAAACAATTATAATCCTTCGACATTATTCAATGGGTCTTTAAGGCAAACATAGGCAGAAAGCAAACTCAATCCGGCCGCGTCTCGCGAATAAGACGGTTCAAACAAATTATTTGACATAATATCGTTAATTAGAAACCCTCCTTTGTAACCGAGGGTGGGGTAATTAGGTTCGAATGCTCTGAATGGGACCTTTTTCTGCTCGTTACGGCTGAAACAAAGGGGCAAAGAAGTAAACAGACCGTATTCAACCAAGGATTTGCATAGAACCTGACAATGAGTTTGACTTTATTAAGGTTTGCAACTTTGTTATTTTCTAAGTCTGGGTAGAGACTTGTGGAATTAAGCATAAATTCTTTGTCGGAAGTAAATTTTTTGGAAAATATTCTTTATTATTTCTTCCGAGTTAGTAGATGTAGTGAGTTAATAGTAATCTTCAATACCTTTTGTTAATTTATGTAGCAAAATAAAAAGAAAAGTTGACTAACGTAAATCATATCGTAGTTTACGCAATTCTGATTTTAATCATGTCCTCGTTTTTTTTACTAATTATAAATACATTTTGTTTGTCTTAATCTGCTTAATCTGCTTACTAATTTCGGATATAATATTGAAATTATTATATAAAATTTCAAAGTTTCGAACGCAGCCCTCATAAGCCTTTCTTTCCGCGCCCCAAGTCGCGAACGAGTGGCTCTAAGACGAACCCCGAGATTTAATTGCCCTGCTATTGTTCCGCCTGATTTGATTCTGTATCTCTCTATAGGGTACAATCATAATAACCAGCTTAGCGGTCCCACTGCCGTCCTACACAAATATGTAACTGACATCTTAAGAAATACATTTTATTTATTCTACAGTCAATATTGACATTAAAATATCGATACATATCTAATTACTTCATGATCTATTTATAAAACTAATCTTATCATATAAATATATCTTTGTTTACATTTAATTATTATCGAGAAAGATAGAGCAAAAGCAAAGAGCAAAACTGGAACACAATTGATAAAGATAGAAAATGATCTTTTTAAAAACATCAACAATTTAGATATAAAGTCTGGTTGTAGTTACAAATAAGCACATTTTAAATATTCATTGAAATCTTCAAATTTGTAATGCCTTATCATTATATTAGCAAGTTAACGGTCAACAGATATTATATCAGATACGTGCATCTGCGTGCAGGGTGACGTGTCATGCCCACTCTTTCCCTGACAATTTGGCCAAACAACAACTTGCCTCTAATTGTGTTTGCGATTCCTTTAGAAAGCTCTTTTGACTCCACTCTCAATTGTGAAAACTCGTTTAGGAACGACGTTAAATACGACTGAATTTCAGATAATTAACTCAGATTACGGTCTTTATGCGAATAATTCGCTTTTGTAGCTGAAAATTTGAATGAAAGCGAGCATTGCAAGAGCTTGATGTAACCAACCATGAAGCTTACTAGCGTGTATTCGTGAACTAGTTTTTGAGCTTAAAAACTACGGAATATTTACACTATATATTTATAATTGGGTACAATGATAAAATAACGTAACACATTCTTTGAATATAAAGGAAAGAAATAATATATGGAAAGAAATCAAATACTTCAGATGCCATTATTTTTCCTTTATGTTAATTTTTTTAGAAGATTATTACTAAATTTTGTTTGTTTTAATTACTATAAACCTGTATTGACTAAATTGGGTACAGGCACTACCTATTACTTTTGAACATATTTCAGTTAGTAAATTTAATTGGCTTGGTTTATTCAGACTATTAAGTTATTGTCTATGGCAAACCTGGCGACAAACACACAGTCACTCACACAAAAATATATAAAAATATTAAGTACTAGCTTTCCACCCGCGGCTTCGCCAGCGTTATATTCGAATTTCCCACAGGAAGGATATGTTTTAACAATACTGCCATACAACCTTTCACCCCCTCCTTTCAACCTTTTACAACCCTTTTCTGCTTTAAAAGGTAGCCTCTGTCCTTTCTCAGCCTCTAGACTATCTGTGTACCAAATTTCATTTAAATCGGTTCAGTAGTTTTAACAATATTTCCATACAACCAATAATCCCTCCTTTCAACCTTTTACAACCCTTTACAACCTTTTTTGCATGAAAAAGTAGCCTATGTCCTTTCTCAGGCTCCAGACTATCTGTGTACCAAATTTCATTTAAATCGGTTCAGTAGTTTTGGTGTGAAAGCGGAACAGACAGACAGACAGACAGAGTTACTTTCGCATTTATAATATTAGTATGTATGTATGTATAGTATGGCACAAAACAATGAGCTTTTCCACAAATACTATTTTCACAGTACTTTTGATTAAAATTTCACCGTCTTCAATTTTCACAGATGACACTCCAGTTTTATTTATTTGAGTTCATTAAAATGACGATAACTTTTTTTTTAATGAACCGATTTTGATGAAACAAAGTTTAGATATTATTCTGAGTTAAAACAAAGCAAATAGTGAAAGTTTCAAGCAAATCGGTTCAGTACTTTCGGAGATAAACGTGAACATACATACAGACAGACAGACAAAAAAATCCAAAAAATTTTTTTTGCTTCTAATAATCTATTTAAGTGCATGTTAGTGCATGCTATCCATCAGTCAAAAATACTAAATGTACAGACAAAATATTTTTACTGTCTTATTATATGTATAGATAACAATTTCTATTTGTTTTTATAGTTAAAACCTTGTAGTAACTACATGTAATATAAGCCCATAGGATAAACATCAACGACACAGATTTGTAAAATATGGCAAGAATCATTGACATTATTGAAATTTTCCATTTCTCAATGATCTACAAAATTTGACAAATGACAATTTCGGAATTGTTCTTATTTATTCGATTGATTGACAATAGTGTAACCAACGTGCGCATATCGAATATAAAGCGATTGAAAGCCTGATGCAAATTCAGAAAACCCCATTATAATCTGCATCGCACACCGTTGAACGCTCTTTTCATTCGATGCCTTTTGTTAACGGATTCAATTAAGTTTACAGCGGCGTCGAGGTCAGTTAATAAAAACCGAAGCCTACAAAAATTGGCACGTAAATCAAATTCAATAAAGTGGTGCACAATGGGTGTGGAAAGGACATCGGAAAATATCGGCGTCAAACAATGACGCCGGATTGTGAGCCAATCAACTTATATCGACTCGTTGACCATACACCTGACTCGGATAAACCATATTGATAATGGTACTATCCATTTCATTTACACATAAATATAAGTGAATTATAGTAGCAGTAGAACGTTTAAACATTATTAATTATATTAATTCTTAATTATTTTTGTCTCTACTTTCGATATATTAATAAACTAGTTATCTATTCCGCTCCCGCGTTAGTAAAATAACACTAATTGACTTTAAAAAAAACCTCACAATCATTCACATATTCCGTTAAAAACTAACGAAAGCTCAAAGATAACTGCAGAAACCTTAAAAAACCGCAACACAGAAACGGTAAGACTCACTAATGTTAACTATAATTTTTATGTAAATAATTATAATTCACTAATTCTATTCACAAAACAAAATAGTTGACAGGTTATCTGCTTAATATATTAATGAAATAATATTAGTGGAAAAATTATATTAGTCGCTATAACAAAAACGTCACTTGCAGGCTAGTGAAAAAGTTATTTGGCTTATAACCTAGGTATGTATTAAACTAAATGGTTTCGTAATTGGCTACTTATATAAATAGTATTTAAAAATATTTTAATTCGTTAAAATTACATTTAAAAATGAAACTGAAAAGTTTTGCTACATTTTACTTCATCTGACTATCAATTGTTTTTATTATTTTAAAAATTGCATGACAGCAATAATATGAATTTAACTCATATTTTTGTAGCATCTACTATTCATAGCTGGTTTGCAGAATTTAGACGCAGTTATGTCAATCTCAATAATGAATTACATAAAGGTCACCTGGTACCACTAGTACCACTGGATACCACTGTGAATAACAAAAACAATGATACTGTGCGCCGTATAATCCTAAACAGTCAGGCATGTGACCATGATTTAGATGAATTCCACATAGTTCATATCAGCTAACTAGCTGATACTCAAAAAATTGACTACATCTCATGGTGATGTGCTATACTTGCTAGATACAACAAAGGAACTTCAATTTTTTTGTGGTACATAATAACAATATAGTTGCCATGGATATTCTAGAGGTTCAAAGTCGTCCAATGGAAAAGGTTATGCTCTGAATTTCTTCGCTTGATCGAACAGAGCCCGAAGAATTGCAAACTTTAAGTAGCAGGAGACATTGCTCGCAGGACTAACAGACAGAAATATTCCCATGTGGTTATATCACCGCAAACGAAACGTTGGTAAACATCCTACAATGTATGTAGATCCAAATTTGGTGTAAATTCTAGTTTCTTTGGTGTCGATTCCTTTCCAATGTGTAAATTATTCACCTTTGATTGATTTTCTCTCGAATGTTAAGCACAAGCTTTTGAAATTGTATTTTTCTGTGATAACATTTTAATGAAATCAAAATATTTATCCGTAATGCTTTATAGAATGAGTGCCTTCCGCTGCAATTTTCAACTAAAGAACATTTACGAACGATGCGGATTTAAGAATGGCGTATTTTCAAAATTTTCACTGCAAATCTTTTTACAAAATGGCCTACACTTATATATTTAGGATTTGTGTACAGACAACGATTGTCAGTCCCATTAGTATATTTATTTTATATATTGTTAGTCGGAATATACAATTAATCCTTAATATCAAATTCTAGTGATATACACACAAAAATCACTCACATGTAAGAATTTCCTCTTTTTTTTTTCGGGGGTAATGCTCCTCTTGCACCGTGACACCGCGCTGGCAAAACGCGGCCGTGTCGTGAAGGGGCTCTCCGGTCTGAGAGACCGGCCTACCCACTAAAATCCCCCGGTGTCCCCGGTGTCCTCTGAGCCCATACCGGGGGGCGTTACGCTTTCGCGATTCTACCGCCACACGCCCACAGGCTAACTCTACTTAGTTAGACGAGTTATCGTCAATCGATAGTCAGAGAACACTAGGATAATCACCCAGGTAGAGAAGCACTTCAACGGCGTGCGTGGTAGCCACCCGCGCACACTGCCTTCACGGTAGAATTTTCTCTTACTTATTCTTCATACAAACAAACACGTCTGGATATTCACTGCTTACTGAGATTATAACGATTAACTGATGGTTGGTGATTTGGAAATTTTAAGTTAAGCACTACACATGGGGATGTGAATCATCTCTTTTTCTAAATAAAACAACAACAAATCAAAATACGAGTAACTCAATTTATATGTCAGCCTGTCGTAGGATTGGTATTGTGCGTCACACCCCTCCCAATTAAGAATTCTCGTCCACCTTTCCACGTTCTCGAATTAATCGCCCGAAAACCTCTCTATTAAAGTTTCTTTCGAGTTGTTTAAGAGGCTCAAGTGCCTTAAAACTTCACTGATAATGTTAAACATTCATTTAAGTGCGCGAGACTCTACCAAGTTCAAATCGTCGCATAAATCTTCTAATACTTGACTGTTTAATATTCATATCACTGTTCGGCGCAGAATCCGAGAACGGATTTACTCAGAAAAGGCGAAAGCCCCTAAACAGTTATGCCAATAATGTATATGTAGGCATGCTTTATCAAAACGTCGGCGACGTTATAATATTTATATAAAAAACGAAAAGAGGAACATTGCCGTTAGAATTTTCGATTGTGTTTTTTATAACCAAATACTCGTAATTACCAAATAAGCTTACCTGATAGTAAATATCACCTTTAAAATTTGCGGAAATCTGCGCCCATCATATGTAGTTCATATATAGTTTATACTTATAGTTTATACTGCCAACTTATGACATAAGTTGTAATGTCATAACACTCGGTAATTTAACAGTCTATTTTAAAAATAAGTATGCCGGAAGTACGCAACTATATGGATGTGGTATAGAGTCTGTCTCCGTTAAACAAAATAATTATACGAGTAGTTATAAAAATCCAATACATCAAACACTTTTATTTAAAATTTTCATATATTTATAACATATTAACATGAAAATCATAGACTATACTAGATACTTCCATGATAGTTATGATATTGGGAAAATGTTGTCATAAAGAAAATCATAATTACAACATAATCTAATCCGCATACGGATCTCTCCAACACAGTAACATACTTTGATAAATAATACATTATTTAACCTATTTAATCGTCATTCATTTAGGTATTAACATTGGTAAGCGGAACCAAAAAACATGTCAGTAACACGTCAATTTTTTCATTTACAGCACTATTAGGAATCGCTTGTAATAGTACAAAAGCTATCTTAAGGTCAACATGTAAAGTATGAAGTGACGATTATAGTAATCTTAACTGGTAAGCGGAAATGCAAAATCAGCTAAAATAACAAATTTGAAAGCAAGAGTAAGTAATCTAATAAAAATAAAATATATGTATTTATATGCATGTGATTATGTGGATACGTGGGCGCGTTGTGTATTGTGTATTACAGCCTGCATGTCGAAGAATAATTTTTTTGAAAGTGAATACTGTATTATATAGTACTATGTTTTGATGTGTTCGTTGTGAGATCTGCTGACTTAATATTATTATTTGTGAAAGATTTTTAGTCGATAAAAATATTGAGTTCCGATAATTTACTACAATATAATACAAAAAGGCGTATAAATATAAAGTCATTATCATTTGGTACAATATTGTGAAATAATATTGACATTCAAGTATCATATAAATTATTTGATAGACGTTTGATACGTACAAGTAAGTTTTGTATTTGTAAATATTTTTGTCTTCTCTGCCTTTCACTTTATGTAGTTTAACATGTTGAAAATGTATATAGATATTTATTTAAAAAAATACATATGGGAGTAGACGCAATATACAGTGATGTAAATAATAGTTTGCAATGATTGAGAACATTTACACAACATATCGCACTACAACATTTTTTTAATTTTGAAAAACAACAAAAATCTTTTATCTTGTAGTAACTACTAAAACATAAACTAATAATAATGCTATGTAGAAATTATATATAGAAATGATGATGAAACCGTAATTTAAAATAGTTTAACCAAATAAATCAACATAATAACACATTATTAAAACCCAACGCCAAAGATACGTGTGACAAGCTCGCATTTTTTTTTCTTTTTTCCTCAGGAGAGGACCTCAGCTGAGAATCCATCATGGATACCAATGCAACAGGCAAGCAGGGATGCGTTGATTACGTCAGACTCCTGGTGCTGTCGAGGCGGCTCGACCACACAGACCTACCGACTAAACTCAGCCTAAGCCTTTGATCCTATTGACCCTACTGGCTTTATTGACGAGATTTGACAAGCTCGCACCGACTACTACATATATATAGGCAGAGATCACAATTTTCCACGATCAAAACATACTTGCCTCGACTTTCATTAATACTTAATGTTTTTTTACATTTACAGATTAATCTTGTTAACATTAAGTCGAGAGAATAAAATGAAAAAAAAGGAGAAGGAATTTATTATCTGATGATAAATGGGTGTCAGGTGCATGGATTGTAACTAAACATAACCTCATAATCCATGCATTTTTTAAAAATAATTTTCATTTTAATGATATGATATTTTTTTTTTCTCTACGGTTGATTCTGGTTAAAAAAATTACAGATGCAGAACAATGTCCTTTTGCGTATGTGTTAGAAATGACAGCTCGCGAATGGTTAGTCCAGCCGTATCAGTAGAAATTCAAGACAGCGACCTAAGTCATGCACAATACTGTTTATTAACATTTATAGAACAGTATTCCTTGATATTCAGAAACACAGAGGAAATGCTTAGTTAAATATGATACAAATTGGCAAACGATGACAATCGTATTAGTATAATTGAAAATTGAATAAATACTGCATTATTTCAAAAAAATATTAAATTTTCCGATTACTCGCACGCTTTTCAATGGTAACTGAAGAGCAAACAAAACGCTGAGAACGTACTGATGGCGTGAGTCTCATCAAACGTTGAGAATGCTCTTGTGGCGTGAGTGTCAATCTTAGTCCTTAGACCTAGTCTTCTAGGTCTAAGGACTAAGATTATTTCGATTTCTGTAGTTTCAGCTTATCTTTTGAAATAGTTTCATTGTAATCTGATCATTTTAAATAGTACCTTATTTATGAAATCATCCCAAAATTCTGAACAGAAATTCAAAGCAAACATTACAAGTTGCTAATTCTGGTTAAGTCCCACAACGGTATCCTTAAGGCCGGGTCCCAGCAGCCAATGTTCATATTAGGTGTGCGATAAAATAAAATTTGAATAGCATTGCAGCCCCATTACCATTCTAGCACGATAGGCCCCACGGGGCGCCACGGGCTTACTCCGCGAGTATGCTCAACACATTCACTGTGAAAATGCTTGCTTTGAGAATAAAGCCCTTAGTTTTCTTTCTAGATTTAAACGACTTGTTTGAGATGAATTAGCTTTTATATTATTCTATTGAAATCAACAATTAATACAGTATGTGTTTATAAATTTTATAGATCCAATATGAAATAATACATTTCGTAACTCAATAAAGTGAAAGATATTATAACTAACTTTCTGCCGCAGTTCCGTGCGCTTTCTAAAGGAAAGATATATTATCCCGCTGTAATAATTACCTTATGTTCTTCCCCATGTCTCCAACCAACCTTATATCAAATTATACCGCAACGCGGCCAACTATTTTTATCAGATTTTTCTAGAGGAAAATATAGAGAAATAAGTTTTTAAATAACCGTATAAATATTCGTATTCCTTACGTCTTTCTCCGGATCTCATACTATCCCTATATCAACTTTCATCAGAATCGGTTCAGTAGTTACGAGCCTCAAGTAAAAACTTAAATCTCCAATGTATACATACCCCCTTCAGGGTAAACTTTGAATATTGTTGTTTTATATCTAATCAAAAGATTAAAAAATAAGTTTCAAACATCTAGCTTTAAAAATAAAGTACTTTCCATACATTCTTTCATCCCCTATTTGAATCCGCCCTTACTTTTTTGGCATCAAAAAGTTAATTATATCCATCCTCAGGCTAGACTATATGTGTACCAAATTTCAATTGAATCGGTTTAGAAGTTATATTTAGCATTCGTTGTCAATATAAACAATACTTTCTTGATTTTAAAACAGATTCATAATCCTAACTAAAAATTTGACATAATCCAGATTGTTCATAATAGATAATAAAATTTATAATTAACATTGCGTATTGACAAATCAACATAAATATAGCAAAGCTTAATGCTACAATAATAACAATTGGTAAAACATTTAATTAACAACTCGTGAATATTTCAGTTTCACAGATTCGTTTTAAATCAATTCAATATGTCTATTGGAAACGCAACAATTAAACTCTACAACCACAGACACCGTATAAATGTAAGTAAAATTAGTCCCATATAAGTAATAAGTGAACAAAAATATTTAGAAATAACTTTTAAAATATCTAATACATTAAAAGAAGGCATTCGGAGTGCAAAGCAATTGTGGGAAGCCGCCAAAACACGTAGCTCGTTCATTCGAGTCGTTACGGTAAAACCGAATTTTTAAGGTCTCTACCACCCTAACGTTCAGTGTAATAAATGAGAGAAATGCCAAGAACGTACAGGATAGGACAGGTCTTTCTTAGTTGGTTACGTTATAGTCTGAGCAAGTCGTTCTGACGTCGCCACATCAGCGGTTTGGTTGCAATCTCAGGTTCATTTGTGGGCTATATCACAACGTTAGTGTTCTTTCGATCTGTGTCGGACACTAATCGTAAATGTTACATAGTATTCTATGTTAAGACTGTATTCGCAGGTTTCCCTTATACAGTCTCATTCAACATTTTCTCTGTAATTTCTGTCTACAAATATAGCAACTAGAGAATTCATAATAACTTTCAATGACATATTGTATAAAATTTATTGAATAAAACTATGTTCATATTGATGTTGCATAAAATAAGTATCAACAGTTACCCATAACGGGTATTGCAAATACATATTTCTTAATTTTTACCTTTAGTCGAAGTTTTATTTGAAGAATGTCTGTAACATATTTCTTCATTGTAGTTGCAACAGAAGACAAGTCTATAATTTATTTCAACAATGTTTATTTTATTGCGAAATATTAAAATTTTATATGTGAATTTTATTACCCTAATCAGATTAACTAAATAAAAGAAATATGCATTCAAATGTATAATTCAATAAATGTTCTTTCCTGTCATATTAATTCATATGTAACACTCATTTCACTAAAATGCACTATATTAAAAATCCATACATTTCAATATAGGATACAAGAAATAAATTGGTGACATTCCGATTACAAACAGAAATTAAGTTAATTCGACAGACGTAACAATTGTAAAACTGAGAGAAAAGTATAAATAATTTGACTAAGAATTTTTTTTTCATACATGCTGATTATTGCAACTTAGACATTGTGTCATTCAATAGAAAAATAGCGCCTGATTTTGAGCGCGATTTCTAAACAAAAAAGCGTCGCGTGACATTGACTCGCCGTTGCCAGGCAACGATTTCCCAGCCTGAAGAATGATCGTCAGTAGTTTGTGGAATGGACGAGCCAAAATGGTGTGGAGAGTAGCTCTGTACTAAGTAGAATATGAAGATACATGAAAAGTCGTCACATGTCACAGACGACCCACTGATCCGAGCAATGATAGTCCAGAGGAGATCGCCAAGATCAATGACTAAATTGAAGTAGATTCATTGCGTAGTGCCTGAAAGTTATGACGAATGTCTTGATTAAAAAGATTTTAAAACATCACGTGATTAATGAACGACCCTCAATGTCGATATATTAATTTGACTTTCATTTGCCTACTTTTTTATTTTTCAATTAATTATTATAATTTTATATTAATTAATTAATAATACCAGATTTTTCATATTTTCAAAACTTCTTATAGAAGATATATTTCATTTATTGTGTATAATTATATAAAGTTGGAAAACTTATACAAATATCAAATATTTTATTTCTAATGAAACTCATACACTCTCTATTCCTACAATTCACTATGTTACAGATATAAGCAATATAAATATTGTCTGTTAATATTATTAATTCATTTATAAGAAAGTCAGCTAAGACGCGCCCGCCCAAATCGTGTTTCAGTCAGCAATATTTTTAAATGAGCGACACTTTTTATACACTTGGTGAATTTCTCAGAGGCCACGTCGCGTCGCTCCGGGCGTATTAATACAAGCTCTTAAACACCCCTTACATGAATAATTAGGTATTTTCCGGATTTATCCCTGTCGTTATCGCTCTAACACGCATTTGAAATTTGTAAAGTCATTCTTTCCTCTTTATGGAGGATAATACGTTTTAGCCCCAATGCGATTCTGATTAATGCCTTCAGCTTAAGCAATGCAACTTTGTTTGAGATAGCGGAGAAAAATAAAGGAACGTGACTCGCTTAATTTGGTTTTACAACACCAAAACTGGATGAGAAATGGCACTTAATTATTTTTTTATCTTAGCAAGGAGTTCAGCCATGCTTGAAATGTTACTCTTTTCTAGCAGCAGTTATTTAAAAATGACAAATTCTTCTTTCGAAAACTAGATTGTCAAAGTATCAGCTGTCTGTCCCGTCATTCTGTGATATTAATTTTCCTTAAAATCAAATCAATAAAATAAATATCATAAGAAATTTAAAATGAAATTTAGACTTATTAGTGTTTTATGTTGTGGTGAGTCGATTATTATATATTTACATACACTAATAACAGTCAATAAATGTTACATGTATTTAAATACTTTCAGTTGTGATTTCGGTCCATGAAGTCTTGGCCGAGGGAGATAATGAAATTAAAAAGGGAACATTTCCCTTTATGGTAAGTGCAAATCCGTCTTCTGTAAACAGCTAGAACTAAGGTGTACTTTAAATTTACATTTCCACAAATGACGTAGGCTGCTTCCTAAAGATCTATTAATTATTGTCATGAGTTTGAGTAGTCTAGTTTATTTATTTATTTATTTATTAACTATTGCTTATATCTTCCCCGTGTATTTGTTCTCATTCATTTTTGTATTCACAAATTATTATATACTACCTAATTGCAAAACTACACAAAATCTCTTGCACTAAACTAAAGCTTACCAAATAAGATAATAAATAGTTCGCGTACAAACAATCTCTTTGGTAACTGTCATTATGACAATGGGAAGAAAAATTTGCTTTGTCTCAAGCACTAACATAAAATACACTTATGAAATTTTAACCAACATAATTCTTGCAGAAATAATATTAGATGTTAATTGTAAGATTTTGATTAAAAGTCCCTATGGTTACACTATGGCACAGTGTATATATATAATTAAGGTATTTTATTCCATTGCACTATATTTCGTTACATTAATAGGCTCGATCTCTTTTTCCATTCGGATGTTACATTACTATGGAAGTGACACCATGCTTAGAATGTAATGGAAGATGATGGTCCTTCTGTTGATCCATTGGATCAACGATTTTAGCAAGCGTACGCAGAACGTATATTTAACATATGAATTTGCTCTTATATGCTTTAGGCTTACATCTTGTATTCGGACGAATCTGTGATGAAGTCAGCAGCTGGCCGCTTCCTGCGTGGCGCCGTGCTTGTAAAGCCCGACTGGCTAGTCACTGCGTCCTTCGGCCCGGCCATGATGAATCAGTTGACCGAAGGCTTCCCGCGCAAAACTCTCTTAGCCAGACTTGGCTCTGTTGCAATCGACCCGCTATTCACATTGAGCGATGATGAATATGAACAAGAAAGAGAGGTATGTAATTTGCATTGCATTTTATACCTGTTCTTTCCGTTATTTTTAAATTAGTTGACCCGGAGATCTTCCTGCTGCCTAAGAGTAATAAACGTAATAGTAAAAAAAAGTTCGTGCCAATATCAACCTACATAGCATAAGTAGCTCTTTGCAATTAAAATTTTCTACTTTAAAATATAATTCTTACTGTCTATTTGGTTTCTTCTTAGATGTGTAAATAAGTTTTATATGTTTAATTTTGTTTTATTATCTTTATTATCTAATTCGCAATTCACCAAAAATATTTTTATAATTGTACATAGTTCTACCTTGGGCTGTAAAAAGGAAACTCCCTGACATAATCCAAATAAATGCGATTTATAAATAAACTATGAACAATGTATACTGCACCATAAAAATTGGCAGCTGTTATTACAGAAAGATCATGTGACTGCCATGGATTGAAATAGCAGTTCACTTGTTTTTGCATTTCACTTTTTAATTAGTAACGAATATTGTATATGATATCTTTCCTATGGTCTACGCCATGACCACGATATTAGGAGTAAAATTTATATCGTCAATTGCTAAGAATAGTTTTCAACGTTATTTATAAAAACAGGATTTAATACATATAATTCTATCAACTAGCTACAGGTTTTATATATAAGCTCTATCTACATTGAAACCATGTCATCGGTGTATACTTCCAGCGACCACCATATATTACCATATATAAGGCATATTCCCCATTTTCTGGTATCTTCCTTTCTAGAACTTCGTTTTATTTGAAGTTCATTAGTTACTTGGTATACAGCTGCAGGTATGTACAGGCCATGGACATTCAATGCAATAAATAGGTTTCCCTTTATTCCTCGCTATTGGTATAAAATAGAGTATCCACAGCCGCTCTAAAATCAAATGCTGAGTTAAAACTAGTTTGTTTTGTGATGACACAATGTTCCTTGAAATTCTGTGCAGATAATTCAAATTGTGAGTCCTCAAAACCGCAGTGCCACGCAGTGGTGGCATACAGACATCAGCTTACTGAAAACCTTATTGCCCTTCAATATAACAGCAGCGGTGAACACTGCAACGCTTTTGACAGACAAGTCCATCAAGAATACAGACTGCTTCTTCCTTGCTTATGCGGTAAGCACCATTTTAATGAATCATTTTTTCCATAAAATGGTATATAGCTAAAGCCTTCATTTCACTCAACTGATAGTAACAAAGAACCCGAAAGTGGGAACTCCACCTGCACTTAACTGAAAGATTACCGTTGATTATCGGAAAACAATGGCATTTAGTGTTATATTAGCAGTAAAATTTTGTAAATCCGTGGTAGCTAGCCTTGAGAGCTCAAAAACTAGCAAAAAAACATCTAATACTGTGGCGAAATAGCCTCCGATCCTCTCAATATACACCCGGTGATGCCAATCATTAGACAACGGAGACAGTCATTTTGACCTGGATGCTATTGGAAACTAATGGACGCTAAGAATTTATGTACATCTGGGAATGAGGATGGGAAGATTCTGCGATCTTATTATGCAGATTCGATTTTCTTACAGTTGCTTTCCCTAACATTATGAGCTGTTCGAGTTGTTAACCCGGAACAAATGATAGACAAAATATTTCAAAATATCGGAGTCTCTTTCGCCGCGTATAGGATTTTTTAGTCTAATAGTAAATAACAGACAACAACGATGACAATTTTTCATCAATATGTGCCGAATCCAACCAGTTGTATGAATGCATGCGAGAGTACGAGTGTAGTGCGTTTGGGAGTGGCTGTATATATGACTAGTTGTGCTAGGTGAGCCAAGGAAAATAATACGATACGATCATTATTGCATATTACATGATTTTTCGTAAGATACAAACAATACAAAGATACAATGAACTAGGCGATTTCAATAACTGTTAGTTTTGTAAAGCAAATTTAATTACGGATTAAGATTTAATGTTGTCCTAAATTTAAGATTACAGTTACTTAATATTACCACCATACCAAATTCATACACGAGTAGAAACGAAAAGACAAAATAAAATTCTGCTAATATTCATGCATATTAGCTTTCTTTTCATTAAAATGTTTAAATATGCAACTATCTAGACGTCTACTTCACATTATTCCTTTTTTAGAATCTTATCCACTTCTTGAATAAAGTAAAAAAAATAAAGGTTTATATAAGTTTGACCATTAGCTCTATCAAATACCAACTACGGACAATAGTTTCGTAAGAAATCATAAAAATAAGATACAGAAATAACAGGTAGTCAGCTCATGGAATTACAACCGAAACTCATCCTTATCATCCTAGCAATTAAACCAATTTCTTGCCGACCGACTACACAACTGCTACAAAAATTAAAATATGCAATAACCTCACAATGAAGAAAGACAACAAATAAAATTAATTTCTGGCAAAGTAATTTTGATCAGTGTCATTAATTACATTCATAACATATTTTTTCACAAGATTATTTGCTCTAGACTTTGTTTACTATTTACTAAGCAACGTTGGCTTTGGGTGAACCTGTAATGAATGATGGGTGATCAAAATGTTAAAACTTATCTCAGCTTTTGAAAGTGTGTTATATCCTAATGTAACACTTTCAAAAGCAGATATGAGTTTTGATCTATCTTTACATATGAAATTGGTTTTTTGTACGGGAGGAATATAAAATCAATTTGTACACCGTTGTTATCTATGCACTTCAGCCATCTCATAGGTAGTTTATTGATCGCTTTTCTAAAAAAACAATGTTGGTGAGAATCAATAAACTCTTTGAAGGCAGTTAGGGCAGTCGCATCAAAGTTGAATATTTTTACTTGTAAGAAGTTGAAGTTCCAGAAAAAATGGTAATCTGTTGGAGCAAGATCTGGGGAGTACGGTAGATGTCGCAAACATTCCATTGTAGCTCATCTAACTCAGTGGTTGTTTGTTGTATAGTGTGTGGTTTTTCATTGTCGTGAATCAGCAGTGGCCTAGAGTGATTGACCAATCTAAGTTGTTATCTGCCGTAGTCGTTTCGCCAGATCTTAAAAATCTGTAGTGAACGATATCGGCGCTAGTCCACCAAATACTCACGACTAATTTTATCTGAGTTAATTTTCAGTTAGGGCAGAATTTGACTTGATCTTCAGGGTTCAGCCATTACGATGGGCACTTCCGATTATCGAACATTGTCCACTTTGATTAATGATTCGATTTAAGATCCCTTCATTATTGTGTCAGTTTAACAAAGTAACAAAGGAGTTGACACATGTTTGCAAATTCGATTCACTGTTTGTTGAAGTTTTTTACTTTCCCGATTTGCTTCAAGTGGCTTAATACAGTTTTGTCGCTTATCCCGAAGCCTGTACCTATCTCTGAATCGCTTCCACAATAATTTGCAATTCTTTATTTTCCCTTTTGGTCTCCGGCCGTCGACGGGGTTAGTTCTGAAAGTCAAAATTTCCAGAATGAAAAGTTGAAACCGAAAACGTACCGTGCATTCTTTTGCGAGGCGATAATATAAACCTTTGAGCTGTTTCTGCAGCACTGATACCACAGTAGAATTCGTACTCGTAAATTTATACGTATACTTTGTTTTCTATTTTATCGTAATAAGCGACATCAAAAAAATGAGTACAAAACAAATGAATTTCAAAACTCAAATTTACCTACTAAATTAATTTTATTTTAGATCAAAGTGGTCAGTACGACAAAATGCTAATTTCATATGTAAGTAGGTAGTTCCTACGCCTAATCTTATTTTAGGCGTATCCTTTAACCATCGCGTCACACTATGCGAGTGGAAGATCAGACCCTACACACGCACATTGGTTGCCTGAATTACCATTAGAATGATCGCCAAGACAAAAACACCAATCGAAAAGCATTTAATGCCCACGGTTTTATCGCTATATTTATAATGATCAAAATAAGGAACATTTTCCCGATTGTCTCACCAAACTGTTTATGGGCTTAATTCACCTAAGGCTACGCGAAATTTGGACACGTATCTATCGTACAGAAACGTACGTCGCCGTTTTATATTAAATACTTACTTCTCCATCAAATGCGTGTACAAAATTTTTATATAACTTGTTATTATTTTCTTGCATTTTATGCATTTTTAGAGAAGAACCAGTAACATAACAGAAGATCGGGTGTTGATGCAGCTATATGTTGACATAATGCCAGATTCGCCAAAAGAATGTCAGCCCTATTACCACGAAACTATGATTTGTGCCAAAGATAATGCCGAGGCCAATAAGGGCAAGACTTATGATGGCGAATTTTGTGAAGTAAGTCATGTATTAGTTCCTCGGGTCACTATATATTCTAATAAATACAATTATACAATATTATTATATTAATACAATTATAATTTTGTATTGAAACCAAATATTTTCGATATACATTCTTATATAATTCAATTCAATGATATTAAATTGATGGAATAACTATTGAATGAGTCCCAGTAATATACTAAGTTAAGTGGTAAGATCTATGTTCGGAATTTCCCTGCGTGGTCAAATCAGAAATGATGAAATCCGCAGAGGAGCTAGGGAATCAATATAATAGAAAAATTGCGAACCTCGCAGTAAGAAGGTTGTGTCAAAAGGTCCTTTACCACCTGTTTAAAATCTTTGAATGTTGTTGTTGATGTTAGTAACGCAGTACAGGTCGGTGGACAGAAGTTTTTGGAGGAAGACCTATCACCAGCCAGCACATCGCCAGCAATAGGCGTGTCCCAGTTAAAATAAATAAATAAATAAATATTTGTTACACTTACACCAATTATTTTAGCCCAAACTAAGCTCTATAAGGCTTGTGCTATGGGATCTAGGGTAACGGATAGACATACATATATTATACATATATAAATAATTTTTATTGAAATATATATCAACAACCATGACTAAGGTACAAATACTCGCATTCATCACACAAACATCTGCCCCCACCGGGATTCGAACCCGGGACCTCAGAGATGGCGACACCTTGAAACCGGTGTATTATCCACTCGACTATGGAGGTCGTCAAAATGATAACTGTCATGTCGATTCTTTTCAGGGTAGTCATGGTGGACCCCTTATTTGTGACAATAATGTCGCTGGAATTCAAACTTACGTGGATAACAACTGCAAGTCACCATATATTTACCAGCAGCTCTCAATGTGGAATAATTTCATTACATGCGGCATAGAAGACAAGTGTAATGAGGAGGGATGTGCAAATGTATGTACAGTTACAAACAAAGATGAGATAATATTGTTCAATAGATCAATAGAAATTCCCACATCAAAACTAGTCTCACATATAAGTAGTTCTGTATCGACGACTAACTTCACGACCCTCAAAATAGAAACGCTACCTTATGATGAAGAAGTATATTCTTCTCCTACTCAAACAACAAAGACAACCACAACTCCACCGAATACTAAAGCCGAAACAATAGTCACAACGACTACAACTTCTACTGAAATTTCTACTACAACAACGATTGACACAACCATGTGGCCAAAACAAAAGACTCATCAGACTGATAAGCCATTAGAGGATGAGAATAAAATCGAAAGGCAAATAAATGTAGAAGCTCAACGTCAAAATCTTAAAGCTAATAAAGCAAAAGGTAAAGCTAGTAGAAATGCATATAATTTTATAAGTTTGGTTCCTATTTGTTTATTTAGTTTATTGTGTCATATTTAATATTTTGATTTAAAAATTAAAGTAAAGCAAGTTGTCAGAAAGCTTGTTTTTATTGAAGGTATCACTCCAATATTTGGATAGAAGCTTCCATGTTATTTTTATATTGACAGACAGCTGACATCTCTCTTTTAAATTTTACATACAATTAAATATACTTACTTCGGGATCCTTAAGTTTCTTACTAATTATTCGGGGTTCCAAAACTTGAAAGTTATGTGTACTTAACTGCGACTTGTGAGAATGTAAATTATCCCGTCCCGCCCCATGGGCAATCCTCAGGGATTATACAGCCACCATCACTCGATATGCTAATTGCTTCATGCTTGCGTATCTTGAAATTTGTAACTTGTATCAAAATTAACTTTATTCAAATATGACTTTATAGAAAGCTCTTTTAAAACGTCCATTTTTTTTCCTATCACCCATTCAGCACGTATTTTTAGCTGATAAGAAGAATGGGTGCAAGAAACTTATCAGCTTTATCAAAAGTAATAACATTTACTATAAATTATGTCGTTACCATACAACGTACGTAATGTCTTCAAATCAACACCAAGCATTGGCATCATTTAAATTATCGTTGACTTTGTAATAGCCCTTACTCATGAGCGTCTTTTTAACATGTATCTTGAACTTTTGAAAAGGTAATTCAGCTACATTATGTGGAATCATATTATAAAAATTTATACATTTGCCCATAAACGAACCTCTAGTTTTTTGTTTCTTGTGTTTAAATTATGCATTTGAAAATTTGTTTTCATAAATATACTGACCCGCAAAGTCATTATATTAATCTCTTTAAATAAATCTCTAAGATAATCCTTTGCTCGTAAGTTATAAATAGCGCGGACTGCTCTTTTTTGAAGAACAAAAATACTTTCTATGTTAGCAACCGACCCCCATAATAGTAAGCTATAGGACATAACACTGTGAAAATAACTAAAATAAATTAATCCTGCCGTTTCAACATCTGTAATTTGTCTTATTTTTTTACCGCATATACTGCAGAACTTAGTCTATTTGATAGGGTCTCAATATGTGGATCCCATTGCAAAGTCGGATCCAAAGTAATACCCAAGAATTTAGTGAATTCCACAAATTCTACCACTTTATTATTCATTTTAACAATAGTGTTTACTTTGCCTACTTTTGGGAATGAACATTTTATACATTTAGTTTTATTGGGGATTAAAGATAAATTATTAATCGTGAACCAGTGCAATACTTTAGAAAGAGTACTATTTACAACGTCAATATTGCCGTTTCTTCTGTCAACCTTATATATTAAAGAAGTATCATCGGCAAATAGTACAGTATTACACAAAGTATCAGTGAAGTGTGGGAGATCATTAATATATATCAAGAAAAATAAGGGCCCCAATATCGATCCCTGGCGCACGCCCATTAAAATAGGAGTACTTGCAGACTCAGTCGCATTAACAACAACTTTCTAAATTCTGCTGGACAAATAAGACTCGATTAGTCTAGACGCTGCATCAGAGACACCATAATACTTCAGCTTATTTAATCTCTAAATATAATAAAAATAAAAGGTCTGATGATCTACGCAGTCAAAGCCTTCGACAGGTCACAAAAAATACCAATCGCATCCTGTTTACATTCTCAAGCGCTAAAAATTTGTGAGAAGTGCAACTCCAGCATCGATAGTGCAATGTCCTTTGGTGAAGCCAAACTGGTTTATATGTATAATGTTATTTCCTGTTAAATGATCGGTTAGCTGATTACATATATATTTTTTGGAATATTTTGCTAAGTGCTGATAGAATGGAAATCAGTCGATAATTTACAGAATTTTATTTCCTTATTTAAATAATGGAATTAACTTGCTTAATCAACAAATAATTTGAATATGAACGCGAGTTGCGCAGCAAGTTCCTGTACTATGAATTTAACTATATGAGTCAGAATACCATATAAGTCTTCAGTTTTATTAATACTAATCGAACGGCATGTTTTCAAAATAGTATTAGCATCAATGTGAAAAACATTAAAAACCTTGTTGCATTGTTCTCTACATTCTGCCCCAAGAGGGCTTTGTTTTGCTTGGGCAAGAGCTGAGACTACTTGTAGTTTCAATAGGTATGTGAGAAAAAATGTGATCAAAGCATTGACAACTTAATTGTATAACTTTAATTGTTATACTATTATTTTTTTTACTTTAATTGTTATAATAATAACAATGTTGCATAATTCTTCAGCTTACATCTAGATTGCCAGACTATTATTTTTTAATTCTGCAATACAAAATAGGCTAATAAATAAATATGCCTTTTACCATATTTTAAGATGATACATTTTTTAAATTAATAAATTACTTAAACGTGAATGTATTGTTGGTTAGCGGAAAAAATTAAAAAACTTAATCCGGAAGCTTGTAGAAATTATTGGTTTATAAATAAAAAAAAATATTTTCTACTTATACTTCTCATAGTATATCTAGTAGATTTATTGTGATATATCACAGTCCCTCAATTCATTAATGACTTTCCACTAAGGAATCAGCAATATATTTATATACTCACTAAAGAAATACATAAATATGTATTTAACTTTTGTTATTTAAATACATAGTTGATGGTAAAAAGCTAACCTGAGCTATCCTAACCTAGGAACCCAGATTAGATGACTAAGATTTCCATGTTTTCAGCTTCATCGACTATATGATAGATAGATTTAGCCTGGTATAAACGGAATATACGGTCATAATATACCTTCTTCGATTCATACTGGCTAGAGAGAATAAGCACATTCTAGTTACAAAAAAATAGTCCAATTTTGCTATTTAAAAAGGTAGTATTAACATTGAATGAATGAACGAACGTATTATACATACAGCAATCCGTCAAACTTAACATATCATTGAGATAGCTCTTATAACGCTCATAATAGTGTCAGTTTGTACATCACTTCGTAGAAGTAATAGCCACATTGATAATTTAAGTAGATATTACTAGTGTATTGTTATAGAGATTTCTGTGGATAGAATTACCTTCATTTTATCGGACCAGACTGCCTTCACAAATATCTGTCCAATACGGTCTAAAACTTGTTAATGCTATTACAGCAAGCTGCAGCGGTGCTAAGCTGCCATCTCACTTAGTTCTACTTATTCATAAAACTTCGACACGCTGGAAACTTTGCCTTGGCATCTCGCAGGCTGCATTAAATACCCTTCTTGTGAGAGAAAAGTACAAAAATACTGTTTGGATATAACGATATTTTTATTACTGATCGGTAACCTTAGATGTTCAATTCTTCAGGTGGGGTCAGTGACCATTTCTTAAAATATGTAAATTTAGGCCAGTTCTGAATTTCTCCAAAAAATTTAAAATCAACTACTAATATTTTGTGAGATACTCAAAGAAGTTTGTGTGCGATCTACTTTGACGTGCTTGCAAGGGAACATGTATTTTGAATATCCTTCATAAATCTATAATAAGATAATTATTATGACAAAAAAAGCTAAAAGATAAATAATCTTAGAGATAAAGGAAATCTTTACTTTTTCTTCAGCAAAAGATAATTTATATCAGTTCACTTCAACAAAAATAACGAAGTCAACTTCATGCACTAAGGATATTACAAAAATTCGAAATAACATTAATTGATGTCCATTCATCACATGTGGAGGATTCGGTACAAAAAAATTTTGGACCACCTATAACCTCATGGCACGTACTGAGAGTAACTGCATCTCAGTAGAGGATGCGGTGCAAAAAATAAAACCATTTTTATTAAATATTCACCCTACCTTGTTCCCTGAATAAAAAAAAAGAGAATACAAAATGTGGTTGCTCAATCGATAATAGCTTTGCATTAAGTGGAAACCATAGAAATATTTGAAGTTTACGTATGAGTCAGAAGTTAGTAAAAGTAGACCAGATTACATTCCTAGGTATATGTGTACAACATGAGCGACACATAACTAGAGCAGTACAGATATGGCAATATAAAACTTAAATTTTATAATGAGAGAACATAAACATACTGTTGTATCTCACAACATTATGTAAGATGGCAGTACTATCCTCATAGCATTTAAGTATCTATGCTGGCAGATTGAAATATTTATATTACCTGTGTGGTAAAAAAATACTTCTTCCTTCATGTCATTGTCTGTTGGTGTTCTGTTCTGTTCTGTCAAGTTAGTTAATAAACGTGTTTGCTGTTACAGTGTATTAATTAATTACATTGGTAAAGTTAAGATCCAACATATACAATATATTAGTCACGTCTTAAATAATATTTACATCACGCTGTATTTTAATTTTGTTTGTCCAAATATATCTATTGTCTTGGGCCCCTAGACTCGGTTCAAAAGCGCGCTGTGAGACTCGTCGACGATCCCGTACTCACAGGCGGTATCGAGCCTCTAAGTCTTGGGAGAGACATTGCCTCATTATGTGTGTTCTACCGCCTGTATAATGGGTTGTGTTCTGAAGAATTGTTTGACATGATGCCCACGGCCACTTTCTATCATCGCACCGCTCGCCATCGACAGGGAGTTCATGCCCACACACTGGAGCCTAAAAGGTCCCGCACAGTGCCGTTCCAAAGGAATTTCCTCCCGCGTACACTTCGTTTGTGGAATGAGCTCCCTGCCGAGGTTTTCCCGCAGGGCTACAGTATGGGGTTCTTCAAAAGGGGAGTAAATAGGTTTTTGAAGGGTCGGCAACGCGCAAGTGACACCCCTGGTGTTGCAAGTGTCCATAGGCTACGGTAACCACTCACCATCAGGCGTGCCGTAGGCCTGTTTGTCACCATCGTGGTATAAAAAAAAAATCAAAATTATTCCTAGGTCTCTAACCACATGGGATGGAGTACGCCGCCTGCAGCGGATAATGGCTATACGGATCGTACGAGGCTACCGTACCATCTCGTACGAGGCGGCGACTGTTCTGGGACGCTCCCCCCCATTCGACATCCTGGCCGACATGTACGCAGTGACGTATGCGTCACGGTGTGTCGACCGGGGAAGCGATGGGGGGAGCGCCCTGGAACCCGCGCACGAAGTGCCTAAGCGGTAGTGGCACCGACGGATTGTGGCGGCCTGGCGTGCGCAGCTCGAATTACGGATCTGCGCCCGCCAGCGGGCCGTCGGTGCCGTACTCCCGAACCTCGAAGCTTGGCTCCACGGGAAGGAGGGAGGTCACCTACCGATTGATTTCGATATCAAGCAGTACCGGGCGTTATTGAACTTGTTGTTGCGGTTGTGTAGTTGCACAGTTGTGTAAGAGGGCTTTCCCAAACTTTCTAGCGATTCGCCGATAACAGCGTGATCTGCTACTCTTGGGGATGTCGTTTGAAACCTATAACTAATTTCACCTGTAAGGTAATACAGATATATTTGCAAAGTGCGAATAACTTATGGGAATTTCAAATACTTAAAAAGTAACTAGTTATGTAACTGTTTATAACATAAAAGTTTACAACGGTATTTATTAGAAATTTGGGTGTCATATCTACAAATTATGTTATGCCACAATTTTAGTTTTACAGTTATTTTTTTTATATTTAATTTAATACGAGTATTTAGAATTAATTTTGTTTATTTTCTAAAAATTCGTAATTTTGTTTGTGAATCCGTTTATAAATAACTAAAAAGTGACATTACATCCTAACATTTAAATTAATTACACCTAGACCTTTTTTCTGCGTTATAGGTGGTCAAGGTATTAAAATTGTTTCTTTAAAATATTCAAATACATAAAATTCAAATAGGCAAAATGTGTTACTTTTAATATTTGGGATACATTCCCTTCATGGGATGTACACTGTTATATTATCTTCTTTTGTTATCACTTCAAACGTGTTATTTCTCACAGAATTAATACAAAATGCAACAGTAAATTGCTTCCTATAAGCCTCTGTGAAGAGCGGCGGTCCTAAATACTTAAGCAAATTAGCAAGTTTACGCCGCGCCAACTTTGGAGCCTCGACACTATGCGGCAAGCTGTGACGATGACACCTCAGCGTCTTAGTGATTTGGAAATAGAACTGAGTATAAACTATTAGTTCTTTCCGCTTATTTTTGTGAATAATAATACTATTAAGTAGTATATTTACATGAACTATAAACTGTAGATGATGGCGCAAAATCCAATTGTAAATCCAAATCTATAATTTTATAATGAAATATGAGGCCAAATGTTACTTGCACACCAAAAGTTTCGGACAAAACTTTAGTTACGTAACTCGTGTTTTAATATGATTCAACTTCAAATTTCGATCTTAGTACGATCTAAGTAACTCTTAGATGCTTATAGAGATCCGATATTTTTAAGTTTCATCCTAAATTAATAAACTCTTTAAAAATCGATAGATTTTTTGATTTAAGGAACAGCGATGAAATAGGGTAGACGACTACAAATGATTATGGCCGTTTTTATACTATAATTATCTGATTTGAGCAATTTATATCTCATGAAAGTATGTCAATATAGAAATTTCAGATGAATTATTAATTAATATTGTTTTTAGATTTCTAAAAAATGATCAATTATTATATACGTAATTCTAATGAAACGAACACATTTCTAATATTCTCACTTTAAATGTAACATTTTTTTATATAGAAAGTATACCTATAAACGTACAAATAACAAAGTTATTTTAAAATGTGTTTATACGCTCATACAAATTTGACGAGTTTACTGAGTTATGACGTCACGATTGCAGTGTTTTTAGTATGGAGCGTTTTTGAGCGACCCGCGACAGCGCCGCAAACATGTCGGTGTATCTTCAAAAGTAATAGGCACCTATTACTTTTGAAGATACACCGACATGTTGGTGTATTGTTGGTTCTACAATATTTCTCACTTAAAAGAGTACTCTTATTATATATTGAATTTAAAAAATTGTCGTCTACCCAATTACCGCGACTTTAAATTTTATCGCAACGTACTGTTGTCCTTGTAGAATATCTGCAAAGTAATTGCAGAACTACATTTACTACAAGCGGATATACACTACCGCTCAAAAGTATTTGGCCACCAAGTAAAATATATTTTGTAAAAGTGTGATTAAATGAAACCCCTTCATAAATATTTTAACTGTTTATTAGCATTTATTTTGACATAACAATAATACATTTTTTAAATTTTGGACTCATTGCAATGAAACCTAATGTTTTTTTTTTTTAATGTACTGTTTATAACTTATACAAAATGCAGGTGGCCAACTATTTTTGAGCGGTAGTGTATGGTTATATTGACAAACGGTCATATTTGTTTGTAAATATAAAACTAAAATAAAACTACCATAAGGTAATCCACACTGACAAGTGGTAGACTTGCCTAAAAATAATATTGTGCTCGCTCATTCAAATTTATATCTCTCTCGGAGTCATTTACCACAGGCGAGAATATTTTCACAAAACAATTACTTGAGAGCATCTCAAATACGAATTTTCTTCCCGAACTTTTCGAATGCACTGAATCGAAATGTATCTTAATACGACTGGATGTGTTTAAATTCCAACTGAGGATCGCATCGGAAAACTGTTATGCATATTTTAAAGTTAAATTTACTTACAGAGCAACGGTGCCGAATGAGCGTTCCGCACCGATATCTCTTTTCAGAACTTTAAAATGTTTTATGATATTCGACGGACGTGATAATGTAGATTTGTGAATAACCCGCTCAATTGAAATGAATAGAAAGCGTGCACATTTGAATTTATTTAGGGGAGCAATCTGCAATGAGCGCCTGTTCGATGCCTAACAGCAACAGGAGTAGAATTCTTCGTTGCTATTTTAAAATTAAAGGATGAAAGCACAGAATTATATATATATATATATATATATATATATATATATAGATATAGATATATATAGATATATATAATAGTAAATATATAAAAAATCTATGATAAGAATAAATTGTATTTTGTTATTGACATCTTTTATTGTCTATTGCGCTAGTATCTGAAATTTCATGGAAATAATACAGTAATAGAATATAGATTTGAAATCCTTGCACAAAAATGGAAACGTAAAATCGATTTAAAATTTTAACAGAATCTGAAAAGTAATTTTTTAAGCTAATTAATTCGGGCATCTCCAATTATAATAATTACAGTTAACAAACAAATGAAATTAACTTAACAATCTCATAAAAAGAAATCAGCAGTTCATAAAACTTTAATAATTAAAACTCAAATAAAAATACGTACTACGCGGAGGTAAACTGCTGTAAATAGAGCTTTCTTTCTGTGTTACCTCGCTGAACGTACGCCAAAAATTGTACTGTGCGTATTTTTTGAGGGATCTTCGTAAATTAGTCACTGCGCATGAACATTTTCCCTAGACGGGGGAGCAAAGAACTGACAAACTGTCGTTAACTGGTCCTGACCGAGTATTAAAGAGTGTAAACAGGGGATAGGACGTAAAAATAATAGCTTCAGCTATTTATCATGATAACAGTGAAAAATTAACTTCTTTTTTGTTTACTTATCTTTTGTTTTACATCTGAATTCTAAAGCACTTATTTATTTGTCATTCCTGAATACTAGGTATTTACGCAAGTATTTACGCAACCTACAACTACAAAAATACATACATTTTAATATACTAGTATTAAAAAACCCGAAAAACTTTTGTATTGAGTAGAACAAGTAGATTAGACTTGCTTAAGCATATTACTATGCTAATAGCATAACTATGGTAATATGGAAAGCAAGTCTATGGTTTTGTAGAATCTGCACGAAAACAAGTGAACGAACGAACACAAACTGAATAATCATCAATTATATACAAGTTTTGATTGCGGGTCCTTAATTTTAGAAAATTACCAGTTTATCGACATTCATTTGTTTTTGTCTGACGCACAGCTAAAGTCTAATCATTAATTCACTGGAGTAAACTGACGTTTACGGTGTTACCACTTTATGATGAACAGAAAATAGTGTTGTGACTAGAATATTGAAATCAAACTCGTTCATTCAATTTCATTCCGTCCTCAAATCACATTACTCATTTTATTTATTTTATGAAGAAATCTTAATCCAATTTTGTTTAATCGATGTAATAAAATTAGCCTGGTATCTTTAGGGCAAAATGAAATACAATAACTACTATTACACAGTGGTTAAATCTGTATTTTTCTTTTAAAAAAATACAGATTCGATTTCGAATAATTACAGCTCAAAAAATTGATTTACTGATTAACTGAACGCATAGTTCGGGAACGCTAGCAAGTGAGTGAATTTCATTTTTTGTATCTGATAGAATTCATGTACCTATATTATAATTAATTGAGTACTTTTTTTTAATAAACGTTGTTACTGACTTTGTGTGAGTGATCTGAATAGCAACGAAGGGTGAAGTCCTTATCGATTTATTCAATTTATCCAATTATATTTGCAGGTCACCTCACTAGTACGATAAATATGGCAGCATAATTTTACAATGTGACATTAGCATGTGTCAGTTTACTCCAGTAAATTAATAATCAGACTTTATAATGAGAATTAGGGATAGGAAAATTGTATAATAGTGTTTTTTTTTTTGTTCTCATTATACCTATTATACAATTTATAAATAACCCAGTCATAAGTTTCGTCATCAAAACCTTGCCGCAAACATCGCACGTGTCAAAGCGTAATGAAAGGAAATCGATCCTATTCAACTCGACGTTAAAAGTCAAAATAAGCAAGTCCACAAATCCAGCAGCAGCCTCTGTAGGCAATTTTCAATCTCATTCCTATTTGTGACAGTAATAAAACGGCCGGGAAAAGTCAACAATCAATTTTGTATTTCAATTTATTCCCAACCATCCTAGTTTGTGCGGTGATAAGAAAAAGAAAAACGCGATCATTCAAAACGGAAATTATTGCAAGAAGCCATCAGTGGTGAGCGCCGGCTTCCTACGCTGCTTTATTTTTTATTTTCACTTTTGTCGATCGGGTAGCAGTTTTGATTTGGTAATGTCACGTAGGAACTGTCAGACATGATCGAATAGTACAATGTCCCGTTTAAATTCATGGACATACTAGATAAATGGATACCCGAATGACATGCGATTCCTCGCCCTAATAGCTAGGTACTACAGGCAGTAACTTTGTACTGGTAAGTACATAAGATGTATTCGTCAATATGGTTCTGTACCTCTGAAAAATTAAATCCCTTTTAAACAAGAACACATGGAGATATCAAGTTGTAATTAACACTAAGCAGTCAAAACAGTAAGCCCACACAGCAGTAGAAAAAAATTATTCAAAGTTGATGCAATCAAAAAATACTGTCTATACTCCATACATTTTTTGTCACTTGAAAGGGAATAAAAAGCTATCCCATGATTTAGAATCATAATATTTTACATAAACCAATATCATGTAGCACAAATAAAGAAAATCTGAAAACCATATCATTCTCTTAAAAGTGAACAAAATAGACCTTCGAAATCCAAAGTTTAGCCTTATCACCTAACATGGTAAAGAAACTAATAGGGTACTTTCAATCGACATTGAATATTGAAATTTGGCAAGGTCTTATAGCACAAGTAAGGAGCAATCTAAAAGTCTTTAAATTCTTGTTTCATCACAAAAAATAAATATTTTGGTTTTACGGAAGTAACATAATCGCATAAAAGAAAAAATCATCGAGACTATCACTGCGATCTGCGAATGAACGTATCTGTACTAGCGTACGAGATGTTAGCATATCCGCTTGTGGCACAGGGCTACCGCCAGCAGGGCTACAACCACCCTTTGATTTAGCTCTTTTTCATAATACTTAACATAAATAGTTACTACGTCCGTCGTTTGAATGTTACTTTATGTAATTATATGTCAACTTATGAAGGAATGCCTGTATAAACTGTTTTTGGCAATAAATTCATTTCAAGAGGTAGGTTATGGATAATTTTATAAAAAAATATACGCTTTAGACTGGTTTCTGTCATCTTTAAAAGTCTATAATTGTCAAATTGTATAAGACCAATAGAAATTGAATGAAAGCCTTCCTCTACAAAAATAGTATTATGTCTACCATAAGTTATGTAAGCTGTAGTACTTACATAACTTGATTATTTCTATCTATGTTGTAATTTCAGTCACAAATTTGCAGAAATAATTATTTATTTTGGCGATTTTGAATTTGAAACTCGGCCGAGCCAATTTTATGACGCAGCTTAAAAATTATTACTCAAATGATCAAATTTACGTTGTTAAACGAGTTATGATTAAGAATTTAAAGTGTGTATCAACTCATTAATGCAGTGGGTAGTGTCAGTGAACATGTGTAAACAAACTGCAAGCCTAAAGCAAGACAATGTTCGCAGGCAAGTGCTAGTATAAGTAGAATCGAACTATTTTTGAATGTATTCATTTTTACACCACTCACACAAGTCAACAAGGTAAAGAGACGGTTCTATACGAATAGAGCAATAGAGAGTGAGATAGAGACTTCGAAAACCTGCTAAATATATGAGTTATGTCAAGGTCAACATACAACGTGCGACGTTGTTGAATAGACATAACAAATTTCTGTAACTTGACCGATTATAATAGGAAGATGTTCATGATTGAAAAACAAAGCAGAATTTATTCTTATTCTTCATTTTACAGTGTAGTTAATTGAAGTAATAATATATTTAAGTTTAGGATTTTATTGCTTTAGCGAGTCAACAAGCAACAACTTGCCCGCGGAAAGATTTTGGTTGTTATTTATTTGAGGCAAGTTCTTTCGCTGTCATCTAAAGTGATTGTATGTAATTATATACATAGGTGTACATTCAATAAAGACGAAGCATCACTGTCTTAAAAATAGCTGCATTTTTTTGTCTGACTAGACAGATTTACTTATAAGTATTATTATTTTAATATTTTCAATCAATATTGGTACTAAGAATACATTCTTGTCGGTTTTGAATGTTGAAAAGGAACTAAAGAGATGAGAATTTCTTGGCTTTTAATCTTTTCTTGCTATTTTTTTCCATTCTCTATACACTATGGTAATCAAGTCTTTCAAGTTGCTATTTTCTTTAATTTTAAAACAGTAGTGATTCTTGTTTCATTTAAGCTTCATATTGTTAATGGTAACAAATTTCTGTTTCAATATGACATTTCCAAGCGTCTTCACTGATTAATATTATTACGATTAAAAGAAGCTGTTATATTGTTTATTTCTATGTCGAAAAGTGAATATAATATATAATCTGTTACATTTAATGTGGCTGACCACATTAAATGTAACAGATTATACAGCAATATCTTAATTTCTTCTGCCCAGATAAAAATTTGTAACCAAAGCATATTAAAATAAGTGATTAATATAATCATAGTATAACCTTTTTAAAAATACAAAATTAAATAAAAAAATACAAAAACGAACAGTAAACATGTTTGGCGGCAAATACAAATTGTAAAGACGATACGCATTAACAAAATAGTCCCGCAAATTGTTTTGCGAATTAGTAAGCGAATGCATATGGTGAATGAATCAATATGGTAAATTTTCAAACTCACTACAAAGACGAATCGAAACTCATCTAATTAACAAACTTATTTATTACAAACTCGTTACGTAATCAGCATTGCAAAGCTCAACTTGGTAGCAAAGATAACTTAAAAATATGTGCAATTAATATTACAGGAAAAATGAAATTATTGTAGAGAATAGTTTCAATTTTGTCGATTAATAAATGCTTCTTTGAAAGGGGGTTCGTTCTCATTTGCCATAAATCCATTTGTTACTAGGTGTATCGGTGGTGTTTGCCGTGGCGAAATTAAAGATGGCATCGATAACAATTCTATCAGGCCGTGCTCGGTCGACAATGAGGGCAGGGGGGAGAGGGAAATTGGGGTGATTTTTCTCCTCTGTGCACGTCCGTTTAGTAGTACAGTCGGCAAACAACAAAATTTAAAAATAATAATTCCAAGCACAACTCGGATTCTCGCAGTGAATATTCTGGATAGTTCCATATAGGTACTATTTTGACGTATATCTCATTTTTCAGTGTCTATTACTAGATGCTAAAGATTGGCGGAATATGTATCCTAGGGGATGTCATAATCAATTTTTGGAAAAAATATCATAATAACAATGTTGTAATTCAGTCTAATAATTTATAAGACAACTGTTATGCTATAAATATATTAATAAGCTTCGTGCAGAAATTACAGACGAAAATTATATTACGAGGTCAAATTTGTAAAAATGCATAATGAAATACTAGTATCTGTACTACTACAGCCACGACAAATATTTCATAGATAAAACTGTATAGGTTTGGTAACGTTTTATATCAATCGCTAAGCATAATTTTGAAAAACCTCAATAGGTTATGTTTCCAATTTAGTGAACTCTAAAACCTGCATGACAGAAAACTTACATAATGTTTTCAATAATCCATTCAGTAAAGCTGTAGGTAAATTCGTAACCTTTGTAGAATTTGTATGTATATCAAATAACGAAAACAGAACTAGGGATAGTCTCATAAGCCTAACTCAACCGCTATAACCAGATTGCATTGTCTATTAGATATACTGACGCTACTAGTGTAAGGTGTACTCCTCAGGTGCTATCAGTGAGTGCGACAATGGTTCGCCGGTCGACATTTTATGCCTCGATACGAGCTCTGGTCTCCATTATGGCTACGCTGTGAACAGGGACCTTTTCAAATTTCCGCTCACCTCACCGAGTGATTTTTCTCATTGAACTTTTTATTGGGTATTTTATTGAAATCAGATACTTAAATTTGATATCATTGCACTCCTGTTAACCAAAAATGAAATTTTAATCTAAATAAAAAAAAATATTTTTCAAAGTCATCTTAAAGACTGCAAGTAACAATCAAGAGATGAAATGGGCGAGTAATTTCGTTTTAGCAAGATATATAGTTTATCAATTTTTTTTGCATATAATTTTATAACATTTTTAATTAAAAATTTATAAAGACATTATTATTATTGCATTTCACTTTAACCCTACTCACTCTTCTTACTTACTTAATTGACTGAAACATTCTGAATACAATTTTTGTTTTTATATAAATACTATTAGTTTCTGTATTACATGTGTTTGAAAAATAAATAAGGAAAACGGGAGAACTATAAAAAGCGCCCCCTTTTATACCTACTAATCCTGTCTATTTTCATTAATTTAAATAAAAAAAAGGAAAATTTTCTTAAATAAAAATGAATATTGTTTTTAATAATGTTTTAATGATCTACATCTTTGGTCGCATTCATTGGTTAAATTGAATCTGACACATTTATTAACAATATTGTTACATTGATGTCTACAGATTACAGAGAGGAATGTAAGTAAACAGAATGACTAACCGCAAAATCTTTACAGTATTATACAAGAAAACAAGAGTGAAATGTGATGGACTTAATACAGTATCTAATAGTTATGTTTAATATTTCATAGGTGACATCAATTACAATCAACACTATAGCTGAGACAGTCACTGTAGTAATTAAAAAATAAGGGAGATAATACATTTTAGATACAGTTAGTACAAGTAGATCTCTATTTTAGTAAGTAGATCTATCTGTTGAAAAATCTTTATTATTGATAAATTGAAACATATTAAGTGAAACCCTATAAGGTCAATATATATAAGCAACAACTATTTTCAAGCACTTCAAAATTTAAAATTAAACAGACTATGTTTCGCAACCAATCACTTTCCCTCTTTTAGTTTTTTTTATGTGTATATTTTTGCTCTACCGGTTCTTGTGCTGCTTACTACTTACATAAAAATTGAGACACTTATTTTGATAGGTTCGTAAATTTCAATACATTGACCATTCTCAGAACTATTTAGATTTAATAATGTTTTTAGTTAATAAACAACTATGCAAATCTTTCTATATGTAACTATTTTACCAAATTCAGAATAGTACAAATATTCTACTTACGACTTATATTTATTTACATGAAAATACAAACATTATAACAATGTTCATAATAAACTTAACAATAATATACAATATTAGATACAAAACAAAATAACAAAGTGAGATTTCCGAAAAATAAATATACTTTCTTCATTCAAAATGGCTTTGCCAAATTAATATTTATAAAAATATTAACTGCCTTCAAGAGTGAATTAATTCCGTAAAACTTTTTTAATATGACAATGACGTTTAATTATGTTGAAATGAGATATAATTATACATTAATATAAAGTATACATTAATTTAAACAAATCATAGCCTATTCGTGAGTATGTATATTATTTTTATTTTCGTATTTTAATAATAAAAATTGATAAATATTTACAATAACATTGATTACTTTACTAAGAAATACATTCCACAAATCCCGTGAAATAAAATTGAAACAGTCTTAAAACCCGCACTAGCCGACAATACAATCGAGTCGTAACAAATTTCTTGAATATTTAATTTAAAATATCAAATGCATCAAAAACAATACAAATTAAATACATATACCTTCCTCACAGAGGATCATAAATTATTATGATTCCTGCAATATTACACTATGAGCAAATTTGCTCCTTCCGTGAGATCAATTTTAAAACTAAACGCACGAACAATAAAAAACTGACGACCATATATACCTAATACAACATTGATGATGAATTAATCGAAACATTATAACGAACAATGTGAACTAACTACAGTTTGGCATTTACTTTGCGTAATTAGTACTAATTATTTATAAATAACACATTTGTGTTCGAATGTCCGAGTATAGTCCAAGACGTCGTGGCGTCCAAATTTTAATCGTCATAATGGTAGATAGACAGCGTGCACTAGGCTTAAGTCTTTGGTAGCGTATGGTACAGCGCGCGCGACTAGTGCTGGTACTTGGCATATGGGTGGGCCAAGTCTCACGCGCGATAGTCTCAGCTGGACGCGGACAGGCCGAGTGGCTTGAGGTGCGGCGGCGCAGCGAACGGAGCTGGCGACGCACCCGACATATTGTTGTTCAGGTCGCCGGATCGGCCGGACCCGTTGATCATGGCACCCATCGCGTTGCTTGTCTGCTGATGAAAAACCTCAGATTCATTCTCTTAATTTGTTTTCAATAATGATGTTAATTAGAAGTCGGAATATCATCAGGTTGGTAATTTTATAATGCGTAGATTGATATATAATCGTAACCACATTAAATGACATGTTTCAGAAAATCCGTATTACTTCAATCATATATATGTAAGTAATAATCTATGGATACAACTAATAATCGTGTCAATACTGCATTTAAGTAGAGATCGGATAATCGGGTGCATATTTACATAAAGTTAATTTTTGGCCCATGGAAGCGGCTTTTTAAAATACATTTTGTTAAATAAAAATCCCGGGAAAATACGGGACTGCCAATTTAACGTAGTGATATTGTTTGAAAATTACTAAATTAGCACGTGGTATTTATTTTCAAAAGACCGAGACTCCGGGTTCATTTATACAACTATGCATACATATTTACATGACGTTTAGTTTCAATTCCCCGTGCGATTTATTACATGAAGAGTTTTTCTTCCTCTAAAACTCTATATACCTACTCACAAATCACACGGGGAACTGAAACTAACCGTCATGTAACGTCGTTTTTAAGCTCATATTACCGACTAGTTTTGCATTACCAAAATGTTCTACAGCACCGGAATTCCGGGATTTTTATTTATGGAAATAAAATAAAAAGACAGTTCCATACTTTGTCAAAAACTAAATTAGGTAAATAAATAAACATCCGGCTATCCAATTCCGCAATCCCGGGATTTTTATTTAACAAAACAATAAAAAGCCGTTTCCATACTTTGTCTTAAGCTAACTTTAGGTAAATATGCATCCGATTATCCGATCTCTAGTAATAAGCGACAACCGACAGACGCATACTCAACCTCATTGTTATACCTCGGTCCTCAAAATATCATTAGCACTACTAGTAGTGTCATAAGCGGCCGTGCCGCTTAAGAGTTGTTATAAAATCATACATATAACACATACCGTTGGAGGTGGCAGGTGCGTAGTCTGTCGCTTGAGGTGTGCAAGTGGTGGAGGATTGTACGCCATGTTCGCGAACACCAGCCGCTCTTCGTAGTCGTATTCGCAGAGAATTTTGTTCTCGCACAAGTAGAATCGGTCACCTACGCAAAACCTGCGAAATAAACATATTTCTTGTATTAAATGGAATAAGGGATTTTTCGGGTTAATGAGTTTACCAAGCCTACGCATTATATATAGAACTACATTTTTCACACAAGTAACACAGGTTTCCCATAGATTATATACATTACACATATTTTGCACTATTTGAAAATTCTGTTTATGCTATGCATTACCTAGATATTGATTTACGAAAAAATTGTATGCATTTAAATAATAAATTTGTACACTCTTTTTAATGTTGTGCATAAGACTTTAAATAAAAAATTTATAAATCAACATTCGACAAAACTGTCGATGTTGACTCCTTGTGCCAAAAGCGCCATGTATATTCTATTATACCAACAATTTTATTATTTAATTGGTTGACGGAAAATCCCTTATTATATGTCAATAAATCATTGACAAAGTTTTCTGTGGCATCTTCATCTTAAATAACAGAAAATATTGGAATGTTGAAATTTGCATGAATGCTCATCGTAAAATAAAATCATATATTGTGTTGTATTTTTATACAACACAAGCTACGTCTAAGATTCAAGTAATGACCTGTAATGTACAGAAACAGAAAGTTTTTTATAATACTTGTCACCATATGATTTCATTATTAAATAAATTGATTATAAATCTATTAATATTTGCATTATTGTTATTAGTGTGTAGCGTACAAGATATTATAACTATATCTATATAAGTAAAAGTACATTTTATCTTATAATTTCTTATTTTGTTATTTACCAAAAACCATTAAATAAATTAATAAAATAAAAATATTTAGCTTTACTTTGGCCCTTATGGGCAATCGCAAGATACATATGATATATAACTTTACTGTATATGTATACTTTACATTACATAATAACTTTATGAGATATTTAATAATATATCACTGTAACGATTCGCCTCGTTTGCAATATAAAAATAATCCATGTTTTTCTTACTAACAAGGCGATGACACTCCCATGTACGCATACAAAGCAATATCGTATTACGTCGAATGCACACGTCCGATTCAGTTACTAAGTGGGACGGTTGCAGAAAGATCCAATTAGTGAACCTCCGAGGTACTCATGGCTAACGCTAACGACCAACGCATATTATCGCTGCCGGTTCTGTGTAAATCAAATTACGTACACTCTATTTATTTAAAGCGTCTCTACAGTTGCGTAACCGGTCTAAAGCGATCGGGCTTTAGATTTAATCGCATGGAAATGTCTAAGAAATAAAATTTACTATCACAAGTTGAAAGGTCAGCGTGAAGAGGGGTACGATAACGTCACGCGAGCTCGCATCCCTCAATGTGGCAAAACAAAAGGTATCGCCTTCGACTCGCCAGTGGCCGGCCGCGCCGGAACCAGCGGTGATAACGCGGCCTTATCTCCCCCAATCCCGTCTTCCCCCCTCCGGTTGCGACTACCCTGCCAACTCTTTTGTTTCACTTGTCACAAAAATTAAGCGCAATAGCTCCGCTACAAATGTCTCTTTTTTAAGGGGCCAATTTCCACCGCAACTCAGTCGATTTCGCCGCTCTTAATTAACTTTATTTCCTGTTCTCTCCGTTCCCGACTTTTGTTTTGGTGAGTTGTCCTTTTTATTTTGCTATTTTTTTTTCTGCAACCGCGTAATGGAAAAGATGTAGAGCGAAATTTTAATGACTGCGCAAGTAAAGCTTTGTGCGGATCGCTATTGTGTCGGGCGATAGCGGCGCGGAGTTTGACATTTTACGTGTCTATTGACTGTTCCACCCTCCTGAAACAATGGTGTTAAGGAAAAGCCAGCCCGCCGAGTGCGCGGCGGCTTCCCAAGTATCTCCCTATAGACATTTGAATATAACAAAGTGTATCGAATTCTAATGCACTTTAACAATATAATTCGTACTAAGTATTTGGCGTATTAACGTTATCAGCACCTTAGCTATGCACACGTTTAAAAATGCAAATGTTTTTAAATATTTGGGTCATTATTATTGTTACCCGTTAGTTTCAAATCAGCTAACTTAAAATGTGATTACTTTTATTTGTTGTATTATAGTGATTGAAGTTAATTATATACATTTTTGTGTTGCTAAATAATACCCGAATGCGTTTATTTTAATTTTATATTATTTATATATTAATATTGTTTACAGTAAGTGGTTATATCTAACTTCTTTTATTACTTAACTGGAACATATACTCACCTAGAGTATAACATTAGCTAATAAATTGTACAATATTCTTTTTATTAGTTCATAGTTTTGTAAAACTAAATATTTTACTCTATTTTTTATAATTTCTTACTTTTCGTTTCGTCGCTATCACTTACTCAGAACTCATACATCATTTCATATCCTTGCCTCTATCCTAAATTGCTCTTTTAATTTATTTAATGTCGTATGCCACCAAAATAATGTTACGATGGCATAGGACAGAACTAGTGGCAGTGCGCGGCGAGTGTCTACAGCGTGGAGCACGGCACAGCTCGGCGGCGGGCGATGGTACGGAAGCCGCGGACGCCACAGATTGCCACTAAATTATTTAGCCGTTTAGCTATATTCGCTCGTGATATCTGCTCGTCCGCCGCGATCGGACAGCTTGCAAATTGGATTCAGATTTCTGCCGCCCGTGGAAATTGATTTGTACGTGATATTTAATAGTCTGCGCTGTTGGTTAGTTATTTAGCACACCTCTTCTACTAACTATGTTTGCGAAATTTGGCAACTTGATAGTCATTATATTTAGTTAATTTCATGTTACAAATAGGTTTGATGCTATTAAAGTTAAGTTCAGGGTTTTCAGTTTGGATAAATAGACTATTTAGCCCAAGTATGTTATATTTTCAAAAATATTGTTTAGTTACTATTTTGCGGACCCACCGTGGCATAAGATGTTAAAGAATATAATCAAAATATAAATTAACTTCACACTATTGGATTTATATTTACCGACACGTTACAGCTTATTGGGGGGCATAAAGCATAAGTTTAAAATTTTTAAATTAATTATTAAATATATCCCGTGATGTAATTTTTATTAAGCCCCGTAATGAAAAGCCAGAGTAGTAAAGCAATCGGTATTCATTCACCCATATAAAAAAACGGAAAAATAGAATGTAAAATAGTCAATTTTTGATAGTCATTGAAAAGATCCCAAACGAAATTGAAAATGAAATCACAATGTTAAAATATACTAAATAATATACTTCAACTTAGCAGACTATTTATGTGAACTGAAAGCATTAGTAGCTCGAGCGATTAGTCAGATAGTGGTTAGTAAGATTCCAGCCACAAAAGCTCAATTCCAGTATAACTCACATTCATAGATATTTTTTCAAGAAATTCCTGTTTATTACTTGTTATCGTCTTGTTTTAACATTATTTTATGTCGTCAGATTTAATGTACTCGTATCTATTGTGGTTAATTGACTATTCTTGACAGAAATAACTATGGGTATATTAAATATACATCTTAGATAATCTTATCAAATGTACGTTAAAAAGTAATTGCTTTTCATAAAAGTATTTTGTAGTTTTATTTTGCAATTAATTAAATATTTGTAGAGTTTCTTGTGTATGTTATGATAATCATATGATAAACACAACAAGCGAACTACACGGTGAATATGAGTACCGAGCATTTAGAGGACCTTTAACCTCCCCTACAAAGCTGGAGGGCCATTCTATTGTTCTCTCGCCTTCACCAAATTAGTCAGGGTTAGATTTAATGATCTAGTTATTCTATATGACTATATAATTATAGAATCCCCATGACTATGGGGATTCCACGAACCTAACGAGCAAGGCTGAAGGTCTGTATCATTGTTCTCTCAGTTTCACCAAATTAGCCAGGGTTAGATTAAATGACCTAGTGACTCCATATTTTCATTGGGAGCCCACAAACCTCCCCTGCAAGGCTGGAGGTCTCTATAATTGTTCCCTCAGTTTCACCAAATTAGCTAGGGTTAGATTAACTGACCTAGTGACTCTATATTTTCATGGTGACCCCAAAAATCTCCCCTGCAAGGCTGGAGGTCTCTATCATTGTTCTCTCAGTTTCACTAAATTAGCCAGGATTAGATTAAATGACCTAGTGAGTCTATATTTTCATGGGGACCCCACAAACCTCCTTTGGAAGGCTGGAGGTTTCTACCTTTGTTCTCTCGCCTTTACCAAATTGGTAAAGGCGAGACAGGATCACAAAATAATGCTAACATTATAAACCCATTTATTAAAATAAACACAACATCAGGTCGTATAGGCATAAATAATAAAGGAAGCTCACCAACCCAAAGTCCAGAAAGGTTAGTAAAACAAACTACTTTCTTTTCAAAAATAAGTCAGAATCGGTGTCTGAAATGGATATTCAACAGTTGAATCTGGTTCCGAGGGATCGTCAAATGAATATATAATTGGAAAGAGTTGTCGCCTAACAGCGGAAAGGTTCGGTAGCAGCGAATAAACCACCCGAGTGGTACCAATCTTCGCGCCTCTCTATTATTTAAACGGACGCGCCCCGAGAAGATTGCAAATCCTATTCTGGGCATGTGACAAAGTAATATTCCGGATATTGCATTCATTGCGTTAGATTGCATTTTAGTCAATAAGTTTTTAAAAGGTGGTAACGCGTTCGTGATGCCCCTAGTATTTATTGTAACAGTCTACAGGTTAAGATGACTGTTTACCATCAGACAAGCCTTTTCTTGCCACCAACTTTGTATTATAAAAAAGTATTATAAATATACTACCTATAAAATACTGTTTTCTGTATATATTTTAGATAATAATGCTTTTCCCATACTAATGTTTTCATAAATTATTTGATAATAAACCAAAATTTACAGGCTTTACACACATCGCAATAGGAATTAAATAAACTTATAATGTAGTGTTAAAAAAATTAGTTTTAAAGTTAAGTCAATAAAATAAAAAATCATGGATCGAAAATTGGCGGTAGTCTTAGATATAAAATCTTTTTGATTGCCATTTTTTTCTTATAAATAAAATCGTAGCTTTTTTCCCCCTATAAGAAGAGGGGCTGAAAATCCTTATGGATACCACCCCAACCAAGAGAACAGAGGAACTTCACCTAAAAGAATGGATAACCAAGGAGGGATGCAAGCGAACGAAGGAAGCAGTCCCGGTACCTTCCAAGAAACTTGCCCGTTCCCTTATCCAACTAAAGAGAGACAAGATCCGAAAGGTCATAGCTAACATAATTAGACATTGCCTTTTAAACAAACACCTGTACACAATTGGTATAACAGACAGCCTCTTGTGCAGAGGGTGCATGGAGGCTGAGGAAACGCTACAGCATGTTCTTATGGAATGTGCAAGTGTGGCCGACCAACGGAAGAAACTTCTCCATTCCCTGGCGTCCCTGCCAGAAGCATGCAGCAATCCACGGAGGCTGCTGGCGTTCTGGGAGGAACTGGGATGGATGGAGTAGGAAGGAGGCAGACGCAGGAGTCTTCTCCTATGCGCACAATGGCCCAATCATGAGGCTAAGTGCGGTGGAGCCTAGCCAAACTAACTAACTAACCACTCCAACCAAGTATCGCGGTGATGTCAGACTCCAGACCGATCGAGGCAGCTCGACTGATGTAACCTACTGGCCAAACAGGCTAAGCCGTAGTCCTACTGACCCCGTGGCTTGAAATGAGAGCGACCACTCCTCAGGAGAAAGAGAAATCTAAAGCGAAAAATATTAGACGTCAGGCAGTATGAAGATCCGACATCTACAGTAAATCATTATTTTATATCAGAATAATATTCGTAGTATAAAAAAAATGTAAAGGATATTCTTTAAGTTGATAATGGTAACATTGCAAAACTAAAATCTGTATCACAACAATTAAAACATTTTTCCACGGATCAATATCTCATCCTATTGGAAAATCCGATATAAACTACGGGTGAAAATTTAATTTCATTTTGACTGATTTACTTTAATTTAAGAATTGAAAAGTGTCTAGGTTGGTGAAAAGATGCTAAAAACCTAATCTAGTGTCGTTGCTTTAATTAATTTTATTCATTTTGATGAATTAAACTATACAATATTTTTTTCATATTTCGACAAATCTATCTACGATTCTACAATCTGCTATCTATTCACTATCTACGATCAAATTCTACAATTTCACTAGCGGCTAGCAGAAACCAGAATAAGGACGTGATATGTCTTCTCGGGTTCCATTGCGACTATTTTCCAAAAGTTTGGATTGGACTGAATAAAAAATTGATAGGTAACATTCACTCGTAAATGAAATAATAATCTAGCTTCTTAAGTGGTAATTAGTAAAGATATATTTTTTAGATTTTCCTTCATCATCTTAGATTTTCATAGTAAATTGTGTTCCATTTTACACCTAAAGTTTCATTTTTAAATAAAAGTAATGGCTACCTAAAAACTTGGTACTAAATGACAAAAGTATGTCAATTGCCTGATCTAAATATTACACTGTATTTATATTGAATAATGATTAATCCTAAAACACTATAGATATAACTGTGTCCATATTTTATCATCAGAAAATTAAAAATATCAGTTTTATGACGTCAATGACCTCTTCAAATTAAGAACAACTATTACTTAACAAAATCTTGATAGTAGATGTTTTTATATAATTCTATGCTAATAAACGCGATACTGATATTGTGTATATAATTATTAATTCTTATAATTTTGCCATTCATTCGTAATATCGATGGCACTGTGGTCTCGGCACTGACCTTTTTATCGAGCGGTCCGAGATTCGACCCGATCACGTACCAATGTGTATTTCGTTATTTGAATTTATCCGATACTTTAAAGGAAGAGGAATACTGGTAAGTCACTGAGTCAGCGTGGTTGACTAAGGCCTAATCGTACAGATTTAGGGTAGGTTCGTCATCAGTGGGGACGTAATTCGTAATGATGACGACATGTACATTTTACCTATTAATTAAATAATAACAACTGTATAATCTAATGCTTACTACTACATAATTGATAGCTACATACCCGTAGTGCTTCTAATATGTATATACCACCCAGACTTCTCAAATTCTCAAAAAATCTTTATTAATTGTAATATTTATTTTATTTATCTATAACATACTGTTTTAAAACCTTTTTATTACTTTTTAACCTAAACTATTGGTTATAATTAATTCTCACAATTAGATTATTTTAAACTAAAAAAATCGTCTGAATTGTGTACCTACATTATTGACAAAAACTTAGTGATAATTAATTTTCTTACCTTCATAACTATGTTATTACTAGAGATCGGATAATCGTATGCATATTTACCTAAAGTTAGTTTAAGACAAAGTATGGAAACGGCTTTTTATTGTTTTGTTAAATAAAAATCCCGGGATTGCGGAATTGGATAGCCGGATGTTTATTTATTTACCTAATTTAGTTTTTGACAAAGTATGGAACTGTCTTTTTATTTTATTTCCATAAATAAAAATCCCGGAATTCCGGTACTGTAGAACATTTTGGTAAATACGTATGCATAGTTGTATAAATGAACCCGGAGTCTCGGTCTTTTGAAAATAAATACCACGTGCTAATTTAGTAATTTTCAAAGAATATCACTACGTTAAATTTGCAGTCCCGTATTTTCCCGGGATTTTTATTTAACAAAATGTATTTTAAAAAGCCGCTTCCATAATTTGTGAGCCAAAAATTAACTTTAGGTAAATATGCATCCGATTATCCGATCTCTAGTTATTACTTAGCTTATATCAATAGACATATTGTTGTGTATGTAACAATTTCATAAAATTTTCTCTTTTGAGTTTTAAATAAATAAGGAAAACATTAGTATGGAATAAGCAAAATTCTTTGAAATCTCAATACAAACGGCAATTTCATACTTTAACCCCTAATAATTACATTATTTATGTAATTATATAGTTGAACATAATTAGTAATCTAATCGCTTTTCTTATTAATATAAATTTACTAAACTACGCTTTGATCAATTTTACCCCGTTGATGTCGTAAAAGAATGAAAATATATTGATATTTAAATGAGTGATGAACAATTTTAGGTACAGTAAACTACACATCAAGTTTTTTGTACACCGCTATTATTATGTGGCTCAAGATATCAAAGTATTAAGCGTTGCCGTATGTACAATAGAGGAACAGTAAACATAGATTCTTTAAAGGAATATCTGTACAGTGGCGAATTTAGAATTTATGTCATAGCTAGGTTTCCCGCGTGTTTGTCGTAAGAGCCGACTAATGGAATACACTGCCATTATATATTTGATTATGACAGTAAGCTGACACTTTGACTCAATAAAATTGGCGAATTGAGGGTGTTTATTGCGTCTCTGTATAACCATTCTGGGAAATCATACTTGATTATAATAGTAATAACCGATAATAAGCACGTGAAAGATATTTTTTCTATAGATATTTTTACGATGTTTGCTTTTCCAAATAAATGTTTTCCTTAATTATTCAAATAGTGAATAGTACAGTTTTCAAATCATTAAACGGAATCAACCAGTCACACAACTTTGAAGGCAACAAATAAAATCAGTAAAACAATCTGTCGAAAAAAAGTAGAAGCTATTTTCGCGATTATTTTTTCTGACATAAAAGTTGACATGAAATGTTAAAAAGTATTCTATAAGTCTTAAGTAAAAAAATTATAAAACTCCATATAAAAACGAAAAATGCACATTATATAGAGAATGAGCTGATATTATGTCTTCATGGGTTAAATATACAATGAATTACATGTTTTAATAGTTAATACCTTGTATTATAATTCCATTCTTTTTTAACTTTCTCACCACGTATAACATGTAAGTAACCAGTAGCGTCTATTGCTAAGAGTATTTTAAATCGCTGGTCTAATACGTTTTCTTCCTTACGTGTGCGTTTATTATGTAGCGGAAAATTTAATCGTACTCTTTGTTTGCCGTCCGTGATATGAATAAACAATACAATTTCTCGCTACACACCGTATACGTCCTTTTCGCACTTACTGATTTAACTATACGTGTCGTCTTCTTTTTAGAACGGTCCCCTGTTGACTTGGATTCAATATAGCACGGTCCCCTTTTGATTCCAGCGGCGCAACCACGTTTGACGTATGAGATTAGCTAAGGAAGTTACACATTTTGAAGTGTGAAATTGTTGACCAAGTTCAAAGCACTGTAATTTTTCTAAGTAAAAATCCAATGTTCTAATAAACTTTTGCTATAGACATTAACTGATTGTGAAATTAACTTGGTAGATATTTTTCATATATATGTTTTGAAAATAATATACTATGTCCAATATTTAGTTAGTTATAAGTGGTATAATAACGAAATAGTTGGGTCGTTTTAAAACATCAGATATTTTACAAACAAGTAATAGCGAAACAATAGATTATCTCTCGTACTCGACGCAAAACATGACTCATACTGTACTCGGCACGTCCAAATGTGATAACATTCCCATTCTCATTGTTATGAAAACACCGAGTCACTTAGTTACAAGTATCCAGAATCTATTAATAAAACTTAGGTAATTTGCGCTTTATTCGGGGAATTTCTCGAATCAATGCCTATTGTAAAATGCCATACGAGACGTGGATAAAACGTGACAAGAGAAAAATCTAAACTTTATTCTTCAAATAGGATTTTAACAACCACATGTTCTTCGGCAGACCTTGTACTGGAAAAAAACTGCAAGTAAACCCGCAAGGGCTATATTTTCTCCCTGTATTTTACAGAGTTGTCTGTTAGAGTAAATAACACATATCCATTTTACTTTCTAATATATCTTACTTAAGAATATGTATCATGTGAATTCGAGTGAAGAGAAGAGTACTTTTCACCGTCATTATCTCCTGCTGTAAGTAAGTTTGTAACGTCAACTCTAAAACGTGCATTTATTTAATCAGATTGTTATTTAATTGATCGTCTAATTCTGTGTAGCCCCTATTGTCTGAGGCATAAAAATCTAACAACTAATTTTATGGCCCATTATTGGATACTAGCTACTGCTGATGAAAAAAATTGTGAGGCAACTTGCGAATAAATTCAAGAGTGTATATGAATTTGATTACATCGCACAGGAACATCGTGGTTGTCTAAAGAATAATGGCCTTCAAATAACTATTTAATGCGGGCTCGTGCTCGTAGTGGTGTTAATAATAACAATGCCTGTATGAAATTCGAGAAACGCATCTACACAGAATGAACCGATTATATTGAGGTCACCGACTAGTGCCTTTTATAAGCTCTATACATAAAATATACGCAGTCTATGTACATAAAATAGTCTATGTTAGGGAATCGCTTTTAAAATAAAAACAAAATTGACGGTGTTTTAAGTATTTTAGTAAAAAAACTCAATGTCACAACAGCGAGCTGACTATATAAGTGAAATATTCACGCCACATTTTTGTTTCTAGGACTAATAGTTTTTTTAATTATTAAGGTACGATGATGTAGACCTTTTCGTTGCGGTCTACTTTTTAAACCTGGTACCCGTATAGTTTGGCGCGATTTTAAAGACGTTTCACGTCAAAAATAAGAGAATTTTTTTTTTGAGAAACTACGAAAAACTTCACGCCCGATTAGCAAGCGGACACTATTTTGATAGCAAAATAATGTAAGTACATGTAAATTATATGTGATTAATATACAAAACTTTCAATTTGATATACTTATAATAATTATTATAAGTATATTAAATTATAATTTTACACAAAACAATTTAAAGAGTTTAATGCCGTCTCTAGAGAGTAGTTTCATAAATAAATCGAATAAAGTTGTTATTGATTTCCCAGTTACTTAGAAAAAAGTCATCTTAATGATGGAAAAAACACGTGGCTTTAGCTTTACACTGAGGCCTTTACAGGTATTATTAAAGTCAAACAAATATAAAATTACTCTGCACTACTAAAAGTTTCTGAAAAATAATGCAAATACAGTTATCGACTAGAGCCGGGATAAACTGTAATTTAGAAGTTGAGCCCTGTAGTAGACGTATATGGGATTTTTATTAAAATATATATTCTTACCTGTGGTTACACTGCTGGCAAGCGAAGCATTCGAGGTGGTACACGTTGCTGCGCGCGCGCATCACCATTTCGAACGCAGGAATCACCTTGTTGCAGGCGGCACAGTAACCGGTGTTACCGAATAACCTGCACAAATACAAAATAATGTTTTTATTTACAACGGTTAATATTTCCAAAAATGTTTTAAATCAAGAGCCTGCACGATATTGTTTAATTAAATTGGTCAGAGTAAGTATAATTATCCTTTGGATTTTTCATTGTGTAGGTATAATAGAAATGATTGCGTTGTTCAATTTTATAAATTTCTATTAAATCATAATTTTAAGTACTCACCCACCTATAAATGCAAATCTACAATTTTTAATATAGTTAACTTCTCAGTCAAGTTTGCTAATGGTAACTATCGAATATCGATAACATTTATATTTGCGTATATCAAGCATAGCAAGCATATAGCAAGAATAATGTTTTTGTGCTGAAGAGTGAATCCGAAAATGGGAAGTAAAATGTTGCTTGTATTGGATGGAAAAGAGTTCACCTAAACTTTTTTTTTATACGATAGGGCAGCAAATGAGCAAACGGATCACCTGATGGTAAGCGATAACCGTTGCCTACGGACACCCACAACACCAGAGGAGTCACAAATGCGTTGCCGGCCTTTTAAATTGGAATATGCCCTTTTTTTGAAGGTTTCGATTTCGCATCTGTTCAACAAATTAACTCCTCAATAACAAAGTAACTTATGAGGATTTATTGAACGATAACTGACAAAAATAGTAGACAATAAAACTTATAAAAAGGTGCAGAATTTTCACAAGTTTCGCTGAAAGGACGTACTTACCTTAAATAGTCACGCTTACAAAGAATGAGGTTCGCCCTAGTGTAAAGCGTGTGGCCGACCTCGCCCAGACGACAATCGCAGCAACCACACTTGAGGCAGTCCTCATGCCAGAGCTGGTCCAAAGCCTTCAGCAGATACCGTTCCGTGATCACCTTGCTGCACCCAGCGCATATCTGTAGCGAAAGTATATTCTTATCCGCCGATGAAAGAGGTGATTAAGTCTAAAAATAATCAAACATCCTAATTACTGCCGAACTATTTACTAGCTTATCTGGTAACTGTCAGAATTCCGATGATCTGTTAACATGATTATTTGTACGATGATAGATTTGTGTGTCAATAGATTTGACCGACAGTTATCTATGCACAGGATCCATGGAGACAGAGGAAACACAGTTTTCCTTGGAGTGCAAAAGTGTGGTCGATCAACGGGCAAAACTTCTCTACTACCCAATCCCTACCGGAAGCATACAGCAGCCCCTAACGGCTGTTGTCGTTCAGAGGGATCTGGGATCGTTGGATAAAGAGAGAATTCAACCAGCACAGGACGAAGATTATTATAAGCCCAATTCATTATTGGGCTATTCTACATCCTTCTAATGGCTAAACTAAACTGCACTAAACACTGTGATCCCGCCACTGGCCTTTAAATCAAAAGGTACATAGTCATTGCTCATATGAACAAAACTGTTTTCGCTTTTTTTTTATTTCACATGCTCAGCGGTCCTACGATGAAGGTAAATATTGAAAAGTATATGTAAATTTGACCTATCCGCACTGGGTTAATGTGTGACGAAAGCCTGATCGCCCTAACTTTATCAGGATAGGTGCTTGATATGTCTACAAGTTATGATGGTGATGATAGAATTTTAACCCAAAAATACTGTATCTACCGGATCAAGCGGACAGTACACTAAGCTAACCAGGTCGAGACACAATACCCTACGGGTTATTAATAATACGTTATTAGACTGTGTAGCAGTAAGTATATTGCAATTCAACTGATGATAAATCCACTATATTGATCGTTTTATTCATTTTGTGGTGACTTACCTGCGGCTGCGGCGGTTGCGGGTTGGGCACGGCCGGCTGCTGCGCCGACGCCGGAATGGGCGACGCGCGCGACTCCTTGTTCACGTCCATGGCCAGCATGTGGGGCAGCGTCGGACTACCGCCGCTCACCTGCTGCGGCGTTCGACGCTCGCACTGTCCAAGAAAAAAAAAACTTATTTCGTCAATTTAAAGGATAAGATATCATAATAAACTGAGTGGCCTGATTTTATTAGTTGGAAAGGGATGTGAGCTCAATAGCATCATACTTTTCTTACTTTACTCAAGTAGAAACTAGAATTTGAGTCGCATTCTGAATTACAAGCTTAAATCTTATATCAAACGTTAGCAAAGTACTACTAAGTTCTTTTGGGGGTTGGTGTTTCTTTTTATGGCAACCTCATATATAAGTAGAGACTAGAATTTGAGTCGCATTCTGAATAACAAGCTTAAATCTTATATTAAACGTTAGCAAAGTACTACTAAGTTCTTTTGGGGGTTGGTGTTTCTTTTTATGGCAACCTCATATATCATATATATATATATATATATATATAATGACGGTAAATTTTATATACTACAAGTTGGAAACGTACGACTTTCAGAAGCATTTCAAAAGCGCAACATGTGTACGTATTATAGATAATTGATCCCACTTACTATCAGGTAAATAATCCGCTTATTTATATAGTTGTATTAACAAGGACCCCTTTTTGGATCAAGTTTCAGAATGATTTTAATGCATGATACCTGGCAGCATTACCGGCATTGCTCAAGCGAAAGATGAACTAGCTTTTCTGTGTAGTGGAGTACCTATATAATTTCTAACAATAAAAATGCAAGACAGTCAAATTGTATAGAACTCACAAAAACGCAATTTATATAAAATGTGTTTCAGCAAAAATGTATGTACTAAGTGGTCGCATAATATATGTCAAGTGCACGTTTTATTCACTTTATATATATGTCGGAGACGGTCATTAATACAGACACTAAACAAAACGGAAAAGCGCACTCTACCCTCAGTTTTTGAGCGCTTCGACAGAGTCGTGGTGGGACTGTCACTAAACGTGAACGACTCACTCTGCATCAAGTCGCCAACCAGTGAAGACGTTAACACGGAACTGTCCTCCGTATTGCTTAGTGTCCTACTTTTGATTTCATATTAACTGAGTGCCAATAAGTGATTTCAGTTGACTTATTTTGTTATTCAATATAGTGTTAACCATATTGTCGCGTTATCATTTCACGATACCCAATTCTGCCTACACGATGACTGACAGATCGGATCTAAATCCTGACGCTCCGACATATATATTAGTATCGGCTTGCAGAAACTTTAAAATGTACACAAAATGACAGGTCACGGATCCACTGCACTGGGTCAAACTTCAGTTGGAAGTATACAACAAAAGCAGTGAAACAGTTAATACCCCTCAGAACATTTGACTCGGAACAGCGCGACAATTCATAGGCAGTTTTATGTTACGGCATAAAATGCAGTACCATGAAATTTATCGCCTGTAATATTCTTCGAAAAAATTAGCACAACTACTCAAGCGATTAATGAGAACGTGAAACACGACTCACAGTTTCCGAGCTATAGCAAATTATGTACCCTAAATATCGAATGGACAATGAACAAAAAAAGCATTGATTGAGATCGTGCCGTAGAAAAAACGCCCCGAGAGCAATAAAGTCAAGCACAGAACGAGCACTGGTCACGGTTAATTAATATTTAAAATATGAACGCTTTTCAATTATAATTCGGTAATTGCAAAGACTGCTTATTGGCCGGTGAACTCGGGCCAGCATTTCACGCCATTCGATTTGTTGTACAATGAACGGGGTATAGGAGAGCGCCTAGAACAATGGCGCATTGTAAGGCGCGTGACGAATGGGTCGAATCTCTCATTTTTGTATGTTTTGGGTAGTGCGTCCGATCGGGCCATAAATAATGGCCAACGGATATTGACCGGAAGCATGCACTCGCCTCCAAATCGTGTGAACGACTGTTTGTTTGCGACGGAAGTTAATCAAGTGCACTACTTGCGCTTGCCTCGTAAAATACACCGTAACAAATCACGTAATTAGGTTTAAAATAATACATCAATCGCCAGAAGGTGCAGTACTCACAAAAAAGGCATCGTAACCTTTGCATGAAACTACTAAGTATCAGTAATAATGCACTAATGAGAAATAATAAATCATTACAAATGCTAACATTATATTTGTTTCTAGTTGTCGTACCCACGGATCTCAATATACATATAAACGTAGGCTATTGTCTGCAAAAATGACGCAATTTCAAAACTAAAGAATAATTTTATAATATGATAATAATAAATTCAAAAAAAATTCAAAAAAAATTAAAAATTCTTTATTACTTTAGCCTTATCATACTACATACAAATCATCTGAGATCCTCCCAGTAAGCTTCAGTAGAAGCCTGTAGTAGGGGGTCTCGCTCTTGATTACAACTTTTATTTTTTATTTTTTATTTTTTATTTTTATTTACTATATATTAAGCTACAGTACGCGTACGTACCAATGGCAAAATTACAAAAAAGAAACTAAAAAGTAGAGGTAAATAACTGAAACTTAAGATTAACAGGTGCATGCGTGGCGTGCATGTGTGTGTGTGAAAGTGTGTGAGGGTGTGCGTGTGAGTGAGTGTGTGTGTGTGTGAGTATGAATGTAGCCAATTATTTATCTAGCTTCGTTTAATATTTGATTAGATATTTAATTGCCTATAGCCTATGGTGTGCCTATAAATTGCTCCGTACCCGAATAGTCCAAAGTCATTAACCATGTAGGTAGTTATTTTTGTCTTACATTTGTATATTTTAAGTTCGTGTATGTTTAATTCATCATTTAGCTTATTATAAATATAAGCTGATAAAATGTAGAATTGTCTTCTAGCAAACCTTGTTTTAGTTGTATATATAGGAGCGACCTTGCATTTTCTCCTTCCAGTGTGTTTATTAGGGTTATATGGCAATGTTTTATGTAATTTCAAAGTTGCATACAGTATGAATAATTTTCTAATGGATAAAATTTTAGTATTATCATAAAGATCTTTCGTGGGATGTCTAAGAGTCTTGAAGAACATAACCTTCAGTAGACATCTTTGACCCCTTTCAACTTCAAGAAACTTGGTCTTTGTTGCTCCTCCCCATACGGTTATAGAATAAGTCATTATAGACTGGGCCAAAGCAGTATAAATTTGTTTTAATAATTTTTGTGTCGCGACATGCCTAAGTATTTTGAAGATCCAAATCAGTTTCCTTATTCTTTTATTTACATATTCAATATGTGGGTGCCAGGATAGACTTTGGTCAAGAATTACGCCAAGATACTTTATTGCTTCCACCTTCTCCAATGCAATGCACTTACACTGCGCGATGGTTGTCCCATCACACTGATGGATAATAAGCTCATGACTAGGATCAGGTTGCGTTCTTTTATTTATATGATGGCATATATATTTAGTTTTTGCGATGTTTATTGAAAGTAGATTTAGTCTTAGCCAATCGGAAACTTTTTTCAAACCTAAGCTAGCACTCTGAAACACCCTGTTCCACGTTGATCCTTCAAATACAATGGCAGTATCATCAGCGTAGGAGACAACCCTCGCGCAATCCATGTTAAGGTTAGTTAGATTATTTATATAAATGAGAAAGAGAGTTGGACCCAGCACGCTCCCCTGAGGCACACCATAAGATATTTCTCTGTCCTCACTTACGTATTCTCCAATGCGCACCCTTTGTCTTCGTCCAAATAAGTATTCACCGAAGAGCTTTAGGGGGATTCCCCTGATTCCGATTTTTTCTAATTTTTGCATAAGAGTTGGAAGAGAGACAGTATCAAACGCCTTTTTGAGGTCTAAAAACACTGTGATGCATTTCTTTCTGTCGTCTAAATGCTTAGTTATTTGAGATGTCAGTGCTATTATAGCATCCTCAGTAGATCTACCCTGTCTAAAACCATATTGTGAATTTGACAAAATATCACAACTTTTTAAATAGTTTAACAATCTAGTATTTATTATTTTTTCTATTATTTTGGAGAACACAGTTAACACGGATATAGGTCTATAGTTGTTAGGGTCTACTTTTACTCCACTCTTATACACGGGTGTTACCATGGCTATCTTAAGTTCATTAGGAAAAACACCTTGGCGGAAACAGAGGTTCACAAAGTGACTAATTACGGGGGCAACATATTTTCCAGTTAACATAATGAATCGAGCAGATAGGTTGTCCCAACCAGGGGCACTATCTGGCTTAAGACTAGAAATGATGTCAAGAACTTCCCGAGGATCAGTATCTAACAGAGCAAAAGATGTTAAAGGAGGGCTGTAGTAATTATCTAATAAGTTTTGATCTGAGACAGGAATAATATCTTCCGCTAATTTTTTTCCAATGTTAGCAAAAAACGTATTTACAGAGTTAATAGACTCTTTGAATGTTGTTTCTGAATTCAATAGCTCAGTATTAGATGATTTAGAATTTTTAAAATGTGTAATTGTATTTATAGTGTTCCACAGAGCCTTCGGGTTTTTATTGTTTTTTTCTAATTGGTCTCTTTGGTATTTACGTTTCAATCTTTTTATTAGGTTATTGCAGAAGTTTCTGTATCTTTTTATGTGTAATTAATAATAATATAAATTAATATTTTCTTTTCTCTTGTTTTATTTGTACCTGAAAACAGATTTCCTGTTTACCAGCGAGAACAACAGGTTACTCTGCTAAAGTCAAGACTCTGAAGACGAATCCTATTTGTTGGATTCGTCTCCAGCGCCTTGACTGGTGATCATTTAATACGGTTCAGCGTATATAATTAACATGACATTATTTTATATACTATTAAACAAATTAATATGCTATGAAAAACTATTATTAACTATTATTTAATTGTTAATTGTACAATTGTATTGCACTAAAAATAGTATCGTCATATACCACACATAAATGTAAGAATGGTGAATTAATATTTGCTAACGAACTGACTCAGGCGATGATTACCATCCATGCAGTTAATAGGCACGTATAGGTCATACCAAATCATACTGCAGTCCACACTTTTCAATGCGGTATTTTGTTTTTCAAATGTCCAGCCCCTTAAGGCTGCGGTTTGCATAGTAGCGATGATGATGACCTGTTCATAGAATCATGACCTCAGATTCATGAACTTTTTTGATTTGGTTCGTTGAATTCACTAAATAATTTTTTGTGGTCTATTATAATATTATATTAAAAAATAGTATAGTTATAAAATTATGATATTTTTGGAAACGCAGACTTGATGTTCATGTTTAAGGTTAGGTTAGATAGGTTTTCTACAATAAATTTGATTGTCCACAATTATGGAATAGTAATACACATAATTGCACCTTCTTTTTGAGTAGCCTCGCAATAAAAAAAATCCATCCATCCTCCATAGTCGAGTGGATAATACACCGGTTTCAAGGTGTCGCCATCTCTGAGGTCCCGGGTTCGAATCCCGGTGGGGGCAGATGTTTGTGTGATGAATGCGAGCAATTGTACCTTAGTCATGGTTGTTGATATATATTTCAATAAAAATTATTTATATATGTATAATATATGTATGTCTATCCGTTACCCTAGATCCCATAGCACAAGCCTTATAGAGCTTAGTTTGGGCTAGGCTAATTGGTGTAAGTGTAACAAATATTTATTTATTTATTTATCCATTTAGAAAGAGAGTTTTTGGATCTCATTCCTCCGCTTATTTTTGGTTCAATATTATTTTTGGTATTACAAGAAATGTATCAAGAGTTAAGGCAAAACTCTTATTTTTCTTTTTTACTTTTATGTTGTAAATAAATGTTAGTAAATCAAAAACATAATAAATATTATTTGTATATCGTTATTTGTAACACAAAAACTTAAAAAATAAGCTTGAATGTTGTGATATGTACTAGATTTTCAAAAATACGTTTGTTTACTATACATTTATAAAATCGAAGATTAACGAAAAGTTTTCTTTACCTATGTCAGGAATTTAAGGAACCTTAGTATATCCACATTTTTCAAAGCGTAATATTAATAGTATTACTTAAACTACTTGCAACAAAGCGCGAATTCTTACATATTAAAATTCTATTTTCTAGTTGGCTGGTAAAGAAGTGCTCTAGCCGCACTTTACTTATTTATGTTACTCACAATACCTAAGAGAACTAGGCAGCAACCGGGCACGTAGACTTTCACAACTTGGTCTTCGTGACAGAACTTGTTAAATTGAAATAGTAACTTTTTTAACATTAGCATAAAAGCATTTCGCTTGACATCTTGCCCCCTGAACAGTTGTTCAGTTTTAACATTATTTCGCAGTCGATTTTCCTGTCGAGCATTGATTGTTGATTGTTGTGGCATTATCCACCGCTCTCATTCGCGGCTCGTCCGTGAAGCCAGCCTTCGTGAATAATTACCGACCGGTGACAGCGACACGGCACGCCACTCGGAAAACAACCCGTGGCGAATGCAGCCACCGAGATTAGACGAACGAGCAAAAAAGCTCACGCCTTCCATTAACGCTGACTTTCCAAATGTCAATACGCACGAATTAGGACTCAGTGGACGTCAGTCTAAACGAATAAAAAATCGATTGCAATTTCGTGGATGTAAAAGAATCGAACAAAGAGGATTGTGCTCGGATGATGTTAATGTGGATCTGGCATTTAATCTGCGCATAATCATGATAATCAAGAATAGCAGCTGCACCGGTCTTCCAATCGAAAGGTCAATAGGTCTATCAATGACACCACGTTTAGTAGAATTATTACATAACTACATTATAAAATGACAAATAGTGGAATCAAATTTTATAGTTACAAATTTACATATTTACTTTATTTTTCAAATCAAACATATTTATTTGCACAGAATGTAATTACAATTTTAAGGTCTCTCATTAATTGTTCCGTGTACAATGTACCAATTAATAATGGTATGCAAACATATAATTTTAGGCTACATAGTGTAGCCTAAAATTAGAAAAATAATAATCTTAAATCTGATACTAATAGCGAGGTAAATATGTTCAATCCAGATTATTTTATACATAAACTAGCTTTCTGCCCGCGGCTTCGTCTGCGTGGATTTCGGGATTAGGTCTATAGGGGTTAAGGGTCATAGCTTTTGCCCACGGCTACATATACGCGGAAGTTGGTTTATCGCGCTTCCCGTGGGACTATCCGTTTTTCCGAGATAAAAAATACCGCACAACCTTGCTCAAGAATCACTCTATCTATTGATGAAAACCGCATGAAAATCTGTGCAGTAGTTTTTGAGCGAAGCCTTTATTGCGCATCCCGTGGGATCTGTCGATTTTTCGGTGATAAAAGGTAGCCTATGTTACTCGGGGATAATGTAGCTTTCCAAAGGTGAAAGAATTTTTGAAATCGGTCCAGTAGTTTCGGAGCCTATTCATTATAAACAAACAAACAAACAAATCTTTCCTCTTTATAATATTAGTATAGATTAAAAGTATTATTATTAATTATTTTACTTAGTATATATGTCAAATAAATTTGATAAATTATAATTTAGAAACTCAGTCAATATATAGTAACTTTAGCCTGTCCTTGTCTGCCCAATGTCAGCTCCTTAAAACTAATTATATATTATAAGACCTATACATAAAACACTTCTTCGCCAATGGAGTGTTATAATCAAAATCATTTTATTTCAGATTATAAATCTATACAAATACATAATAAAAATTAATTTTTATTATTCAATTAAATCTATGTAATGTCCATTTCGCCCGTTTATATTACTTAGATAGTTTAGGAAAAAGATGTTGCTTTTTCTTAACAAATATTACAACTTCTAATATATATAGAGAAGGTAATGTCAAATTCCTTAGTGATTTGAATAGTGATATTGAATAGATTTGCTTAATTTTTTGCACAGTTCTTCTGCATGGGGCCTCCATTTAAGTTGACAATCGATAAGTATTACTAAAATATTAGTTACAAGTAACTAGGAGAATCAGTAGAAGTTGTTCAAGAACAACTTCTACTGATCATAATAATAGATATAATAATAGGATTTGAAAGATATAAATTATTAATTAGGTCATTATTATTGTGAGTGACTTGTCACTAAATAATTTCTTACAATGTTTCTGTAATGTCATTTTCAGCATTGTTATTATCTTTACTTGTAATAAGTGCAGATCAGCATTGCTATCATCCGCAAACAATATCATTTGTTGGTTAATGTATCTTTGGAAGTCGTTTATATAAATAAAAAATAATACAGGTCTAAGCACGTTTCCCTACAGCACATCCATTGTAACAAGCTTTGGTACCGATGAATATGTTTTTTGTACTTTTGTCTAGGTACATGTTTTTGATATTTCTATATATTGCGTTCATTTACTTAGGTATGATGACATGACATTCAATACATTGTCCCTAATACCATATGCTTCAAGTTTATTTAAAATAATGTTATGGTTAACAAAATCAAATGGCTTAGTCATATTAGTGAAGATATAATGGACTTTTTTTGTCTTCATTTTAAATAATTTTTTGAATTTCATATGCACATTAAGCTGTAATTTTTTTTAACTTATTTCGCATAGAGTTCAAAATCAATTATAAATCTATCACCTATTGTGGTATATTTATGTGCTGGCGACTATCAATAATTTTTTTCTATGCGTAATGAATTAAGAATACATCTGTCACTGCTTCTTTTCCTTTTCATCCCGTGGATGTTGTGAGAGCCGATTAAGGAAAAATCACAATTACATCTTGCGAATTACCTGTGCTATGGTAATAGGCCTGCCCCTTATTACGCTGGGATATTGAAAAATTATTAAATTATTGTAGGTTGGGATTTTAATTATACCTTACGAGGAGAATAGGTCGTATAAGAAACCGTGATTATGGTAACATCGTGAGGTATACTGTACATACATGCGTAGAGGTTCAATAGTGGTACCGCCCTGCTATTGTAGTTGACCAAGGCCTCTAGAAAATAATCTAAATAAGGTTAATGATATGTAACTAGAGATGACACACGTCCATACTGCACGATGTTGAAAACTGATCCGGCCTTGCATGTATATACTTATCAAGTAATATTTGACAAGATTATTAGTGAATGAAGCAGGCCGTACAGAGAGCACGGGGTGAAAAGAGATGACGTTATGTTAATTGAACATAACATCTGTGCAAGGAAAAAATTATTCACTCACTGACTTTGGCTATGCAAGTAAATGAAATTACACTAATTAGCTGATTTCGAACACCACTTTTCTCTTGTTTCTATATAACATCATTGAGTAGGGATACTAGTAGGGATACGTACTCTTGGTACGAACACAAATACATAAATTTTACAGAGATCATAGAAAATCTTAAGTAATAAACAAACAAATACAAGGATAATATGCCCAGATGGGAACCAGAATCCAGTGCATTACTGATTAATGCTGGCTCAAAGTGAGACCAATTACGTCCGCCACCACGACTCCAAATTAGAAACTATTTTAACCCATTAGCAACCAACTTCATAATCAATTACACGTTAAAATTTCACAGCGTTTCGAGTGCGCTGTTTGGGTAATCGGAGTTTGTGGTCCCATGGCGTGCCATAACGCTGCTGCATCGCCCATAAAAGGTTTTTACTGGACTGTTGGAAATTTTAATGCACGTTCGGTATACGTGCATTTCAGTTGAGGTAAGTTTATTAAGGGAAATTAGTTGTCGCGGAATTATTCCCGCTGGCACCGTATCACTTTCAATTTTGGGAGTTACAATGCAAATTCTAAGTGTGCTTTTAAAAGAATTGCGTTTGTAATCAAAGTCATTGTCAAATGCATTTTTATGCAAAATTTTCATCGAAGACAAATTTGCTTCTGAACTTAAAATTCCGTCATAGACAATTGTTCCTACCACCGATAGTTCTATCGTAAGCACATCTCAGTTGCATTACCTAGAACATGAAAACCAGAGTGGCAAAAACAAAACAAATCTTCGACAACATTCAGTCAACTAATAGGATTGAGTGCACTTCGCTAATCATAATTCATCAGCGAGATTAAAGAATGAGCACTGGGGCGAGCGGGCGCGGGCGCCGGCGCACGAGACAATATGATTGCCACACCTGCGGAAGCGGCAAAGTAACGAGAAGAGAAGCTAAATAATTCAGCCGCCGCGATCATCTTGGAAACTGCTCCACGTCTTTTTAGTCAAATCGGCTTTTCTCTTTTTTGATTTACATTACATTCAGGACGTCATATAAGAAAAATACTTGTGTACATATGTTTTTATTGGATTTCGTATGGTAATCATTTACCCGACTAAAACCACAGCCAAATTTTTTTTGAAAAATAGTACATAGTTCGCATATTTCTTTTAGAGGATGGCAGACTAGACTAAATATTATTTTTTAATTTCTTTTGCTTCCTCCTACTAATATTTCAATAGTTATTGTGTTATTCATATCGTGGAGAAATCTACCAGATAAAGGATCATTTTAATCTTTTCATTTGAAATCTTGACTTAGATGTGAACACTGTTTTATGTATATAGATAAAACATAATTTATAGTTATTTAAGTAATCAGTACTACTGTGGAAATATAAAAAAGCGCTAATATTGACTACGTTAATATTTCTGTGTCTCATTACTAAATAATGATTATAATATATAGGTAATTTGGAGAAATATACATAATTTCGCCAGGATGTTTTTTACTGCAAATTTTCACATTTTTATTTCACGGTTACCAGTCATTATGATTACAAATGAGAAAATGTATTAAGCAATTGAATAAAAAATAAAATCTTAAATAAAAACTGTTTTGGGCTATATAACCCAAAACAATTTTTGGTTTTGGGTTATACATATGTATGTATAACCAATGTATGCCTAAATCTAGTTTTATATGAAGAATAAAGGAAAAAGAAAATCCTAATTGTATCCTAATACATTTCTTGTGTAGAGCAGCTTTCTCTACAACGTCACTTAGAGGCACTTATTTAGAGGCACTTATTTAGCAGATTGCTTTCCTTTAAGTTGTTCTTTAATCTAGCGATGGCCGGAGCTTCACTTTGCACCCACCCTCGTCTGCTAGTGTGGCTGCTTCCATTCACTAAAGGCTGTTTGTTCCCACGCGTCGGCTGTGATGAACGAGTTGAAACAAATGCCCTTCAAAACTGCTATTGTATTACATCTTCTAAACAACCAAAATCTGCTATAATATAATTGAAATTTATAGTAGAGGATAATAAAGGGGGGTATAAATAACAATATAAAAATATTATGAATTATATATGTTATAATAGTTGATTAATATTTTATCGTAGTGCTTGAATATTAATAAAAATTTAGATCTTCATTTTAACCTTTTTAAGCATTGTTGAACTATATTGGCCTCATATGGGATTACTCCCAGCACTGTCAAACCGCAATAACATAACGAAATTCAAACATTAATAGGCTCAAACACAATCACGGATGGCCGCATAATCGAGTTAGCTGCTATTCGGTTAAGCCCCTATCGCGTAATCTGCCCCATTGTCTGGCAGTCGTTCCGCTGATCATGAGGTCGATGATTGTGGCGTTTCGCGGGTATTGTTTTCAGGTGCCTGTGTCCTGGAAGAGACACAATACGTGATTTGGAAGCGCAGTGTTATCTAATATGACACTGCCTCATAAACGATAGTCAATGAACAATAACGACATCGCAAACTCGCTACTATTGTTGATTGTTGCCACAATCCAATCCCACTTTAAGAACTTTAGGATTATGATATTAGGGTATATAGGAAATAAAATTAAAAGCCTTTGAGACCACACTACTTTCTTCAATATAAGTTCGACATAAATTCAAAGAACTATCGATAAAATATCCGAAGAAACTGCCAATAAACTGACCAACAATGGAATAACAAAGTGCAATGGCAGATAATAAACAAACTCCCAGACTCCAGAGTAAGTGATTCTCACGTGGAATATACGTCGGGAAGTTAAAAGTTTCGCCATGGCAAGATGCAGCTCGCAGAACAAATAAGTAGATAGAACCAGTGTCAAAACTGCCAAAAACAAAACTATAAAGCTTGCTTTATAACGGATATATACCACTTTATCTGTTTGAGATGTCGGGATCAATTTGGATCGGATCTTCTTTTATAACTCGCGCTAGCCCGTTTCAGTCTCATATTTTAGCAAGTTCACATGTTATTGCTATCCAATCAACCGACAGCAATCTCGACTGAGAACTAATAGGTCCAACTATTTTATAATAACAGACAGACGGAACACTTAATTAAAACTGGTGAGCTAGTGGCGCAGTAATTACTTAGCAATTCGTTGGCATTCATTAAAAGTTGTCAACTAATTGCTTTGCCCAAGATACAACGTGGAATTAAATGTCTAATTCTATTACCAGGCACAAATGTACCAACCCTTACTTTGTATTGAGTAGTAATAAAATCGAAAGCGTTTTATGATTACTAAAAGACGTAAGGCGCGTTATCGTTATGCGCTGTAACTTCACCTATGGCTGATTCAGCTCTGTCTTTTATTAGATTATAAAACAAACGTATCGTATTAATTATGAGATGCGATGCAGTCACATCCCTATTGATCGTAAAGCATCTTTGATAGCAGTTGTAAAATGTTCCGAATTGTTGTCGTGATAATTTATGAACCATGTTTATGGAAGGATTTATGACTTTATCTATTTGTTATGCTGAATAAATCTCTACATGACGTGTTACTTCATCACTGCGCAGGCAGTTCCTGAATTATTGCGTTCATCAATGTATATTTTATTATAGACAACGCATATTAATACTGTACGTTTAAAATTGATTCGATTTGCATGCCCATACTTATCATTCAATATTTCACAAGATTTTTCGTGAATGAAAAAGATAATATAGAAAATATGTGACAGAAACAGATTGCGTTGCGCTAGCCAAACATAGAATCGGAACGAGGAAAGACGTCTTTACTCTCTCACTATTACTGTACAACTAAAGGAAATTACACCAATTGCCCGAATTTGCACGGCACATTTTCGACACACTAAGAATATCTACTTCTTGTTTGTATATAACATAATTGGTTTATAATACATCGTGTATTTATTATGTATCGTAATAATTATTATCAATGTTATAAACAAATAATTAGTAGGGGAATCCGCGAGAGCAAAAGTGAATTAGGCCGCGCTATTATGTGAAGTAAGTTATAAAATAAAGCGAGCCGAGCAACTTCATACATTACAAGCCGATAACCAGACAAGACTTCTGAGACACAAACCAGTCCCTTTTAGTGAAATTGAAAACTTTTTCTGTTACTCATACAGCGACCACGACACCGCTCCTTTTAAATCAATTGCCTTTTATAATTAACTTAGTCGGTTATTGGAGTGCACTCTCTCAGTGACTCGATTAAAATTCAATCGAGGTGTAAATCTATTGAGAAGCGAGTTTTTCTGGCAGATGTAATCAAGTGAATTGCGCGATACGAGTGTCGTCCTCTAACATATGTAATTAATGGAATGTAGTTAACGCTAAAAATGCAATTAAAATATTCACATCTAACTATATAAGCATCTATTAATAGATTGTTTTTAATTAGTCGGATGAATATTTTGTTTTAATTAAATAATAGTAAATAATTAATTTAATTATCACAATTTCATATTTTTTTTTTCATGACACGTCCTGCAATTGCCAAATATTATAGGACATTAGACAATTTAGTCCTATAGTGAATAAATTTCAAATGGATTTGGAATACTGTACTCTCCAATAAATGCACACAATTATAAATAATTTATTTACGTAAATAGGATTTTATTAATATGTTGTCTTCTACTATTCACCACTTTTTATTAATTTTGTATTGTCACTAGGTTTACTAATGTACATCATAGGTAATGAGGTCCTGGCATTGCGTCAATCTAACATTATGCAACCCTCGCTAGAACGCACCCCAGTGTTCCCTGGGAGTGCCACTTTTACCTAATTTCTATTAAACATTTATTACATTAGAGCAGAGCTATCAGAGTATTGGTCGCTATGTTTTATTTATTACCACTCGCGGAATTGTATCTATCTACGATATTAGACAATCTGTGAAGTGATCCCGTATTATTAGAGTTGTGGGGTAGGTGTACTGTAATAGACGGTTGTTTTAGAACAAACTAACGAACGATATTGAATTCAACTTTTCGTGATGTGAATCAAAAACGACAGTGAAGGAATAAGTTGCCATATAATAGATGCGTGTTGTTTTGACTGTTTGTTTCATACATGTACATTCTGTTAAACTTTCCATAACCAAGCTTTTTGTTGAGGTAATATTAGTTTGTTATCTACGAAATTGCCATTTTGTATAAACTTTTCGAAACTAACATTTTTCATGTTTATCCACCAATTAAGCAAACTTTTTCAAAACTTTGAATTATATGTGGGTAGATATTACACTAATAATATAAAACTAAATGAAGACTAAACATTTGTATTCCGAACGTTCAAGCCAATAAAATACAAAAATCTGAGGAGAAAATAAGACCTATTATCGATACGAATAAACTGTTTCTTAACTATAATTATAAAATCGAAATGTATCAATAATTAAAACTATATATTTTTTTAAATATATTTATAAGAAACATTCGTAAAAATTTGTCCCGCAGAAATTACATGGGTACATAGAAAAGCTTTGCATAAAATCAAATAGAAATACATTTTATGTTAGTTTGCTTTATTATTATTATTTAATATAGTTGTTTCATCCCCATTAATACTTACAACCTAGATGGATACGTGGACTAAATGGTGACATACTAAAGGATGGTGAGGTCAAGAGTGAGTACAGATACTATACCGGCATAACCGGTACAAAGTCCAAAGAGTACATAAAAGTAGAGGAAGCTAGGGAAGTATGTTTCGATGGTAGCAAGTTAAAAACTGTGATCTCTGCAAAGATAAATGTAAAAGTCCGTCTTTTACATGTTCATGTCATAAGAGCTAAAACGAAAATCTGATAGAACGCAGACACAGCTATGCTACTCGTGTATTTAAAAACTCAACTAGTGATTACTATTACTTTATTAATATCGAGATCGTGTCAATTGTAAATGCCGCACACCAAGTTTTAGCTTGTCAAGTTTTAATTTGTATAATTATTGCTGCTTTTCCCGTCAGAATATTAGTTATTAAATGTTTCTTCCAACTTGTGTTTCCAACAAAACAAAAATTCATATTGTATACTACGAGTATGTGTGAAATATTTTGATCCCAATTAGATTCCAATATACAAGTGTATTAAAATATTTATAATAATATGAATGTATGATATCGACAATCGATTAACTAACATTTTAAATTTAAGAATACTACAAAAATAAAAACAAAACAGTCTTTTCATTTTGCATGATTAATAAAAAATATTAATAAAACAAAAGCCGTGTATAACGTCATAGTTACGGTGGAGTGAAGATTTGCCTTTGCAAATTCCTAATAATGAAAAGTTTGTTTCGTTCATTCTTTGATTTAATAGAAATCACAACCACAATTACGTACTAGTTACTCCACAACTATTACGGCCAGTGTCAGTTATTGTGAGCATTTTTTTTTTAAACTTCGCTCGTATCGAGCAGGCAAAGAGCAGAGCCCATACAGCCTATTCCGTGGTAAATCTTTATCTTCTTTATTCTTTGCTTTCCTATTTCTTTATTTTTTCTGCGTTTTTATAATTCCGAGACAGTGTGGGTTATAAATTTAAAAAGATGTGGATATGATACGGTGTTTCTTAAAATTTCTTGAATAGAACGCGGAATATCATCTGTGTTTTTATTGTGAGCATCAATATGACACATCATAGTCACGTCAACAAACGTCAAAAAATGTCACACGTAACCAAATGTTTCTTTTTCTAACAAAGACAAGGTAAGGTAAGTTAGTAATTCCATCGTACGAATAATATTACCGCTTACGGCATTTCATATGAACTATCTTGAAAAAATTTATGAACATTTTAACACTTTGAAAACGCAAAAGATGTCTAGCATCCAGTTTTTATAAAACAAATTAAATAAGCAATTTAAATTTATGAACTTACACTTTAACTTTCTGGGATCACAAATATAAATTTCATTTATGTTATTAAATTTATATATTAATATTAATGATAAGTCAGTTTCTCAGGTTAATAACTAATTTTCCTTATTAAAAAAGTATTTTCTCAAATTTTGGAATAACCTAAACTTATTAATATTGAGATATGAATGCTTATATTATCAGGTAACTTATTTTATATCATTAACAAGGATTATATATACATATATGCGATCAAAGTATTCTTTTGTAACATAGAGTTACGTTTATACTAAAGAATTCTTCTCCTATTTTTCTAATACAAAAGGAGATTATCAACCCACTCGTAAATGTTACTTTATTAAGAAAGTAAAAATATAAATTACATTTTTTTACGGTAAAGTGAGAAACCGTTTGATGTGCTCAATTATATATTACAGACACACATGTCAATTCAAAAACAGAAAAATAGAGAAGAATTAATGCCAATCAGAAACTCAACATGGTCTTAATGTACGTACGTTCTTAATAGAAAATACGTTTCCATTTCAATAAATTTGTACTTACATAAAACTCTACATAAAAAGTTTGTTCATCATATTTTAACGATTAAAAGTGATTATGTAGTTTCGAATAAAATTGTCTTGACATTTTCACTAATAATGATAGCAATTATTCTGGAATTGTAACACTATCATTCAAAAACATACGGCTAACGTTCAATAGTCTTTATGCTGTTATAATATGCACGATATTTGTATATTGTCATAAAATTAATAGAAATAAAACATTCTATAAGCTAGTTATATTTTTTAAGAATAATAGGGTCAAATGAGTAGAATAATATTAGAATGCCTACATTCTAAGAATGACGCCTTCGATCTTGACGTTCCATAGTTCGATCCGACCAAAATAGTTTAATCAGAGTTATGCGAGCCATTAATTAAATTACGTGCTGGGCGGCCTATAAGAAAATTGCTTTTATTTGTGGGGAGTCATTCAATTAAACATTCATTCATTTGCGGGCCACCGAGTGGCATCCATTACATTTAATTATAATTTAGGTCTGTTTATTGATTGATCTACGGGGAACTCTATTAAAGTGAAGAGCTAATATAAGCTAGTGCTTTTACGGATATACGTTTCATGTTACTACCTTTCTTCTTTCAGATTCTGTGTTAAGCTACTTGAACGAAGTGTATAGTGTAAGATAAAATGTTTCATGAATTACAATAATGTAATATTTTCATTTGTGGGAAACACAGCAATGGGAAAGCTGCTGTTCTGTGGCAGAAATAAATTACAAAAAGCGTTAAAAAGGGCCCCTAAAGATGAATAGGCAAAGCGTTTTTCTCACTGGTTCCTTCAGATGCAGCGTTGTATTGATGTAAATGAACACTATTTTGATATAACACACTAATAGCCTACTATACTATTTTGCTCAATTTGGATTTTTAAGAACTTTTAGTTGGACCCCGATATCAATTCAAACCACGAGTTTTAGGACATTATTTCAGTTTGAGTTTAGAGTGAAGTGAAGTGAGTGAATTAGCTCCTGAAACAAGAATAGTAAACTAATTACGGGCTACCGCCAACAGCATCAACAAAACCGGAGCATCTTTCTCGACAACAACAATCGCTACTAAAATAATTAATCGGCTACTTCCCAGGAGGATATTATAGTTGCTGTAACCAACATAAAATTTTCTATTTAATTTACCGCGGTTAATATTGTTAAATACGCACTGTATATCAACGTAATTATATTCGACAATTAGCTTTATTAAAAACTTCAACTACTGATGCCGCCAAATTAATTACGCTCGCTTTACGAAGTAATCTAGTCTGTCTAATTTAATTATTCAATGTGTTGATTATTACAGGAGGCCTTAATATAACCAATTATACAAATTAAATTACAAAAACTCGTAATTTTTGAATGGTCGATAAGTTTTAATGGGCTCGGCTTTTTTGATGTCACTGATTCCGTGAAAGGCGTTACTTAAATCTTGCCATAATTAATTAAGTAACTTCATAACAGACAACTATGTATAATGGAATTTTAAGTGTAGCGAACCCAACTGAGAACGGGTTCTCAGATAACATTATCATAGGCGGTGTACATATACCGTTCATAATACAATAAAGTATTTGGTGTTTAAATTAATATCATTTTTATCTCATAAGTCTTTATTAAGACCACCAACAGTGATCATTACTAAATTGTTTCATTCATCATTTCTGAAGATAACGGGGTTTTATGGTTTGTAAATAACTTATTATTAATTTGTGCAGAAAACAGTACAGCGCTGAAATCTTACTTATATAATAAATCAAAGTAAAATTCAATAGTCTATTTGAAATGTTAAAATATATCCAGCTCGAAATTTAACGTAAAATTATTACAAAGCTTGTTTTAATTTCTGGTGCAATTTAATTGTGATTTTAGACCCTACCCGCTCTGTAGTGTGGACATGATCTTCCGTGCAGGTAGTTGTTCATGTTATATTTATTAATTATGTATAATGATAATAATTTGTTTATTTGGCCAGAAAAGGCTTGATAAACTAATTGTAATATTTAATCACTTACCACTCTGCTTAAGTTCAATGCTAAAAGCATGTATTATTTACTCGTTAACATCACCAGAAAATATAAACACAACCAAAAATTAAGCAAAACATGACGAATATATGGGCGCTTCTAAGGAGAGCGTGTTGTCAAAACAGAGTCCTTGTAAAAACTGAATGAATTCGTGAATGGACGGCGCTGTATCGCCGCTTCCTGTTACTATGATAACACCCTCGTAACGAGCTCCCGATAGGAATGCCGGCGTAAACATTATGATTAGTCCTAATTGTTTACTGTGCCTTCAGGGGTACTTATTTTTGTTAAAAAATGTTTGGTAATTACATCATTAGTTAACAATGGCATTATTAAATTCTTAGAATTAAATAATTAATTACGTACAATTCATTTTACATGTAAAATGTACTTGTTACCTATACTTTCATATTGGCATAATGTATTTTAAGATGTTAAATCAAGTTATTTTGGTATTTAAAAGTAAATCATATGAGTCTCATGAATAACTTTCCATATAATCGCAATTAAAAGAAACTTGTCTGTAAATCTAAATGAGAATCGAGGAATCGTAGTTTATTTTTCGAGATTGCCCACGTGGGGTAGGAAAAAAGAGTAATATTATTTTTCAATTCCCATACAAAGGTGGTCGGTGTGCGGCGGCAAATTGGTTGTATTGTCAATTTGGGCAGTGCGTGCCGCGGCGCAGACCGAATGTTTATTTTCAATTTCCACCATTTTCCAGCGGCATGCCAGGATTAGGATGAAACAACCACTATTTTAAAAGATAGTTTTATTAACTAACAACAGAAACGTTTTCCTTTTCCTCGTGCTGCAGATGATTGTCTTGCATATTTTAACATCGTAGTAAATTTATTTACATCAAGTATGAAAGTAGTTTAAAAATAAGAATTTATAGTTTCATTAAACATTTGATTATGGATTATAGATTCTGTTTGTTATGAATTAATATATGTATATTTAATAGCTGTAATTGACACAAGAGCTTCGATGGCGTTGTGACTTCGGTTCGGTCGACTGTTAGTTGGATTTCATGTACACACTATAACTTTACATTTTGACCTTGAGACAGCGCTTATTTCGCTTCAATACTAAATATAAGGCTGACTGTACATCTATATGACCTTCACCTGCAAAGAAATTTAAAGCTCTATTTAATCGACGAATCCGTACTGGTATGCGTAGTTGACCCCCTCAGTGAGGACGTATATTTAAAAACTAATTTTATTATTAATTTAAATATATACAGCGGCATTTTTTTAGAGTTAAATAGGATTTATTACGTCAATTACGTACTCTATCATTATCAAAGTTTATGTAAAGCACGAGTTTGTAGTTTTAATATATCTTACTTCCAATTTGATGTATTCAAATACTTTTGAAAAAACGTAAACATTTAACAAACCATCAATATTTACACCTACGTACCTTGATAGAAACACAACATTATAAAAATGTAATAGAAAATAAATGCCCATCCCATACGCAACTCGGCTCTTATTCAATGTCACAACAAATTGTTTTATGTTGACACGGAAATTAAAATTACTGGGACCACTGTAATGTTAGTTGGTCAGGTTAATCTTTCTGGCACCGCAATTTGCCGACGCCGACAACCGCGACCGATCGCATAATAACAAAAGTTAATAAATCCGTCAACGCATAACAACATTACATTATGTTATTGACAACACGAGACCTGAATTATTGGTTTTGTATCTGTATGACACGCATTAAAGACTATTATGAATAGAAAAAATTGTGCTGTAAAATTGCAGTGTTAGTTACCGTTTAACATTATGCTGTAAAACTTTGTACCGTGCGAAATATATATTTTATATCACAAGTTGGCATCATTCCTGTTGTTCTCGTTTCTTATTCATATTTACTGCATATCTCACAGGAACCACGAGAACTAGGTGACTAAAAGACTAAAGAGCTTACTAATCAATTCATAGCTATAATAATGACTCATGTACGTTTTTAAACAGAGATTCCCACAACTCGCATTTCACATAAAATGCTACGCCTGCTCTTTAATAATGCTTAGAGTTGCTATGGTATTGAGGAATAATAATTGTTATATAGAAAGTACATATTGACTTTAAAAGCGCTTCTATTCTCTATGCAATAAAAGTTATTTTCTTAATTGATCTTAATATGATGCCAATGTCAAACCATAATTAGTCAGATATTTGTGCATGCAGAACACTTGATGCCTTTACCGAGAACCGATTCCTCTTCATCAGCTGCTTCCACCTAAATACCGATTGTGTGAACCCCGTTCCAACTCCGATCCGTGTAATTTGCGAATTATTAACGTAGCCAATCCGTGACGTTATTGCCACATATCCTGGAATACGTCGGCGGCCATAACTCGATTTGCGGGTTTGGACCTCCTGGAGTCGGGCGTCGCAAATCGCTCGTGAAATGTGTAATTGCGTTTAATCGCCACTGATGAGCGTTACGTTTTCAATTGTAGACACGTACGATGTAGGACGAGAATCACGCAATGTTTTGAAATGCATTCGCTGGGAGAACATATTCTGATGTGAACAACTTCCCAGCTTCGTTATATTTTGTTGTTACTATAGGTACATTGAACTAGTATTTTGTTCGGCTGCATAAAATAAGAACTGTGTGTTAACAGTATCAAACATTAAATTCTTTATACTAAATTATCTCAAAATACGTCAAGTAATACAAAATCTATGCAAATAATAAAGAGTAAATGCCAAACCAAAGACGAGAAACTCTTGAAAATTAACATAAGCTTTTGTTATCAAACGTCAATGTCCTTAAAAACTGTTATGACCGGTCGTGGTACTGTAGCCACGGCTGTAGCCAATGAAGCCTAAAATGCACAAAACCAACAACTATTCTTTTACGCATAATGCACCATTGTGTGTGGTTCAATGACAAAGCCGCCTGCGTAATGGAAGGAAAGTTGTAGACGGTGTGAAATTTAATGTTTACACGTTGCTTTCTTTGAGATTCTTATAGAGACGTAAATATATAATCTCAATTAAATAATTGTGAATTGTAAACATAGTACATTTTTTATGTACTTATTAAATAAGACTGTCAAATAAATACGAATTGTAAAATCAATTATGAATTTTTTTATACGTTTGCTGTATATAATAAAATAAATATTCCAACTTTTAAAAGGAATATTAAAGTATGTATATTTCTTATATGTATATTTTCCTAATTGATATTAAACATGTATTTGACATTATGTTGAAGATTTGTTAAAGGAATTACACAGATTTAGATAGTTTACTGTACTCTTGTCTCTACAATTTTTATCAAAAATAACACAAATTTTTAATATAAATCGCTAAACTCAAGATTATCATTAAAAGGAATCACAGAACTAGCGGCATCCCGGCAGCGTAACTTAATCCCTTCGTATTATTACTACTTCCTTGAACAACAGAAATATCGAATCGTGAAAAAATACTCCTAATAAGATTAAAAGATTACAAACTCGTGAAAATTCTCTTCGTAAGATTAATTCCACGTTGCAAAATAACTGTTAAAGTCAATTAGGCGAGTAAATTTAATTACATATTTTCTATAAAGCATATTATCCTATTTTAATTGTTTGATTCAAGGTGAATTTGAGATGTTAAGGACTTTGCAAGCTTCTATCTTCACAGTATTTTACAAATTATTTACTCAATCAAATGAATTAATGTTTAACGCCTAATCCATCGTCCACTTAATTAATAACATTGTATTAATATAATATAATGTTGCTTGATAGTAATCTCGTAAATTCAAGATATTAATATAAATGGATGCCATAGCTTACAATGAAAATTTAGATTAAAAGAAAATTAGAGCATCGGTGATGCTATGGTCCACATGGCTTCAAATCGGCCCGAGTGGATACCGTCAAAGTATTTTTGAAACATATGCCGACGCATCTGCATTAAAAACAACATTATTAGGCAAACGAGAATCTAAAAATTATGTACATACTCGTAACATAACATAGAGATACTAGGACCCTTATTGGGAAGTGATAGTGAGGTCCAACGGCTATGTAGCGAATATACGATTAAACTCCTTGATCGCTCACTATAAGGCCAAGCAGGTTATGGTGTTTAGAATTATCAAAAACTACCGCACTGTATCCTTGCAGGCATGCTTTCCTTGCAGATAGATGCTGAGATCTAACGCAAGCTACAGACTGAGAACTGATGATAAAACAAACCAAATATATTCCAACATAAATGCTGACTTTAATTAATAATCATTTTCGAAACAAATTTATTTATGAAATATTATAATACAATACATATCAAAGCTAAATGCTTCATTATTTAACCTTACGAAATATTTAACAAATCAATGGATATGATATGGTGACCCTAGAGCAGAGTGATCGTATTGGGAGCATTCATACCGTATCAAATTAAATCATGACTGAGTAACGCCAAGCATGTGCGAATAGCGGCGCGTCGCAGGAATACCGCGAGGACGGCTCGCAGGCTTATTAACTCCCTACATTAATTAAATTATTAGAAATCTCGAGCCGGACTAATTAACGAAGAATTCCAACATTTCGGTCCACCTATCGGGCTTTAATTAAAATTGACAAAGCCGCGAGCGAACGAGAGCGCCCGCTAAATATCGCCTCTATTAACGCAACGATCACTCGAAACTAATTAAATTATGGAGGTAATGGTGCGTGCAAGTGATACCGGCTTTGGTTGATTCGGACAACTCTATGTTACACCTGCGCGCCTGGTAATTGCTCCCGCAATGCTATTGCAGTGCGAGATTTTAATGCTGATATTTATTTATGCGGGTAGTTACAATGTAAATCGTTAAATTAAATGCTTACGTCATTATAGATAATTGTAAGTTAGTTTTTCTCTGGGTAAATATTGAATCTTGTTCAAAATTTTGAGTTTCCTGTCTAATAGACAATCATTTCCTTTTTATTTTTAATGATTGATAATCTACTTTCATTCGACAGATTTTCGGTGCTGGTAATTTAAACACAGAGATTCAAATACATGCCGACCGAGGCGATCCTGCCATGTATAAATGTGTATTACGTTTTTTTTTAATTTATATAATTTGACAATGAAAAAAATCATTGTGAAGCAACCTGCGAATAACTTTAAAAGCGTGTGTAGTCGACTAATCTGTACTTGGTAATGATGTTACATCCCCAAATAAGAGGTATTGCACATTTTTGCATCATGCATCTTTTGCGCCCTCGCCTGAGAAGCGATAACTCATTCCCAGCCACGAGGCTTTTAGGCTGATTTTAATTGGCACGTCATACCGGTCGGGCCACTCTGGACATTATGGAGTTCGACATAATCTCCGCGGCACTTGGCTTGGCGTGTGACGGATTCTCAGCCTCTACTCTCCAGCTAGAATAAAACAAAAGAACTAGCGCAACGATACCGGGCATTCAAATTAGGATTATTGCCGTAATTTAATTTAGTCGTATAATAATAGCGAGAAACTGAAGACGTCGTTCCTCGCTCTAATTTAGTTACAAATGAACACTTTTGAAAGCTGTTAAAGACAACAAAGCACTTTAAAGAGAGACAATGAAAGCTGATTAATATTTTTTTATTATATTTTCCTTACCAATATCTTCTTTTTTTATTTATCCTACTTAGCTTAAATCAAATAATTAGAACTGTAACAACTTTGCTAAGTAATCAAACTAAGTGAATTTCAAACCAAACATGGACAAATGTTTGCAACATTCATCAAACACTTTTGTGGGCTCACGTATCCTAGGCGCAGCGACATTAAAATGAGTAATTATAATAAAGCTGATATGTGCTCATAATTAACTAAGCCTGATGAAGAGTGCTTCAACAAAAGCTCTGGTCACTCAGCACATGCAGCGCTTTTATCAACACGAGTTTTCAGCGGCTGTGAATATGCACGCGTCTATATTACATTTTTGTTTTTTAAATGTTTTATTTGTATAATGAGTCATTTATGCAAACATTCTCATATTTGTGGACAAAAAATATTAAGGAGCAAGAAAAATACTGAGGGAGATTTGATAATTGCCTGACACAGCAGCGAATTTTACTGCAGATCCGTATTCAGAAAACCTTTCCTACTAAATAGACCTTAACCGCATTTTAAAAGAGGGTTCTAGGTAATTGGTGTAGAGATGAAATACGTCAAATATATTATACGAATTGAATTAACAAATACGAAACAGTTTTGATAATAATTGTTATTTAAAATAAATCGTTTTCAAACTTTCCGACATATTCAATTTATAGTATGACATATAGCTATGCTACCAAGTGTATTTAAAAAAATGCTGGCACTATATACAACGCTTTCAAATCTATTACAGTTGTAATAGAATGGGAATCGTGCGGTTAAGAAAATATAAAATATTATAACTCCAACAGTATTGTTGGAGTTATAATATATTACATATACTTACTTTAATACAATCTGTTTTCATAATTCCTCACAGTCATGTTCACTAATAACCACAAAATAGAAATAATCAAATAATGTATCATAAAACGTGTACAGTCATACACAGCTATACGTACAGCGCTACAATCCAGCGAAAGTGCGCTAGAATATTGTAGCGGAGCTGTAGGGTGCCGTCACAGCAGCAATAGTGCTAATTAGACAGAGTGACAACCCACTCCTGCCATAAAGCGCTGCAGATTTATCGCCGCAGATTATTTATATTATGTTTATTAGGCCCCGCCCTCGCGCCTCGAGCTTTACCGCTAATTGAATTGCCCGGATTTTTATACGTAACAACACCTGAGTTTATTAATACCAGTTATGATGTTAACATAGATAGTAAAGGCTTTTAACCTGATTCTTTGGTTTTGCTACTAAGAAATATCTTAATTTAAACATATAAATTTCTAGCACATAACACCAATATTATAATTCTGCAATAACAAAATTTCTAATGTTCCCTTTCTTTCAGCAGAAAGTAAGGCTTAAAATGTGCACATTAAAAAATAACTTTCTTCCTTCGGAACAATGTTGATCTTGGGCAATATTTGGACCTAAAAAATTGTGTTCACGTTGTAAATAATTAAAGTGATAAGAATCGGAACTATACGGCTATGTAACCTAGCCGAAACGAAAAGAATAATAAATTATATATTCATATAAATTAAACTGAAATATCCAATAATGATTGTGGTTTCTTCTCTACAAGTTTCTTAAAATTAGACTAAGAACATTCCCAATATTTTTTTTTTTAATAAATAAACAATAACAACAAGTTTTTTTATTGACTTATGAAGTCAATTTGCATAATTTTTGTCAAACGTATTTATTTTTGCTCGCTACAAAAAGGCCGCGATTCGCATCTAATGGGTGCTCATTAGTGGAGCACCTTGTGTATACTCTTATATCTTAGAAAACCAACGATACGAGTAATTAACTAGTAAAAGAGTTGCTCGCCTCTGACCTGGCAAAACATGCTCCTAGAAATATGAACGAACCTAACATTGAATTATATAGCTGTATTCAAAAGACATTATAATTATATCCATAACAATGCATTCTCAGAACTCCGTAACCTGAATAAACACCGAACTGCCAATTAAGCAAGTGACCAAAACGAGGCGTTTGCAATTAACATACTCAAAACATTCATCATCGGTTACTATGAATACAAGTTATTTTGGCAATAGTCTGTTTTAATTAACGACTGAACTCGCGTTACAATGACAAATTGACAACGAAAATAGCATATTTTATAACAGTTTCCGGCCATTTCCGTAGTGGTTTGAGAACGGGCGCGTAAGAGACAAAATATAAAAATTAACCGTAACTTTCTGAGAACCTTTCCGTAAGTATGAACTATATTTTGCTTTCCATTTGGAATAATTCGACATATTTTTATACTAGCTTTTGCCCGCGACTTCGTCCGCGTGGAATAGTGACTTCCGGCAGATTTTTGGTTAACCAACAACATATTTATATTTATATTTGAATAAAGATTAATATTATTATGTTGATACAACTTAAACAAATTATTTCGACCAAATTTGGTACCATAAAAACGGTCATTGTGACTAAACCTTAAAAGATAGACATATGCCGTCGCGGACTTTTTTTTAGATCATGTATAGAGGATTCATTCTTTATTACATATTTTTTGTGTATCTTGAACCGTTTTCGCAGCGCACGCAAAGAAAGCCTTCAAAAATGAATAATTTTCCCCGTTTTTTACACATTTACCGCTCTGTCTTTGCTCCTATTGGTCATAGCGTAATGTTATTTAGCCTATAGCCTTCCTCGATAAATGGACTATCCAACAAAAAAAGAATTATTCAAATCGCACCAGTAGTTTCGGAGATTAGCGCGTTCAAACAAACAAACAAACAAACAAACTCTTCAGCTTTATATATTAGTATAGATTGTAGTGTTCATATTTTGTAATCAATAATGTAAACCAATTCTGTCAATTTCCTAATAGGTCTAGAGAGTTGTATTATTATTACCAAGTATATTTTTATTATCTTAATTTTATAATTGCTTATAAAATTAAGTAAGGTCGTAATGAATAGACGTAGATAACAAATATTTTTTTTACTTAAATTTGAATATTACAAACTCTAATACGCATAATCAGTACACGAACTAATTAAATCAACACTTACTATTACGTGTCCTTTACTTCCATCCTTTACTAAACACATTAATACATTTCCATCAATAGATTTTTCTTAGAAATGGTTTTTTGTCGTTCCACCAATTAATGGATTGGAAATCTTTTTTACTTACTTATAATTGAACACTTCACTCCAATTAGATCTGCCCAATAGATACCGATATACATTTACTGGAATTTCCAGATGTATTAACTTTCAAGACTACTAAGCTCCAATGTCATATATTGAACTAAAATTTCATATAATAATATGTGAAGTTTCGTAGTTAACTAGTGAACTACACCACACTTAATTAATAACCACAACGAGAAACATTAAAAACATATGTACCTAAGCCAAATATAGAAATTAAACTGACGATCCTTGCGATTTCACACAAATTTCAACTTTATACGGTATGTAATAAATTTTGATTTCTTCACAACTCAGTTTTCTAGCGACGGTCTTATCCAGACAACGCTATCCTGGTGGTATCTTCGTTGATTTGTTACTTCGGTTTGCGGAGTGTGTTCCGAAGCTAATTAATTTTAATTGGTCTGGATTGCGAGTTGTCTATTGTACGTTACGTCCTTTAAAACATGCTTGTTAACTATTATAACAAAACGGTGGGAAAAACATCTTCAGGCAATTCTAAATAAAGATTCGGTTGTTAATATATTTGTAAATAGATGCAAAAAATGTTTAAATAAGATCACAAAAACAAAATATGTTCTTGATTTCTAATATTTTCATTATTTTAACGAAACCTTTCCATTGATTGTGTTGTCTTATGTAAATATCTTCAGGTAATTCTAAATATGCATTCGAATTATATTTGTAAAATGTTCTCATATTCCAACGTTTCTTATTATTTCAACGACTTTTTTTTGCTTTATTTAATAGAACTTTATTAAATTATTTTATAACAATTCAAAATACAGGTTCGATGGTAATTTTACTTGTAAATAGTAATAAAAACATATGTTCTTATCTTCTAATGCTCTTCTTCTTATTATTTTAATAATTTTGCATTGTTTGATAAGGCATTTGAACATATTTTCGGGCAATTCTAAATTAATTTCGATTACCGTTCTATCATATTTGTAAAACGATCTCAATCAGCGGGAGAATCTAAGTTGATATATTTATAAAATGTTGTCAAATTTTAATGTATCTTATTTTTGTTCTTCTCTGTCAATGACTACACGTAAATTATGAAATAAATCATTTTCTTTATTATTTCTCTACCTTGTTTCTGTCGGTTCTGACGACATCCACGGGAGCGACAAAACGGAAATCTTAATCCATCACTGAACAGATATATAGATTTAAATTCTAACTATAAGGTAAGATCGGTGCCAGGTGAGAACAAGTCTAAAATAGTGCTACTGCCATTTCAGACTCGGTTGGCTCAGTAACTTAAAATCAATTGACATATAATTACCTTGAGCTAGGTTAAGTTAGAACTTACAACAAAACAAAGTGCGAATTGAGCAAGCAAAATAAACGTACCGCGACTGCGGCCAGCGAAACGCCATAATGGTACCCATTAGAATTAAAATAAAAAGTATCTGGCTTATAAAGTTACCTTTGATATTATTGAAAAGGTAGAACCATTTTGTCGGTTAGTGTAAAAATATCAAAAATAGCGAAAAATGTTAAAAAAAATTGTATGCTACCAGACTATCATAGTCAGTATTAAATATATATTTTAGTATGTTTATCACGAATAAATTCGAATACTAGGTACTTTATCCAGTGTAATGAAAATTTGTATGAAGATACTTTGCGGAACGATAAAGAATAAATTGTACCACAAATGAACATCTTGCGGCATGATTGTCTTATATAAGTATAGAAAATATATTTCATGCTGGAAAATATATTATTCTTGACATTTTAAAGATAAAAATTAGTATTCCACTGTACCATTTATTAAACAATAAAATTAATTTAATCATTTTCTATTTGAGTAAAGTTTCAAATCAATCTGGATTAAGTCCGGATGCAATCCTAATCCGCATTCAGAGTTGACTCCTGCTTAAATGACAACTGTATACAATACACTTAATTTTCTGCTCGTGTGCCTCCCCAGCTTATCTCTGGGAGTATAATTAACAATCTAAAACCTTTAAGCGTGTTAGTTTTCAATAATGGTTTTATTTATATTTCTGTCCCTAAACTATTATTATTAGATGTTTGCAATAATTTTCTTAGAATATGTTGAAAGGATAAAGGAAACGTCATGATTTTCTTGTAGTTTAAGCAATTCATAGTAAATCTAGATTACTTATCGTCACAACTCTTTTAAAGTGGGAGATAATTAATTTCTGAATGAAGCAAATGATAGAAATCAGAAGTGACTCACGCATTTGGTCTACGGTAGCAACCATATTGGTAATAATGGACAGCATTGTGAGGTACGACAAAGTTGCATCTAAATTAAATTTATATTTAACATCAATTGATTTATATTTTTTCCAAACTAATATAATTAATAAATAACAGCTGAAACCTACTTAAACTCATGTTATATTTTATCACTTACTCTACTCATGCAAACTCTTAGCATCCTTACACGCTGACTGATTTTTTATCTTATTAAGAAATTTTATCTTATTATCAAATTTAAAACGGTATTACAACGTATATTTTAATATTAATATTAACTAATACATATACTCTACTATTATGAAAAAAAGGGTATTACAAGGTCAATGATAACATTTACAATATTAACAGATGGTGATATTAAACAATTTTTTTATTGAATTGAAAGATTTCTCATAATCAACAACCGCCAAAAACAATAGCAGCTCCAATTCTTTATATTGACCGTATAAGTTGTCTGTAGTGTGTAGCATTTTTAAATTGCGACTTATGTAGTAAGGCAAGAAAAAGACCATATAAAATCAAAAATAATTAATAAATGGTATATAAGTTTATTACTTTGCGAAGTTTGAGTAGTAACGCAAGTATTGCTAATGAAAGGTCATAATGTAGTTATCATTCGCTTATTGCAGCTTCTGATAAGACTTTTGAGCCTACTCATGCAGTTTAGTACAAACAAGATGAGATAATAATAATCAACGCACGTCTTATTATAATGATACTGTTGCAGAAATATAAAGTATGTACGATCAGCAACACGTCAAGCTTAACATTTGTACTCGAAAACCACCGCTATTACGAGCGTTATACCGCTCGTAGTAACGTTGAGCCTATCTCAAGGTCACTATGTTGTTATATATCTGGCGATTTAATATATATCGAACAAAGAATACAATTCATAATTTGTACGAATATATTAAATCCATACAAACAAATAATGAAACCATGGATACTAGCATATTACTACTCGACCTAGCGGCGGTGGCAACCAGGAGACCTCTCCTGGTTTTTTATTCGTCTGTCTTCGGTCATAAGCTTTTAATGACTTTCGAATCGATTTAGTAAACTGTATATATCTTTTTAACTGCAACTAGTGTCACACCCGTCGACAAGGTGGTCCATGAACGTCAAATTCGCACAAAACAATTCCAAAAAAATCCTGTGACTCGTACACTTTCACCAGGATCGATGTTTTTGTGATCTTCACATTGCTGGTAGCGAGCTATTCGAAAATCATCATTATCACATAGCTAAAAAGTCGACCATGACCCCAGTCACATTTGATGTATGCGATATTTAATAAATGTATAAAAAAAAGATAACATAAGAAACTATAAATGCACGTAGTTCATTTAACGCAACATCCAACCATCTGACAGTTAATGGGCTAGTTGACAAAATTTGGAAATTCGTTTAAAACGATAGTTTAGTATCTATTTTACCCCTAATATATATTATTTTTAGAAAAATAGGCCTTTTTCATAAGTATTTTGCTTTTTTAGAAATGAACTTCTAATTGACTTCGAAAAAGGCCAAGACTGTCATGGCGTCTTGAATGACGTCACTCCTCGCGAAACAATCGAGTTTATTTATGTCAGTCGACGAGATCATTATAATAAATAATGAATCCCTGTTATTATAAATACTGTATAGTGCCCCAATGTAAACGATGCACAAAATATATATACAAAATCTATGTTTGTTGCGAAAATTTTTCCAAGCATAACGGCGTCAATTTTTGACAAATTACTGCTGTTTGCTATTGGTAAATCCTGATTCCATGGCAAATGTCCGTGTCTTTTAAGATTAAACTTAAAACAAACTGTATTAATTTAACAATAGTCTCTGAAAACAAATTGTATCAAAATAACCTGTTCAGTGTTCACTGACACTACAACCGGTGTTTCGCGAGGCGTGACGTCACACTTCTCTGATTGGTGTTTGATGTCACGTGAATAAATAAGTAATTTTGCCGATTTTAATTTCCAAAAATATTAGTAATATTATATATTTTTAATAAAAAAAGTTGTTTTTTGTTTACTACATATCATGATTAATCATTAGAAACTCTAAGCCATCCGATTCATTCTTAGTGGAAACAGCGTTATCCCTAAGGCTTACTACTGTTACAAAACTTGCTTAAAGTCAGTAACTTAACTATCCAAAATAAGCGACGGATAAATTAAGACTTCATTCGTTAAACAATAATAATGAAACTGAGTTCACTATTACAACACTACGTGTTTCACGAACTATTTAAAATCACAATACGTGCCCTGTGAAGGCGTCTGTGCAACATTGTTTTACGCTTGGTCTAAATGTCTGGTATAAATTTAGCTTTGTATCGATTTCTAGTGCAACAGTAGTGTCATATTTTCTTTGTGATACCACAGTGAAGTTGGTTTTAATGTACAACTTAGAGAGATAAACGATTAATTATCCGATCGAATACATTGAAGTCGCTCTTGTGTTCGATATTCAATTTTATAGTTTTAAACTTCTATATAATTTGAAATGTTTTCAATATAACACTACCCTCACAAATTGTTTTTACTCAAGTAATTTACTTTTCAAGACATTATCAAAATGAATATTTGTTGCTGTTATGGTGATTAGTGACGCAACTCAAATGTCATTAAAAGTTCTCGAATGAAATGTTATTATGTTATAGTTAAAATCACAAAATATGGTAGGGTACTTTGGCTAAACAAGATTATTTTCAAAACCATCATATGTCTCAAATCTAAATCATAATCGGCGCTTATTAATAGTAATACTGTGTTTGCTAAGTATAATTAATTAACATATCAGATTCATTTGAACTGCTTTATACCCATTCTCCCCTATTATTTTCTCACGTCATATCCATCATCACGCACACGCATGCGACTCAAAAGGTTCAATGAAATATATTTTTGTTTAAGAGGAGACAATAAAAAAAACGCTAGAACTTGTTTAATCTCATGAGCAGGCTAATTGTGCGCGGCAGTGACGATGACAGTTGCACGCGGGAGAGTGGGGAGAAGGGGGCACGTGACCCGTCACTCGCAGCGAAATTAAAACATTCCGTTATTATTTTCATTTCGCTTGTAAGAAGTGGGGCTGCGGTCCGAACAAAAAATGCGTATAACGAAACGTCAGGCCAATGAAAAGCAATGGTAAGTAATACAAAATCAACGAGTACCGATTTTATACCGGCGCAATCAAGAGATAATATTATAAAAATCTATATGCAAGTATATCTGGAATGTACAGAAATATTGTTTCACGTCTCATTTACCCACCAAACACAAATATCATGTTAGACGTGCCGTTGTACTCGGAATTCATAAGTATGTAAAGCAGATATAAATATACTAGCGTATGTATAAATGTATGTTTATTAAGCGCGAGTTCGATTCGCGAAACATTCGATATGTTTACAGGCAATCCCGGTATTGTAAAGTAAAGCTTGCCATTCTCCAATCAGGAAGCTATCCGTAATATACCTCAGTTATAATGGATTAACAAATGAAAGCGATGTGTGCGCAGCCATATCCAGTAATATCTCGTCCGGCCCCCATATGAATGCAATATTGGCAAACGCCGCCGTCGGCATAGAAATTTTAATAATTAAAAATCACCCCAACTCCAGCCGAAGGGGCCACACACTGCACATTACACGTAGTTATCATTTTTAATTAAAATTCCTGACAGAACTAACAGCGACAAGCGATTTTCGGTTTACGACGGCCACACATATGATAAAGATTTTTGATTAATTATGAATTTCATACAATTATATACGTAAAAATATATTTTTTAATTGACGCAGAAAAGACAAGCCGTAACGAAACAGCCAAATTAATTTTATTAATTAAAAACAAGACAGCTCGTGTTACATTTATCTTCATTAGATTTGTACAAAAGTCATAGAAATAATATAAATGGACAGAATCGTGTATTTTTACAAAGTCAATGTTATAATTATCTATACTTAAGAACATAACTTGTATCATTATTTCAAACAGCTAATTAATAAAGTGTTCCGAATTAGTTGTTGCATTATTTATACGAGTATGCCAAAAAACTTGTAGCAGACTTATTTTATTGCGCTGAACAAGCAATACGTAACGCGCTCAATTATCAACAGACGGACAACAATGTCTTAATTAAAAGGTAACCCGTCATTCTATGAGAACGCAAATTAAATTTCCACTCGATTCGAACGTGCGTTCAGGCAATATGGAAAAAATAGCAAACATTCATAGCGATTCCAATAGGCTAATCGTGAGTTATTAAACCCGAAGCGCGCCCACCTGATAGCCTCCCAGATATAATAGAAATACCGGGGACTTATTATTAAAATTGCTGCTAAATTGCTCCCCTCTCCCCTCGGATTTCGTAGGTCGGCTGACTTATCCGCGTTATATTGTAGTCGTAATAATATTAATTCGCGGTTGTGAGACGAATTGTGAATCGAACGATTATGCATTTGATCAGAGACTCGTGTTATATAAATAAAGTGGCTTATTGTATAATGAATGAATGGAGTGAACCGAATACGAAATATAAATTTGTTACTCTAATGCTATTTCATTTTTCATAATTGTCATGTTCTTTAATTGTTTAGTATTAGAAAAAGGATTAATTTATAGTTATGATCGAGGTTCCTTTCTTATATATAATATAATTATCCTCATCATCCTCATCACAGCTTATATTCGTCCTCACTGAGATAATCAAGACTACCCTCACTAAATTAGAAGACTACCCCTTATACAACCATGCTACCCAGTACAATTTTTTCAATTGAACATTCAAATTTTCGTTTCTTCTCAAACGGATTGCCTCACAATGTTTTCCTTTGCCGTAGAAGCGTAGATTTAATCCAGGACCTCCCGACTAGAAGTCTAATAACGTGATCACAACGGCCATACTCACCGACTTTCCATATGATAAAATATAAATGAATAAAAATGCTTATACCTAATTTGAATCTAGAATTATATGACTTCATTTCTTAAAGGTCTATCATTTCTTAATCTTCTAAGAATACATGTGTGTATTAACCAGATGTTTTATAGTCTTGTATTAATTCATTACTTTATGCATCTCAAAATACAAAAGATACATTTCAATATGTCGGTTATATCGCACGACAAACCCTTTATCATATATTGTTTCATTGCTCATGCTACGGGGACTGAGCCGGTGTTCAAACCATGTATAGCTTCGTAAAGTGCCTCGAGGACAAGGACGAAATGTGTTTTGTGCCGAGAACTTACCGCAACTAATAACACTCTCTTTTTGAATCCCTACGCAAAAACAATGGAGTGTTATAATTATGACGTATCTGTGTATGTGTGTGTCTGTCTGTGGCCTAAATGCACTAACCGATTTTGATTGTTGTATTTTTTTGTTTGATAGGTAAATTAGTCAAGAGTCTTCTTAGCTATGTTTCATGGAAATCGGTCCAAGATGGCAGCCACCAGAAAATGACGGACTATATATTTTGTCACAATTCCCTCCAACAAATAAAATCAAAAAATACTATACACTAACACAATTTTCAAATCCAACATGGCCGCTACCATAAAATTTCGTGTCAGTGGTTTATAAAATTTTTAATTTCAGTTTTTAAATACACACAGGTACAGATCAAAATTCAATTTCCTATGCTATCAGAATTCACAAGGTTACGAATTTTATAATGGACGTATATTCAGCAGTTAATTTAATTACACGTGCATTAGTCCACATTGTGTTGGGTAACCAAATCAGTAAGTGCCACTACAATGACAACAGTACTGTCGCACGGACATTAATCAGGTAAGTACGTGGCCACGTCAGCGTAATTAATTGAGCGTATTATCGGCGCATTGCTAACCAATGCGGTTTCGCCAGTAACATTCTACCGACCGTGACTCCATCGGGGACTTGCTTATGACTTACACCACCTGTCTAGTTAGCCTGAACTAATGTAACATATTGGATTTGTAATAGCAACTTCAATAGACACAGAAATGTGTAACCATCTTAGTAATAAAGTATCAATACTCAGATAAATTGCAAATAAAATAATAATGATGAATCATTATCATGATCAAGGCTCAGAGGCCTTACCATAACGTCTTAGGGTAGTGTTAAAACAATATTGTATTAGCCTATTATGTTGCACTGCAAATTTATTCCTGCTTTAAATGAAGTATGGCAGGAGTACAACTGAGTGAAAGATTGTATAATGAAGTGATTAGAAAGAAATGTGGTTTGAAAGAGGATATCGTGACTAGAGAAAGGGATGCTTGGGTGGTTTGGGCATGTGGAACGGATGGATGAAAGTAGACTGACCAAAATGATTTATGAAGCTGGAGTGAGTGGAGATACGGGACGAGGAAGACCTAGGCGAACATATTTCGAACAAATCGAAAGTGTCCTCAAAAAAGGCCAGGTCAGAAGTACCCGCAATCGTCGAGCATGTATGAGGAATGTTATGAAAGTAGATGAAGCGAAAGAGATATGTAAAGATCGTAGCAAGTGGAAAGACGTAATCTCTGCCTACCCCCATGTATTTAAATGGACATGGAACTAACTAATGGAATACGGCCTACTCGTACATATGTTCATCAACAGGTACGAAACTTCTCTAACGAAGTTAGGACGATTAATCCTTGAGTCAACCACTCTGTCCCAAAGCAGATTTCTCGACACATACAGTTTTGAATTTCATCGTAGAAGCAGGTTGTCTTACGATATTTTTAGCTAGGACATATGAAATTCAATAAACAAGAAATACATTGTTATATAGTGGGATCATCCCTGGACCTTCCAATTAGAAGACCAGTACGTAAACCACAATGCCAACTGCATTCTATCTTCATGACATTGACAAAAATCAAATGTAATTATTATTTGTGATTTTGAAATCAATAAATACTAAATATGTACATATTTGTAGGTTACTATTTAAATTGATATTGAAGTTTTTTTTTCTTTAATAAATTAAAAATATATATATTGAAGTTAGTATTTCTATATGAATGATTCTTCATTCTATAAATCAATCCTTCAATAGAAATATTTACCACGATTACTTAAATTGTATAGCATAGTTGTATTTATTAATGAAACACGTAATTAATCTAGTAATGCAGACGACGCCATAACCAAATCAATCAATGTAACCGCATATGTCGCTAATTAACATCGCGCAAAACCCACTAAACATGTTAAATTTAACGAATAGTATCCAATCTAATCTCTGATGGGTTTGCTATCTACCAGGGTTGCATCCAATATGTAAAAAAAATTTAAGCCATCCCTGTTTATTTGAACTGTGTACTGAGAATATATTAATAAAACACAGTGTACAATAAATATTACGTTATACATCTTTTTAACATTCCAATCACAAATAATAAAAGACCCTTGTGGCTTCTATCTGACTGTATCTTCTTGTTACAGATGGCTAATCCAATATCTCCACAGATCACATATAACGTGCTGCTACGGAACACACAATACATTTTCGTCTCGGTTACCATAACATTGTTAATGTAACTCTTTGATGAGGTATGAAAAATAACATCACTTTTTACTTTTTATCTTTAAATCTCGTGCTTCCTGCACATATCACCAGTCCGTCAGATTGAAACGCTTATATTTATAGAATAATTCGCGATTTACACTTGCTAAGAAGTTGCGAAGATTCCGTCCGGCTTGACTAACCTCTTAACTCTAATAAGCTCAAAGGAGCTCTTCATGCCTGACTGACCTGTAGAACCTGTCATTCAATCTATGAGGCTCGTTTGCATGTAAGGCTGAGGACTCGAAGACCTTAAGGTGAAGTTGTCAGTATGCAGTTAATAGCATAAGTCCATAAAAAAATCTTCTTCAAAGATTAACATAGGACCCTAAATGAATTAGTCTAGGCTTAAATCTCTTGAACATCAGAGGCTTATTGATGTCAATGCTTTCAAAGTATTTTGTAAATTTATAATTTTAGTAGTAGCTATATCCGAGTTTCTTGAGATGAACGAAAACATTCAAATTGCACCTGTGAAGAAACTCAAAGATGACTGTGAAGTCAACCAACCCGCACTGATCCGCATGTTTGACTAAGGCTTTATCAACCGTATGTAATTAGGTTAGAGATAATTTGATTGTTACGTATATGAGCTAGAAATTAGATTTGAAAGTGGCTTTTCACTGACGGGAATTAAATCCTGATGTAAAAATGTAATATATCTATCACATAATCACATGTTTTAAAATAATATATCTCATAATGCAATATATGTCATATCACATAGTAGGAAGCCAACTTGAGACGATAGCTTTTGATTTGCTTATAATAAGATTGGGTAGAGCAATAATAAAAACCACCCAATTCCAGTTCATATAAGTCAAAGGCAAAATAAATATCAAATAGGTGGGAAATATAGTGTTTATTTCGTATCCACAATCATATTTGACAAATCAAACACAACAAGTACAAATTAGTGTAAAATTTAACATACCGATTATTTAAAAGGTTTAAAATGTATTACAAACCATTTCAATATTGACAATACTAATTAGATAGTTCTATTGCAACTAAAACCTTGACACTAGATTAGTGTAACGATTACCAGAAGATTGTTACGTGCTATAAATAAAACGAAGTGGTTCCGAGCAGCCCTGACGGCTATTTCGCGTCACTGAATAATTGAGTGCATAACATGCTTTGCAGAGGCGGCTAATCGCACTGTAATGTGATCGTTTGTTGCTCCCCAATCTGATGCTTATTGATTGGCGCTGTTGCAACGGGCACGATCTATACACGTATCTTTTGGGTGAAAGCGCATCTCAATAATGATTGGATTGTTAATAATCTGACTCAATTAGGCAAGTAAACTTCATTAAGGGGATACGTAATAATAATAAAAAACATTTTTCAAATACTTAGTACATTTTTATTTTGGTCTAGATTGAAATTTTAAAATGTTACAAATTGAACTTAGTGTGTTTCAAAATCATGTGAATTCAAAATTCAAGATTAAAATCCATGATCCAAAAAAAAGTCTTGTCCAAGATCCATTACATATAATCTCCAAAATTTTCCCAATTTACATAAACTATTTCTACTTGGAATTTTTCCTAAAATGAAATAATAAAAGGTACACATGATTGAATACTAATTGTATATTTTATTAGTATTAGTGTACACCAGACAATCAGTATCAACACAGAAATTGCAACATTATCCTGCACCTAATTGAAATCACAGATTAGATATTTGCTATAACTTAACCAAAAGGAACCGCAACCACAAGGAAGTAACCCCAATGAATTTTATAAACTGAGCATATCAAATCATTGACATAGATTACGAAAAGATATAGCGAATTTAATTATGCCTTCGTCGGTATCGTCACATATCTTTAACTTTTGTACTTTCAAATATGAGTGAAATGTACACGACGGCAAATTAAAATTATTGTATTCAAATATTGCCTTGAGTTCGTATAGTATATATAGTAAGGGCATGAAATGAAAATCCGCCCAACTATCTAACATTATTCCACTATTTTGTTATTTTACTATCTTGTAGCCGTCACCTTATCCGCCATTATCCAACTCTCTCTGACATATACCGCAAACCTGATTCGTTCAATCGAACTTTAATGAGCATATCAATATAGGAAAACTGAATAAAAATTGAAAATTATCACGAACGATTGATCAATAAAGATGAATGTGTTCAATTAAGTGTGAGAATACAAAAGTACTCGCATCATGTTCTATTGTGCTCTATAAAATAGGGTTCAACAGAACGAACCAATGAAATACATTTCGATGACTTTATTCATCGTAACATGGGTATAATCAGTAACAAAAGAAATATGTAAAATCAAATAAAGTTTTAGAACTATTGTAAACTATTTAACAGCCTACTACTAACACAAGAATCAGGAGGTCCTAAATTCAATTTCTTATAGCAGCAGATGATTTTTTGGTCAATTTCATTAGTGGTAGAGTTCCGGAACCCGTCCGGTTAACTAGGTTGTCTTATGAAAGTTTATCACATTAAAAACATTGTTACATTTCGACGATTAGAGGTAAGATAGTCAGTTCTTGAGTTGTAAAGGGTCTTATTATCTATCACTAAGAGAGATCAAGACAAGAGCTTCCTTGTAATCTGTTAACTTCATCATCATCGCAGTTGATATATGTATAACATCACGTCCTCTCGCCGAGAGGCTGTAATAATGACTTTAAGGACATTAGGACCGTCCTATTCTAGTCTTATTCTGACCGGATCTGAGATCATTTTTGTTTTTAATCGACTAATCTACATTGATAACTCGGGTGGGCTCGTCGTTTGTTTGGAATAAATAAAAAGAATTCATAAGTTGTGATAATAATAGAACATATGTAAACTACATTTAACCTTATATGGGTAACAAAACACATATTGATTACCGGTACTCAATAATGAATGCAGGGAAATATTCCTCACATTAATTACGAAATGATATTCGGAATGTGATGAATTTCACACGCGCTCTGCTTGCCAGGGAACAATGTGATTGTAAACGGATTTATGGGGTTATTAATTAACGAATTATTTACATTACTCGAATAGGAGCTTTTAAATTATGCGGCTAGCACAGAACAAATACACATTACGTGTGTTCGCTAATTTCTAATATTAATATCGATCTGTAGTGAAAAATAAGAAGAAGTTATTAACATTCTAAATAAGACCCAATTCTTGGAAATAGCACCAATTTAAAATCAAAATACACTGATATTAGGTTTTGATTTTGATTTGAATTTATACAGTTGACATCGTGAACAATGTATACACATGCAATAACCGAAGTTATCCTATGAAACGTACACATTTTCTTAGGGATTTTCAAACTAAATGTAAAAACATTAAAACATTCTAAAAAGAATAATCGATATAAATAGGTGTTGATTAATTTTGAGCCCTACATCTACTAGGCAAAGTTCAAAATTGATTGAAGAAATTTTTAAAGTAATATGACATTGAGTATACATATACTTAAAGCGATCTGAGAGTTCGTCCTAGAGCGTCACAAGCTTAAGTTAAGTGGATTAATAGCTAGCATAGTTCCCTTAAGTTTCTCTTCGTGCTCAATCTTCTTACTTGCAGTTTTGTCAAATCGATCGTAATTTAAGCAAAACGTGTCAGCACTCAGTAAACTTAATGAAAAATGGTGGATAATGTTAAAACTATTAAAATATCTATTATAAAAATAATTTTACCTCATCTTTGGTAGATTCATAATAGTTTCGCGTAATTGTTTTGCACATCTCTACTTTACCTGAAAACAGAAATAAATTCATTATTATTGAAAATATCAATCTATTGTTTATTTATTTTATAACTATACGAGTAGTGTATGAAAAAAAACTTGAGAAGTACTACAACACAACATGATATAATAAAAATCACTAACAAGTATTAACCTCGGAGTAAAAACAGATTTTTATTTTGGAGACTAGCTTTCTGCCCGCGGCTTCGCCCGCGTGGATTTCGGGATTGGGTGTATAGAGGGTTAAGGGTCATAGCTTTTGCCCACGGCTACATATACGCGGAAGTCGGTTTATGGTGCGAAGATTTTATCGCGCTTCCCGTGGGACTATCCGTTTTTCCGAGATAAAAAATGCCGCAAAACTCCTCAAGAATCACTCTATCTATTGATGAAAACCGCATAAAAATCTGTGCAGTAGTTTTTGAGCGAAGCCTTTATTGCGCATCCCGTGGGATCTGTCGATTTTTCCGGGATAAAAAGTAGCCTATGTTACTCGGGGAGAATGTAGCTTTCCAAAGGTGAAAGAATTTTTGAAATCGGTCCAGTAGTTTAAGCGTGAAGAGGTAACAAACAAACAAACAAACACACTTTCGCATTTATAATATTAGTTGGGATATGCGAACGTCAAGGGTTCGGTATAAAATTGTAATTGTTTATGGGAAAATTTTGTTTTCCAGTCATATTAGACAAGTGTTAGAACCCCGTCTTCTACAATTCAGGATGCCCATATTTTTTTAATTCATAACTTATATTGTATGAATACCACAATAATAAAATTAACAATAAATGCACCGTGAAACTTCAACAAACTTTCAATTAAGGGAACTAATGCTCAAACAGCAGCTGAATAAATATTAGACGTTGCGTGGAGCATTCAAAGTAAATATTGGGCCATCAATGGAACATATTCGTGGCCAATTGGTCGTAAGCCACGGGGCTCCATCGCACAGGCCTGACATTTATGTCAGACTGGTCGACTGTGAAGTCTCACGCATATTTTTCACGGCAATTAAACTCGAAGATATCCTTCCATAGTTGTTTGAGACCAATTATAAATTATCGAATTTCAAGATTTCAAAACTTTCTTCACAACTAAGTACTACGATAATTTTTAGGTTACTCAAACATCTTAACAATCTTTTTACTATTCCATTTGCTAAGATCAAATTCTATAAGGAACATGATACGAATTTGATTGTTTCGGTATGTTTAAATTCCCTAAATTATTATAAAAAATCAGTAAAACAATTTAATATAGCTACAATGTAGCTACTAATTTTGTAATTTATTGTTGTTAATTACAATAAATGAATTTTCCATAATTGAATCGTGATTAAATCTAATTTGCATTCTCTTTTTTATATTTTGTCCTATTTAGTTGTACACATTGAATTTTTTTTTTTATGATAAAAGTTAAGAAAATTATTTATTTTAACCTTTATTAAATACTAGCGACCCGCCCCGGCTTCGCACGGGCGCAATGAAAAAATGGTTATGGTGGGTTATCCCTAAGAGATAGACATATACCATCGCGGACTTTTTGTGGACTTTTGTAAGTTGTACAATACTGTAGTACATCATTTTGACCAATCTCGTAGGGTTTGGCCAGCGTTTGCAATATAAGCGCAAAAAAATTAGTTGATTTACGACATCACATTAGAAACCTTTAAATTTATCAGTGTTTCTCTACTATATTATGCATTTATTATACATACAAACCTTCCTTAAGAATCACTCTATCTATTAAAAAAAACCGCGTCAAAATCCGTTGCGTAGTATTAAAGATCTAAGCATACATACGGACATACAGCGAAAGCGACTTTGTTTTATACTATGTATTGATTATATAACTTGATATGTAAATTAACAAGCAAGTATGGAAAATTTCCTATTTTATACTTGATATTTTGTATAATATGTATGTAGTCAAAATAATTGAATATTTCTTCTCCTGAATTAGGAAATTAACACTTTTGAAAAAACTATGGAACTAAAATAAAAGTTTCTTGACGTTAATTCAGCTTATAATTAAGTATTGATATGCGTATTCCAACAACAACCAATTACGACAAAGTAACCAACGAGGCGTTTTGAATGTTTAATTACGTAAGAAATAAATTCGGTATTGTTAAAAACTTAATTATTTTGTACACGTAAACGGTCATTATCATCATCACAACTCACATACGTCCCCATGGAGGAGCATAAGCTTACCCTAAATACGTTGGTATGATTAGTCAAGCACGCCACGCTGGCGCGATGCGGATTGGTCGACTTTACTATATTAAGTTACATCAGATGTATGTGTCGCAGCCAACTGGTTAAAATAGCCGTTCAAGCAAACAGCTAACCCTTTATTAAACAACGTCATTCAACCACCCAGATTTACGTCGTTTAGCCGATTTGTTGATTGCAACATTCAACATTACAGCTAGACGACGCTTAGCCAACTGGTAAAATGGCAAATCAAAGAATCATTTCATAGTCCCGTAATTTCTCCTCGAATATTTGTTTGAATTTTGATTCACTCGTACCACGCATAAGTGACCTCATAATTTCTGTGTCTTTAATAACACGTGTAATGTATATTTACTTCTTACTTTCCGAAATATATCTTGAAACAATCACAAACCACGGCTAGTTGACGCCATATTGAAAACAACACGCACCTCGCGCTGCGGAGGTGAACGCTAAACTAATTAAATTAGACGGCGGCTTTTGAATCAGCTGTAGTGTTGAACGTTTTGAGCGACTCAAATATTCAATTAATAAGCTAGACGTATGGTTGAATGGCGTTGTTCACTCAAAGGGCTAGCTGTTTGATTGAACGGCTATTTTAACCAGTTGGCTGGGACATATTGACCTTCAGAGTTTCTTGCCTGTTCTTCTCGAGAAGGCTCTCCCAATTTCCGAACAGGTGTCGAGTCAATATTTTTTTTCCTTATTCGTACGTACGGACAAGGTTTTTGTTTTTTTTTTTAAGCTTTTTTTTTGTTTTATTTGTTGACGTCAATAAGTGCCTGTAAAGGTCTATGTTGAATAAATATTATTTTGATTTTGATTTTGATTTGATATGTTTCACGATGTTTTCCTTTAGCGTAAGAAATGTCACATGGCAGGATCGAACCCTAGCCTCCTGAATTGTACACCAGCGCCAAGATAAAGCCAATTATTGTCAGTTAGTACACGCAAACATTAAATGACATTAATTAAATAGTATTACAATCAGCGATATTAACACGCGCCCAAACATGCCTTAATGTACAAACCACAATAGCACTGGCCAAATTGACTACTAAATATTCAAAGCCTTCGATACGACACATACGGGGCTCAATAACACAATGGCAGTCTAATTCAATTGAAATCATACACAATATTGTATTAATGTGACGGACAGGTGTAATCAATCCACTGGCGCTGGCGTCCCCACGTCACATTACAGGCCTGCTTTCAATTACAACGTTTGGAATTAACTCGCTCAGCCGCTTGCTACAATTTTCGGTGCATTGTTTAAATTAAATTGTTGGATGATTTCATAACGGGTATGTTCAATTTACGTGTTTTGTATTTATTTGTATTAGTTGTACGCACGTACAGTCATATCCACTCTACTCTTATCCAATTCTTGAACCTTGCTTTCCTTTGTAGTCCCGACATATATATCTTTGATTGACACATTATATGTAGTTTAATGGCAACCGAATTGAATGAATATGCAGTAAAAGCTCTAATTGTTGGATTTAATCAATATCTCATTATGTAATATAGAATAAATAGAATAGTGATAAACTAGTTTTATGCCAGGTTGCCGCGAATATTTAAATAAATAATTATTCTTTTAATAACCTGAGAGTGTGCAACACACACAGAGAATGGAAACATATTTTCAAATCATACAGGAATACGGTTAAATATACATACAAAATTTCAACCAAATCGGTACAGCCTTTCAGGAAGCATAATATGCTTCCTGAAAGGCTGTACCGATTTGGTTGAATTTGATTACCATATTATGGCACTCATACAAAATATATAGACTTCTATGTACATATAATGTATAGCTCTAAACTAGATAATAAGGAAAACACTAGACCAATCTAAGCAGAACTGGTGACAAACGATCATCACAAAACGAAAGACTCGAAAAGAAAGCTAACGAAATGGTAGCCAAATAATGGGTAAAAAAATCTATTACAGACATACAAAATACTGAAAAAAATTGTGTATATTTCATAAATTTGTATTGCTTTGTTTGATTACTTAGATTAATGTTAAGCTGTATTATACAGTTAAACCCCTTTAATCTTTTAAATTAAATGTTATAGTCGTCTCTATAAATTTATAATTGCATCGAGCCATTAGAATATGAAGGGCGACAAGTAGTTGAAATTTTGAATCTAATAAAACTGTTATTCAGAGTAATATGATTGAATAGCAACCAAAATAGCTGAACATTAGTCAACACAGGATAATTGAGGCCACAGGCGCCGGAATGCTTATGACAAGGGGTGGCAGACTGCCCATGGCAAGCGCAGCCGCAACTGTATTAACAGCTTAAAACTGCTGCCATGTTATATTTATAATTATGATAATGAGTGTACGGTGTACACTTGAGTATGAATGTGATGGGGTTGAGTTTGGTCGGTGTGCAGAGAAAGATCACCATAAGTTAAACTGACGTATATTGTCAAATAATAATAATAATAAAAGTTATAAAAGCAAAGAGTAAAGTTAATTGGCTCATGCTTCCTCTGTGGCTGTTAATCGCACAGTAAACTTACTTATTGCACAAAAAGAATATTAATAAAGTTAAGCATTACAACTCAAGGTTGCAAACGCAGCTAAAATTATATGACATAGTAAAATATTGCTCAGTACTTAAAAGGTAACATTGCACAGTAAAATATTGCTCAGCATGTAGCCCTTCTGGTGGTAAGAGGCACGTGGACATCTGCAATGCCAGCGGCACTGCTTAATCACTACCTACTTATGAGGAAATGCTATTTATAAACCTCGTATAAAGTCTAATATCGAAGTCAAAGTCGTCTTCGTCGAAGCACTCAGAAAAAACCGCAGCTGAAAGCTCATTCCAAAGTCTACTCACGTAACCTAGAGTCCATTTGCATATATGTTTTATTAAGATTTTACATTACTGGTGTATTTTTCGTTTACAAAAATGAACAGAATTTTAAGTTGAAAAACTAATTTTGAATAAATATATAGAGCATAAAGTACTATTTTCAAACCAGATCCAGAAACAAAATCATATTCTTTCTAAATGTAATTTTTAATTAATGAAGAGATCGGTATTGTTTTATAAATAAAGTCATCGATTTATGTTTTCACAAACAAGTTTAATCTCAAAAGTAACATCTCATCGATACTTTCACAAATACTGCTAATGAATAAATAATCGAAACAAACAGATAACAAGAGACGCCAATTAAACAATACACTAATTAATTCCAAACATCGATGTAGTGGACTTAATTAGAGCAGGCAACATTATCGAACGAAGCGAGCAGTGTACAAATACAGGTAGAAGGTACGAATCTGTTATTCATCGATAAAATATAAAATGCACTTCCATTTGTATATCATACAATGTTATTCCATTGTATCATATACAAACATTTTAATATTAGGCTAAGTAAATTATATTTATTAAGAGCCCTTTAAAAATGAATGAAGTTTTCTTAATAAAATCATTTATTACTTTATCTACAACACTAGTATAATTTTACATAAAAGCTTTTAACACCACAATGTGCAAAAATAAAAGACATAAATGTTAAAAAATTACCAGCAATACAAATCTTCATTTATTTTATGTTAATAAAATCCTTACTCTCATATAAATGCATTGACAATTATAGATCATCAAAAAATACATTCAAAAAAAATTGTATCTTTAAGTAAATCTATTTCTTCATTTTTAGATAAACTCCAAGAGCACTTATGCAAACCCACAGTAGACTCAAGTGACATAAAGTACTTTATAGCAATCTCATAAAAGAAGCCACACTAAGTAACGGGCCTTTTTTAATATTGAGCCAAGAGCCGGCCACACTGTCCCACGAAACATTTTCCATTAATAAAACGCGAAAAGGAATATTACATATGAAAAAGACATGTATCCGTATCGGCGAACCCGTCGCTATCTCCTTGGAAGGTAATAACTTCTTTACAAGTCCAAAGTCCGAGGGATTGAAAAGCAATTTCAGCAGGACACCCCGCACTCTCGCGGGCCGGACTAACCATATTTCTTTTTCGCCGCTACTGTAATTCGCCTTTGATTTAATCTCGAGAAACAAATCTTTGAATGTGAAAGTTTAGTGATAGGCATCAGTGGAACTAGTATTGTTGATTGGATTCTATCCCGGCAGCCCGGCCGCCACTACAATTTGAATTGGTCAGTGAAGATAACCTATTTGTCTGGTTCTGATGCTGGTATAAGATTGCATTCTTTATTATAACATTTCTAATTTTCTGGAACTATAGTATATTTGTTTTAAAACCGTATTATATATAATAACTTATTTTGACTGGGCTTAAATCTAAATATCATACAAACATACTCACGCCTCTATCCCATGTAATAATAATAAAAGATCACAATTTCCGATTACTATGGTCTAAATGTACTTCTCTAACTTTCTCAATATACTTTCAATAATACGCAATCGTAGATTTAGGATACTCATAACCTGACCTTAGTTTAGGATATCTGCTATATGATTCAGATAAGTTCGTCCTTTATCAACTCTCTCATTCCCATTCACCTTAACAATTTCTTTAGTCAATCTTCTTTCCGCAATATTTTCTACCCAACCCACCTAACTATTCCCTTCTCAATTTTAGACCATACATATTGTTTCATACATATCAAGTACCAATACCAAGACTTGTCAACCATGAGGATGTAATACTGTTTTGTTGAATTCGCTTACGTTACGTTTTTAGAGATGCATACAGTTTAGCTCTCGATGTTTTTTTTTCATCGTATGAGCATTAAATAAACGTTGGATCAATTCGAAGCGCCAAGATCGTGGCACCTTATACGTAGTATGCATAAGGTCGTATATATAATATACTAATACTTACTTTACTAATATTACAAAGCTGAAGAATTTGTTTTGTTGAACGTCCTAACCTCCAGAACTGCTAATCCGATTGGAAAAATTACGGCCTTGCAAGTATACAGTAAAAGTGGAAAAAAACATTTGGACGATTCTATAAAGAGCATTCTATAAAGTCATATTTGAATTAAGTTAATTTTGATTTTGATATGTGTCGGTTAGTCCATTTATTGAGACGGGATAGGTAATACCAGTGCGCTATAATTAATTGGAGCGGTGTACCAATGACAATATTACAAAAACGGGGGGAAATAATTTCTTTGAGAGATTCCGTTGCGTGCGGTTCAATATAAATATAAGGCATTACAGGACAGTGACGAGAACTGGGGGAACTGAATAAAACCTGTTGCGTAGGGTCTGTTTGAAAATAATGATATCCAGTGTCAATGGATCAATTTGTGTGTATCAGTAAATGCAGCGTCGTAACATTACACCGCAGCCGTGGGCGTCAATGCGTTGTCGGGTAGGGTTGGCGGACTACAATTACATTGTCTTCCAATCTAGCCATGCTGAGTTAAGAAACTAATGTTACCTACAGATATACACCTAAGTTTTTTTAATAGATTGTGTATTTTAATTAAATACAGTCTACTTTCAAAAGATGTAATTGAGAGTAAATATTTAGACATGAAAATAAACAATCAATATACAACAAATATACCTATTGTTACAACCATGGTGATTTTTTTTTTTATTAGGAATTTAGAAGAGGACTAAGAACACAACGATTTGTGCTGTTACTATTTATATAAAATAAATGTTTTTTTAAGGATTTGATTCCGTATACCTTTTTTTTCTTTCCACGACTTTAATTTTATGTAGATTTAATTATTTCGTATACTTAATTATATATATATATATATATTATATATATATATATATATATATATATATATATAAATATATACAGGGTTACCTGGTAAGTCGTGCGAACCCCGTTAGGGGTCGTGGTTCCCACCATTTCTGACAGATTTCCCCTTGGAACCCCGCCCCCAACTTAACCCTTTTCAAGTTATAAGGCTTTAAAGACTTTTTTGAAAAAAATGACCGATTTTTGTCTATTGGCCCATTTTTTTTGTTTATTATAATTCAAATATTTAGTTTTATACTATTTTTGTGTAGCAGATTAGTTTGTTCATCATAATGCAAAATAAAAATAGAGTTACCTCAACTAAATAGGTTGTAGATAGAAGATTGATAGTTATAGCATCAAACAAAAATCAGTACAAATCAAACTTCAACCAGCAATAGTAAAAAAAAACTATGACACGTAGGCTGCAGACACCTTTAAAAATATCTACGTTTCATTAGCTATTCAACAAGGTATAACAAGGTAGGCTGCTATTAGATTTCTTGGAATAATCTTTGGTATATATATATATATATAGGCCTAGCGAATAACTCTGACCCATTAGTTGAAATAGAGTCCAAATACAAGATATTGTAACAGATTTACGCGCCACAATAATATTTATGAAGTTAAATCTTTCACAACCCTACGAGCGCGATAGTTTAATATCACATTTCTGTGGTGCCAACCACAAACTATCTATTACCAATTCACAGAATTATACTAGCTATCGTGACATTTAATTATGGAGGTTTGTATTACAATTACTTTTAAATATTATTGTAATATATTATACAACTATAGAAGTATAATTTAGAAGAACATTAATATCATGGCGAGCATTCAAAACTCAAATAAGCTCTGATAACACTAGCTGTTCGCGGCTTCGCTTGCATGGACATATTTTAATGATATGACTATAAAAATATGCATATGACTATGCATATGGTCTTAAGCCATGAAATGTTCACATGGAGAACTTTCTTTGCTTTTCCTTACACGGTTTCCCTTTTTTAAATATTAACAAAAAGCAAACTTTTTCAAACATTCACAATACTTGTTTGAAATGATTCCAGAAACTGGTAGCCAATGACGCACAAATTTACAAAAAATACTTTAGATTCAATTAGTATTTTTTTTTTCAATTTAAATAATTAATTAAAGAATAACTAAAACTAGCACTGGTTAAAATAAAATGCAAAATCCAATATATTCTATAGCTCTTACATTGTAAAGTCGAACATAAGAATTAAAATAACGACAATGTCATTAGCAAGACTTAAAATTGTAAGCAACCTAATTGCTTTCCGCCCACGGTTTTGCCCGCGTTATTCCATTTTTCCTATAGAAAGAAGATATTTTCCCGTGATAAAAATATCCCTATAACAAATTCTATTGAAGTCATTTCGGCAGTTTTGATATGAAAATTTGTGCTTGGTTTCTATCTTTATCATAATAAATTTAAGCATCTGTGGATATAATTATACAGTAAATAAAATCTTTTTGGTGTTAATTACTTAACCTTAATCAAGTAATCTGTAAATATCATTGCAAGCAACGATGAATTGAGTTTCCCAATAAAATTATCGGCTATTTATACTGCTTCTTATCTTTTTTCTGTAAAAGAAAATCCATGTCGCCAATTTCCTTATTTTACATATAACTCTTTCTGATGCTTCGTAACAGGGAGGACGAAAAATCTTAGTAAGCCCAACTCAATTCGTGCGGAGGGCTCTGTCCGTCCACAGATCGCTATCTCGGAAACTATTACGGCCGTCTTATTTATATAATCTAACTATTTGTGGGAGCGAATCACCCTCATGATGTTACCCGATGTTTTCTTTGCCGTGTGGTGCTTCTGGTTCTTAAGTTATTTTTGCTTGCAATAATTACATTCAAAAATCCACGCTTTAACACAAATAAACTAAAAATGCATACCCGGATCATATATATAATTGCAAGGCTATATTAAACATAGAAATGTACCATCAGCTTGGGCTTAGTACGGCATGTTCAGTTTTTTAACCATTTTAGCCAAATATTGTCAGAAATTATATGTAAAACGTAGATAAGACTCGCGGCTTCGTCTACGTTATATCGTATTTGTCCATAGGAACGACATATTTTCATGTAGTAGTAAATATCTATGTCATTTCCGAGGTCTTAAATTGTCCCGACACCAAAATCCATCAATATCAAAGATTATAATCCCAAAACCCCTAAACTTCCTCTTTACAATATTAGATAGATCGATGATATATATATAGTAGGTATGTTTATACATATGCCAAATTCATTACATAAAGGCTGCAACTACCGTAGGACTTTCATAAATACACCCATAAATCTCTCATAATATAAATTGTGTACAGTGACTAATATCTGTGTATTTTAACAAACAAATAAAGCAACTGTGTCTTGATGATGACTGTAATGGAATATGAAACACACAGACAACGTAATGACAACGTCACCGCAAAGAAGTATCAAAGTATTTCGAACACTATTTAAAACACACATAAAATATTTCCGAATCTTTTCTAAAACTATTTTCTCCGCGGCCGCCTGACCGCACGTCGGCTTATGATTCAATTTAGATAAGTATTACAATATTATTTGCACTTTCCTTATTCCTAATGTTGACATTTTCTGAACGCTAAGGATAGTGTCAGTGAATTTTATTGGAAATTGTAAAATTATGTAGAACTAACAAGAGTGTCGCTGGAGCACTGATCTTCGGAGCAAGAGATCCGGGGGGTCCATGATCGATTCTGACATGTAGGTACCATTATGTTTTTTGTTTTTCAGTTTTCGTATGTACCATTTTCTGATACTCTTACGGTAAATGAAAACATGGGAAGCAACCTGGGTACTTCTGTGAAAAAACTCAAAGGTCAACTAATGCACAATAGAGTTTCTATAAGAAAGTTAAATAATTTAATTGTTAATGTTCAAAAATTTATACCCAATAACACGCCAGTTGTTCAATAACATGTAATATAACATAATTAACATCTATCGTAAACAGTTTTAAGTTGTATTAATTATTTTTTTTTTTTAAATACAAGAAAAATGGGCATCTGCTGTAAAAAAAATACAGGATTAAAAAGAAACCTCGTATCTATCGGGCACTTTTCGGTTGGAATTCCCGCACGATTGTGGGCGCTCACAGGCGGTTGTATCGGCCCATTTGCCGCTGTTTTCAATTTGTCGCCCACCATACATCAGACACGCATTCGCGAGTCGCCCACCGGTGACGTACTACATAGTATAAACACAAACAGTACGTAAAATGCTCAGACATCACTATTTATAATAAATAATAATAATAATAAATATTTGTTACACTTACACCAATTAGCCTAGCCCAAACTAAGCTCTGTAAGGCTTGTGCTATGGGATCTAGGGTAACGGATAGACATACATATATTATACATATATAAATAATTTTTATAGAAATATATATCAACAACCATGACTAAGGTACAAATGCTCGCATTCATCACACAAACATCTGCCCCCACCGGGACTCGAACCCGGGACCTCAGAGATGGCGACACCTTGAAACCGGTGTACTATCCACTCGACTATGGAGGCCGTCAATATGCTATCTCAATATGTTGACATTCATTAAGCAGGATAAAGTCATTTCCTTTTTGACATACAAAAATGGTATATCCACTAGAGACTAGATAGATTCACTAAACAAAGAGAATTTCGAATTGCGGGCAATATTTTTTGGAAGTTTTTTGCCTCAACCAAGCCATCGATCTAATGATGTTTGTCGTCCTGGTTCATAATGCAGATCGAGAATGAAACTGCAGTAAAATCAAAAGAATTATACAACAATCATTGTGTTATTTTTTCCTTGGTATTTTTAAACAAAAAAAAAATCATTTGTTAAGCAAGAGGTATGATATTAGCCTAAAATTAGAAATTACAGTTGACACCAATGGAATTATTATTATTATATGGAATTAGCAATGAGGAATCCCTCTGCCTTAAACAGCTTCAATTGGCCTCAGTGCATTTAGGTGCAAAGATTTACCACAAACAACATATTATTTTTACGATATAGAAACCTTGGCCAAATCAAAATGAAGAATATGATATATTTAAATAAATTTAATATATTTTTGACGACCTCCATAGTCGAGTGGATAATACACCGGTTTCAAGGTGTCGCCATCTCTGAGGTCCCGGGTTCGAATCCCGGTGGGGGCAGATGTTTGTGTGATGAATGCGAGCATTTGTACCTTAGTCATGGTTGTTGATATATATTTCAATAAAAATTATTTATATATGTATAATATATGTATGTCTATCCGTTACCCTAGATCCCATAGCACAAGCCTTACAGAGCTTAGTTTTAAATATTTATTTATTTATTTATTTATTACTTACACGCTCCGGTATCAAAGTATGTGATTACATATTGTGATATAATATTTATCCTTGTCCAAAAATGATATCAAAATAAAAGTAAATAATATGGGGAAGTCTAGTTACATTGTCAAAATGCACCATTCTGTATAAATAAGCATCTACAGTTTACTATCACAGTAATATAAAGATCACAATATAATAAGGTATATTGTATTTCGCGCTAATACGTAATTGGACGTAGTTACACAAAAAAGGTACAATCCACAATAACAGTAAAATGGAGCTTATTCCATCAAAGCAATTGTAAAAGTAAATATTATGCAAAACGTTAGCAATAAGAAATACTGTAATATCAATATAAAAATGAAACATCAGCTTACCTTTACGTCAATGCAGAAAATACTGATGAGCTTTAAAATAATATTGGTCGAGATTTGATTCTCTCTATGTAGCTAAGTTCAATTGTCGCACTGACTTTTCTCAACTATAGTGGATTTTATAGTAACCCTTATGGCTGACATTTTTCCGCCTATTATACATTCTAGATTCTGCCAAATTGATTCTGTAAATATGAGGCAAGTAAATGGTGCTTCAATCACTTCATGGACATATTATAATTGCTGCACATAAACGTGTAATATTTACAGTTAAAGAGTATAATTTCAATCAACATAACTGTATTGTGAATGTAGCTACAAAAAATACTTCTAATATAAAAAAAATAGTTTTAATATAAAATACAGTTACAAATACTGAAAGAAAAGAAAACTATATTGTCAACATATTTCCTGTAAAGGTAATAAAGACACATTGCTAGAAAATTTCTTGTTAAATGTTGATAGATGAATAACAGTAAATAAAGTCGTCTTTGGCTTTCCAAAATCAGGAATGAATTCAGTTACAGTACGATCGAATCAGACAAGTGATCGCGGACGAAAACGTTTAAAGCGTTGAAAACGTTAGTTCTTCTTCATATTAATTATACAGTGGCCAAGCGAACTTCGTACCGCCAAACAGTCAATAAATAGGGTGAAACCATAAGTGCGCTGTGACTTTTAATAGATATTTATCATATGGTAAACTACAGAATGTATCGCAATGTAATAACTAAGATTAGAACAAGTTTAGTTCATTACATTTCCACTAGTAGCATGTATAAAGGTTCCATACAAAAAATTAACAATAAGTGAATAATTTTTACTTTTTTTCAAGGAAGTATCCAAAAAATAAGTTATAAGATAAATCGGTTTAGCCGTTAGCAGTTTGAGTTATAATAGGGAATATGCATAAAATTTAAATTTGTCTGAAATATTTTTTTAGTAATCACTTGTAAGTGAGTAATAATTACAAGTGATCTAAATAACATGCTTATGTTTTTTTTTTACTTATTATTTTATTACATATATAGTTTTTGCCACAAATACTTATTAATTGTCCAAATTTAATGTTGGTGACAAAAGCAGCACTTTCCTATCATGTTACATAATAAGACAGTTATTTTTTTGCCCTGCAAAAAGTTCACAGCTTTTCAGTTATGTGGTGTTGTAACTTAAGCAACGATATGTAACTAAAGCAATAAAATTAACATCATTTTTTTTGTTCTCCGAGAGCATTAGAAGTAAGATAGCCAGATACTAGATAAAGTTTCTTTGTCACTATTACATTATCAATTAGAATCATGCCAAAAATTTCATCGTTTCATATTCCTTTACTACCAATGGAAATTAAATTATTTAAGAAAACAGATAATATTGTCTTCACAAAGTCACGTCCCATAAAATTGACGTTTTCGTTTCACTTCACATTTGATTAGGAAAGCTTTAATGACTTTACCGTGCCAATTTTCGTCAAAGTAATTTTAAAAATTCGAAGTTCTCGCTTAATTTTAAAATGTCTTTAATCCATTTTCCAGTATTCACTAATCTAAGCCATTTATCGGTTCACTGAATTCCCAGGAAATTAATAAATCGTGTTTCGAGATTTGTCTCGCTGTTAAGAAACGCACACTGTGTAACGGAAATTAGAAGTTTTGTATCCCGGGAAGAAACAACCCCTTTAATAAGCATAAAATGCTATTAATCTGCGGTGGCGAGTTGAACCGGTTATGTTTGAGCGACGAATATTCCGTTTCACGTATTCCTATTTAGAATTGTTTATGTAGAATTTGCGTTCTATACAACTTACGCTTAAGTTTAGTTTTAAATATGTTTTTTATTTATTTATTTGACACATATAATAGAATACAATCATTGGTACCTATTTCTTATACATATAGATCAGATTATATTCTAAGGTATGTATATACAGCAGGAACGGCATATAGCTAGAGCAGTACACACATTTCCAACTAAGGTATTAAGCAAATATGATTTAAATTTTAAGATTAAATATGATGTTACGTCACCATCACGTCTTAACTATTACTTTTATGACGCTTTCGAATTTTGTATGACTACAATATTATCAATTGTCTCATGATGAATTTTTGATGTATCATTGTATTCACGACAAATCCTGACAATTTGAATGTAAAAGGAAGTAGTATTTTTGAACAGTTGTTGATCACTATACCAACGTTTGTAATGTTACGCGCCTTAGGTTTAATATATATGTTTACTAATATTACAAAATCGATATTTGACTTAGTAAATGAAATAAGTAATTTCTCTGAATATGAACGAAATGTACGATTCAAGCCAAGCTTACAACATAAATTCACAGTTCACTGTCTGTTGAGCTCTTCAAACTAGAACACAGTACTGAAAGCCTCGCTGATTTACAATATACATTTGTAACAAAGGCACCTATTGGCGCCTGATGTTTACATAGGGAAAATAAGTATATGCAATTGCTAATCACATCCACCTACGTACTAGGCAGAAAAGGTTAACGTTGTTATTAGTTACGATGTGTTATTAGTTTTCATGCTAATAATACATCTTTTTTAATAGTTGAGCACGCTCCAAGACGAACTTGGCGGATACGCTTAGCCTAGCGTTATAATTGACCGACAGTGTATTTCCGTTAGTTACCTTCTACGATCATGGCGTTGGTATCGCGTTAACAATCTTTATTGACTAACCTTTACTGATTAGTACATACAATAATAATAATTTTAAACTGTCAATCAAATTAACTCGCGTTAGGCCAGCGTGATCGGCAAAGTCCTATACCTTAGTTTACGGTAGCCTAGAACCTTTCGATAGTCTAAATGAGTTGATGATTATAACATTCAACTTGTGTTACTAATACTTAAACTAAATGGTAATAATTTAACCAGTTGGCTAAGCATCGTCTAGCTGTAATGCTGAACGTTGCAATCAACAAGTCGGCTAAACGACGTATAGCCGTGTGATTGAATGGCATTGTTCAGTCAAAGGGCTAGCTGTTTGATTGAACGGCTATTTTAACCAATTGGCTGCGACATTTATACAAGATTTCATAGCCAAATTTGGTCCTTTTACTTAACGCGGTTATAAAAATATTGACCAAGTTCGATTCGCGCTTATGTATGAGAATGAATAAAAAAGTTTGAATGTAATTATTATTAAATCTAAAATCGACGTCATGGTTCCTAAGAACAGATCTCACCATCTCTCATAGTTTCCGACTTCACCATACTGACCCATTTGGATTGTACACCCTATATAAGTACGCAGATATTTGCTTACGCTTTATATAACCTGGATCTATTGACGGGACAGTATAATTCTATTGTCCGAAACATTACTAGGGGACCCATCATAACTTCTTAACTGGTCTTCTTAACTGAATTGCAAAATACAAAAAAAAATACATTATATTTCAATCTGATTGACGTATGAATCAAAGCACTATGCAACCATTAAGATTTGAGTACTAATAATAACAAAATGAGATCAAAAATCAGTCTACAGTCCACAAGCTTAGCATGTCAATATGTACGTACATCTTGCCAACATTAATATCTAACAAATGAAGTTTAATTGAAATTTAATTAAGCTAAAGCTGTTCAATCCATATAACACGGGCTTTATTAATGGAACAGAGCAGATCAAGTGTGGATGCACTAAAATTAATAATATCAAATCCGCACACTCGGTACAGACAAACGGTTCTAATCAATTGAACAGGTAGGATTTGACCTACCACATCATCCCTTTACGTTGGAATAGAGAACTTACTAGAATCTCTTAATAATTGACTCTGGCTGTTAAGAAATAAATCATCCAAATAAGGTTGTAGAAATGTGGACGAAACATATAATAATGGCTTACACATTATATAAACTTCTTGGTTAGCAACCCTTGGACAAGATAATACCAAATCATAAAGGAATATGTAATTGAAATTTTTATTTTGGCAACATGTCATATTCTTCTTCATTTGTAATGTAAAAACAAATTAACGATTATCCTCTTCTTAAATATTTTTTCTGTACTTGTGAACTTAAAACCTTCGTTCTTGCCAAATTTCATGATTCCAGATCTACGAGGAGTACAGCATAGGTTTATGTTTTCTTGCGAAATGTTACAGTACAAAGCTCAAGTGACCGGATCTTTGGTTTGCGTTAATTTAGAAGCTTATTTTTTATAACTTTAAGAGACCGCAGACAGAAAAGTTGTTCTATGTTAACTTCAAATTGCTCCATATCAGTTAATAGATATTGACGGACAGAAGAGTAGAGGGACCTTTTGAGGTAACCCTAAAAAGTCATTAAACACTCTCCATAATATTACCCATCTCTTTCTTGCGAAATGAGGTGATTTCAGGGTACATATCGGATCCTTATGTCTAACCAACACCTTAAAAGCTTTTTAATTATGTAGCTATTAAAGACATTAAGAAATATTACAGAGTGTTGTCTCTCTAATAGTAAAATACATTCTAAGATAATTAATGAAAAGTATGCATATAATTTATAAGTATATTTGGTATATAGGGGTTAGTCACACTTATTCCACTCATCACCGGCATTTCTCATTTTACCTTATCAAGAAAATATAGATAATTTCATAATATATTTAAATGAAATTTAATATAGAAATACAAAAATTCCCTTAAACACAACCCATCTCTCTCGAAATAATCAGTATTGGCTCAAATTCTACCCAAGTATACCTACTTATACTTCAAGATGGAAACACGAAGTACGATATAAGCTAATTCCGAGCGCTAATTAATTTTCTTGTTGCGTTTGCGCCACTCAATCAAAACTATGTCATTCCGGGCTCAAAACACGGCGGCAGTGGAATGAGGACTTTATCGAGTGGTCATTTCGAGGGCAGTTAGGCCGGCCGCGGGCCACTGAGCGTTCAAATTGGCGTGCCGTCTCCAATAGGGGTGGCAATCTGAGATCGATTAATCGAAGAATCGATTTTATAAATACATATGTTGCACTAAATCCATTTAGTAAATCAATATTGCACCTTAGAAAGTGGACATTCGATTTTTTTACAGTTAAAATTAGAAACGTTACTAGTACATTTAAAATATAAATGTCTTCTTCCATACTTTATCATAGATATAAAAATAATTGTAATTATTTCATTAACTAAACAAAAAAAACACTGATTTTATTAATAAGCGATTGTTTGTTGACTATTTGATTGTTCTTCATAAAACCAATTTTTATTTACATTATAAATAAAGTTGGAAAGTTTTTAGAAATCGATCTTTCGGTCATGGATTTTTTCGTTAAGCGTTTCATCGGGTTACGATTCAAATCGAATCAAAAATCAATCTATTTTTGAAAAAATTGCCGCCCCTAGTCGCACACGACTCCTCATTACAGAGCGCTGTTTGCTACTCCACGAATCAAGTGCTGAGGAAATAAACGATTCCTATGAACGGTGCAACGTACCCATTGTTAAATTAGGTATCGATTTCATTTTATTTGTTTGTTTGTCCGTTTTATTGTATATACGTATATTATATGTCGTATCGCTGAACATCTGCCCTTCCTGAAGAGTACTCCTCTGTCGAAAGGCGTAATTTAGCATATTTTGAATGTTTATTACCTATAAATATCAACACATCGCCAATTTATTATATCTCAGTGTAAGAGGGGGCGGGCCTGACACTGTTTGGATACTTCACAGATATATAATTGTGTATATTTTGTTAATCACCTCTTTCGACATCCACGAAGATGGGCAGCGGTGATATGTATTCTAAGTTCACTACAGACAAAAGCTTATTAAAATGCTCCTAAAATTATTTTAAGCGGAAGCTGTATAGAAAGCAATGAGATTTAAACATACCATATGCTGCTACGAATGTATTCTACGTTACGAAAATTTCGACTTACCTTTTTATTGAAAATACGGTATAACTAAATTAAATGAATCGCAAATTATTTTGTAAACCAAATATAATATAATCCACAAAATGACGTACTCAAATGGTACCAAATGTTACAAGGCACACTCTAAAATGATTTAATAAAATACAACACAGGCAGATTTATAGGCGTATTTCAAAGTGATTGGTTTTAATACAAGTCGTTTTGGAGTTAACAAAGTAAAGTACTAAAACATGAACAACTTATTCCCCTATTTAATGTCAGCGTGCCATAATTTGCATGAAATCTTTCGAAGGAACGCCCGAAACAAAGTTTTGGGCTCTACTCAATAAGTACTAAAAATCAAAATTGCCTATAAATGAGCGACCCCAGACGCCTATGCGACATCTTTGATACTTCGGTATTGGGTCAGTGATTTATGATTTTGTCGTTAAGTTAATATGTCTATTTGATTAGAAAGGTACGCTTTCAGTCAGCATCAGTAAGCATCACTAAGCATACTCGGGTTAGTTACACCGTGTTATGTCTTGTTCTTGTTCCGTATGCAAGTAGTGTGTTTACCATTATTATCAGTTCGCACTCGATATCGACGACCTACATTTCTATATGGAAACTATATACAGCCTAGCGGGAACGTAATAGGTTAAACGTAAAAAAACGTAATTATATGGATTTTTCATAATAATTTTCGTCATAATAGATAACGGTAACAAACTCATGGTAAAGCATACGCGCAGTCGTGCGCTGGCGCTGGCGGACAACTGTCCGAAAACGCCACCCTCTACAGCGCAGAACACCTCGTCTTAATAATAAAGTTCATCAAATCATTTTAATTATAAAGTTATAATATCTAAAAAATCACAAGGTTATGTAAAAACAATTTATGGTAGTAGTCCATGATCAATATAAAGATTGTTTTCGCATTGATATACAATTTTTTTTATCCCGCAAATATTTCGTTGCTTAACAATTTTTGAAGCGTCAATGGCACTCTGATCTCGACTCTGATCTTCGAATCGGGAGGCTCAGAGTCGATCCTGCCAGGTACCAATATGTTTGCTCGTTTCTTGAAATGATGCAAAACGTCGCGAGGCAATCTGCAATCTGCATACACCTACAAAATATTCCTATAAGACTACTCCCCACTTTTCTAATAACCATAATATAGTCAAGTTATGTTGCCCTTTGATAGGGAAGGATATGAATTATAATAAAATATTACTGGAAGAAATATTTTTATTACGATGAGAGATTTTATATGAATGTCTACTCTATTATGAATATTGATTGTATAAATAATATACAGGATATAGGCAAAATTGTCTGACCACAACAGAAGAACACGTTTTAATTCATAAATATTGTATTAAATACATAAAAACAAGATTGACTTTTTTATTTCTTTTATAGTATGAACTTGCTTAAAACATAACCCAAAAGTCCATTGATTTTAATACTTAAATCCAAAACGTATCGTGAACATTTTATTAAGCATGTGTTTTCTTTTTAGATAAATAGAATAAATCAATATTATTCTAGGTTATGGTTATTTTAGATTGTTCATATTCGCTTTTATTGATTTATTTTTAAATAATAAATATTTTAACATGCGGGAGGAAGTGTCGGGCTTAATGGACTTTTGTTACTCTGCGTCAAAATATTTGGTTTGTACGATCACGAAATCTCAGAGCGGCGCGCCGCTCCGAGATTCATATTTTCAAAGTAATTTTTAATATTTCACATATAAATAATTTTTTTATTTGTAATACTTTAAAATTTTTCAAAAACAAGTTTAATATTATGGGTGGTTATTAATTAAAATTATTTTAATTTATATTTTAAACTTAAGTTTTAACCTCTAATTTATGATATTTATTTAATGATAGCCGTTTGCAGAAATAAAAATTTCCGGACATTATGTGCAGTATGTAGAACCTTCTACATTCGGCGCATGATCAATCTCTCTAGACTACGTTACTATCTACCATTCGCGGTATTTCTACTACTATTCAGATTAATCGTTGAATCAACGTACCACATGACGGTTACCTTATTTAGAATTATCATAATTTATAATATGTTCTTTAATATACGTAGGTGTAACTTTTTCATTGACCCATCATCACACCGCTATAAATCCCACATTTGTCATCGCTCTTTTAAAATCCTTAAGATAAGATCCCTTTGTCCCAAAAGAGGTAGATACTTAAACTTTTTTCATATCTTATCTTAAAAGGGTAAGACCGTTGATGAGTCCTTGAAAGTTTGCGTTCATTGCAAGTGATTATTTATTAGAAAAGCTGATTTTTATACTAATGTATGGATATTATACGCGTATAGTTTAAATATTTTGTATTAAAGGTATTTACGGTAATTGTGTAGTAATTGAGGGCGGAATCGATCCCGCAATATATGAAAGGTTTTTAGATTTTTTAATTTTATATGTACCGGCGCTTCTATGATGAACGAAATCATCGTGAGGAAACCAGCACTCTAGGCCAGCGTGGTAAATCTAAACACCTAACTAAAATAAGGCTACACAGGATGAGATACGAACGCTGCTTGTAATGAAAATTTTAGTATAGTTGAATAAATTTTAAAAATAAGGCGAATATTGTTTAAATATTCATAAATAACTTATACGTTGAACTTATTTTCTCTATTACAATGTTTAGGATGGGCAAGTTGATAGGGGATGAAGCCGTCCCCTACCAATTACTATTAGGTAATTTCGTCCAGGTAAACGAACTAACCTGAACCAAATAGGAATGAAAAAGGACTAGGTCTAGAGTACCCGTAACCAACGTGCGTCCATGAAGGTAATAATAAAAGTTGAGGAAGCTAGTTAAGTATATTTGGATTGTAGCAAGTGAGAAACTGTGATATTTGCCTACCTCCATGGGAATGAAGCGTGTGTATATATTATAGTTGAATTTAAAGGATTCGGTGCGGTAAGTATCATATACATTTATTGAATGCTAGTAATTTTCAAAGATTGTTAATAACGTCTAATAAAATTAACTTCCGTTAATCACGTCATACCAAGTTGTTTAATTGTTATTATTGTATATCTATGTATTATTTGCGTAGATACTTAAAATCACACTTTTATGAGTTCAATAGTGTATCTGTAAAGTTTGTTATAAAATTAATAATGAAACAACGCACTGCAATAATTATTGACGAAGTAGTTTGATTGCCTACACATCAGATAAAAAGGTCACTATCAACTATGATTAAGTAAAATTGATACACTGCAAACATGTTGCGATTTCTCGCACTTCACTTTACCAAAGCGCAAGAAATAGCAACATTATTGCATATACAATCATTCATGATTAGTCCGTAATGTACTAAAATTAAAATTATTTCAATTGACAAAATATTGTATCTAATATATGAATATCAATAAATAGGAATATATTTAGTAATTACAACGAAAAAAGTTTTATTTTATGTAATAAAAACGTAATCATAAGACTTTTGTAGTCTTAGGTTCAGACAATGGACGGATATTTTATTTGTCGATTACAAGGAAATTTCCTTTACAAAATTAATGAGATTATATTAAAATTTTCGACAATATCAAGAAAGACTTATTTGAATATTTTCTTGTGAGAATGCTATATTTTTTATTATAATTAACCCTGGATGATATATTTTGCGGTCATCGTAAACATACGCACAGACAAACACGAAGAGTTACTCTCTATTTAATAATATGTAAGGATAAACAGAAATTCATACCTACATCAAATAAAATAATTAAAAATTATTACTACCTATCTATATTACCATTTGATTACATTAAACGTATCAGAATCATTCACTAATTAAAACGATACTCTCCAATTAGTGAGAAAAACATCGTACGACATGCGATAAAATCGTATGATCCGAAATTATTGCTGGAAAATCTGTTATTCTGCTACCCCGAGATAGTTGCGCGTACGCTTGACGTCAATTGGTCAGCGGACGATCTTCATTGCCTAACCGTCAATTTGTGTATTTTTTTATATTTTTGTTGAAAACTTAAACAAAAATATTTATTTTAAGATTTTTATATAAATGTCGAGTGTGGCGGGTAAAATCCAAAATTATAAAGAATAGTAAAAGAAAAAGGAGTCTCGGATCTGATTTCGATAAAAACTAAACTACAACATTGGATTTTTGAAAAATCAACATTCTGAGCCAGGAAAAGAACCTGTTGACTTTGGTAAAAATACGCAACCTATATCATTCCGCTCGTTAGTGCCGCTCATAAGGTACACATTCTGGAAAGTAGTGACATACGGCAAGCTTAGGTATCTATACACCGTGACACTGCGGTGGTTGCTGTGAGGGTATCCGTATTCGTATGTGTTTAGGATTTATGACCCCTGACAACATTCGGACCGTGGAAAAATAAGGGCAATAAAAATAAAGATTTTGACATACGATACGTTACTATCTACGGTTTTATCTCGGTCGCATTTTTCAGCAGTATTAATTCGGATTAATACTTGCATTTTTACGGAAATATATCACAGTGCTTATGTACGGCTTTATTTGAATATATCACTTACGGATTAAAACAAGCAACAAGTGTTTAGTGCCTTGAAGACGGGACTAGAAAGTGGACGACTACGCGTTCACCTAATTACACTACAAGTATCATAATATATGGTATATATTTATAAAAACATACGGTAGGGCCGGCTCGCCACAGCCGGGGTATGCAATTTAATGCATTTTCCTCAGGGGAGGGGAAGGGGAAAAAGGGCACATTAGTACACAAATACAATACAAGCAACGGTGCAAGTGCTGTCTGGTAAGTAAAAACGCATATAATGTTACAGTTTTAAGAGTGAAATAATATTATTTCACCCTTAAATTGCAAATCATTACAGTTAAAATATGATGAACTGCAATGATTTGTAGTTTAAGTGCATTAAAATTAAAGGAGAGTGTTAAAGAATATTAAAAGGGTAATCGTATACATTTAACTAAACTTTACTTTAGCTTTGTTAAGTTAACAAGTTGTTAAAAAATTATGGAAGTTAAGTAATTTAAATAATCTAACTTTTTCATACTGTTCCGAAAAGGGAGATGCCCGCTAGTACCCGTAATTATATTTATTTATGTAATTATTTCTAATCTTGTCTCCTTGCCAGTTAGTAATGTATCCATCTCCATAATTTATTTGTATATGAAAATTTGTATAAAACTTGTTGGTCGATCGTACATGCTGTCGTACATGGATACTGTGACGTGAATAAATCTAATTGAGCTAATGAAGGAGGAATTTCTTAATTAGTAGTGTTCAGAACGAGCCATAGGCACATGTACTCCACCGAAACGGGTTAATTACGCCGATAACTCTTTAATTAACCCACCTAATAACAGAGTATTTGCATTCAAACCGCCGACGTAGGACCAATTAGTCAGATCGATACTACGTATTGTTTAGCTACAACTCAATAGTTTTAACGACTGCCACATGAAAGATCATCATTTCTTTGTGTTTTTGTGTTTTTATACACTGTATAAAAACATGAAAAACATGGATGGATAAAAACATGGATTTAATAAAATAGTTGTTAATAATTACAACGTAATCACAAACCGACAGCAGACTAATGCAAGTCAACCTAAATATGTGACAAGCAAATAAATAAATATGAAATAAATAAAAAAAGTTAAACATTAAGCATTAAGTAATATTCCTGTATTACTAAATATAATACTTAGTCACACAGAATTTTGCGCATTTAGATTTGTATTCGATAATTTGATTGGAAATGGTAGACGAGTGTAATACTTTTTATTTCTACTTTCCCCTCTTTTTTGTTTGTATGATATTTATATTAAGTATTATATTTACTTGAGTCACTGAATTAATGCTGAAGATGCATTACATCGTGTTGAACTAAAGCCTGAGCGCATGTATAATCTATGTTATATATATTAGAGTTAACTATCCCCTTCAAACTGACAGCTGACGGACGGACGGACAATGCTGGTAGCGATTTCATCATTATTGAATTGTCTTCCAATACTACTATTAATTTTACTAATACTACTATTATTTATTTTATAATTGTTTTTTTAATTATCTTATCTCGCAATTTTCTTTACACGATAGCTTTGCAGGAAGCTTAAAAGAAAGCCAGTTCCTCAGCTGTTGCGAGGCTTAGATATACGAGTAGCATAGTCGTCCTTAGCGGCCCTCAGTCTTGTATGTAACGAAACAGATCCCGACGTCTAATGCTGGTGAGCAAGACTTACTACAAATTGTTTTGAAAATATACAGTTTACTTATAATATAAATCCCTTGAGCCTATATACGCATAGAGAATAGAGCGGCATAGCTGTGGCTTATATATAACTTATGACACAAATATTCACGAAAAACTTGTAAAACACATTGAAATATTTAGTTAAAATTATAATAAAAGTCTAATAATATTAGCTGCACTAAATCACAACATGTTTCAAACTATATATCTTTCTAGTTATTTTTTGTATACGTTTGTAGAATGAAATCCCAAATAACATTTAAGAACTTTCTTTAATCAAATTTAAGACTAAATCAAAAATGTATTTCTGAAAAGCTTACTAAAAAGTGTTTGATTGAATGATAAACAAATCTGTATGGATTTGAATCATTTCATATTCCTGGAGAGTCAAAACTATTTAAATTAATTACTGATGTGAAGTTGATATGTGAAAAGATCATATAAAAATTTCATTTTAGGCCCTTAGGCCCAGTACTGAATCAACTCGTGTTTTACATACAATGTTTATTAGATAGCTTTGAGATAATTTCCTTAATTAAAAGATAACTCTTTGTTGATTTTAAAAGTAGTACAGTATAGCCCGCAACCGTTCAAATATGTATTCCATGTAATATTTATCGCACGCAAAATCGAAGGTACAGCTAAAAGAGTTATATAATTTTAACAACACATATGCATACGCACAAAAACACTCAGTGTTTTTTTTTCTCTGGCCAGCTACTGATCTTGAACATTGTACCCACCTTAATCACTTTACACACCTCAGCCACAGACAAATGCCAATGACTTTTGGCAGCAGCGAATTTGACAAAATATGGTAATTAAATTATGTTAGTTAAAGATTACAATATGTTAGTTAAATACCTACTATGTCAAAAACATGCCCGCGAGAGCATCCCCGCAACTTGTAACGACATGACAGTATAAAGGTAGATTGGTGTCCTAATCGAATTTGAAAAAAATCGACCTGACAAATGCAATTATAACTAACGCTAACTTTGGTAACTAGCCTCAAATCTGGCATTATCAAATCACCATTATATTAATTTCATAATACAAACAAATAAATATGTTATTGTGATCTTCATTACAGAAATTTTGGATAATACATAGCATTTATGAAGCTAACGAATAGACTTGCCTAAACATACGTCACGTCATATATGTACATAGGTCATACAGCTATTTATTACACGTTTTATTTAGCTTCTCGCCTGTAGATACTGCTTAAACTTCTTAAAATAAAATATCTAAGTGATAATGAAAAACGTACGAAAAATCCATTAAATAGGTATCGAAATTTTCGAGAATATATTGACGAAATTATAAATTTATCATTATGTCATTTGTGTCTGCAGCGGTCACTTGGATAAGAGTATTACAACTCATAGTCAGTACAACTCTCTTAAAAGGTACTCTTCTTACGGCGACATAAGTTCTTCACTAGTCAGCTCCTGAGTTCCAGTATAAAGGATATGGGTAGTAGGTGCTTTGATGCTACTTAAGGCTCAAAATTTACTTTGAATTTAAGCCTCTTTAGACTATAATAGCCGGTGATTTAGATGACAAAAAGAAAATCAATCAACTGAAAAAAAAAACATCATTTGTTTAAAAATATAAACAGATTTTGCTTCTTTGATTCATATGGCAGTTCAATCGACACTAATTAGAAAACCACATTGACATATTCCCTGCTAAGGGCACGCAGATAACCTTGTGGCGCGATGACGTGCGTCGAGTGCGCGTACGCACGCCGCGCCGAGACGTCTTGTGGGGGTTCGGCCGATAAAGTACGTCTAAAATTGTTTCTATAAAATTTGTTGCATAACAACAAACAAATATTTTAATGATTCGCATTCGACGTAGCATTTAGTAGTGACCATAATTTTACATTTTGTTATATAATGTAGATTACAAAATGGGTCGATAATTATTTAATAAAAAAAATAGAAATTGTAATTTTTAGTAAACTTATATAGTTATATCAGTATTTTAAAATAATAATCAGCCTAACAATTTATTTTTTCGGAATCGTGAAACTCAATAGAGTTTCTTGAATTACTTCTAAATTTCGTTCACTTAATATATTGTCTGTTACTGTATCTTGTTTTCATAATTTATATGTAGGAAATTTGTTGAATTAGAAATTCATCATAAATATTACAAAACACACGAAAATAAAATATTTTCCAACACCTACCAAATTCCCCGTGGTGAAAATGGCGTGGCTTTTGAAATGTTTGCATCAAAATTCAGCAGGTTTAACTGACAGGTACGTAGTTCCAAACAAATTGAATTTTCATTAATCCAGCTTTTGCAAATGGTTTTTTTAACATATCGTAGATAATTGTATTGTAGTAGAAGCGAATTTCAGTCGATGCATTGCCATTAAAGACATACGTACATTAATAAAGCTAAGTATATTCTAATTGAACAATATTACAAAAAAAATCAATGCTGATGGTTACTTACATGTAGTTTCATGTGATTGTTATTGGCAGGGTAAGGTTTCTATAAAAAATAAAATAGGAAAGTACTATCTGCTTAATATTAAATATTTTGACAAATTTGTCATGTAAAATTATGTTACAAAGGTGTTGGAACCGGCCCTAAGTATTGTCTTTTATTGAAATGGATCAATTTTTGGATTAAACTTCACATATTAGATGTTTTTATATATTTGTTGGTTTTCCCAAAGATTTAAACTCGCTATGCTCACAAGGCTGCTGAAGATTTTGGGCGTCAAAGAGTAAAGATAAAAAACAAATTTATTATTTAATTATTGTCATCCCATATCTCTTCCGTTTTTGCGAATCTCACAGTGTTTTTGATTCTTGCTATCAGTTTTTTATTTGTTATTTTTTACAGTATTTCATTTTACCTTGAAGTATTTCACATTTTCTTATTTACTATCTATGGTTAAGATAACAAACCCATGCGCTATTATGACGGTAATATAACTCGTTAAAATTATCAGTCTTCATCAGTGCGGACACGTTGCACTCATCTCTGTTGGACCTCATATCAGCACTGATAGTCTTCAATTGCCCTTCTCAACGCAATTCAGCCACCCAGCCACCCTTTCATAGGTCTACCCATAAAGTTATCCACGTTCATATATGCTAAAAATATCAACAAATTCAAAACTTTTAGTCAACTGGGATTACTAATAACTTTAGCACGACAAATAAACTACGCCATTAATTCACAAATCTACGGCGAGCGGGAGACTTTGTTCTGTAAAGATCATCCATCCATTTTTTATTCGCTGTATTTTAGATAAAAGATAATATAAAAAAGTTATTATACTGTTAAGGATTACTTAAATGCTTGCTATACCTTGTTTTACCATGCTTGGGTTTAATTTTAAACGACTCAACAGATATGTTACCAAATATTTTGACTACAGTAAATAACGCAACGAAACTATAGTTTTTATAGATATAATGTGAATTGCTTAAACTTTTAAAGGAGGGACTTGTACATTATTACATGTAAAACCGAATGGCCAATGGCGTAGTATCTGTGATTGTAAAAATCTTATTTATATGATTTTTTTTTTGGAAATTAACCCTAGATAAAGGGTTGGACCTAACATTTATTCCAAAAATTATATTCTATACTGATAAAGTTTAAAGACTACGAAATATTCGCATATTGTCATGGTCCACCTTCCAAATAAGGTCGAAATAAATATTGATGTTTATTCTTTAAATGAAACACTACTTGCTTGATAGAGTTTATGCTCCGCAGTGTAAAATATGAATTCTTACATATACATATTTGTATAAAAAATGGAACTCTTAGTACATTATATAGAAATATACAGTTGCTATATAAAATTTTACTATCTGAAAATCAGTATACACGCTCATCCAGAAAATATTACAAATAGTGGTTTATTCAATTAAAATGTATACAAAGACACTCTAGTTTCTACATGGCTTCGGCAATTGTCGTTCACCCTAATTTGTTTGTTAGAACCCACTGCAGGTAGCCAATTAGTTGACGCGTTGACAACCCTACAGACGGGGTCGCATGACATTTTAATTATTTTCCTCACAAATTAACTGCGACTGTGCTGGACTGCGAACGTATTACATAACAAAATATTATATTCTATAAAGAAAACATAAACATGTGGTTCTTTAATTAAAGCGCACAAATAAACATATACTTGTAATCCATACGGGAAATGATTATGTTCGAACTTTCGTCGATTATTTTTACGTAGATAATTAGTGAAAAGGTAAATTGTCTATTAGGCACTTAAAACAATCTCTGCCAATAAGAATAATATCTTGACATTAATAATTATGTATTCAACATACGCATTCTTTTAACGCAAATTATCCTCAATTAGATGAACTTAATAAGATATAAATCGTATCGTTGTAACGACTTCCTGTACTCGTTATTGATGTCTATTGCCGATATTATTAGTTGTTTAACATCAAGGTACTTAAGCGATTCGCATTAAATTGTACGTTTACGTGAAATATATTTAGAGCTTGGTACCGGCGGACCAATCAGCCCTGATTAATTTATCATAACACCCTCATTATTGTAGCCCGTTTATTAATTTACCAAACTTAATTACCTAATGGAAATGCACCAGCTTGTGCGGGGTTATAGTCATGTGGGAGTCCTATCTAATATTTACATTAAACAAAATTAGATATACGCAATTAAGATATTAGAATATGATTATTTCGATTTGGGACAGTTTCTTTTTGTATATTTATTAACAAAGCTTGGGTGAATGCATCGCTTATGTTTCGTGAAAAAGCTAACAGTTTCAATATATTTTTATGCTTAATTTGTCTAAAGTTATTTGTTGCAAAAAATAAGTGGAACAGCAAGTGATTTGTGACACTTGAAATGAATCAACAATTGATATCATTACAACCTTAATTTAATTATTATATCTACCATGAATTTATATTTGTTTTCAAAGGTTTTTCATACAACTTTAGGTATGTTAAAATGAAAAATCCTTTTAATATTTGAACATATTTTAAGAGTTCTTGCATTATATATAACATATTTAAATTAAAAAAAAATATGTTAACTTAAAAATAAGGAAATAATTGGCAATTTTGTTTATACGTTCTTATAAATTAGGCGACTTTACCACATTATAAAGTCTTAATTATAGTGTATTTAGTGTAAAGCATTTTTGACCGTGCCGCAACAATGCTACTTCATTTCTCAACCAGTTATATACTCTTAAAATATAACATTAAAATATATATCTATATAAAATTATCAAATATAATTTGAATTATTTGCAATTACTTTATCCTTTAAGCATTCGCAATTAGTAGATACAAGACATTTAGGTTTGACAAATAAACAAAACCATTACTACACAAATGACCAACTCTACATTGAATGAAACGAAAGGAAGCAGCGCCAACGGTAATCAATTATAACGAACCGTATCATCCTAAAATTAATATAATTGGTACGGACGTTAATACGGCCAGCGTAAACGCTCATTACGCTCGAGATAAACAATAAAATGTTATCCGTTAATTGTGCCCAGTAATTATAACAGAAGTACTGTGTTTATAATTAAAGCGAATGAAGCATTGCAGTGGCCGTGTAGTGACTGGTGAGGTCTAATGAGGCACTTGCTAATTAGAGAATAAACAAGCTACGGGATCCTAATTGGCTTTTGGGTGCCGCGCCGTTACGCCGACGCTACACGTACACGCGAATCTCTACTAGTGCCGGCATTTCCCTTAAATTGTCTCCGTTAGTGTAGTATTTGGTGGTTTGTTAAAAGTAATCTATTTTTGTTTTAGAATAGATTGCGAATTATGACGTGAGCATAAAATAGGTATCTAAAATGGATATTTTCATAGAGTAAAGTATAGTAATTTGAAATAATAGCAATACATAGTAAATACATAAAACTAATAATGTATCTTTATAAATATCATTTGTATTGATTGATTAGATATGATAAGATATTTGTGAAAAAAATGATTCAGTTCTACTTTTATTTTATAGTTATGATTACATTTCCTTATAAAATATGTATTTTATATTGCATATTAAATTTCATAAAATTGAACACCATAACCATTCAGATTATTATGGTGAGTTTAAAAAACACATGTATATCAAGTTAAGTTTGTCAGATATCTATTGATTGAGCACAACTTTTATATTTTTTTAATTAAAAATTATCTATGTAAAGCAATCATTTAAACAATTAATTGATATTAAAAGAGACACCACACTTTTAAAAATTTAAATATTTTTTTCTACTTTACTTTTAATGTGTAAATTTGTATGTAACTTATCAATTCGAAAAGTGAAACATCTGCGATTTCACAGAAATGTTACATTACATATGCATGTAAATTGTTCTATAAGCAAAGGCCGGCGTGTTTCCGCCGCTCAGAGTTCGCCAGCGTTACTTCAACGCGGAGATCATTAAGCGGACTCTTCAAAGCTGTCGCCGCATTACACTAATTGACGCAATTAGAGGGATTGCCGAACGGAAATAAAAGTCGGCTCACCTTCATGAAACGCCGGCCCGCCAATTAGCTTACTCGTAATTAGCCCCTTCAATACACTTGTAGACTAGTCTTTGCACAAAAACAATAGAAAACAAAACACAACACAAATTATAAAATTAAACCAAAGTGTTCATAATTCTCGTGGGAAAAAAAAGTAAAGTCACAACACTGAAAAAGTTTTGACGCGATCGCGAGTGGACCGTAGCCGAGGCGCCGAGACGTGCGCTCTTTACCACCGCTTACAAGCGAATGAGTGGCGAGACAGAAACAGCAGCGAGGCGGTGCGCTTTCCTTCTCACCTACGAAAGCTCGACCATTGCGGAGCTTTTCGCGTAGAATCGGTGTGCACATACGCCGTTCCTCGGATAAGCGGGCGCTTAACTCTGTAAGTGGGCTGATTCTGTATTGCATTTAGGCCTAAACGGGTGCTGAGATTTTAAATACCGTTTGCGTTCTAAAAATTATACATTATATTTACATAGAGTTATTTATTCAATGTTAACACTGTAAATAATAGTCAAATAAATACATTTCGGCCTAGCAGGTGCTAGATTTGAATACTATTAACAAACATATAATCACGCGTATTCCAAGCCGATCCATGTACTACAGAGAAAGAAAGAGATGTAAATTACGGAATTTCTTTAGTCATCTTTTACGACATCCATGGGAAGAAATCGAGCATCAAGCACTAATCACTATGCAACATAAAAAAAATCACTGATATCTCGGGCGGTGATTTGTATTAGGTATGCTTAGTAAACAAGAGAAAACAAAGATATATTTAGATATCACATTCCAAAAGAAAAATAACGGTAATATTCGTTACGTAAAATTATAATCTTACTTAATTTACTTTCTTCTGCTACACTTAGTTGAGTGAAGTTATACATTTATATCTTTGATGTGTACAAAAGTTAGCAAAACCTTTATATTATTCATATCTACAAAATGCCGCGTGTGTGAGTTAATTCTCTTAACTTATTTTGTTATGTTTGTAAAGTGAAAAAAGCCAATTTCACCTCTGCTTGAGAAGTGTTATGGAGCTTATTTTAAAATTGCCATTAAAAATCAAGACAAATCATGGGTACCGGAATTGTGTTGCTTAAATTGTTACAAATATTTGACAAGGGTAATATTAAACAGGCGTAAACCCAAAAATCACGTAGATGACTGTTACATCTGTTTAACAACTATGAAAGGGTTTTCTAAAAACTCGAAACAATCGGTGAAGTATGCTACTGTGTCATCAGTGTCAATGCCGCTACCACATTCTCCAGATATTCCAGTACCGAAAAGATTTTGTTGTTCTTCAAGCTTATCCAGTTCTATTGAAAAAGAAGACGAAGCAGGCCTTTCCAATAGCGGAGAGGTATTTATAGATGAAAAAAATATTGAACCACATTTAATTGGTCAATTCGAACTAAATGGTCATTTAGTTTGAATAGGTCATATTTGAGATTTAGATTTGACCAAAGAAAAATCTGAAATATTTGGCTCGATATTAAAACAGTGGAATCTATTGCAAACTGGAATTAACATTACAACTTATCGAAAACATTATATTGTTGTAGCTACCTTTTATTAAAAAATAGATGAATTAGTGTTTTGCAATAATATTTATGGATTAATGTCAGAATTAGGATACAAGCATATATCAAAAGAGTGGAGATTGTTCATTGACAGATCCAAACAAAGTTTGGTAACATACTTCCTTCTGTGCCTGTAGCTTACGGCGCTCACTTAAAAGAAACTTAAGACATTTTAAAACAAATTCTGGAAAAGGTCACCTACGTAGAACACAAATGGTATGTATGTGCAGATTTAAAGGTAGTGGCTTTAATTTTAGGGTTGCGAACCGGCTATATGAAATATTGTTGTTTTAAGCCCATCGGTCATAAAAAAGTTTTTTTAATGTAGAATAACAAATTTATGTTACTAATTATGTAGATGATTTTAAGTAAAATTATTAAATTAATTTTACTGTTAAACTTGATGTGATAGAACAATTTTATTTCGATTTTTCACATAGTTTTAAGTTGGCAAAATATAATTACATACTGTGAACTCAATGAAACAATTTTTTTGCATAAATGACTATCTACAGATTAAGCATAGTCTTATTATTCGGTCTCTGCATATAGCATATCAATCCATACGGTCACTAGTAGTTAAATTTACGTCAGGGACACGATAAATCCAGTCTGTATAATAAAATCTCTTATGTATATTAGTTTTAATAATAAATGTATTATAACTGATTTATAACGTAAAGTTTTATTGATTATTACGACTCATAAATAGAAAAGAATTTACTAAGATTTAATAAATGAATTACTGAATGTTTACTACGCGTAGTGAAGTAGTTTAATTCAATTTATTATGCATGGCAACTCCAAAAGACGTCAAGCTATCCATCATTGATAAAACCAGTTGCGGACACCTCGTTCATTGTGTTGTCCCCAAGAAACGTACACAATGCGCTTTGCCTCAATGGGGGAATACTTGTAACAAAATACAGAACACAACCATTGCAGTATTAATTTTTTCTTTTTTATTCAACATGGAAGCTCTTGGCATTTGTCTAACCTGATAGTAAAAGATCTGGTACCCTCTACAACAGAGGAAATGATTGCCTTAATACCTGTAATTACCGGACTCGGGTAAGGCTTTAGTAGCCAGCCAGTTGAGTTCAAAAGTACCAACTAATCAAATATAATCCACCAAGAAAATTTCTTCCATAGGATATAGAACCCTGCACCTCTCTATTAGGAAGTCTCAAATATAAGATCACAAAGGCAGTTATAATATATTTGAATGCGCATACTGCAACGTGTTAGACTTGACATGTTCAGCTTGACAAGGTATCAATTACACCAAACTTTCTCTAAATTATGTGTAGTTTATTATGTCAAAATAAAATACATAACTTTTATTAACATTTTTGTATATAAAATTATTTAATAAAAAACATTTTTTAAACAAATATAAATGTAAATTACGCTATAACCTGACAATTTTCTACAATTATACCTATAGAAATATGAAATTTATACGTTAAGGAAATATGTAAGTGGTTATAACGTATTTCTAGAAATAAAATTATGATTTGTTTTATCAAACAAATGCAGAATTAAATAAAGTTTAAACTTTGCTATTTGTACAATCATATATAATCATAGAAATTTAAACGTTCCGCGTTGGGGAAAGACACTTTTGTTCAATGTCTTCTTTTGTCGGTCGTAGGTCAAAAGAATAATTCAACAAAAGGTATATCTCGAAGTCGGTGTGATGCTTGTTATCCATCTTTCGTTATGCGAACACTCCATTGAACCAATTAAACCACGTTAAAGGGGTGCAATAAAAAATGATTTATTACTCGCTTCATAATAGTCTATAATAAATATTTTCAAAGAGCTCATAAGACTAGTTTAACTCGTAGAGAGAGAGAGAGTGGTTTCAATAGAATTAAATAACTTTGAGGTGATAAATAAGTGGCGTGAATATATTATTATTACATTAATGGACAGATAATAAAATTAACAGAATAAAAAAACGAAAAGTAATATTACACTATTGAATATATGACTTGATAAAAATTATTTGTTTTACATAGCTAGAATAAATCTGTTTGTGACACATGAGTGTCGCTGGCACAGTGGTACGAGGTTAGAACCTGCCATGTACAAATTATTCACCTGGGCAGAAATTCAAGACCATCAATTTGCATTGACCCAGCGCGGTGAACTTTGACCTAAGCTTCCTAACTTAGGTTACCACCTCTTGATTGGAACATAGATGATGACACACATAGTAAATACAAGTGCATTGTATTACCACAATTAATCAAATTATACAAATCGGTAAGAGCGTAATATTTCCAAAGAAAACTTGACTTAGTAGAAAGTGTCATTCCCTCCTATGGATAAAAAAGCAGTGATTTGTTGATGTGAATTTAAAGATATGTGATTTTAAGCATAAAATAAAAATAAATTTTCTGTGTACAGACTCCACAAAACTAGTAGTTGATTCTTGGGGAAATGTATGTCTGTCTATTTTAAAATAATATTCCAAGAAGTCTCATTAAGCTGACACTGTGTAAAATGATTAAAGAGATTAACCAAATGATTATATTACATACATATATAGAACTAAATTAAGTATTTACTAAGGCATATCAGGTAGGTAACAATATTACAAATCGAAGATGTCCTAAAGAAAGGCCGGGTCAAGAGTACTCGCAACCGACGAGCATGCATGACGACGCTCATGAAAGTGGAGGAAGCAAGAGAAGTGTGCCAGGATCATAGCAAGTGGAGAGAGGTGGTCTCTGCCTACCCCATTGGGAACAAGGCATGACATATATGTATGTATGTAACATATAGATTACAATTTACGAAGATATAAATCACGCTAATATAAGCAAATCGTAATACTAATCCTGCGCTGACAAAGTGCGGAAACCAGCTAGTTGTAAATAGTGACTGAAGAGACGAAGATAAACATACCGAGTTTCTTGCCTGTTCTTCTTGATAAGACTCTCTCAACAAACTTCCGAACACGTGTAGATTCATATAGACATATGATAAACATCTTTGTCCGTGCGCACGTACAATGTTTAATTACCTCGCTAACATTGTCTTAATTTTAGATTTTTTTTTTACTTCATTATGCGTCTATAAAGGCCTATGTTGTTTTTATTAATTTCCTGTTTATTTTAATTTATACTTAACTTATATGACTAAGGAGGTTGAAAACTGTTTACTGAATGACAGTATTTTTATGCAGCTGATATATAACAGAATAGTATGTAATATATTCAACAATTTCAACTGAACTTCTCTAAGTACTCGTCCCAGTGTATACCTGGTAGATTAATCTTGTACAATCTGATTGCAAGGGAACAATTTGAACTGCCTAGAATAATTTCAGCCGTGTGCGTCAAGTTTTCCAATTTGCATTATATATTCACCGTAAACACTTATTGAGGAACGTTGATAAACATTTTTCATAAACAATAATAATGATACTGAAACTATGTTTACATCTTTTGTGTATACATTTTTACGAAAACTATCCACAGTGTTAACATGAGTCATAAGAACTTTCTTTTCACCAATTTAAAACGTAAGTAACAAACAAAAATAATAAATGGTTTTTCCATTTGTTCTATAAGTATACAAATAATAAAATTACTTGTATATATATAGATATATATTTACTTATATTAAAGTTACTTATAATATTAATCAAAGATTCAGTGTAACTAATACAATTATTATTATCGGATATATACGAGTATAATGCATCTTGAAATAAAGTCAGACTTATACTAATACCTGAATCCTCTTGATAACTCAACAATATAGGATGATAAAATTAATTATTTTTCCTAATTCCAGTGCATATCTCCTGCCCCACAAACTTGTGAGTCAATGGCATTGCTTGTTTAAAAATAAATATCCAATCCTAGGATAGGGGGTAACAATTTTTTTTTTTTTTTAATTGTTTGGAGTACAGTGTAATTGTTGCAAATCAAAAGAAAAAGCAATTTACGCAGCCGTTAAAATTTACGAGTACTGCGTGCCAATCTGTCAATACTCAATTGTGAAAACCTTCTCATTAGTAAACAATTTTTTCTCTAACTTCCCTTTGCATACCGTACAAGCGGTTACTTTAATTTTACCACCCTTTTCTTTTATAAATTATTAGTTAAGTAAAGACCAAAATTAAATAAAATATAGTACATCTTTATAAACTGCAAGATCTAAACCTTTTTTCGAAATACGCAACATGGTTCTAGGTGCTGTCTTCATCTTTACCTTTCAGACAAAATTGCTTCTAATTCATTCCCTTACTGCTTTGATCACCTTCTTTGTACGAACACTACGTAATCCACTAGATTTTTTTCTATCACAAACAGAGAAAGTTTCACAGGAAATGTAATCACAGCTATTTTGGTACTCTTTTAGGTACCTCTTCGTTTTAATATCATAAAAATTGAAAACGTAATGAAAGGCGCGAAAATCAGAAAAAATAAAGAACATAACAAATTAAATGTTATTACATTTTTTATTAATTTTAAATTGTAAAATTATAGAATAAGTATAATTCACCGACACGGTTAGAACGAGATCAGAAGTTCGAGACACTACGAGCATATCTTTTCTATCACATGACGATCACCAAATTATCTCAACTTTGGCAAACATTACCTTAATATGTAAATCTCACAAAATATTGTTCATTTCTGAACATCGCTTTCGTTTAACAGTTCACTGCACTTGCATTGGCCTTCTAATCAGTTGATACGTATGCAATTCGGCCCGGCAGCCATGTATTTGATTACCCTTTTCAAGTGTCTTATGTACTATATTTATTCTGCGCTTATGTTGTGAAGTCAAACATTCTAAGGTAACCTGTATTCATCTACGAAGAAATTCGAAGGTATTTGTGAAATTATTATTACGCATTAGGTCAATGTGGTTCGTTAAGACCTTACCACCCTAACTTAGTTCAGGAAAGCTCTTACCTCTCGGTGATGACATATATGAGCTATGATGATGAATCTGAGCTATATAATGTATAATATTATACAATACAGTACACAAGAACCAGCCACGTCTAATTAGATATGGTTCTTTATTCACGTGAGCCTGCCGCGAACCATTAGCAAACATAGAGAAACGGGACAATACTCCCTTTGATTCGCTAGCCCGAACAGAATAGCACAATTTAACAGTACCAACATGACATGAATAAGCAAAAATTCCTAAATAAATCGAAGGGATGCTTTGCGTGTCTATATCAATTTGTGATCCATTCAACGCTTCACAAATAAACAGGGATGTGTTACAAACATAATAATTTAGGAGTTCGATAATTGGAATAAAAATCTATTGCATCTTAAAATTAGATACTAAATATAGAAAAATATATTATGTGTCTTGCTTAAAATTGTGGCTGCAAAAGATATATTTTAGTGAGATGGTGCTGATAATTTTTATTATTATTTGTTTTTTATCAAATTCCGTCGAACTAATTAGTCGACTATTATAAAATGCACCTTTTTCAATATAAGTACTACTATTTCTTTATGTTCTTAATTATATTTAAACAAAAATACAGCTTGTTATAATGGCCTTCTACAGCAGCATTGGTACAAGTTAATATTGTGCAAGTGTTGTTGTGGAAAGCTGTAATATGTCCAACTGTATGTTCTAATAATTAGCTGATTATGGTGAGAATTAAAGATATTATTATTATTTGTATATTTCATTGATATTCTTAAATTTAAGTTTTTTACAATATAGATATATAAAATAAACATAAATATTATAAAAATCTTAAACCTAGTATGCCGCCGGCAGCGAGGCAAGGCCCAAGCAAACCGGTGGTTAGGGCTGCATTCAGAGAAATCTCCGGACAATACGTGTCGTGTCGAGAATCACTGCAAGGATAATCAAATTCCTTTCTCAATCCTTTACTCTTGGGTTACCTATTGCACTTTACAAGATACACAACTTTTCAATTGATTTTGGCCTGCACCTACATGACAATGTCTACATGGCTATGTATTTATTTTAATAATACAAAATATACAATAATGATCTGTTTGTAACGTTACCGTAACGTAAGATTTATCCTTTTAATATGTATAATACTTCTATAACAAGGAAATTCGCATAATTAATAGAATTAGGAAGTGACTTCGGTAATATTTATCACTTATAGACATACAGAAACAAATGAAAGTCACTTATATCGATAAATCAACGGAGCATCACTAAAGTTAGCGAGTGCCGTGTACTTCTATGGCCGTTTAATTTATCGTCGCGTAACTGGAGACGTACACGCTCACAAATCATCTTAGCTTTTACACGTTTTGGGGACATTTCAGCGACTACTCATATGGAGGCCGTCTCTCATTTGAAGGGTTAACTAAGAGTCTTGAGATACATCGTGTTCTGCAGATATGTATTCTATATTCTTAATATAGAGCTGTGTTTACAATGAGCCGCTTTGAATTCCTCGTCATATTATCACGTTGTCCAAATATTAAGAAAAGATTTAAGTTTTCATATATATTAATGTCAGTCAAAACCTGTTCCCATTGTGCGCGGTCCCTTATGAAGTGACATTGAGGACGGTGCTACTGCTTCTGCAGTAAGGTTAACAAAATATTTTGTTATCACACTTCAATGGGCGCTGATTAAAAATAATTTCCTATTACCTACATCCGCGTCCGCTAATTAATGTACAAAAATCTGAAAACAAATTTACTATTTTCCATATCTTGAAATGTTAGATGTTTTAACACCAATGTATTATACTTCGAAACTTCATTGATAGTGCAATATAAAGTAGTTAATGCAATATTCATGAAAAGAATAAAAAAAAAATATTTTGATACAAAGCCTATAGTAGAATTCAATAAAAAATCATTCAGGTTACCTTGGACTAAGAATAAGCAAAATGAGATTTAAAGGAGTGAATTGATGAAGGAAATGCAGCATAGAAGAGAACAACAGTTAATTTAAGCTCAGGATTTGTAGAACGGTCTAGAATTTTGAAAGCTCTAAATAACTGTAAGGACAAATTTCAAACCCGAGGTGATATATATAATGCGCGACATTTGCATAATTTCAACATGCATAAGCCAAATAAAAGTATGGTATAAATCGGTAGTGAGTGAATTTAAAAATCGAACGTAAAGCACTACTCAACATTTAGAACCGAGAAGAGAGGTATAAAGTATGATGGTGAAATTATGTTCATCCTTCAGTGATCATGTTTAGTTTCGTTTCAGTTAATGGCCTACATTATATAAATCGTTAATTTAAGCTTTGCAATGCCACCATCGTAGACCGTTCAGTTGAGAGTTGAATGGTGAATATTAGTGTAATAAAAATTGAGGGAATGATTAATTATTTTGTTATGAAATTTCGTACCACGATTTTCACGCATCAACTAAGCTGAACGAATGTGTAATTTACACTTAAAAAAAACTTATCTTGCAAGGTCTCCTGTTCCATAATTACTACACAGGATTCTATAACTGAGCTTAATTCAGATTCGCATAACGGATATTCGCAGTACAATTTCATATGAGACTGTGCAGAGTATATGGTATTTACGTTACGCTATAACTTTATACGTGTACTTTTTGAACATTTGCCTCGCCGCGGGTATCTAATAGGCTATTTGACAGGTTTTTAAAATCCATTTTATATTATGTAGTGGAGTCTAAGGAACCCAGTAAAAGTATTTTTAATTCTGGTATATATTAGCTGGAAAACATCGAATTAAAAATTCAATATTTAAATAGTGTGCCAAAACGCTACTTTGACAATATGGCGCTGCAATGAGGTCGGTGACGTCACTTGCCTGTATTCTGATCTGTGACAGCTGGCATATATATTTGATTGTTGTAAACAAAAAACGAAAGTGCGATTGGATTTACTTTTCATCAGTGATTTATGTAACAAAATGAGTTACAAATGGTGTGAAGTTCCAAAATGTACAAATACGTCGTTAAAAACTCCGGTAAAACTATTTGTAAGTGTTCCAAAGAATATCGAAGTGCGCCGAAAGTGGATGCAACTTTCTCGGAGGGATCATAATGACATAGCAAATAGTACAAATATTTATATTTTGTAATAACTAATTACATTCAGAATTTTAATATTTTCGTTATTGATTCAGAGTCCTATGATTTCAATAAGCAGTACACTAAAAGATCCCGACTAAAACTTGTTTGTTCGTTACAGATGGATAATGACATGGCAAATTACTATCAGTACAAAACGGGTTTCAGTCAGAAAATAATTTTAAAAGATATAGTTCTAAATTTCATTGCCAGCCAGATCGCATTAAAAGAATGTGTGATGCTGGTACTTCCCGATCTGCATTTGTCAAACGGAAAAGAATGGAACTTGTTAAACAATGTGAAGACATTCAATAACCGACGTACCGTGAACAAATTATCGTTTATGTTCACGAAATTGTGCCAAACAAACTTAATTATTTATAACCTATATATAGTTCTTGTGAAAGTTCATCATTATTCCACTTTCTTATGATATATTTTAAATTACCAGTAAAGTGTAATTATACTTACTTTGCTGTTGTAAACTTAAAACTCAGAATTATTTTTGAAAAATAATCCGACCATGATTGCGTCGACTTGCGGCAGGTTTCTGCTGTCTGGTTTTACAAAATTGTTGTCCATGGTTGAAAGTACTTGTAAAATAGTGCAAATAAACAAAAAGAAAACAATGGATAATAAAAAAATTTTTAATATAACGGAGATAATCTACCACAACTAGGCGCAACACAAGTAGGCAAACAAAGTTTACAAGCAAGTGACGTCATGATAAACTCGACCAATCAGGAGCGTTTTGTGTCACGTGACAAACGTTAAAAAAATGCAATTTTTATTTACGAATTTTAAAATAAATGAATCATTATTTTCAACTTACGTTAATAGATAATCATTTTTTAACTCTTAGTTAATACTGTTAACAGTAATTGAAACTTTATTTTTCGCATTGTCAAAAAGCCTATTTTCATAACGTTACCGGTTGGTCACCTCTGTTCTATGTCCAAGACGCAGGCTGAGTTTAATCGGTAGGTCATTTCGCTTCAATCTGACTGGAGTCCGACATAATTGCTATGGCACTTAGTTGCAGTGGCAGCGTCTCCAGAGTGAAAAAAATAACCTTTATATCCGAAGTGATACTTATAGTGCCCGGACTTTCTGGCTAAACCTTACTCTGAAGCCTTTCTGTTCCGAAGGAGAACCCATTTAGCATCGAAAAGTTCAGTTCACTCAGCACGTATAATCGCCGAGTACGTTTAGTCCATGGAGTCATGAAATTAATTGATTGCACCAAACACCATTTCATCAATCCGTTTTCATTTGTTATTTTAAGCATTTCCGTCGTCCCGAACAACCAACCGTGGATACAGAACCGCATGAAATTTATTATCGAATAACTTAAGTCAGCTTATCCGAACGTAAAAAGAGCCCTTTCGTATCGCTTTCATTGAATCAATTTATCCAATTAATCACTCTTATCGGGCTGTTTTCTAGTTTTTGCGTCAGGGGATCGACGCCTGACCATTGAGCTGTTGGGGTAAACGGGCTTTTGTACGCGCGGCTTTGTGCCTTTGTGAGGATACCCGGCACTATTGTGAAGACTGATGGTGCTGACGACCGGCAAGTGTAAGATGCCGATTTATCCCCACAAACTGTGTACATCTGAATGAACGATTAGGGCTAATGAAGAGTACAATGGTCATTTTCAACGAGAGTTAAATGAAACGATGATTACAGATCTAATACTCTTATACACTATATATTTTATAATATTATTAATTTATAAAATATATGTCACAACTAGACATAATACACCGTCATTTACATAACGGCAATGATAATTGACTATAGAAAATACATAAGAAGATACATATACATGGATATGTGTGTCCATACTGTGTGACGTTTAAAAAAAAACACATACAATATTGCAGAAACTCTTGTAAAGCCTTGTCTATTGGACATTGTAAAACTAGTAATGTTAATGATTAGTATCTAACTGACTGATGATTAGTGTGACTTGCTCGTGATATGCATCTTGCGTACTCTGAAACATCTCGCAATTTTACTTACTTACCGAAAAGAAACTGCAGTAAATGTCTTATTAGTTTAATATTATTTTGTGGCAATAAATATAACCGTATTTTATAAAATGTCTTATTTTGTTTATTTTCCTGGAGTGTAGTATTGGTGTTCCACATAAATATGTAAGCAAGGGTTCCGTTCGAATCTTAAAATTGTGTAAGTGGCCACTGATAATGAAAAGATTAAGAACTCTTGTAGACATATAATCATCATCATCACAGCTTATATACGTTTCCACCGAGGGGCACGAGCCTACCCTATCTGTGCTAGAGTGCAGATTAGTAGACTACATACTTCTTTAAATTTCTTCGCAGGTATCTGCAGGTAGCCTCACGATATTTTCGCTTACCATATGAGCGTTAGGTAAATAAGAAATTCAAAAAATGAAAAACATATTACCTAATACATAGCAAAATCGACCCCGAGCCCCCGTAACGACCAATTCGTAGGACAAGCACCACCGACGCATAATTTACTGAAATCAATTCTTAAATACTTATAAATATTGTACATTAATGTTATATAATAATATAATACATTACATAATATAAACTCTCTGTTTGTAACCATATAGATATGACTAGAAAATATATTAAGCAATTTTGCGTTTGAATTGTTTCTTGGTGATTTGTTAAGATTTTTATTGAAGATTTTTTTTTCTAAAATGCTGGAAACACTTACGGCCTGACTGCAGTCAGCAATCACCGTCACTTATGGACGTGTGCAATGTGCTACCAGTAAAATACATATTTTAAAAAAGTCGATTTATATATTTAAAGGGCAAAGTACAATTAGCCGAAGTATAGTAGAAGCTTACGACCTCTTAACGCCTTACTTCCCCCGCTTGGTTCTTAGCAAAGAAAACAGCGAATCAGGAATTACCATAAATAAGTAGCGGAACCTTTCGTCACTTCAAACTTCGTTAATGAAGGCTTAAGCCGTATCAAATGTCGATGTTCTCGTTGCAGAAAAATGTTTTCTTTTAAAAAATCTTTGTTTGAAAATAAGCCTTTTTTTCTCATAAATTTAAGGTTTGAGAAAATTTTTCGTCACATTTTATATAAAAACTCAAAACATTTTGTTATATTTTATCCGTCAATTAGTAAGCACAGTGAGTTACGTCTTTGACACAAAATTCGAATTAAAGGTATTATAATAATATTTAAATAAAATTTGTGCTACTCTTGGATCACCTTATGATAAGCTTTTCCGTGGGAGAGCCATGCTTGCGTAAAATAGCGCTTGCGCTGTGTTTCACCGAGTGAATGAGGGTACCGGAGGCCCAACCCCCCCTTCCCCCCTTATTCCCTTTTAAAAGGCCGGCAACGCATCTGTGACTCCTCCGGTGTTGCGGGTGTCCATGGGCAACGGTTATCGCTTACCATCAGGTGATCCGTATGCTCGTTTGCTGCCCTATCCCATAATAAAAACGGTGGCAGGATTGCAAATGACAATTCGCTTTTATTGGAAAGACATCGCTGTTTAGTCTATGATATAGTAGTGGGAGGCAGAAAATTGTGAACCGTCTAGGTAATGGGGGTGAACCTTTTGTCGCGTGGAACGATGGCGAGAACTGGCAACAGGAATCCGAACAATATTTCGAAGCCCTCTTCATAATAATCGTATACGATAGAAAATGAATAACGAGGATAAATCTCTACGCAGCACCAAGAGGTCAAACCGGTGTGACATATCCGGCCAGTCAACGATTAGAGTCGCTCTCCGTTGAATGCGGCCCAAAAGGAGAAAATGGTACTGACAAGCCCCTACCCCTGTGAAAACAGTGCAGGTGCCTTATAAACTTTTATGAAACAAACGAGCAATTTAAATGCAGCCCTTCATTATTAACATTTACTGTGATTTAATTTTACGCTAATAAATTAACCGGCAATTAAAAGGCAAAGCTATTTAAATTGTGGAGCAAACTCACCTCTCATTTGAATTTTGTTTACTCGAGTTATTATAAAGCAGTCTAAACGAGACAAGACTTTAAAACCGCCTCCACATTATTATTATCTTGAGATTTGGCAATCTGGAGATTAACTCCGGAATAATTATGCCAGGGTGGAATTTATGTCATGTTTATGTATTTCCAAGTACTCGTATCAAAATATAATAATTGGTCTTTACCTATATGAAATATTCAATTTTAATTAAATAAATGCATTTCCTCATGCAACAGTCATCAAAAATTGCACTAAGATAAAATTTTAAAAGTTATGTCTATAGCTCTGATGTTACAAATGACAAAAATTTTGTATTTTTTTTGTTGCTTGTGCGTTTTCTTTCTTTAGCTTGTGTTATTAGTTAGCTTAATATGTAGTAATATATGTGTTGATTATTTTCATAGTTGTTAAATAATTAATAACAGAATGAAAAAAGAATTCTGAACACTCTTAAGCAAAACGACATTTTAATAGGTAAAAGTATATTATTTATTAACTTTAAACGTATAATCAAGCTATTCTCATGAAAATTTTCTATCAAGCTGTCATATACATACATACTTCCCAATTTATGAAAGAAATTTATAAAGTAAATAGCTGAAGACGAACATACCTGGTCCAAAAAGGAGAAAAGCTGAAGGAACGCCAGGTATTAATGAAGCTAGGGAAGTATGTTTAGATTATAGTAATTGGAAAACTATAATCTCTACCTACCTCAATAGGAAAGAAGGGTGAGTATATGTATTTATTATATATGTATTATTCATGCATCCATTACATCACCCTTTCAAGGAATTAAAACAGTCAAAATGTAACAGTGCTTTAAAAACTTATTAAAAATATTTATTTTCAGTTACACTTCATTTCATTTGTTTTAATGACGAGTTGTTGTGTTTCATAAGCGCTACAATATATCCGACTTACATTACTTTTACATTACTTCTCTCCAGATAGGTAGTGACTGAACAACTCTTAGCATTACCAACGATGAAGAGTAGTTATCATATAATAAATTTAGTTTTAGTAGACATTATGGTATGTTTATGTAACCTTAAACAATTATACTAATTTAATTAATTAATAATAGTTATATAACAAATATTATCGAATTTTATATAATTGCCCCACCAAGGGGCATGAGTCTACCTAAGGCGTTTTTGCCTTAGTCAAGCACGCTAACCTAGCGCTAACCTAGCGCATTTTGGTCGATTTCATATATACTTTGAATTTCTTCGCAGGTGTATGAAAGTTGCTACAAAATGCTACGACTGATAAATAAATATATAAACAGGATTGTACCACAGATCTGATTAGAAAATTAAAAAGTCGACGAATGTTACAAAGCTGGAGTGTTTGTTTGATTGATTTACCGCACTAATTTGTAACGGAACTTATATTAGAACGGGTTAAAAATAAAAAATAATTTTGCGCTAGATAGACAATTGTGAACTAAGACTACCTCACACTACGACCAATAGGAGCGGATCAACAATCAAATATATGTCCACGTAGCCACGCAAGAACCACTATTATCTAGATATAATTTATATTTAATAATCAATATAATTATCTAAAAATAACTACAAAACTGTTATAAACTAAAATTACTATTTAAATACTCTTTAAAATTAATAAGTAATAAACCCACTATCGCGCATGTCCATCAACAAGACATTGAAGTTAATAAATTAGATAAGTTACCTCATTCTCGAAAGCCCAGTTAGGTTGATACCTTCAAAAAAAACTGCCCACAATTAACGAACGAGGTCAACAGAAAATTATCACACCGCGATAAACCGTCCATTTGGGTGTAAAATAAAATAATAGTTAATTTGGCTCATTGCGATAGTCAGAGGTAAAAAAGCTCATTGCAACCAGATAGGCGCGCGTGCGCAACGGCCGTGAACTTATTATCGGTATTGTTGTTTGTGATTAAGTAATGATTTCTAAATGATCAGACTCGAGATTAGCTTTTTTATTTGTCTTAAGAGCAGACGAGTAGGTATTTTTTTCACATAATATTGTATCCAGTCACGCGTTGCAAGCAATTCTAAATTTTGTTAATAAATGAAAATTTCATGTACTTATTTATTAGATATTATGATTTCAAAATAATATCTAAAATACGATGATATTAAAATCATGTGTATCAAAAAATGGTTACTTATATAAGACATTAATTTCTTGCTGTAGGTACAGAACAACTGTACATTAATCTTTTGCAATAATAGAATCCGTTATTTGCATTCCCATATGGAAGATTATTGAAAATCATATCTGATGCTTTGTTGTGATAACAATAGTACGTAAAACAAAATAAGCGTCAACATAATTTTTGGTATTCCAAGAAATATACAAAGAGATTGGGTATAAATCTTAAAAAAAATAATGTAGAATACTCATATTCACTAAATTTCTAAACTAATCCCTTCTAAATTGTTGGTTTGTGTTTTTATATTTATTAACCCTACAATATTTTTTTTAGACGAGCCTATGCTGAAGCTGGCTAAATTCAACTCTACCTGGAGTGTAATTATCAATAAATAGATTTATTCTGTTGTTATGTATTAAATGATATTAGTTTATTTTAAGACTTGTTTATTAGAACAGAATTATTTGTGTTAGGTTATACTAGCGACCCGCCCCGCCTTCGCACGGGTGCAATGCAGGTACTACAGATGCCTCTTGTGTGTACCTCTATTTTAAATCTGATATCTTCAATAAATATAAAAATATCATGATATTGATGATAAGACATTGATGCATTACCATTAAAAAGTTTTAGCTACAAAACATTATTACCCGACGTAATATCCATTGAGCTCTACAAAATCTGTACATTTAATTTCGAGCTATTTGGTTAGATATGAACGGACTATGCTTTGTGTATTCCCTTTAATCCAATGAAACAGCTAATGGACACGGTCGGAATATACAATATTTTAGGTAGATATGTATTTAACATATCTACGTAAAATATTATAGATCCAATTAAAAACTCACATCGGCATTACAAATTTGCCAATATGAAACATATTCTGCCTTTGCCATTTGCGAACATGCGCAAATACTTTTCCATTGATTCCCGTAATCGGGATGCCAGCGGGAACGTGACAAATCGAGAAATTATCTATGCGGCTTAAAATAACGAGATCAGAGCACCCCGGCTTTGAACCATACCGCCATGGGAAATGCAAACACTGGGGAAGCAACGGTATTATTATACCTATGCTAATCCACAATTAGTCGATAAACGGTCGGCTGCCGTAAAAATACTCCCCATTCTTTCTCTACTTCTTCTGATAAGCTTGACATTTAACAAAGGGTAATATGTGGACAGAATAATTTAAATTGTGCAAGAGACAGCATTGCTAATAATTAATTTTGCTTGGCGGCTGAAATGTTATGGCTGAAATTTCGCCAGCATTTTTCTTATATATGTATATATATATATATATATATATTATATGTAATTTTCTTGAAATGTGTATGAAATTATTTCAACCATTTCTGTAAAATGTACAAAAAAATTAAGTACGCACACCTAATACAAGCCCACGGGAGGTCTAAGATAAATGATGTCAAAAAGAACATAGATGTGTGAAGTTAACCCCAAAGTCACCGGTGCCCAATCGTCTATTCAGCACGCGGCGATGCCATAAAATTAAATAAATCCGTTATTTTTCAGGCTGAGGAAGCCGCGGTCAATCGGCCGGCGCGATAACGGTCCGCATTTGTAAAGATTTCGCTGGTCCGTGCCGCCGGAGACTATTCGCTGAGCTAGTGGCCATACGTTTATGTGCACCTATGAAACTTTAGACTTGACATATTCAATGCAGTCGCACTTTTTATTTTATTAAATTTAGTGTATTTTAATAAAGAAAGATAAGAATGAGTTAAGTTAGTAAATTTATACAAAATATATATATCATGACTTAATATAGAAACCAAAAAATGTGAAACCAGTGTAAATAGCTTTTAGAACTGCTTACTTACATTAAATTGAACAAAGTTCTCATAAAATATACGTATACATTTCTTGTAACAACCTTTTTATTTGGTTTAACGACTTATATCGCATTAATTTCCGTGAATCAGTCTATGTTGAATAAACGTTTTATTTTTATTTATTTATTTTATGTTGAAATATTTTTTTTTTGTTGAACCAAACATGATTATAATAGCATGTCTTTGGCAATAATAGAGAAACTAACTTTGCAAACAAGTCTTTCTTAGTCGGAATAAGAGTTATATCCATTAGGTAAATACTTAGTAAAATATCTTAGTTATCAAAAATACTAAATTTACTCTTGTTGTGAATATATTATGCATTTGTAACAAAATGAAAAAGACGATGACTCTGCAAAATAAAAAGAAGACTTGCCGCCTCTAAGGGTTAGAAATTTCTAATGTCTATGTCAGTCATCAGGCACGCAATAGTACGGCTAAGCCGCGAATAAATGAAAATTGATTTTAAGATTGTGCTGCCCGGCGCCGGTTGACAAATAACTTGGGCTTACCCTTCGGCCTACCGCTCGCCTCTATTACAACGTACTCATATTGATTTTGTACTTTCATCTGTTTCTACGTTCACTCCTGTAGTTACATTATATTTTATATGAAGTAATTGATTGAGTGACCATTCGTTAGTACATTACCAATATTTTTCTATTGTTTTACTAATTTAGTTATACAACTCCCAATAAAACATATGCATCTATGCAGTTAGTGATACAAAATTAATTTTTAAGTACACGCTATTATTTACTTTAGACTTAAATTATAAAGTAAACTTTTACGCTTTTATCAAAGAGCAGTCCATCTGTTAGGATCTTATATACCTACTAGCTGACCCGCGCCCACTTCGTTGGGCATAATATTAATAATCCCCGAAGCGAGCACGAAAGCGAACTGAATTAAACCCGAAGCCATCGCGCGCCGTCCGCTGATGATGATGATGATGATGATGACACTCCGCAATAATGTGGCTTTCTATTGGTGAAGAATTTTTAAAATTGATGATGATGTGATGATGATGATGATGATGATAATTTGAGATTTAAACTATCCTATCTCTCAAGTTGGATCGAACTGCACATGGTGTGCGAATTTTATTATAATCGGTTAAGTAGTTTAGGAGTTCATTGAGCACAAACATTGTGACATGAGATTTATATATATATTAGATTAGTTATTCTAAACAGTAAGTGACCTTATTGCTCTTTAGGTTTGGAATGAAGTACTTTCGTAATTCATAGCTTATGTTACAAGTAGGCAACGTGGCGTGTTTACACATTAACCAACTTAACAACTGACTACTATCCGATACAATTCTTCTTCTATTCCAATTTTATTTCGACTTCATTCTTCAGCTTTGTCAAACCAAAGAAGACTTTATTCACTGCTAATAACTACATATCAATATCTAACTTAAAAACCTTTACAGATTTCCTGAAAAATTATTAAAAATAAAGCAAGCTAAGAAAAGTGTATCCCTGAAAGTATATAAATATAGAATTTTTCAAATAGATAGTCGAAATTAAATTTACAATCGAGAAATTTATTTTTCATCATACTGTAACCGAATCTGTGTTGTTAGTAATATGAAAAAAGACAGTCCCAAGTTGAGCGCCAATTAGTAGCGGCGAAGGGATTCGCCACACGTGACGTTACTCATCTGCATCGCAACCACGGTTGATGCAAATTTGAGCACTGTTTAAAACCACTTTTAGCGTTTTTGAATTTTTCCATTGCGCCCAACCGTCAGCTAAATGGCTATTTGATATGGACTCAGAATATGAAATTCCGTACTCAAAATATTGTTTGAAACTTGATATTGTATATTTCGTATGTAGACTAGAATATTATGTAAAAAACTAGTACACTGTATTTAAATTCAAACATTACCTAAATTTATTACAAAATATTTTGTTTAATTCTACACATGTTTTGTTCTGGTACCTAGAGATATGAAATAAATACATTCTTAGAATCATTAGAAGAGATGATGAAACTGTGTTAAAAGACAACATTAGAAGCATGCTACCCATGCATAAGTCACCTACAAATATTTGTTGCATACAAAAGATGAATATAATGAACCTTTATGTTGAACGTGACATAATGAACCTTTATGTCAAGACGCCGAAGATGGTAGGAAATATCATCGGGAATCCTTAGTAACTAAAGAACTGATCTTGCCTTCAATTGTCGGCAAGCAGCAATGCTAACTGATGTTGTTAATTGTTGCTGAAATTGTTCTTACAGCAACAAAACTTAGGCAAGTAGTGGAATATTTTAAATCAATAGATAATCAATAGATAGATGGATAATCGAACCCCGGACCTTCTGATCAAGACACGGTGGGTGGATTCAAACACTAGATCCCGGATGTTTTAAAAATAAGTGTACCAGTAAGGTACAGAAATGTTACTGTCATGTCTTAATCTTAGAATATATCGAACATGTCAAGAATCTCGGAAGTACAATTATTTATATCCCGAGATTTCCCATACCATCTTTTATAAACAATGTTACTATATTGTCCCGTAATAATTGTACAGGGAGCGGCAAAATGATCTGACGGTTTTAAAATGTAAATAACTCAATAGTTTTAAGAGATACAAAGGGTTTTATTGCATATTACAGATTGCTATTTAAGAACATTTATAAAAATAACCAAAGAAATGTTAACTTGCCATTGGAAACATTGTGTTATAGGCCCATACTTTTTTGTAGAAAACGGTCGAACTGTAACCGTCAACTCACAACGATACCTGACTATGTTGAAAAACTTCCTTATCCCCGAACTACGCAGAAAACGCTTAAACCACAGCAGAATTTGGTTCCAGCAGGATGGGGCAACTGCCCACACAGCCGATGAGGTAATGAACTTCTTAAGAAGCAAGTTTCATGGCCGAGTCATCTCGCGTTTCGGGGACATTGCGTGGCCAGCTCGCTCCCCGGATCTCAGCATTTGTGCCTTTTTCTTGTGGGGACTGCTGAAATCAAGAGTGTACACAAACAAACCCCGCACATTGGATAACCTGAAGGAAGCCATACGTCAAGAAATAGCCAACCTTCCTCCTGCAATGTTAGGGAAAGTGTTTGACAATTTCAGTGCAAGATTGGAAGAATGCATGGCCCAAGATGGTCATCATTTGAAAGATGTCATCTTCAAATCTTAAACGGATAACATAAACATTTCTTTGGTTATTTTTATAAATGTTCATAAATAGCAATCTGTAATATGCAATAAAACCCTTTGTATCTCTTAAAACTATTGAGTTATTTACATTTTAAAACCGTCAGATCATTTTGCCGCTCCCTGTATTTACCTTTCATTTTTCTTCTCTGAAATGCTTTGCTCGTATTAAAATATCATCCGGACAGTTGAGTTTATAAATAAAAAATAAGCAATATATTCAGCAGAATGGCAATTCATAGTTAAATGTTTTATTTACTTTTAAAATAATAATATAATTTTATGTATTGATTGATTTAATTGTATATTGTGACGCAAGCCAAATGACAAAAAAAAATATTAATTTGTTTATTTTTCAATATACATACGTACCTATGTACATATGTATATTGAAAAAATGAAAAAGAAAAAAAAACAACACAAACAAAAACTGAAAAAGAATTTTGATAATAGGATGCTTCGATATACGAAATCGTTTATTTTCAAATACATTAGTATTTTTTTGTGTTTAAACACCTTACTCCTAAACTTTATAAATGAACTTACAAAATTAAAACTAAACTGCAAAATATTGATCGAGTTCGTAAATTACAATCACGCTTACGTAAGTGTTATAAAATATTTATCCATGAAGTTATGTGTTCTATTGTATGTTAAAATTTAAATTGCTATAATGAATTGAAATGTTACAAATAAACATCAATTTATGCGCATATTTACAATGTATTTTTTTTTAATTAATTATATTGAAAAAAGTCTTAAAGGAATGAATCATATAATATAAATAGGAATAAAATAACAAACTTTGCAATGGTGTAAACTCTACTGCATTGTGTGAGAGAAATAGAAACTGATAAAATCAAAATGTGTTCTAATTATGTACAATTACATTCGCGTCGTCAACATCTGTCTTTTTTCTCCTTAATTTAAAAAATATATACCTGTTTCTGCGTATGAATAGAACCTTTGCCGTAGCTATTGAATTGAATTTACCATTCAAGCTAAAAGTTATTCAATAAAAGATAAATTAAACGCATGCCCCCATATTAAATGCACGCATTCAAAATAAAATTTGTGTCTTCTACTCGTCCGATATTGAATAGCGTTATAATTATGCAGCGTGAACGCATTACTTCACGAAACTAATTGTGAAAAATAAAAATGGAAAAAACGCTTCGTGGGAATTTAGACGCGTAATGAGCTCTATATTTTTTTCCACTTTTTAATATTGTTATCCGAATGGGACGTGATTAAGTTTGGGGCTTAATATCCGGCGGGGATGTGCAAGACGTAATACATTTTTACTCCATTCATCTATTAGGGTTGGCCTTTACTTACTTTATACTCATACACAAATTTTAAAACAAAACGTATAAATACCAAATATTTATTTTATATCACTATTATCTTTATTTTCGTTGTGAGATGTTCATTACTGGATATAGGCCCTAATGCTCATAATAGAGAGGTTTTAGTCCGTCTCGCGTTAGTCTCGTTTGTTAGTTGAAAGGGTACGTACACCGCGACCAAGTGAGTTTTGCTTGGATCTCATTAAGTGTAGTGGGGAACCCAGTACACCCTTAATTTTTATATAAATAAATAATTTTGATTTAAAATATACAGTTAAATGAGGCGTTATTTACATAGATAATTACATCGTATTATAATTTTAACATTATTTACTTGCTAGTTACAAATAAAGTATGAATTTGATAAAACATATTTTAATATAAAACATTACAATCGAGTATTTATTATAAGCACAACCCTACTAATTTGCTACATCAAAACTGGCCACTAGCGAATAGAATACGACCGGCAAAACAGTAGGGATGCACAGCAGCTATTGAAACTAACATCTTTACCGTTGGGCAACCAGTGTACTGCGCGATTTTGATCTTTATACAATGTGATTAAAGACTACTATGACAACTAACCAAGATTGAGAACAAGAGTGAGGGTATCTATGGAACTGCGAAAAGGGAGGACGTGTGTATGACGTTATAAAATAAAATTGAAGCCGCAAGGGCGCTCGACACGGATCTAATTAAAAGATAACTGCGATCTAAGATTAATGTTCTCAAACAAGAAATGTGAAGACTAGAATGCTTAATTTTCGCATTCATTCTAGGTCCAGAGATAACATTTAGTTCATAAAAAATATATGTAAAATGGCTTAAGATGTTCTTGGTATTTATTTAATTTTAGTGGAGTAAATTTGTCTTATTTTACATATAAGTTTATTTTTATCATAATTCATTCAACTTCCAGTAGTTTTACAATAGTCCCTAGCACTCGCTCACAATTTTTATTACATAAAAAATATTCAACCAAATTGTATAATTTAAAAATAATCACCGTTTTATACCTTCAGACGTATAAATATGACGGACCTACATAGAAACAATAAACAAATTTACTAGGAGTTGAATTTTTCCTTCTATGTATTCTTCTGTGACATATTTTGCATGGTACATATGTTCAAAATCACCACACTATGTGTGTGTAACTATTAATGTTAATTTGCGTTCATTCCGAAAGCAACCTTTAATAAATTTAAGCGAACTAAAGGATTAGCGATTAATGAATTGAACTCTACTTACCGTAAAGATATATCTAACTCGATGCTTAGATTTATTTCGTACTTTGTGTTCTGTTACACGATCTTATAAAAACTTCGAGCGATCTTACACACTGTATCTGTATAAATAGTATCAATATTCATGAACTCCTAAATGGTAAAGTTACAATTTACAAGACTATGCTTACTTCTGTAAGCATATTCTTCTATAACCATTTTTTACTGTTATCCAATCACATTCAAGTTGCATAAATACTCTCCGCACTTACAATAGTAACGATCAATCATACATTATGACAATAATCCCGAAATTGTATAACATTTCAGCGTTTACACCCGCAATACAAATTCACCCCTCCGATCGAACTAAACAAAGCGGTAGTGATCGCACTTTATTTACGCAATTCTTTCTCACGACACTTAACCAGTCGTTAAAATAATCCTTATTTATTCTGTGGTGTAGCAGCGACAAACTTAATGGAGCATAATCTGGACTTAACATTAACACCCAAATAAAGATTAGGGGACGAAGACTTTATGTATATAACGTGAGTTGAAATTGTCATTCATTCAGCATTCTATGAGAATACATTACATAAATTCATTCCAATCTAAATATATCGATCGTAATAAATTAGCTTAAATACTATTCAAACTATAAAAATTATTACCTTACACAAATTCATTTTTATTATCATCACTTTTAGAGAAAATATCAAACCTATATAAATCTAATAAGATAGGTTCTTAAATACGTATCCTCTTTTTATTACATTTATATTCCTTTGCGTCCACGTTACATAAGTCGAAAAATATTAACATATCTAATGTTATACTTAATAACATTTAAACACAGTACACAGTCTTAGACAAAGCTGGCATACACATATGTACATTCTATTGATAGGTCCAAAGCAAATCTTTTGAAAAGTGAGAAATAAATATAAAAAATTAATCGTTTCAGTAGTCACAACATGTACCTGACTGTACCTACCACATGAATTTAGATTGCTTCATTTCAGCATATACATTCGTAGCCAAAACGAGCTGAAATAACAAAGCTTTCACCTCGGATTCCTTACGAAACATAATTACGTGTGCATCGCTGTTGGACTTTGGCTTTTGAACTGCTTAATTGAAATTCCTTTGACAACATTCAATGGAAATCCACTGCACCGGTCGCGGGTAACGTTGCACTGACGTCTGTTCGGGGGCACGTCAAAAGCGTTTCGTCTGTCATTAGGCGCATTACCGCAGATTTGGCGCGCTCGACGGCCGATATTAACGGCCGCGGCTGTGTCGCCCGCAGATGTCAGATAGTATGACGTGCGTTAAATGATCGCAGGCACCCATTCCAGAGCACACTCTACTCCGTGTACTACGGTCCAGATGCGCTACAAATATATAGAAATGGTATTGATAGAAAAAATATGAAAAATGTACTTTTGGGACCGTATTACTATAGATTATTTAATCCTGTATAGTCAACTTTTGTTACTGTCTCGTTCTTTCTTTTAATAAAGAGCATAAAAATAAAACATTTTTTTGGAAGCATATTAATGTATGTACCTATATATATTTATTTTTTAAGCCTCTTTATTTAATATATGTTATCTTGATCCTTCTTTAAATAAAGTGTGCAAAAATTTACTTACAATGAAATTTATTACTTATTAAGGTTTGTTTGATAATTTGATTGTTCGAGGAATCTTCAGTACCACTGACCCGATTAATAAGGCTTGGTACAAACATAGTTTAAAACACATGAAGGAACATAAAGCAAATAACATAGGGTCACACAGAAAAATATATCATTCCTGAGAGAGAAGACGCTAGCATTTTCTAAAATTCTACCAATAGAAATTGACAAGATAATTTTACAAAAAATTTTACTTCTAAACATAACTCAGTCTATGTCGGCAGCGAAATGGTCGCACGCGCCGCGCACGCGACCCGATCATGCTTTATCTCGGTGTATGTATCAAACAAACGCATGCGTATGACGCCTTGTGGGGGCATAATGACCACAACTACTGCCCGATTTATGGTTCAAAGTGTTATGGGATAAAACCACTTAAGATTGAGGACGTGCTTATTGCACTTTTGTTCAATGTAGCGGTTAGATAACAGATAATAAATCGTTGAGGTCGCATTTATAACATACCTATTGCCACTGTTTCGCGTTTTGCGCTTGGGCATGTAATGTATTGGTACATATCCAATTTTAAGAAACACGTAATGTACGACATTAGAATCTATACATTGATTTCATTTTTAATTTCACGTCTTAAATTCTTTTGTCTTAAAGTATCGGCGATCGACGATCGACTTCAAATTTTCGATAGTATTGTTCTCCTTGACGATCACGAATATACAAGTTTTAAGAAAAAGTTAACGACAAAAATCGCCGCTAGGGGCTCTGAAGTTTTGGGTAAAAGATCCTGGTTTACGGCAGAATCAGTTAAAACTGGGATATGTCTGGGATTATTAATTCTTCATCGACGTCAATCAAAACTATAAACACGGAAGAAATTTTTAATAAGGAAGTCTCTGCATCAACAAAACCAAGCAGTTTCCGGTCGGCTCAACTTAAAGTTGTGAGACCTATGAGAAGACTCCGTAATCAGCCACGTGATCTTCTTTTTAATTTGTCCTACGGGGTTGTTGTTAACTAATAAGTTAAACTGCTTGTATATTTATTCCTACTACAACTCTGAAGGTTATACAGAACTACCACCACGACAAAATTTTGGTACATGTCGAACAAAACGGTGGATACTTGAGTAACCCACATTTTTTTATATAAAAATAGATCAAATTCTTACACCGTTTTAAATATCAGAGGAATTTATATAGACGTCAGATACAATTCAGTTACTTAATTATGAAATGAAAAAGGTACCAAGAAAGACACAAACTGGGGAGGCGAGGAGAGCGACATGATAGCTCGTCAGACTTCCAATAACCCGTACCGTAAATACCTGCGTTGCGAGCACTCCCCGACGCTCATTTGTACTGCCAACATTTTAATAATCGCATATTTTTATAAATGTCGCTGTTACTTCGCTAAATTAGTGCGTACGTGAAAATACTATTTTTTAATTTTAATTGTGCGATGCTATAGTAAAACTGGTCGAATTCAGTGTATTTGTAAATTCTGATTATGAAAATACTTTGACTGTAGCTGTGTGACAATAAGTGCGTTTAATTGTACTAATAGGAAGAAACGAATCGAGTGGTATGTATAATATAGCTCACAATTTCACCTTCTGCCTTTAATAAAAAGACGACAAGTGGAAAATATAATGTACCTTTTAAAAATTTGGCAAGACAAGATCGTTATCGACACTCAAACTCAATATACCGGCTAGATTTTCAGGATACTAAACACCCCTTATATTCTAATAGCCGCATCAAACTACCTATAAAAACAAACAAAATATGTACAACCAAACTCTTTTCTGCTGCCAGCAAGCAATGGTCTTAACGATTTTTGTAAATCTGAAAACTAGAACAGTCACAATTCTAGTCTGGTGACAACGAGGTGAAAGCTTTGTGAGGATTTTGTTAAGATTTTATTACTTCATATAATTAAATTAAACTACACGTTTTTTAACTACACGTGAAGTTCCATAACTGGCCAATCATTGGATTGATAAGAATTACAAATTTTTCATTACACTAAGCTGAACGCAGTTTTAACATCGTATGGCGAATTGCATATAATTTCTTAATATGTTGTACATATAATTACCATTCTAAATTTTTTTGTGTGCTCACATATGATGTTACAATAAATGTCTTTCTTTCTTTTATTATACATCTTCAACAAATTCTACTTTGGATTAACAACATCATAAATGTTGGAATGGGACAAATAGTGTTTGGTGGCCGAATAGTTAAGACGAAGGAATACAAATTCGAAAAATAAAAGACGCAGGTTCTACTCCAACTCGAGTTGAATATTTAGTTTGTAATTTTTCATATTTATGTCATTCATTGTTTTAAACAGTTTGTTAAGTTTACTGGTATCGTGTAACATATACGTAAAATACAATAAAAGAGTTTCCTTTTGTTATTAAAGCCTCCCAATATGTGTAGAGGCTAGAACTACTATTAAATATTTGCAACTGTATTAAAAGGTTGCAATAAATATCAATTCAAAATAAACTTCTTCGAAAAAAAATCTTGTTCACACGAAAAATTATTGTTGAGTTCTGAAGAATAACTAAAATTACTTACTATTTGCAATTTTAATAATATTTCGTGAAGTTTCAAAGGTAAACATCGCTGCGACACAGCCGCAGCCCTTACGCCGTCGTGTCTTTAGAATTTTAATTAAATTGTTCATTGGCTCAATTAAATCGATTTATTAAAAGCGTGGCGTGGTTTCGTGTTACGATTAACCGCGCCGGGGGAAAACATATTTACATGTATACTGCGTAAACATTTATTGCTTTGAAAACAATACTAACAGTTTTTAATATTAATAAGTAACATCAGATTTTATGCTTTTACAATGCGCTTATAATGCTCAGAAGTGGGTGTAACTAGTGACGTAAAGTACGACAAAAATAAAACAAACACTATTGAACGACTACATGAAGTCAGAAACCTTGCTGATCTGGTAGATAGTTATTTAAGATTTGAAAGCCATGTTTTTAACACTGTCAAACAATGCTTTTAAAGATTGAAGTAGTGAGTGCGAAAATATTTGAATGAGGGTTTATCTATGTGAAACGCTGATTTTATCATAATTAAAATATGCTGATAATGTCATAGGTCTAAAAGACAATGGCTTCTAGCAATGTCAAGGAAACTCGTTCAGCGTATCCAGAATGCCTGTATAGATCTAGTATATATTGTTTTCCATTGCCTAGCTAGACCAACTTTATTCCTTTTCTAAACAGGAACGAAATGCTTAATATGACTAACCGTCGTTCATTGCACTTTGCGCCTAAACTCTGCGGCGTAATAAAAAGTAAAACTCTATCATATTTATATAATAAGTAATGTTTTACTGATCGACAAAATAAGGTTAAGGGTCACAGGTCAATGTTACTTGCATTTCGTGATAATTTTAGATATATTTCCACAAAGTGTTGAAAGAATATTCCTTTAAAAAATGTTCTTCTGTTTATACTTTTAATGACAATTTTATTAACATGTCCAAACACAGCCCCTACTAATATTATAAATGTGAAACTAAGTATGTGTGGCTGTTTGTTACTCTTTTACGTAAAAACTTACTGAATGAATTTTATTAATCTTTACAATATTATGACTAACTAGCTTTCTTCGGCTTTCTTTCGGCTTCGCCTGCGTGGATTTCGGGATTGGGTCTATAGAGGGTTAATGGTCATAGCTTTTGCCCACGGCTACATATGCGCGGAAGTCGGTTTATGGCGTGAAAGTTTTATCGCGCTTCCCGTGGGACTATCCGTTTTTCCGAGATAAAAAATACCGCAAAACCTTGCTCAAGAATCACTCTATCTATTGATGAAAACCGCAAGAAAATCTGTGCAGTAGTTTTTGAGCGAAGCCTTTATTGCGCATCCCGTGGGATCTGTCGATTTTTCCGGGATAAAAAGTAGCCTATGTTACTCGGGGATAATGTAGCTTTCCAAAGAATTTTTGAAATCGGTCCAGTAGTTTCGGAGCCTATTCATTACAAACAAACAAACAAACAAATCTCTCCTCTTTATAATATTAGTATAGATACATCAGATTACTCGTAACACATTGGCTTCAATTAATAAAGATATTATGTAAATTGTCTAAAATATGCCGATAAGTGTGAAGAAAGTCTACCATCTGTGCAAACGAGGTAGTAGTATGTTTACAAATTGTAGCCTATATGTTATTTTGATATGTAAGCTAAATTATTCTAAAGTTAAATTATAATCCATTAAGTAGTTATTACGCTAAAGAGTAACCAACAAACAAAAAGTCCATCCATACAAACATCCGCGATTATAATACTCGTAGTTTGTATTTGTTATTGTGATGTCTATTCATTCAGTGCCCCTAAAACTCTATCCAAGGCTTGTGAAAGGCTTCCACAAAATATATGTACCGTGGCACTACTACGAGTATTACAGTGTACGCTGAGTGGATGCCTTCTTGGTACATAATGATTTGTATTTTATGTATGAAATAAAAACTATATCGATCTATCTAAAAGTATTAAACGTAAACGTGTCGCGAAAAATTCAGACATTGATAATAAACTGGCTTCATATTACAATGGAACTTAATTGGTAATTAGCAAAGTGTGGGTGTTTAGGTGACCTCCAACACCAATCTTAAGGGAAAAGTATTCCCAATTATATTTCACCGGAAGGAGACTCAATAACAGAACCTGCGTTTTAACTTTCTGCAGCAAGCAGTAGTGCATTGCTAGAAGAGATATGGATTACTGGATACTCACTGTGGTTTTTTGCTGCGATCTCATAGGAATCACCTGTACATATTCTCCATGTCACTCTGTTCACGTCTTATCAGACGGGGGCAACTTTCATCATTGTCGATAAATGTTATATGTATGGTTGTATATGTATATAATACAAATGATAAATTTCAAGGTGGCGGTTATATCGCACTAAGTATAAATGCTTTGTTTTTTTTTCTCAGGAGAGGAAAGCTGAGAATCCTTCCAAGGAGCACGAAGCGTACCCAGGATACCCACGCAACGGCAAGTGTCACGGAGGTTATGTCGGACTGCATGCGACCAGAGCGGTCCAGCCACGTGACCTACCGACTAAACTCAGCCTGAGCCTTGGCCATAAGCGCCCTACGGCTTGAATGGAGAGGTCTATAAATGCTTTATTATATCATTACAAACAGATACGAAAATTATCAAGTTTATAACAATAGCAATAATATATACTCGTTGAATGTGGCTGCATTGTTCCGCGTTAAGAGCCTTAGTTAAGTGTGTTAAGTTATTACTGCACACATAAGTTATGTGTGCAGTAATTAATGGTATTACGTAGGTAAAAGTTTTCTAGTCTATGTCAGTATCTTCCATTAATTAGTGGCCGGGAAAGATGAGAAATGCAATTTAAAATTGGCCCTGTGATAGGAGTGCAGCCTCGATGGAAGCTCGCGTAAAATAAGTTTTCTTGGTAATTGAGCGGTATCGAGTTTCACCTACCTACGTGAACTTCAAATAGCTCCTTACCAATTAAAAGACAAAGTACCCACGCTGCCAATTTGGTTCATAATTATAATGAAAATATATCGCGCCGCACAACATTAAATGCTGGCTAATAGGATTACCGCTAATATAAAGTTTGCTAGATGAATTTAGTATTTACTCTACATAAAAAAGATAGTAAAGATCTACCTACTAACTTAGGAACTTAAATCCCAACTAATATTATAAATGCGAAAGTGTGTTTGTTTGTTTGTTTGTTTATTTGTTTGTTTGTTTGTTTGTTTGTTTGTTTGTTACCTCTTCACGCTTAAACTACTGGACCGATTTCAAAAATTCTTTCACCTTTGGAAAGCTACATTCTCCCCGAGTAACATAGGCTACTTTTTATCCCGGAAAAATCGACAGATCCCACGGGATGCGCAATAAAGGCTTCGCTCAAAAACTACTGCACAGATTTTTATGCGGTTTTCATCAATAGATAGAGTGATTCTTGAGGAGTTTTGCGGCATTTTTTATCTCGGAAAAACGGATAGTCCCACGGGAAGCGCGATAAAATCTTCGCACCATAAACCGACTTCCGCGTATATGTAGCCGTGGGCAAAAGCTATGACCCTTAACCCTCTATACACCCAATCCCGAAATCCACGCGGGCGAAGCCGCGGGCAGAAAGCTAGTTGTAATATAAAAGTTAGGAACTGCCTGGTTGTAAACAGTCACCGAACTTCCTTGTTTAATAAGCCCAAAATGCCGACGAATACAGTATTCCATATTTTACGACGAATAAGTAAAAAAATTGTCCAAACATTAGCTAAATATTATTATTAGTATTTAAAATACAATATACTAATAACCCTTAATGTACAACTTATCTTGACTTTCGTATAATTAAAATTTTTCATAATTTTAATTTCATAAAGGTGGCATAAGTACTTTAATTTCCTAATTTAGGTTCTTTCTACGTTAGGTGATATACTTCGATATAAGCTGATAATATTTAATGTTGATTTGTTTTTATAACACAGATACTAAAAATATTAAAATTAAATATATTCAAAGAATATGTTCGTCGAGGGAAGCTTATACTGTGTCATATTATACGAAAGACTACGACTACGAAGAAGTGTGAAACATTAAGTAACAATAACATTGTTTAATTAATTGCTATGTATACCTACCCTACCCTACTCAATGTACCCCATACTGATACTCAACGTACCCCCACTATGGCCTGTTGGAAAATGTTCACGTGTTACAAATTTCCTTTAAATCTGAAAATAGCTATTCACCAGCTATTTTATTATATGTTGCGTTTTATCAAAATCAGAATAAATGTTCGGTAAAATGGTACAAGCGTACCTTTACTACAAATTCGTTTCTAATAGACACTTCAACACATTGCTTGCATTTAACAACAAATTGCTTAACAAGACCCATCATCCTAGTTTGTCGTAAGTAGTCGTAATGTAGGAACATGACAATGAGGATCTCCTAACCAAAAACTGCGTTCAGAATAATCGCAGGACTACATAATAAGTATTATTTAACCTGTGCCCATTCAAACGTAACCAATTTTTTTTTTTTATAGAATAGGGCAGTAAACGAGCACACGGATCACCTGATGGTAAGCGATACCGTTGCCCATGGACACCCGCAACACCAAAGGAGTCACAGATGCGTTGCCGGCCTTTAAAAGGGAATAAGGGAGGAAGGGGGGTTGGGCCTCCGGTACCCTCACTCACTCGGCGAAACACAGGGCAAGCGCTATTTTACGCCGGTTTTCTGTGAGGCCGTGGTATCACTCCGGTCGAGCCGGCCCAATTCGTGCCGAAGCATGGCTCTCCCACGGTAAAAATTAAAATGTTTATATTAGTAAGGGTACCAAACACTACAAATAATTTCAAAATGAAAAATATTTATTATTTACGTTTAATACCAATTTACTTAAGTAGGTCACACATGAACCCTCTTATATTTATTTACAAAAACAGTAGTATTTAAAACGTACCTATTATTTTTACAATATTAATATTCCCATTCGATCCATTCAAATATTATAAACAGGTCCCTTATTACGTAGCTCTATTGCTATCAATTTTAATTGTAGCCTATAGATAGTGCAATTTACATTTCTGCATATTAAGATCAATCAATGTAACAATCATCCTCAAAGCAGCAATGTAACTGATAAATAGCTCATCTGTCAGATTCAAACTTTTATGGCAACATACACTTAAAGGTTGCGCATGTGAGTTATAAGCACTATTTAAGGAAATTATGATCAAATATTTTAAAGGGAACGAACCAACTAAAACGTTAACTGTAAGAAAACAAAAAAAAACAGAAAATATTCTTATCATTTTTATTATAATATTAGCGGACCCGACAGACTTCGTCCTGTCAAAAAGATTTGTACAATGGCAGTTTTTTGTTCCTAATTATTTTATAGATAATGTCGCATAGCCAACCAAATCGCAAAAAAAGTCTAAATGACCTATTACATTTTGTGGCTATTCAATTTTGGAACGTGACATTAAATCCTCTAACGATGTATTCTGTGCACCAACGCACGCACGCACACTGTTTTGATAGATATGATTGAATTTCAACTATATGTAGCGTTAATAAAGCGCAAATTGACTCTTTGTTGTTAAGAACACACCTTCATTGCTTAGACAACAGTGAGTGCTTGCAATATGAACTTTATAAAATAACAATAAAGCTCAATTCGACTGTACGTTTTAGTTAGAAAACGTTTGCATGGGAAAATAAAAGGGCTGTTTTTAGGGTATTTCCGATAATTATTCGAATTTTCCTCATTGTAAAAACCCTCCTTGAACTTCAATGAACATTAACAAAAAAGAATTGGCCAAATTGGTCCAGGCGTTGTTGAGTTATGAGCTTACCAACACATTTTGCGATTCATTTTTATATACAGGGTGGCTCAGAGCCGGCTGACACATTTCAAACAAGCATACACTATAAGCGGGAGCAAGGAAATAAAAAAAAATAACATTTTTAGATAGAGGCAAGTATGCCATTTAAGTTACATAAATTGCAAGTTTATTTTTTAAAAATTATTTCAGGTAAATGGCCTCCGTTTACATCAATACATTCTTGCAAACGCTTCTGGAAGTTGGCGTACACGCGCCTCCGCAGGTCCCCATCGATAGCTGCAACTTCGTCAACAATGGCTTGCTTGAGTTCTTGAAGATTCATGATGCGCCTCTGGAACACACGCTCTTTCAAGAGCCCCCATAAAAAAAAGTCTGGCACACTCAGGTCGGGTGGAAATGTTTGGAACGGTCATCTCTCGTTTTGGTGAAATAACTTGGCCAGCTCGATCACCCGACCTGAGTGTGCCAGACTTTTTTTTATGGGGGCTCTTGAAAGAGCGTGTGTTCCAGAGGCGCATCATGAATCTTCAAGAACTCAAGCAAGCCATTGTTGACGAAGTTGCAGCTATCGATGGGGACCTGCGGAGGCGCGTGTACGCCAACTTCCAGAAGCGTTTGCAAGAATGTATTGATGTAAACGGAGGCCATTTACCTGATGTAATTTTTAAAAAATAAACTTGTAATTTATGTAACTTAAATGGCATACTTGCCTCTATCTAAAAATGTTATTTTTTTTTATTTCCTTGCTCCCGCTTATAGTGTATGCTTGTTTGAAATGTGTCAGCCGGCTCTGAGCCACCCTGTATAAGATAAGCGTCTATGAAAATTATGTGTGAAACAAAATATTGGCCATATATGCTTACCACAGCTTCATTATTACCTCTATCTGATGGTCGTTATTTTCAGTGACTGAGACATTGAGGTTAATTGACATTAATGTGCCGAATCTTTTAGTTCTTGAATTGTACTTGGCTTATTGACGTATACATTTTGTTTTAAATCTACCTAAAGAAAGTAATTCAACGGTGTCAAATTACATAATCGTTACGGTCAATTAACATCGCCACAGTGTAAGATAACACGGCCATTGATTTGCTCCCGGTAAAGTGCCATTGTTTTGTTGGCCGTATGTTAATGTAAATAGTACACACTCTAGAACAAACGTGAGGAATATAATTCTTTATTAGGACCCATTATTATTAAAGAAATTGATACATAAGACACAAGATAAAATATGACAAAGATACGGCCCACAAGAACCACTGTGGAAAAAGTGAATAGAATGTTAAGGGCAATTTCGGTACGATTAAATTTGATATAGAGGTACTTCAAAAAACACGGCGCGGAAGCACATGGGATATTTTGAAACACGCTAAAATAACTCTTTCATAGGTACAGAAATCTGATATAACACAGGCGAAGCCATGGATGAAATACTAGTATAGTTTGGATTTTACGCCTTTATATCCAGAAATCTAGATCATCAACCAGAAAGATGATTTGTGATAAAATATATTATGGATAATTATTTTTAAACGTTTATTAGAGAAATATCATTGTTTATTTATATACAATCCTTCCATGCATCCGGACGCTTTATTTGCCCTTACGCCTGTTTCCTAGTTATCAACTTTTTAGATAACAATATCTCTTATTGTTTTCTTCAGAAGCGGCTACTGTTACTATGCTACGTAACGTATAGCATTAAGGGTTATTAACACACTGTAAATTGCCATATCGACACACCAGCAAAGGGCTCCCAGGGGCGTCTTCAATGCTTAATTTATTGCTTTCTTACGAATGGTAGTAATTTCAGATGTCAGCTGTTCATGATTACACCGATTTATGAGAAATTCGACCGTATCAAAACACAATTTGATAAATTACCCGTATTAGGCGGGATTTAATATAATGTTTGTTGAGAAAGGAATTCGACATAGAAATTTCCAAAGTCCTATTTACCATAACTATTGGTAAATAAATAGGTAAGCACTTAATTTCTTGTAGTTCGTATAAAAAAAAACAGAGTATGTTCACCATTGAAATTAAACAGTGTCTGCATCTTGGGCGACTTTTTTTTTTTTACTAGATGATTTTCTTAGTGAGTAATTTACATAGTTTTTGAAAGCAAAGTTTACTACTAAGTTTTTGTGTCCTAACCCAATGGAAAATACTAAACTTCAAACTTTCGTGTTGCATAATCAATATAAATACATAACGAAAATTGATGTAATCCACTACATCCATAAAGCGGACCTTAACAGAACCTTAACAGACACTTATTACACATAATGTCAGTCACTTAGAGGTCTTTCTTAATAAGTTAATAATGACTGATTATTGATACCTGATAAAATAATGCATTGCCATGAAATTGGCATATAAAGAACATAAAAAATATATTTTCTGAAAATGTAGATTTTATTGCAGAACATTGGCAATTAAAGGGATATAAATCAAAGCGTTGAACATTCAAAACTGTTGTGGAACATATGCTCATGGATCGCGCAGAAAGAAAGTTTAAATACGGGTAAGGCTCGATCAATCACCAACAATGGAATCGTAGCAGCACCCTTGGGGAAAAAAGTTGAACGGCTCTTGCTGATTTATAGGCGTAGTTCAAATTATCGCCATTTGCAATTCTTGTCGTGGCAAGTTCGGCAAACAAGTTCTGATAACGACTTGTGGGCGGGAATCTGAACTTCCGGTGAAGTAAAAGGTAACAATATTTGTATCAGAACTTTGCTATTTATTGCAGCATAAGGTACTATAAGTAAATAATTATAATACCAGTATATATTATATAGAATACTGAAGCAGTCACAGTTTTGATTTGCCTAGAAAATCCCGAAAATCTAGTCATAAAATGTTTACTTAGTAAACGGCCTGGACCGAGCCACCTTAATTCAGGTTGACTCCGATATAATCTCCGTTGCACTTGGTTACGCAAGTATCTTTAATAATTTGCCGCCTCTTGGAAGGATTCTGTGACTTCCTGTCCTGATGAAAACCAAAAAAGTTCTCAGTAATGTGACCTGTTAAATAATTATGTTTAGAAGAGCAATTATATCAATAATATGCAGCAGTAAGAGTGCACACGATCAGACGAACCTTAGAGTATGCCGACATTCGCAGACTTGCAACAGTGAATTGCATTTATCCGTATGAACACAGATTCGATATTAAGGGGAATATCTATAATTGTGTCTAGATTTGTCTTTTATAGGATCAAATCAATTAATTATTTTCACCTTAATTCAATGCAAGCACATACAGACATCAAAATAAATTTAAATGAAAGTAAGAACGCAATAAGCTAAAGAGTCATCAATCAGCATATATCCAGAGTCAAGATACTTCGAGATATATTTTTTATTTTTTTATTTTTATTATATTAGGATAGCTAACAGTATCCCACGGCCCTGTCACGCCGCGGGCAGTTCTCCTCGGCGCGTCTGGCGGCGATGTCGGATGCGCCGTCGATCAAGCGCTCGCGACAGGCGTCAGTGGAGGGGCATTGCTGAGGTTTTTAGTGGGTAGGCCTAACCCCTTCTGGGGAGGAGAGCCCCACATAATTCTGCGCTTTTCCCGGAGTGCAGGGTGTGCAATTCAATGCATTTTCCTCAGCGATAACAAAAAAAAAAGGATAGCTAACAGCAATGATAACAAATATACACAACTATAATAACTACTATATGCCAATTAAAAGCTATCACAAATAGCCACAAGTTAATCAGCACACTGCACTACACAGCTGTCAGTTACCAATAAAACAGTATAAAAACAATATTTTAACAGAGTGCAACAGTACAAAATTAAACAAAAAAAAAATATAATAAATAAAACAGAATCTAAAACAAAAATGCGTTAGATTACCTCCTTCAGAAAAAAATCCAACAGAACATTTTTGATGGTATGGATACCATCATGAAATATGTCCACATCTACATTGAGACTATTAAACAACTTACTGGCTCTAATTCTAAAACTATTCTGTCTGAAGTTGGTGCGAGAGAGAGGAACACCGAATGTCATGTGAACTTTTTTACGAGGCACACGTGCAGGTACCCTAAAACAGGTGTTGCCTAGCAGTTCAGGACAATCAATGGTTCCCCTCACAATTTTAATCAACATTACAATGTCGGCCATTGAACGTCTCATTGATAATGGCAAAAGATGGAATTTGGCACAGCGCTCATTGTAGCTCATCTTCGGTATTTTAAATTTATAATTTAGGAAGCGGGTGAACTTCTTCTGTATATTTTCAATTCTATTTATATATATATCATAACGTGCACTGGACTCCAGATTGAGCTTGCATACTCCAAATGACTCCGTACATAGTCACAGTAGATTATTTTTAATGTTTTCATATGCTCAAAAGGCTTAGACATACGCATTACGAACCCAAGGGCTCGGGATGCTTTATTACAGATTGAAGTTATATGCTTATCATAAAGAAGTTTACTGTCCAAAATAACCCCCAGTTCCCGTGCCTCACATTAAGTAGATAACTTCTTATTTTATAAATAATAATTGTAACAAAAGGGTACATTTTTTTCTTGTAAAGCTAATTGAAAAGCATTTGGAAACATTAAGGTCTAGCTTGTTAGCATGACAGTAAACATCTAGCCTTCTCAAATCGTCCTGAAGCTTGTCAGCATCAGATATGTTGTTTACCACATTAAAGACCTTCATATCATCTGCAAAAAGAAGATATTTGAAATATCTAAAACATAAACCTATGTCATTAATAATTAATTTATTGAGTCTTCAGCGTCGGCAAGCGTCTTCAGAGGTCTACTGAACCCGTCACACCAGGGAGTCAATTCTCACTCCTTTGATATAATGTCGAACTCTATATTTATCGAAAAAACATGGCGGATATCAATTAATCGCGACATTTGGAATTCTCGTGATATCTAACGTGATATTTATCCAGTGTTAGCACTCGATATGCAACAAGTGCTCTATCGTAACCGATACAAAAATATCGTCTGTGATATTGCTAACTGTCAAAGCTATTGTATAAGTTTACTTAGACTAATATAAGATTCTCTCTCTTGTATTCCTTTTGTATCCTCTTAATGTTGTGATCAAAATATGGACGCTGATTTTATATTCGATTTTGTTGAAAAGTTTTCTTCAATTCCCAATTAATATTTTTTAAACTAACTAAAAATGAGCATCCAAAAAAATTTTCTTTTAAATATTTAACAGCCACGGCTTCTAGGCCTTCAGCCAAATTTGGTTGCGCTCCGTTCGTTCGTGATCTACATGATACCGAATAGACCCGAGAGTCAATTTTCTCTGTGAATGGAGATTTTCGTGATATTTACGTTCGATGCTTGATATAATATCAAATTCGAAACCACAAACTATGAATTAACTCCCAGATCTTTCACGTTCAACTCGTTTAGTTGTTTATCTATAAAGTTATTCTGTTTTAAGCTTCACATTTATTATAATGAGTTTCAATCTGCCATAGATCAAATTTTAAACACATTGACATTGGTTTCGAAATGTCTTTGGTTTATCATCAATACAACAAACATTAAATTCTTGAATAATAAAACTCAAAATTTTTGTACTATTTAAAAAAAAATAGTTGTAATGCAATCTACGAAAAGAGTTTTAGTGCCATTATTTAAAACAATTATTTCATTCGCAAGAAATTACAGAGTAACTGTTGTCGGTGGCGCAAGTGAAGTTGGTCAGGCTCTAAGTTTGATGTTACGTACACAGCCTTCAATTACAAGGCTCCATATCCATGACACTTTACCGATAACTCCAGGCGTAATATTAGATTTATCTCATATACCGGCCGAGTCTACCGTTACTGGTTATATTGGAGAAGAATCCTTGGACAAATCATTAAAAGGTTCCGATGTCGTCATAGCGGCTGGAGGATCAATTCACAACCCAGAGATATCGAAAGATTCAGTGTTTGATACCAACACAAATTTTATAAAAATGTTAGCGAGCAAATTGTCAAAAACCTCGCCTCTGCCATTCGTCGGCATTCTCACTGAACCCGTTAATACCCTCGTGCCTTTGGCTGCAGAAATATTGAAACACCACGGAGACTATAATCAGAAGAAGTTGTTTGGTATAACGAGCATAGATCATTATCGGGTACAAGATTTATATTCACGATATAACGACATATCAGTTACAAAGTGTGTTGTTCCCGTTATCGGTGGACGTTCAGAGAAGACAGCTGTTCCTCTTATATCTCAAGCGAAGCCTGCATGCGAAATGAGCGACCAAATGATCCAAGAAATTACAATGAAGTTCCGAAAATGTGACGAGAACATTTTGATGGCAAAGAAGGGCTGCTCGTCTACTCTGCTGGCCGCTTACAGTGGGCTGATGTTCACACGCTCAGTTATAGACGCCTTTGAGGGAAAGCCTGCTAAAGTGGCTGCCTTTATTGAAAATAATGACTTCGGCACAGGTTATTTTTCCGGTATAGTCCACATCAACCATCATGGAGTCACGGACATGGAACGGTTTACAAACTTAAGTAAATTTGAATGCTATTTACTAGAACGAAGCATCGAACAAATAAGGAAAGATGTGTTAATAGGAAAAAAGATATTGGAAGTTACATAGATCATTCAGTTGAAAAAAGACAGTAATAATACATTTTGGGGAGCAAAATACTAAATATGCAGGAACATAATTTAAGCAAATAACAACCAAAATTTGCGTTACTAAATCATTATTTATTTCATCGGCATTTTATACAAATACCTTACAGAAACAGCTTAAGGATCACATAAAAACAAGATAATAACATGTAAAAAATTTAACAATTAAAATTACAATATTATTATTATTATACAAAAATCAATCAATATAGAACATTATATTTTTAGCTCCAATTCATTCAAAAAATATCTAATATTACAAGGGAAATGTATAAATATTTATCTCATTATGATATGATCTTACCTCCTGTGACAGAAAATCGATGATATAGTATAAAAAATACAACACTAAACTAGAAAATTTCTTGACAAGAAAGGTCTTTGCCGCGAAATCATCTTCTTTAATATTATTTTAATTAAAAAAGAACTGTCGCATAAAACTAATATTTTGAAAATGCACTTTTCAACTTATAATACCGTTACGGTTTTCTTTGTTAATTTTTTACCTATATAATGTACCTATTTCAGATTTCGTTGCTTTAGATTTTATCATTACTCTAGTTAACAAATACATAAAGTAGCTTTGAAAACTACGAGGAACGTTTGTATTGAGTATTATTCATAATCATGTATATTTAATTCTTATCAGTTAACTGTGTCTTAAATATAAGGTCAGACAAGACTATCCCACAGGGTAATTTCGCCAATGTACAATTAATATATTTACCAGATGAAAAAACTTGTTATGTTACTACGTGTTGATCAGGCATTTAACGTCATCACATCTAAAAATAAACGCAGATGAATTGTTAAGTGACGCATGCCTATTCAAGAATTGCCCATTCACTCTCGATCTGAAAATGCGAACTCGACTTTCGACTCGACTCTCGAAAGAAAATTTGACCAAATATTGTGAAAAGTTATAAGTATTGATGTACAATTATTTCGTTTTAAATGCTAAGTAAATAATAAACAATAGGCTTGCAAGCAACATCCGAATTTTGTCTATACAAACAAACAGCATTTCAAATGACTCCAACTGCAAGTTTAAACGCAATTAGTAGACTGGATGGAGGGCCTAAGCTACCTGACACCGACTGCACGAAGATAAAACTCATTAATACAAGGTTTAAAAGGTAAAACCGGGACTGTGCTACCGTACGTGTACGTTAAGTTTGGAGTATTGATAAAAACTTTGACAATAAAACACATTTTTCATTCTTATATTTGTTAGAAAAAACAATTCAGAAACTTCATTCATGGTTCCATTTCATAATTGTAATTTGAAGTCTCGATTTCCGCGGGAGTACGGGACGTGACAAATGGTTTCCTTTAGTTGTTAATTGTATGTTTAGATTTTAGTGTAAGCATTTTTATTTTTTACTAGCTGTGCCCGCGACTTCGTCCGCGTAGAATGTAATAAAACAAAAATAGTTTTTTAGTAGCCTAAGTTACTCCTTATTACATAAGCTATCTGCCAGTAAAACTCCCGTCCAAATTGGTCCAGCCGTTCCAGAGATTAGCCGGAACAAACAGACAGACAGACAGACAAAATTTTGTTAAATTGATCCTATTTCATGTTTTATTATGTATTATGTTTGACATTATATATAACACGAAATGGTTTTCATATTTCTTTTTTTTTTACACTTAGCGTATAACAAAATTAGACATTTTTTACCTTCCGAAAAGTTCGCGCTTTTGAGGTACATGGTGTTAGAGCTTAAGCGATAATATCACTTTTAGCTTAATGTTATACACCTTAGTAATACATGTACAGGCAGTCACACAATTGGTAATGCCGCACTATAATACATTCTACGAAACAATTTGTTAGTTGTTAAGTGAAACTCTTTATCATCTTGCAGGTATAACTGTGATGAGTTATAAGTACCTATAAACAAAACACAAGTGATAAATATAAATAAAACTTTAATTTAGTTATTTTTTAAATCTAGTTATAATGATATTTTGATTATTCTATTTAATTACCTCTTCTTATTCTCGTGATGTTAATTAAATTGACTTCATTTTACCTTTGACACTATGATATAAAAATGTTAGCTACATTTTAAAGACGCTTATAAACATTTATTAAAAAAATATACTTATTTAGTTTTTGCATAACTAAAACGACACTCTCTTCTCTTACGAGAATTGACAAACAATTATTAGAAATAATGTTATAATATTGTTATTACAACTCTGAATATAAAATTTACTTTTATGCGACAAAGAAAATTGACTCGAAAATTAATCTCTTATTGCGGTATTAATGCATACATATATAATTCACGAGAAGTATAATCGAAGTCACTACCAGTTTAATAGCAGTCGTCCTAACTGCATTCAGTTGCACATTTGTTTCTTTGTACAAATGAAATAACCATTCACAGATTTCGGAATATACAATCAAAATTAACAATATTGACGAAAACAACAAATTTTCCTATATTAAACAAATCGAAGTATCTTTTTAATCATAGATCTTTACATGCATACATACAAATATGGATATTGACATATACATTTTAATTTTAACAAACACATAACTGAACATGTATGATACGATGATTACAACGACACCTCAAACCGTATCGTATTACTTTTCGCGAATTTGACGTAAATTTTGCGAATGTTCGTCTGTCAAATTCAATTCATCGTTGTCATTTGAGGCTTTCTTATGTCAAAATTAATAGCGTTCGTTCGATCGTTCGGTAGAATGCTTTAAACGATAGTAACTATAAGACACGACACGACGAAGTCCACGATATATCGAATATCGCTTTTAAGAGTACGCCCCAAGGTACAAACCACACTAGGATTTTCCGTACTTTGTCAGATGTGATCGTGTATCCTTGGCCTTAATGACAACCGCCTCAGTCTTCATCAAATTAATATTATAGACTAAAAAATAGAACCATAAACAAATATTATTTTCATGTATAATATAAAACGATTCATATTATTCTATCTAATTATCTCGATACCGCAATATAACATTTAAAACATGTTTAATATATTCTATGTAATTCAAATGGTGCAACAAGATTTCACTTATCCACACTCAATGAAATATTTAAAAATAAATAAACACAATGTTATTGTTTTATTCTGAAGACTATTGTAATACTTTTCTACTATAATAGAACTTGTGTGTATATTGAACATAAAATATTTACATTTAATAACTTGATCCCAAAACGATAGCATTTTGCATTAACATAATTATGTATAAACTTGTTTTCCAACATATATTATCATTCCCATTAGATACTTATTATATTAGGATAGTATTACAAGCAAAATTTGCATGATGAAAAAGGAAATTAATCCTCTTAATGGAAAGTGGTCAAGTTAAATGATTTCCCTCACAAAGCAGATACAAATTTTTAATAACCAATCATATTTAAGGATGCCAGACAAACGAAAGTTTTCCACCAAATGAACTCGGAAAAATGTTATAATAACAACAAGCGAAAACAAATATAGCAAAATAAATACACCCATCAGCACAGTAGTATTACTGTGCACAAAATTAGATAGTCATCTTATTATGTGGTTATTTTTATAAAATTTAGTTCTTGTCAAACTGAGAGATGAGAGAGAGAGAGAGACAAAGAGATGTTTCAGATTTAATTTTTCATCTGGCAACCAAAATCACATAATTCACATAAAATACGAAGTATTTTTTTAAAAAGAATATCTCATCCTTAACATAGGACTTTTACTTAACAAAAACTTTGAAAGGCAAACTGCCTTGATATATTTCAATACAAGTGCAGCAAGGCTTAATTCCTTTTATAGTCCCAGTTAACAATAGAGACAAGAATAAAACAACAATAAAAGAAATTTACGTAAATAAATATATTTTCAAATTCAATTCATGTATTAATAGTATTTACGCTGCAAATTCGCAATTAAAAACAAAAAAACTTTTGATTTCAAACATTTCAAGAATTTAGGTAAGATTATTCCGTATCAAAACACATAAAAAAGTAAACATTTTGAGCAAATGTATTAAAAATAGATTTATGGACACCAACCAGCTCATGTGTTTCAATAATTCGCTCAAACAATAATCATAAAACAAATTGATACTTCATCATTAATCAAGTTAACATTTAGATCTAAACATTTCGTTAGTGTCTAGACTTATCTTTTAGACAACATCAAATACAAACAACATGTCATCTACAATCAATATTATTATAATATAAAAATATTTGATACTATTGAATAATAACTAAAATACAACATCCTGTTAAATTCCTTTGAATACAATTGTACTATTCAATATTTTAGTGGCACGAATTTACTAAAAGTATTTCTGGATACTACCAACAACACAGTAAACAGTGTCACTGTATAATGTTCCCATCGATAACCAGCAAAACAGTTTTGGATCTTGCCAACTGTAACAAAAATTAAAAAAACGTATAATGTCCGAATCAAAATAGATGTTACATTGTAATTTCATAAAGAAATATCCCTTGGTAATAAATATCCTATGTTCTTCCACTGAGACACAGGGAGCCAATTCTTAGTTCATGTGATTTGTTTCGAATTTGATATTATATCAAGCATCTTTTATCGAACGTAAATATAACAAAAATCTCCATTCAGAGAAAATTGTATTCTTGGGTCTATTCGATATCATGTCGATCACGAACGAACGGAGCGCAACCAAATTTGGCTGAAGGCCTAGAAGCCGTGGCTGTTAAATATTTAAAAGAAAAATTATTGAATGAAATAATGACATCGAAAATTTGCCAGGTGCAAAAATAAGAAGAAGAAGAAGAAGAAGAAAGACATCGAAATTTTTTTGGATGCTCATTTTAAGTTAGTTGAAAAAATATTAATTGGGAGTTGAAGAAAACTTTTCAACAAAATCGAATTAAAATCGTCAGTGTCCATATTTTACTCACAACAATAAGAGGATACAAAAGGAATTCAATTGATATCCGCCATGTTTTTCTGATAAATATCGAATAATATGTGAGTTCGACATTATATCAAAGGAGTGAGAATTGGCTCCCTGTACCATATAACAGCACAATCGGTTTAGTTGTTTATATTGGGATTGATATATTTTGCGGTTCTAAAAATCAGAACAATCGTTTTTATTATAATGTACTACAGGAATGAGAATTTTCCTGTTGTAAAAATTATCCTACATACCCTGGGTCTTAAATTAGTTAAAAACCCAGGGTACGCAGAATATTTTTCGGGATGGGGTTAGCCCCAGTTATTTAATAATTAATCTATCCTTGTAAGTGAATACCATACCCCCACGATGCCAATTGTCATTAGTTCCTTAAGTACAAGAAATATGGTTCATATAGGACTGTCATAATTTTCGATAGCGAACTTTTATTAAATTTTCTCTCAAAAAATTTCTCCTCTCGGTAACCCAAGTGTAGTTAACGTTTTACTGGAAATACCTATTTGATCACCTACCTTTTATTCGTCGTTGCTTTTACTAATGTCACTACTTGATTCACTTAGGCATGGCGAACGTATATTGAAATTTTTCAGGGACGTCTCCTTGAACTGACTGACGAAGTCTAAAAGCTTTTGCAGGTTCCTCTGGATTTTTATCTGGTCAGAAAGCAACTGTCTCTTCTCAGCGCTATGGTCGTCTAAATTTTCTTTGAGTGTCGACGCCCTTGCTTCCAGTTTACGCAGTTCCATACAAAGTTCAACGTTTCTTTCCTGTAAGCGTTTCCGTTCTGCTAATTTATCTGAAAATAACATTTTAAATATGCACATGTATATGTGTATTTAATAGTTTTTTTGGAATAATACGATAATAGTTACTACTACAACCATAAAGCTATGTAATATATGACGGCAACCGGACACTGCATCCTAAACGAACACCAATTCATAATATGGACATGGAAACAAAAGAAAAAATGAATAGGCGCTTAAATTGTAATTGTATGGTATAAAAATGATTGTTTTTTATTTTGTTTCTTTTCGGTTTACTTTTTGCTGTAATAAGACAATCTTCCGACATGTACGCGCTTCATATAGGTACCTGTTACTACGGACCAACCATACAATCCGAAAAGCGCGGCTAGCCTTTAGGGATTAGCCTAAAAGGATACAAAAATTACAAATTATATTATTCCTTCCCAAGCCTGATGAACAAGAATAGATAATTTAATTATATCAACAGTAACGAAAAACTAAAGTCTGAATGAGCACCGTAGCTTGCCCTGTCGTTAGAACTCGCCACTGCTATGGACCCTGATATCCTTACTAATATTATAAATCGGAAAGTGAGTTTGTTTGTTTGTTCCGCTTTCACGCCGTAACTACTGAACCGATAGCTTTGAAATTGCAGACGTAAAGATAAAAGTCCGGATTAAATAACAGGGTACTTTTTATCCCGGAAAAATGGTCAGATCCCACGGGATGCGCAATAAAGGGTTCGCTCAAAAACTACTTCACAGTTTTCATGCGGTCTTCATCAATAGATAGAGTGATTCTTAAGCAAGGTTTTGCGGTATTTTTTATCTCGGAAAAACAGATAGTCCCACGGGAAGCGCGATAAAACCTGCGCGCCATAAACCGACAAAAGCTATGACCCTTAACCTTCTATAGACCCAATCCCGAAATCCACGCGGGCGAAGCCGCGGACAGAAAGGTAGTAAAAATATTTGTACATAAACCAATGACTATCATTCAAACGTTAAATCACAGATCAGTTAGTGGCCACAACTGAGTCACTTACCTCTGATCAGCTGGTCGTCCCGGTGCGGCAATGTAGTCCGCGAAGCGCCCAATGGCGGGTCAGGCAGTAACTCATGGCACGACACACAACGGCCATCGCCGCACCCGGTGTGTTGCCAGACCGCGCACCCAATGCACCACACGAGCAAAGACGGCACGTCTACAGACAAGTACGGAACTCATCAATAGACAAATCGCATGGAATCCTACTAATTTAGGGAGCGTTCAAGTATTACGTAACGCACCATAAAGTTTTCTGTAACCGTTACGTAACACTCAAGTAATCATTTTTACCCTAAAGTCATGTTATAATTTTTATCCTTGGTACTAAACACTAACGAATACTGACAACGTAAACAACATTAAATGACGTACAATACAATCTAGGGAGTCCCCGTGAAATATAAACGAAAAGATTTGCCAACTTGCGGGAACAAACTAAAAATGACGACCAGACTAACACAATCTAGGGATTACCCGTAGAAAGTAAACGAATAGGGTTGCCAATTTGGGAGTTTTATAACCCAATTTTTTTATTAAAAAAAAAACAATGTTACGTCAATGTTGTTGTAAGACTGACCCCTTCCCGCCCCTGTAACGCATCGTAACATTTAACAGGACCCCACCACCCCCAAATTGCGTTACGTAATATTTGAACGCCCCCTTACGAGTATTAGCATCACAAATGATGTGAAGTATCTTGGAACAGGCCTATTTTCAGCTATTGACAGTTACCGAGTGAAAAGATGATTAATTGTCTTTTCGTTCAAACCCCAATGTCCAAAACAATCAGTGCTGCGATGCTTGTAGCCTTTCTGACCTACAACCAATCGTTGGTCCCTCATCAGAAGCCGGTACGTATCCCGTCAAATATTTATCAGAAAAACTTTGCTAAAACTTGGGAAAATTTAATTTGTGTTATATATTTTAAAACTGTTACTAACTTGCCACCTTGCAGGACGGTACCAATAGCACAGACTTTACGAATCGAAATAGCTAATGCATAAAATCACTGTTTTAATAATTGATCGCAAACTTTTACACCCAACAGCCATCATTTCTACGAGTAATATATCGATTAAAACTATAGCTTAAAGTTTCGTATCTTTTGATCTATGACGGTGAGGATTCTTCTGTGAATTCCATAATTTTTCATACAATCACTCAGAGAAAGTCCGAATAAAATCGTTTTCATTGCTCTTTCAATAAAAAGTTTCCTTATAAAGCCTAGTTAGTGGATAGGTTTCGATGACACGTCTTCACTGATAGACGCACAAAGCAAAGGCAAACATTTTTATTTTTAAAAATATTCATGTAATTATTTTTTTAAGTATTATTTTTGATCAGTTTCCTTTGCTCGACCGCGATGAAGAATATAACGCACAAGAGCAAAAAGTGTGTAACTGATTGTATGTTTGGGTAACACGGTCGCGTCGCTAGAACAAGGAGAACTGAACGGCAACACATTACTCCTAACCTAAGCCTTGTAGAAGTCAATCTTTTTGTAAATAACAAATTGTATTTGCAAATAGTAAATAATAATTTACAATATTGTTGATAACGGTATTGTCTCAGCACTGGTCTACGAATCGGGAGACCTGGAGCAGATGCTGTAATGTAGGAATGTATGTGAACCAACCCACACAGGAACAGCACAATTAACGAAGGTATTAACCTAGTTAGTTTGCGGCATCGTCTCTCTCCCATAAAGGGGTGACAGCTATCGCGATTTACCTATGTGGCTCTAGCGTAAGCTTAATACTGAGTTTAGTAGGTAGGTAGTTACCCCTTTATACAAAATTAAATCAAAATAATGTTTATTCAATAAAAGCCTTCAACAAGAAGGTATAAAATTACAAGATCTTGTGGCATAGCAAGGCAAATACAAGGAAGAAAACTGTTTCCTGTTCAGAAATTAAGAGAGCCTTCTCGAGAAGAATAAGCAAGAAACTCTAGAGGTTATTTTTTATCCCCTCTATTCAATCCAGCTTTACAATTTTTGCTTTACATTTGCATTCTCTGAATGTAATAAAACTAATTATCAACTCACCGTTCCTATCGCAACAGTGACATATTTTCTTGGTCGGCGAATAAACTGGCTCTATTGACAGACCTGTGGACAAATAGTCAACTAAAATTTAATAATCACAACTACAGTTTGTCAATTATTTATAGACAATGATACAGTATAAGAACAAGAAACCAAGCAGAATATACTTTGCAATAGTGTTACGTGGACTCTGGGACGTGGTTCTGGGACGCTCCCCCCCATTCGACATCCTGGCCGACATGTACGCGGCGACGTATGCGTCGCGGCGTGTCGACCGGGGGAGCGATGGGGGGAGCGCCCTGGAACCCGCGCACGAATTGCCTAAGCGGGAGTGGCACCGACGGATTGTGGCGGCCTGGCGTGCGCAGCTCGAATTACGGATCTGCGCGCGCCAGCGGGCCGTCGGTGCCGTACTCCCGCACCTCGAAGCTTGGCTCCACGGGAAGGAGGAGGTCACCTACCGATTGACTCAGATACTCACCGGGCACGGCTGCTTCGGTGAGTATCTGTGTCGAATAGGACGGGAGGGATCGATACATTGTCACCACTGCGCATCCGACCTCGACTCGGCCCAGCACACGCTGGCGGAGTGCCCCGCGTGGGCCTCCGAGCGCCGAGTCTTGGTCGCAGAGATCGGGCGAGATCTGTCTCCGCCGGTATTGATTGCGGCAATGCTGGCGGACGAGGGAGGTTGGAGGGCTGTGGCCTCCTTCTGTGAAGCAGTGATGCTCCAGAAGGAGGCCGCCGAGCGGGGTCGGGAGATGCGGCGCCGGGCTCGGTAGCACAGCTGCGGCGCCGCCGCGGGTCGCCGGCGGGCGCGAGGAAGTTGCGATTGCTACGGCGACCCGGGATGGACCACGCCCCTTCCGTGGCCGGGAGGCGTCGTCGGTGGAGGGGACCGGGGGAGGTGGTAGCCTCCCCCGAGGAGGGTTCCCCTCTAGAAACAAAAAAAAAAAAGTGTTACGTGGACTAACACCAATTCGATGTCACCAATGATCCAAAACCGAAAAACTATGCATGTGATGTTGTAGGCGTAAAACTTGTGAAATCTAGGTTTCAATTCTGTTTGGTTTCCTGCTTCGTTTAATAAATAGACTCGCCTTTCTTCTAGCGACCATTATATATTATACTTGTTAGTTGCTCTAAGTTAGTAATTAATAGCATGTCACGTGTCGCAAATAAAGCGAAAAGCATTAAGGACTGTATGAACAATTGCAATTTGCTTTACACTCCAAATCTGGCTTGTCGCTAACGATATATATTACATCCCGCAATCGGCCTTCGCAATTTAACATATAATTAACCATAAGCAGTGGTATTATGTAACTACAAAACGTAGATATCGCATTAGCGCGTAGAAACTGTAACGGACGTTCAAATTCAGGCATTGGTGTAAAGCCGGCTGTACATATTGGGTCAAAAATTAGGGCAACAGGTTGGGCCAATAAAGAGGTTACTGTTCAAAATCCTTTAATGTGTGGACGGAATACAGACACTATTCGGATGACCGGCCAACGTCGGTGCCAGCTACCAATACAACGCCAAGTGGTGCTCTTGACAGGACAAGGCTTTGGGTCAGCGCATTAGGTGTATAGCAGACATATAATCATTTAGTCCGATAGCGAGAAAATGAAGATGTAAAACATATATGATCGATTAGAGATATATTATTATTTAAAATCCCTACTGATATTATAAATCGAAAAGTGAGTTCGTTTGTTTGTTCCGCTTTCACGCCGTAACTACTGAACCGATTGCTTTGAAATTTTGCAGACGTAAAGATAAAAATCCGGATTAAATAATAGGGTACTTTTTATCCCAGAAAAATCGACAGATCTCACGGGATGCGCAGTAAAGGCTTCACTCAAAAACTACTGCACAGATTTTCATGCGGTTTTCATCAATAGATAGAGTGATTCTTGAGCAAGGTTTTGCGGATTTTTTTTTATCTTGGAAAAACGTATAGTCCCACGGGAAGCGCGATAAAGCGTTCGCGCCATAAACCGACTTCCGCGCATATGTAGTTGTGGGCAAAAGCTATGACCCTTACCCCCTATAGACCCAATCCCGAAATCCACACGGGCGAAGTCGCGGGCAGAAAGCTAGTGTAATATAAATCACATATAAGTGCAAATAATTCGACATTAATGTATGGTATGTAATGTGAATTTAAATTCCAATATATAAATACATATTACATTATATACCGTAGTGAAAAACGCCCTATAAAGTCCGCATGACATCAAAACACCTACTAGATCAAAATTGATAGAGAATAAACATGTCTTACATTACCATTACATAAGATTATAACTTAAGAAAAACCTAGCCTATTTAAAGCAAATAATTAGGTATGAATATTGTCTTCGTCAGGTTGAAACATGATCAGCTTGATCATATTTTTGCATTATACAGAGGCTGACCATTATGTATATTGTATAATAGTTATTTATGCAACTGTTGCAACTGTATGCAACTGTTATAATTAGGTATTAAAACACTCATGTGATACTATTATCACACTCGGCTACGCCTTCTGTGATAAACCCACATTCGTGTTTTAATACCCCTGATATAACAGTTGCATACAAGACTTTATCTCAATCATGATAAGAGGACATCTTCAGAAAATGAGCCACTGCTTTTCAATATTCTCCAATTCATGAACTCAGTGTATGCCTTTTCATACTGTTTCCTAGATTTTTCCTGTAACAATTTGTTAGAAGTTTCCTTTGCTGCTTTAGAAATCTGGTGATGTGTCATCAAAGCTAGAATTCCAATATTCGAGTAAAAAAATGGCGGGAAATATCACGATAAGACGAGAATCCGTCCGAAAATCCGTACGAATTAGTCTACAATTTATTGTTCTTTTTTTCAATATTTTTGCGATCTGGTGGTGAAAATGTCATTGCATGAGAATGTTCTTTTTTTGAAATTCATAATATCACGCGTTTGGATGATATAATGATCATAATATCATTGAGTGTTTTAATGTTGGCAATAAGCTAATTGTTATTAGCCCAGTCGGGTTAGACAAAAAAAGGGCCGAACCCTGCAAAAATTCCCAGCCGCATTTTTATTGTTGGAATCTTTGGGGGGGGTCAGTGGGAGTCTAAATTCAAAATGGCGACCAAATTCCAACGGAGCGTTAGCCGCCATTTTGAATTTAAGCCAAAACGGTTTTTGCTTAATAACTTCGCCATTTTCAACTTTTCGACAAAAGTTTAAAGAGCAAAGTTGTTGCAAATTTAATTATCTACAATTTATTTCTGGCAATTTTTTTCGTATAAACGATATTTTTAAAGTTAAGCGGTAAAATAGTGAAATACTATTAACATCGAATTATCTCATTAAATATTGACTTTTGGACAAAAATGTTCTGCAACAAAGTTGTAGAGAATTGAATTTCCAAGAAATTTGGTCCTTACAACTTTTTCCGTAAAATCGATATTTAAGGTGCTACGCTTGCGGTAAAGGCAAAGAGACCCGTAAAAAGCGGGACAAAAGCGAACCGCGTACCCTAGACGCTGACGTCATCGGCTGAGGTGGTGCGGAAACGAGTTCGCGAAATAACATTTTTACGGGTCTCTTTGCCTTTACCGCAAGCGTAGCACCTTAAATATCGATTTTACGGAAAAAGTTGTAAGGACCAAATTTCTTGGAAATTCAATTCTCTACAACTTTGTTGCAGAACATTTTTGTCCAAAAGTTAATATTTAATGAGATAATTCGATGTTAATAGTTTTTCACTATTTTACCGCTTAACTTTAAAAATATCGTTTATACGAAAAAATTGCCAGAAATAAATTGTAGATAATTAAATTTGCAACAACTTTGCTCTTTAAACTTTTGTCGAAAAGTTGAAAATGGCGAAGTTATTAAGCAAAAACCGTTTTGGCTTAAATTCAAAATGGCGGCTGACGCTCCGTTGGAATTTGGTCGCCATTTTGAATTTAGACTCCCACTGACCCCCCCCCAAAGATTCCAACAATAAAAATGCGCCTGGGAATTTTTGCAGGGTTAAATGCTAACCCGACTGGGCTAGGTTCTTTTATAGAGGATTAATAGCATGATAGTAGATAAAATAAATAAGTTTGCTTATTTTCAATTAGAGCTCAATATTTTTTATTCCATTAATATACATGTGGCGAACACAAAGACATAGACCACCATATGGCAGCAATTAATTATAAGGTATACAAACTACCTGTTAGACACTTGTAAAACATAATATACATAAATATATAAAGAAAGATCTGAGCACATAACTTATACCGACCTAAGAATCCTAGGATTCGGGATCGGGAACCTCTGAGTTCGTTGGCAGGGACTTTAACAACTAGACCCGCCATTCTTCAAAGACGTGCTGGGTGCATTGTAAAAAAATGGAAATATCATGGTATGACTTTGCTTTCACTGTTATATTTCTAAAAATTTCCCTCTATTCATATCAAGAATAACAAGATAGTTTTATATTACAAGCACCTAGTCTACACTAAAAGTATTTCATTTTCATTATTCATCATGTCATCATCATGATCCTCTTGCCCATTTCCCATTATCTGGGGTCGGCGTAGTAAATCTTTTTCTTCCATTCCTCTCATTCCATGCTATTATTATTATTATTCATCATGTGTTGTTTTAAATAAGTATTAATCATCTACAATATTTATATGCTAATAATGCCATGCCATTTTATGTTACTTTTATAATCATAACAAATATGTTTTTGATTTCATATAACAATAATTAATCAATATAGTATTAAAAAATTAACTTACTTTTATTTTCTGTGGAAGATTCTGATGGTGAACCTTCTCGTGATGATTTATCTGGATTCTTTGGGTAATATAAAAGAAAAAGATAAAATTATTTAAATGATTTCTACAGGTGTGACAATCATATTTAAAGTATATTCGCTACACACATACCTGCTGTTTACGTTGTTTGGCGGAGCGAGTTTCAGGCGGATCATTGTGAGTTTGCAAGTATGGAAACTGATTATATTTTTTTCGTTTCTGTAACAATATTATACAGTTAGACATATAAAATTAGAATGTCTGTAGCATTTGCATGTAAAATCCAACTAAAATAACTGCATACTATAAGTTTTAAAATAACACTTTTAGTTATTAGCATATTATTAGTTGACCAGGAAATATTTGTCCCATCACATTCGAGACTAGTTTTTCTATCGCGTCCTTCTAACAAGGTTTCAAACACACCGTAAAATAGTACCCAGATACCGCACTCTAGAACAAAGACGAGGTACTACACTCTATGCGACACACCAGGCTAGATACTAACCTCTCAAGATCAAAAATTAGAACGAATTGGATAATTTACACACAGGCTTAACAGGTTGATCTCTGTTAAAGTCTAATTCCACGTAGTAGCGACGTTTTTGTACTGCTAATGTTAAGCTTAACGTATTGCTGGTGGTACATAATATTGTGTGGGAATGATACAAAAAATCTGCATTGTGGTAACTGGATTCAATCACAAAAACGTATTGAGACGTCAGTTGTTCCTAGTTTTCGCCCCGACTACTCACTTATTCACCTCTGTCCTATCTCTTCGCATTTCGTAATGCAAGCGTTATCGATAAAATTAAGTATAATTTCACCCCTTTTCTTTTGTGCACTTTATCAAGTCCCACACAGTATATTTAAAACTTAATAACTATTGAAAAGTTAATCGCAAAAAATAAAAATAACTTGTCATTCCATTGTTCAGTGTTGAAAAATCTAGAGGTTTGTATATCTGAGGAAAATGGATAACATTTTACAATAAAATTTCACAGAATTTAACTGCAATACTTACAGGCAATATGTCGTAGTTTCCATATAAAAATTCATTTCTATTTGTGCTTGAGTTGGAACGCTTACGTCTATCATTGCGTTTTTTTTCTAAAATATCTTTTTGGGACGGAGTGATCAAGCCAATTAACCTAGAAAAAACCAGTGTAAAATGTGTAAGAGGGCACTTTTGTTGTACATACACAAGTTGAAATATTCCAAATATTTACTATATAACTTAGTACGATAGATATGTATAAAAATATAATTATGCGTGGACGACCGTGTATTATGTACTTATGTGACATTTTTAATTTGAATGTATTATAAGACTAAAAAACATGACAAAAATTTGTTAAAAACGTATACTAGTGATATTCTACACTAGTTTTCAATACAATACAATTTATTAAGAATTCAATACAAATTGACAATTAAGATTACTGCATTTTGCAATTATATACCAACCTCATAAAAATTTCCTGAGAAACAGTTTCACCAGGCTTTGGCAACGGCGGAGGTGAAGGTGTAGGCGAAAGCTGCTGAGAAGACTCTGAATCTGACCGCTCATGCCAATTATTATCCGCAAAAGTCTTTCCACTATAATAAATATGTGTGGGAAGGTATTGAAATGAATTAAGTAATTACGACTAAGTATAGTACATAAAAATATTTAAGCTTTGTAAAAGAATATGCTAGGTTTATTTGTTCTGACTAATTTACATTGGGTACTATTGTTATGCACTTTGTATTCATTATTGTCTTCGAAGCCCACTCTTTGAACAGCTGCCATCGCAACTTGCGCTTTGTGCACGGGTGCATTGTCGTGCAAAAAGAGTACACCTTTAGTCAATTTTCCCCATCTTTTTCACTCACAGCATCTCGCAGACGTTCTAATAGTGCAGCGTAATACTCTCCAGTGATAGAGACACCCTTTTCTTTATAATCAATAAGGAGGATTCCCACCGAATCCCAGAAAACAGTAGCCATGAGTTTTCCAGCCGACGGAGACACTTTGAATTTCTTCGGAGGTGGTATGCAGTTTTTTTGTGCCACTGCATAGAGTCATGTTTGGACTCGGGCTCATAATGATGAACCAAAGTTCCATCTCCATTCACAATTCGGTTCAAAACTTTATTCTTTAGTTCAGCACAGAGCCTTAAAAACTCGCGACAGCACTCAACTCGCCGCTGCTTTTGGTGTGGCGTGAGCATTCTCGGCACCCATCTTACACAGACATGATGGTCGTGTAGGACGTTCAAAAAATGGTTGTAGCTGATACTCCAATCAATTCTGCAAGCTGTTTCTTCTTTAAACGAGCATCTTTCAATATATTTTTTTCAAGTTTTTCCACGTTTTCTGCCGTGGTTGCCTCGATAGACCGCCCTGGCCTCGGATCATATTCAATCGAATCCCTGCCTTGCTTAAACAGGTTGTGCCACTTATAAACCATGGTTTTACCAGGGTAAGAGTCCCCATAAACAGAAGACATCTTTCCGAAATAGTCTGGGGAGGTTTTCCTTATTTGGTAAGGAACTTGATGACTGCGCGAAACTCAATTTTTTCCATGTTGCAAATTGCCTTCAGGATTGACTTGTTGATTGATGTGTAGCTCAGGTAATTATGACCAATTCCTCGCATCTTTCTTCTCAACTCCATGTATGGGGAGTCGGGGTAACCGTACGGGACTGTAGAGTCCCCTTCGGTGGTATCGAACGCCACCCGCTACAACAAGTGGATCACTGAGTCATGCCATCTCGGCATTTTGATATCATGTTCATCATCATCCTCATCCTCTTGCCCATTTCCCATTTTCTGGGGTCGGTCGTCATTCCTCTCTATCAGCCGTCATTTTCATGCTTACTCCTTTCATTCTTATATCATTCTTCACACAATCGATCCATCTTTTATTCGGCCTTCCTCTACCCGTGTATCCCTCCATTTTCATATTCAACATTCGTTTTGTGATATGACTTTCATCCCTCCGCATTACATGTCCAAACCATGCTAATCTACTTCCTCTCACTTTTTCTACCACTGGCGCTACTTTCAGGCTTCCTCTTATATACTCATTCCTTATCTTATCCATCCTTGTCACACCACACATCCATCGTAACATTCTCATTTCATTTGTATGCAATCTATTTTCATCCTTCTTCTTGACGGCCCAGCATTCACTTCCATACATGACGACAGGTCGGATGATCGATTTGTAAATTTTCCCCTTCAGCCTTATTGGCATTCGGGGATCGCACGTTGTAGCTGTGACCTATTTCGCCGTCGTTCTGAATGAGGGAACCGAGGTACTTGAAATCTGAGCAGGTAGGAAATATAGCGCCATCTAACGTCATGGGTACAGGACTGGAAAGACCGCCGAAATCACAGTACAGATATTTAGTTTTGGATCTGCTGATCTTCAGGCCAACACTCTCCAGCCTCTGTTGCCACCCCGTCAGTCTGCATTGTACCTCGATGGCCTCTTCCCCGACAAGCACGATGTCGTCGGCAAAGAGCATGCACCAGGCTGCCTCCTCCTGCAGGTCCGACGTCAGAGCGTTCATGATCAGAAGGAAGAGGTAGGGACTCAATGCCGACCCTTGGTGCAGCCCTACAGCCACACCGATACTGTCCGTCGTTCCCGCGGCAGATCGTATACATGTACAAAATGCTCTGTACATAGCATGGACCAACCTCACATACTTCCCAGGCACACCTTTATTTTCATCTTTAACGCCCACCACAAAACCTCACGGGGAACCCGATCGTACGCCTTTTCGAGGTCGACAAAAACCATATGCAGATTTTTGTGCACGCACCTGTAGTTTTCGCACAATTGGCGTAAAGCGAAAATGGTATCTGTCGTACCTCGACCGGGCATGAATCCGAACTGGTTTTGTGTTATCTCACGCTCTTCTCTCATTCTTCTCTCTATTATTCTTTCCCAGACTTTCATCGTATGTAACATGAGTTTTATTCCCCGGTAATTTTCTTTTACTTCATAGTTTATCAAGTCCCTGGGGAGGCTTCTTATCCAGCCTTCCGGAGGCCGGGCGTGGTGGGGGGCAATATCTCGTATGTACGGGTGGGCAGATTTGGCCGCCCGCTCGTACATGTTAGCTGCTAATCCTATCCAAAATCCTGGCAAAGTTCTGGAATATCCCAGGACTGTCTGGCATTTGAGGTCCCTCCTGATTACATCATTCTGCACATAGCGAGGGGCCTTCAGCAGTGTGCGGAGTGTGAGTGACTGCTGGGCCTAAAGCTTTTTTCTCGCGGTTTTCGTCGTAAGGGCCATCCAAGCGGGTGCAGCGTATGTGAGCCGACTGCGCACATATGTTTTATATATGCATAGTTTTTTGGCGCTGTGGCAGCGTCGAAGTGAGTATAGGTCTCAGCGCCATTCTGGCTACTCTGGTATTGTAGCACGGTCTGCCTGGTGACCCATGTTGAAGTACCTGTCGATGGTCACGCCTAGGTACGTGACCTTATTCGACCAAGGCACTGGCGAGCCTAGGAGAATGAGGGTGGATGGTAAGTTCCTCGCCCCGCTCAGCATGATGGCCTGCGTCTTTGGTACGTTGATGGCCAGCCGCCATTTGGCTATCTAGTCAGGTAGGGCATCCAATTGTTCCTGCATCCATTTAATAGCCATCCCCACTCTTATAGAGGAAGTTAGGTAGGCAGCGTCATCAGCATACAACGCAAGCAGCACTCCTGGAGTCACCGGTATGTCGTCGGTGTAGTGGGCGTAGAGTGTCGGTTCCAGGCAACTGCCCTGGGCGACTCCGGCCCGACCGAGCATTTAGTGGACTCTGTGTTCTCCACTACTACTTGGAAGTGGCGTTCCTGCAGGTAAGAGGCCACTATCTTAACTACTCTACGAGGAGTAGTAGAAGTGTCCAACTTGTACAGTAGGCCCTCATGCCACACCCTGTAAATGCCTTCTCTACGTCCAGGAGTACTGCTACGGGGTGTTCCTTCTTTTTTCTAGCTATTGAGCTGTAATGGAGCACTCGCGTGAGTTGGAGGGTCGTCGAGTGCTTCTGATGAAATCCAAACTGCTCTGGTCTCGGTTTGATATGCTGTGATAAGATAGAGAGTATCAGCTTCTCGAAAACCTTTGATATGGTGTTTAAGAGGGTAATCGGTCTGTAGCTAGAGGCAGCAGTGATGTTTTTCCTAGGCTTCGGTATAGTAATCATCCTCCCCGCCTTCCAGAACATAGGGAAATGGCCCGTGCGGAGGATGCCGTTCTAGAGTCTGGTGATGGATGCAACTGCTCTTGGTGGTAGATGTTTGAAACGCGAGCTAGAGGGGCGGTGAGCTGTTCCATCTGGGACAGGAAGTAGGCGTTCTCCCTATCCCGCTTTTCCGCCCTCACAGAGCCCTTTTGTGCCCGTCTTCAAAGTCGAGAGCGCGGTGCGGACGCTCTTCACCACCTCCGCGCGGGTGCTCCTGGGTCTATCCGCGGTCTTTTCGACATCGGACAGGCACGAGAACATTTCTGTCCCGATGTCGGCGATGGTGGCGTCCCCCTCGATGACGCTCGCGCGCTTCCCTTTTTTGTCTACGTCGTGGAGCGGACGCAGCGATTTGCGCTTACGCGCCCGCGGCGTCTCGCTGTCGGTTGCCAGCGACATACAGCTGTCGCTGTCGTCCGCAACCACGGCGTTTTTGGGACCCGACGTGCTTGGCACTGGAAATGCCAGCACAGTTGCGTCCCGGTCCGTCCCATCTCGGGATGAGGTAGATCCCCCGGAGATGGAACGGGATCTAACCTCATCTGTCCGGTTTCTAGACCGGACCCGGCTCCTCGGTGCGGGATCTTCCGGCATTGCAGCCGGCACATCCGCTACCACATCTTCGTTTCTGGGCATCGCACCCACGTCATCTTTGCCTCCAGTATTTTTTTTGGTTGAAAAATTAGAATCCATTTTGATTCCCACGAGCATGGGGGATGAAGAAGTCCACCCGGGTAACCCTATTACACTGAGGGGTCGGGAGGTACCTCAGGTTGGCGCTAGCTGGTGGACTGTATGCCGTCCACCACCCGAAGGCCCCCTGTTGCCGCGGTATGCAATTCAATGCATTTTCCTCAGCGGAACAAAAAAAAAAGGGTGTTCAGTTGGCGTAAGAGTACAGAGCATCTAGAAAACTGCCATCTTCGGCGTATCTTCCGTTTTTCTTCTATTAGCCTCTGTACTCTTGTGGGCAGGTTTTGGGACAGTCTCTGAGAAGCAGGCAGTTGGGATGTTTGCAGGGCATTTGTGATCTGTTCTTGGAGCTTCTGCGCTAGCTCCTCTACAGCATCGCTAGTATTTACGGGCACGGTATAGCATTCTTTAGCTAAGATGCTGTTGTATATCTCCCAGTTTACTCTTCGCTTTCTGATGGACATTTCTACCCGCACTGGGGGATGGTACTTCACCAAGATGGGCTGGTGGTCCGATAATAGGTGGTCGTGTAGAACTTGTTGCGAGATCATGTTGATATCAATTTTTGCTTGTACTACCAGGTCGATAACGTCTGGTAAGTGCGAGGCAGCATATGGATAGCGCGTGGGGACTTCTGGGGCCATCACCGTGTACCCCTAGGCTTCGGCATCAGCCATCAGAAGCCTCCCGCTCGCACAAGTGGTTCAGGAATTCCAAGTTATGTTTTTGGAGTTAAAGTCGCCGGCAATGATGGTGGCTACCGGCGAGTCTAGTAGCTTCCGGATCTCCTCCACATCTAGTATTGTACTGAGTGGCTTGTAAAATGCATATACCTGCGTTTTTCCCGTAGTGGTGGCAATCTCGACTCCTAGGCCGTAGGAAGTCGAGAGTTGTTTTGATGGTAGCGGTTGGTGAACAATCGAGTTTTTCACTAGGACAGCCAGACCTCTATAGGCATGTCCTTGCGGTGATTGTTCATCCTGCCTGTAAACCTGGTATCCTGCAAATTTCATTACCATCTGTGGTTTTAGATGAGTTTCGCTTATCAGGGCTATGTCAGCCCTGTACTCTGCGATAATCTGTTTAAAGAGTACCTTCTTGGTGTCAGAAAGGCCCACGGCATTCCAATGGGTAATGGTCAGTAGTGACTTCTTATCCATAATGTTGAATGATATCGTTTAGTCCAGAGACTATGGCAGGGACTGGATTTTGTCCTGCTGCGACAGCCGCCAGCACGTTGCCGAATACCTGCAGTAATATTTGCAGGCATTGCGCAATATTGTGCTGGGCGTATCTGGGCTCTTGTACCGCCACGCGCGACTTCGCCTTCGTCTCTCCGGGGAGGGCGGCGACCACCTGCGGTGCGGTTAGAGCTGGTGTTGGTTTAGTTTTTGTTGGTTTTCTGGGCTGGGTCAGTTTTTCCGGTTGGTGTGCTGTTGTGGCCGGTAGGGTAGATTGGCCTGAGTGGTCGTCAATGGTAGCTATTATGGAAGTGGCAGCAGCACGCTGAGGTTTCCTCTTCTTGCTGCGTCTTTTTGCTGGTGGTCGTTGACCGTCATTTACTGCGGCCATCAGCGATGCTTGGGCGGTCGGTTCTTCTTCCCCAACTATATTAGTGTGGGGGGGGGGGGTTGCAGGTGTTTGTACTGCGGCTGTTGTTCTTGCCACAGTGCCGGCTCTCCTGTTACGTGCCTCTTTTTTGTAGACTGGGGAAACAACACTATTAGCGGTGTGTTCGCCCAGGCAGTTGGCACAGGTCGGTGGCTCGTCCAATGGTCTTGGGCAATTACGTGCGGCATATGGGGCCCCGCAGCGCACGCATGCCTATGCTCGATGACAGTTAGCTGAGGAGTGCCTGAAGGACTGGCACCGATGGCATTGTGCCGGTCCTTTCTTTCCCCTCCAGGCCTCGATCCTCTCTGTTGGCATGTCCCATAGCGAGATGATGTCATACATTCTGGGAGTGATATCTGGTGTTCGCAGGATTTGTGCGAAGAATACACAACCTGGGCGTCCTTGTCTAGCATTTATCTGCTTTACATGTTCAGCAGTACTGTTATATTCCTCCTGGAGGCTTTCTATGATCACCTCTGGTCTGGTGTTCGGAGGTAATCCTCTGATGGCAACTTTCAGATTCCTTTCAGCCGGTAGCAAGTAGCAAAACCAGGATATTGGTTGCACTTTTTCCAGGTCTGTAAGGTATCTTTGTATCGCCCGGTATTCTTGCTCGGTCGGAGAACTTCTGGGCATTTCTTTCGGCGGCGACAGGCTGGTGGTCAGCCGCTACTTGAGTAGTAGGGCTGGCTTCGGCTTCATCATCCTCATCGCTACTGCGCTGGGAGCGTTTTGCGGCTTCATTTGGAAGGGTGGCGTCGCCTGACGCATCCCTTTCGGGGAGTATGTCCGCGTCCTACCGAGCGATTCAGGCATAGGTGCGGTGGGTTGTCCTCTTGTTAGCTTCTGCTTCCTGCGCGGGTATCGTACGGCAAGCTCCATAGGCTTGCTTACTGAGCCGGCGTAGGTTGTGGGTAGCAATGAAAAAGTTTTTTCTTCGTGGGTAGATCTGGATTTGGTTTTTTCGGCAGCTTGTTGAGGTTGTTGGGGCGTCAGCGCTGCTCTTCTTGGGGTCGGTGATTGCTCCCGAGAGGAAGCAGGCGATGGTACTGGTGTTCCGGTGCGAGACTGTCCCGTGGGCGTTGGTGTCAGGAACAGCTTAGCTTGCGATCCGGTTCTCCGATATTCCAGGGAGGCTGGTGGTGAGAAGCGCCCTTCTTCTCCGCCCTCGTGCGTGGGTGTAAATGGCGTCGGTGATCCCTACGTTAGCTCGCGGCTTCGCGGGGGCTTGGGCGGCTGCTGTTTCGACATCTTGCAAGAAGATGCGAGTGGGTTGTTCGAGAAAACTTCGGCCGTGAGGGTGCACAGTAGACAATCCTCAGTAGACATCCTAAGACCAATTTTTTTTTAAACTTAGTATTTATACTCTTAATGAGTGTCACAACTAGTGCAGGTAGTAAAGTCACCTTTCCCCCCTCCATACCCCTCAATCGGCGAACTTTTTGACCCGCCTTCATATATGCCAGTGATTTGTCTAACATTTCTTATTTAATGCTACCTAATGATTCTACAGTATCTTAATATATATATTTCTTGTGTGCGTGTGTATGTGACTGAACTCCTCCTAAACGACTGGACCAATTTTGATGAAATTTTTTGTGTGTATTCCAGGGGGCTTGAGAATGGTTTAGATTCACAATACGGTCATATAGATATTGTTTTTCAGCTAAATTATTTATTTAAAAACATTTGAGACAACGTGAGACAACGTGACATTTGAGACATTTGACATTTGAGACATTTGACAGGACAACGTCTGTTGGGCCAGCTAGTATAATATAAAATCTACTCATTGTAGATTTTAATATAACATTATTTTAGTTAAAACCATAATAAATTTAGCTTGAATGTCATTGATAAAAATAAAATAATGAAAAATATAATACTTACATAAATTTTTCCTTATATTTATTTAATGCATCTACCAATTTGTGCCTACTTTCTTGTACTGTTTGATGATACCTTGAATACTTTTCTCTTTCATCAGATTCACTATTATTAGAATTTTCTTTGTCAATTGCCGACTTTACTTCATTTTCAGAATCCGACATAAATTCCTTATAGTTTTCATTGTTTTCTGTTTTGACATGAATTTCATCCAACACAGAAGGTTTTAAAAGTGTACGGCTTCTATTATTATACTGAATTTGATGGTCTCTAAGTTGCTGAGCAACATACCTGGTATCATTTTCAAAATCAATGTGCTTATTTCTAGCCTTTAAGCGATGTTGATACAACTCTAATTCTCTGCGTAGTCTTTCCACAACTAATTTCTAAAAATAATAACCATTAATTAATAAATGTAGTGTTTTAATGAAAATAGAATGCTTCCATATATAATTCTACCAAAAATGCAATATAACTTTCCCTAACTGCTACAACCTAACCTTGAAGATAACACTGATTAGCCTTGAAAGATATGACAAATTTTTAAGCGAAAGAGGCTACCCGTGCTTCTATAGTTTACCTAAAGCCAAGGTTCAGTGCAAGATAAATACTAAACAGAGTTAAATAGTCTAAAGAGCAAAGGACATTTACTAAAGTTATGTAAGACTTTGGGGTCGGAGGCATTGAAATTGACCATATTAGCTTCTTCCCAATTGGAAACTTTTTTCATTGGCCTATCTATATGCCACAGTCTTCTCTCAAGTGTTAATAATGCTGTCCAATAGATTAAAACTGATAATTGTACACAGGAACTGTAGACTGAAAATCGTAGTGTTTATTTAGTTCAGAAGCTACAATCAAAATGAAAATCCTGCACAAATCATATTGAATGAGATTTTGTCATTTATAAACATCAAAATTACACATAAACATCTCACAGATGTGAGATGGAATAGTTTTCACTTTACAGATTGTATAGCTACAATAATAATAAATACTTACTTGTGTTTGGCTTATGGTAATAATATTTTTTTCAGCTTCTTTGACCTTTGTGATAAGCTGGATGTTCTGAAAAAATATATTATACCATAAAAACTGAAACACAAAGTATTGAATGTAATGATAAACAAATTAATAAATATATTTTAAACCTAACTCATCCCAACTAATATTATAAATGCGAAAGTGTGTTTGTTTGTTTGTTTGTTTATTTGTTTGTTTGTTTGTTTGTTTGTTTGTTTGTTACCTCTTCACGCTTAAACTACTGCACCGATCATCACGAAAATTTGCATACACATAGTCTGTGGTACGGGGAAGGATATCACATTTTATCCCGGAAGAAAGTAGCTACTGTTCCCGTGGGATCGAAATTAACGCGGACGGAGCAACGACGGGCGGAGCCACGGGCAAGAAATAACAATATAATTATTTAATAATATTTAATATTTGCATACACATAGTCTGCGGAACGAGAAAGGACATGGACACCTTTTATCTGTTCCCGTGGGATCTAAATTAACACGGGCGGGCTACTAACAGTGTAATCCTTACTAATATTATAAATCGGAAAGTGAGTTTGTTTGTTTGTTTGTTCCGCTTTCACGCCGTAACTCCTGAACCGATTGCTTTGAAATTTAGCAGACGTAAAGATAAAAGTCCGGATTAAATAATAGGCTACTTTTTATCCCGGAAAAATCGACAGATCCCACGGGATGCACAATAAAGGCTTCGCACGAAAACTACTGCACAGATTTTCATGCGGATTTCATTCATCAATAGATAGACTGATTCTTGAGCAAGGTTTTGCGGTATTTTTTATCTGTTTAGTCCCACGGGAAGCGCGATAAAACCTTCGCGCCATAAACCGACTTCCGCGCATATGTAGCCGTGGGCAAAAGCTATGACCCTTAACCCTCTATAGACCCAATCCCGAAATCCACGCGGGCGAAGCCGCGGGCAGAAAGCTAGTTTAATATATATTTTTAAGGCTCCTTGCCTCAAAAAATAAATCACTTTTACAGGATTCAATTTCTTGTCCATCTGCCTGTTAATACCTTTTTTCTCAGAAACATGTGGAAGTATAAATAGCATATATGAATAATATATATTATGAAATATTAAAAGTTATATGTGAAAAATAACATACTAACAGATAAAACTTTTAAATAAATTCTTATAATATTATCATGCAGGGAGCATATGGCAGTGTACCTACACAACCTAGTAGGGTGTAGTAGGCTGAATTATCTCTCAAGGCTTATGGGAGACAGCTCTTAACGATGTAATGTAACAATAAACATGGTGCTATACCATTAAAGTAATTTACAAAGATTTAATATTAATACATACATTTTCATCTTCTTGTAGTCGAGCAACCAAAACCTAGAAAAACATATACAAATTATAAAAATCTAATTCATATTACTACAATATTTACTTTCTTTTAATTATATGGCAACCAGTGGTAGCACAGCAGTTACTGCCAAACTCAAGTTATGGATAAATCAAGGTTATTTGTGTTTACTTTTTCAAAGATTACCAAAAAATAATTTTGTGGTTATTTTGAGATAACCCATAAAAGGCAAAACTATACATTACAATAACACTTATGTAATGTATAGTTTAGTATGGTCAGTAATATTTTTTTTTGATTTCAATCAAAAGGGTTAGACCACTATCATGAGGTCCATTCTGGCTAAAGACCATAAAAAGAATTTAACAGCTGGTAATATCTAAATAAAAAGGAATAGAGAAGAAATAGAGCAATGCAATTTACAAAAACACTCTTTTCTTTGTGATAAATTTTAGTAAATTTTGATTGATCATGTTTGTCTATTGTATTATGCGTTTAGGCATATATAATTAATAACAACATTTTGTTCAAATAATTATTAATTCATATGCCTACAAGTATTTTTTGTTGCATTGCTATAGAAAATGTGCACCAGAAATTATATCATTAGAAAAGAGAAATAGGTAATCAATTTAATATAGCTAGTTGAAAAGAATTATAGAAATAAAACAAGATGGACTGGTAGATTGGTAGATGGCTACATATATTATTAAATAGTAGTGATGTAGATGTGATATAGGTAATATTTTGACTACACCTAGCTCAAAGTAATATGTAAGAAAACAGTCATATTGAACTTTCATAAATTCCATACTCATTATTAAAACTGTGATCACTTATTTTTCTATTTATAGCACCAAAGATTTACGATAAAGTCCACTGAAAGTTTTCAAAAACAAAAAATAATAATAATGATATATCAATTCATCTAACCTGATGCACTCGAATAGCATTTTTTAAATCCAATTGTGATTTGCGAATATCTTCCTTTATTTCATTCGAAACTTCCATATTACAAGTTATCTATTAAAAATATTACGGAACACCTCAAAACTGAAGTTTACTATTATTAAGCATTGAAACTTCTTGTATTATCGTACGCTAAAACGCTAAAATTTGGTAAATAAACACTGAATTTATGAATACGTTTCATAACAATGTTTTGCAAATATAAGAATAGGTACATTTAAATCTTACGATTAACATTTAAATTAACGCGCAAGCTTTAATAAAGATAATTACAATTTTTTTATTTAATAATAGTAATATGATATTCAATTCATAATTAAAATAAATAACTTTTGTAACAGGCTTATAAGAAGACTACAGACTGTACACACTTCCCACTATATTATTATACTCTTTGGTACAGACTTCCAGTATATACAAAAGTACTCTGTGGTACAGACTGAAGTTATATTAACACACAGACTAGTTAGAGATACTACGTATATATAACACAAAACTATATAGATACTAAAAAGTACCCTGTGAACTGAAGTACAAATTAAGTTTTTGCCACAGACCATTGAATCAAAAATCTCAGTTATACTATTTTGCAATAGTGGAACCTCTCGTGCTATAAAAACGTTATATTTTGATGTTATATTACAATAACCTTTACTTTTATATCAAACATTTCTATTTTGAACTCTGTACCTAAATATAAAAATAAATATTATCATTTTAAACATAACAAATATTTTGTGAAATGGAACGTTACGTCAAATAAGAATGAATGATTCAATGATATAATGACATTTAGCTGTTTTTATCTATGATTACGATTAAACCATGGACGATCCTTAGTACTAAATAGTTCTTGATTGGTTCGAGATTTGTAATAAGAATGCAATTTAGTCCGAGGTTTAACTTTAATACCGATTAAACCTAGACTTAGTAGTTCTGGTTTAAACCTGGTTCTTGGAAAGTTTTTGTAATAAGAGACAGACAGACGGCCGACTTCCGTACTTCATCTATAATGCTTAAGATTTTGACGGGGGCCAATGTCAAACCAAATATTTTATCTGTATGTTCAGCTTTCATTTTATTTTTATGGTAGGCAAAGGGATTCATTGGACTGTGCCATCTAGATGCACGGTAGATCATACATTTCATAATTTAAAATTACTTTAAGGTAGGAATAGGGAATATATTACAATTTGGCAAAAAGTTTACACAACAATAAAACCATCGTGTTTACTTATTAAAAGATTTATTTTTTAATTTCTTTGAATATTTTTCTAATGCTTTCTTCTGCATAATTGGTAAATTGGTACATTTTGCTAATCTTATTATATCAGTACCCTTTAATATTTTATTGATATTTTATTTGTGTTCGGCACAATTAATAAAATCAAATGAATATTTGGAAAATATTGTAGTCATAATATTTATTGAGATATGTTGGAGTAGTCAATGTTCACCCAAATAGTTTTATAGCAAAGAAGATTAGTTTTATGTTTTTTCTGTATACTTGTCATATATCTTGATGTCAATGTTGTAAAAAATAGAGACAATATATTAAAAAATGTTTTTTCTGCTTTCTGATTAACTTGTTCCATAAATAAAACACCAATGATTGTTAGTATGGTTTATTATTAATTATTAGAAGTTTAGCCAATTTTCAACAGTGGTAGCAGAGGTCCGTGGTTCATTGAAATAAAAACAAATTGGTAAGTTGCAAAATGGCATGTGTAGACGTAAAAATAAAACAATTTGAGGGCCAAGATTTTTCTGTGTGGAAATTTAGACTGTCGAGCATATTGCGAGAAAATGAATGTTTAGAAGCAATTCAATCACAAGAGTTTGCAACATCAAATAAAAAGTTAGAAGCCCGAGCGCAAAGCTTAATTATAAGTGCCGTGGCCGACAGTCATATTGATTATATACAAGACGAAAAATCTGCATTTGACATGATGACAAAATTAGAAAATCAATTTATGAAAAAGGGTACACGTAGCAAACTATTTCTAAGGCGGCAACTAAATGAAATAAAGTTTAAGGAAGAAACTACGATGAGCGAACATTTTATACATATATCAAAAATATTTAACCAACTAAGAGACGCAGGAAGCCCGTTATCAGAAGAAGAAAAAATTAATACGCTACTGTTATCTATGCCAGAATCATATGAAGTAATGGTCATCACCATAGAATCCATTCCTAATATAACATTGGACCTTGTAAAAGACAGATTACTCGGAGAAGAAGAGAGACGCAATAAAATGAAACATTTGCCAAGTGTCAGTCAGAAAAATGCATTTTTGTGTCATACTTGTGGGAAAAAATCTCACAATAATTATGAAAGTCATTTAGATAGCTATGGATACGTACATCAAGGTAACTACGGAGAAAATTTTAATAGAGTAAGCGGTCAGGGACTTAGAGGAAACTGGGTTGAACAACGAGGAGCATGGAACAGAGGACAACGAGGAGCTTGTAATAGAGGACAACGAGGAGCTTGGAATAGAGGAACTAGAGGACAAAGAGGATTGTGGAATAAAGGACGAGGAGCTTATAATTTTGGGAGAGATTGCTATTATATTGAAGAAGACAATGCTTTTATATCTGAACGCGTCAATAAACAAGAATTGCAAGAAAATGAATATAATGTCAATGTAAATAATACATTAGAATGGTGTGTAGACTCGGGGTGTTCAGATCATTTAATTAATAATAAACATTTTTTTTCAGAATATCTAGAGTTAAATACACCTAAAATAATTTCCGCAGCAAAAAATGGGGTAAATTTGTTGGCTGTAGGAGTTGGAAATATACTGGTAAGATGTTTTGTTGGAAATAAATATGTTGATTTTAAAATTAATAACGTATATTATGTACCTGAACTTAGGAAAAATTTATTATCAGTAACCAGAATTGAAAATAATGGATTTAAAGTAGAGTTTTTTAAACGTAAGATAAAAGTTTATAAATATAATCAGTTAGTAATGATTGGTAACAATGAGGGTTCACTATACACTGTTAAAATGAATGTAATAAAGTTTGAATGTAACTATAGTGAACATAATCATAATATGGCACAGCTTTGGCATAGACGTTTTGGTCACATTGGTATGAGGAATTTAAATTTACTTAGACAAAACAAAATGGTGGATGGACTGGATGTTTTAAAAGACTGTAGAACAAACGAAACACTATGTGAGCCATGCGTATTAGGCAAAATGACAAAACTTCCGTTTAATAGACAAGGACATAGAGCTACGAAACCATTAGAACTAGTACATACTGACGTTTGTGGACCATTTAATCCCAGGACACATGACGGACATAATTATTTCGTGACATTTATTGATGACTATACACATTTTGTTATTGTATTTTTGATATCAAATAAATATGAAGTTTTTGAAAAATTTAAAATATATTATAGTTATGTTACAAATCATTTTAATTTAAATATTTCAAAATTAAGGTCTGATAATGGCGGAGAATATGTTTCCAAAGAATTCCAAACATTTTGTGAAAGTAAGGGAATACAAATGCAGTATACAGTTCCATATAATCCACAGATGAATGGAGTAGCAGAAAGAATGAACCGCACGTTATTAGAAAAAGCTAAAACTGTTTTATTGGATTCACAGCTAGGAAAGGAATTTTGGGGACATGCAGTGCTATTTTCTGCATATGTGACTAATAGAAGTCCAACAATAGGAAAAGATAAAACACCATTTGAGTTATGGGAAGGAAAAATACCTAATGTATCTAATATGCGCGTATTTGGATGCACTGCCTTTAACTATGTACCCAAAGAATTACGTCAAAAGTTAGATAATTCAGCAAAAAAATTGATATTTATTGGTTACGGTATATCAGGTTATAAGTTGTATGATATAGAAACAAAGAAAGTGGTTATAGCAAGGAATGTTATATTTGATGAGACAAAAGATGAACACAGTAAAGAAACTAAATACAAGCATACAATTACACATAGTCACCAAGAAAGTAATACAGTAGACGAAAGTAAAATAGATTGTGAGGATAAAGATGTGTTAATAGAAGAATTACCTGAGAATGAGACTACTGACAATGAGAATCAACTGACGACTCAACAAACAGGGAGAGTGAAACGTAATATAATTAAACCAAAGTGGCATGATGATTATGAAATTGATTTAAGCGATGAGGAGGAAGTATTATATGCATTTTTGACAAGTCACCAAAATGTACCACAAAATTTTAAAAGTATCGAAGGAAGAAATGATCAACTGCAGTGGGAAAAGGCGGTATCACAGGAGTTAAACACTTTAAAGGAAAATGAAACATGGGAAATTGTTGAGAAACCAAGCAATGAACAAAAACTACTAGACACTAAATGGGTATTTGTAAGAAAAGATATAGGAGAAAAAGAAATATGTAAAGCAAGACTTGTGGTAAAAGGATTCCAACAGAAAGAAAAACTAGATGATATTTACTCACCGGTACTAAAACTACAAACACTTAGAGTTATACTATCAATTGCAGCTCAACGAGATTATAAAATACATCAGATGGACGTGACAGGTGCTTTTTTGTATGGACGAATTGATGAAGACGTTTATTTAAAGCCCCCGGATGGATTGTTTGTCCCAGAAGGTCGTGTATTGAAACTTACAAAGTCTCTTTATGGTCTTAAAAAATCTCCAAAATATTGGTACGAAAAATTCACAGAAGTTATAAGAAGCAATGGATTTCATAGATCTCAAAATGATTATTGCTTATATTATAAGGATAACATATATATAATTCTATATGTTGATGATTTACTTATATTTGGGCCCAGTGATGAGGATATAACACAGGTTAAAAAATACCTAAACAAAAATTTCAAAATGAAGGACTTAGGTGACCATAATTTAACATATCTTGGTATTTCAATCATAAAGAACTCAAACGGAATTTTTATAAATCAAACCAAATATTTACAGAATGTGTTAGAAAAGTATAATATGGAGAGTTGTAAAGGTGCTAATACACCTATGGAATACAATTTCAAACTAGACTTTGAGGACTGTGACATTGACATGAGTTTAGAGTACCAATGTAGGTCGTTAATCGGATCATTAATGTACGCCATGGTTAGTAGTAGACCAGACTTGGCTACAGCTGTGTCTTATTTAAGTCGTTTTCAGTCAAAGCCGTCATTAAAATTATGGCAAGCGTTAAAACGTGTATTAAGGTACGTCAAACAAACTATTTTCTATAATTTAGTGTATACAAAAACTGATAGTGAAAAACTTATTGGCTATGCAGATGCAGACTTTGCTAGAGATAAAGATAGACGTTCTACTAGCGGTTATATGTTTAAATTGTTTGGGAATACAATTACTTGGAGATCAAAGAAACAGAGCACTGTGGCTCTTAGTACAACTGAGGCGGAACTTATTTCATTGTGTGACGCTTCTGTTGAAGCATGTTGGTTATTAAAATTACTGACAGATTTTAATGTTACTATAAAAAATGTTATTATATTTGAAGATAACCAAAGTACGATGAAAACCGTTACAAATCCGGATCAAAAACGTTTGAAACATGTAGACGTTAAGTTTAATTTCATAAAGCAAAAAGTTGAGGAAGGTTTGATAACTGTTGTGTATATTCCTACTACTAGTCAAATAGCTGATGTTCTTACAAAACCCTTAACATCTGATAAATATTATAATTTTGTTTGTTTGTTGAATTTAAGAGACTTAAGTACGGGCGAACATTGAGGGAGAGTGTTGGAGTAGTCAATGTTCACCCAAATAGTTTTATAGCAAAGAAGATTAGTTTTATGTTTTTTCTGTATACTTGTCATATATCTTGATGTCAATGTTGTAAAAAATAGAGACAATATATTAAAAAATGTTTTTTCTGCTTTCTGATTAACTTGTTCCATAAATAAAACACCAATGATTGTTAGTATGGTTTATTATTAATTATTAGAAGTTTAGCCAATTTTCAACAAGATATTATTTAAATGACAATTTTTTTCCAAATATTCATTTGTTTCAGAAATGATTGTGCCAAAGCACCTTACAGCACCTTCGGATGGGTATTTCAGGCGTGTTTTATTCGCCAACGCAAATTCTCGGTGGCTGATCCAGTCATGAATGTCAAGACTAACAGGACTTGTTAAACTGTCTTGACATTCACGACAGTTAGATATATTTAATATTTTACCGACTACCCATCCGGCAGTGTAGGCCCGCGAATGTGTGTTCATACGTTCTCTGCGGGCCAGTTCTAATATATTCTCCACATTATGTTGTTGTGCAGGATGACTCGTTTCACCATTATCTACTTTTTCAAATAAAGTGTTCAAACTAACAGCTTGCTTTGCAGAGTCATCTTCACAATTGAAACTTTCACTGTGAAAATTTATTAATCTTCTTATCAATAATTATTCAAATGTGTAACAGAAGTTATGGCAGTTTGGATTATTATTTCTATAATTATAAGCTCTGACCTGACCAAAAAAATTTTCTATAGGATCAGAGTTAAAATATCTTGGTCTCATAATGTTTAAATTGTTATCTTTGAAATACTGCCATAACCTCATATAACTTTTTAATGTAGTAATGAAATTTTTAACCGAGGGCACTGACTTTTCCACTCCTTTACTATCAACATATTTTAGCTTTTCTAGTGTTTCAATTGCTTTTGGCCAAAATTCATGATGATTGCTTTTCACAGTGACTGCTTTACGTAGATCTTTCCCTCTATTTTTTTTATTGCTGACTGACGCTCCATTGACACTGTCAAAAAGATTGTTACAAAACAAGACAACATCTGAAGTGTTTTTTAGTGTCGCACTGACTAGCCTGCCTTCAACATAATTTGCTGAAAAAATACATTATCCGGAGGACACCCTCTTGCGTCAGTCTGTTTCATAGGTCTGTTTTCTCTAATCTGTGGTCAGTTGCCCTTGGTTGGATTTGCGACTGTTGATTATGATTTTATTTTTATAGAATCAATTAAATTTTCTAATTTAAATATACTATTCTACTATTATTTCTTTACATAACATATTTAAGAAATAAGAGCATACTTCGACAAGAAAATGTCATAGTATTTTTTTTTTATTAATTCGCCTTTTAGTATTTATTAGTTACTGATTATTTGCACCATATTAAACAATTACATATATTGTATATTGAGATTAAAATGTCAGTTAAAAGAACTGCGACTACAGAACTTAATCATGATAATTGGGATCAAGATGATCAAGAACATGAAGAAATGGGAGCTTTTAAAACTGCTACGAAGGATGTTCTTGAAAAACGTGTTATCCGGACAGCTAAAAGACGAACCCAAGTAACTAGTGAAGAGGTATGATAGCTTAGCCACATCCACGATTTAACATATTAGAATTACATATTATATATTTATATTATATATTATAAGTATTTATAGGTTAAGTTGCTGTTCTTACTATTATTTTCTTACTTATTAAAGTATCTCGTCAATTTCAAGATTACCCTATTCAACATTAAACTGTAGAAATTCACTGTAATTGATGAGAGATAATGTATTTATTTCCACAAATTTGCGTAAGGAAATTTACCATTTCAAACTATTCTTTATTTTGTTAATAATAATAAGAGCCAATGTTGTACCCACATGTAGATTATAGTATTTGTTTTAAATACACCGTGATTACTGTGCAATTCATATTTTCTACCATTATTTAGTAGTGCCTCTTGTGTTATTTTTATTAAGCACTTTAATGCCAAGAAAGAACTCTACCATACCAGTAAAATAGCACAATAATGTATTTATCAGAACAATGAAGATTAGATGAAATAGACCCGGATTTTCTATCTTAAAACTTATATTGTTGGTTCAGTTCTAACAATGTTTAAGAGATGGCTCTCTAAATCAAAAGAAAAAAACATAGGATAGTTGTTGACATTCCTTAAGTTATAAGCGGAGGTCGGAATTAGGTACAGTTATTTATGTACTTGCATTGAAATGTTGATATTAATTTGGACCTTTTCGGGATTTCTAATGGACAATCCCGTGTGGTCAACAATATTACAAATAAATAACAATACAAACCTGGAGTTAATAAACATACATTACTCTAAAACCTTAACATACAATTTTTATTAGTTTACATTAATTCACAATACAAATTATTGATAATTAAATAATTCTCATATGCATATTTCAACTTTTTTATAAATACGAGCAAATAGGTACTTTTGCTTCTAGCCTAGACTCTTGCAGTTATTCAAACGGCTCATCAGAATCATTTTCCTTGTCCGATTCATTACCAGTAAGATTAAATATTCGCTTCCGACTTTACTGTATATCTTTTGTGAGAATTAAAATATATAACCATTAGCTTATCAATATTTTCTGGCTTCAATGAAAGAGACCAAATTTTGTCCATTCCGTTGAGCAGGAGTGCTCTGCATTTCTGCTATTGTACTGGCATTTTGTAACTTCAGACATCCAATGTCATTGATGTAAGTTTGGCAATGTCCCGTGTGCATTAGATTAAATTGTCTAAAAGTAAATAACATTTTATTTAAAAAATCACAGGAGCTTTTTCTTGAGCCATATCCATTTTCATCTTTTGCTGTATGAAATTAGTGTAAGTACATGAATAACCTACGGTTATAAGTACAATAAATTACATTTAATAAATCACAACAATTACAAGGGAATATTAGATTAATTATTTAATAACTAAGATATTGATTGATTATATAATAAAAATTAAACTAATAGTTTTATGACTTACATAATTAATTTTGCACAACTCATAGCTGCAACGGCGCACATGATTCTCCATATTTTATATTCTGTCACTAAAACTATATTAGGTCGAACAGTAATGCACTCATGTTGCGAATGCAAAGTTGAGGATGATGGATGAGTTATTTGATTGGATGGAGCTACTGAGTGAGACCATACAATAATAAATAAACTAAGGCTGTTGCTATGAACCAGCCACTTGACTGCTTGCCTTGGAACCATCTGATATTCAGTGTAAGTATATAAATAAATAAAGAAAGAAAAACCTTCATTTATTTTGAACCACACAACAATACTAATAATCAAAATACATGATACCAAAACTGTGGCGAGCTCAGTATAAGTAGCTAGCAAAGCCGTAAGTCTAAAAAACGAATATATATATATATATGGCTATTATATATATATTATATAGATTAGTTATTATTGTGTTTTAAATAAATACATTTATTAACTTTTAAATAAAGATATGTAATAAATCAAAAAGTGTGTATCCAGGAGATATATAATAATGTATATAATACTAGTTGGTGAAGTGACTTCATCTGGGCCTATATTTTATTGTGATGTATCTTATTGTAAAGTTTCAGTAGTTTCTACATGAACATCCAAGTAATAAACATTCATCCATACTTACAAACTTTTGCGTTTGTAATATTAGTAAGGTTTTGTATGGTAGCAGATTAGCAGGCAAATAGTGATTAAATCAACTTTTTTTTAATATTACCATATTTTTTTGTGCTGATATAATGACAAATTAGGTATGATGCATGCAATTAGGTTAAATACCTTCATCACTGGCAAAATAATTCAATTATTCCTTATATGTATAACATTTACAAGTGTATTATTTATTAGATTATATATTAATACAATTCCATAAGTATTATACTTAGATATCTGTAAATATTGCCGCATGAAAATATATAAATATTAGTGGCAACATATCTACCATAACATAAGATAGGCACTTTTGATGATGAATAAAATTAAATAGACTTTTTGACAACTATTAGGATATGAGTGATGACTCACACTCTTCTTCGGTTTCATTTCTTTGATATTCTTTTTGTTTCCACCATTTCGCTACAGAACTGGCAACTCCTCCTTTAAGCCTAGGCATTGTATTCTGTAAAATATAAATTAAATAAATATTTTATAGACAAATATATTGTTATGTAAACGTGAGGTCCGTTGAGACAAAGAAAAAAAAATATTTATTTATTTCAAGCAGTCGCGCGATATTTTGTTTATGGCCAAAAGTATGTAGAAGGGGCATCGATTCAACGTCCCGCGACTGCTTGAAGGTTTAGAAAATTGCAATTAAAAGAAAAGAAATAAGACCATTATTATTAATTAAACACACTATTAAAATACTCATTTGATATTTCACAATAAAGGCTCAGATAACTTTTTTATTCTTCGTTTCGAATCGCTTGTTTCGCTGTTCAAATCAAATATATTCAGAGAGGAATATTTTCTTTCTTACACCTAGAATATTCTCGATATTATCGTCCGCCGTAACAATAGGTTCTGCAGTTGTAGCATACGTAGTAAAGGCGCGAAATTTAAAAACTTAAAGTTTAAAATGTTTTCAGAACTAATTTGAATAACTAAAAGTATGTCGCTTTAACTCCAAAATATAAGCTAGCTACTGCTGTATAAAAACACAAAATTCAATAACTTTATTATAGTAACAAATGTAATTTAAGACTATTGAAATTGGAATTTCAGGGTCCGAAACTAGTCAGATAAAGTCGGATTTTTGGGCATTGGTCAGTTAAAGTCAGGTTTTTTGGAAAATGGTCAGTTTTGTCAGATTTTTTGACAAACTGTATTTTTTTATGAATCATTGACTAGCCGTCGTTTTCTTTTAGTGTGAACATAATGCACGCCCAAGTGCGCACATTGCTTTGATCATTAGTGATGGTTTGAGGGCAACCGCCAAGGATGCTCTATTATGATGTAGGCATAACCCCACCATAATATTGATGCATCATGATATTGTGAAGGGATCTATTTTTCTTTCAGTCTTGTTAATGTGCATAAAAATTAACTCCTTCAATTACTTTTGGCTTTTAAATAACTAACTATGCCTGGCTTTTACAAGTTTTCCTAGTTCAATCTGATAATAGGGTCTTGGACTGTAGTAATAAAATGATATGTTGTTTTGTACAGGGATAGTGTATGCGGTTAGAATTAATTATTAACAGGAATAATTAGATAACAATCATAACTTTTCTTTATTTTTAACATAATAAATTATTATTTTTAATGTGAAAGTCACGTGACTACAAACGCCAATCACAGCGCGTGACGTCATTTATCATTGTCAGTTGTCACCTACTACTAAGTAGTAGTCTTGTTTACATTGTTTGTGATTTCAAAACCTCGTTTATTTCTTGCATATTTTCTGTGATTTAAAGTTTTAGTCGTTTGCTTGAAGTAAAATTTCAGTTTATTTACAATGGCAAAGAAATTCGTAAGATCTGATAGTTCAAATTTGCCACGTATCGACGTCATGATAGTGGCAGAATGTTTCGTTAAAACCCTGATTTTATCTCATCGGAATTCAGAAATGTAAAAACTGTCGCGTAAGTATTATTACACACATGAAATATGAATAAAATTTCTTTAAATTTGATTTTAAGTGACCCATGGTTGGTTGCAATGTAACCTTAAATGTATTGTTTTTGTTTTAGATCGTGCAAATGCATACTTACATCAAAATAATCTCACAAAAGTAAATCATCGACTTTATTGATTGATTTTTCCAGTCTCGTCTTGCCAGTACCATCCATTTTTTTCACATATTTATATCATGAGGCACAGGTATAAATAGTTTATCAGGTGTCTTATTTGTATTATTTTCGCACAGGGGAACTGAACAATACTGATAATATTTAATTGCACTCATTTTCGATATAGTTTACGAAATATAACCGAACGTTTACACACGCTGTATCAATGAGCAAGTAACCTCTGTATGATAAATGACGTCATAATCGAGACATAATAAAAGAGTGGTGTTTTAGCGCGAAATTCAAATGTAATAAATAATTATCAATTTTTTAAAATTACTTTATGTAATTTCAGTAGGAAAATATTTTTAGCAGCTTTTTAGATAAGTAAACAATAGGTTGAAATGGTTTTCATGAAACAGTCCAAGACCCTATTGGTGGTAGTTGAATTATTGAAATTGTAATCATTAGTGCCCACTTGCCCAGGTGATGATGATGATTTGAGGGCATCCACCAATGATGCTCTATTATGTTGTGGGCATAAGCAGCATAATATTGGTGCATCATGATATAGTTACGAAGCTATTGAGCGACATACATCAACTCAAAAACATAAAGAGAAATGTAAAGTAAAGTTGTCAGTTTCTCAACTGCATCTTGCAAGTGTCCGGCCCAATGTTGAGACGGTGGAGGCTAATTATTTAATAGTATTTATTATTTTTATACCTTACACCTTTAAAAAAAATCTGTGGAAATGGTCAGATAATGTCAGTTATTTTAAAAATTTGGGTCAGCAAAATCAGATATTTTGGACCGTAAATTTGTTTCGGCCCCTGGAATTTTAAATTTCGCGCCATTACTACACATGCTGCAATTGCTCGTAGCGCCTATCGAAATGCACCCCAAATAATCGTTGTGCCTTTAAGTTCATATTGTGTACAATGAATGAAGCGCAATTACTCGACAACAGATGGTGCCACTACACTTAATTTCCAAGTCGAAGGGTTTTGTGTAAAAAAGTATTTACTTGTAAATTGTAGCCCATGTTATCTAACTGATAAAAAAAAATAAGGGTTGCAAAAGCCTTATACCTTATATAAAATATGAAAGTTATACCCTTAAAACATGCCCTTCAGGTTAAAACGGGAACTTTATTGTTCGAGGTGAATAAAGGGCTGTCACACTATATAAGTCCCTTTATCGTGCTGGGACTGGACGCCTTTTTAAGTTTTATCGGCACACACATTTTATCAATTTATTTTTATTATATATAATGATAATGATGACTATTATCTTCTTTTGCTGTTATTTATTTATAACTTTATAAATAACAAAAATATTATCAAGCTTATATATTATCAATAATTAAGCTAATTTCAAAGTAGGTACCATTATTTCAATTATTAAAGTAAACTAATATCTACTACAAAACTTGCCTCACTAAATCAGAAAATGTTAATGTCTACCAACATCGGCTCCTCTAAGACATTTTTACTTGCTAGCCTGACTTAATTAGAGATGAGTGTAAAGAATTTAATCGTGAACAATTTCGGAAACATTAAATAATCACATGTACTCCTGTATTTTGAAATAAGTTTACCCTTCTGCTAACATATGTGTTTTATTCGGAAAATCATTTATGACTGCATTGTAATCGTTATTATAGAAATTATCAAAACACGACCCACATACGATGGTATATCTCAATCTGTAATCATGTCTAGTTTGAACCTTCAATCTGTATTAGAAGGCCAGTGCCTAATTCACTAATCGATGAATCACCGATGAAGTGTATAACCCAACTAAATTTGACAATTTTTTAATAAATTTTGTTTGATTTTCTTACAGGGTCAAAGAGGTGTTTTTAGTGGATTCAGTGGATTTAACAAAAATCGGCCATCATCATTTGACTTTTTATCTAATTTGACAAATGGAAACAAATTGAATGGTTCACCTTCCAGTAAAAGTGATGCAGCTGTCACATCAAATCTTTTCTCTAGTAAGGCATCTATAAGTAGTTCTTCAATATTTGGCATGCTTTCAACACCTACGTCAACTCCAAAAGCAAGTTTTGGATCACCAAATCAGACTTCATCAATATTTAGCGCAGCACCTGTTGAAACTGCACCATCAGTTTTTGCTACTTCTAAAGCAGATTCAACTGTTGGAGAAACTTCATTTAAAATTAAACCTACATCTAGCTCTACAGACCTTAATAGTGAGGATGTTAGTAAACCCATAAATGTGACTGCAAATCTTCCTAGTACTCAGGTAACATCAACATTATTTGGCATGTCATCAGCAGACAACAACGCGAAATCATTATTTTCAAGTTCAAATAATATATCTCCATTTTTGAGCCAGCCTGTTGCAAAGCCTTCAACAACACAGAGTAATTTTGGAATAACAACAACTGTCACATCTAAAATGGGTGAGAATGATAAAAATGATTCTAATGACGATAAAAAATTACAATATTATGCTAAATTAAAAGGTCTCAATGAGTCAGTATCTGAATGGATTAAGAAACATGTGGATGAGACACCTCTATGTATATTGACACCAATATTTCAAGACTATGAAAGATATTTAAAAGAAATGCAACAAGAATATCATGGTAAGTCTGATAAGACTAATGAAATCAACACAGAAACTAAATCTATGAAAGACACAAATAATGATAAATCATCTGACTTGCCCACCTTTAATAAATCACCATTTTCAAAAACTGACACAAATAAAAGTAGCCCGATTGGTTTTGGAAGCCAAAGCAAATCTCCTTTGGGAGAAAAATCTGCCTTCTCATTTGGTGTAAAACCATCAGAATCTGCGCCAATAACCACACCAGCTAATACATCATTTTCATTTGGGATAAATAAGTCGAATAAAAGTGACTTGACCACGTCAAACATAAGCTCAAATGGCAATACCCCATTTTCTTTTGGAACAGGTAAACCATTTAGTTTTGGCTCTAGTATACAGAAACCTGCAACTGAAGTTGCAGAAAATGGTGAAAATGAAGAAGAAGAGGAACCACCTAAAGTAGAGTTTGTACCAATTGTTGAAGAAAACAGTGTTTATGACAAAAAGTGTAAAATTTTTGCAAAAATAGATGGAAACTTTGTTGAGAAAGGTCTTGGTACTCTTTATATCAAAAAAGTTGAGGAGACTGGGAAACATCAATTACTAATACGTGCTAATAATAGCTTGGGAAATGTACTGCTGAATCTTATTTTAGTCTCATCTATACCAACACAGCGTATGGGTAAAAACAATGTTATGATGGTATGTATTCCAACTCCAGAAGCTAAACCACCACCTACTCCACATCTCATTCGGGTCAAAACATCAGAAGAAGCAGATGAATTATTAGAAACCTTAAACAAATACAAGACATAATAAAAATCTTGACTAAGAATAAGCCATATTTTTATTGCTCATAAGTAATGTAAAAAGTTTTGTATGTTAATATTATTTTTCTGTATATTATGTGTCATATTTCCTAGAAAGTATTGACGTTTTTTTAATTTAAAACAAGAATATCTTGTGTATAATAAAAAATACACCGATTGAATGGAATGTGAAAAACAATATTAAACAAAACAACGTGTAAAGCTTAGTACCTATATTAAAGATAATTTTCAAAAATCGTGTATTAAAAGACATTATTTTTTTTTCCTTTTCGAGAGAGGAAGGCTGCGAATCCTCATGGATACCCCTACAACGGCAAGTTTCACGGTGATTATGTCGGACTCCTGGTGAATCGAGGCGGCTCGACCCAACAGACCTACCGATTAAACTCGGCCTAAGCCGTTGGTCCTATTGACCCTATGGATTGACGTAATAAGGAAGACCGCACCTCGGTAGAGGCACAGTCAGCGCTGCCCTATAAAGAGAGCATATGCGCTAGAAGAGGCACGGTCTACCAAAGTGGTTCCGGCCTATGTTTATGGGAACCCACTCGTGGCTAAGCAGAAGGGAATGGCAAGGGGCGCGACGGCTGAGACGCCGCTACTAGCAGGTTGATGGTCCTGCGTTGAGTAGGGAGATCGCTAAGGACGTGTAGCGGTCTACGAATCCTCTGCCGATTTTGATTGAAATGGTTCGCTGAAGGCAGTATTTAACTGAAATATAAGGAACTCTCGGCTTAACTAAGAAAAAGACATGGTAAACATCTTGCATGTTATATTACAAATTGTTTAGTTGGAAATGTAGATCATGCAGCACACTATATATAGCCTGACTAGAAAGAATGGCGCAAATTTAAAAATTCTTGGGGTTACAACATAACAGTTAAATTGATTTATTCGTCGATATGAATAAGATTTTAATTGTCATAAGTTTAAAGTATATTTTGACGTCATTAAGTACACCTGTAAAGGATAACGCTGAATAAAGATTAATTTCTTTTGTATTAATAAAAACTACTGTAAAATACGCCGAATATTTTACTTTTTTAGATTTTTTTTTTAATTTCATTTTTGCTAGATTTCTGTGTGGAATGACAAGAAAGGATAGAGTGAGAAATGAATATATCAGGGGAAGTCTAAATGTAGCCCCTATTGTTGAAAATTGGTTGTCTGTAGAACTCCGTCTACTGCCGATATTTGAACGTGACAACGTCTATTACTAGGTATTTTTTTCTGGGTGCAATGAAATTATTTAAAATAAAGTAATGTAAAACATTTATATTTTTATTTAATAGTTTGTTTAAATTTTCTGCTTCTGAAGTTATACATAAATTAATTATTATGAGTAATGTGCGTGGCTCCGTGTGGCGTCATATTCGGCCGTTACGGTGTTTTCGAGAATGACTCCACGCACTACCAATTTAATAGACGTTGTCACGTCAAAAATAATATCAAATAAACAAAATTAATTTGAATAATCCAAATGTTAATTCAAAAAAATGAATTAATAATTAATAGCAATATGTCAAATGACTTATTTAACAATTTTATCTATGAACACTAACAATATTTAATACACAACATTAATTCGATTATTCCGAATATTAATTCAAAATGTTAACTTACAGGAAAAATTATTTAAAATAAAGTAATGTATAACATTTATATTTTTATTACGTTGCCGGGTGGCGTCAGATCGGCCGTTACGCCGTTCGTGGACTCCGTGTGGCGTCAGATTCGGCCGTTACGGTGTTTTCGAGAATGACTCCACGCCGTACCAATTTAATAGACGTTGTCACGTCAAAAATTGAGTTCCTGGTATGGTTGCGTATAAAGAAGAGGGAAAGATCATGTTACTGAGAAAGTTATGGATATGCAAGTAGATGTGTGTGCGGGGAGAAGACTTAAGAAATGATGGATGGACTGGGTGAATGTTAACCTTTTTTTTCTCAAGGGGAAATGCACTGTGACACCGCGCTGGCAAGGCGCGGCAGTGTGTGGGGGCTCTCCGGTCTGAAAAGACCGGGCTACCCACTAAAACCCCCCGGTGTCCTCCAAGCCCATATTAGGGCGCGTGACGGGTTGCGCTTTCGCGATTCTACACGCCCACATATATATTACAAAACTTGTACCATAGGTTAACACCTATGGTACAAGTTTATGTATTCTAATATAAATGAAACTACAATGTTTCTAATACATAAAACAAACATATGTAGTAACATCATTCTGAATCGCACTTATTGATTCTATTGACCTATATGCCTATATGTATAAAAGAATCCTTATTCTCATATCTACATTCTATATACATATAGGGGAATTCTATCTATATGTTTACACAAGGAAACCGTATTGTCATATAGACATTCGATTCACACATAGGGGGATTCTACCTATAGTTGAGCCAAATAAGAGAACGAATGTTTACCAACAAAGTATTGCCTAGCAACCACTGACAGGCATATATTAATAACCTTTTTCTATCATAATATAGTTTTATTGCTTTCGAATTTGTGATACCTACTTACCTGTTTAATATTATAGCGTAGTAATATTTTACCATTAATTTCCGACTGACTGTCGCGGTCAGACTGTTTAATAATCTCTAATAAAATAATAAATGCGAAAGTCTGTTTTTCTGTCTGTTACCTTTTCACGCTGAACCAATTTAGATGAAATTTGGTTCAGAGGTACGTATTGTGAGACCTGGGAAAAGACATTCTACTTTTTGCCATGGGAAAATTGAATATAACACTGGCGCAGCCACGGGTGGAAACCTAGTATATCTACACTAAAATTATAACGAGGAAATATTTGTATTTTTGTAATATATTTCTTTCCTATGGGAGACTTTGTTATTAATATGTTCATATGTATTGCGGCCAGATACAATAATGTCATTTAAAGAACATTACAATATAATATGATTTTTTACAACGGGAAAACAACATGTCCACCGTTGCGAAGATGGTGCAAACCACTAGTACCACACAACCACACAACCACTAGTTCAGGAAGCCTGCCTGGGCCACCACAAGCTTTAGAATAGGTCAGGTCTCATCAGGCTAGAGGGATTTGATGGTTCTTACCCCGTAGGATGCATTTATAATTTGAACATATTCATCTGGTAATATTTGTGTACAAGGAAGATATAAAATAATTTCACTTAAATGATGTTATTTTTTATAAATAAAAAAACCTTGTAGGCTAAACGTGATTGTTTAATTTTGATATAATTACATGATATTTTTGACAATCTTACGATGACAAATATGTGTCTCTTTTTATTAACTTATGGTTAAACATATAAAACCTCAATATCCTCCCCACCTTGAACCTTCAGGTAGAAAGGACAAATTAATTTAATGCAAACAACAAACAAACAAATTGCAACAATCATAATAGAATTGATAATTAGTAGGTACAAAATAAAATATTTATTTACCAAACAATGTGTATTGATCATACAACACGTTTGGTTTCACGACACGACCAGAACGGGTGACCCTTGGCGCATCTGCATTGAAGTCAGCAGTTTTAGAAGAGTTGGTGTCTATCTCTTTTGTGACAATTGGATTGTCTTGGCTAACTTCGAGACGATATAAGCGTTGCAATGCCCTTGTAACTTCGCCGGATGCAGTTTTAACACGAGCTACTCTATTATGACCATCAGTTCCAGGAAATATATCCAGGACAAGACCTAAAGGCCAATTGACCCGCTTCGCATCATCTGATCCAATTAAAACCACATCACCTTTTTTTAAATCCTGGTGAGATTTACTGTTGCATGATTCTGTCAGTAACGATAAATACTCAGAACGGAATCTTTGTTTTAAGTGGATATTCAGAGTGTTTATATATTTCCAACGTGACGTTAAAATATTTCCATCAACATTATCCATAGCCTCCAATGAATTTTGACAACTATTAATATTCAGAAACATTTGTGGGGTTAAAGGTCTTAAATTCTCGGTAGAGTCAGTAATATATGTGAGAGGGCGTGAATTAATTACCGCTTCTGTTTCGCATAGAATAGTGTGCAGTTCATTTTCTTGCAATGCTGCCTTGCCTAAGACTCTTCGTAAGATCTCCTTTACTGTCCGAACCATTCTTTCCCAAAATCCTCCCCACCATGGCGCTGAGGGCGGAATAAATCTCCATTCAATCCTTTGAATTGATACTCGTTTTGCTAACTCCTGCCAATCAGTGCCGTTAAGAATATTTGCTGCTCCTCGGAGATTAGTACCGTTGTCACTATATATCACTCGCACTTTCCCTCTTCTAGATAGAAACCTTCGTAACGCCTTCATAAAATCTTCCGTGGATAGTGATAAAACATATTCAAGATGAATCGCGCGATAAACTGCGCAAGTAAATAACACAATCCAACATTTTTGTTGAGATTTTAGAAGTAATGGACCTGCGAGATCAACGCCTGTTACTTCGAACGGAGAACCACAATTTATTCTGTTTAAGGGTAGAGGTGCTTGTGGAGCTGAGCAGGCAGATGCACCATACCTTCTGCATACTACACATTGTCTAACAATTTTTTTGGCAAGTCTACGGATACCAATTATCCAGTACGTTTCACGAATGTTGTTGATTAAGCTTTGTGATCCGATATGTAGCTGTTCAACATGTTTCCACGTAACAAGCCTTTCCACAATGACATTCTTCGCGTGTAATAAAATTGGGTACTTAAAATCCTGAACGTCATCGGAAGCAGTAAGACGAGTACAAATTCTTAGAAGACCATCATCATCTTCAATGGTACGTATATTAACTTTAGCATCATTTTCTCTTTGAATTATTTTTATTATGCACTTTTCAGCTTGTTTGTACTCTACAGCCGAAATATCTCCAATTGTATCAGCTTGTCTTTTACATTTATTTACAAATCTCAGACACCAAGCAACCATACGAACTATTTTATTATATTTACTAAAGTAAGTAAGTTTTTCAGAAAATGTATCTATATATTTACATTATTTACATTGACTAAACATTCCTTTTTTACCTCTTTCAGAACCTCTTTTTCATCGGCCACTTCTGTGTATAGAGGCCATGCACTTCGAGATCCTCGAAGCCACTCAGGACCACTCCACCAATTACTTTTCAACAGTTTCTCTGCATAACAGCCTCGCGATGGAAGATCTGCTGGATTAACATTACCAGGAACATGATGCCAATTATAAATTTTACTATACTTCAAAATTTCTCTTACTCGATTCTGTACAAACACGCCAAGACCTTCTCTGCGCTTCAGCCAAGCCAAAACAATGCTCGAGTCTGTCCAATAAAACTCCTTACACTCTAAATTCAACGCTTCTTTAACCTCTAACATTAATCTGGTTCCCATCAAGGCTGCAATTAATTCTAATCTAGGCATGGTTACACGCTTGGTTGGAGCTACTCTCGCCTTAGCTAGAATTAATTGTACGCAGACTGATACAGAGCTCTGTGAACGTAAGAATATGCAACAAGCATAGCTAGTTTGGCTGGCATCGCTGAACATGTGTAAAGTGTTTACACTTTGGTCCAGATCAAATTGACTAAGACGTCTTGGAATCTTACACGATTCTATTAAATGTATTTGACTAACCCAGTCTTCCATTATCTTATTTAGGTCTTGCGGTAAGTTCTGATCCCAGTCTATGTTTAAAATCCAACATTTCTGAATCACGAGCTTAGGAATGACAGTGACTGGAGACGTAAAACCGACTGGATCGAACACGCTTTGTGCTAACGATAGAACACGTCTTTTTGTAAAATTAGTCTGCTGATCATCATCTCTGTGTGGCATTTTACAAAACATTTCATCACGAAGTGGATCCCATATTAAACCAAAAACAGAAACACTTAAAATCTCACTGTCTGTTATTACAGGTCCGGTAACCCAACATCGGAGTTCGAATTGTCCATCACTCATAATGCTTTTTGCCTCTGACATAAAATCATTCATATTCTTCTCGTTTTTAACACTCACGACGCAATTATCAACGTAGAATGATTTCCTTAATATTGCCGCCGTAACCGAAGTATATTTGTCAAGATGGTGTAATATTGTTGCAGACAATAGGAAAGGACTCGCAGTTACACCAAAAACGACGCGTTTGTGCCTATATGTCTTTAATTTTTTATCACCGCTATCAATATTAGACCACCACAAAAATTTTAAATAGTCGCGATCTGCTGTATTTAATGATATCTGCAGAAAAGCTTTTTTTATGTCTGCAGTTACACCGATCGCATTCATACGAAATTGTATTAATAATCTAGGTATTTTCTCTATTAAATTTATTCCTTTGTCTAGACATGAATTGAGAGATAATCCATTAAAATCCTTGGACGAAGCGTCGAAAACTGGTCGAATTTTGGTAGTCATACTAGATTCCTTAACGACTGCGTGGTGTGGGAGATAGTGACCAACGTTATAGTTGTCATCAATAACCTCTTCAATAATATGCTCTTTAACCCACTCCTCGAAAATTAAATTATAGTCTTTAAGGATTCCTAGTTTACTAAGTCGAGAAGTTGTAGAATTTAGTCTCTTTAGTGACATTTCAAAATTAGTTCCTAATGTTTTCGAAGACTTCTTCCAAGGTAATCTTACCTCATATCTCCCATCGTCGTTTATGCAAATAGTACTTTCGAAGCGCAGTATTGCGTCGGACTCTATCCTTTTCTTACTCACAGTTTCTGCTGCATCTCTAATGCCAAAAGTTTCCAATGCCCAAAAATCTTCTACGGTACAACAAAACGTGTTTATGTTCATGCCTGAGAGATAGACACCAGCTGTTGGACCCTGAATCGTCCACCCGAGTTTGGTCTCCACCGCAACCATATTATCGTCAACTCGTACTAGTCGTCCCGTGAGTAAGGCACCTAGAACATCAGAGCCAATGAGCATAGCAATATCAGTTACATCATCAGAACAGTCTGAAATATCAATACCTAAACTATGTAATCGAGTCAAAACTTCACCAGGTTTCAATCGTGGCAAATATCCACAGATGATGCCTTGCTCTAATACATTTAAACAACAAGAATAACTATTATTTAAACTACAAATATTTACAGTATATACATTATGCATGTGTTGTTTTATTACCGAACCTCCAAATAAATTGTGACTGAGTTGTTGTTGACCGATTGGCCTTAAATTTAACTTATTTACAACGTCAGATAAAATAAATGAACGCTGAGCACCAGAATCTAATAAGACTCGAATCTTGGCAACACCTGAATTTGAAACAATATTTACCTTTAATGTCTGCAACAATACAGTCTTATCATTTACGGGACTTAATGTTTGTGTAATAGCTACTGACTCAGTTTTCGTCTCTTTCCCTGCAGTAGATTTCCTGGTACTGTCACACATGATGGGAAAGTGTCGCTTCTGACAGATTACGCATTTAGGATGCTTCCGACATTTCTTCCAATAGTGACCCGTATTTAAACAAATTCCACATGCTCTCTTTTGTTTTATAATTTCGATTCGTTCTTCCAGACTTTTATTTACTGCCACTACACATTCGGAGCTCGCATGAGAAGTTTTTTCACAAAATAAACAGGCTTTAGTGACATTTCCTTCGTTATGTTTATTTGGATTTGTGTGCTTTACCTTGTCACAAGTTGTAAAACATGACGTTGATGGAAGAGAAGGGTTAACAATTTCGCTAGAAAAACCTGTGCGAGCTAATCGTATCCTTTCATCCGACTCTACTTCCTGTTTTATAAACTCTAGCAATTTCGAAAGCGGCTTAGTTTGTTTGTCCGTACGAAATGTAGACCTGTGCCATGCTTTCAAAAGATCCTCTGGCAAAGCAGACTCAACAAGTGGGTATAAGAAGGCTGCATATGTATCCTGTGTAACGTTCATGCTGTCGAGTGCAAATATTTGTGTTGTTATTTTGTCATACAACGAACGAATCGGTATTTTCTGACCTCCCTTAGCTTGAGCTAGTACTAAGACCAATAACTCACGAACATAATGCTATTATAACATCGTCATTGGCAAATCTTTCTCGGAGCTGTTCGATTGCACTGTCATAATTATCACCGCATGGTGGAAAACTCTGGATTAGTTCCTTTGCTGCTGAGCCTGGCTCCATACACTGTAGTAAATACTGAAATTTATCATCCTTATCTATTAAATCGTCATTGTGTATTTTTTTAAATTGTGTCCAGAACGCTAACCACTTTTTAATTTCTCCATTGAATGTCGGCAGCTCTAGTTTAGGTAAAAAATAATGACGCCGATTAATTACATCGCTTTTCGATGATGCTTGTTCATTAAGCTCTTTGGAGATGTAAGTGCGCTTGGAATGTGTGTCAATGTTATTAAGCTTGAACCAGTTATCATATTTCTGCTCAAGAGTGTACCATTGAGTCATGTATTCGTCAGACGCGTCTACATCCTGCTCAAATTGAACCTCATGCCTGTCTGCATCATCGAGCCACAAATTCAGTACTTTATTCTGTGCTACTTGTAATTCTCCATATATGTTAGTAAGTTTTTTAAATTCAGCGCAAATTTCAATATAATTTTTTGATGTACTTACTAAATCCTCAAGTTTCTTCGCACAAATTGTAAAGCGACGGCGCGCAGTCGACCGTTCAGCCTTTGCACGGTCCATAATATATTTAATCCCACGGTCGCCAGATATAAATAATTTCACTTAAATGATGTTATTTTTTATAAATAAAAAAACCTTGTAGGCTAAACGTGATTGTTTAATTTTTATATAATTACATGATATTTTTGACAATCTTACGATGACAAATATGTGTCTCTTTTTATTAACTTATGGTTAAACATATAAAACCTCAATAGAAAATTTACTAACCAAAAAATAATAAGTAACAATAATAAAACGAACTTTGAGAAAACACAGGAATAACACGACAGTACTTGAAAGCAGGTAGGTTATGACCACTAATTATGACGGCCATATTGCAAACATTATACGACAAATAGTTTTTCTACGTTCGTTACTGCCGTTCAGTAATTCATTCCTTTATAAAGTGAGATATAATTATAATATTTTTATTTAAATAATGTAGTAATAATTTAAACTAGTGATTTTTACTTAATAACATAAATATCAATTATATAGTTGCCACAGAAACATTAGTAAAAAGTGAAAATAAAAAAAGATTTGTATTTATGATTTGCAACAAACGGAACATAGAATTTTCGATCATGGTCGGATTAAAATGCAAATATATGCTACTGATTTAAAAAGGTGGCTAAGTTGAAGCGAATACGTAAAAAAATGTGGTCTATTTCAGTTGATAGTTTAGTATAAAAGTGCCGACTATAACCGAAAATGTTTATTACATCTGAATTTCACTTATGTCATCATGATTATAGGGTTTATCAAAGTAAAATTAATTATGTTTTTATTTATAAATTCATTTATGTGGAAGTTTCTTAAATGTTTGTAGTAGTATGTTTTAGAAAAAAAATATTATAATGGATCAGTCATGAAAACATTTTACAAATACAAGATAACGACAAGATAATTGACGTTTTTTTGAATTGAGTTGTGATAACCTAAACTGGTTTGTTTACATTTATTCGTTTCCTTAAATAAACGAACTATATATGTCTATACAAGGAAAACCGTACTCCCATATATACCTACATTCTATTCACATATAAGGGAATTCTACCTATATGTGTATACAAGTAAACCTTATTGTCATATGGACATTCTATTCCCATATAGAAGGAGTCTAACCTATATGTATATACAGGGGAAAACTACATCCCTTTAAGAACCTCCACCATTCTACCCCTCACAGTCCTTCCCAAGCTACCATTATTATCAGCCTAATTACACATTTCTTTCTTTTAGTCTCAATCACTTTTACTCTACGGTCAAGTTCTTATAGTATAACACAGAGAACTCACCTAATTCTTACTCTTTACTCCTATCTCGTTAATGTTATTTCTTATAATGACTATCGTGTCGTGATCCAAAAATACTCTACCTTCTCTCTATGCCAAAATATGTGTATAAGGCCCTTAAAGAATGTTGAATGTTGCTAAAAAGAAATTAAAGATTTGTCTATTTTATTGTTTAGAATTACTATCTGTATTTTAGTACTTCTCATATCTTTCGCGACAAGTAAGTCATCAATAATAGTGTACGTAAAAAGGTTCCTTAATAACATTTACTTAATATTACCTTCACCTTCTTTCTCAGACTTAATGGGGAACATGCAATTATAATATTTATGAAAATTGTGTTATTAAGATGCTAAGAAAATATAAAAGTAAGGGCCACTGCAAGGTTTATATTTAAAATAATGTTTTTTTTTTTTATAATTACGAATCTAAAGTAACGTGAAACGGAACGGATTTAAAACACCAATCAGCGTTCAGTGACGTCACTCCTGTTATGACAACTTATTTGAGGTTATAAGTAGAGGTGTAAAAGTAACGGAAAAACACGTACCCGTATGTATTCGATACTATAGCAATCAGAACTCGTTACTTTCGTATCGTTACTCGTTACTTTCGTATCGTTACTCGTTACTTCTAATACCTCATCAATGTTATGCTAGAGAAATTAATCGTAATCGACGTTCGGTATGACGTCCCGGCGCGCCGTAACATACGCAGTCTACAAATTCAAATTACGAATGTTGCGATGCCGCGCCTAGTACATATTCCTATAAGAATATGTACTACAAAAACATACAATCAGCAAGAAACGTTTCAATACACGCATCAACGGTACTTTGCGTGACTGAAACTGTATGTTGCCAAGATACGAAACATGCGAGTAACGAAATGTATTCGTGAGGAACGTTTCGTCACTCAGTACTAGATGGCGTACCCGTTACTCGGTAACGAATACATACGGTTTGCTACGAATTGCGTTTTTTGAATAAAATGGAAGTTGGGTTTGCCAAAGCAGATTCTAGGACTGCCAAAAGTTAATATTGACATGGTAGTGACATTTTTTGCCGAAAGTGCAGTTTACAAGTATAGAAATCAAAGGGACTAAACAAAAAGACATTGAAAAGTTTGGGTAAGTGTTAGGTGTAACTGTTTCTTTTGTGTACAAGCAAATTAACTAAGTTTACAATAAATATATCCGCCGTCTTATGTCAAAGTGGTGTTCACAGCATCGAATAAATAAATAAATTAAGTCTTTGGGGAATAAATGTCATTTCTCTTCGCCGCTTGAAACCACATTTTTCTCAGATTTGGGTTAGAAGGTCCAGTCAAAAACAATTTATTAGGAAACTTATTTGAAGTAGATGGACACACTGGCACAAAACATACGTCCATACGCCTTTTTTTTCGGAGTATCAATCGCATAGTTATGATCACCTTATGTTGTTGGTTTTTTTTTTATATTTGTTACAGTTACACCAATTAGCCTATCCCAAACTAAGCTCTATAAGGCTTGTGCTATGGGATCTAGGGTAACGGATAGACATACATATATATTAAACTCTTTATTGCACATAAAAATTTACAGGAAATAATGTTAAATATAAAATATGTACATAGGTGGACTTATCCCTAATAGTGATTTCTTCCAGCCAACCTAACTGGGGATTTAGTCATAAAATTGCGGATACTACTTAAAATGCAATCAACAAAGTATAGAAAATTTACACTACACAAAACAAAGCAATACTAATTACTTTCCTTAAAAAATACTAACTACATCTATTACTATAAATACATAAATAACAGTATATATAACAATAATATATATTAATAATCATATAATATATATATATACATACACACATACATATATATATAAATATATATAAATATATATACATATTAACATACCTACAATATAAACATGACTAATTAATTGTTCGACTCAAGTTGCGATAAAAAATGCTCTTTCAGTCTAACTTTGAAGATTTCCACAGATCGACTATCACGAATACTCTCAGGCAACTTATTCCACAGGCGTGCCGCAGTAATAGTAAACGATTTAAAGAAAAATTTTGAATTGGAAGTTCGCTGCTCCAAGGTTTGGGTGACACATGTGCGTCTAGGATATGGTCTTTCGGGCAAGGAAAAGAAACGTGAACGAAGGTAATCGGGAAATTTTGGGTTATTGAGCACTTTGTATAGAAATGTGAGTATGTGCAAGTCATGTCTTTGCCTTATTGGGAGCCATCCAAGTCGTGCCCTATATTCCGATACATGGTCATACTTCCGCAAGCCGTAGATGAATTTGATTGCAAGATTTTGTAAACGCTCAAGCTTGTTCAACAGCTCCTGTGTAGCGTCCAAAAAGCAAACGTCAGCATAGTCAATTAAAGGCAAAAGCAAAATATGGGCAAGCATAATTTTGGTTTGGAAAGGAAGAAAAAATTGAAGTCGTTTGAGGGAGTGATATGAGAAATGTACTCTCCTACTCACATCCCCTACATGGGCTGACCACGAAAGATTGCTATCTAGAATGAGGCCAAGATTAGGTACGAACTTTGTCCATGTAGGGAATAGTTACTCCGTTGTAAACTACCGGGGTCATCGGTTGGTCAACTGATCTCCTCAAACGATTTACCCCAATCAAGATAGCCTGTGACTTAACTGGATTTACTACTAGTCCATATAGAGTGGCCCATTTCAGTATTGCTACAAGATCTGCGTTGATACGCTCAGCAGCCACGAAGATCTCAGCGACGGAGAAGTGAGTATATAGCTGAAGGTCGTCAGCATACAGGTGAAAAGAGCTATTAATCACGGTTGTTAAGTGATTAATAAATAGTGCGAAAAGCAAAGGTGAAAGTACCCCACCCTGTGGCACACCGGCATAAAGCTCACACCATTCCGAGGAAGCCCCCCCAGAACTTACACATTGTTTACGTCCTCGAAGATAAGACTCAAACCAAGGCAGAGCAGAATATGATACACACGACAACTCTAGAAATCTGAGCAAGATATCATAACAGTTAAATGCATTGCTGAAATCGAGCAATACCATTAAAGTGAGTTTTTTATTATCCATGGCCAGTCTTATGTCATCAGTAATATTCAGCAATGCACTAACCGTACTGTGTCCGGGACGAAACCCAGACTGAAAACTACTCAAGCGGTTGTTTCTACAGAGATGTGCATGCAACTGTCGCTGCACAGACCTCTCCGGACCTTGGAGAGAATAGGAAGAATAGATATGGGACGGTAATCAGACAAGGAGGTGGGATTGGGCTTTTTTTAGGAAGAGGTATCACATATGCACACTTCCAGGACTTTGGAAAAGTATTCGAGCGAAGGGAGAAATTTAACACATGCGTTAAAATGGGCAGTAAATGTTCCAGAATCGGTAGCAGCATATCACGACTGATATCATCACTGCCCACAGCTCTAGAATGTATAGCTAATAAATCTTTGCGGACCTCATCCTCGGTAAGTTCAATAAATTTAAAAGGATCGCAATCAGTGAACGTCGACGTAGAAAGAGACAAAAGAGATAATGCCTTGGAGGTACTGTTCAGAAGCAAAGGTGGAGAGGAAAATTGTGAGTTGATGGCATTCAAGTCAAGTTCAGGGTCACACTGCTTAGTCGTCACATCACAGACACCAATTGTCTCAAGAAAACGCCACGTCTGGCCAGGAGAAGCATCCTTTAATTTACTATGGATGTAGCGGCGTTTACTGTCTCGGCATTGTCGATTACAGTAATTCCGCAACTTTTTATATGTCAGAAGCCGCTCCTCCGTATAACACCTTTTAACTGCTAACTTTGCCTTATCACGCTTAGTCATTAGAACTTTCAGCTCCGGTGTAAGCCAAGGAGCCCGGAAATGCTTTACACGTACAGAACGTAATGGGGCATGAGAGTCAAAGAGTTGAACGATTTGAGTCGTCAGAATGGTCACCTTAGTGTCAACAGAATCAGACTCAAGGAGCTTCGACCAATCGATACCGGCAGCATCCTGTCGTAGCAAGTCCACATTGATATCGCGAAAATTTCTGCGCTGAATGACCCTGCTTTTACGTTTTGGTGGACGTAGTTTATATGAGGCGTGAATCACCTCAGAGTTGACGACACCTTGAAACTGGTGTGCTGTCCACTCGACTATGGAGGTCGTCAATATCACATCTGTCCAGCAAACGACAATAAAATTTGAGCCTAGTAGTGTTAACAACAGAATTATAATTTTGTTTATAGTCAATATTATATTCGGTTTAATATCATTTATTTCCATTAAGACACACAGTGTCGCTTACATGAAAACATAAAACTAGCAAGTAAAAAATATTCAACTATACCACTCACTGTTCCAATGCCAGTTCAACTTTTACCACTTTTATCCACATTCTACCCACTCTACCCGCAACCAAATCATAGGCACGGCACGGCACAATACTAAAAACTCGTCCCGCAATGATTGCGCAAAATCTATGTTGGTGTGTGGCTTAAGTTACGAGATGTTAACTAATTTTTACTTTGCAATTTAAAATTGGTTAATGAGAAGCACTAAGAAAAGAATGATTCATCTGTAACTACATAGTCAAATATTTTTTTCTTAAACATATTCAATATATTTCTGAAGAAAGCCCTGAGCCATTAATCGCAGTGGAAGCGTGCTGGGCCTATAACTCGTGAAGCTCAGATTTGGAGCGGCCCGACTGGGAAGGACAATCGCCTTACAGAAAAACGCAGCCAAATAACACCACTAGTATAATTATACTGGCTAGCCCAGCGCACGACGCACACGTCCACACATATGCAACGCAGATGTTTCACGCCGATTCTTTTGTTGTAGTAACCCTGGTTCTGCGGATTTTATGATTTCTAATTCGATCACGTAATGAAACTCCAAGCATCACTCGTCATCAGGCCCTTTGTAAATGGTCAGGTTTCGGTTTTATATGACAATACTGGCAACAACCACGAATCAAAGACTCGAGGCACTGCGGTAGATGGGCCGAAAGTACGCCACGAACTGTCCCAAACGCTGCACAGAGAGGTATTTGACCCAAAAAGCTGGCCAAAATCACTTTTTTAAATTAGTGCTACCCTTCAAAGCAATTTTTTTTTTAAATTAGTATAACCTCTCCATACAATAACAATAAAGACAAAGCTCTAGCGCCGCCCAACACGACGTAAGCTCAGTCGGAAGTTACCGTTCTGTTAAAGTGTACGTGTGATTGTTCGATGCGCTCAGATTTTAGTGTTCTAAAATATCTCCTATCTCGTGATTGAACGATTTTGTGTTGGTTTTCATTATGGATTCTGATTAACCAGGTATGTATTATATTTAGTACATAATTTCAACAGCTAATTTATTATATTATTTTAATTATATCCATAAGATGTAACCACGAAAAGAAACTCGTATAAAAACACATTTTGAGAAATCAAAGGACTTTTTAATAAGTTTCTCATCATTTCTAAGTCAAAATTTCTATTGTATGTTGTAAAGTAGACCTTATAGGATGTAATTAAAAACAAAACAGCCGCCCGAATACGCCCGCCTATTTTTCGTGATTTTTTTTCTGTAAACATATAAACTTTTACTTAACGAAATTTTACTTATATTTTATGTATTTTTGTTATAGGCTCGTCTGGAGTGAAGTTTTTGTCTCGAAATGACTTGTTCGATATATAGGAACGCTCAAACACCTCAATTTTTAACAAAAAGTTGAATTTTATGGAAAAAGAACTGATCAATCAGTATGATGAAAATGATCAAAATATTGCTAATATTAACAAAAATTGTCAGTTATAAAACATCAATTTAAACAAAAATGGACAGCTGCTCGCAAAACAAAGGCCAGAAACCAATGCGGAGTGGCTCAAAGGATACAAATGGAATATGCGCCTTACTGCTGAGGAGAAACAAATAGTCGAGAACAGAAAAAAAGACATCCAAGATAAGTTCCGCGAGCAACTTGGTCTATTAGTGGATATACCAAATGCAAACTTTGGCAACACCAATGATGGGAACACGAGTAGACGCTTTTTTGTTAACTATAACATATCTGCAGCAATTACCGGAATAGACTTAAATTTAATTTACAGATTTAAAATTATTTTAGACACATTGTGCTGTGGTTTAAAGATAAACATAGAGAAATTTGAAAATTATTGTCAAGAAACGGCTAAATTGTACGTTTCTTTATATAATTTTTACCCTATATCTCCGACCTTGCATAAAATATTGCGCCATGGGGCTGAAGTAATAACGGAAGCCATTCTTCCAATAAGACAATTGTCTGAAGAAGCTGCAGAAGCACGCAACAAACATATTAGAATGTTCAGACACAACTACACCAGAAAGTTTTCCCGGGTAGCTTGCAACGCAGATGATTTAAACAGGCTCCTCTTAACCTCTGACCTGTCCTGACGGGCATGAGGAAGAGGAAGAATAAAAAAAAATACAATTTTCAGCTGATCTTGTAAATTTATTAGTAGAAAGTGACATTTCAAATGTAAGTTTTTAAGATGAAAATGAAGAATAAATGATTGTATATATTACGTATGCCTTTTTTTTACCTTATTGAAGCAAAACCTTAAATAAAACATTGTTAGGCAGCCATTAAAAGTGTAAAATATTTTTGGCCAGCTTTTTGGGTCAAATACCTCTCTGTGCGCTGTACAGCCAAGTTGGATCATAGATTGACGTATTTCTGGAAGTTTGAACTATCTAAGTAGTTGGACAATTTATCGAGGTACAATCTACTCGTCGACAAATTCCAGTGTAGAGCATCGCAACATTGAAATTTTGTTTTAAGATTTATTTAAATAATTAATGAATATTTTTATCAGGTTCCGACTTATTCGCCATTGCTTGTTGAAATTTCCTGGCTGAAAATCCATATTTGTTCTAAATTGATTATCTATTTGCACGTATTTGAATTAATGTTTAATCTCCGCTAATATTGCTCACAATAATTGATTAATTTAATTAGATTTACAATAGGTTTTAAAGTAGGTGAAAAATGGGGGCGCAAAAAAAATATTTATTCTCAAAGTGGGCAGTAGACAAAATAAGTTTGGGAACCCCCTGGTCTAATTTCAAGACAGATTCTTTTCTCCTTTGTTTGGGCATAATAAAGTCAAATACATGAACATAGAATACATTGAATATAGTGAATCATAATGATCTTCTTGGGTCGAATACAGGCCCCGACTAGTTACGCTTATAGTTTGAAGCTATTTGGTTACCAATACATTTAAACTGTTGTATTTCATAGTCTATCCGTACTGTACTAGCGTGGTTGATAAGGGCTAAAATACTCAATATACATTAAGTCCGTACCTTTCGATGAAAACGTATTATAATATAATAATAGCTTTAAAATCAATAGCGTTTCTTCATAAGTAATAAGCTTCACCGGTGGATCTTAGCGGGGCATCCAAGAAGATGGAAAGGATAAAAAACGAAATCCTAAAAGCATATGTGATTTATTGGGGCGAAGTCCTCCAGTGGCATGCGTAGGAAAAATAGACCAATGATTTTGTAAAGATCGCAGCAAGGCGGAGATCATGACGAAAACCTAGGTACTAACGGCCGAGGGCGTTTTTCAGTTGAAATGATGATGTATTTTCTATCATTCACTTTATTTCAACTTCTGATGTTATTACAATATTATATCGTATTTTTATAATTGTCTTTTTTTACTGCGTTGGACAGAAGTAGGAAACAATTATAACGAGGAAACTATTACATAAAAAATGGGCGCGGTGTCACGTATTGAAATGAAACAATGGGAACAATATTTTACATTTTTTTAATGTCCCTTTAAAAGAAAACATAATGGGACAAGTAGAGTATACAAGAAAGAATGAATTAGTGTGAACAATCAACTGCAAGCAACCACTGCTGCCTGCTGCTTTGCTAGGGAAATACGTAAGTGTATAGAAAGGAGGTATCTATAAAACCCAAGATATATATCTCTTCAAAAAATGATTTTGTTGCATGCATAGACCACTAAGTCGTAAAAATATTCTCGTGAATATCTTTTATTCTTCTATGCTGGCATCTTTGTCTGCAAGCAAGTCATTATGCTTATGCTAATTTTTATCGAATTGCCAAAGGCAGCAATGATATTGTCAATGGGTAGTAGTTTGATACGAGTTTATACATCAAATACTTCATTTCTAATCAGAATTATCATTTTCATCATTAATCGTAAAGACAGTCAAAATTGTACAAGACAGCTTCATACCCTACAACTTTATTATGAAATAAAAATCTTCCTTAAAATAGATTACAAACTATGTTCCAATTTAAATTGCAATTACTTTATTGTTGTGGCAACCACAAACACATTAAAATCATATCATAATTTGGAAATAATAATTAGAAAGACTTAATCAAAATTTAAAATAACATGCATCATTTCCATATAGTCCATTTATAAATCTAAAAATATTGCACTAAGAAATAATACTATTAGAAGAAACCATTCCAAGACCCATTTGTATTCTTTGCATATGAACTTCTATATTGTTTTGGAACAACTTCTGATGTTGTGGATTTAATTTCATTTTTATCTGGTCCATTGTACCTTGCAATATACTTAACTCATAAGCATTCTGATCAGAGTCTGATAGACTTTTAACTTGCAACATCAAAGATATAAGATTAGTTACAAGTTCAATTAAGTTTGTATCTTTTATACTACCATTATTATTTTTGATCACTAGTGATGAAGCTTCTTCATAACATTTTTCTCTCAGATGGGATGGTGCCAGCATTGCAGCTAAACTAGGACCAGGAGCTATTTCTTGACAGTAAACTTGAATTTCATTAATATATTCCTGTAAATCCATATTCATCCTTTCCAAATCAATGACTACTGAAGCATATTTCCTTTCAAAATCTTCTGGCATTTTTTGTCCAAAACATTTTCTTTTCTCAGCTTCACTGTTATATTCTTTTAATCTATTAATTTTACTTCTTTTTGCATGTAATATTTTAGTAAGTTTTACAATCAGCTCTAAAAATCCCATTGGATAATTATTGATACTTGAATCAAATTGCATTCTTGAATCACCACAACTGACCATATTCATTTTGGTGTTATTATTGGAATGTGTTGGGCCATATAAGTTACATATCTCTTGCAATGCTTGGCGTGGTCTAAATTTTTGTGTGATGCTTGATAAGCATATTGTATCTGGTGGATCATTTGACAATACTTCAAAATCAGGAACGGAATGTGTTCCTAATTTAGGCCTCTCGAATGATATCCTATATGTGTTATTTGATGTGTCAACAGCATCAATGCAACCAGTAAATAGTCCATCTTGTGGTTTTCGTAACCTTGCAGTTACCTTTGTGCCTACAACCAATTGCATCGGAATTTCATTTGGTAAATCTTTCAGTGAAATGTCTGCAGTCTTTCTCTGTTGAATATATCTTATTAGTCTTCGTTTTCTTTCAAGTTCTTTTCTCTCTTCTGCAAAAAATGCCTGTGAACACCTTCTAGGTTTTCCCATCATTCTCCTTATCTTCGCCCATTGCACTTGTGTTAACTTTTGATTTGCAAGCTGTGGAAATGACTCCTTCAGACATATCATAAAATCATTTTCTCCTTCAAATAGTGCTTTATCTATGTTACTATAAAAATACTCGAAGCACACCCATTTATGTGCTTTAGGTAGCTTTAATAAATTTCTGAGCCTCATACCAATACGATGGCCAGCTTTCCGAACAGGTGAATGACTGCCAATATTTTCTGACCTATCATCACTCTTTTCAGTACTTCTTTGAACCTTTAATGGTGATTTTTGCTTTTTAGCACTAGACGGTTTAGTTGGTGTTTTAGACAGTATTTTTGGAGTTCTCTTAGGTGATTGTCTAGGAGGTGATGTATTTACAAAATCATCAACGAATATGAATTTGTTTTTTTTACGTATGCGAGCAGGCATACCCCTTGCATTTAACTTTTGAACAGGTTCACTTGGTGTTGGTTTTGGCGGTAACTTAGTTCCTACTCTATGTAATCCTAAGGCAGCAGGCCCAAATGCAGGAGGTTCTTCTTCTTCTTCCGGGAATTCCTCCCTGGGCTCATCTTTGATTCTAGGTGACGAAATGCTATCAATTGCATATTCTGAAAAAAATTATAAAACTTTATTAAGATTTGATAGCACAATAAAAAGGGATAGATAACTCAAATCTTGATGACGCAAAAATGACAATATCTCTTTAAAGTCGTGTGAAATTTGGTTCAAATTTATTCTAATTCATTCAAATTCAAATAGAATACTGACAATTCGACACAGAATTTAAATTTTTCAAATTTTGAATTGAGTTTATTGCTTCAAATTCGGAACTGTGCCACTCCAAAGACACTCTGAATTAAGTTTTCGACCTCAGTTAAATTCAATGTGATTCTAGGTTGAGTTATTTTCTAATTATGTAATAGTAAATATTTTTAAACAAAACTTACTTTCTGATTTATCCGCCATATTGATGAGTAAATTTGTATTTATTTTGAAGATGAGAGCGCCAAGACTATTTTTGATTTTTGACGTTCGAATTTTTTTTTCATATATGGGGATGTACGGTCCAAAATTTGTTCATGTGTGGTACTTACAAAAATGTTTAATGTTTTTCCATAATTATTGCTAGTTTACGCATTTATAAGCGGTATAACGTAATTAATAACGTCATCAATTGATGCAACAGTCTAAACAGAAAATAGTAATTGTACTGTCTTCAGTATAATATTGTTTTGCTATTCCTTTTTTATCGATTCTACAACACAACAAATACTAAGTGCTAGTGGAGACATCGAGTAAACAACAGCATACCTTAACGCAAGAGAAATATTAATTAATACTAAAAGGTTATTAGGTTACAAACACGCTATCAATGTATAAATTATGTGGTGATATTAAAATACCTTATACAAACAAATTAAATGTTAAATATTTAAATTGTAACTGTAAGTTTTACCTTGTGAATATGTTAACTTGATTATGAACCAGCCATATAAGTAGAAAGGCAAAAGGAATAGAACCTACGCAGCCTTTGTTGAAAAACGGCTAAACTTCTAATAATCAATAATAAACCATACTAACAATCATTGGTGTTTTATTTATGCAACAAGTTAATCAGAAAACAACAAAAAACATTTTTAATATAGTGTCTCTATTTTATTACATCATTGACATATAGATATATGACAAGTATTAAGAAAAAACATAAAACTAATCTTCTTTGCTATAAAACTATTTGGGTGAACATTGACTACTCTAACACTCTCCCTCAATGTTAGCCGGTACTTAAGTCTCTTAAATTCAACAAAGAAACAAAATTATAATATTTATCAGATGTTAAGGGTTTTGTAAGAACATCAGCTATTTGACTAGTAGTAGGAATATACACAACAGTTATCAAACCTTCCTCAACTTTTTGCTTTATGAAATTAAACTTAACGTCTACATGTTTCAAACGTTTTTGATCCGGATTTGTAACGGTTTTCATCGTACTTTGGTTATCTTCAAATATAATAACATTTTTGATAGTAACATTAAAATCTGTCAGTAATTTTATTGTAATAATTAAATAAATTATAAAACTATTTGGGTGAACATTGACTACTCTAACAGCCTTGACGTTCACACGTATCATATCAATCATACATACGGAATATTCTTAATAATGTATCAAGTTCTTCAGTTGACTTATTAATTTGACAAACCATGAATGCGACACGTATCAACACTATATGCAGTTTTGGTTTGCTATAATTATACTACATTCTGAATCATAAATATATTACAATTGGCAGGGCACAATTGAATAGTCTTAGTAGGTACTTAGCTTAAACTTATTAAATTACGGTAAGGGGTGATAGGGGTCAAAGCAAGAATGGAATATGATTTACTTCAGTATAACGGACATGGCGACAACCATGTTTACATTCAGCTCATTAACAAGCAGGAATATGGGAAATAAAATTGGATACCTACTTGAGATTAAAAACTGGTTATGTCCATTGCTTTTTAAGTTGTCCAGATATTCCCTATACGCAGCTCTCTTGTTTAGTGTGCACAGATGGAAGCAAACATGTAAGCTTAAATTAGGAGCCGCCTTCAACATCCTTTTGAAATTGAGTAGCGGCAAAATTCGAGTTTCTGAAACTTTTTATTGGAATGAATTATATAGGATTCCTCGCATAAAAACTATATACAGAAATATAAAGTGCACGTTATTTGAAAGTAGTTGGGCTTGTGTGAATTTTAAAAACACAAATATAAAGACTTGAAAAAAATTTAAATCATTATTATAAATATTATATTCGTTTCGATCTATAGTTGGAGGAGACAAAATATTTCAAACTATTTGGTGCGTGTATGATATAATGGAAAATTTTTTGATAGGTACGATAGTGGGTCAAACAGTTTGCGGAATGAGGGGTGTGGAGGGAGGAAAGGTGACTTTTTACTGTCTACTGCACCTGCACTAGTTGTGACACTCATAATAACAGAAAACAGACTTAAAAATTGTGTAATTAAAAACAAAAGTGCTGTATAAAATTTATTATCTCTAAAATGTTCGCTCTTTTCCGTTCATCTTTGATACAAGAATAAACTGCGTTAAACAATTTGTGAGTTTTATTAATCAAGACACACTGGTGGCTGCTTAAATTCATATCTGAGTATAAATACGAAGTTAAAAAAAAATAGGTCATAATTACCTGAGCTACACAAAAATTAACAACAACATCAATCAACAAGAAAATTTGCAACATGGAGAAAATTCAGTTTCGCGCAGTCATCAAGTTCCTTACCAAACAAGGAAAACCTTCCCAGACTATTTTGGAGGAGATGTCTTCTGTTTACGGGGACTCCTGCCTTGGTAAAACTATGGTTTACTTTTTTTTTTTTTCCTCAGGAGAGGAGGCTGAGAATCCATCATGGATACCAACGCAACAGGCAAGCAGGGATGCGTTGATTATGTCGGACTCCTGGTACTGTCGAGACGGCTCGACTACACAGACCTACCGACTAAACTCAGCCTAGCCTTTGGTCATATTGACCCTACTGGCTTTATTGACGAGAGGGCCGCACCTCAGGAGAGGCACGGTTAGCGCTACCCCATGGTGAGGGTATATGCGCTAGAAGAAGGCACGAATCTCCAAAGTGGGACCGGCCAGTATTGATAAGAACCTAATCATGGCTAAGCAGAAGGCTGCCATTTAAGGGTTGACAAGGGGGAGCGACGGCTCAGACGCCGCCGCTTGCAGGTCTAGAAGTTCCTGCGTGAGTTGGTTAGGGGGGTCGCTAAGGACATGTCGCGGTCTACGTATCCTCTGCCGGTATTGACTAGTGTTGCCTTGAGACTGGCTCACAGTTGGTGGTGTTGACGGGGACTATGGTTTACATGTGGCACAACCTATTTAAGCAAGGCAGGTGTTGAGAACTCTTTACAAAACTGTCTCTGGTTTAATTGACTTACTTATTATTAGAAAACTTTTTATTTTGATTGTCACAGATTTGATTGTCAACTAAAAATTACAAAATCTACTATCAAGTTTTTCCTTTTATTCTTGCTTACTATTTTCCCCGTATTTACAACTGCAGGGATTCGATTGAAGATGATCCGAGGCCAGGGCGGCCTGTCGAAGCAACCACGGAATAGAAGATACCCGTTATATATATATATGTCATAGTGAGAACACTTTGACAGGTACTGTCAATGTTCATTTCTTTGTGGTTAGTATTAAGTACCTATACCTAACCTATAAAATATTTATTCGGCTATAATAAAAAATCAAATATTCTTATTTTTTCATTTCCTGTAAATCGGATAAAGCAACGTAAAATAATTATGTACAGCTAAAGTACACTTCCGGTAAAGGGTTAGAATTATCCTTCAGATACTTTATGATTATTTTGTACTCATTTATTCTGTTTTTTTACACTAAATACTTATTATATAGCAGGACCTAATAACTTTTAACTGTTTTGGTTATGTTTTTTATCCAACATGTATTCTCGTTATTGTGTTAACTTACCATTCTAAAGTTTCGATACAGCTAATACAACAACATTGTCATTATTTTTTCACAAAACTTTCTATAAAATTTTGCGAAGATGCATATTTTATCAACCACGTCAAAACATATTAATAAAAAATATGTATAAGTACTTACTACACATTCCAGCCAGTACGTACTTTCGTTAGCCAGACTCTAGCTGTGGTCTCCGCACAGGAGACCTATTTTTGAATTACGAATGCGACTTAGAAATCACCGATGTGACTAATAATCACCGATTTTCAATCATTCTTATTTTTGAATATCACTGATGTGACTACCTTAGTCACGGATGTGATTTCATTACGAGTGCCCTCACCCATTCGTAATCAAGTCATACTTGTGAAAATGTTATCTGTGTTTTGTTTGATTTAGTCAGCGGTGATTTCGAAATCGCATTCGTAATTCAAAAATAGGTCTCCTGGTCTGTGCGCCGCATGGAATCGGGAGGCCCGTGATCTAATCCCCACCGTGTACCAATGTGTTTTTCGTTCCGAATTTCATATGTACATTTATCCGACGCTCCTACGGTGAAGGAAAACATCGTGAGGAAACCTGCGTACATCTGCGAAGCGATTCAAAGGTGTACGTAGTCAACCAACCCGCACTGGGCCAGCGTGGTTGACTAAGGCCTAATCGCCCTAACGTAGGTAGGGTAGGCTCGAGCCCCTCGGTGGGGACGTATATGAGCTGTGATGATGACATTTAGATTGCGGTTCATAATACCAAATAATTGCCTAAATTAAATTGAACAACTTAGCAACGTCGAATGTCAATTTATATATACCTAAAAAACAATTTAAATATATCGCTAAAAAGGAACGAATTCTGGAAAGAAATGGGTTAGGAAGTTTAAAAACAAAGCATAAAAAATAGTTCGTTTATATTTTTATAATAAAAAATAAAATTTCTTTTATTAAATTTTCCATTTCAGTCACGGATCTTGTTACATTTTTACTAGCCGACGCCATGATGACATTGTTGACATTTATGATCTACCGTAGTGCCTTAAGACTAGTCTTTGATTTATGGTACGTGTGTGATAACATATAGAAGCTGACCCTGGTCACTCACAATGAATATTATAAGGAGATTATTTTTATCTGTCATTTGAGTTGTATAATAAGCTTCCATATCTACTCAATTGCTGTCGGAGCACGCTCGGGAGTGTGCTCAAGCATAGATTCTGAACGCGCCTTATCGGAACGCGCTGTAGAATTGCTCCGTTTCTTCGGCCCGTTTCTTTAGCTGTCTAGACTATATGGCTAGACCTTTGCCTACCAAACGGTGAATGAAAAAAAAAATGTTCATCCGAAAATTCTTCTTATGCTATAATATAAGTCCATAGTAAGAAGTCATTTTGAGTATGGCTTCTTATGTTAGACTTGTAACAAAAAATACTTGCAAAGCTAGACAATTTACAAAATAAATGCTTACGCATTATCACTGGTGCTATGCGCACTACTCCTATTAACACCTTACAATTAGAGTGCAACAAAGGCAAAGGAGGTATTCCTTTATATATTCGGTTTAAATATTTGAAGTATAGATTTCTTTTACAAACTTTTTCTATTAGAAATCATCCTCTCATTAAAAAAAAATACAGTTGTTCATTCCCTGTCACTGCGTCAGTTCCATTTATTCTACAAGACTTCTCTGAAATCACACAAATGGTTCAACAATACAATATATATAAAAATGATTTTAACTGGAAATGTTATATGGGCACATTTGAGGATAAATATATTGACTTAAACATAATAATAATACCCGAATTAAAACAAAAATAAGAAGTGTTTGCTTTAATTGACAATTTTCCAGAATATAGTTGCATTTATACTGATGTTTCCAAAAACGAGAATAGTGTATCTTGTGCTTTCTACATACCTCGTCTCAAGTTTGGTCATGGGTTTAGACTTCAAGACATGACCTCAATTTACACAGCTGAATGTTTGGCTAACTGGCTTTGCTTTTGTTCTCAATTCCATACACAGATTTGCATAGCTTATCTAAGAAGAAAATCATAGAAGACTGGCAGAGACACTGTGATGATTACTTGTCAACAAATAAAGGCTTGTGGTACTCTGCTATTAACAAAGAAGTTGGTAAATCTCCCTGGTTTGTTAAATTTAACTTTTAACGAAATAGTCGACATTTTTATACGATTATTAATAGATTAAGATACGGACATGGAAGATTTAATGCACATTTGTACAGAATGAAAATGGTTTCTTCAACACACTGTAATTACTGTTCCTATGAAGACCAAACTTTGGATCACCTTATACTAAATTGCTCGAAATTTAATATTGATCGCCTTATTTTCTTGGATCAGATATTAAAAGTCTTTCGAACCCCTGATAAAGTCCCGTGCACTATCCAAGCAATGTTGGCTTATCCAGATGTATATATACCGATATATCAGTTTTTGACTTCAATCTACTGTAATATATAGAAAAAAGAATTAAAATAAGATAAAAGAAGAAGAAACTAGAAGAAGTTGTGTATAGAAATAGAAGTATAAGAATAGAAATAGAATAGTGTGAAACAGAAAACTAAATACTAATGACAAGGCAGCATGGTCTCAAGACCTTAGCCTTAAATAAACAAAAAAAAAATCTTTAGCTGTCACTCTCAGTTGTGAGTGTGAGTTTGTGAAGTAAGTAAGAAAGTTTTTGATTGATGTGTTGGTGTGTTAATACCTACCTAAGTCATATGTTTTGGTAAATTTGTTGGCTACTTAATAAATGTTTTTAGGACATTAAAATGAAAACAAATAGTTCATCTATATTTTTAATTATTGTCATCGCCGTTACATATTTGGAGTATGGAAATTGTAAGTTTTTTATTTACTTTTTCAAGGTAAAGTGAGAGTTATGACGAACGAAGAATTGATTGTCTACGTTGTTTCATTTCGACATAAAGGAATCTTAAAATTTTAGTTATAATTTCCAATTTCATAATGTAGTCTTTTTAAATCATCTATTCTATTGTTTTTTCTACAATGCTAATTCGAGATGTCTAATAATTAGTTCTCGGAATAGGTAGTTTAATTTTATATACTTGCGATTTTCTGACATCAATATTATGGATATGCCTAGGAACTTACTATTTTCTGAGATTCTAAAAATATTATATTGAATTTAGTATTTCATCTTTTAGCTTATTGTTGTAATAATAAGTTGTAAACATAAAATTTTACAATAAAAGCGTAAAGAATCGAATAGCAAATAAAAACAAAAAATTTTAGGTTTATCCATGTTACGCTTACATTGACTTTCTGCAAGTACATAAAATTAAACTGCCTATTCCGAGGACTACTAATAACATATATACACTACTAATGCATTCTACTGATTTCAATTTTTCTTTGACAACCTCTCCCACAAGTGAGTCAGATAAAAGCCACCTAGTATGTTTATGAAAGTGGAGCATTGCAACCTTAACCACTATTTTTTACCATATATATATTGTTTCTGAAAACTATCAATGTATGTAATAGAGAATATAATTTAAATTTCTATGTGATAAATTAATGATCACCCTAGGTGTGGGATGCGCGTTAGGGTGGCGCGTTAATACCATATAGTGCTATGTCCACCATAATCCCCATAGGAGTTTAGACCTGGCTGTAGCTTGGTTGGGTTGTCCTAAGGCTCTGGAGAAATTGGGTTACCTAGTCTCTAAATAGTCCTTACTAAGAACAAGATGGACATCAGGCTGGCTTAGTGGGTGTGCCCAATGGGGAGAGTTCTACACACTCCTGATGACTAGCCTTCATCAGATATGGGGCATTCCAATTCGAGAAAAAAAAGGCTTTGCAATATTATGGGTCTGCTGAAACAATCTTTAAATTGATGAATTAATTTATTAAATCTGCCTATACAGTAAGACCCCACTTAATGCTGTTTCGTTTAGCGCTGTTTCGATTTAGCACTCTTTTATTTCAACCTGGGGATTCCAAATCGAAATCGCTCACAGCATACGGGGATTCCTGAAATATTATGCAGGAATAGGTTTCAAATGCATATCCAATAGAGTGCTACATGTATTTCTTGTTTGGTATTGTACAGACATATGTTTATTATTGGAAACATTTGTTGACATTATTGTAAGTATGTATTAATTTACATATTTAATACCATATTACAGTGTCAAATATTTTGATCTTTAGTTTTTTATTATGGGTGATAATGAAAAAGAAAAGAAAGCAACCAGAAAAAGCATTTCACACAAAACTAAAATGGAAGTGATTAGAAGATTAGATTATGGTGAATGTCAAACTCTAATTAGTGCTTCATTGAATTTGCCAACTTCAACAATAAGGACCATCATGAAGAATAAAGAAAAAATACTATCATCGGCAATTGCAACTATATTAAGCTCTGCAACTAGAATTATCCATTCTAGAAATAATATCATAGAAAAACGACTGCCTATATGGATCGCTGTTCCGCATTACGCTCTACTTTGATGGAACGTATCCCCTGCATTAAGCGGGGTCTTACTGTATTTGTTTAGTTAATAATTTGTCAGTATGAGAGTTCAAAAGAGTTTTTACAGTCAAGTACATATTTGTTCAAATATCAGTTACGATTTCTGTATCTAACATTACACATCCTGTGCTATTTCTATTAAAATGTCAGTTTGAAGTGGAGTTGACCTAAATGATAGAAGCTGGTATCCTATAAGACATTCAGAATGAGCGACATGAGTATGAGCGACTTGTTAAGAAAGTAGATGGGACTCTTGGGAATTGTTGTGATTACCAATCTACTGTAAACCAAGCAATTTATATTAACAAATACCCACTTCTAGTAGTTTTTGTATCTTTTGTAATGCTATGTATTATGTGGTGGTAGTTGTGGCTATGTATAAGAGAATTAACTTATGCTGCTAAGTTTATGTACTTGTCTTTTTTTCATAACTCTTATGTGTTTAGAGAACTTGCGTGCCCTTTCACAATCTAAACTAAAAATCGCACCTTAAAATACCAATAAACATATGAAATTTTATTGTATCCTTTTATTCAAACTACACTTGTGTAGTGTTAATTAAAAGGCATTTCAGAAAAGAAAAATATTAACTGTTTTAAATTTTGTTATTGTTTATGTTTAGATTATTTTTATTGTAGCATTTCAACTAATTTAACTCTCCTTTAATAAAATTATTTGTAGGTCTACACAAAAGATGTATTAAATGTCGATCCAGAGGTGAGCTTGGATCCTGTGGAGATCCAATTTCATTTAATATGACTGACCCAGAATCTGAATTTGGTATCCATGTGGTAGCATGTCCTTCTGGTTGGTGTGGAAAATTAATTGAAGGCACTACTGGCGCATATCCCACCGATGGTAATTTTTAATGTCATTTTATTTTTAATTTATCATTAAAATCCTTACATTAAAGCATCATATACTTGGAAGTTACAGTATATTAGTCAAGTTTATTTTATTTTGAATATTCAGTTAAATATTTTAAGTACTATTGTGTGAATATTTAAGTACAATAAATTGTTGTATCTGGATATTTTATCACTGTTTTGTTATAGTCTTGTATTATTTGATGCTCACAGTGTTTACTATCATATTGGCCATTTTACCCATATACCTTATCAAGGAGCGAGATTAACTGATCTCTTAAAAAACAGAGCATGTTTGTAGGGAATGCCATAGCTGTGTCTGTTAATTGCAATATTATATAAAGATTTACTATTTATTTACATTTAATTGTAAATGTGTAAATTAGTTTGTTGAATTACTTCATATATTCAATTATATTTGATGACTTTTAAAAGTTAATGAGTATATTGTCATGTAGCAATATAATGAATATATAGTTATGTAGCAAAAGACCAAAAAAAAAGAAAGAGCGAAAGTAAAGATAGAATTAAGAAAACAAACTGTGAAAGTATAAAAATTATGAGGGCACAACCAATAGTTAAAAAACTAATTTTAAAAATAAAATAAATATAATGACCATTGAATTAAGGGTAATGTTATAATAGCAGGTACCAGATAGACAGTAGGTACGTACGAAGGGTAGCTGACGAGAAGTAGGTAAGTGGTGTTGCAGCAGTAGGCTAGCAGATATGCAACAGTATGCTAGCAGCTATGCAGCGGTAGCAGTGGGAAAGCAGGTAACGGCAGATACGCAGTTATTTTAGCAGCTGGCAACAATAGCAGCAGGCAACCATAGTGGCAGCAGTAGCAGTAGTTGATAGCGGTAGCAACAGGTAACTATAGTGGTAGTAGTAGCAGTAGGTAGCTTTAGTTGCAACAGTAGCAGCAGCACTACAGGTACAGCAGTTGTAGTAGCAGTAACAGCAGGCAGACAGTAACAACTTTCAGAGCAGGCTCTTTTTTAATGTCGCTGTTGACAGTTGCTTTTGTTAGTTGATAGCAAACATTCTTCGAACAGAAAGTTACAAACATGTAAATTATTTTTTATGCAAATTTGTAAAAGATATATTGTATACTTCACAATAGACATCAATATACATTACGCCAACAGACAGGAATTATCTTTAGTCTATTTAGACTACGGAGGTCGTCAATCAAACTATTGAATTTTAATAATACACATTCATTTTCAAGCTATTTTTATTAGTTTTGTTTTGTGAAAAATAAAAACCTACACTTAATTCAAATTATTATGATTATAAAAAATGTTAGGTACTATAAAATAAACTTGCACTATCAAAATATTGTGAACTATTTAATTTCAAGTTCTATTAAATATGTTTAACATTGGCATACTCTTATTTGAAAGAAATCATTGAAACAGACAATAGGTCAAATTGCACACACTATCAAAACCAAAACAAGCAATATTTATTACATACCTACTCTTGCCATAAATATTGAAATATAGAAAAAACATTTTTTTTATCTGCTTAAAACATTTATTACTTTTACACTATGTTAGTTTAGTACATAAATATAAATCAATTAAAAGTATATAAAGCTTATTCGAAGTGGTCTCCATTGGCTGCAATACAGTCCTTTAAACGTTGAGGCCAGTTATCAATAGAAGCACGCACTCTTTCCATGGGAAAATTCTTCACTGCCAATCGTATAGACTGTTTTAGGGACTCCAAATTATCATGGCGTTTAGAGCAAGCTGTACTCTCTAAAATTGACCATAAATCATAATCTAGTGGATTAAGATCGGGACTAGACGACGGCCAGTCTTCAACTCTGATGAAGTCCGAAACGTTCGCTTCTAACCAAGACTGCATGGAACGAGCTTTATGACCGCCGCCGAGTCTTGCTGGAAGGACCATACTTGGTTATTGAACATGGTGATGTTAAGGGGCTTAAATACCTTCTCAAGAATGGTATCTTGATATACTTGTGCCGATGTTTTGATACCTTTTTCACAAAAATATGGCTCAGTCACTCCTTCATAGCTAACACCCCACCAAACCATCACTGAAGTCGCATAATGTCCACGTTGCACTCTGTCGACTAATTGGGAAGCTTCCTTAGAGCTTTGAGCATAAATACGGTCATTTTGTTTGTTAAAATGTTGCTCTATTGTAAAAATTTTCTCATCCGTAAACAAAATTTTTCTGTGACCTCCCTTTGCGTACCGTTTCAGTAGTTGTTTCGATTTTACCACCCTATTCTTCTTTAAATTATCAGTTCTAAGTCATCTTTTAAAATACGTGACATGGTTCTAGGTGCTATCTTCATTTCCCGAGATAAAATCTTTTGCTTTCGGACAGGATTTCTTCGAATTCTTTCCCTTACTGCTTTGACCACCTTTTTCGTACGAATACTACGTGGACGGCCAGATCTTTTTCTATCACAAACAGACGAAGTCTCATTGTACCTATTAATAGCCCGGTACACAAACATTTTACTAATACCAAGGGTATGGAGAGTTTTAAAAATTGCATTTGGCTCCATACCTACTTTGTGTAATGCAATCACAGCGATTCGGTTCTCTTTATCACCCCACTCCATTTTAATATCGCAAAATATTATAAAATGTATTGGCGCCAAAATGAGAAAACACAATGAACAACCGTATACAAATGACAGATTCGAAATTCAAATGTAATATTTTTTTATTTTTAAGTGTAACAGTATTTATGGCCAGACTAAGTATATAAACATGGAGGTTATATTTAATTTGCAGTAATATCACCTGAAATTGTACGTTCTAAAATGCAATGGTTGAAATCTTTGAAATATCACAATTTAATATTTGGCCTTCTCCAATTTTTGCTGTGCCCGACAGGGCCCATAATGTACATTAAATTCGACCATACTACATTGTTGTGATTAAGCAATAAAGTTAGATATTATTCTGCATTTAGGTATTTTATAGACACCACTTTAGACAGGAGAACAATGATGTCTATATGTATTTACAGATTATGGTGCAGCAACTCAAAGGATGTGCCTACAACGCCCCCCAAATGACTATGAAGAAAGGTGTGCCTATACATTATGGAATCATAAAAAAGTGTACATGTGTTTTTGCTATGGTGATTTATGTAATTCTAGTGTAAATTCTACACCGTTTCCTCTAGTAATCCTGCCAATGTGTATATTAACTATGTGTTATTATTTAAGGCAATTATTTTAGGTTCATTAGAAAATATGGTGACTACAGGGTGAGGGAGAATAATATGCAAACCTGTTTAATATTGACTAGTTATCTAAAAATTTTAGACAGGCCGATCTGTTATCATTCCAATTGTTTAATGAAATAGTAGTGATTATGTCTGTTATTTAAGTAAGAAGTTATGTAATGTAGTTGTGTACAATTTCAATTGTACATACTACTATCAAGTTACATTTTACAATGTAACCTTTAATTTGTTAATTTTACACTGCCAAAATATAATGTTCATTCCTGGTATTTTAATCAATTGCTAATATATTGTTATCACTTCCATTTAAATAGCGATAAATGTGAAAGCATTACCGAAATACTTGATCATTAATTACTTTATTGTTACTGTAATTATTATCGACTTAAACAGTATTGCTGTGTTGTAAATACTCATATAAATTTTTTGACGTTATTTATGTATATAAAAACATTATTATAATATTTTTTATGTTTAAGATAATTTAAATTTCTTATAAGTAAATAATAGTTTGAGAAGGCCTGAACTCAGAGCACAAAAATTCGATATATCGTGGTCGTATCACGTTTACTCTTGCATATTTTGACACACTAATGTTAGAGCAAGATGTCTGGTGAACTCAACGACCATGTAACCTAACTTGGTATGTTGCATAATGGATACAGACAAAAGCATTTGGGATTGACGTAGTATCTTATCAATTATAAGTAGAGATATAGTCAGTGTAATTTCATCATATTGTATTGAAAGATTGTAGAGTTTTTCGAGTTTTCCCCAGCGGCTGAGATCAATCCGTATACATTTGTGACATGACTGATCACTGATCAATGATTTCATTTTATAGAAGTTCATTTCTACATCTGGAATAAGGGTGTCCAAATTGCCTTCATTTTTAGAATTTCATATATGCGTTATTCAGACGCTCTTACGGTGTAGTAAAACATCGCAAGGAATCCTTTAAATATCTTTCGGAATTCAGTCTGTATTTCAAACACGTTAACCTGATAGCATGTGAGATTTGAACTATGTATTTTTAATTCCGTCCAAAATAAAGTGATAATCTTCAGACTTTTTAAAATAAATTGAATTGTTATATATATATATGTAATAATTGTTGTGTAGATAATAATATGTACTTTAATTAGTGATATTTGATGAATCTCAGAAACTGTAGAGACTCCATGTCTAGTATTTGATGAATAAATTTAATATTTGCTAGTCTAGAGTTTGTGTACTGGAAACAGTGCATAATAGGGTAGATGAAACATGTATTATATTAACATTTTATATTTTAAAATGCAGCTGATGCACAGTTTAAGACACCGGAATTTTATACAATCTATATTTTTTATAAATATACATTTTTTTTTATTGCATTTGTTTTATTTAGGGTCTGTTGTATGGCCAGGTGTGTCGTATGCTGCCAAGACGATGCGGCTTAAGTTTATTTTTCACTCTTAGTTCTTGATTAGCATGTAGAGACTCTATATGTGGTATTTCATGGAAGTAAAGTTCGCCATGCTGCTCAGCTTTCTGTACGGCTGCGATGGCGTCGGATCCTTGTAGCAGGTACGGATCGGATGCGTAGTTCGTTACTAAAATAAAAAATGGTATTGCGATTAAACAAAACTATACCTGTAGTTAAACCGAAAACGCTGTACGTCTATTGCGAGTGCGGTCAGCTGGAGTAGGGTAGAAAAAAGAAAGCTTAGAATAGGTTCAATATTTTATCAGTTTCGTCTGTCACTCTGGCTAAACACTGAGTATACTAGAATGATAGACTACTTAAACGTTTTTTAAATATTTTTTTCAACTGTTGACGTCAGTTATTGTACTCATTTTTAATCCTACCGCCTACCTTGGCAACGTCCCCGTCATTGCACACATACCTAAGGTATGTTACTTCTAGGTACATTAATCTACGACTCAGTAGAACAGTTTAGGTCAATTAAATTGCTACTGTACAAGTCCTGAATTATAGGATTTATTGGTGTCCAAAGTTAAACTAAGTAATAAAAACAATGGAATGGATGAGTTCAACAATATTACTGATAATACTATGGGGACTGTCGCAAAATTCTCATACAAGTAGTTTTAATTTACAAGAAGAAGTTACATGTAGTAATTTCCACACCAGGAAAATTTATAGTTGATTCGTCTCACTTTATTGTTGAAACACAGAAGTGTAAACTGTATACTGTCAAACCATACGGATTTATATTTGATTTGGTAAAAACTGCAAGATTGTGGCGGTACGCATAACTTGCGTGAACTTTTATGACACTGCTTTTCTGATTGCTTGACAGATTCATGTGAAAGCTTCTTAATTATTTTTATTTTTTATTTATTTATTATGGACAAACAGTGACATAAATGATAATAATATATTATATAACTTATATCTAAACCTTTAGTCCACTAAATATACAAACTAAACGAATTAACTACTAAACAATATCCATGAATTATCAGCATGATATACCTAACCAGAGTGATATAACCAATGACGGATAGTTAATTTAAATGTATTTTAAAAACAAAAGAAAAATCTTATCTCTATAACTTAACCTGTGAAATGAGATTCTTAAATCTGCCTAAACTAGTACAATTTTTTTTTATTTTTTCTATACGCCAAAATCGAAATACGTAAGTATAAAATATTTTGACTGATATTTATTACTTAAAAAATGAACTATAATAGACTGATGTGATTGAGCGAAAGAGCATAAGTATGATATGAGTAGTGCTCGGAATAGGTACTTAGTTTAATTTTATGTACTTGCGATTTTGTGACATCAATAGTATGGATATGCCTGGGACCTTACTATTTTCAGAGATTGTAAAAATATTATATTGAACTTAGTATTTCATCTTTTCGCTTATTGTTGTAATAATAAGTTGTAAACATAAAATTTTACAATAAAACCGTAAAGAAACGAATAGCAAATAAAAACAGAAAATTTTAGGTTTATCCATGTTATGGCGGTCGAATCACGAAAGCGCACCTCGCCATGTGCCCCGTATGGGCCTAGAGAACTCGGGGGGGGTTTAGTGGGTAGGGCAGTCCTCTATAACCGGAGAGCCCCACACACGGCCACGCCAGCGCGGTGTTATCGTGCATAAGGAAGCATTCCCCCCCCCCACAAAAAAGGTTAATCCATGTTACGCTTACATTGACTTTCTTTCTGCAAGTAGACTATTCCGAGCACTAGATATGAGTGAAACAGAAATATGCAAGCGTACCCACATCATAGTATAAGTATGCCGCATCATCAGCATGCGAGCATTGTGACTAGTCTTGTGACTACAATTAATTTCTAACAAAATAAGACTTACTTCATACTACTTTGAATCGTTTGATTACCGATCTTAAACAAACTACTTTCAGGTTTTGCGTATATAAAAATACGCTGCGTAAAAAATTATTTACTTTAAGTACAGACGTGAAGAATAAATATTGGGTATCGATGTACATAGGAAGTAATCGTATTTTATTACAAAGCTGGTTTTAAAAAATGTAAGCAGGCCTGATTATTATATTTGTAATTAAGACCTAATCACAAACAAAATATGACATAAAGTTATTTTTACATAATATGTGCTAGTGCACGTTCAGTCACAGTCAGATGTCAGTAGAAGTATTGTTATGAAACAAATTTTTGGAGTTATTTCGTGTTAGCATATTTATTTAGTCACCCGATGTTTTGATTGCTTTCCAGTAGGATACGTGATCACGGAATAATTGAAGATGGATACGAAATATGAAAACGTGTTTCAATGTAATGTGTAATGCTTAGTGCAAGGAAAATGCAAAAAGAAGTGTGTTTGCTAGCGTGAAATACAAATGAGGTAGGTACTAGCTAGACGACATAACAAGAAAACGAATCAGGAAGAGGCCTAGTTGGAAATGACGACTTTCGAAATTGTCAAGTTAGGATCAAAACAGATTTGAAACTATAATGGCTATTAAATTTTAATGAAATTAGTTAACGTCATAATTAATGATCGAAAAAAAAGAAAATTTCATGGCATGTTATTAGGTATTTTATGTCAATAACAGATTTACATAAATTTTCATATAACAAAACAAAGATATATTTTCCCGTGGTACAAAAATATCTTATTCCATTCCCAGAGTTCGAATCAATCACAGATTCATTTAATAGGATGTATATTTTTCAATTTAAACTAGTTATGATTATTTTATAGATATTACTATATTTATTCGTTAAACTGAGAAGTTTATTCAGCGATAATTAGGATTGCATAAAATATTGTACCTGACAATTTATCGCCGTTGTCAGCCCTAGAAATGGGCCCAAAACGAAGAGGTCCTATTGGCGGCAAAAACAGACCTTCAGGCCACAGTGACTCTGGATCTGGAGAGTCTACTTTGTAAGGTGATGGTGGCAGCAACGGTATGGATATCTCTGTTGACAAAGAACATCAATATATATCGGTTATATTTAGTAGTTTCCATCTGAAATGAAGATTTTCTTAAAAATATGAGTGCTACTCAAGCAAATTTTTTCTTTACAGATTTAGTAAATTATTATTTGATCTTGAGGTTAAAAGCCCTATATCAGATAATACGCAGGGAATCAGTAATCTATTGTGCGCCATTGACGCAATCTTTTGTGTTAACTGTTGAAAGTTCACTTTGAAGTCAGTTAACTCTGGCAGTATAAAATTTTCAGGGTTTTTTTTATTTAACTTGTATGCTTCGCAAATATTATATCACCGGCCCTTATGCACCCGTATAATAATTGTCGTAATATAGGAAAGGTTCAAGCCCCTCGGTGAGGACACACATGAGCTGTGATGATCTAATAACTAATATTTTAATTAATCTTCTACGTTATATTCGCTTGTATTTAATTGTTAAATAACATAACATGATTATTATGTTACTCCCTTTTTTGAGAACTACAGCTGTTATTATCTGAAACTACCTACTAGTACATGAATCACATCACATGAAGATTAAAATACCTAGTAAATGACATTTGGTATTCTGCTATGAATGTATACGTAAATCATGACATTTGCGTGTATTTTTTACCTCTATCATACCCGATTCTCCATGGCGATAATCTTTTCGGTCCGGGCCTAGGTTCTTCGTAGTCAAATGGAATCGTAGGTCTCACACGCGGGTATCCACCGCTGTCGTGGTAATGTCCTTAAATTATATTATTTATATATGTAGTAGATATATGATAAGGATTTTAACTGTAAGGCTATATACACATACAAATTTGAATACTATAGAATGCACAAATTATAGTAAAGTTCGTATTCGAGATGCGAGTAGTCGGCATTTCGATGTTCGATACTTTTATTTAATAAAGTAGGTCTTATGTCGAGTGATCGGAAGTAGTTGAGACATCAATTTGAAATTTAAAACACATTGATTATGTTGACGTTTTTTTTTAAATTATAACGGAAAAAGGTATGTACAGGGTAAGTCAGAGTCTACGTCAAGGTTACTGATTACAATGATCGCATTATCATAATACTTAATACAGTAGGTTTAATTTCTATAATTGGCGGGTTCTTTTGTTGTGTGACTTTTGACAAATTTTGAAATGTATTATTTATTAAAAATACGAAATTGTTCGGTTAGATCCTTGCCGTCAGTCTCTACCACCGTTGCGCGCGACAAAACTTCTAGGTGGTTGACAGTTCATAAGGGTAGTGTAGTGCGTTTTTGTAAGAATTTTCTATCCCACATTACCAAATTGTGAAAATAATTGCGTCTGCGGTATATCCAAACCGATATGATACTCTAACCCTTAACAAAAAAAAAATAGAGTGTAGGTACTCTCATTTCAAAGCAAAGCACTTGTGACTTCTCTGGTATTGTAAATCTTCATGGGTATTAGTAATCACTAACTTTCAGTGATCCGTCTGTTCTCTTTTCTTAGATTCCTTTCAAGAGGCATTGTTATGACCCACTTTGTATAGTTACTTATCACTCAACATTAATTCAATGTTAATACTTACTTTTTACATTTCTAAAGGGGGTCCTTTGTTGGAAGAATGATCTTCTAGTAATCGACGATACAGGATCCCCGACACCGTGGGAGAAACTTTGTGATGGCGTATTCACTGTGATGTGGGAGGTGAACTGTGTGCTCGCTAAAATGTGTGTATTTAGCTGTACTATGTAGATAAATAGGTGAAGTAGGATTCCCAGAGGTTTAAGCGTCTCCGTTGTTGTGCTCTGAAAAAGAATAAGTTTGGCTCTATAATATCTCTAATAATAATAGTCCTAAGTTTCATATCTAGCAATAATAAATAGTAAGTTAGTAAGTAGTATTTTGATAAGGTAAAAACTAATAGCGACATCAATTTTTTAATGACTAGTGATAGTAACTATCTTAATAAATTAATATTTATGTAAGACGTAGCAGAATAAAGAATCTCAACAATTTCGTGATTTATATTTAACTTTCCATATTTTTTGTATATAGATGTAATTTCTCCAAAGGTTGTCTGAATGAATTAGTTCCTAGTGATAATGATAAGTTATCTCACAGTATGACGATGGAAAATTATATTTAAATTAATTTTAAGTATCAGATCACTTAAGTAAAGTATCTCAGATGTATTTTGAATGCATAAGTAGGCGAGCTTATCAAATTGCATAGCATATATATCAAAGTAAATGCTTAACATCTACGTATCATATAGATAAATATGGATATATGCAGATAACCGTTAGGTAGCATTCTGTTCCGTTCATCGAAATGAATTAAATAACTTAATGTGCACAGTGGGAAACGCTATATTTCACTGAAAAATGAAAAACGAAAGAAAAAATGTTTGTTTTTGATGAATGAAAGAAAGAAAGAAACAAATACAAAAAAAGACCATATGTTTATAATATATGTTATTTATCAAAATATTAAAATGTATTTTCTTTTTGTAAAATGCAGTCGAATTATTCAGAAAGTGACCTAATTAAAAAAATAATAATAGAAATAAAAAACATTGTTCTTTGTATAAAAATAACACAGCAACTGTGTCTTATTATTATACGTAATCAAGTCAGATAGCTTAAATTAAAACATCTCACGGCGCATGGCATGTTACCAAACCGTTTCTAATCTTGAGATCGGAATAACGGTTGAAGGGCATAAAGATCTAAGACGCCGCATAATCAAGATTAGTCGTCACAACACATACGACTTCTTTGCAGAAATTGATGTTGGATGATCATAATCAACGCAATGTCCGTACGTTGACCGCTAGAGGATAACAATGGTGTAGTGAGGAGTGCGGACCATTTATTTCTGCGTGCTCTCACGGATGCGTTTACGCCATAACGGTGTCTGTCGTCTGAATTAGCTTGGTGGCGAAATGTTGATGAGCAATTTCCAGCACGTGGTACTTGTCCCATCATGTATCTGTCGTTTCTGTGAGGATGACATTACTTTTTGTTATAGTGTTTGTTTATTACATTTACGCTTTGTATGTTGGACAAGGTTTTACTTCTACCATTTACTTTATCCAGAACTACACAGTTCCATAATCTAATTATTCACATAATTATGTGAATAATGAAAAACTATAAAACAAGAAGGACTTTCTTGTTTTAGCGTTTTATTTTTATAAACCTAGTCATTTTTTCAGTAAATTGAAATCTAAGGACACCTCAAGCTAAAATCCATTTAGCCGTTCAGACTACAGAGCGTGCCAAACAATTGAATTCGGCCCCCAGTGTCACTCTCATAGTCATATGCGTACATAAATTTATATATACAAAAAACTCAAAAAACATGACCTTCTCAGGCGCAGTTAATTAAAAATTACCTTAGAGCATTAAAAATTACATTTTCGTACCCGCATACTATTTTAATATATATATATTTTTTAATATTTGTGGATTTTTAAGTTAAAACTCAACACTTTATTCACTTTTTATTTCAATAATTTATTCTTTATTATTTTTATAGAGAGGCATTTACTGTCAGATTGATGATTCTTCAGACCTTGTCTGTTTTTTTCTTTCTTGAATTTGTTCTTGACGGTTACAATACTGTCCTGTGCGGTAGTTGTAGCTTAGAAACGGAATATTAATCGATTAATAGTACGCTGTGGTCTTGGTACTGGTTACTAATAGGATGATTCGGAGGGCCTGGTATCGATTCTGCCATATAGGTACTAGTGCATTTCTCGATATTTATTTATATATATAAATAAAATGAAAAGCACATACTTTTATGTGACAATTCCCGGAATTTTTTGATAATTGTACGATTTCCTGATAATTTAGATATGCTTACTTATAAAAGTAATAGCTAAATAATTTATTTATTATTAACACTTGAAATATTTTACCTTTATTTTTATGACACAACTAATTAAATCATTAATTGATTCCTGCTTATTTGGTTAAGTAAGTATTACAAAGGATATTGTTTTTTGCTGATTCCGCGCAGTTCATGATGACTTGTCCAACAAGCAGACAAGGTCGACACGTGTTTCGTCTCTCAGCGAGACATCTTCAGGATTTGTTGCCTCGGTGACTCACCAGCGGCTGGCTTGCGGCGCCTTGCACGCTTGTATTTATAGGCCGAGGGGCTTGGTCCCTCCTCTCGGTAGGCGGGGCTACCGACCATTGGGCAACTGTTTGATAATAGGCGAATGTGTAAGATTTGTTTGTTCGTTCAGCAATGTAATATTAGGTATATTTTTATGTTTGTAGATTTCTAATTGTTCCCGAATATTCATAATATGTCCTTTTTCACAAGTATGAAGCACTTTATAAGTATGGTTGTCTACTAGGTGGTGATCTGTATCCAACAGGTGTTTAGCGAAATGAGATCGCTCCGGATGTTTATTTTTATAGGCTGCCGTATGTTCTTTGTATCTTGTTTCAAAATTTCTACCCGTTTGTCCTACGTAAACTCCGTTGCATTCTTCGCACGTTAGTTTGTAAAAGATGTTTTATTTTTCTTTTGCGTTGAATATGCGACGGATGTTGTTATCGGTTTTAAAGGCTGAATATTATTTTTATGTAAAATATTAACAACTTTATCTGTGACTTTACCATAATACGTTGTTATACTGTAGCTGTACATTTGAAGGGTTCAGTATTACATGAAGCGGGAGTGTTCGTATTAATTTCCGTATTAAGGAATTTTTAATATTATTTGTCAATCAATTTTGTGTGTAACCATTAGAAATTGCAATGTGGTAGATTGTTTCTAATTCTTTTTTATAACTGTCTTTGTCTAATGGGATTTCGAGTAATCTATGGACGTAACATTTGAATGCAGCTAATTTGTGTTGCCAAGGATGACATGATGAAATTGGGATTGCAACATCAGTCTGAGAAGGTTTTCTATAAATTTGAAATCGATGTCTTCCTTGGATTCTTGAAATAGTTAAATCTAGAAAATTGATGCTGCCATTACTTTCGCTCTCTAGTTTAAATTTAATTTTATGGTGTAAGTTATTGATTTTATTTAAAAAATTATGCAATTCCTGATCTGAGCCTTTCCAACAGATAAGAACATCATCAACATATCTGTAGTAATATAGTAAATTTGGATCTCCGATGACATGTCTATTTTCAAAGTCGTCCATAAAGATATCAGCCATTAAGGGGCTTAACGGAGACCCCATAGCAAGTCCTTCTTTTTGTTTGTAAAATTTGTTATTAAATTTAAAGTAATTTTGATTCATACATAGGTTAGTTAATTTAAGTAAATCGTCTAGCTCAGTGGGATGTATGTGTTGATTATTTAATGAGTCCTTTAATATATTCATACACTCTTTATAAGGTACATTTGTGAACAGGCTTTCAACGTCTAGTGAGAATAGTCTGGCGTTGTTGGGAACCTCGAGATCTCGAATGTGTTCAATGAGTTGAAGACTATTTTTTAAGCTGTATTGTAGTTGAAAACAAGCCTTTTGTTTAATGATATGGTTTAGTTTTTTAGCTAATTTGTAACAAGGTGCATTCACGTATGAAACCACAGGTCTGATAGGAACATGATCTTTGTGGATTTTAGGTAGACCGTATAATACTGGAGCCTGGGGGTTCATAGGTATTAAATCAGATCTATGTGGTGAATTATTTGCTAATAAATACGTAGAACTTTTTATGGCTTGTTTTAGTTCAGCTACGCATTTTTTGGTTGGATCGTAATTAAGTTGTTGAAAATCGTCTGATTTAATAATGTCGTCCACTTTGTTGTTATATGCGGTCCGATCTAAAATGACTATGGTGTTCCCTTTATCTGCTTTTGTGACCACCAGATCATTATCCGTTATTCTGTTTTTAATTGTTCTCATAATGTGGTGTTCCGTACGCTGTTGGCTGTCGATACTAGAGTCATTGGAAACTAATTGTTGAGCTACTAAACTTTTTACGATATTGTTTTGTTTGTTGCGAACTAGTGCAACTTCAGAATCCACCGCTAAAGTTTCTATTGAAGATTTTGTATTGCGTGGCGCTAGATTATATTTTGGCCTTTTTCCAAGAGGGTCATTTCTTGTGCTGGGAACTGAATATTTGAAAGGTTTTTGACTCGCGGGTAGAAGGAATGTTTATCATAATTTTGTGGATAAGCAGTATTTATATGTTTATTTTGCTGTGATCTAAGTTGGTCCAGTTTTCTCTTTTGTTTCAAAAACTTATGGTTAGTTATCTTAAATGCTAAATCGCGAGCTTTTTTATCTATGTAATCAAATTCAATGTTGTGTAACTTAAACGATAGCTCTGAGTGTAATATTTTAAGGTGTGACTTTAAATTATCTCTAATTGAAAACCAATGCCGAGATTCTTCATTTAACCAAATTTTTTGAGCTTTTTCAATGGCTATATTTGCTGATTTACTATTTGAGCGAGTTCGTAGGTAAATATAATTTGGAATAATATTAAAATGTTTACATTGCTGATTAAACCAAACGTTCTGTACCGCCATTCGATGTAATTTAGTGAGTTTGATGTATAACTTCACCTGATCGGCTAAGCTTGCCGTCTTTAAGTACTCTATTGTAGCAGGTGTTATTTTGCGGAAGTCCATTGTATTACAAATATATTGTTTTTTGCTGATTCCGCGCAGTTCATGATGACTTGTCCAACAAGCAGACAAGGTCGACACGTGTTTCGTCTCTCAGCGAGACATCTTCAGGATTTGTTGCCTCGGTGACTCACCAGCGGCTGGCTTGCGGCGCCTTGCACGCTTGTATTTATAGGCCGAGGGGCTTGGTCCTCCTCTCGGTAGGCGGGGCTACCGACCATTGGGCAACTGTTTGTATAATAGGCGAATGTGTAAGATTTGTTTGTTCGTTCAGCAATGTAATATTAGGTATATTTTTATGTTTGTAGATTTCTAATTGTTCCCGAATATTCATAATATGTCCTTTTTCACAAGTATGAAGCACTTTATAAGTATGGTTGTCTACTAGGTGGTGATCTGTATCCAACAGGTGTTTAGCGAAATGAGATCGCTCCGGATGTTATTTTTATAGGCTGCCGTATGTTCTTTGTATCTTGTTTCAAAATTTCTACCCGTTTGTCCTACGTAAACTCCGTTGCATTCTTCGCACGTTAGTTTGTAAATGCCAGATTTTTTTGTTAAATTATACTTTTCTTTTGCGTTGAATATGCGACGGATGTTGTTATCGGTTTTAAAGGCTACCTGAATATTATTTTTATGTAAAATATTAACAACTTTATCTGTGACTTTACCATAATACGTTATACTAGCTGTACATTTGAAGGGTTCAGTATTACATGAAGCGGAGTATAATTGTTTCCGTATTAAGGAATTTTGTTTTTTATTAATTAATTTGTCAATCAATTTTGTAGTGTAACCATTAGAAATTGCAATGTGGTAGATTGTTTCTAATTCTTTTTTATAACTGTCTTTGTCTAATGGGATTTCGAGTAATCTATGGACGTAACATTTGAATGCAGCTAATTTGTGTTGCCAAGGATGACATGATGAAATTGGGATTGCAACATCAGTCTGAGAAGGTTTTCTATAAATTTGAAATCGATGTCTTCCTTGGATTCTTGAAATAGTTAAATCTAGAAAATTGATGCTGCCATTACTTTCGCTCTCTAGTTTAAATTTAATTTTATGGTGTAAGTTATTGATTTTATTTAAAAAATTATGCAATTCCTGATCTGAGCCTTTCCAACAGATAAGAACATCATCAACATATCTGTAGTAATATAGTAAATTTGGATCTCCGATGACATGTCTTTTCAAAGTCGTCCATAAAGATATCAGCCATTAAGGGGCTTAACGGAGACCCCATAGCAAGTCCTTCTTTTTGTTTGTAAAATTTGTTATTAAATTTAAAGTAATTTTGATTCATACATAGGTTAGTTAATTTAAGTAAATCGTCTAGCTCAGTGGGATGTATGTGTTGATTATTTAATGAGTCCTTTAATATATTCATACACTCTTATAAGGTACATTTGTGAACAGGCTTTCAACGTCTAGTGAGAATAGTCTGGCGTTGTTGGGAACCTCGAGATCTCGAATGTGTTCAATGAGTTGAAGACTATTTTTTAAGCTGTATTGTAGTTGAAAACAAGCCTTTTGTTTAATGATATGGTTTAGTTTTTTAGCTAATTTGTAACAAGGTGCATTCACGTATGAAACCACAGGTCTGATAGGAACATGATCTTTGTGGATTTTAGGTAGACCGTATAATACTGGAGCCTGGGGGTTCATAGGTATTAAATCAGATCTATGTGGTGAATTATTTGCTAATAAATACGTAGAACTTTCATACTTGTGAAAAAGGACATATTATGATATTCGGGACAATTAGAAATTACAAACATAAAAATATACCTAATATTACATTGCTGAACGAACAAACAAATCTTACCATTCGCCTATTATTAAAAACAGTTGCCCAATGGTCGGTAGCCCCGCCTACCGAGAGGAGGGACCAAGCCCCTCGGCCTATAAATACAAGCGTGCAAGGCGCCGCAAGCCAGCCGCTGGTGAGTCACCGAGGCAACAATCCTGAAGATGTCTCGCTGAGAGACGAAACACGTGTCGACCTTGTCTGCTTGTTGGACAAGTCATCATGAACTGCGCGGAATCAGCAAAAAACAATATCCTTTGTAATACAATGGACTTCCGCAAAATAACACCTGCTACAATAGAGTACTTAAAGACGGCAAGCTTAGCCGATCAGGTGAAGTTATACATCAAACTCACTAAATTACATCGAATGGCGGTACAGAACGTTTGGTTTAATCAGCAATGTAAACATTTTAATATTATTCCAAATTATATTTACCTACGAACTCGCTCAAATAGTAAATCAGCAAATATAGCCATTGAAAAAGCTCAAAAAATTTGGTTAAATGAAGAATCTCGGCATTGGTTTTCAATTAGAGATAATTTAAAGTCACACCTTAAAAATTACACTCAGAGCTATCGTTTAAGTTACACAACATTGAATTTGATTACATAGATAAAAAAGCTCGCGATTTAGCATTTAAGATAACTAACCATAAGTTTTTGAAACAAAAGAGAAAACTGGACCAACTTAGATCACAGCAAAATAAACATATAAATACTGCTTATCCACAAAATTATGATAAACATTCCTTCTACCCGCGAGTCAAAAACCTTTCAAATATTCAGTTCCAGCACAAGAAATGACCCTCTTGGAAAGGACCAAAATATAATCTAGCGCCACGCAATACAAAATCTTCAATAGAAACTTTAGCGGTGGATTCTGAAGTTGCACTAGTTCGCAACAAACAAAACAATATCGTAAAAAGTTTAGTAGCTCAACAATTAGTTTCCAATGACTCTAGTATCGACAGCCAACAGCGTACGGAACACCACATTATGAACAATTAAAAACAGAATAACGGATAATGATCTGGTGGTCACAAAAGCAGATAAAGGGAACACCATAGTCATTTTAGATCGGACCGCATATAACAACAAAGTGGACGACATTATTAAATCAGACGATTTTCAACAACTTAATTACGATCCAACCAAAAAATGCGTAGCTGAACTAAAACAAGCCATAAAAAGTTCTACGTATTTATTAGCAAATAATTCACCACATAGATCTGATTTAATACCTATGAACCCCCAGGCTCCAGTATTATACGGTCTACCTAAAATCCACAAAGATCATGTTCCTATCAGACCTTTCATACGTGAATGCACCTTGTTACAAATTAGCTAAAAAACTAAACCATATCATTAAACAAAAGGCCTGTTTTCAACTACAATACAGCTTAAAAAATAGTCTTCAACTCATTGAACACATTCGAGATCTCGAGGTTCCCAACAACGCCAGACTATTCTCACTAGACGTGAAAGCCTGTTCACAAATGTACCTTATAAAGAGTGTATGATATATTAAAGGACTCATTAAATAATCAACACATACATCCCACTGAGCTAGACGATTTACTTAAATTAACTAACCTATGTATGAATCAAAATTACTTTAAATTTAATAACAAATTTTACAAACAAAAAGAAGGACTTGCTATGGGGTCTCCATTAAGCCCCTTAATGGCTGATATCTTTATGGACGACTTTGAAAATAGACATGTCATCGGAGATCCAAATTTACTATATTACTACAGATATGTTGATGATGTTCTTATCTGTTGGAAAGGCTCAGATCAGGAATTGCATTTTTTTAAATAAAATCAATAACTTACACCATAAAATTAAATTTAAACTAGAGAGCGAAAGTAATGGCAGCATCAATTTTCTAGATTTAACTTTTTCAAGAATCCAAGGAAGACATCGATTTCAAATTTATAGAAAACCTTCTCAGACTGATGTTGCAATCCCAATTTCATCATGTCATCCTTGGCAACACAAATTAGCTGCATTCAAATGTTACGTCCATAGATTACTCGAAATCCCATTAGACAAAGACAGTTATAAAAAAGAATTAGAAACAATCTACCACATTGCAATTTCTAATGGTTACACTACAAAATTGATTGACAAATTAATTAATAAAAAACAAAATTCCTTAATACGGAAACAATTATACTCCGCTTCATGTAATACTGAACCCTTCAAATGTACAGCTAGTATAACGTATTATGGTAAAGTCACAGATAAAGTTGTTAATATTTTACATAAAAATAATATTCAGGTAGCCTTTAAAACCGATAACAACATCCGTCGCATATTCAACGCAAAAGAAAAGTATAATTTAACAAAAAAATCTGGCATTTACAAACTAACGTGCGAAGAATGCAACGGAGTTTACGTAGGACAAACGGTAGAAAATTTGAAACAAGATACAAAGAACATACGGCAGCCTATAAAAATAAACATCCGGAGCGATCTCATTTCGCTAAACACCTGTTGGATACAGATCACCACCTAGTAGACAACCATACTTATAAAGTGCTTCATACTTGTGAAAAAGGACATATTATGAATATTCGGGAACAATTGGAAATCTACAAACATAAAAATATACCTAATATTACATTGCTGAACGAACAAACAAATCTTACACATTCGCCTATTATACAAACAGTTGCCCAATGGTCGGTAGCCCCGCCTACCGAGAGGAGGGACCAAGCCCCTCGGCCTATAAATACAAGCGTGCAAGGCGCCGCAAGCCAGCCGCTGGTGAGTCACCGAGGCAACAAATCCTGAAGATGTCTCGCTGAGAGACGAAACACGTGTCGACCTTGTCTGCTTGTTGGACAAGTCATCATGAACTGCGCGGAATCAGCAAAAAACAATATCCTTTGTAATACAATGGACTTCCGCAAAAAACACCTGCTACAATAGAGTACTTAAAGACGGCAAGCTTAGCCGATCAGGTGAAGTTATACATCAAACTCACTAAATTACATCGAATGGCGGTACAGAACGTTTGGTTTAATCAGCAATGTAAACATTTTAATATTATTCCAAATTATATTTACCTACGAACTCGCTCAAATAGTAAATCAGCAAATATAGCCATTGAAAAAGCTCAAAAAATTTGGTTAAATGAAGAATCTCGGCATTGGTTTTCAATTAGAGATAATTTAAAGTCACACCTTAAAATATTACACTCAGAGCTATCTTTAAGTTACACAACATTGAATTTGATTACATAGATAAAAAAGCTCGCGATTTAGCATTTAAGATAACTAACCATAAGTTTTTGAAACAAAAGAGAAAACTGGACCAACTTAGATCACAGCAAAATAAACATATAAATACTGCTTATCCACAAAATTATGATAAACATTCCTTCTACCCGCGAGTCAAAAACCTTTCAAATATTCAGTTCCCAGCACAAGAAATGACCCTCTTGGAAAAAGGACCAAAAATATAATCTAGCGCCACGCAATACAAAATCTTCAATAGAAACTTTAGCGGTGGATTCTGAAGTTGCACTAGTTCGCAACAAACAAAACAATATCGTAAAAAGTTTAGTAGCTCAACAATTAGTTTCCAATGACTCTAGTATCGACAGCCAACAGCGTACGGAACACCACATTATGAGAACAATTAAAAACAGAATAACGGATAATGATCTGGTGGTCACAAAAGCAGATAAAGGGAACACCATAGTCATTTTAGATCGGACCGCATATAACAACAAAGTGGACGACATTATTAAATCAGACGATTTTCAACAACTTAATTACGATCCAACCAAAAAATGCGTAGCTGAACTAAAACAAGCCATAAAAAGTTCTACGTATTTATTAGCAAATAATTCACCACATAGATCTGATTTAATACCTATGAACCCCCAGGCTCCAGTATTATACGGTCTACCTAAAATCCACAAAGATCATGTTCCTATCAGACCTGTGGTTTCATACGTGAATGCACCTTGTTACAAATTAGCTAAAAAACTAAACCATATCATTAAACAAAAGGCCTGTTTTCAACTACAATACAGCTTAAAAAATAGTCTTCAACTCATTGAACACATTCGAGATCTCGAGGTTCCCAACAACGCCAGACTATTCTCACTAGACGTTGAAAGCCTGTTCACAAATGTACCTTATAAAGAGTGTATGAATATATTAAAGGACTCATTAAATAATCAACACATACATCCCACTGAGCTAGACGATTTACTTAAATTAACTAACCTATGTATGAATCAAAATTACTTTAAATTTAATAACAAATTTTACAAACAAAAAGAAGGACTTGCTATGGGGTCTCCATTAAGCCCCTTAATGGCTGATATCTTTATGGACGACTTTGAAAATAGACATGTCATCGGAGATCCAAATTTACTATATTACTACAGATATGTTGATGATGTTCTTATCTGTTGGAAAGGCTCAGATCAGGAATTGCATAATTTTTTAAATAAAATCAATAACTTACACCATAAAATTAAATTTAAACTAGAGAGCGAAAGTAATGGCAGCATCAATTTTCTAGATTTAACTATTTCAAGAATCCAAGGAAGACATCGATTTCAAATTTATAGAAAACCTTCTCAGACTGATGTTGCAATCCCAATTTCATCATGTCATCCTTGGCAACACAAATTAGCTGCATTCAAATGTTACGTCCATAGATTACTCGAAATCCCATTAGACAAAGACAGTTATAAAAAAGAATTAGAAACAATCTACCACATTGCAATTTCTAATGGTTACACTACAAAATTGATTGACAAATTAATTAAAAAAAACAAAATTCCTTAATACGGAAACAATTATACTCCGCTTCATGTAATACTGAACCCTTCAAATGTACAGCTAGTATAACGTATTATGGTAAAGTCACAGATAAAGTTGTTAATATTTTACATAAAAATAATATTCAGGTAGCCTTTAAAACCGATAACAACATCCGTCGCATATTCAACGCAAAAGAAAAGTATAATTTAACAAAAAAATCTGGCATTTACAAACTAACGTGCGAAGAATGCAACGGAGTTTACGTAGGACAAACGGGTAGAAATTTTGAAACAAGATACAAAGAACATACGGCAGCCTATAAAAATAAACATCCGGAGCGATCTCATTTCGCTAAACACCTGTTGGATACAGATCACCACCTAGTAGACAACCATACTTATAAAGTGCTTCATACTTGTGAAAAAGGACATATTATGAATATTCGGGAACAATTAGAAATCTACAAACATAAAAATATACCTAATATTACATTGCTGAACGAACAAACAAATCTTACACATTCGCCTATTATACAAACAGTTGCCCAATGGTCGGTAGCCCCGCCTACCGAGAGGAGGGACCAAGCCCCTCGGCCTATAAATACAAGCGTGCAAGGCGCCGCAAGCCAGCCGCTGGTGAGTCACCGAGGCAACAAATCCTGAAGATGTCTCGCTGAGAGACGAAACACGTGTCGACCTTGTCTGCTTGTTGGACAAGTCATCATGAACTGCGCGGAATCAGCAAAAAACAATATCCTTTGTAATACAATGGACTTCCGCAAAATAACACCTGCTACAATTAGAGTACTTAAGTAAAAGATATAAAAAATATTTATCGCAATGTAACCTTATACCTTATAATGCAAAATTTAAATAAATAATGGTACATCATTAGTTTAGTGGCCGTATCTCTGAATATATGAGGAAAGTTGTCTATACATTTTATTTATTTATTAAATTATTAGAATTTATGTTTCTTTAGTGAAATGAAGTAAGTTTAGAAACTATGATCAGAATATTTACCATTTTTTAGCATTATATTAATGAAATTTCTATTCATAAGTAATATAAGAAAAATAAAAGTCGTGTTTTATAATCTCAATAATCAGGGAACAACTTTTTGCAGGTTATACAAAATATTTGTGCCACGCACTAATTGAACCCGCGACCCAGTAGCCAACTACTTAATCGCAGCTTTAATCGTGTCGTCGATCATTATGATTTCAGAAAACTTTTCATTTTGACCTTGGAACTGCATAGTTTTTGTAGAGCAAACCTAGGTTTTATGTTTCTGATCAATCATATTCTTATTGATTATATTTGCAACGACTTATTAGGGATATTTACAAAACTTTACGAAGAACCTCTACCTATTAAGTTCCCATCTAAGTGTCCAATCATTCTCTACCGATAATTATCGTACTGAGAAAAGTTACTTAATTTTTCATTAAGTCCATCTCTTTTTATGTTTTAATAATAATTAAAGATTAAATTGATAAAGAGAAGCACCGTATTTAATTATGCGGTAAAATTAATTAAATCTGAGTGCGGCAATTCAAGAAATTTATCTTACGAAACCTCATGTAAACGATAAAATGTAGATTAAGATACTACATATTACCAGATGATAAAGTGTGGCTTGGACTACTTAATTATTTTTTTATTATTTATATATAAATCTCTTAACGTTGCACGATCGTAACGACGCCGTGATTACATGAAAAATATTTGGTATTGCTGGACTTAAACAATTGTCGTATGATTTTTGTTATGCGGATGTTACAGTACAAAATATGAATAAAATAAATTTACAACATGACATTAAAGGAACAAGAGAGAAAACATGAACAAAAGGTAAAGGATCGTTAAGTATTTAGGTACAGTAGAGAGAGGGGTAAGTGCAAAAACATAATACAATTATTGTGATATATAAATAAAAAAACATACAAAAAGATATGTTTCTTTAATTATACTATGCTCTACTCTACCTCTAGGATGAATAAATAATATATTCATTATATCTGCCTTTACATTCTTCTAGATCTTCTTCATATGATGATGAATAGGTTATTAGAGGATACGTATGTTCCCGACGTTTACAGAGGAACTATACTAAAACCCATTTGTTTCTTAAGGTTATTGCATTTTGATTGTAAAGAATTGTGTAAAGTTAGGTTATATTATATGGTAGTCTCTCCGACGAGAAACTATTGAAGTTGAGAACGGTATTTAGAGATATGGTCAAGTTTTGAAGCCTTTTCGATTTGTTTATGAGTGTCACACTACGATCAGCGCAACAAGCATCAGCATATAATAGGAGAGTGCAACTTTGTTAGAGTAACATATCAAAGTTAACTATATAAAAATATTACTGGAATCAAGCAATGTTAATACAGTTGTTATTTGATTGACAATCTAAGTGCCACGTCTCACTCTAACTTACGGGCATATAGTGAAGTTCGAGCGAGAATTGTGTATTTTATTATTTTATTGTGTTCAATTATTAGAGTACAGGCCCATGTTATGAGCGTATTACATAAGTAACTATAGAGCCTCACTATGACCGTAATTTTTAAATACGTGAAAAGTCGCTCATCGCGGAGTAGTTGAGCACATTAAGTAAACAATCGACCTTAGAACCAAAGCCTTCCACAGCAATGCTTGTATATTCGTGAGTTCTGATTTTTGACAGTAAACATTACCTGGTCTATATAGAGCAGATATGACGAAACCCTCATTTTAGGGCCATGACCTTACAAAGGTGTAACAAATAGATCTCTCAACGATCTAAGCTAAACTAATGGAGTCATGTAAGGTGCTCATTACACCAAGGTGAGACTGTCATCACAACGCTGCAGCCATGAAGACAAAGCACACGGATACAATTTGAATGAGATCCGATGATCCGGAAATATAATGGGTCCCAAGTACGATAATCACGACTGAGGATGTCAATGCGTGCATGCGTGCGTTTTTGCTGCGTGGCTGTTCTAATATTGTATAATAAGGTTTGTAAAATAACAAGTCCAGTAGACTTATTTTTGAATTACGAACTGTTACGGTTATTGCCGGCTTAACCATTATGGTTATTATATATACATATATATATAGACTGAAAAATCAACAAAACACAGAAAATATTTCCACAAGTATGACTTGATTACGAGTGGGTGAGGGCACTCGTAATGAAATCACATCTGTGACTAAGGTAGTCACATAAGTGATATTCAAAAATACGAATTATTGAAAATCGGTGATTATTAGTCACATCGGTGATTTCAAAGTTCGTTTATTCGTAATTCAAAATACGTGACTTTTGTTTTATAACAAAACTGTCAAACCAGAATGACAATTTGAGATACGTATCTTGTTATTATTATTTTTTATCTATTACTAGCTTTCTGCCCGCGGCTTCGCCCGCGTGGATTTCGGGATTGGGTGTATAGAAGGTTAAGGGTCATAGCTTTTGCCCACGGCTACATATACGCGGAAGTCGGTTTATGGTGCGAAGATTTTATCGCGCTTCCCGTGGGACTATCCGTTTTTCCGAGATAAAAAATGCCGCAAAACTCCTCAAGAATCACTCTATCTATTGATGAAAACCGCATAAAAATCTGTGCAGTAGTTTTTGAGCGAAGCCTTTATTGCGCATCCCGTGGGATCTGTCGATTTTTCCGGGATAAAAAGTAGCCTATGTTACTCGGGGAGAATGTAGCTTTCCAAAGGTGAAAGAATTTTTGAAATCGGTCCAGTAGTTTAAGCGTGAAGAGGTAACAAACAAACAAACAAACACACTTTCGCATTTATAATATTAGTTGGGATATTATTTAAGTTTTTATTTATTATATAATTTTTATACTTTTCAAAATTAAGATGTATCTGTGTTGTGTATTCTTCTACATGAAAATGCTTCCTTATTTATATAAAATTCTGCTTTATTTATAAAATAAGCTGCACCTCGCACTCTCTTGAGGAGTGATTGCTTTCAGTTCCAGCAGTAAGATCAATAGGATTATGTCGGTCAGACTGCCCGGGTGGTCATGGAGTCCAACATAATCTCCGCGGCACTTGACTGCGGGTGTATTCTTTGCACGTTTCGTACTGCTTATGAGGATTTTCAGCTTGTTTGTCCCCAGAGAAAAAAAAACAATATCATTTTCGGATTTGTAGCAAGTTGCGAACAAGGACCTGTCTTAAAAGATACAGTGCCCAACACTAGCTAGCGTAGCTTGCTGAAAGGAAGCGCGAGAATGGCACCCAACCCCTAAAATTACATAAAATAAAATTTTGCTAAACGCAAGTGTCATTGTAAAATATTAGATAAAAATAAATGCATTTAAATTTCCCGAGTGATAGCCAACTTTATTAATATTGGTGTATTTCTTCTCAAGGGAATCGGAATTAAATTAAACATTATTTGTACGAGTATCATCAAAATATAATATTTATTTAACGACTAAGAAAGTTAATAGAAATTAGATTCAACATATGCCAGCGATGACTTACGGCTCTGAGACGTGGTGCTTCACAAAAACCCTTTTTAGAAGGCTCAAAGTCGCTCAGCGAGCTATGGAGAGGGCTATGCTCGGTATTTCTCTACGTGATCGAATCAGAAATGAGGAGATCCGTAGATGAACCAAAGTCACTGACATAGCTCATAGGATTAGTAAGCTGAAGTGGTAATGGGCCGGCCACCTAGCACGCAGATTGAACAGTCGATGGACCAAAAAGGTTCTTGAGTGGAGACCACGTACCACCATGTGCAGTGTGGGACGGCCACCTACCAGATGGACCGACGACCTAGTAAAAATCGCTGGGTCTCGTTGGATGCAGGTGGACCGGTCGCGCTGGAAATCGTTGGAGAGGCCTATGTCCATCAGTGGACGGCGATAGGCTGAGATGATGATGATGATGACAGAAATTGTGAGTAGTAATTATAAAGTAATGACTAGAAAAATCTTTTAATTACACTATAATAATATAATGTCATGGTGCCGTAGGGGAGAAGGAAGAATATGGGAAAGGCTTTCGAATTCCATGTTCATTTTTGGTTGCATTACTTCTTTTGACAAAGAAATGAGCTAGCTCTCCTGTCGCCAGAGGCGATAACCAATTTATTTTCCCACGGCTGTGAGATTTCAAAATCAGGCAGCGTACTTATCTAGTTATCTAATATTGATACACATTTGTGTAACTTGTTTTCTTATGTATTATCAGCATCCATTCCAGCTTTAGAAAATGTTACTTGTAAATGGGAGACAGCAAGGGTGTCTACACAAGTTACATCCCAAATGAGACACATCGCGTTCCCAAGGATTTAGAATTAAGCCATCTGGTCTCTACCATCATCGTGAAATATCCCCGGGGATTCGAGAACGTTAGGAATGTCAACGATGGTGCGAGACCTTTTTTGCCAACTATGGAGAGAGCATTAAAGCACGAAAAATATCCACGTTATCACTTTCTCAAGGACATGAACTGGGAGTGCAAATTTCATAACCCAGTCTTCAACCAAGCGTAATTCTGGAGCTCAGATCATTCAGAAATGTATCAATGGTTTTAGATAGAATAGCATTTAGCCAGTGGCAGTATGTCTCTATGGAATAAAGATTTAAATGTAGCTTCAATTAGTAGAGAATGGAAATATTATTATATTTCGATCCCAATATGTTATCCTAATCTTTTATTTGTATAACGATTATTTTGTGTTATAATTATAACTATGTCTATTTCAAGTTGAGATTACGAGTACAAATCAGAGGCATTTCGTGATTCGGTAAGTGCTTCTTTGTTCTAGTAACATCCAACTGACATGTAATCAGTCTATCACTTCTCAAAAGACGTTTACACGAAACGTGACTAGAGACAAGTTCCTCCTAATTTATAGATTTAACGGCCCGTTTACGATAGTCTGCGGTTACAAAATTTAATTATCTACATAAGGCTTTGCTCTCATAATCGTTTTGGGATGGCCGTTCGAGTCTAGCTCACGTCTCACGCTGTATGTAGACATGGTGGTACTAGTGCTGGCGAAAACAGTCACGATTTGAGACAAGGAATCGATCAAGGACATCCATCTCTTTGTGTTGGTGTCATTGATAAATTACCTTTGTTTCAATTTATTACGTTCAATGTAGATCTAGATAAAGTATTTTATTTAATTGCTAGGTCATTTCAATAATTTTAAAGAGAGAATCATAAAAACTTAACGGTACGATAATTTCTACTCATATGTCAGTGGCAAGTAAGGGCTGTTAAAATGGATTCATGTTGCATATTGCAATTGTTTGTGTGGAAATTCGACTTGAAAATAAGGTATAGGTTGACGTTTGAGCATACATTATCTAAAACAGTATATACAAAAAAATCCTTCATAATAAAATCAAATTATTGCAGTACAACGTACTTACTGTACAGCTACTTATAACTAAACTAGGTGGTAGTCAAGTGGAACAAATCTAGGGACCGTCTTATAGATTACTCCACCGCTCAGTTTGAGTGTAACTGCAGGAGACGATAGAGTCGCGGTAAATCAGTATGGTGAGAATCACGATTAGATTGGCTTGCTGCTGAATTTAAACGCAACCGATAAAGGGTACAAGAAATCAAGGCAATGTGGTGTGGTCTGTGCATATGGACTTCAATTCGCGGGCGGCCTCATCTAATAATTAATAACAATATATTTGATAAAAAATAAATCAAACAAAATATATATAACAGGTTCTAGTGCACTAATCCGCCTTACCGGAGTATCTTAATGATAACCTTATTAGCGACGATCCCCTTTCTTTTTCTCTTTAAGATTAAAGGTATATTAATAGTAGGTATATTTAATTTTAAATTGGTACATACTAGGTGATAATGTCATAATCATAAATTGCAGTCACTGTGATGTTAGAAGAAACTTAATATGTTGTGTTGTAATCGGCAAAAAAAAATCTATAGTAAAAATTCACGTTCGAAAAGAGTGGGACTAGAATTTTAATACCAGAACATTACTATGTTAACAAGACAAAGCGAATATTTGAAAAACTAAAGCATTCGGATCATTAATATCGAACTTGACCGAGTTTCGCGACATATGTTCAGCGAACAAAAGCATCGCGTCATTTTCATGACAATATGCCTAGAGTGTTGTTGAGTACGTGCATAGTTAAGGAACAGAAAAATCGTGGAATCGCATACGTATGGATTTGTATTAATATGAAACGGCTATCACAAATTCTGATGCAAAATTGTGACATATTTGTTGTTGATATGATGAATATTGTTTGATAACGATATGTTGTGTGTATTATAGTTAAAATTAATCTAAATGGAATACGGTGCGTGTAAGTAATAGAAATATATAGGTAGTCGTGAAGGGAGATGATAGCATTTAATTTAACAAAGAGAGTAGGCGTCTAGTTACTTGGCAGATCTACATACGACAAGAGCTACAGGAGTTCAGTCACTTATTTGTCCTTGTTTTATGATATTACCTTAAATGTCACTTAAAGGAGTGGATATTTCGGCTGTGACTTATGCTAGGTGGAAGCCAGTTAAACATTTCAGCATGGAACATACGTCTGTGTAAGCTAAGAAAAGCACTCTCGAGGTTATGAAGGATTAAGGATTGACAAGGACATTAAAGAAAAACAGAATATTCGAATATAGTTACGGAAATAGATGGGGTGCTTGAGATCATTTCGATCTAGTTTAGATGTTATGGTAACATGCCACTTCTAAAGTTTTCACTGTTCTCTTTGCATAATGCACGCATCCTGTATTCTTCATTTTCGGCAGATATTCTATTTTAGTTCATTACACTTTTGCGGTGACCTGTGGTTTGTCCCCGATTTCAATGAGTGTTAGAATATGCAGATTGCGTATGATAGATATATTTATTTACAGGTAAGTTTATATAACAATAATTTTTCCTTTATATCTCAATAAAGTTTTGTGAATTGGTAATAGGTAAACATAATTTATTTCAAAATTAATCAGCCTCCTTGACAAATTAATAAATTTCTGAGCAATTCAGAAAATAAATTAGTCGGGTCCTAATAATCCGACGGGTAATTTTACACTTGAATAGTGTATAATAAGTAATTATAGTGTATAATAATAGTAGTAGTATAATAAAATAACTCTTTAAATATTGAGAATACAGAAGAGTTATTCGATTTAATGTCATTTTTATTTATAGCATGGAAATTATTAGTTTGATCTTTATCTGACCATAGTGAGTTCTATTAAGCAAGAGAAGTACTACGTCAGGAGAGGCCAGTGTAGTTAATTAATTAGATATTAAATATTATAGATTATTCCAGTAGCATTATACAAGCGAGTGACGGAAACAGAGTAGATATAGGTACACCAAAATCTCCCGCGCATACGGCATAGTAAGATTCTATCATGAGACTTGCGATATGTACTAAGAGAAATTGAACTCAGAAAAACATTTAGATTTTACATATCTGTCATCGCACAAACAGTGATATTTTGATTTATAAAATGAATATAAAACAGACAACTATTATAAGATAAGTAATATTAAAACATCTGACATTTAGGATGCTTAAACTCTACGACACAGTGCAGTGCAAATGTATGTTTACTGATTATAGAGATGAATAGTCATATCTAAAATACACTTAGTCAGCACCGAGGAAAGCTGTAGAATGTTGATATAGGTAATATTTGTCTCCACCCTAATAGTGTAAAATATCCGTGTTCAGCCATATCATTAAATGTAATAAAATGACGGATATAGTGTTATTTAGAAAACCCAAAAACTTTACTTACATTTTAACTATTAAATCTTGATATTGTCAACATCACCACTAAAAAACTGGTTAGGAACACTTCGTGGAACTTTGTTTTACACATTTCTTGTTTGTTGTTTTAAAACGTGACGTTCATTTTTATTTCCTTGTGTATGATATGATAAGGGGAATGTGCTAAATTTTTAACTGAAAAAAAATGCAGTCTGAGCCAGTGTCTGCTTTATTTCTTATCAAGAAGATCACTTTACTAGTCATACATTTCTAGTGTTGAGACACAAGGCATAAAGAGCGCGGGTAGTAACGTAGCAGAAGACAATCGTCCTTAGAGGCTTTGCATCTGACTTAATCGAAAATAAAGCCATTGTGTAAGATTTCCTCGTAGAGTGCAACCACAGCGCAAGTCGGTACGGTCTATGCTTACTATTGATAATAGCTACCAATAAATACCTAATCTGGTGAGTTTATTGTGGTCCGCCGACTCCAGTGTGTGGGAGTTCTTCAAGGTGCCAATGCCGTATTATAGGAGTTTTTAGAGTTAGTGCCAACGCCCAAGAACTGTAAGGCAACTCCGATGTGCGTAAAGTATCTCGACGTGTAGAAAACTACTAGGTCTGTCCTCGACCTCTCCTCTGACTCCAGTTTGATTTCTGCTCCATCCGACAGTCGAAAACATGGATTTTAACGATTTGATTAAATTTTAGCCAGTAAATTACGTTTAGCTTCAAGTTTGCGGGATTAGTTAGAAGTAGCGGTTAGTAACTCATTTTTGTTGGTAATTCTCAATATGTATTTTTAATTGTATTTGTTATTTAATATAGGAGATTATATTCGGAGACGCTTTAAGTTCTTTTGCTATAAGGATCTATCTGATTGTAGCTTACGATGATGATGTACTTATGAGTACTAAATGTTAAAGAATAATGTGATATATCATAGCCTCTAGTCATCACACCATTAATTTTCCTAACCTGGCTAACTATTAATAGCCTACTAATCTTGTGCTTGGGAGTACTTATTCTTGCCAAGGTAAAACATACATCGGGAGTAATAACCTAATAATAGATAACAAATTTTCTCACTTTGGAACAAAACTAGGAAACAATTTAGGTGTACTAAAACCTAACGTTCTAAAACTTGCAAAGGCAAAGCGTTAGAACCATGAAACAATATTATTTGCTACAATTTGTTAAAATTAGTTCTTTTAGTTAAATCGTAGAGGGATTGGAAATGTTAGGAATCACAGATCTAGAGCATTCATCAGTTGTAAAATTAAAATTATCGAACGAGATTTTTATTAAATCCCTCAGCAAAAAGCATTAGTGGGAAATCAAAATTATACACATTTTTTTGTGTTCTTAGATTGGTTTTCTAAAATGAGTTTTGCAAATAGGTAGCTTTAGGATGCTGGATGCTTACTTTGAAATTGACATGCATTGCATTTGTGGACATGTATATCTTCATAGTCAAACTGGTATGACCATTAAGAAACATAAGTCTACATAATAAATATAGGAATACAAATGTTGTATATTTTTTGGTATTGTAGAAATAGTATCAAATTCCAAAACTGAATATAATATAATGAATTCAGTTATTTTCATTGACATGGTTCTTAGTCAGTCATCATCCTCTTGCCCATTTCCCATTATCTGGGGTCGGCGCAGTAGATCTTTTCCTTCCATTCCTCTCTATCAGCCGTCATTTCCATGCTTACTCCTTTCATTCTTATATCATTCTTCACACAATCGATCCATCTTTTATTCGGCCTTCCTCTGCCCGTGTATCCCTCCACTTTCATATTCAACATTCGCTTTGTGACATGACTTTCATCCCTCCGCATCACATGTCCAAACCATGCTAATCTACTTCCTCTCACTTTTTCTACCACTGGCGCTACTTTCAGGCTTCCTCTTATGTACTCATTCCTTATCTTATCCATCCTTGTCACACCACACATCCATCATGGTTCTTAGTCAGTATAGGTACTTAGTTTTTATTTTGATATATTTCTCATATGTTAGTATAGTTTGGTATCTTAATATAGTTTCTTCTCGTGGTTATTATCTTACATTAGTATAAATCGGTATCTTAATATAGTTTTAGTTACTACTATTGATAAAACTAAAGTCCAGTCTATAAAATACAACTGAACAAGCTAGGCATGTAACTCGTAATTTACGATTTAAATTCAAATTCTAGATCAAAAATAATATGTTAAAATTTAGGTAAAATAAAAGGTAAAAATAAAAAACAAACAGTAATTACACATATATGTAAATATGATCTCCAACTAGCAAAAAAATTGAGAGTGAGTAGAGATATTATTTAACACCTTATTTACAATAAGAAATTGTGCGAATCAGATAGTATTTAATAAACACAATAGGGTATTCAGAGTAATGTACAAATCACTATCATGAAGACACCATCATGAAGTGATACGTTGGACTCACTAACTATAGCTGCATTAGATGTTAAAGTTGTGAAATCATTAATTTGACATCAAAACGTGACTTGAACAGTATCACTAGCTCTGGTGCCATACAGAAGTGTACACGGATCGTGCGTAGAAGTATATATAGTGTTACGAGCTGGGGTCAGTAAATCAAAGGGCGGTCTACCAAAACACTGAACTTTTATTAATTACCACACTAACAGTCACTAACTTCACTGAAAGCACTGAAAGTCGCTTCTTAGTTCTCCAATATCACTTAGATGTTTTCGCACTGTATCGCAAAACAATAATAATCTTCCCGGCGGCCGGACACAGCCTTATATAGTCCCCTAAGATACTTGCCACTCTTGCCAGAACATTCGCGGACACACTCGAATGTGTAGTCCAATACGTCGCGCGTTCGAGACGTTTCGATTATAACTGTCTCGATACTCGAATATTCTCGATACACAATACTCGAATATTCCCGTACTATCTTTCTCGAATATTCTGTGTTTGTCTATCTCTTTCTAATGATGTTTTCTCATTCTAATACTTCTCGAATGTTCTAACTATCTCTGTCTCTTTCTACTATTGCTATCTCTTTCACTCCTATTGAAATTTATGTCCTTTTACTGAAGTAGGCTTAATGGCTCATAAGGGGTCCTGAAAACGCCTGAAAACGGGTTTTCAGGTTATTGCGGCATTGGATAGAGGGTAGCCTGAAACGTACTGAAAACATGTTTCAGGCGCCTGAAAACTACTGTAACTTGGGTGTAATTTAGATTTTTTAGTATGTGAAAGAGCTACTTCTGAAACGGCCTGAAACGACGTTTCAGCCTGCTGAAAACGTTTCTAAGTCACAGAAAATCACTTTTGAAGTTTTACTAAGCCACCGGCGTAACACTACCCCTCCTAAGACATGCTCGTCCCGAGCATCATTATTTCCGTGGTATTTCGCCAGTCGGTCAACGTGAACAATCTTACAGGGACTACGTGCATTTCGCTGTATCCGGTACGTGACGTCGTTGATCCTCTTCAAAACTCGATAGGGTCCTTCCCATTTGGCTTGAAGCTTCGGAGATTTCCCTTTACTGCGGACTGGATTATGTAGCCACACCAACGAACCCTCTTCAAAGCCCTTGTTGTTTACATTTCGGTCGTAGCGGGTTTTCATCTTCTCAGACATCTGTTGGCTTGATTGTCTGACTTGCTCGTGTACGTCGTTCAACTTGTTGCGCAAATCATTCGCGTACTCGGTTATATTCCGCGGGGCGTCAGGTGGAATTCCAGTAAGTAGATCCGCAGGCAACCGTAGTTCCCTACCAAAGTTTGCAAATGCTGGTGTCACCGAAGTACTTTCATGGACTGCGCTTCGATATGACATCAGGAATGGTTGGATGTGCTTGTCCCAATCCTTTTGCCTGTTTGACACAACCTTTGCAAGATACCTCTCCAATGTTTGGTTAAATCGTTCCACCATTCCATCAGATTGCGGATGGTAAGAAGTGGTCCTCGTTTTATGGGTACCCATAACTCGACACATCTCTTGAAATATTTGAGACTCAAAATTTCTTCCCTGATCACTATGAATTTCCAAGGGTACTCCAAAACGGCAGAAGACTTCATGGACTAATTTATCCGCAACTGTTGAAGCCTCTTGGTTAGGAATAGCGAAGACTTCCGGCCACTTAGTGAAATAATCCATCACAACCATGAAGTACTTGTTTCCGCATTCACTTTCCGGAAATGGTCCCGCAACGTCTATGGCAATCCTTTCCCATGGTGCACCAACGTTATACAGTTTCAATGCACCTCTGCTGCGTGTATGAGGTCCCTTTACTGCAGCACAACTAGTACACTTGCGGCACCAATCTTCAACATCGTCACGGCAATTTATCCAGTAAAATCGTTCTCTTATTTTCAACAGAGTTCTCGTCACTCCCATATGACCTCCCGAACATCCGTTATGGTACAGCTGTAGAACATCCGGTATCTTGGCTTTGGGTACAACCATTTGTAGATGACAACGGTCTCCTCGAGCGTTTTCCCATTTGCGGCACAAGACTTCATCTTGGATAACCAGGCTGTCCCATTGAGCCCAATAGCTCTTCGTGATGGAACTCATCGACGCAATATCACTCCAGGCAGGTTTAGGAGTACCGGCTTTGATCCATTCGAGAATCGGTTTGATGTCTACATCATACTGCTGAGCGTGCTGAAAGGTTTCTTTCCATTCATTGCTAAGATCCGTGTTTAGCATTCTCACAGGTAGGTCTGCTTTTGCCTCTTGTTTTACGCAGTGCTTGCAGTCTTCAGAGCAAGGTCTTCTTGACAAAGCATCTGCATTACCATGAGATCTTCCACTGCGATGTTCAATCACGAAGTCATATTCTTGAAGTAACTCGATCCATCTCGCAACTTGTCCTTCGGGATTCTTGAATTGTAATAGCCACTTCAATGCAGCATGGTCAGTACGCAGATGGAATTTTCGACCAAGCAAATATTTGTTGAAATGCTGCAATGTTTTCACCACTGCCAGTAATTCTCTTCTCGTGACACAGTAATTTCTCTCAGGTTTGGACAAAGATTTGCTGAAGTATGCTATAACAACTTCGCGATCTCCTTTCCGTTGCGACAATACACCACCTAGCCCAGTATCACTTGCGTCTGTATCCACTATGAATTCATTTTCATTATCGGGATACCCCAGAATAGGTGTGTTACACAGATGTCGTTTCAGTTCTTGAAATGCGACGTCACAGTTTTCATCCCAGCAAAAACTTCTCTTTTCTTCCGTGAGTTTATGAAGAGGCTTGGCAATGTCGGCAAAGTTCTTCACAAATCGCCGGTAGTAGGAACACAAACCCAAAAATGCTCTTACTTGTGTCTTGTCTCTCGGAACTGGCCAATCCTTTACGGCGATGATCTTCTGCGGATCTGTCTGGACACCCGCTTCCGAAACCACGTATCCTAGGAAGCTTACTTGTCGTTTGAAGAAGGAACACTTTTTAGGGCTTAACTTCAGGTTGGCGCTTCGAATTTTTGATAGCACCCGTTCTAGATTCTGAAGGTGTTCTTCAAACGTACGGCCCACGATGATGATGTCATCCAAATAGACCAGACAGGCTTCTCCAATCAATCCGCTGAGTACCAGCTCCATCAGCCTTTCGAAAGTCGCCGGTGCATTACACAGCCCGAACGGCATCACTTTGAACTGCCATAGTCCCTTTCCAGTAGAAAATGCAGTCTTCTCCTTGTCCTTAGGGTCAATTTCTACTTGCCAGTAGCCACTTTTTAAATCTAACGTGCTGAACCACTTCACTCCGGTAAGCATATCCAGCGTGTCATCAATCCTGGGTAATGGATAGCTGTCCTTCTTTGTGATGTCGTTCAGGCGGCGGTAGTCAACACAAAAACGCATGCTGCCATCCTTTTTCCTTACAAGCACCACGGGTGAAGACCATGGGCTGGACGAAGGCTCTATAACACCTTCCTTCACTATTCCTTCAATCATGGTCTCCACTTCCTTTCCCCGTGCTATCGGTAGTCTTCTTGGTCGCTGGCGGATAGGCAATTCGTTCCCAGTGTTAATTCTGTGTTGAACTAAACTCGTCTTCCCAATGTCCTCGTCGTTAGTAGAGAAAACATCAGCGTACTTGAGTAACATATTCTTAGCCTTGTCTATCTGTTCCTTAGACAAAACGTCTTCCAAAAGTTTTGAAACGCTGATTCCTTCATTTTTGTTGACATTTGTATGAGTCGTGTCTTGACAACGACGCAACCAGTCTACCTCCTCACTCGTACCAAGTAACATTCCCTTTTCGATCACGTGTTCTTTATCGTCAAGATTCAGTACACGAACTGCTGCAAAGCCAGTGGTTCTTACAAGAGTTCGTGCCATCTTCCATGGCTGGTCATGATCTAATCTTTCAATGAGTACACATCGATGTATCTTCCCAGAATTGTAAGGGAGACTAACCGGCACAATGGTTTCTGATTTTGGGGGTAGAGCGGTTTTCTTTAAGCTATACACTTTCCCCGGTGTGGCTCCTTCCATGAACAATTCTTCTCGTCCACAACTCATAATTCCTTGCTTGACGTCGATCTCACAACCATTCTTCCTCATAAAGTCTAGTCCGAGAATGCAGTCATCGACAATATCAGCCACAATGACGTTGTGCAGGTAAACTTGATTACCCAACTTCAACTCCACCTTCTGTTCGCCTCGGACGGGTATGTGCTGACCGGTGGCGGTTACTAAATTTAATCGCTCCAGGCTGTTGTTTCTGAAGTCCCTCAGAAACCGATTCGCAAGTTGGGAACTGACAACCGTGCGAGAAGCTCCGGTATCGATTGTCAGCTTACATGGCCTTCCGTTAACCTTGCCATTGATGATCAGGCTGTTCCCATCGTGGGCTTGTGAGATCGAAATCCTTGGGGCTCTGCGAACACCAGCCAGCACTCGCCCCGCAGTCCTGGCGTTTACTCGTTTCCCTGCTGTTGTTGGACAGCGCTATTAGCTGCCCTGTTCTCCTGAGGCCCATCTTCATCAATCCCTGAGCTACGCTTAGGACAACTTGATCGGAGGTGTCCCTTTTCGCCACAAGTGTAGCATCTAGGGCTGTATCCCTTGAAGCGGTCACGCACAGGTGTTGCAACTACCTCCCTGACACGGTGAGACCGATGGTCTTGCCTCACAGCTTCCACTTCTAGAGCATGGGCCAGGGCGTCTTTAAGGGTTTCGTGGTGCCCGAGTCTCACAGCAGCTCTCACTTCGAGGTCCCGAATGCCGTCGACAAAAGCCTGTACAAGGTTGCCCACAATTAACGTCGGTGCGGACTGGTACGCTTTACGTACCAGTTTTTCTACCTCTAGGGCCCATTGTTGCAGGTTTTCACCAACACGCTGAACCCGATCTTTTAGCTGGGCCCGAAACACATGTTCAAGGTGTGCGTCGCCGTATCTTGCCTCAAGCGCTTCCAATAGTTCCTCGTAGCTCACCTTCTTGTCAAGAGCTTCGAGGACTGTCAAGGCTTGATCTCGGAGGCCTAGCTTGAGTGCGGTCATGGCCTGGGCTTTAGTCCACCCATTTGCCTCCATTACAGCCTCAAACTGTATTTTATAGGCTGACCACGAGGAACTCCCATCAAAAGGTGGCACTTTGAATCCTCGCACCGAAGGAGCGGCACTGACGATAGTGGCTGTCCCATCTCCGACCTTCAGATTACCCAAAGCCTTCTTGACATCGGCAATCTCAGATTCAGCTTCGGTGAGACGGTTCTCGTGTTGCAGAACCTTATCTTCTATCACTTTGACCTTATTGCCGAAAGTCGCTTGGAGATCTTTGATCAGGACCATTTGTTCATCTTGGCCGAGCTGCAGTTGTTCCCTCAAAAGGCGAGTCTGCTCCTCCTGACGGCGGGCCTGCTCCTCCTGACGGCGGGCCTGCTCCTCCTTATCGCGCTGCAACTGCTCTTCCAGACGGCGTGCCTGCTCCTCCTGACGGCGGGCCTGCTCCTCCTTATCACGCTGCAACTGCTCTTCCAGACGGCGTGCTTGCTCCTCCTGACGGCGGGCCTGCTCCTCCTGACGGCGGGCCTGCTCCTGCATCATCGCCATGAAAGCCGCCCAATCTGGTGCGGCAGCCGACGTTGAGGGAGTGGCTTCCATAACTGACTGCTGGTCCTCGTCAGTTGGCGGCTGAGTAGCTCCGAAGCGTCTCTGGTCGGCTTCCTGTTGTCGCTGGCTTCTTGTCCGGATTCTTCCTTCCGTGTCTTCCTTTGGTAGAACCGGCATACTGATCCCACTTCTGACACCAAATGTTACGAGCTGGGGTCAGTAAATCAAAGGGCGGTCTACCAAAACACTGAACTTTTATTAATTACCACACTAACAGTCACTAATCACTTAACTGAAAGCACTGAAAGTCGCTTCCTTAGTTCTCCAATATCACTTAGATGTTTTCGCACTGTATCGCAAAACAATAATAATCTTCCCGGCGGCCGGACACAGCCTTATATAGTCCCCTAAGATACTTGCCACTCTTGCCAGAACATTCGCGGACACACTCGAATGTGTAGTCTAATACGTCGCGCGTTCGAGACGTTTCGACTATAACTGTCTCGATACTCGAATATTCTCGATACACAATACTCGAATATTCCCGTACTATCTTTCTCGAATATTCTGTGTTTGTCTATCTCTTTCTAATGATGTTTTCTCATTCTAATACTTCTCGAATGTTCCAACTATATCTGTCTCTTTCTACTATTGCTATCTCTTTCACTCCTATTGACATTTATGTCCTTTTACTGAAGTAGGCTTAATGGCCCATAAGGGGTCCTGAAAACGCCTGAAAACGGGTTTTCAGGTTATTGCGGCGTTGGATAGAGGGTAGCCTGAAACGTACTGAAAACATGTTTCAGGCGCCTGAAAACTACTGTAACTTGGGTGTAATTTAGATTTTTTAGTATGTGAAAGAGCTACTTCTGAAACGGCCTGAAACGACGTTTCAGCCTGCTGAAAACGTTTCTAAGTCACAGAAAATCACTTTTGAAGTTTTACTAAGCCACCGGCGTAACAAGTATATAATAGTTAGTAGTTTCCATATAAAACAGAGTCTTTCTGCATGTATCAAATTCTGTCCGTTATACCTACTATAAATAAAATACATATTAAAATAAAACGAAACTGCACTAGTGCACCGAAGGTTCTGTAATTTTGGTACTCACAAGGTTTAGATAAAAATGATTTCTTTTATGCCTCTACTTAGTTTTTGGATTTTTTGCTTCATTTGTGCTACATGATATTGATTCGTGCCAAGTTTCATGATTTTAAGTTAACAGCAAGTATTCTACAGACTTTGATTCTCTACGCACAAAAGGAGCACAAAAACGCCATCTCTTTTGATTGCATCGATTTGGAAGTTTGTGTTTTACTCTATGTACAGTTAGTTAAAACAGGCGATTTGACATAGTTATTATACACACCCTAAGTGCTTATCTATGATCTGAAAATCGATCTTGCGAGAAAATTGATTTTAATAATAATGCAAAATCTTTCAAACGACACACCTAGTGAGCTTTTAGTTTACACGAATGAAATTCTAGCTATGCTAGCTAGATTGTTGCGATTCCTTATACACTGATGTAGGGCTTTCGATACTAGTAATTCAAATTATGTAGTTCCCAAGAAAAAAGAAACTCGCTTCAATAGCGGCAATATTTTTTCTACAGAATCTTCTGATGGATACATACCAGTAAATATTATTTCATCAGCCGTGAAACTGTGTATACAGAATAAATAATATATATTTATTTATTTATTTGAAAACCAACAGCGTATTAACTAATTACGTTACACTTTCTATGTTCTAATATTATGGCCAAGAGTAGTAGGTGGTAGTGGTAGTAGTAGTAGTAGGTATAATACCTATAGCGAAAATTACAAACGCAATTAAATAGATTAAAATAGATGCTCAAAGTCACCTAATGTATGCTAGTATAATCTCTGTATGATAAATCAAAATTAAGACCATTGTCTGTTGTTGAGAAGTCTAAATGAACTTAGTTTTCTTGTGTATCTTGAGCTTTGGCAGCCCTTACCATCAGATGACCTGAAGGCCAATAATTACCTTGTCATATATAACAAAAACACACTCAGTTGTTACAATAATTAAAACTAGTGCTGCTATTACATTTTTACATGCATATTAAGTCATTATGATTTTTGTATTATAATGAAAAATCGCAAACAAGCTTTTGATAACTGACAATCGGCAAAGGCCGATGTCAATGATCGCAGCAAATATTTCTCAGCTAAGATAACTTGGAAATGTTTTTGATCCAATATGTCATATCCGTCCAGAAAATGTAAAATCAAATGTCTGTCAGATCGAAATAATATATACGGATAGAATATGTAATCACATTTTAATGATAAAATTCATGTTTAAATATCCTGAACTTATTTTTGTTATTCAAATTTCCTAAGAACATTTAATACAACGCAGCTACAGAAGGAGACCATCGCGAGATGAGAGATTGCAATTGCCAAGAAGTCAAAGGTTTATGTGAAATCGACCAATCCTCAGGCAAGGACAGTGGTTGACTAAGGCCTAAAGGTGATGCGACTGAACATATCTTAATAGACTTACTAGTTATCTTAATAGATATATTGCCCACCTTTCCACCTTAAATTGGTATCGAATGCTTCAATTTCTATCGCAATGAACTACATACAACATAAAGATTCTATTAAAGATTGATTCGGTCACTCTCTGTCGGAAGATATTTATCAATCTACTAGCTGTTGCCCGCGACTTCGTCTGCGTAAATTTCGAGTTGAATGTTATTGATACACAAAAAGCAAAACAAAATCCGAAATCAACACAGAAGAAATTATTAAATTAATTAAAGCAAAATTCACAGAAAATTTCCTATTCGATTCTCAGCGCAAAGATCATGAAAAGATACGAAGGAGATTTTCGCCTTATGTCGAAACACATTCCTTTATTAGGCTTTATTTGAAAAAACTACAATAGCGCGTTGTAGAAATTGATTAAATGAAACAGCGCCATCTAGTGATTTATGAAAAAACTAACATGCGTAATGAAACTGATTTACACTTAAATATTTTTTCTGTTCTATTATATGTATAGATTAAGCGTGAAGAGGTAATAAACAAACAAACTTTCGCATTTATCATATTATTTTGTTATGTATGTATTGTATCATGATGATGAATTGTCTTTAGATTTTAAATTTCCCATGTAACTTATGTAAGAATGGTGTACATTATAATTCGCAATATTATCATGCCTTGAGTTCATTAAAATGACGATAACTTTTTTTTTAATGAACCGATTTTGATGAAACAAAGTTTAGATATTATTCTGAGTTAAAACAAAGCAAATAGTGAAAGTTTCAAGCAAATCGGTTCAGTACTTTCGGAGATAAACGTGAACATACATACAGACAGACAGACAGACAAAAAATTCCAAAAAATTTTTTTTGCTATCTAATAATCTATTTAAGTGCCCCTCTATCCATTTCAGTCAAAAATACTAAATGTACAGACAAAATATTTTTACTGTCTTATTATATGTATAGATAATTTTATTCGTAACAATGTCGAAAAGGTTAGAATTTCTATGTTAAAGTTCGAAAACGAGGCTACTCACATATTTTATAGACTCAACAGACACAACCATTTAAATTTTTTTAGTCAACTTCTTTTGTTTTGCATCACCTTCTAGCGACGGGCAATGAAAAATGCAAATATTACAGACGTACTTGCGCTTATACACTGTTTTGAAGTTCATGGGACGAAGTTCAAAGCGATAAGCATTCCATGGATTCAACGAGGGGGTGCCGGTTCAATAATCAAAAAGAGCGTAACACACAGATTGAAAAGAAAAACTTCATTCAGCACTAATTAATTTGGACTGCGCTCGCACGCTTTCAATGCCTGACGCTAAACGAAAACTAAAAAATGCACATTGATACCGTATCGAGCTGTACAAATTACATAAAAAGGTGAAACCAGATAATGAAAATGTTTACTTTTATTGGCTTATTTATATAATTAAAATGCATAAACATATCATTTGCATATGTGAAGTATTTTGTTAGACCCGTTGTTTAAAGTTCAGTCGAAAATATATTGCAGATAAAACTTAAACAATAAACTAACTGGCTCGTTTGATACCTACTATATTTTCTGTAATGAAACCTAAAATGAAATGCTTCTTTTAACATCAACAATATTGTTATAGATCAGTGCACTATCTGAGTATAAATTATAACTTGCCCGTGTTTATCCTACACACTAACCTGTTGTTAGTACTCGTGTGCAAAAGCTCGTCCGATCCAGTCTCTTCGATGCCCTAAGTTACTCTCTATGGACACTCCCAAACTTTCACCCGGAAAATGTAATACACAAGTGCGTGTTACACTTATTTTAAATAATTGAGGACTATTCCCTATATTAACAATATCTTAACACAGATTCCGTTTAAAAATAAAACACATTAAATTGTTTAAGCATTAAATTCATAACGAATTTTCACATTTGATATAACTTTGATAATTTTTACTTCTGTGTAACTTTGAACTATAATATAAAAATGCGCAAAATAATCATAAAGTATTTAATGAAATTAATTAAAATACAGATTTGAACTGAATTATTATGATTACAACAATTGGTTACTTGATAGAGCTTTAATTGCGGGGAGCAATCAGAAATATAATTAAGCCCACGAGCTAAATAAGCTAGTATCAGCATTCATCTCCATCCTCTTGATTGAGTGTCCAACTGGCGGTATCATTGCTCTAAATAGTCGATCCACAATAGGAGGTATTTTGCCGAGATGCAGCTCGATTCATTGCGCAACCGACCTTCGTGGAATACTTAGTCCCGTTCTATATTGTCTGAGCTGAGCTTTGCGTATAAAGTCTTGCCAACATGCAACTTGATGAATACATTAAACGAATGTGTATAGTCTTTCTTTTTAACAAACATCAATGCTATCTTTCAACTAGCTGAAGAGAACAATAAACTGACACAGCTAAAACTACGAGTAGGTATTCTATCTAACACGTCAGTAATGATCAAGCACATTACAGAATCTCAGTTAATGTAGATAATTTGAAATGCAATTTATTGATAGTTATAGATAGTATTGTACAAGTAATAGAAAGGGTTAATGATTAAAACACATATTAAAATTCATAAGATAGCGTGTATCTTAAAGAATTTTAATACGCGTTAGCCTTCTTAAAAAAATAGATTTCAATTAAACCATTGATTATATCAAGTGTAATTAGTCATAAACGTTAATAAAACGATTATAATTAAATTAGAAAGTGCTAATTATTATTAAAATCGATACAAAACTGTAAGTACATAACTACTTATATTAATTACAAATTCACAAAGAGGTAACACCCAATCTTGAGAAACAAAAATCACGAAATAGTCTTATGATTGATTTATATGAATTGAATATTGCAGATACTTATTATGATATAGTAGTATATTAAATTTCTTAGTCGAGTATTAACAACAATTTTAATAACATACAGTAGATCAATAAATATAACACAGCAGTACCAAGGCTACACCTTAATAGCGATCGAAGATATTCATCACCATCAACGAACATCACGCTATGCGTGCTACAAATATGCTACAGCTATTACAACTTCTGTTTCGTTGTATTACAGAATATTAACTGCTCATGGTCGCCGCGTATGTACTCTTATAAATTACTACAGGATATACTTACCTATAGAGTACATTAGCAGTTGTGCTATAAATGTAGGTGAAATAATCTTTTGAGGGGACGGTTGCCATTCTTTCTAAACCTAGACTCCTACTACATTGCCTGGGGATCTAGGCCGCCACCGCCAGGCAGTGTTTAGTGGGTAAGTGGGAATTTGTTATGATACCCGTGAGCTGCTGTGGGTAGTATCCACGATGATCGCTACCTTTGGGAAAAGATATTGTTAAAATACGTAAATTAGTATATTATAAATAACTGACCTATGAAAAGAAATATTCCTCTACTTTTTATTTTGGTTTCTATAAATATTTCGACACCTTTCACCTCGATATCATGTCGATGACAGCGCTGTTTATACATGTGCTTGCAGTTCATTCTAAGCAGAGCTCGCTTCATAACCTGCTTATGTATACTCCAAAGATACATTTTAATTAATAATGTTTAATAAATGAAACAATGCATTTAAAATATTAACTCGATTGTCATATCCAAGAAGTTAAGAACTGTAACAAACATCCACACTTTTCAACATTTATAAGGTCCGGTTTAATAGGGGTCGGGTCTATTGCTATAATATCTGAGTATTTTACAGATACTTAGTCGATTCACACGACATTTGTGGAGAATGAGTATATTTAATAGTTAATTGTTAGTTAACTCTTTTGAAATTTTAACATTATTTTACAGTCTTTTATGCAATTGTTTATCAAGGGCTAAAAAGGTTTGTGTTTTCAACATGAGGGTTTTTTGACGAACTTATACAATGCTGTATACAGTACCATTTTATAAAAGTTAGTATCTTTCATAAAACAATTTACAACTTATGAACACAAGTACACAAGCAGGAAAAAATATAATATCTCTGTCCGGACTAGCTCAAGACTTAAATATATATTAGAAATTAATGATTAATTTAATAACTGCATTATGTCACATCAGATGTGATGGAGAGAGGGCGGTGTTACTAACTCGAGGTCTTTACAGAAGTTCGTCAAGTCAGCAACTTTCACGTATATTTTCGATAATATTTGCAGAAATAAAAAAAATTACTTCTTGAATATTAATAGTTTTTTAAGAAGCTGTAGGGAACAAATACATATAACTTGTTCACTTCAGTTTATTGTTGTTGCTTGCCAATATGGATACAATATGTCATATGTCAATGGTCTTATAGTGGCATATAGAAGTGCCTTTAAGATTCTTATAACATTTTATTATATTCCATATTCGAATTGTATCATTTTAAATTTGTGGTTTTAAAAAGTTAAGTCTTGTTTCAGATCTCCATCCAAACTCGGTGCTAAATTACTTATATAAATATATGTTAATTATATAATTGTATTAGTCTGCAATATTAAAAGGGGATATTCTGCCATATTTTGTACAAAATTATGCATTTTTACATAACACACATAGATTTAAAGCGCTATTCATATAATGGAAAGCGTAATTATTGTTTTGGTGTCATTTCCGCACCTCATATTATTTTATAGTCGAACAAAATTGTTAACTATGTGATTTATTGGTAGTACATTATATTTGTATGTCAATTTTAAATAGGTGGAGTCGGTTTCTCAATGGTCTTAAAAACATCATATGTATACTCGTACCATAGAATCATAACATTAATTCTGATAACGAATCATCAATTTTAAATCAATCGGCAATTCGACTTAAATATGAACTAGTATTTTTATTATCAACCACAAAAATCAATATTATACACATTAGGATAACCTATGACGTTATGTAATTTATTGGATTAATGTCTAATGGGAAAGCTATGTAAAGCAAAGTTTACTTTATCAGAGTGCTCCAAAGATGTTTGCAGTCCAATCATCATGTATACTTATTGATTTCATTAATGTTCTTTTTATGAAGGGCGATATGAGGTTTCGATTAATTGATGATGGTTTAAAGCTTTATATTTACTTCCGCATTATTAACTTTAATATATGTTTATCTGTTACTGTGCTGCATAAAACAACTACCATTACATAACGGATAGAATGAAAATATTGTAAAAGTTAAATCAACATTTTTAATCATGACAGTAAACATTTTATGAAATTACGTCAATTAATTAATAACGTAATTACTTTTAATAACTGTATGTTAACAACTTTTTTATGACATGATTTATTTGAATGTTGCTTAACATTTAGAGTAAATGGCTCAAAGTTTTGATTACAATATGTCCAGATATTTTGTTTATTTAAATTGAAAAAAAAAACAAATCTTTAAAGTGATGCCAATTTTTCGCTCCATGGTTTCGCACTTTCTAATGAACTAGGCCTTTCGGATTCCTAGTAGGTTTCCGCCGGGGCAAAGAGATTTCGCAGTTTTAGTCAGGTACGAGTTATGAGTTTACATGCGTTTGCAAACAATATCGATAGTGTAAATTTTTTAATGACAATTTGGTACCGCGCTTAACTTAATAGTACTATTCTGTCATATTAAACTGACATAATTTCTATAGTTTACGTCAAATACCTATTGAAAACGATTGTTAACTTAGGATAGGTTAGCCACTGCCTCCTGATTATGTAACTCTGTTGCTATAAAATTCGATTGAAATTGACACATAGAGCAGTTATATTGCTACTTTATTAAAATATAATGGGACAATTATTTTCATAAAGCAATAATATATTATTATCAGCCCACTGGTGTTTATTAGATACTTACTGGAAACATATGTTCTTGTTTTTTAATTATATACAGGGTGTCCAAAAACGACACGTCACAGTGACACTGGAGTTAGGCCAGCACAAGAGGCATCGAACAAGCCTAACATGACCTCAGTAAAAGTTGCTCGGTTTTCAGGATATTTCCAATTTAAACTTTTTCTAAATTTTCAAGTTTCTTAACATGTTCAGTGCTAGCATTATGTTAGATAGCCCTCAGGTTTCCATTTTTCTTTTGCACTCTTGTTGCGAATAGTTGCTTAAGATGATAGAAGTGTTATTTCGTTGACAACTTATGTAAAATGTGGAAAAATACTGGATTGAACTTGAAAAAAATTGAACAACGAAAAATAACTTTCAACTTTGATCACTTGCCGTGAAAAAAATTTCAAAGAAACTAAATGAGCAAATAACTTTAAAAACTTGCATGTGTTATGCCAATTCCAAAATGGTATAACACATGTATCTTATTGGTTTAATAAGTTTACAGTAAATGCTCGAACTGTCTCCCTTGAACTCTAATACATAAGTGACATCGCCTAATAAAATTACGGCTCAATGTTCTTAAGCTGATTTCTGATATGGTGCGAGCTGCATCGAATACACGTCGCCGTAACTCTTCTTCGGATCTTATTGGTTTCGCATAAATTTTGTCTTTTAGACAACCCCAATAAAAGAAATCTAAGGGATTTAGATCCGGGGAACGCGGTGGCCATGAAATTGGCCCCTGTCGCCCAATCCATCTTTCGGGGAATGCGTTGCTTAGGTACTGACGTACTGGTAAGGCATAGTGTGCTGGGCAGCCATCTTGTTGGAACCACATCCTTCGTCTCAGCGCCAACGGAGTATCTTCCAATAATACAGGAAGGTTGTTTCGCAAATGTTCTAAATAATTTTGTCCATTCAGAACAGGCGGCAACTCGACCGGTCCCAATATTGACCGTTGAAAATTCCCGTCCACAGATTAATTTTAAATTGGTACTGTGATCGGTCTTCTCTTTTTTCATGTGGGTTGTCTAATTGCCAGCTATGGATGTTGTGCAAATTGATATACCCATCCCTTTTGCAGGCTGATTCGTCGCTCCATAACACTTCATTGAAGAAATTTGGATTTTCTCTCCATTTCTGAATCATTGTCCGGAAACTGGACACGCGCAGCGTAGTCCGCCGGAAGCAGTGTTTGGACGCGTTGGATATGGTAGGGATGGTATTTGTGGCGTTTTAAAATTCGATGTGCCGAAGATTTGGGAACACCAGTGCGGCGTTCAATAATTCGCACTGAAGTTCCTGGCTCCTCTCGTACTTGCTCTAACACCACGTTGTCGTCAACAGTCCGAGGTCTTCCTTCTGAGTGACTCACTCCAGGTAATCTGCCATCACGATAAGCGTTCACAACTCTTAAGATCACTTCGTAAGTCGTCGGATTACGGTTTGGATATCTTTCGGAGTATAATCTTGCAGCCAATCTTGCGTTGTACGAAACATTGCCTCGATTGGAAACCTGCCTGGTTTCGCCGTAAATCAAGTGCATGTCCGAGTAGTCACGGTGAGTGTATTGGGTACCACGATTTGCCATCGTTAATAAGACAGTTCCGTAAAGCAATATCAGTGTCCAACAGAGCGCCGAGTTGTCGTTCAAAACAGAAATCAGAGTCCAGAGAAAAGCCAAGTCGATTTAAATTAAGGAATACACGGAAACAAGGAACGCAGAGATTAACACGGTTGTCGTACGAAACGCAAGGTAACGAACTGTCGTAACAACTTGATTTGCAGTGCAGGGCCATAAGAATTAAAACTACAACCCCTCTTTCTTCTCCATTTCTTTGAAAAGATGATAACGACACGTACGTCAAAAACAAAGCTATTTGCTTACAATATCTAGCCGACAAAAGGGTAATAAACTATCCTTATCTTCATTCTCATGCATTTGACAAACAAAAAAGCTAATAGATAACAATAACAATGCCTTATCGTTGCGCGTGACATTATTTTTTTACCTGCTAGCGGTAGCTTCCGGGGTTCCTAGTATTAGTGAAGCATTAAAAAATCGTATAATATTAAAATACACATGTGTTATACCATTTTGGAATAAGCATAAGACATGCAAGTTTTTAACGTTATTTGCTCATTTAGTTTCTTTGAATTTTTTTTCACGGCAAGTGATCAAAGTTGAAAGTAATTTTTCGTTGTTCAATTTTTTCAAGTTCAATCCAGTATTTTTCCACATTTTACATTAGTTATCAACGAAATAACACTTCTATCATCTTAAGCAACTATTCGCAACAAGAGTACAAAAGAAAAATCGAAACCTGAGGGCTATCTAACGTAATGCTAGCACTGAACACGTTAAAAAACGTGAAAATTTTGAAAAAGTTTAAATTGACAATATCTTGAAAACCGAGCAACTTTTACTGAGGTCATGTTAGGCTTATTCGATGCCTCTTGTGCTGGCCTAACCCCAGTGTCACTGTGACGTGTCGTTTTTGGGACACCCTGTATATACGTAAAAGTTTCATAAAGTTTGATTACTCGGCTATTCAATAAACGTTAGTATCGAAAAATGTATGTACATTGTGAAATATCTCTATATAAAATGATAATTTCATAATTAAAATACTTATTATAAAGCAGTCACGGATTGAGAATATGTCTACTGATCTTTTATTCTTCTTTGATTCTTAGGTAGCCGTCATAAGAGGTGACTAAGGGAGTTTACCGCAATGAGGAATCTACTAACAGCCAATTAATAAAAATAAAATTGTTAGCATTACAAGATATAGATGGCGTTTTTGTCTTAAGCTGGATCAAAATAATGATAATTTGTTGCGAAATATCTTGTCTTAATCCTGTTCAATGTTTTAAAGCAAAATTTTATTCCTAAAGCAATATATTTATATTCAACAGCGAAAACAAGTAGAATTTTTATATAATGCAAAATATGTGTATTGTAACCAATTACCATCTTGTTTCTCAATATATCACATAATGAATAATAATAAAGAATATAAACACTGTTTTAATCGGTGAAATGGGGTTTCAATTTAAGTACAAACGTAATTCATCTATCGTTTGCTATGTATTGGGAAACTCATTACTCTATCACTCGGCAAATCTTTTATTATACCCTGCGCGCAGTGCCCAGACAGTGTTTTTTTTCCCACGGGGGAGGGTAGTGAATCCTCATAGGGGCGCGCCACCACAGTGGTCGCTATTTGTGCCTCTGCGTGCAGGTTCGAGTTTCAGATATACCCGCGAAGCCAGAAAAACTTCCGTGCGCAGATACCCACACCGAGAAAATCCTACCCCCACCTCGCAACCACGGACAGCGTGCGAAGGCGCGCGACTCGTGGAAACGAGGACCGGGGGTGGAGGTGAAAAAATCTTTTTTTCACTGACACCCACATGTATGTTTTCGTATGCGATACTGAAATCCATAGTAGTGATAGATGGCACCAACCGATAGGGAGAAGAGGATCTCCAGAGATCCCAGGGTAGCGAGCCGGGATCGACGAGAGGCCGAACAGGACCGCCTGCGCCTAGCGGCTATGGGGATTGAAGGTGGAGGCGAATCTCCTGCCCGCCTGACCCCCCCTCCTGTACGGCCCATCATCAGGATTATCAGCGACGTCCAGCTGGCCCCGCCGACTGCTGGGACTTCGGATGCTCCTTCCACCCCGGGAGATGAAGAGAACCAGGCGAGATCTGGGGCACTACCATCTGCTCCAACGACCGCGCCAGCGCGCCCCGCAGGCGACGCAGGCGAAACCGCGACCCGCGGCCGCGACCGCGTACGTGCGCCCCGTGGCAGCACCGACGCCGATCGCGGGTCCCGAGACCGCGCTGACGAATCCCTGCCTCGTGGCAGTGGAAGCGCGCCCCTAGGCTGCGCCGTCGTCGATCGCGGGTCCCGAGACCGCGCGAGTGTGAGCCTGTCCCGCGACAGCGAAAGCGCGCCCCGTGGCAGCGCCGCCGCCGAACGCGAGCCCCGAGGCGACGCAGATAGACCCCCGTCCCGTGGCGAGAGTGGCGCCCTCTCTGGCGGCGCCAAAATCGCGAAAACACCCGTCGACACCCAACTAGATGGAGCGAAACCACCGACAGCGCCATCTAGGGACAACACCAGGGTACTAGGGAAGGCCGACATATCTCCAAATCCAGATACCCACATGGAGAAAAGAAAAATTTCTCCACCAAGCTTTGGAAAGAGGGCCCAAGCAATATTGGAAACGCGAAGGCCCACCTTCAAAAAGACCACCAACCAACTTTAATTAAGAGGACGCCTGAAAAGAAGACCGTGAACCCCCCTTCGCCCCAGCGCCCGGGTGCCCCACAAAACTCGCCGACTACACCGGTTAGTATACCCACGCTGAGAAGATCGGACGAGCCCAGCTACCCTACACATCAAATGCCACCCAAGCCGCAACGTCCACCGCGAAAATTGGAGGTAGACGTGAGTTCGGGCGCCGCATCTCGCGATTCCTCCGTCGCCTCAATCGCCTCAATGGACTCCGGACCAAAAGATGTGAAAAATAGAGTGAAGAAAGCGAAGTCTCCTGCGTCACATCCCCCGGCCTTCGCAAGCGCAACCAGCGGCCAACGCGGTAAGAAACGCGTTCAAGAAGATGAGCCGGAATTCAAGCAGCCGGCAACAATGCCCAGATACAGCACCTTGACTACCCCCCCGCAGACAACTTCATATGCGCTGGCTACCTCCGCGGGTGGTTTTTTCGCAAACTACCCACAACACCAGGGATAAAAGCGAACAAATGGATACCGCCGAACCCGCACAGGAAGTTCCTACCTCACAGCCAGAGGCAAATAAAAACTCGCCTAAGTACCCACCAATTGTGGTAGAAAGGCTCGAGAGATGGCCGGCCCATTTTAAGAGGCTCCAGGAATTAACCGGCGGGCCTATAAACGCACGCCCCTTCCAAAAAGGTATTCGTTTCCTGCCAAGATCCGAAAACGAATACAGAATCATCCAACGCTACCTGACAGAGCTGGAAAAAAGCCAACAATTATCATGGTTCTGTTATTCATTACCCACGGACCGCACCATTAAAATTGCGATACGAGGAATAGCATATGAAGCCACCTCAGAAGATGTCACCGAGGCACTCATTGAACTCGGATATTCGCCGAGGTACGTTAAACATATTAACGCCAGACAGGGCAGGCCTGGGTGCCTGTACTTCGCCGAACTCCAGCAAACCCCCGGGCTAGTACCTGTGATCTACAACATAGACCGCTTACTAGGAATGCCCGGAATACACATCGAAGCCTGGCGCGGGAAGAAAGGACCGGCACAATGTCATCGGTGCCAGTCCTTTCGGCACTCTTCCAAAACTGCCACAGAACGCGAGCCTGCGTAATCTGTGGAGAAGACCACGCTGCACAGGACTGCCCGCGGCCTAGAGATGCACCACCAACCTGTGCAAACTGCGGTGGGCCGCACACAGCTAATAATACGGATTGCCCAGTCTTCAAGAAGGAGGTGCGTAATCGCAAGGCTGGCACGGCTGCACGCACATATAGAGACACCCGCCCTGCCCAAGTTACTGTGGGTAAGGACGAACCAACTGCGGACAACTCACTAATGGCGGCCGCAAACAACCCAGTTGCCGCACCCACTGCTACCGCCACCACCTCCAACGCCACCAAGCCACATAGGGGCAGAAAAGCGAGAAGGGCAAAGAAGCCCAGGAGAACACAGCAGCCAACAAGGAAGCCACACAGCCTGGAACATCCACAGCTGCAGTAGGCGAAACAATCGAAACCCAGAAAGGTACGACCAAGGACTCTGTAGTCCCACGACCAAACAGAGAACAACCTAGTACCTGTGCGGGCGCAGACATATCAACATCACTGCCTATGCCCGGCACAACTCATTTAAAAACAAAACAGCCCGAAGACACGACGGTCGCCGCCCGCACAGGGACGAAGGCGAAGCCAGAGTCAACGGTGACTGAAGATGCTGCCCCGAAAGGCTTGACAGGGATCATAATCGATGGCATATTGAAACTCGCCAGCGAGCTTAAACGCGCGCTAGAGGCTGGTGAAAGCCTTATCCCTGTCCTGCTGAGTAGCCTGACGAACATCATTGCAAATGCCTATTATGGATAATATGTTTAAAATTATCCATTGGAACGCAGATGGCCTATCACCTGATAAGATCGCCATTTTAAAAATGATTCTAGCAGAACACAGGGTTGATATCGCCCTGATAAGCGAAACACACCTCAAGGCAACTAGAACGGTGAAATTCGCAGGATACCACGTCTACAGGCAGGATGAGATATCACCACGCGGCCATGCATACCGGGGGCTGGCCGTGTTGGTTAAGAGAAACATCGTGCATAATACCCTGCCTGCCTGCCAACTAAAGACGGCATATGCACTGGGCGTTGAGGTAGCCCTAAAGGCGATCGGGCCCATGCGTGTGTTTGCTTTTTACCGACCACCAAAATCCTCCATAGAGGTGGCTGATGTACACAACTTGTTGGACTCGCCCCTCTCAACTCTAGTATGTGGAGACTTTAACTGCAAGCACACGCTATGGAACTCGAGATCGATCAACCAAGATGGCCAGAAATTGTATGATGACGCCGGAAGGAAAGGATATGTGGTAATGGGCCCGGATACCCCAACACACTACCCCTACAATGACGCCCACCTGCCTGATGTGATCGACATCTTGCTTACCAATAGCCCTGATGACCTAGGAGTTGAACAGCAAGTGCTGGATGACCATGTCATTTCAGACCACCAGCCCGTGCTTGTCAAACTGACACCGCCTGTAAGAGCGCTGCCTCGCAAAACTAGGCGGAAACAAGACTGGGTCGCGTTCGCTGAAACAATCGAAGACACAACACCAAACTTCCCAATTACCAACAACGTGGACGTGGACAGTCTTGCGGACGCCCTGGTTGCGAACATCAAGGAAGCCCTAGCCTCAACAGAAATTGAGCAACACAAAAAACATAAGATCTACTCGCTACCACCTAGAGTGGTAGCGATGATACAAGATAAGCGTAGGCTCCGCCGGTTCTGGCAAAGAACACGATGCCCAACTACCAAAACCCAGCTGAACATCCTGGCCACCAGGATTAGTGCCGAGCTGCAGGCCCTAAACACGGAATCCTGGGAGCGTGTAATCTTTGAGGCTGGCGAAGATTGGGACGCCATGCACAAACTCTGCCGCCAAATAAATAACAAGCCACCACCCATCAGGCCATTACGGGACGAACAGGGCAGGTTACAATACCGAACCGAAGACCGGGCGAAGCTGATGGCAGACCACTTGCAGGAAATCTTCAGACCAAACCCCCCCTCCTTCCACCACCATGAGCAGCAAGTGGAAAATGGTCTGAAGGAGTACTTCGCGCTACCAATTAACAACTTGGAAGACCCCGTAGTATACTCCCCAGGGCAGGTCATGAGTCAACTGCGCCGATTACCACCAAAGAAGGCCCCAGGCTGGGACCTCATTAGTAACGAAGTACTAAAGAGGCTCCCCTACAAAACCGTGGCCGCCCTGGCACGGCTGTACAACGGCATACTACGTACCGGCCACTTCCCTAAGTGCTGGAAGATAGGGAAGGTCGTGATGATACCCAAGCCAAGAAAGGATACCACACTGCCGGCTAGCTACCGGCCAATAACCTTGCTTCCAACAATGGCAAAAGTATTCGAGAAGTTACTCCTCACCACCATGGCCCCACATCTGCCCATACGTGAGGAACAACATGGGTTTAGAGAGGGCCACTCTACTACCCACCAAATAATGAGGGTCCTACATTTCACGGCGGCAGCCTTCAATAAGAAGGAACACGTAGTGGCGGCGCTCCTCGATATGGAGAAGGCCTTCGACCGCGTCTGGCACGAAGGCCTAATCTATAAGCTCTCCACCACAACACTGCCTAGAAGAGTAGTCCAGGTAATAAGATCTTACCTGCAGGAGCGCCGCTTCTACGTCACACTAGAAGGAATTGACTCCACTATGAGGCCAATACAAGCCGGTGTACCACAGGGTGGGTGTCTCTCACCAGTGTGCTACACGTGGTACACAAATGACATTCCTGTCGAAAAGGACATCATGCCGGCACTCTACGCGGACGATGCCGCCTTCCTGGCAAATTCCATCAAACCCGCGCATGCAGCAACTAAACTCCAAAGGCAACTGGACAAACTGCCGGAATGGCTGTACAGGTGGCGCTTGGTGGCTAACCCCACCAAGACACAAGCCATCCTGCTAAGCAACGCACAACTATTGCCTCCACGACTGCAGCTTCTCGGCCATGAAATCCCCTGGTCGCCCCGAGTTAAGTACCTCGGGGTGACCATAGACCGCCTCATCACCATGACACCACATGTGGAGGAGAAGGTGTGCCTGACGCGTGCCACGCGGGCCATCCTCCGTCCAATCATCGGGTCCCAGCTGCCTATCAAAATAAAATTAGCCATCTACAAGCAATACATCAGGCCGAGGCTGACATATGCAGCTCCCGCGTGGTACGCGCTGGTAGGGAAGACTGCTCGCAAAAAGCTGGCTGCGCAGCAGTCCCTGGCGCTCCGCACCATTGTGCGAGCGCCTAGATATGTCAGAAACGACGTAATCGCGCGCGACCTGAATGTGGAATCCATCGACTATTACATCAAGAAGATAGCCACAAAGTCACACAGAACAGCCACCAGCTCTCGTCACCCACATATAAGGAATATCGCCCCCTACCACGCAAGGCCACCGGATAGGAGAGCGTACCCGAGCAGCCTCCTCCTCCACACAAAAGAAGAAGGAGAAGGATAACTATTATGATGTGCCACAGAAAGAATAAGGACATACCATATATATAGGAAGCACCCTGAATAAGGTTGAGCTCCGAAAACGAAGCCTAGGTGTAGGTATCATTACCATCACCGCCCCAATGACCCAACCGTAGTTACGGTTGGCGGTAGACACTACTGAAAGGGGACAAGCTCCCCGAGCAGTTACCTTGCATAGAAGATGCAAGAAGAATATCCGACTGAGTGGTCGCTATTGACAACCCCCTGGTGCTCGGACGACCTCGCACCGGATACCACCCGCAACCGGTCTACGGCGGATGGTTATGTTGGACTTCAGCAGAAGGCCAGCCTACCAACTAAACACTACCTACAGCCTTTGGTCGGGCGGAAGGCCTGGGACCCTATCGGCTTAAACCCCAGACAGTGGCAATAAGCTCATTCTCTATTACATTAAGACTTAATAAAAAAACGCGTCGTGTGAATTTTTATAACACCTCCGTTGAATTTCTATAACTTTTGAGTTCGATTATATGTTTGTATATTAATTTTTAAAAAACTATATGTTTGTATATTAATATAATATTTAAAAACAAAATTAGTATGCTCGTGTCATGAAAGTACTAAGGTACTTTCATGACACGAGCATGGTGTTATGAGATCTATACATAGACATTAGCAATATCATTAAGTAAGCAAATAAAAAAAAATTGAAGGCAAATAAAATTGTGTATAGAAAAATTTAATCATTTAAATAATATACATACTTGTTTTTGATGTTTGCTTATTATTTCTATTTAAATAAACAATCTGCGTATTAGTTTTGTATTACATTAAAATTCAATTAACAATTCAATTATTGAAATTAACAATTGTATTAGATTATAATTTCAGTGTAATCATAAACTAAAATAGTCTCTATAAGTATTAGGTTAACAAAGTTATATAGTTTGGTACATCATCAGCGAAAAAAAAATAGCGATAAATACTTATAAAGCCAGATTAAATTAACCCATCTCAGGTTTTAACTGTTTAGTTAACATATTATGATAGTTTGTAAGCCTTGGAATAGATAAATGAAAGCAATGAAATGAAGTCACGAAAAGAAAAGTATAATTATCCATGTAACATTTGGAATAGAAAAGAATGAAGTCAGTTTCTTTTAATAAATGGCAATCGCTCTTAGAAACGAGGCCTTCTAGCAAATGAACAATAAACATAATTGCAACCATACAAAAATGTCTATTATTGCAAATAATTTTTGGAATATGCTTAAATTTGGACGTCAGTAACACGTCAAGTTTTACATTTGCACTACCAAAACCGCCGCTATTGTCTGCGACGTACGAGTAAGAGCTGTCAGAAGGTCAACACGTAACGTCTGTGTATAATTTATTTCCTTCAATAAAGGAAAATATCACGAAGAAAAAGCATACACTTGCGAAAAAACGAACGTGTAGGTTACCTATGTGAAATCCACCAATCCGCAGTCAGCGGAGTTGACTAAAACCTAATCGCCCTTTGGTTCAGGCGTATACAATACATACATATATTGGCGAGAGTAACTCTAATTTCTTGATTGTCTTTGAGGGCGTTTAAATTTATTATTCTTTTAAAAGTTACTGTCCATTGGTTACTCTCAGTAATCAAATTGAAGATTAGATTCACATTATGTACATAGGTATAGATGTTCTTTTGCAAATTCCAATTCGATAAAAGCTTCTCGCTTTATATTTACTAAAAGCTTTGGGTATAGTCTTGTTGATTGCAGTTACTTGAATGAAACTAGCCTAATAACTAAGAAGTGATTAACAAGTCTTGATAATTGCATTTTTCAGATATATCAGAAGATGGCGATGGATGCTGAATAAATTGTCTCTGAATGTGTCACTCAGTATCAATAAAAGACGGATATGAACGCGTTCTAGTGACATATTTGCGTTGCCGGATTTTCGTTATTATTTTATTACTATTACTTTGAAATTGTTAAAGGGTTAATTTTATAAATAAATTATTTCCTTATTCACTTAAATATCGTAATAAATGTCGCGATATTTGTTAGGTCTTTCGGGAGAAAATTAAAATTTTAATTAAATCTTTGTCTGGAAAATTCAAATTACTAGTTATTTGACATATTTTTATTTTCTAATTATGACAAAGAACTACTGGTAAACATTCTTTGGTTTCCCAAAAACTACCAAAGCAAAATATAAAATGTCTCTACCATATATTTTCATAATATCTCTACCATATATTTTCTTAACATCGATATGTAGTTACTATATTTCCTACTACACATTATTCGAATATTGAGTTTTCCCGTTTCATAATGTGTTTACTGGATACTTTACCTATGTAAGGAGTTCCTACTTAAGTTTATTAAAAAAAATATACAAAGAAATGTCATACAAAGAAACTGATATAATCAATCACACGAGCAAGATTTTCCACATTTCCACGATATATATATATATATATTTGTTAATAGTAAAGTTTTGTTAATAGTAGTATAAATAAGAATAATTCCCTTCTGTATAATTCTTCTGATAAAGATTTTAGTACTCTGTTGTGATATGAAAACGTTTTAAGGCCGTTTTAACATTTTAAGACAAATGTTTTTTTATGATTAAGGTTAGGATTTCTTGAGATTATTGTAATAAAATATTTTACTCACCATTGCGAGGACAGATTAAATAAGTAATGTTATATATTTCTAAATAATTATATTAATGATCACTAAACTAAAACACTTTTTCGAAATTTTCTCACGCGACAACGTAAGTTCGTTCGTGTCTACGGTCGCATTTGAAGGGTTTCGCGCCAAAATTGGAAGTACCGCCACACATGCGCAGCTTTGGCGCGCAATACGTCGTCTGCCGAATGCTGACTATACATCCATGCAATGCAAAATGTACAGTAGAGCTGCTACTCACTATCCAAAGAGGTTACCGTGTCTTTAAATAGATGTTTATGAAACGACTCGTTCGCTGAACATCGTACATTGCTGCGAGCACTATGTTTTATCAGCAAAAAAGTTGTACTTAAAGTATTGTACAATACACAGCTGTGGCGTGCTTCGGATCCCTACTTTGAGAGTGTCCACCTAAGTTCTTTCTCTTGCAAAGCGTGGTTGCAATTATCGTAATGAAAGCATGAATTTGTCGTGGCACAACAGTTCATCCCAGTAAACTATTTGTTGATTTTTCATTATGGGATATAAGATATATTAATATACTAGCGACCCGCCCCAGCTTCGCACGGGTGCAGTGAAAAAATGGTTATGGTGGGTTATCCCTAAGAGATAGACATATACCATCGCGGACTTTTTTGTGGAATTTTGTAAGTTGTACAATACTGTAGTACATTATTTTGGTCTATCTTGTAGGGTTCAGCCAGCGTTTGCAATATAAGCGCAAAAAAACGTGCTTATTTACGACATCACATTAGAAACCTTTAAATTTATCAGTGTTTCTCTACTATATTATGCATTTATTATACATACAAAACTTCCTTAAGAATCAGTCTATCTATTAAAAAAAAACGTCAAAATCCGTTGCGTAGTTTTAAAGATCTAAGCATACATACGGACATACAGCGAAAGCGACTTTGTTTTATACTATGTATTGATTCCGCATTTCGACTTCAATCCGACTTTCTACCATATTATATCAATCTAAGGGTTTCATGTTGATTTCGTTTATTATTAATACATTTTTATTGTTTTGGTTCTCTTTTATGACTCGTTTACTACAAACACTAAAATGATTAGACACGATGGGCGGCGTCATAAAATTAAAACCGTGATTAAAACAGTGCCTACAATCCACATTTATATTTAAACCCTATTAACTTCCATTTTTTAACATTGTAAAATATTATACATTGTATTAACTATAGAGTTGTAAAAATATTATGTTATTATTTCGATTAAATCATTTTCTATTAACTGGAATTAACGTGTTATTATTGTAGCTAGGTAGTATGAATTTGGTTGCGTACGAGTTAGAACTGAGCGTTTAATAGTTAATAGAAAATGTTGTAATTTTTCCTTTAATAGTTTAGGAACGAAGCCTTCCTTATCCCGCGTAACACCCTTTTTAATAAAATTAACATCAAATCAATTAACAAAACAAGAAACGATTACTTATATTAAATAAGTATATGGTAATTTCATGATTTTCTTATTACCATATTTTTCAAAATCACCTACAATAATCAATTAGAAAAATAGTACGTTTCGGGAGTACCCCTATTAATAGATAGAAGAAGATACTATTCCTTTCTTTATTTACAGACTTTACAATAAAAGTTAATATTTACAGCACTTTTCATACTAATAGTAATAATTTAAAATTTGTGTTTTAACAGTTAGCTAATGTGACGTCACGAAATTTAAGATCCCTCCCACCCCCTTGACACACAATGTCACACTTCGTCAACCCCCTCCCTCCTCCTAACCGTGTGACGTAATTTATGGATGGCCCCTATAGGATTCTTAGCCTCTCCAGAGGGAAAAAAGCGTCAGGGGACTTCTCGTTTGGGCGTTCAAGTGTTATGATATGTAAGTAAAAACTCAGTTACTCCGACATTTGTTACTGTCATATTCGAATACTTTTTTTATATTACTTTGTTCAAATGTTAACCATTTTATATGTAATAAATTAACGTTATTATTATGTAAGATTACTTAATTTGGTTTGGTTGGATACCAAAAAGCCAGCTGGAGCAGCAAAATTTTTAGTTTTATAAATATCATATACTTGTTATAGACAAGCTTTCCACCCGCGGTATATTCGTGTTATATCGGATATTCCTATTAGAAATATATACATGTAAGTTAAAATTTAAGATTAAAATTAGGGTCAGAAAAGAGAACAAGAAGATTAAAACTTCATCAAAATCGAATTATTAGTACCAGAGATAAATATCTAAAATTAGAAACTTTTCCTGTTTATTTAAAAAATGTAGTTTTTTGCACATGTAAATTTTAAAAATAATAAGATTTTAAAATGTTGTGTAATTCTTGAAATTATTATATAAATTTTAAAGCGACAAATGTAAAATTTCTTGACGCATTATATCATATGCTTAATCAATGCTTACGAAAGAGTTTAAGAAAGCTTGCAAACTCGGGTTTGTCTCTGAGTGCGAACGTATCTATGTTGCATCTATACACGTTAAATTACGACTAAGATATTTGTAATTTAACGTAAGTTATGTATTGTCAAGTGTACAAATATGTATCAAAGGACTAATTTCACAAACATATAATTAAGAACTGGTATTAAATATATACTTTATTGCCATAATTAGAGTTACAAAAAAAATTAAAAATTGTGGTTCACAAAGGTGAACTTATCTCTATTAGAGATTTCTTCCAGCCAACCTGTGAGTGTCTACGGAATGCAACTTATAGTGAGAAACGTCAAAGCAACCAAAGTTATTAACGAAAATTAGTTATAAGACAAACATATATATACCATGAATATACATACAATAAAATAAATAAAGAACTATATATATATATATATTTGCGGCAAGGCGAACATTTATTCCAAGAAAATGTTGGGTTCGTTGTTCACAAATATTTCATGAACAGTGTTGTAAAGACTGAGATGGGATCCAACTAAATGGAGAAACAGTATCTGTAAGAATCTGCCGTATCGAAAAAAACTTAGTAAAATCCGAATGGCGTTACTGAAAATCAGATTGACTTCATCATGTTTCATATTAACGTCGCTTATTTAACGATGGATTCGCATAATCGTTGTCTGATAAGTGAATCTTAACATTAAAATTAAAAGGTATCGTATTATTCATGAAATTGCTTTGATCGATATGGGGACTATACGGATGTAGACATGTACTATGCCAAGGTTGGTAAAGTAAGAAGCAAAATCTCGGAATTCACGCTCACCGTTGTTAATGGCGAAACGGTGTGTGATAGACAACAATTTTCGACTCTATAAATAGATGTCGAAGTCTCTGACTCGTGACGTTCGCTGATTAAATACGAAACGCATTAAAAGAAGATATATAATTGTATAAAGACTCCAAATTTCCGTTACAAATATTTCGCTTGAACAGAATCTGCAGATGAAGGCAGAGGCCGAGTTGATACCGTGACTTGTAGTTATTGTTGAGATCTAACGTTTCTGGATAGGTTTACACGACATGGCGACTGAGTTTTATTAAGTCAAACAAACCTGTCGTTGCACCGAAGGTGTTCCGGACCACAACTTTGGTTGCAACGTTGGAGGGCTGTGGCTTCCTTCTGTGAAGCAGTGATGCTCCAGAAGGAGGCCGCCGAGCGGGGTCGGGAGATGGCCGATCCGGGATGGACCACGCCCCTTCCGTGGCCGTGGAGGAGACCAGGGGAGGTAGTGTAGCCTCCCCCGAGGAGGGCTCCCCTGTATCGACAGGGGAGCGGAGGCTAGGGGTTCCTGGAAGTAGCTTGGTGTTCCCGGGGGCTCCCTACATGCCTGAGGAAGGCCATCCCTGAGATTTTTAGTGGGTAGGCCTCCCCCTTCTGGGGAGGAGAGCCCCACATATCCGCCGGCTCGCCACAGCCGGGGTATGTAATTTAATGCATTTTCCTCAGGGGAACAAAAAAAAAGGGTTATAGGTCTATTACACTTTTGAGTTATGTTTTCAAGCTGTTCTAGAGAGCCATCACATAACGTCTTCTGCCATATTTGACGATATTAAGCTTATCTAATAAAATAATACATTACCATAGACCACATACATAGGCTGCGGCAGGTTCTACAGAATATCGAATAGAGACCTGCTCTAGAGGTACTAGATAGACAATCAATATAATTTATATGTTGCATATTATATGAAATCTATCTTTTTAATATACGAAATTTCTACACTTCACAGATATTAGCCTAATGCGGAAATATTTGAAATTGTGCACAGCTTCGCTGGAAAAAGAACTAGGATACTAACGAGTGACAGCTTGGATGTCTCGGGCACAATTTTGGAAGACCTTAAAAAAGTTTCTCAACAAGTAGTCTAAAAATAATTTTAAAAAAATGACATATTTCTAGGTAGCACAAATTGTTGTGATGTTTGATGGCTCTATATTGGTCATGGACTGTTTACCTGGAATAAGAATACTCCAACGAAGTAAGTCCAACATCAAGAAAGAGGTCAATCAATAGATCCAATTGTGCTGGAGGCTCGGAAATCTATGGGGCATATTCTCAACCTATCTTGGTAGAGCCTCAAGACTAAAACATGAAATCAAAATCTGATTATGCTAGTTCTATAGCAGCAAAAACGAGTAGTACATATATGACATTGAAACAATAAGATGGGCGCACATATTTCTACGTCGTAGAATCGTATACGAATTCTTTGTATGACACTTTTTGATTCATGGATATTGTTTTAAGGATAAGATAAGGAATAGAATGCTAATAGAAAGTTTCTATTTTTGTCTATGGTTGTAGTCATACTTTGATTTGTCATGCAATTGACATTTTATTTTTTATGTAATTCATAATCAACATCGTATTTGTTATGAAAATATTATGTTGTAAATGTAATTATACAAATTTAATATACAACTTTTTTACACATGGTTGATTTTATTGATAATGTTCGAGATGAATTATTCCGCGAATTGATACATGCATTGGATTACCTATCTATTGAGAGTTTATTTTTATATGACAGAATAACTGGAAATTTAATTAATATATTACGCAGACAATTTAATATACCTAGATGTCCTGATAATTATCTTGTTTAATAATAGATATAATAATAAATTCTAAATTCAAGTAATGTTTTGTTATCATAATTGAATAAAGGCTAGGACATTAAAATGGAATCAGTGACTACAGTAGAAAACGTTACAGAATCAGAAATTGTTGACGAAGTTACAGATATACCTAAAGAACCAGAACAAAGTGGAGATGTAGTTGACTTAGAATATAAATTTAAAAGTGAAGATGGTGAAATTAATATAATTGATAGCCAAAATGTTATGGGTGACGATGCAGAAGAAGGCGAGTTACCTGACAAAGACAAAAGTGAAAAATTACTTGATGAACAAGAACAAGAACAAATCGACGGAGAATTAGTACAGGAAAATATAATAGAAGAAAAAAAGACCACAGTAGAAGAAGTAGTTGAAGAGGAGGAACAGTATGTTGAGGAACCACCTCCAGACCCCTCAGCTCCGTATAATTTAAGCGATTCTAAAGAAGCTCTAAAAGAACCGTTTGAACTAAGGTATGATCAAGTTGCTGAAATAGAACAGCTTTGGGACTTTTACCAAGATTACACACCAGTATATACTGATATTGATCAATACATAACTGAAAAAGAATTAGTATATATGTTAAAGGCACTTTTGCTTATGACGTATACACCTGAACAACTTCAAGAACTTATAGATTACTGTGTCAGACCACCTCATCCGCAAGGACATATTACATATGAACAATTTCTTATGATGGTGAAGATAAGACAAAGAGACTTTCCCGTTGAAGAAGAGTTGAGATCAGCGTTGCAAGTACTCGACCCTGAACATAGCGGTAGTGTGGATAGAGAGACTTTAAAAGAACTTTTATCTAGTAAAGGTACTAAATTAACCCAAAAACAGTTAGATAATCTCATAAAGGAGGTAGATATGAGCAACGATGGGACAATTGGCGTCGAGGATGTGGTGGGCACAATGTGTATTGATTTAAATAAAGAAGATATTCAAATGCTCAGAGATACTGTATATCCAAAGAAAGAAGAAGAAGTAACAACAGATGATCAATTTTGAAATTTTACCATAGTTTATTTTTAAATAAGAGGATGCACCATGGTTTTAATTTGAATAACTAAACAATTACAATTTATTCTTTTCTTTTTTATAATATTAAACAATTAAAGAAATGAAATATTACCTAATTTATTTTGATAGCATACGACAATATGCTGTTAGTTTGCTAAATGAATATGTGGAATATATAAATAATATTTACAAAATAAAACAATTAATAGAATAATTAGTATTTTAAACTAAAGCTACAATAGGTGATATATTGAAAGAAGGCCAAGTCAAGAGTATCCGTAACCGACGAGAGTACATGAAAGTATTAATGGAAGTTAAAAAATAAGGCCGAAAACTGGGAAACACCTTTTTTTTATTAATAGGGGAAATGCATCTTTTGCACCGTGATACCGCGCTGGCTAGCCGCCGCCGTGTGTGGGGCTCTCCGGTCTACGACCGGCCTACCCACTAAAACCCCCCTGAATTCTCTAGGCCCATGTGGCACATGGCGGGGTGCGCTTTCGCGATTCTACCGCCATGAAAGTATTTGGCCCCCTAGTAAAATATATTTTGTAAAAGTGTGATTAAATGAAACTACTTTTATTAGCACTGTAAATTTGCAATTTTTTGACAAACAATAATAATTTTTTAAAATTTTGGGCTCATCATAATGAAACCTAATAAATGATTTTTTTATGTATTGTTTATAACTTATACAAAATGCAGATGGTCAAATACTTTTGAGCGGTAGAGTATATACACATTTTTGATAAACGAGCAAGTGGCCCACCTGATTTACTGCGTTAAGTACTACGGTAAGCAGTGACTGTTACTCATAGATACGAGTGTGTACAATTCCACGGATAGATTTCAGTCACTGACTACCTATACATTTTAAATATTGTATTTTGTTAAGAAAGATACAATTCCGACGGCACTAACAATGCTTTCCTCAATGTTTTCAAAGTCTCAATGCACCTTTTGTTTGAATACCTAAATAAAATAAAAGGTGCGTGCACTTCGCGGTACTCACGCGAACTCACCAACGCCGTGAGTTTCTCAGTGTATTTACAACTGCACAAACTTTTTTATTTTCTTGTGACACAAATGGATACAATTTTTTACCAATTTTGACCGACCGCCCAATTTTCATTTTACAATGTTGGGATAGACCTTACCACCGTGAAGTGCGTGCACCTCGCGGCAGTTACAAAACCACACTCACCGTGACCTTCTTAGTGTATTTACAACCGAACACACTTTTTTAGTTTCTTCTGACATAAATGGAGACAACTTATCACCAATTTTTGACCGTACATATATTTTTGTTTTCCAATGTGTGGTCAGATCTCATCGGCAGCGGCATTCACGCGACTACAATCGTCGTGAGCTTCTTAGTGTTTTTACAACCGTACACAATTTTATAGTTTATTTGATTTTTATAACAAAAAACAAGACATTTTCCCACCATTTTTTTACAGACCACCCTTTTTTTAAAAGTTAGCTGGTATGGACCACCCCAAGCAAGCGATTACGCGATAGCGATACTTTCCAGAATTCGTTCCTTTTTAGCGACATTATCGAATGGTGTATAATAATACAGAATGTGTTTTTTTAATCTACGGATTCGATTCTTGGCTAAGAGTATTGATTTAAAAAAAATCGACGATGCAGTTTTAGTTTTCATTAAAATCGGGCCCGAGCCTCCTTTGAGTACTTTCCGCTATTCCTCATAATTTCGGACTTGGCCACCTGGCAATCTGATTTCACGCCATTATCAAGCAACCAAATGGCTTTATTTTTTGCAATAAGGCTGGTAACTTGGAGTCAGCGACGAATCTGTTTTGATTTGTTTCTTATTGCTTTGTCTTATAATCAAAGCAGGAATCATTGAAATTTAAAAAAAAATAATAATAAAAAGTATCAAATTAGTTATTCCTACTATTTTCGGTGTTACCGTCCCTATATTTTTTAAATTTGCCGCGTTTTGTTAGGTTCAGCTTTCGTTGGCCAGACTCTAGCTGCTACCAAATGGTGCAATGCACCTAACCTCAATCGACTGCTTGACACATAAATTTCGAAAACCATGCTTTATAAGAAAATAATCAATACAAGGGTGTATATAAGTAATGCTTCTGAAAATAAAAATACTGGTAGAGTTACTGATTCTACTTAAGAACACTAAACAGGTTATTTTTTCATTTCCATTGAATAGTCTACAATTCTAGTTTTTAGCGCACTGGTTGAGTAATCGCTTTCTACACAACGGGTCGCGGGTTCTATTCCCGCACGGGACAGATATTTTGTATGACCACAAAAAAATTTGTTCCGGTCTGGGTGTTTCTGCATGTGAGATTTCTATGCTTGTTACTGCCCCCACGACACATGATAAAAATCTTCGGACGATGTTTTAAAAAAAAAATCTAGACCCTAGATTTCTCCTATTACGTTTCTTTTTTGAGGCTTGATTGTTGGCTTCATTCTGTAAAAATTTAAACTACTATATGTCGATTTATTATTACTTACAGGAATACACACTCATACACAAAAAGTCCCATTACATACACATATATACACAAGTTTATGCATATAATCGCTCATGAAATGGCTCGAACAGTCAAAACAAACATGTTACAACTTTATTTAAAACTTTCCAACTAATTTCAAAGTTCAAAAAAATACAAACCATAACTATGTTTTTATAAGTATACATACTTACATTGAAATTTCAAACATCGAGATGACAACCCTAACGTTCACATATTGGTGGGCAAAGTTACCAATCAGTGTTCTTCCTACACTAAGGTAACATTGCCCACTTTCGTATTATTTATTCATTTAGTCATTTCACGATACAATTTGTTGCGCGTATTTATAATTAATAAAAAAAGTCTGAAATATTACGTACCTGCCACAAGTGTAACTATGATTTGGTATCGAAATTATTGAAGAGATTTTTGCCCGGCAAATTCACATGTATCTTTGATAAGATCTGGTAGACCACCGATGTGAAATTAGCAAACAACGCGGTGTTTAGTGTTGCCAGGAACATATATATATATATATATATTCTTTTTATCACAAATTTAAAAGTTTCAGTAACGATATATTATCGACCAATTTGACGTTTATTGAAAAATACCGCGCTGGGCAAAGTTAAACTTAAAGGGCAATGTTGCCGCGTTCTACGGTAATCGTTTGGAAGAACAATATTACGATCAGAGGTATGGTCGCCGTGAACGCAAGGTGGCAACGTTGATGACGTTATTAACAACGTCCAGTTGGATACCTACTGTCAATGCGCTCATTGAAATTCGAAACGACTTTTTGAGCATGGCAGCACCTGCCACAGACAATGAAAGGAAGACTTTTAGATAGAGTGTTAGATAGGTAATAATCTGTGTAGGTAATCGCCAATCGGAATGCACCCATATTCGTTCTTCGGTTGTTTGTGGTGTTTGTTTATTTGTTGCAAGCAGAGTTGTGATTAATGACTTTTTTTTTAAAGTTACTCCTAAGTTTAACATACAGTTAATTTGTTGTACATAAATATGCGGATATTATTATGTATTATCTTAGTAACTTTTGTTAGCAAAAGTAAGTAATTTTGAATTCAAATCAAATATTATATTCGGGTGTGGTTTTTTGGATAGATTTATTTGAATACAATGTTATTTTTAAATTTATTAATAAAATTACTGATGTGCTGTAATATTTGCTTAATCAACAACAAAATATTTAAATCTCAAGTTACTACAGATACCGGTGAAGTTAAACTTTCACATTGTTTGGTTAGAATATTGCAGCTCAACAAATTTATACGTAATGTCGATTTTCAGGCTTAGCAATTTGGTGTTACCAATGTACAGCAGCTACCCCAGGATGTACTGAACCTTTTAATTGGCGGGGCGTAGGATATTTAGGAAATCCCTGTCAAGACAGGGATGATATTTGTATTAAGCTGATTGAAACTAAAGGAGGTAAGAATTTAGTTTTTTATTTATCTAAGCATGTGGTAGGAGCATCGGTGACACTGTCTTTGATTTGGGAGGCCTGGTGAGCATCCTGCTAAGTAACAATGTGCTGGATGTTTTTTACATTTTGTATGGAAAGTCAAACAATTTGCACCGGGCCGAAGTGGTTGACTGACGCCCAATAGCCCTAATATGGAGTAGGTTATGGCTCCTCCGTGAAGATGTGAGTTGCGATGAAGAAGCATATTTTTTTGTTATCCTCAATTAAAAGGTAATTGCTATTAAACATTATATAGACTTTTTAAACAAATGAGTTTATTCTGAAACTTGAAATATACTTATATTATGTATGTAATTAACATGTTAAATGTACATGTTCCAGCACAAAAAATAATAACTAGAGATTGCCTTAGTAATTTTAAAGCATTTCGAACTGACATTCCTGCTGATACATATGAGGGCTGTAGGCCAGCTGCTAGAGATGTGAATTTGGCAAATTATGTTAATAATTCAATTAAAGAGCTAGATATTAAAAGGTAAGTTTAATTTTATATACTATTTAATGGAAAAAATGAATTTAATAAGTTTTATTGTATTAAAATGTCCCTATCAATCAGAGGAAGTCTCTCTACTAATGTGGGTACTTCGATGTTACCTATTTTTTGTGTAAATCAGCAGTAATTCCTTTATATGTTGGTAAAATACATCATGCAAGATCACAAGTGTATTAGAATACACTTGTGATCATCAACAAATTGTGATTCTTACAGGAACCATTACACGCTATAGGTTAAAAATTACACACAATATCATTACACAGGATAAGTTAAGCTTATCATGACACTTGGTTGTTGACCAACCACCCAAACTGTGATGTGATGGAACTTATCAACAAAATGGATTGTTCTATAAAATATTGTGTTTTATAAAATATGACACAATTGGTTGCATACCATTTATAGTAGAGTTGAAAGCCTACCTACCTTTCTTATTTAAATATTGTTTATTTAATACAGCAAAATCTTGTTTAATACAAAATAATAATAATTATGGGCTTTGTTGTCTTATTTGTTACAATAACATTTTTTTTTTCTGGGTCTGTATAGAATCTAAGTTTTTAGTTATCCAATTAATCCAGGAAAAATTGTCTCTATTTGCTGATTAGAACATAGATTTCATTAATAATAATATTAATGAAAATTAGACTGTCTTGGAGCAAACAAGTTATTACTTTTTGTATTAAATTAACAGCTTCATAAATTCTCTGATATAATTAAAATTATATGCAAATTTTGTTTTTGTTTGTAAAAGCTATATTATCAATATTAAAGAAAATGCCAAATGCCTATGAAATGGTAAAATATGTTATTTAATATAATATGAGAGAAACTGAATACTACAAAAATGTATGGTCAACTAAAAAAGTTTATTGTTTTCAGGGACTGGTATGATGAGACAATATGGTGTTTTTGTTATCTAGATCACAGATGTAATAGTGCATCATTCAAGTCAACATCAATGGCATTACTAATTGCATCAACCTTGGTACTATTGTTCCGTATGTTGCGGTTATTTTGATATCCTATGTGATTTCAATAAAATATCATAGATATTTCTAACTTATATTGAAATAGAACAATTCGTCGCCGACGCCGCAAAGGGACGAATTTCATACAAAACAGTCTAAAATACAGCAATGTAAAATATTACTGCTGTATTAATTTAGTAGCTACATCTCCATATTATACTATTACAATTGATTTTTATCATTATAATAGTTTTTTTCTAAATAGAAATATAGCTAAAATATGCTATTTTTTTGCTCTCCTGAACAATTTTCTTAAATGAGATTCGCCCGTTTGCGGCGTTGGCGACGAATTGATCATATATCACCATGTTGACGAATTGTTGAAATAATCAGGATTGTACAATGTGTGCTCTGTAAAGCCGAGATTGACCCATGTGTACATAATCATAAAATTATAGGGTCATTAAAAATGTTAAATTGTTAAATTAATTTTCATACTCTCCATACAAATATTTAAGATACTTGTACAATCGTGAAACATGTTTACAAAATTATATTACAAATCTGACAACATCGAGATTTTAATGATACTTATGTTTATATAACTTGTTTAAATGTTATATGGGTGGGTTTCGGCTTGACATGATATTAATATTAATTGAAATTATGTTTATTCTATAAAGAATATTACTCTGAAATTGCTAAACCCTTTAAATTTGTTAATAATTAGAAGACTGCCTTTTGGTTTAGGTGATATATGTTTTTATATTCTATATTAATGTATTTTCTATGTTGATATAAAATATGTGTATTGGTCTATTGTGTTTTAAATATGGTATTATTATTTAGATATTTTAATCCGTCCAATGTGTTATGTAATTATTTAGATAATAATAAGTGCCTTAATGAAATTGCAGATTATGTATGGAAGTTGTATGTTTTAAGTGTACTATTGATGTTGCATAATGTGATAGAGCATTGTAATGCTAATGCATATCCAATGATTTGTACAGTCAGAAACAATGTACGAGTAATATAATATTAATATATTTGGTACTAGCTTTCTGCTTTGCTTGCATATTTTAAATACTTTTTATAGGAAGTATCAAGTGTTTATGTATCATTCCCATAGAAAAGAAATTTGAAATTCTAGTTAATTGAAAATAAAAATTATGGATTTTTTTTTCAATTATGTAGTAAAAAAGTTGTTAAAATAAAATAATATTAGCTTTAAATATAATTTTTCAACATCTATAATCAGAAGCTACTATACGATGCAAAGCAGAATGTTAGTATTGTCTTCAGACTTGACTATACGGACATTTTCATTTTTTACAATAAATATATTGTAAAATTAGTTAATAAAGGTAGTTATGTGATATGAATCTCATATTAATTTTTTTATGTTTCACTCTAGTATTAGTTCATAAACATAATTGTGTGATGTGAACTATGAATTTAAAATTGATTTTGATTATTTTTGCGCTTATCTCACATTAGATTTATATTTCTCACAATAAATATATTTTAGAATTAGTTAATAAACATAGTTGTGTGAAGTGAACTATGAAATGTTTTTGGTTATTTTTGCACTTATATCACATTAGTTTTTTTATTAATCACAATACTAAAATATACATTATATAAGAATTAGTTAAAACACGTTTGTGTGATATAAAAATATTTTTTAATTTTTATACTTATCGCACGTTGTCATGCATAGATACATATTTAATTGACAATTCAAAATTGTTAAATTAATTTATGTTTTATTTCAAGTAATTTTAGCTATATTTTTTCTCAAATCAAATAATATCAAATTCAATAATATCAATAATATAGGCTATATTTTTTAATTATTATGAATGTTTAGCAAAGTATTTATTTGATTACCGATTTTTGAGTCTAGATATTTAATTCCATCTTTATATTAGTACACCATAACTGTAATTTTCTGTAGCATTTGACTCATATTTATGTAATCCAATACCAAGTAACCATTTTGATATTGATGAATACTTATATGTCTTTATTAGTTATAAATTTCCGTATATATTAAAATCATTTTTAATTTTTTATATACACTATTTATTATTAAATTTCATTATACTTATAGAGTGCAATTTTAGAATATTCTTGAATTGGCAAATTTGTTTTTTAAAACTAATAAACTTATCTCAAAAATAGCTTCTATTTTTTTCTTTAGTTTATTAGCTAAATCTATCCGGAAATATTTCTTTTTGTCCTCAAATTTATGTTAAGCGTGTCGTATCGATGTATTTAAAAATTTCAAAATAGTGTAACATTTGTGTATTACTTTATTATTATGGATTAAGTATTTTCATTGGATTTTATATGAATAAATCGACAAAAACAAATTTGAAGGTTAATTATTTGACAGATTAAACGAATTCAACATCAAATTACTTGAATAGTATTCAATATGCTATGTATTGTTATCAAAAATTATATAATTAAGATCACTAGGTAATGGATACAAACTGCTTTTACACGGATCAGAAGCTAATAATGGGTAGAAATAGATCTATTCAATATCTTAAGTAATAGACTTGTAAACATAGAATATATAAACGACAGGCTTACGATGTAAGCCTGTTGTTTAAGTAAAGATCGTCTTGAACGTTTCAACATTATCGACATCGCACCTCAAATTGAACAAAAAGATGACGAGAACAATGCGTTTTGGGTAGTTCTTTATAAACTTGTAAACGAAATTCCTTTAAAGTATTTAATTCATATCGGGAGGATCTCGTCATATTGAAGCAAGTAACAAACGCTTGAAAAGATGATAGTATGCTGGAATGGACACGGAACGGTACGGTAATGGTGGCCGAATTCTTTAATTTGCCTCCAGCTGTGATCTGGCAATTATATCTTACTTTAAAAAAAAAGTATACATATCTTATAACTAATAAAAGCGGAAGACATACAACACAAATAGATTTTTGTTTGGCATGACGTAAACACGACCCGAAGAACCTAAGACCACACAACAAAAATTCTTAGTAACTCATGAACTGTCAAAAACATTAAAAATAAAAAAAAATCATACAAAATTAGATTATTGAGGGAGGGGAGCAGTTCACTAAAAATGTTGCAGAAAAACTTAGTTTCATGAGTACAGAAACTGTATGTGACATGTGGTGTGAGTTTGAATCTTTTTTAAAGTCGATTTCGAAAATCATTTAGGCTGTACAAAACCAAGAATGGTAAACTCATAGATGGCAGAACAGTGTTAAGCAAGCAGTACTGCAGGTCGGAGTACACGATTGCCGGATCCGGGTGGGTGACGCGGTGGTCCGGTGGGGCCGTACGTAAAGTACCTGGGCCTCACCCTGGACCGCCGCTGGAGCTTCGAGGAGCATTTCGTGCGGTTGGTCCCCCGAGCCAAAAGGGTGGCGGGCGCATTGCATCGCCTGCTGCCCAATCTCGGGGACCGAGGGATGGAGTCCGCCGCCTGTACGAGGGCGTCGTGCGATCCGTGGCCATGTATGGGGCTCCCGTGTGGTCGCAAGACTGCGCGAGGTCCCCCCGCTGCAGAGCTCTGCTACGGAGCCTGCAGCGCGGATAATGGCCATACGGATCGTACGAGGCTACCGTACAATCTCGTACGAGGCGGCGACAGTTCTGGGACGCTCCCCCCCATTCGACATCCTGGCCGACATGTACGCGGCGACGTATGCGTCGCGGCGTGTCGACCGGGGGGGCGATGGGGGGAGCGCCCTGGAACCCGCGCACGAAGTGCCTAAGCGGGAGTGGCACCGGACACGGATTGTGGCGGCCTGGCGTGCGCAGCTCGAATTACGATCTGCGCGCGCCAGCGGGCCGTCGGTGCCGTACTCCCGCACCTCGAAGCTTGGCTCAACGGGAAGGAGGAGGTCACCTACGATTGACTCAGATACTCACCGGGCACGGCTGCTTCGGTGAGTATCTGTGTCGAATAGGACGGGAGGGATCGACACATTGTCACCACTGCGCATCCGACCTCGACTCGGCCCAGCACACGCTGGCGGAGTGCCCCGCGTGGGCCTCCGAGCGCCGAGTCTTGGTCGCAGAGATCGGGCGAGATCTGTCTCCGCCGGCATTGATTGCGGCAATGCTGGCGGACGAGGGAGGTTGGAGGGCTGTGGCCTCTTTCTGTGAAGCAGTAATGCTCCAGAAGGAGGCCGCCGAGCGGGGTCGGGAGATGGCCGATCCCGCTCGAAGGAGGCGGCGCCGGGCTCGGTAGCACAGCTGCGGCGCCGCCGCGGGTCGCCGGCGGGCGCGAGGAAGTCGCGACCGCTACGGCGACCCGGGATGGACCACGCCCCTTCTGTGGCCGGTGGGCGTCGTCGGTGGAGGGGACCGGGGGAGGTGGTAGCTTCCCCCGAGGAGGGCTCCCCTCTAGAGAGGGGAGCGGAGGCTGGGGGTTCCTGGAAGTGGCCTTTGTGTTCCCGGGGGCTCCCTACATGCCTGAGGAAGGCCATCCCTGAGGTTTTTAGTGGGTAGGCCTCCCCCTTCTGGGGAGGAGAGCCCCACATAACCCCGGCTCGCCACAGCCGGGGTATGCAATTTAATGCATTTTCCTCAGGGGAACAAAAAAAAAAAAAAAAAAAAAAAAAAAAAAAGGTCGGAGTACACGAAGGTTACGCTCTCAGGCCTTGGCGGGGCGACAAACTGTTACCGTACCGTGGCTTGATGACGTCGTGCTAATATCAGGTTACTAGGCTCGTAACGTAGTTTCTTTATATAAATACTAAAGCGGCTAGCTAGCGACTAGCTAGCGGTTTCTTACTAATACCTTTTTAGAGTTATTGAATTTAAAAAATAACAACTTTTAATTAACGTGTCGCTTGCATACATACATACATACATACTCGTATATGTCACGCCTTGTTCCCAATGGGGTAGGCAGAGACTACCTCTCTCCACTTGCTACGATCCTGGCACACTTCTTTTGCTTCCTCCACTTTCATGAGCGTCTTCATGCATGCTCGTCGGTTGCGAGTATTATTGACCCGGCTTTTCGGTCTCACTATAGACTATTTTTATTTTTAAACATTGAACATTTTTTTTAAGGTAAATGTCAAATTTTTACATACATATGACATTTTTGTCATAAAGTACTTTAGGTATATCAAAATATACCTAAAGTTTATCAATGTGCACTGAGCTTTGACAAAGCTTTTTTCTTTCTATATCACGATGGTGGCAAACGGCCTACGGCCCGCCTGATGGTAAGCGGTCACCGTAGTCTATGGACAGTTGTAAAACCACGGGTGTCACTTGCGCGTTGCCGACCCTTTAAAAACCTATTTACTCCCCTTTTGAAGAACCCCATACTGTAGCCCTCCGGGAAACCCCGGCAGGGAGATCATTCCACAATCGGAGTGTACGCGGGAGGAAATTCCTCCGGAACCGCACTGTACGGGACCATTTAGGTTGCACATTAACATAACCCATTATATAGGCGGTAGAACACACATAAGGAGGCAAAGGCAAAGGAACATGGAGACTGTTAAGCTTAGGCTGGTGCTGATGTTGTGCTTCGATTTTATAATATTGACGGATTAATTTATGAAAATCTGTACAGACATAAATGGGTATATGGCATTGTCATTTCAAATTGAAATATAGGCATAGTTTGGAAATTAAACGTCCATCATAATGCACTGAGTACCTACTTATATTCATTTAAAGTACAGTTTATCGTAGTGTGTTCGCAGTAGACAATGAAAATCTAACCGAGGAAAACAAACTGCAGTTGTGCCACCATTAACATTGTAGTAATATGAAACATTTTTAACAGGAAACGAGCCTCGATGTTAAACATGCCGTAGACGGAAAATTTCGGAGGGTCCGTGTCCAGTATCTTGATCATCATGCTGGCTTTCCTTCTTAATGGACCTGTGGAATTAAATCGTTTTAGTTATTACAATAGAGAGATTCTATAAGGACTCATTATATAATTCGATAGATATCACTGCTCGATATGGCCTGTATCATGGATCCACATTGACCTGTCCTGTGTTTTCCTGTGATTTTCACTACATCGTCGCGGTTCATCTTACTGGAGGCCTTTTGGGTTTCGCATTCGCGCTTCGTTATATGGCCCATTGTAATTGGTCAGGTTTCGGTACTATATAACACCATTAGCAACATGCACTAATCAAAGATTATCGTCTTAAGACTGAAGTGGATAAATTATTTTTCTGGATGTTTGTGAAATGACGATGAAAAAGCATGTCCACAACATGCTCTTTGAATATGTATCTAATACATTTTTAACAAAATATTGTTAGCTGGGAGTCCTGATCTGCACGGGTTTCGTGGCTTTTACTCTCAGTCTATAGTTACGTCACTTGTTAGTACTGTGTTAAGACCAAGTCTTTTTTTATAGCTTTCGTAAATATTTTTGGATTTAGTAACCATTGTGTAGCAATTTTTGCTACTCAGATATATAGAGCTTAGAACTATCTCGCTGTCAATGTGAACTTAGGAGTACTACTAATAATTGGTTAAGCTAAAGCTTTGCGAAGTCGACCGCGATATCGGTCGGATATGTTCAATATCTTTTTAAGGGCATTGTAAATTGGTTTGGGAAAATCTTCATACGTTGTAGGTGTATCATAGTAATATGTATGTATAGTGATCACGGTGTATTAATTTCTATCTTCCTCAATAGCTCAAGGCTGTCATGTAATTAAATAGTCCCCAGACCCTACAGAAGTGAAAGATTTGACTTTTTTTATACTTAGACAAACACTTTTAGCTGTGGGTTTTGAGCCGGATTTCTTTCTGAATGCGATGACTAATCGTCGCGTCGTATTGTCACGGAGGGAGAGTGTAGTTATGTTTACGCAGATGGCTAGTCTCTGTAGCGCAATTGACCATCCCCACTTTGAAAATCATAGAAAAGCGTTGGTTACAAAAGACCGTTCGGTGTGAAAATACTCGGGGAAGACCTATACTTAGAGCATTTCTTGGATCATCAATCATGACGAGGACGGACGATAATCGATTATGATTTACTTTTTACTATAATACCGTGTCTATCATGGTAACAGATGAAGAACAATATCATGATCAATTTTTTGTAGACAGATTTCTTACCGTAGTTGTCCGCACCTAGAGTAAATATGCACAGTTGCCTTGTTTCCGCAATGTCATCCAAGAATATTTGGCATCCCAGACAGATATATGATAGTACATATACATTACTTGCTACAAACGCAATGATGCATATTACTTCGAAGTAGCCGCATAACTGAAATGAGAAAGAAAGATTCATCAAGATTTGTATAATAAAATATGACTATTGTTTATAATAAGCCTGGTTTCGTGGCGATTGACCAATCGCAGCGCCGAGCAGTGTTCATCGACGTCACTATTCCTCATGGCGATAATCTCTTGAAAACGGAGGCGGTCAAAGTCAATAAGTATCTTGACTTAACTTACGAGTCAATAGCCATGAAGAATGTTGAAACGACGAACATTGTTGCGATAGTTGTTTATGAAAAGCGCCTCGCGCTTCATCTTAAGAACTCCCCTGGTTGGGATAGATAAAGAATGTGATGATGATTACACAGCACGTATAGTCTGGAGTTTCTGTTTAGCCCTAACTAACTGTACTGATAGTGGTGCAGAGTATAAGGTCTGTTCAGGATTAATATTTAAGTAATTATTTAAAAAGAATAATTATGAAGGAAGTTCGAATAAATTTATAGTAACCATTAATTCATTAAGTAATTTATTAATTCTCTTTTTTGGTGTTTTTAAAGTGAAACCCAATATTTTATCAATTGTTTTACTATTTGCGATGTGCCTAGTACTAGATAATGGTGTACTAGGTACATAGCATATTTTATAAAATATTCATTAAAAAGAATTACTTACATCAGCTTTTATACCGATTAGAACTATCTGAAAGTATATTATGATTCCAACCACAGTTTTAGCACACAGCACGAAAAACTGTAAAAAAAATTATGCTATTTATTTGTCATCATTATTCAACAATTAGATGCAACAAAATTTTCTTCATCTACTTTAGTCATATGAATCTCCCAGTTCACGCAATCCTTCCACTAAATCTTATCAAATCGCTTTTTCTTTTCTCTGTCACTGGTGTTACTTTCAAAGTTCCTCTTTTATAATCATTACTTGTATTGTTCATTTTGCGCTGCTTCAGATTTATTATATTCCAATGTCACTATAATGTTGAATAAGTTTTCTGAAATATCTAGACAGAGTAGAGTTGTAGAGATATATATCGCTAAGGCGATATGGGAAAATCTATATGATACGTCGAAGTTGCAAAACTTTTTTTACTGTAAACATGGCTTACGGGTCCACCAGGACAAGAATGTCCGCAGATAGTATTTACCAAGGTGCTTCCTTTTGTATAACTGTTGTGAAAGCATCCATAGTCAAGAGTTTCCAGTCAAGATTTGGGTTTCCGCCAGATTGGTTAAGGCTACTGCCACATTTAGTTATTTGCTAATTACCGTTGGGCGCCGATAATCTCGAGGAACGTGTGGTACCTTCTCAAAATCATTGGACACAAATCAATTTTTCTATTATTTACTTATTTGTAGGTAAAAAAATACTGCAAGCATTACGTGAAATATTATAAAAATATCTTAATATCTTACCTGGAATTGATACAATTTCTGAAATTCGGCAAATCCATGCATAATTTTCGTCAAATAAATGTCCGTGTCGCATGTGTTAAATTCATGATTCTTAGCAGCAATAGTTCGAACTTTATTTTTTCCATAGAAAGAGTAAAAATTATCCTCCATTGATTTATTGTAATAATTTGCTATGATAGAATTAACGAATCTAATACGGATAGCAAAGAATACGACTAAATTGGAATAATATGACAATTCAATTACACACGTTACTTCGGTAGTCGTCACTGTGACTCCCGTTATAGTTGTTAAAAAAGAATCATCCAGAAATGTTATAGATGCCAAACAAATCAACGTCATTAACAACAAACCTGCTGTAATGTTATTAAATATACGCAAAATAGAATTTAAATCGTCGAATTTATCAATATTCATGCTACGATCGATTTCCTCTAACTCAACACAAAAGTTAACATTAGCTTGATTGTTGAAAAATCTTACATGTATCATGTTGAAAATAAACGCGAAATAATGTATACCGGCTGCACCCACGCTACACAAATACATGTTACGATTGCGATCCTTATAGAATTCAGAGACAAGTTGATGAATATTCGAATATGAATACGTGAAAAGCAATAGAAAACTGACTGTGTATATTTTCTGATATATCGTAATAGGCCTCAAACATTTATTACTAAAACTTACTCGTGATGACGCTAATAAAAGTTTTAATTTGTAGTAAAAGGAAAATGTCTCTAGAACTTTTTTAGGGTAATCCTTTGTGGATGGATTAGACATTATAGTGGTTAAATACTATAAAAAAAAGATAAACGACACACTAAGTTGATTAAATTAAATTAAAGCAATGCAAATTGCAGCAAAACAATTGTATACGTAGCTATTACAGGGCAGTAGTACAGAATCATTCGATAGTGGAGGTGGAATATATCATAAATTGAAAATACGCATCTCTCTTCGGTTAAAAGCAATAACATTTGCTTCGCGTATCTTCTGATTAGTGCTGAAATACATAAAAGTAATATTAATTCACTGTTATAATTAATTTTTAATAGGAATTACACCCTTGTGCATACATATACACCTTTGAAATACAGTTTATCATCGTCGTATCCCCGAGAAAGATGTAAGCGGTTTTTTCTAAAATGGAACAAATACATCGTAATAGCTCTAATGAGAACTTAATTGCACTAGTCTATTAAGAAGTATGATGGGCTATTATATGACAATTATATTAAAGATAGTCGTAGGTACAACACTATTAGGAAACTGTCCATCAGAGTAATATCTATTAATATTCTATTTTTCTTTCTACTACGATTGCTCTATGTAGTAAGTTTAGTTATAAAAACGAGCTCGGTTCGTCTCTTCTTTACTTAATGTCTTCTAAAACCAGCACCCATCCATACTAAGGATACACTTTCTGAACACACCTTAGACGCTCACTGCCTCCAGGACTGATAGGCTCTTATTTTTCATGAATCCGGTCAAAATATAAATGTGATCTAGTCACAAAACAAAATTTTTCCTATTCCTTTTGGTCCACTCTAACTCCTAAGACTTATATCTGATGATATAATATCTATCTGGAACAATTTGTGACATAGCAACTATTCTATCGGAGTTCTGCTCTGCTTTCCGGAATCTGCTTTCCGGCGATCATCATCGCTTGACATCTAGCCATAACAGCTCACGGCTAGGTTTGTTGTGCGGTGTGTTTCATAAAACGATCTTCCCGAGCCTCTGCTCCGGTCAGATCAGTATACTGGTTGAAGGAGTTGTACAGCGGTACACCTCCTTCGACCAGTATGCTGTTCTACGGGGTTCCATAAATACACACACATCAATATATATATATATATATATATATATATATATATATATATATATATATATATATATATATATATATATATATATATATATATACATATTATATATGGGCAATTGGTGTCCGTTCCGTTTACACCAAAGCTTCAGACCCCTCCGATTTCCTGATTCTCCTGCAGTAGGATTGCTGCTGCTTTTTGCAATTTCATCATTTGGTATATTTTGTTGCTACACAAATTAGTAAATTTTCGATGTGCATATAGCAACGCTTCGGTTTTTACATGTTGATCTTCAAACAGCTCTTATGTGTTTCTTAATAAAGGCAGTTTTTATAGAGCAAACGTGTTACTGACTGCACATATAAACATAATTTTAATTAAATATTCTCTTAGTGTTTAGAATTTTTTGTTGCGTATATTTAATGGTATATTGCATTTATATAATCGATTTTTAGTTTTCACATCACTAAATTAATTTCACTCAAATAATAGTATATGATATTATAAAATATTCTCTCTCTTTCTTATCAGCCCAAAGCCTTGATAGAAGGAGGCGAAAATACCTCGGCTATTGAGTCCACCCGTGCATGATATATATAAAGAATGAATGAATTAATTATACACTTTTATCTATCGACCCAATCATGAAGGAAAATGTCGTCAGGTAATCTCTCAACATGAAGTTCGCGATGGTCTAGTGTGTTTGAATAAAAACCAAAATACTAACAACCAGACTCGGCTTGACTCCCGCCGCTGAGTTGAGAAATATTATCTGCTGCTAATTAAAAACTTTTCATATAGTCCTTACATAAAATTTAAAAATAAAATTAACGAGAATTATTAGTCGTTGAAAAATACATTTAAATTATTGTAATAAGAATAGAAGTAATGTGTAAATGATAATATGTGCTGAATTCTTACCATCATTTGTTGAAGATTTCAGACGTAGTGCAAGTCTTCTCATACATTCTAGCCTCATTGTTAAAAAACTTGCTACTATTGCTAACGTGAATATAAGTAAAGTCATACCGGATAATGCTGGTAAAATAGAGAGTGCCAGATTCATGTTGATATAAGACTAAAACAAATTATTAAATACCAATAAATCCATAATACATGTAGACCGCATAAGATGAATATTGTAATTCCTATTGAAATCACGATAAGAGGTCAGAAAAATGGACTTTTCCATACAGACTTAGGCCCGTACGAACGCGACTCAAACTCAAATCTCTGTTTGAGCACAGTTAGTGTAAAAATGATTAAGATGTAGGTATAATTTGTTGTGTCAATCTTATGTAAGAAAGCATTTGATTTTATAAACAAAAGAATACATTTTTAGACTGAGTATAAACGTGGGTTAAAAAACTTTGACACAAATTAAATTGGGGATGTAAATCAGTTCTCTACTAACACTGCAATATTTCTTTTTTACATATACGGGTCTTTTAGGAGCTTCTAGTCATGTGGTCGAAGAGCTTCACTTGAATGACTCAAAAACTAAGAAATTATGTCGCACCTCTAATCAATTAGAGATGTTGTATTACGACAATTATGCCGTGAGTTCGCAACACAACAATGTTGTTTTAGCTACAAACTTACAAATACCGTACTGAGCAAAAAGATATTTAATCCCATGGGAAATCTAATCTGGACCACTCGGTCAGTACTTCATGCTTGCTGTTTGTCTGGAGTATGTTGTTGCAATGAGGAATCGATGAGGATATTATACATTTCATTAGTAAATGCCCTGTTTAGTCGCACATATACAGAGGTACAGTGGCAGGAAACACAAATTGATAGGTACGGTATAACAATTTTCTTTTAAGACTGCTATGTATATGTGACTTCTTTGATGTTGAGGTAATTTATTCGATCGTCTGCCCCCCAAAATATAAAATTAAAATAAATATAAACCAAGACACATGCCTGCGTCCTGCGTATGTACATAATATATAGATTAAGTAATTTTGAGTTTGGAAGTTTTAATACGAGATCGCTACTACTATAAATGTCAAAATAGCTGTATGTATCCATGTGTATTTTGCATTTCCACGTAAAAATGGCTGATTCGATTCGATTAACTGACATGGGTGATAGCCTGGGAGCCTGCCACCTTCTTTTATGACTTTCTCATCTTACTTTTAGAAGCAACGAGCGCGGTAAACTCATCTTCTCGCCGCTCTGCTTTACCTCAGACGGATTATACGGCGATGAGCAACTTTTTTAGTGAGATCTGTCTGCCTGTTTACTAATCATCGTCATTTTAACCAAGACTGATACTGTTGCTAGGTATAGGCCTCTTCCAAGGATCTCTAGACAGGTCGGTCCTGCGCTGCTAGCGTCCTTCCTTTAGAACCTGCCTGCGATCCTCACCAAATCGTTGGCCTAAGATGAGTGGGAGGTCTACCCACGCTGTGGTGACCGATATATGTCTACCACTCGAAGACTACTTTGCTTGATATTCATTCTTAAGATAAACAATATTTTTCAGCTGTGCTGTATAAATGATATGATATAAAGACCTCCTTAACGAGACCTAATAAAAAACAAAATGAAAATTATAAATACAAATGTTAGTTACTATTTATGGGCTTTGTGAAGGAAAATAATTTCGAAAGCAAACCTACAATTTTGCTCTAAGATTCTCACTCAATGGTCACGTCCAAATCTTTGTATGAAATAACAAATCTATCAAGTATCAGATATTAATGAAAATTTGTAAAACATACCTGTAATTTAAAGGATGTGATGATTCCTTGGATTAAAATTAAGCTGCACAGCAATAATTCACTCGCAAAAATGAGTATCTACAGAATTAAAATATATATTTATGCTAATGTAGAGTAACATCAATAAATTTTAATTCAGTTTTTATTACATTCTCCAAAATTCTTACCGGAAAACGAAAGAGTGAAATGACATCTTGAAAAGCATCCAGAATGCTCTGAACACCGATGACTACTTCTTGCAAAGTTTTATTATCAGTATCATTAAAATATGTAGTGAACCAAGTATTGTCTGATATAATAGACGATGAAATGACCGGTATTTTATTTCTTAGAATACAGTTTACATATTCTACTCTTATTAGCAAGTATAGCAACAAAAACATTGCCAAATTCAACTCCATACAATTTGAAATGCACGTTAACATTGTAAAATATGATGAAAAGCATATTTCATCGTTGCGCACTATTCCGCTGTGTACCACCCAATCCAATGAAATTAGTAAAGTAATCCCGGAACAGATATGCGATAATTTGAAAAGTATGTCATTGAAGAGTTTGATGTGACAGATATTCAAATCTCGATCTATCTTTTGCAGTTTAACATACAGTTGGGTATTCAGTTTCTCGTTACAGAAATTGTTTCTCCATGCAATGAACGTATTGAGGGTACCAGACGTGCACAAAGCCATTTGAAGGTAAAAGTTAATGAAGTTAGAAGATTTGTATTTGTTGCATTGTATAATGTCGACGACACAGAGTGCGTTGACGATCCAAACGACACAGCTGTAAAATTTTGTTAGATTTGATGGAGTCGTTACAAATCCATACTTCACTTTCACCCGTTGAAAGCCTAGTACATATTGAACATAATGTACTAGTGTAAATATTTTAATAAAATCTTTATCCAAAATATCTTCTGAAAGTTGATCGATAGTTTTCATATTCTTTATTATTAATACGTCTATTGTACGTGCGTCTACGAATGAAATAACGGTATTTTAAAAATTGATTTCAATTGAATCACAATTCAGTGATAGTAAAAATTTATTTCCCATAAGACTCGTTAATACTAGTTGATTTGTTACGAGTTTAATTTGAATGGGTATTGAATTAATTGTATTTTCAAATAAACCAATAATAGCTAATTGATTACAGGGCGTCGCGTCGGCGACTGTAGTTTTAGCACTGGCTTTAAATTTAGGACTTTCGGAACGTACCACGTACTATGTTTTTCGAATTTCCTTTGATTCGAAGCTCCTACGGTAAAGAAAACCATCTTGAGGCAACCCCACCATATATCTTTGATCAAAAGGTGTCTGTCACTAATCCGCATTGGGCCAGGATGGTTGAGTGTGGCCTAATCACCTCAACATATAGTTGGTTCGCACACTTCGGTAGGGTACATGAGCTGTGATGATGATGATTTACAAAGACGAATAATTATTTAATATTAAAGCCGGATTTGTGGTTACAACTTAGAAGGGTCACCAACTTAGATGTCATACCTTGACGAATTACAAAATCTTTATTGGCAAAGTGTCGGTGACGCTGTATTTACAGTTTTAGTCTTCAAATTGGGGAGGTCGATTTTGTTATATACCAATTTGTTTTTCGCTTTTAGAATTTCATGAGTATCTTTATTTATTATATTTATCTGGTGTTGCTATTGTGAAGGAAAATATCGTAAAGCAAACTGTACACATTTGTGGAGCGAGTGTGAAGTCCAACTTACACTGGACCAGAGTGGTTATCTAAGGTGGGGAAGGAAGCTTTGACGAAGTGGAAATGAGCCGGGCACATTGCTCGCTGAATTATCGACCATCAGGTTCTCCAGTGGTAGGCATATACAGGAAAATATATTTAGATACGGCAACCCGGGAGGGACCACGCCCTTCCCGTGGCCGGGGAGCGTCGTCGGTGGAGGAGATCGGGGGAGGTATTGAAGCCTCCCCCGAGGAGAGCTCCCCTGCATCGGCAGGGGAGCGGAGGCTGGGGGTTCCCGGAAGTCGTCATCGTAACCGGGGGCCATCGCTGAGGTTTTTATTGGGTAGGCCTCCCCCTTCTGGGGAGGAGAGCCCCACATAACCGCCGGCTCTATGTATGGGGTATGCGATTTAATACATTTATGCTCAGCGTAACAAAAAAAAGACCTCCCACAAGGTGGACCAACGATTTGAAGAAGATCACATGAAGGTGCTAGATGATAGCGGCGCAGGATCGATCAGTCTGGAAATCACGGCTAAAATGATTGTATTAAATACTGGCATATTAAGTTATAAGAAAGGAACAGATATATTCAGTTAAAGAAAACACTTAGGATATGTAGTTTTTGTAAGATTTGCAACTCTGTCACCACTAAAAATATTATCAAACAATCTAGGCCCCACTTATCGAAAAAGTTATATAATACATAACTAAATATGAACATTCTGAAAATTATTCAATATGTATCTAAAAATATAGATTTTTATTTTCCATAATGGTCTATATATATATACATATACATATATATATAAATAACTATATTTGATAGAAATATATATATATTAACAACCTTTTTTTGTTTCCCTAAGGAAAATGCATTAAATTCCATACCCCGGCTGTGACGAGCCGGCGGTTATGTGGGGCTACCCAATATATTAACAACCTACATATATATATTTTTTTATGATATATATATATATATATATATATATATATATATACATATATATATATATATATATAACAACCATGACTAAGATACAAATACTCACATTCATCACACAAACATCTACTCCCACCGGGAGTCGAAACCTGAATTTCAGATATGGCTACACCTTGAAACCTGTGTACTAACCACTCAACTACGAAGGTCCTCGAAATTAAATTAATATTTATTATTCATTTCATTTTCATTAATGCATTCATTCATTCATTCATTATACTTTATCTTATAATTTACTGAGAACTGTTATTCAGTTCAATTTTATAATGTATTATATTTTTTAATATAATTAATATAATAAAATAGTTTATAGTAGTCAGACATTACTTTAGTCATTTCAAAAGATCCATTCTATGCACAATGCGTACATTGGTTATACTATCTCTCTATATTCGTTTATGAATTTGAGCATTTTTATTTTATATACCTAACCACATTAAAAAAATATATATTTGTCTTTTGCGTTCTACCTTATAACGACATACATGAATCCGTAACGTATAACATAACATTTTGTAATGGTACGGAACCAGTTCGACACTAAAGTTGCATTCAAGTGGTTGAATAATTACAATCCCCTTATCTATCTATTTTTATTTTGGTTTACAAAAGCTTACAGCGATCCACATCGATTGAAAATTATTATCTTTTGTTTGATGTTGTTATTGATAATTTCAATCAGCGTTTGTATTACGGAAGTACATAATACCTAAATCTGTCTTAGCCTCGTATAAATTATCTTCAGGGTAACCTTGTCTCAGTATCAGCTTCATACAGACTCAGGCCTGGACAATGGAAGAGTACCTACAGGTTTTTGTATCGAGTTCTCTTTTATATTTAAGGAAGTTATTATTTGTATGGTTTGCTTTTGAGAGAGTTGAGGTATTACCTATATTAGGACTACACAAAGATTTCAGTGAATTACGAGTTTATTCAGATTTGAGTTTCTTAGCGAAAAGATATAATGCAAAATGTGTAATTGTCATATGATAAAAAAGAAAGTAAATTATTTTAATTCCATTACAATATTGCAAACTGCAGTAAGCTAACGAGAAAACTGGTAATCACGTTGATCATGACAAGAATTACTTTTCCTTCCATATTCCACATGCTGTAGACAGAAAAACTTAGGGGAGTTTCGTCGATCATCTTGTACATCCTTTTTGCTTTTTCTCTGATAGGTCCTGAAATAGATGTTAAGGTGAAATTAAATGATTATTTCTCCCGTTTTTAATAAAACAGTTACCTATTTTACCTTCCAACTGGTCACACATTATTGAAATCGCCATTAATTTAGTTTTCTGTAGGGTTCTAAACAAGTACTCATATCGTATACATATTATAAGAATCCCATACAGATCCAACAGCACTACACTAGTTTGAACTATGTAATTTGAGGTGGCAGTCTCCTGAAACAAATGAATTACTTCTAATTCGGAGTTGTTCAAATATTACCTTGCTATTTCAATTTCGATATACACAATATTATAACTACAATTTGTTTATCGATGGCTTTGGCTAATAGTTGTTTTTCGTTAGACTCTTAATATTTGTGCAACTATATTATGCATTTACTGAATACATACTCCATTAATATATAGGTAATAGAGTATTCTAATACATCATTTTTCTAACACTATTGTAAAACCTGGTGCCGCCAGCACTTATTTCGATAGCATATCTCTTCTCCGCTCACTTTCGAGTGATCTGATCAAACGTTGGTTACACCTCTGGTTTTATTTCGTCATTTTACAATACAGAAACATATGATATAACAATTTCTAAAGTGGTAGAGACAAGAAAATTATGGGATTTTTTAAATATCAATTAACAAGATAGTCTTGACATAATAAATATATTTTAAGTATAATAAATGTATCATGTTTCATCACACTTTAAATCTGTCACATGGTTAATATACTCGTATATGATTTATTTATGTGGGTATTATTTAAGAGGTAAATTTAATGCAGACGACGCGGTATATAGTCTCAGCATAGCCGTTTGATCGGTAAATCCGAAAAATGATCCTGCTATGCTATCCTACCTAGTGTGTTTTTAGAATTTTCCGATTCAATTTTCCGAATTTCATATCTAGGGACATTTATATGATGCGGCTAATGTGGAGGTAGGTAACATTTTTCGAAAAATCTCGAAGGTTTCAGTGAAATGAACTAACTTCACTGAGCCAGCGTTGTTGACTAAGGCATACCATAACTTGATGCGTATATAGACTCAAGCAAGCCCTTCGGTGGAGAGCTACAGAAGAGTTGTTAATGATGATGATTTTAAATCGACAAATATTAGTGTTATTTTGCGTCATCAAATCGCACACACTATATATGTAGAAAGTTGTTATGCACCAAATTGACTACTAGAACAAAGTTGTAATAAGATGTGTAATAGTTTCTCTTCAAAACGACTGAGACATAAAGTCGCTACATATGCATCAATTCGGCAAATAAAAATTAGTTTACTTACGCCGTATTTCATATTTAGTAACATAAATTGGAAAAGTGCTAAAACGTATATAAAACATTTTGAGCACATCAAAAAAATCTGAAAAAAAAAAGATATTTTAGCGTATGATATAACATCGACAGCGCTAAAATTGATTTGAAATTTGAAAACATACCTGAAATCTATAAAGATCTTGATAGATCTTAAAACACTTATAGATTTTTTTCAAGTAAATATCTATATCGTTTGTTTCATAGTTAAGGAACTTTTCAGCAATGTTTTTCAGGACATTGTTTGTTGGGACAAAAAAATTAATAATATTATAACTTTCGGATTGCATGGGTTTTCCGAACAAATGGTTGTACATTACAGAATTTATGATTTGAATGCGTAAGCCGAAATAAACCAATAAAAAAGAACAATGACTCAATTCGAGAGAAAACGGTAACTCACATGCAATTATTGAAAAGTTGGTTATACTCTCAGCCATATCATTGGTTATTCCGACTGACAAAAGGATTGTTCCTAATAGAAAGCCAACAAAAACTGAAGCACAATGTAATTTAAATTGAAATGTACTGAGCTCAGGGTACTGGTCAAGCTTCATACAACGGTCTATCTCTTGCATTTTCAAGTATAATAGGGTATTGTAATTAGAATTGAAAAATCGAACGTGTGTGATGTTCGATAAGAATATAACGACTTGTACTAATATCATAATAAAACACATATAGAATAAGTTGTGAGATATATCATAATATTTATCATAATTTGCTTTAAAGACTCTACATTCTAATAAAGATATTACGAAAGCACACAACAATGTGTGAAGTTTATGGTAGCGACCTGGTGCGTTCATGAATCTAGCTCGTGCTACCACTCGGCAAGTCCCAATAACATTTTGAACTACGTGATACGGTGAAAACATTTTCAAAAAATTTTCTTCTAAAATATCTTTCGATAAATACTCCACTTTAGCCATTATTTTCCATTGCATTTTACGAAGCCTATGAGTTGTGTTTCACAACAAGGAATAAGGTAAATGTCGGTTTTTGGATTTTGATATCATAAATGCTCCATTATTTCTATCGCAGTCGATTCCTTTAATAAGGTACTTAACGTAAAATGCTGCTATTAACATTTTAATAATAAAATACAGCTATTGAGTGTTTTAAGATAAATTAAAATGATAAGCGTGACTGTTATAATTCAAACTAAATACTTGATGAAGTTTGTAGATTGCTATAATACTCAATTATTCATTAAAACATTACGTTATATTACGTAATTTTTATAAATATTCGGTGATTGTGGAGTATACGATATAATGTAACATTACCTAAATTTATTATTGGGTATTTATGAGATTAAATCTATCGATATTGATCAAATTATTATTTTCCTTGATTATATATTTTTATAATTGTGTGTGTAAAGTACTAATATTTGTTGATGCTTCTGTTGAACTGGAGACCTATTTATGAATTACGAATGCGATTTCGAAATCACAGCTGACTAAATAGTCAGCGGTGACTTTGAGGTCACGGGTTCCTAAACATCCAATTTTTGAAAGTCGATCGCGGAGATACCATCATAGATAAAGTACACACATAAATGTAAGAGTTCGGTTCCACGCAGAATGTAGCCGCTGCCAGTTATTGCCGGCTTAACCATTATGGTTATTATATATATATATATATATATATATATATATATATATATATATATATATGTGCTACATTCATATATGTATATTGTATATATAGACTGAAAAATCAAGCAAAATACAGATAACATTTCCACAAGTATGACTTGATTACGAGTGAGCGAGGGCACTCGTAATGAAATCACACCTGTGACTAAGGTAGTCACATCAGTGATATTCAAAAATAATAATTATTGAAAATCGGTGATTATTAGTCACATCGGTGATTTCGAAGTCACATTCGTAATTCAAAAATAGGTCTCCTGGTCTTAAGAAGAATATTTTTATATATTTTATATTCTTATATTATATATTTTATATTCTTTTATTTATATTTTTATATTCTATATTTTTTTGATTGTTAATTCCGAAACACATTAATATTTATGGAAAAGGTACACTGACACATTGCCATATTATTTATGATTTATGGTAAGGTTTCACTATACCTTCAAGGCTTGATAGTAGAGGTTGTATCTATGAAATTGATTCTAGAGTGCACGAGGCAAAAATGAACCACTTTCGAGATATGCTTAAATAAAAATATTTTGAAATTATAAAAAAAATACAACTGTAGTTACAGTTATTTTTTGAGGTTAAGTAATGCTAAGAGATATTAAGGTGTAAAATAACACATATCACGTACCACAGATCGCTCATTAGACAACCGGCTGTGTATTCTGAAATTCATTGTTTTATCCAAGCCTTGGCTTGTATAGTACAGTTAAGGGCTTTTTTATATACGATATATTGACAAACAAGCAGATTGTCCACCTAATGATGAATAGTTACAGTCGCCTATAGTACATGTGCTTGTAAGATATAAACAAATCTGCAACCCCCACAAGCATTGCAGTGTATGTTGCCTACAGGTATCATTAGATGAAGTGACATTACTGAATACACAGCAATGCAAACGATGCGTATAATTTATGACAGAAATAAGTAAGACGAAGGCAACTAGGCAAACGCCCCGCTCCCTCCAGAAAGCTGTCGCTGCTGGAGGAAACCCTTCTCGACGCTTACTTCCAAACGAATAATAAGTCGATATTCTATTTTGCTGGCATAATACCACTATAAGGATAGTGCGGCAAAACAAGCAAAATATTTTTAATGAATACAACTCCTAAAGCTACCAAATAAAAGTGCGGTTGAAATATTTGTTTGAAATAGTTTGTGCTCGGTGGTAGAATGGTAAAAGCAACTTGGTTTGTTGAAGACGTAGGTTTGACTTCTGCCAGAGACAATATCCATAAATTTAAAAAAAGGTTGTAAAATTTTATTTTATTGTTATTGTAATTTTATATTGGACGTAAACGTTTTATTAGATGACAACATAAGAAATATCTAATTTGTGGCTAATCTCTTAGGTTGTGATAACAATAACTAAAAGTATATTGAAAATACCAGGAAATAAAGAATACAGTGAAATAAAACAACAATTAGGTAATCAATTAGGACTAGAATTGGAAAAAAATACTAAGAGCCGGTTTCAACATCTCCAGATAAGTTCCAGGTCCTGTTTACTATCTGATAAATCAATATATTTTCATATACCTAAAATTATACCAAAAATGTATCAGGCTTTCTTCAACATATCTGGATCTGGTAAACTGGCTAATCTAGCAAAACAAAAATATATTTTATTTAATTTACGTAAATATATACATTCTTGATTTATATCAAAATAGAACGTTAATTTAAATATATCAGAAACCAATAGCAAAACTTTTGGGAAGTTTTTATAGTACTGCAAATTGCAATAAATTTACTAAGAATGTAGTCACTATATTGAGCATCACTAGAATTTCTTTTATTTCCAAATTCCACATGTCGTATATGGAGAAGCGTGGAGGAGTTTCTTCAATTAGTTTGTACATCTTTTTTGCCTTTGTCCTTATAGCACCTAAAAATATTATACGGTTATTTTTTTTACCATGTAGTTTTGTCACATTATTTTAACATGCAGAAGTAATTAAATTTCATGCTAAGCTATCAATTTTTATGCTAAATAAGTTACGTCATATGTTTTTAAACGATTAAAGTCTAATATTATTCCAATAAATTAAAGATTATTTACAATTGCTTAACAAAATTGACATGAATATTTTTCCTACTGCAAATAAAGGGTACAAATATTTATTTACATAAAACATATGAGTAATATAAGAATTCGGTCACCTACAAATAGTCATAAAATTATACCTTCTACATGAACAGACATAACAGCTATTGTTAACAGTTTAGTCTCTTTGGTAGATTGGCAGAAATAATCGCACAGGCCACACAAGATAGCCACTATAAGTAGGTCCAGTCCATTCGCACACAACGCCAAGACAAATTGCACTAAATCAAATTGCTGAAATATGAATATACATATGGAGAAGTTAAATAAATATTGATTCTGAAATTATTGATTCTTTAACAACATCTTTACTTTCTTACGTTAAATTTAACAGTTAATATTGTTGCTTCAAAACTTGCCAAGATATTTATAAATAGCCTAGACCACAATAGAAGGACCTGGAACATAAAAAAAAAATATTTATAATAAAATTTTATTAAATTTGAGAGAGACTGGAGAGTGATAACCTAAAGAATAGCAGAAACGAGTTTTGGTTTTGTAACTTCGGCAAAGGGATATCCGAACCATCCAATCCAATCTGCTCGGATCCAGTAGATCAAGGTATCTTGAATCTTTTATCGAACATGACAGTGATATTGACCGCAATGTAAAAATTCGACTAATTCAATTTTCTAAACTAAACTCTCTAAAGGGGCATATATATATAAATTAATCCGACTTGTCGTTGCTTCGCATCAAGGAAATTAGATTCATTTACTCCTTGACGATTCAATTACACTTGGCGAAGATGAAAATATCAGGAAAGATATGTAATGTGAATTCAATGGAAAAAAAGTATATGCACAGAATGTCAATCCTGTGATGATGTACGATAGGGAGGAATGGAAGAAGTCAATGTATAGCGCCGCGCCCACCTAAGAGTTAGATCCATGGGATGATGACGGTGATGAATTTTATTCAAATAGTAGATTTAAGTAACTTTTAAAAGTCATAAAAGCTCCGTTGTTATTTTCCAAGCGCCAACACAAGATCTTGTTCTAGAAAAAAATTGTGAGGGCAATATTATCTCCCTATTTATATTACTGAATATTAATAATAATTAAAAGTTGATTACAGAGGGACACTATCAGATCTATGTTTTATCATTTTCGCAGAACTGCACCAGTGTAATATGAGATTGCTATGGATTTTATAAGAACCATATGCACTATCCGAGTGACTGACTTCAGTCAGATTCCATCACGCATCATCATTACCATTGTAGCTGTGAATGTTCGCTCACTGCTTAACATACCTCTCCCTCGAGGATCTCCTCACCAATCGCTCTGGCATTTCAAGTAGCCAGCACCCTAACCAAATCAGCAGACTCACTTTTGGCGATTTCCAATGCTGCGTTTCCTGGTAAATACATTTTGAACTGTCTGTATTTTCTTGTCCTCTATCACACAACAGTCTGCATTGGGACTCTAGTGTAAATGATGCAACACACTGTTTTCTTTTATGGTATTACAAAATATATTACAAAGAGTCCATGTGATTCCTCATAAAAGAGGTTAACACCCTTCAATTCTTTCATACTAAGCATAGATACTATAGATACCTACTACGCACGATTACTGATAGAAGGAGATCTGATACGAAATTTTCACATATCTCAGATTACATTTCCGATTGAAATTTGCGGGTAATTATGTACAGCAATTAAAAATTCCTTTACTAAGTAACTCTTTACATTTCAGCATTTAGACACCTACTGCTGAATATAGGCCTTTCCTAAGAATTTCCACACCGGTCCGTTTTGCGCTGCTACCATTCAGCGCCTTCCTGTGATCTTCACCAAATAGTCTGCCTATCTTGGAGAAGGCCTACTAAAGCTAGTGTGTCCGAAATGTGCCTGCCAATCGAGGACCTATCCACTCCAGCGGCCGCCAGTCCTGCGTGACAATGTGGCCTGCAAATTGTTACTTTAGGTTTGTAATTCTACGGGCTATGTCGATGACCCTGGTTCTTCTGTGAATTTAATCATTTCTGTCACAATCAAGTAAAATCATTTTATCACTCATAATTTATGACTTAATAGAATGACAGTGACAATTTGAGTATCACCTGAAGTCTATAAAGTTCTCGATATCTTTTGAAGGTGTCGCACATCTCTTTTAAATAAATATATAAATCGCTAGATTCAAAACTATGAACAGCAGCAATTTTTCTAAGCGATAATTTGGTCGGAACAAATATATTGCTTTGTTTAACATGGGTCGGAGGCTTTCCGTATAGGAAGTTCCATATGACAGCGTTCACGACTTGTACGCGTATTCCAAAATACACCATAATCGTTGAGCATTGACTTAATTCCAAGGCGAATGCACTTTCGCCAATGATTAGAGAAACACTATTGAAAAAGACTTCAGAACCACTCGGCACACTGAATACTATAAGCATTAAACCTATAATTGCTAAAAAACCAATTGCAGCAATATGCAACCTAAAGTGAAAAATATTTAGTTGCGAATTTTTGCCCAATTTCAACAAACGTTCAATCTCTTGCAGTTTTAAATAAAACTGCACGTTCGCTGCTCCGTTGAGGAATCGAATATGAAGAACGTTAGATATAAAAACAGTTATATGAGTTGACAGTATTAAAACAATTAAAAAGTACACGTCTGGATTTCTGTCGTAATATTTGTTGTAATTTTGCTGAATCACCCTCAATTCTAGCATAATTATAAATATTGCAAATATTATTGTATAAAGCTTTTGATTGAAAGAAGGTAAGTCTATAAACCGATCACGGGCTTCTACACGACAAGTTCCTATTAGCTTTTGGCAGAAATGGTACGGCATAAACATCTTCATAAAACCTTCGTCTAAGATATCATTTGAAAGATATTCAGTTGTCTTCATTATGTTCTAATCCAAAGATAACATGAGGTTACATATCGAAGCAACTCAGCACATGAAATTAAACGATCAAATGATATGTTCGTGCAATAGTTTTTGTATATCGAAGGTAAATTTTAATTGTTAAGCACTTTTACTAATAGTTTTAACTGTTCCTAATGATATTACGTTGAGTCATCAATATTTGTGCCTGATGAAACTAATTTGATGGTTTGGAAATTTACGTGAAATGGAGTTCAATCAAGGACGCAATCTATATAGGCACTTATATCGCGTTAGTTACAGCAATTATAACTCAAAAAAGACTGTCCAATTTAACTGATGACCTATTTGTTGGACTCGTTTTTGCCAAGGATAACGGTCTAACTATTTATATCATTAAAAACAGAGAAAATTATATATAAAACTCTGTATTTATTAAATAATTTTTAAATCGTATTTTGTACGATTATTTTTGATTCCGGATTTCAGCCAAGTACAAATACCTACCACAAGCCGTCTTAGTTGGTATGGAGTCCAACATAATCACAGTAGGTACTTGGCTGCAGGCGTGCTGTTTATGAGAATTCTCATTTTCCTCTCATACCGTTGCTCAATGTACAAATGCACGTAGGTACACTTTTAAAACTATTATTTTTAATTTTATATTTAGCTCAATAAATGCCTGAAAGACACATGTTGAATAACTATTATTTTGATTTTGTTGCTCACCTTTTTAAACTATCTTATACACTAAACTTTATTCGTTACTATATATATATATATATATATATATATATATATATATATATATATACTTAGTTTTTTTACAATTCTTAATCTACCGAAAGGATAAATCGAATAAAAAACAATAAAAGTGGCATGGCGTGAAGTTCCTATACTTTAGTCTTTGATATCTATTGTTGGTTTCGTTAACATTATAAAATATAACTTGCGATCTTTTTCTAAACTAAAGTGGTTAAATTTGTGAATATTATTGGAGAGAATATGCCAGGGATATCTAATCCGCAGGCTTAACTGATTACATTAAAATTTTTATTTTATAAAATATAATTATATTTTACTATGGAAAAGTATTTCTTTAATATGGAGTAATCCTATATAACGCGGGAAATGCCTCGGATGAAAAACTAGTTAAGTTATATCATTATCACCCATATCGTCGGCTTGGAAGAAGACTGTCATAACTCAAAAAATTAATTGTTATATTTTCGCAATGAAACAACTTCAATTTGTCTATAATAATAATAAAAGTCTATATAATAATAGAACCACCTGTAAAGAATATGGTTTCTAATTATTTAATGAGATCGAGATCCGAGTACATTTTATTCAGTAAATTGTTTACATGCTTCCTCTGAAAGTTTGTATATTTTGAGTTATGACAGTCTTCTTCCAAGCCGACGATATGTCGCTTATCAAACGTCTTTATAAGATACACATGGCCAAATACTGAAACGCCTCTTAAATATTTAACGGCTTCTCAAATAATTAAGCAGCTCCCAAACTCGCATTTCGCATACTCAAAAGCAATAGATAAGCAGCTGTTAATTTTTGAGTATATCTCAAATTAAGTCGCATTGTATGAGGAATGTTATGAAAGTAGATGAAGCGAAAGAGATATGTAAAGACCGTAGCAAGTGGAAAGACGTAATCTCTGCCTACCCCCGTAGTGGGAAAAAGGCGTGAGTGTATGTGTCTTCGAGCCGTATGTAAGTCGCACTTAAGACACCCTCAAATGAATTTTCGAATACTGAAACGCAACTCAACGCTAACTCTCACTCAAATCAGTTGTCAAATCGCCTTGAGACGTCGTTAAATGTGAGAGTGGTCGCGAGGTATCTTAAACGCTATATAACGTTTGCTTATATCCCCGAAAAGTGATATTAATATCTGTGTCATCGTTATCGTCTCTTTCGGATAGTGAAGAAATACCTAGAGCTCTTTGTTTTCAATTATATGTTGATATCTGAAAGTACATAAAATAGTACTTAAACATAACCTATTAATAATAAATTTACATGAATGGACACATAAGTTGTGCCTGAGTGTTTTATTAATAAATCACCCGGTACAAGTACATATCAATCACAAGATCTCACAAATATGAAACATAAATTGTATAATACAATATTATACATTTTATGTTTCATATTTTATTATTTACGTACCTTTTGATTACTTTTAAAAGTATTTCTTTTTACCTGGTGTATAATTTGAGCCGCGTTTCTTTTTGATATTTTCCATTGTTATATATATCTTGTAATTAGATAAATATAGAGTAATTAAATAATTAATTTCTCAACTTTTTATAATTTGAAAAAACTTGACAAAGTACGCGGTTAATTGAGATTTAACCGCGTACTTTGTCAACAATATCATGTGTCAACGTTTCGTTCCACGAATATTGCCTTATCGATTTTAACAAAAAAAGTACTAATTTTTCATTCATTTTTGGATTTGTTCAAAATCAAGCATTCATTTTACATGAGAATCTAATATTAAACCGTTTTGTCTTATGTTGATAAAATATTATTTGCATAAAATACATTACTTATCCAAACAATGCTGCGTGTAATGGATACACAACGTAAAGTAATCTTATGTGTAACTGAGAACATACTTTTTTAAAGAATGACGGCTGCTTACTTGATCACGCCTTCAAATCTTATAACTGATGTTTGAGAATACCATTTAAATTTGAGAGATACTCTCAAATGTCCCTCAATTGAGTAAAAGAGTTGAGTAGTGTTTTCAATATTCGGCCGACAGTCTTTTATAAGTCGTGCGCGGGAATGTATCCTTTATAGATCCAATGCCATTTAAGCGAATTTTTTTGACGGTGTACCAACTAGGTCTAATCTCTATCTGCACCATGAAAAGTGCGGTTAAATACTATATCCAGTTAGATGCACAGACACTATTGTCTATTACTGGTCAAAACATTTGTGGACTATTGCATTCAATATTGACGGTAATGAGAATCGTCATATTATTATTAATCCACTCTGTCCATAACTATATTATTATTTATAAAATAATGTTAAATTCGAGAATACGTACTAACGACATATTTATAAAAACATTTGTGTGATTGATGTGACAAAGTGACGCATTATAATAATGTTTATTCACATTAAAGAAAGTAGAAATATTACATTACTATTTTATTAGATTGCGTTTTAGCGTACAAAGAGCACGATGTGTGATCGGAAACCCAATAACTTTCTTAAATCTACGAAGTTACTTCGGTTTATCCAAAATATTTTTGGAATTTCATTGGTCAGCGTAAAGCATGGTCGTGTGTATCCTAGATCGATTTATCAGATAATGTGGTTAATTACTATAAACCTGATCTTTACCTTTTGCATGTATGAGAAGGTACTAAAGTTACTTAATTTAGACGATACTACCGCAGCTTTGGCTGGTTTGACAATGTACCTAATAAGGTTTGGAGCGTTTTACGTTCATACAATGCATTTAATTTTGAATCGAGACTTAGGCAAACAGTTGTTTGAAATATGTTATGAAATAATGAAACATAATGAGTATCAAATTGTTAATGGAAACAATATGAGAGCATCAGTCGTTATTTTACATTGTTATATTGTGCTTTTGTGTGGAATATATACTATTAAACTGTTTGTGAATAAGCCAAATGACTCTATCACTTCAAATATAATATCTTTAGTTACAACAGAAATGCCAATATATGTATATGAAACTTATGTCGTTATGTGTATTACAACAGTATGTTTTTTAAAGAATACTTTACAGCCGATAAATGCAATTTTAAGAAATATTGCTGAATTAGGTGAAAAGACAAAAAAATCTTTTAACCATAAGCATACTAATCTAAATAGAAAGAATGTTGCATTTGACAAGGCGGGATTAGCACTTCAAAATGTCATTGTAGCATACGGCACTCTGAAACAAGTGTGTAGATTACCGGTAAGTTACAAAATAAAATCATTAGACCTCTTTTCATTTTTATTTCTTATTTACTTTTAATCTTTTAGTCAATACTTGAAAAATGAGATGTAATACTGAAATGACAATTTTCCTGATTTTTGATCCTAAAATTGCTTCGTTTTTATTTCTTCAAAGCAAAACAAAATTGTCCCCCAGGATGGTCGTTCGGTTCTACAACGTGGATCAATCTAAGCGTTATCTATACCAAGTAAAAACTGATAACGGTTATGAGAACGGTCTTGTAAAGATTTATTTTGGTGAAATTTGATTGACTGATGATTTTATAACAAAATCGCCATTAGCTTAATTAACATTGTGATCTTTGTTTTTTTGTTAGTTAAATCGATCAGTAGTTATACCCTGTTTGGTGAAATGTAGTTTATACTAGTTTGGTGAATTGTAGTTTAATTCGATTAAAGTGGCAATTGAATTCGGTTAAAACGAATATTCCAAAATCACCAACTAGATGACACGGTCGGGGCTTATAGTTTGATACCGTGACATTTACATTTAATTCGGTTTGTTAACTATTTAAGACTAAATATCTCTTATAATAAGATTAGTATATAGGTTAGGTTAGTTAATATATATGTTCTGGTTTATAAAGATATATTTGCTGCTATACGTAACTAAGTATATCGTGTTTTGTCTATCATAATGTGAGATATTATAAATAATACGTTTGTTGCGTTCATATTTCAGATTATACTTTTGCTCGGGTGTAATTTTTGCAAATTGGTGCTTATAATACTTAAAATATTAAATGGGGGGGTAAGTAACAATACTTTTTTGTCATGAGATATGTCAACAAACAAACAGACTGCCCACTTCATGATAAGCGGTTACAGTACATTTGGTTTCTGTGAGAGTCTCAGCAAATCTACAACCTTTCACAAAAACCATAATGTACGTTATCAACATAACATGTAAAGTCACAGTACCCAATAATTACTCGATTTATCTTACCTATTTATCTTACCCAATAATTACCTTACACACCGGAAAACAGCAATGCTAACACTGCTATTTCAGGAGGATGGAGCTCCTCTCCTGCAGTGTATATTAATAAATATGAATTTTAATTCGCTCTGCACAATAATGATAACCGCTTATAAAAAAATATTAACATTTTCTTCTCTATATTTAATGCTATCTTCTTCACAGTAGTGAGGTGAAAATACGCGTATTTAGCTCTTTAGCAGTTATCCTGCCTATAGTACCCAAGAAACCTTTCTGCAGGGACTGTATAATAAATTCTAAAAGCCTTGCTTAGATTTAACCTGATTTAACCAAAAATAGCTTTACATTGTTGCCTAATTAATAACTATATTTTCAAATCAATATTTGTATCATCATCATCATCATTACAGCTGAAAGACTTCATTGCTGGATATAAATTTCTCTCAAAAGAATCTCCCCTGAATCGTCACCTAAACATCGGTCCACCTTGTGGGAGGTCTGTCGACGCTGTTTCCCGGGGTATTCCTTCTATTTCCGGAATATCACAGTTAGTTAGGTTTGTGAGCAATATGTCTTGACAACTGCCAGTTAAGGTTTGCCTTTCTTTAGACCATGCCGATGTGATATTGATTCTTCTACAGATTTTATACATACTTTATTTATATACTCTATTATAAATTACTTTCTCCGATACTGGTATATTTACGAGTGTGAGTTTATTCAAATGGTGTGTGTATTTATTTTTTCAGCAAATTCTTTGCAGTCTCTCTATAATTTTAAGATTTACAGTACTACACATGGTGGACTATTTGAATATAGTAGTATTATGTATTGTCGTAGAGCTATTTACGATGGAAGTAGAGATTATAAAAAAATACTGTTATGACATTCTAGCCAGATACCAAAATAATGGTAAATGTAATATTTTCTACAAATATAAATATAATTTGTCTAGAGCCATTTTGTCAAATTATGTAAATTTGAAGTATATTTTTTTTTCGCAGGCAAACTAAGAGAGTCAACGAACGAAGTGATTGCTTTTCTCAACGAAAAGCCTACAAGATTTACTGTTATTCAATTATTTAATATAGACGCTAAGTTTCCACTTCACTTTTTTAACCTTCTTCTGATATCTGTATCACTTATCATACAACTTTTTTATCTATAAATTGGTACATTTTGCCAAAACAACTTGTTCGCGCGAATAGTTTTATTTTTGGGTTCGAGTGGTTGTCTATGTATGCCCCGTTTCCCTGACAACGCCTTTACCTTGTAAAAGTAACAAGACTGTCAAGATCTAAGAAATTTCGCTACGCATCGCTTCCACATAAACTATTTATCCGCTTTTTAATTTAATATTGTGCCGCGCGGCCGCGTAAAAGTGTGCTGTGATTGGTGAATGTGACGGACGCTGAAAACAAGGTGAAAGGTAAGGCTTTTCCCATTTTTCTTATGTATATGTATTTATACGCTCCTCGAACCCTATAATTATATTTTAACGCTGGTCCTTCGTTCAAACGCTTTCGCCTTATCATAGTTGGTCCTTGTCGACCGGATTTTGAACCAAAATTACGCTTTTAAAATTCCCTTATATATACATATCTGATTCACATCGTTCGACTTTACGCTACGCTCTTACAATAAATATTACCTACGCTTAAATTCGTCGTTATTTTTAACATTGCGCTGTAAATGATTAAATATTGTATAATTTGTTCATCACGCACGCAAGTAATCTGCTTTGTGATTCTAACAACCATTTTTGTCTAAAGTTTCTTTCCGATATCCATTTCTGCTAATAAAATGGAAACGCAAGTTAAATTATTAACCGCTAAAAATGAAGCTTACTTTTCTCATGTTACACAACTTTATGATAAAATAAAAAATATATCCCTTACAGAAGGTTTACGTTCCGCAGAGTCATTCTTGGCTGAAACGGAAACTTTACAAACAATTCGAGATAATTTTATTTCTAATTTAGACAAAATTAATGAGCTCTTATTAGAAGGAAAAGAAGGTTACGTTCCTAACTATGGCCCCCTTACCGCATTTGAAGAACTATATGCTCGAATAAAGAGATGTCGCTTTAATCTTATTAAAAACTCTGAAAACAGCTCCAATAATTGTAAGAAAGATAAAGGTGAGGTCACACTTAGTCATAAAATTAAATTGCCTCCAATTGTGTTAAAAAGTTTTGATGGAAAGACAGAAAACTGGCCTGTTTTTTATGAATGCTTTAAGACAAGCGTTCATGAAAATCCAGAGTTAACGGATGGGCAAAGGATCCATTATCTGATGGATAAGTTAACAGGTTCTGCATTAAAAATTACCGCAGGTATCGTACCGTCAGCAGAAAATTATCAGGATCTATGGAATAGTCTTGTAAAGAAATACCAAGACAAACGCGCCTTAGGTTCCCATTATTTGTCGCTATTGCTTAATATGAAACCCGCCTCGAATAATTCCGCTTCGCTAAACTCTTTTATAGAGTCCTATTCTGCGGCTGTTTCCGCGCTAGAACAGTTGCAAATTAAGAACTTAAAAGATTTTATGTTTCTTACAATCGCCTTACGCAAAATTGAATCCAGTACAGCACAAGCTTTCGAGATGTATTTTCGAGACAAAGAAATTCCTTCATATCTGGAATTCTCGGAATTCATTAAAGGTCAAGTTAAAATATTGGACAGAACATCGAATGTATCCCGCATGCCTAGCAACAACAATAATGCCTTCACTTTTATACGCAACGCTACTGAATCCAGTCAGTCGAACACCCATAAGGTAGTTGTAAATCGACCCATCGCTTTGCAATCGCAAGCACTGGTTGCTCAAGCTGAAACAACCGGATGTGCTTTATGTAAGAGTTCTACGCATTTTCAATTGTATTTATGTGATAATTTTAAAATTATGTCTGCTAAAGATCGCTTTAATTTTATTAAGTCTAAGCGTGGCTGTGTAAACTGCCTTAGCTTAGTACACAGCACCGTACAGTGCAAGTCTTCTTACTCATGTAAGACGTGTGGTAAACGTCATCACTCACTTTTGCATTTTACAAATAATTTACAGACAGGTGATGTTCATGTCGCGACTTCTTTGTTGCCTTCTAACCAACCTGACAGCTCCCAGCCGTCAAACGAAGTTATGAATGCTCCCATGGCGTTATGTACACGTGAAAATAGTACATGTAAAACTACAGTTTTGTTGTCTACGGCTCAGGTTAAAGTAGAAGGTGCCAATAAACAAACGTACCCAGTTAGATGCCTTATTGACAACGCTTCACAAAACAACATTATTTCAACTGTATGCTGTAAACGTCTAAATTTGAAAATTTTACCTTTAGCAAATTCTTTCATTAAAGGGATAGGAAGTGTATCTCAAACTGTTAAAGGGTATATTGAATTGCGTATTTATGCTAATGATACAAACCACTATTTAGATTTAATCGCACTTGTATTGGATACTATAACAGACCGCTTACCGAGTAATAAGATAGACGCTTGTATAGTTAAACATTTAGTTAATATACCCCTAGCTGATCCTTTGTGGCATATGCCAGGTGATATTGAATTACTTCTGGGAGCACAGCTGTTCCCACATATATTGCTTAGTGGTAGGATTATTGCTCCACCCGCGCCTCCGGCAATTGAAACTGTCTTTGGTTACGTTTTCATGGGAGAAGTTCCAATTGTTCATGATGAATCCCAACCTTTTGGGTCTTCGTTTTCGCACACATCGTATACATTGTTTTCGAAATTGGATGATGTATATACACAAGATTTGTTAATCGAAAAATTTCTACCTAAATTTTGGGAGCTAGAGGAAATACCCACGAGAAAATTACTTAGCCCAGAAGAAATAGAGTGCGAGGAAAATTATACTGGTACAGTATCACGTGACTCCACGGGTAGGTACTGTGTAGCATTGCCGTTTAGTCGCAGTCCAACCGAGTTAGGGGATTCTAGATTGATGGCATACCGGCGATTGTTATCTCTTGAAAGAAAAATTCAATTTCATGATTTACGTCACAAGTACAATGAAGTGATACAAGATTATTTAGATAAGGATTATTTAGCTGAAGTTTTACCTAACGATTCCGATTACGGTCAAGGTTTCTTCATACCGCATCACGCTGTTGTTAAAGCAGAAAGAACAACAACCAAAGTTAGAATTGTTTTGGACGCTAGTGCCAAGTGTCATAATAATATATCACTTAATGATATATTGCATACTGGTGCAAATTTACAAGCTGATATTTTTATTTTATTGTTAAACTTTCGCTTATTTTCAATCGCTCTCTCAGCTGATATTCAGCAAATGTATTTACGTATAGCCGTACGAGAAGAAGATCAAAAATATCAAAAGATTTTATTTCGATTTGATTCTTCTCAGCCGGTCCGCGAATTCAAATTTAAACGTGTTGCCTTTGGGCTTAAATGTAGTCCATTTTTAGCTATGCGCACTATTAGGCAGTTAGCTAATGATGAGAAAATTCGCTACCCACGTGCGGCGGAGGTTGCCAGCCATGAACTATACATGGATGACTTAACTACATCCGTACAATCAGAAACAGAAGCTGTCACTTTGAGCAGTGAGCTGATCGAACTTTTCAAGGCTGGTGGATTTAATTTAACCAAATGGTCTAGTAATGCTCCGCAAGTTCTCGCTACCGTTCCGCAATCGAGTCGTGCCTTTATAAACTTTGGGTATGATGTCAATCTTAAAATACTAGGCTTAAAATGGCTGCCTGCTCAAGACAGTTTCACATTTTCAACCACAACCATAGAGGAGAAATGTACAAAAAGAGTGATTCTTTCAACCGTCGCAAGTTTGTGGGATGTTCTAGGTTTCGCCGCTCCAGTTATATTATTCGTCAAACTTCTTATCAAGGAGTTATGGATTCAACGCATCGGCTGGGATGATGTCCCACCCACCAACATTATACACGCTTTCTATAAATTTAAAGAACAACTTCCTTTGCTGTCTAATTTGCTTATTCCGCGACACTTAGGTGTAGGTAGGAATAGTGTCACAACGGTCGTTGCCTTTTCTGATGCTAGCATGAAAGCCTATGGTGCTGTGGTATATCTGCATGTGGTAGATCCATCAGGACAGGTTACGGTTTCTTTGGTTTGTGCAAAATCTAAGATAGCTCCAGTAAAGGTGGTTTCAGTTGCTAGATTAGAATTATGTTCTGCACTGCTTATGTCCAAGTTAGTTAAGTTGGTAGTAGATACATTAGGCGCTCGTACGCACATAATTAATATATTTGCCTTTACTGACTCTATGATCGCTTTATCATGGATACACGCATCTCCGCACCGATGGAATGTATTTGTTGGCAATAGAGTGGCAAAATGTCAAGAAAATCTTGACCCTGGTTACTTTTATCACATAAATGGATCAGAGAACCCAAGTGACTGCTTTTCTAGAGGTCTTTTACCACAAGAGCTTATTTCTCACAATTTATGGTGGCAAGGTCCAGGGTGGCAGAAACTACATGTATATGAGTGGCCTGTCAAGCCGTTTAGAGACTCTATAAAGCCAGAGGATCTTCCAGAGTATAAATGTACAACACTAACGCATGTCGCTTCCGCTTCGCTTCCACTGGGAGTATTGAACGACCTCTCAGAAAAAGTGTCTTCTTGGAATAAATTATTACGTATCATTGTATATATTCTTAGATTTGTAAGAATCATTCCGCATTTTAATCATATTTTAGCTTCGCATATGATCAAAGCTGAACTATATTTACTCCGCGAAATTCAACACATTTACTTCGAACAGCTTTTTTATGAAATAAAGAAAGGTAAATTATCTTGTTCTCCGCTTAAGAAACTGGATCTGTTTATAGATGAGCAAGGTTTGATTAGAATAGGAGGTAGGCTGTCTAATAGCAATTTACCTTTTGAGGCAAAACATCCTATCTTGCTACCAAAACAGGGCTCAGTGACGAAATCACTTATTGATTATTATCACCGTATGCATTGTCATGTCGGGTCACATGTAAAGTTCTTTACTGCGCCAAAGATACTGGATAATATCTGCCCGTAGTATAATTAGGCAACGTATACACGCTTGCAACTTTTGTTTTAAAAACGCACCTCCACACATCCCTAAAATGGCAGATTTGCCAGACTATCGTGTCAAGGAGACCAAAGCTTTTGTCCATACTGGGGTCGATTATACTGGGCCAGTGACCATAACGCCGTGTAGGCGCCGTCCACAGCGAACACAAAAGGCATACATTTGTCTTTTTATATGTCTTGTCACTAAAGCCGTTCATATTGAACTGGCCAGCGATCTGTCTACAGACATATTCATTGCTGCTTTTAAACGCTTTCTTGCGCGTAAAGGTCCAGTCTCCTGCCTATATTCCGACAATGGGACAAATTTTGTAGGAGCCAAAGTTCAACTTCAACGTTTAATTACGGACAGACGCATTGAATGGAAGATGATTCCTCCCCGTGCGCCGCATTTTGGTGGCATATGGGAATCGAATATCAAAAACGTAAAATCGCATCTTTATCGAGTTATTGGAACACAAATATTAACATTTGAGGAAATGATAACTGTTTTGGCTGAGATTGAATCGATCCTAAACTCGCGTCCACTATATGTTTTAACTGAGGATCCATCGCCAGAGCCACTAACACCTGCGCATTTCATAATGTCCTCTCCATTAACTTCTTTACCGCTTGAGCCATTGAGTGTCACTGGGAATTGTAAGAATTTACGTCTTAGGAAACAAATGTTAGATAAAATGGTTGTAGATTTTTGGAAAAGATGGCGCTTAGAGTACTTACACAACTTGCAAGTGCGACAAAAGTGGTTGTGTAATTCAGATAATATTAAAATTAATACCGTTGTGTTAATACATCAAGATGATGTACCTCCGTTTCGCTGGCCTCTTGGTCGTATCGCAGAGGTTTATCCCGGAAAGGATGGTAGAGTTCGCGTCGCGTTGGTAAAAACTCGTAACGGTTATTTTAAACGGCCAGTGGCTAAGCTTTGTCCACTGCCCTCGCAATAAATACAATAATATCCTTTTTCTTTTTCATTCTTTTCATTTCATTTTTTTTATTTTGTTGTTTTTGTGTAATGGAAATTAATTTTTAAAGTGTTCAAATTTTAAAATCTAAAAATAAAAGTTTGTTTGAAAATGCTACGCATTCTCAAGGCCGGGGAGAATGTTCGCGCGAATAGTTTTATTTTTGGGTTCGAGTGGTTGTCTATGTATGCCCCGTTTCCCTGACAACGCCTTTACCTTGTAATAGTAACAAGACTGTCAAGATCTAAGAAATTTCGCTACGCATCGCTTCCACATAAACTATTTATCCGCTTTTTAATTTAATATTGTGCCGCGCGGCCGCGTAAAAGTGTGCTGTGATTGGTGAATGTGACGGACGCTGAAAACAAGGTGAAAGGTAAGGCTTTTCCCATTTTTCTTATGTATATGTATTTATACGCTCCTCGAACCCTATAATTATATTTTAACGCTGGTCCTTCGTTCAAACGCTTTCGCCTTATCACAACTCATTGTTTGATCAGTTTGACTTTCTTTGACGTTTGAGTAGTGATATATTTATCTCTACTACGAGTAATATTACGAGTATAAATGCGAAAGTTTGTAAATGTGGATTGAAGTGTTTGTTACTCTGTTATATAAATCTACTGAATGGTTTTTAATGAACTTTACAATAATGGAGCTTATATATTAGAATAATACATAGGCTACAATTTATATAGATATGTTCACAATATTGTTTACGTTATCATTGTGCGAGTGTAACACCTCAATAGTTTTCAAATGCAACCCAAAAATTTAAGTATATTTATTTATTTTGAATGTCACATGTACAATTTTAGCTAAAAATGATTTGGTGTTCAATTGAATAAATTCTTTATATTTCACTTTAAATTGTCTTCTAATTTAATACGTTGTGACATATTTATGAAAAAATACTACACTAGGAAATTACTGCGAAAAACAAACTGGGCACAAGTTAGGTTAAAGTGAGAAATGTGTGTTCAGCCGTAGATAACTTTTACGACAGGTCCTCAGAAGTACACAATAACGAAAATACGTTTTTGCTTCCATGTACTCGTATAGGCTTAACAGGTCTTGTACGTCGCATAGACATTGATGCAACATGAGTGCACCTTAGCATCTTTCTGAAGAGGCGCGGACGGAGGTTAAGCTACGGTCCGCGGCAGCTAATGTCATATTATTGTTACTATTGCTGTGATGATTTGAAGATGAAAACACAGAGTGAGAATATTTTCTCGATTTTATTTACTTGCAAGGTATAACATCGACAGAAATAAAATAACGAAGATAACTTAACCAAATGTCTAAACTTATGCATATCAATGATTAAAAAATAAGTGAAATAAATCTTACTTATCGCAATAAAACAAAAAACACTGACTATTTTAATTTTGTTGTAATTTTTCTTCGACCATAGTTTCTTAATCCTTTGGAACATATTGTAACAATCAACATGGCTTATAGTCTTCAAAGTTTCGAGACCCTAACCTTGCCTATATTGGCTATCAAACCTAGATAGTTAAAATGGGGAAAGATAACGCAGAAAATAAAGAAATTATAATTTTATTATACTACAATTATTAGAATTTAACTTACTTATACTGGAATAATCAATTTAAAAATGGAAAAATCAATACAATTGTAATCTACTACTACTTTCAATAGTTACAATAAAGCGAACTGCAGTTGCGTAATCAATACAAAAGTCAAAGTATTAATAAATGTAACAATGATTTTTGCGTTAATGTCCCACATATGGTATATAGAGAATTTTGGTGATCTACTTTCCAACACCCTTAACATTTTGCAAGCTTTCTTGTTGATAGGACCTGAAATGATAGATTATAATTAGATTATTCACACATCAGCCAAAATATATTCAGAGTGGATTATGTGTACTAAATTAAGATGTATCATTAATTATTTTAAGATATCAAAAAACTAATCACATGCACTAAAAGTTCTTCATAACTACACAAAAAGCATTTTTTTGATTAAATAATTATATAGAAAATTCATATTTCGTTACATTCTATTCGTTAAGGTAAAAATAATAATTCTATTAGTGATTACAGGCGACCTAGCTGACAATAGAATATTGCCTGTAAATGTATGATGTTTGCTGCCAGCAAAGCATGTTTTCCCGATAGAAATAAAGTGGACACACTTAATTTTTAATGATATAATAGTACAATGTGATAGACCTCGTGGGACATTTTTAGAACCATAAATCAGTTTCAGTTAGTTTAATGTCTTATGAGAAGCGTGTTTAAGTTTAATAAGATTTTTTTTCTCCGCTTATAAATAAATAACAAAGGAAAACGCAACTATTGAAAATGCAAACTTTAAAAAATCTCAATACAAACTGCCTAGTAAAAAGACAACTCTCCTAATGAAAGAAGTAAAAAATGTATGTATTTACCAAAGATATAAAAAGACTGGACTGAGAGACACAGCAATTTTGAATTCCGGATTTCTCTAATAAGTAACTCACAGTTTACTCCGATAACAGTCGCAATGATAATGTATACTGCTAATATGCCTCCAAGAATACATAAATTTGCGGTAGTATGTATCTACAAAAAAAAAAACAGTGAAAAACTTAAGGTGAATATAGCTTCCAAAATTAAGACGTGTGCAAAGTCGTTACTATTTCGTTACGCGACGCAGGATTTGAAAAAGTATATTAAATAAAATTAAAACTTCTGTAGATAATTTATCTACAGAAGTTTTAACAACAGAACGCAATAATCGTTTCGGGCGCTGAATTACTTTTTGACAGTGAAGTTATTTACTAATAATTTCTACAACCTTGCATCGTTCATCTTGCACTAATCAATTAAGTTTTAGGGAAACCGTACTAGACTTTGTAAGAAAATATTATATATATATAAATACAACTCTATATATAACTATAAATAAAACTTATAACTCGATGATTTCGAAGTTATTGTGGTTTTCCTAGCATTTTATTATTATTTATAATTTTATTGTCAATAATAGAAATAAAATTATTATTGATTCCTTTGTCTGTAGTTCTAACCATGTAGTAATTTTAATCCTGCTCCCTTCGTACTAATATTGGTCTGCTTTGTTGGGGAACCCATTTAGTGAGCGTCGAGTTTTTTTTTATTCCATACGGTGGCAGACGAGCAAATGGCCCACCTGATGGTTAGTGGTAACCACCGCTCATGGATATCTGCAGTGCCAGGGACACAGCTGAGCCGCTGCCTACCTGGAGAGAAATACTCTTTTTAAGCCTCGTTTGAAGTTAGACATATCGTAGCGCTCAGGAAACATCGCAGCTGGGAGCTCATTCCAGAGTTTGCATGTACGAGTAAGGAATGAACGCTGAAACCGAACTGTACTAGACAAGATCGGTTCCAGGTGATATGGATGAACTCTACTGCGGTGGCGGGTGGTGCGATGATAAAAAGGTGACGAAGGCACCATTGCAAATAGTTCCTCAGAGCACTCTCCGTTAAAGAGCCTATAAAGAACACACAGAGAGCCAAAGTCTCTCCGCTGCTCTAAGGTTTCTGTTGAGGCCGTAATATTGGGATCACCGATAATACGGAAAGCACGCCTTTGCAGGGAGTCAAAAGGGTCGAGTTGATATTTGGGGGCTCCAGCCGAGAGGCGTGATCAGTACTCTTGAGCTTTATAAAGCATCAGACGCTGACTGGGCGTGAAGTACCGCTTCGCCCTGTTGAGAACACCCAATTTTTTACTTGCCATTTTGGCTTTGTCCTCCAAATGACTCCTGAACTGCACTGTGGCTGAAATTTCCACACCTAGAATCCCAATAGACGAAGAGCGACTCCCTGAAACTGAGGCACTACGATAAATGGGTCTTTCTCCGCAGTGAACGCCCACACTTGTGTCTTCGTGGGGTTGAACTTGACTAAGTTCTTTGCACCCCATTCCGAGACTCGCCCTAGAGAGTCCTCGACTTCAGACACAAGTTGCAACCGTCTTTCATGTAGCGACATCCGGGGGACGTTCTGGTGGTTGGTATACCGCACATCACCCGTGCTGTCATCTGCATAACAATGTATGTTCCCAATGGAGAACATATCGTTGATGTGCAGAATGAACAGTGTCGGGGAGAGCACCGAACCTTGTGGAACGCCAGCGTTTATGGGCATGGTTTTCGAGCAGCAGCCATCTGCCATCCACGAAGCTGGCTATCCATTTGTAGAGTCCCTCGGGGATTCCATATGATGGTAGCTTCGCCAGAAGACCTCTATACCAGACCCTATCAAACGCCTTCGCGATATCCAGTCCAACGGCGAGAGCCTCGCCTTTGCCCTCCAAAGTTTCTGCCCAATGGTGCGTTAGGTAAACTAAAAGATCACCAGTTGAGGGCCCGTGACGGAAGCCGTATTGCCGGTCGCTAATCAGCTGGTGCTCTTCTAGGTACCGTAGAAGGCAGGTGTTGATTACCTTCTCCATAATTTTGGAGAGTAAGGACGTTATCGCGATTGGCCTGTAATTTGACGGGTCGGATCGGTCACCCTTTTTAGGGATTGGGTGGACGTGGGCGATCTTCCACTGATAAGATAGACGGTAAAGTCGCGTTAATACGGGGGTCAATTCAGGGGCACACGTCTTTAGCACCACTGCAGGGATGCCATCTGGCCTACTCGACTTATGCACATTCAGAAGCTTGAGTTCCCGCCTGACCGCACGCTTTGTAATTCGGATTTCCAGGAATGAACTTTCATACCGAGGGATGGTAGGTGGTGTGGCTCCTTTCATCGTCTATAGTCGAGTTAGAGGCAAAGAGATTGACCAAGAGATTGGCCTTCTCTCTTGCGCTGTGGGCAAGACTGTTATCGGCTGCTCGCATGGTGGGAGACTGGACTGGCAGAAGTTTTGTTGCGCAGTTTTGGCGAGCGACCAGAAAGCCATCCTCGGGGGGGCTCGGGCGTCCCCTCGCGCTCCAGTTCAGTCACCCGTCGGCGTGACGTTCGGATCTCACCGCTTGGGACCTTAGTCAATACCTCGCTCAACTGCCTTCATCTTATCAAATCCCTAAACTCCCAACAAATGAGAAAAAACAATAAGAAGAGGAAAGTATCACAGCGGATGCACGTCCTTTCATTAAAAGTGCATTTCTCCAACATCCGAGATTTGATTGCTTTTCTTCAGCAGATCCTACCAGCTGCGCGGATGCCATCGCTCGAGTGATAGGACAAGCTATGGAATATTATATTTCGTACTCTGACTTGTCGCCTAATAGTATAGCTCAACCCTGGTTTAACGCTGAGTGCGCTGATGCAGAAGCACAGAAACAGTCTGCTTTCCAGGCTTGGGCTGCAGCTCGAATCCGCAAAGCTCCTGAAACCAAGGCTCTGAAGAAAGCCTTTAACACCGCCGCCAAGTCCAGCAAGAAAACAATGCGCCGAGCATGCTTTCACCACATCAGTCGAATAGGTACCAGACTAGCTAAATACCCTTCTGGGAGCAAAGCTTTCTGGTCCTTAGCCAAATCGGTTGAAGCGAACTTCTGTCGCCCGTCACTGCCGCCACTGCTGAAACCGGACGGCTCACTCGCTCACACCGCAAAAGAGAAAGCTGAGTTGTTTGCATCTCTTTTCGCGAGTAATTCTCGTCTAGATGCGGGCAGTCTAAATCCACCTACGTTACCACGTTGTGGCACATCTATGACTGATGTTCGTGTCCGTCAAAGCGAGGTACTGAAGATGCTCCGCAATCTGGACGTGTGTAAAGCGAGTGGTCCTGATGGTATTCCTGCCATTGTATTGCGGAATTGTGCTCCTGAACTGTCTCCCATTCTTACACGTATATATCGTCTCTCTCTTAGCACTAGTTTGGTCCCTAAGTCATGGAAGCTTGCCAATGTACAGCCTGTACCAAAAAGGGGAAATCGTGCTGACCCTGTCAACTATAGACCGATTGCAATCACCTCCATACTCTGCAAGACGTGAGAACGTGTATTGAATAACCGCCTCCTTACATATCTTGAAGCCAATGACCTCTTAACAGATCACCAGTTTGGGTTCCATCGAGGAAGGTCCACAGGCGATCTCCTGATATATGCCACTCACCTCTGGGGCGAGGCTATAGAGAAACACGGCGAAGCTCTTGCCGTGTCCCTAGATATCTCCAAGGCTTTTGACAGGGTCTGGCATGAAGGACTTTTAAACAAGCTTCCCTCGTACGGGATTCCTGCTGGCTTATGTACATGGATATCAGACTTCTTGAGAGGTAGATCTATTAAAGTAGTAGTCGACGGTTGCTCATCCGAACTACTGGAGATCAATGCCGGAGTCCCTCAAGGGTCTGTACTTTCTGCCACACTCTTTTTGCTGCATATAAACGACCTGTTAGCAAATCCCGGAACCTTTGGGTATGCCGACGACAGGACAGTGTCAGAAAGGTATATGTCCAGTGCACGGGCCAGCTCATTAGAGATTAATTCTCTAAGAGAGAGACTGATAGGCAACGTGGACTCAACCCTCCAGGCAGTGTCTGATTGGGGCGATGCCAATTTGGTTGAGTTCAATGCCTCTAAAACCCAAGCGTGTTTGTTCACCGCTAAACGGAGTGCCTTTCACCTAACTCCGACTTTCCGAAATGTAACCTTGCCGATAACCAACCACATACAGCTCCTCGGCATGGATATTTCGTCCAACCTAAACTTCGGGGGATATATTGAGTCCTTGGCGAAAACTGCAGCTAAAAAGCTTGGCATTTTATCCAAAGTTAGGCGCTACTTCACTGCAGAACAGATGCTCAACCTATATCATGCCCAAGTTCGTTCCTGCATGGAGTACTGCTGCCATCTTTGGGACGGTTCTGCCCGCTATCAGTTGGCTGCCTTGGACTCAGTAGAAAGGCGAGCTAGAAAACTTATCGACGACGAAATACTTATAAACTCACGTCTTCAGAGTCTAGAACACCGTCGAAGAGTTGCTTGCCTTTCGGTTTTCTATAGGTTGCATTTCGGAGAATGTGCGTTGGAATTACATGAATTAATTCCACCCGCTCCTTTCCACCACCAGTCAACCAGACGTAGGCTTAACTACCATCCTTACGTGGTGGACTATCCTCTTACACGTACAAAACGGTTCCAGTCTTCGTTTTTAATACGAACAGCTAAGATGTGGAACTCTTTGCCGACGTCTGTGTTCCCGGAACAATATAATCTTACGGTTTTCAAGTCACGAGTGAATAGGCATTTGCTAGGTAAGCGTGTTCCATCCTAGTCCTCATCGTCACTTACCATCAGGTGTGATTGTGGACAAACGCAAACCTATTTTAAATAAAAAAAAAAAGAAAAGCACAGCTCCCACTGGGATAGCTTCCTAATCGCTCGCCAATCCTGGCCACGTGGTCCGCCTTGGCTTCAGCAATAGCTTTCCTGTTGGATCTGGATGCGGCATTGTACTGTCGCTTTTTCTCCGGCAAGTCTGGATCCCGACTTTTTGTGGCGTTGTCCCAGGCGTTGAAAGCAGATTCCTCCTGCAGGCATTATTATACCAGGGACGACTGCAGCTCCCAACAGAAACAGTGGCGGTGGGAATGAATTCTTTCATTCTCATCAACACCGTCTCCGTGACGCAATCTGCGCAAATGTCGGGATCTGCGGATGAAAAGCATAGCCGCTTCCAGGGATAGGATCCGAAGAATTCCCGGAGTCCATCCCAGTCTGCTGACTTATATCGCCAGACTGTACGACTGTTAGTCGTAGATACGCGATTTGGTTGCGCAAATCTGGCGGAGCTGCAAACAAGGCAGTGATCGGATGATCCGAGAGCAGCCTCGACCACAACCTTGTATCCGCTAGGTCGTGTAGTCAGCAGTAGATCCAGCAGGGAAGCTTGATGGCTCTCTATGTTTGGTATACGGGTGGACTGTACAACCAGTTGAGAGAGACCATAGGCCGAAGCCATATTGAAGACAGTTCTACTTCGGCACGACGACCGCATGACGGGATTTTCGCCGGTTGTGTGGGGACAGTCTCCCAGGTAGGATGTTCCTGGGTACGGGTCCCCTACTAACCGGCAGGTGGCCGACGGAAACCATTTCCACCAGGTCTCCCTGTATCGCGTGTCAACCCGTCACGCCCAACAAACTCACTGAGACCAAACACTCCGCCGGCCTCAAATACCACCGAGATTCTTCACCACAAGAGGTATAGGAGGGGCGCATGAAGGAGCGGCTGTTTCTACCTTTCAATCGAAACGTGTAATTGCTTCACGACCGAAGTGGGCAGAATGGTGGTACAAACCCGCACAGACCCAGAAATTATAAGGCTATCCTTATTAGAGCCGAGCCTTACCACAGCTGTAATAGGAGAGGAGGAGGAAGGAGAGTACATCGATGCTACGGAGGTTAGGGGCAAATGGCATCGAAGGCTAGAGAAGTCGGGGTCACGTACCCGAGCTGGCTATAGAGCAACCGGACAGGTTACAATTAGGCAAACTCTCTGCCTTAAAACCAGTATAATCTCTATCTGCACAATGAGATTTTTTTTTCCCACGGGGGATGGTAGTGAATCCTCATAAGGGGTGCGCTACTATTGTAGTCGTCTTATTAACCCCTTGGTGCTCGGACGATCTTACACCGGATAACACCCGCGCCCGGTCCTACCCGCGCCTACCAACTAAACACTACCTATAGCCTTTGGTCGGGTAGAAGGCCTGGGACCTTATGGGCTTTGAACTAATGCGCCTGGCTTCCAGTGCGGTGGACGGTGCATAGCGCAGCCTCAGGAGAGTACATAAGCTCTGAAAAGAGATCGGTTGCTAGTGGTCCGATTAGTTTAATATGTGCGCTTATGCACTTAATAAAAATTAATTTAAACTAGCTACTGGTGTTGTGTGTACGCTACTTGACAATGAGAATCGCAGCTGAAGACTATACCCAGTTACATGCACAGATACTATTCTCATTACAAATCTAAACTTTTGTGGACTATTGCATTTCCATTTTGGTGATAATGAGAACTGGGCTATAGAAAGAGACTCGGGTCACTACCTTCTTAAAGGCGTCTAATTGATTTAAATATGGCAAGTGGTGACTCGTTACTCACTAAATGACTCCCTTAAGGAAATTACTAATATTGGTACAGATAGGGACATATTGTTGTGAGCGGCTAAGGTTGAAGACTGGCTGGCTGTAGTAAAACGTCATAAAGTCATTATAACACTTCAACTCTTTGAGAATCCTTGCGACTTCACTCTGGCTAGCTGGCTAAGATCAGACAATGGCGGACGGTATACGATCTTCTAAGGTACTATATCGGTTCATATATTTTAAATTATATTTATAAAATACCAGACCCTACCCTACTTATCTTCCGATTTATTTGGTATCTTCTGACTAATTGTATGTACTGTTATGTACTGTTGTTTATAATTCTTATATTTTAAATGTAAATAAGAAAAATCGTATCCATTTATTCAAATATTACTTACATTTGTTCGGATTAGTATTATAATTATTTGAATGTAAATTGTCCCAATAAAAATAATTTTACTGCAAAACAGGAATATCTGAAAAAACAGAAATCATTTTACATGATGGTGGACGCAAGACAATAAAAACCATCGCAGTAATGTGAGATCACCTGAAATTTGTAAATTGTAAAGAGCTCGGAAAATCCTTCCAATAGTTCTTTTAAATAATTGTCTATTTCATACTTAGAGAAATCTTGTTCGTACATGCTAGACATACTTTCAAATTTATGAGTACAATATCCGCTTCGATAGTATTCTTTAACTTCATATTGTACATTTAAATGCTCGTTTACAACGGCGTTTAGCCATCGTATACGAACAACGAAGAAATTCATCAGATGGGCACAAAACAGAAGGTCCGACATAAATGTAACCTCCAAGGCCATTGCAACTACGGCTGACAAAAGCCACCAAAAACTACAGTAATATAAGGTAAAAGAAATCATTACGGTATAAAATAACAACAACAAATAACCAGTGTATTTAATGAGTTTATGAAGGCGTTTATTTACGTTTTTGTTGTTAATGTTCATAATTTTGTCAATATATTGCATTTTATAAAACAAATTAATATTCCTATGTTCATTAACGAAACAAATATTAATTGTGTTGCAAGCATAAGGCAATATATGCGTTGCCATTGACGATGTGATACAAAGATACAAATCGAAATCCGAAGTTGGAAACATGAAAAAGTAAATTTTGTGGATATAAAACCCATAAAAAACGAATAACATTAACAATAATAAAAGCGAATAACATTTTTGATACAAAGTTTTTGGAATAATAATATCACCCTTAATGTTGTATCGATTAATGCCAAGAAGTTTGTGCGTGCCGTGAAACAATGACAGTGACATGAAATAAGAATTATCAACAGTACTAAATTTGGGATCCATAAATATATTTTTATTCTTGGCGGTAAAATATATACACAAGTTCCTTGTAGCTTCAAACAAGTGGTGTCATATATGAGATACACATTTTGGCTGGTATTGACATTTAATTTAATAAGCATGGACATTTGTTATTCGAATTTAATCTACTAATGTAGGTAATAAAAGGAAATTATTTTAGAGTATCTGATGTCTCAGTGGTCTAAGCATTGGCGGAAGATCGGCCATTCGAACCCGCTATTTGTTTTTTTTTAATATTTAAATTTCATGTGTACATTAATTGACACCCTTAGGGATTGGAATCATATTGAAGCAATCTTTATATACACGATGTAATCTATACCCTTTTAGAAAATTACTTTTGGAAAATTAAAGCTTTGTATTTTCTCGTTTAGTATTTAGCTTCGTATTTTCAACCATTTTGAAAATAATGAAATTATGTATGAATAATAACTATTAAGAGACTATACCTGGAAAGGAATTGTCAAATCTATATTTTATTTTTAGATTTATTTATTAAAATCGCTCTTTAAATTCTATCAGTAGTCACTATTTCTATTACTTAATATGTTTGTTTTATTTCATAACAACATAATCTGACTTTACTACTTGCACATAACGTACATAAGCATACTATTTGTTTCTAAAAAGTGTTGTATTAATTATTTATTACTTTCATTGATTAAATGTAACAATATTGTTTATCAACACCTAAGATTGGCAATTATGTTTATGCATATTATTGATACAGGAACAACCTTTATAATAACCAACTAGCTGACCCGTGCCCACTTCGTTGGGCATAATATAAATAATCCTTTTTTAGTACAGAGTGTTATGTTTTCATTTCTAACTGTAATATTAAAAAAACTACTTTTTGTAACTTAAATATAAAAGTTAGACATATAATATCGTTGACTTTTTTGTAGTCATTTTCAAGCTCTATGTCTTTTCTCTAGAATTCAAACATATATCTTTCATAATTAAGGCAGCGTTCGTAAGAAACGCTTTCATTCGACCGCTTTTTCTCCGATTCACTTTGCAAAACGGACTACCACGTAAAAGCTTTTTTATTTTTCGTTTTTTTATATAACCTATGACATTCAGCAAGAATGTGGCTTTCTATTGGTGAAAGAATTTTTAAAATCATTTCAGTAGATCCAGAGATTACCCCTTACAATTTAACAAATATACAAATATACAAACTTTACTTCTTTATAATATTAGTATAGATTTAAATAAATTAGAAAGTTTTTAAAAAAAATCTCTAATCCTCAGCAGCATAGAAAGTGGCGCTATTGCTGTCTACGTCTATAGAAATTAATAAATTCTTAAAACTTACTTTAAAGTACTAGTAATGAGAATAAATATTCTCATTAGTTAGATGAAATGTAATATCTATTTACCCAATAGTTGTCTATGCAATGAAAATGATATGAATGATTAAATCAACCAACATAAAAAGCAAATAGTACCTATTAATAGGACACCTTAATAGCCACCGCCGTTATTGGGGATCTAAAAGATGATTCAAGAAAAGTGGCTAACTGGTTAGATTGAAATGGTAACATACTTTTGGCTATCAACCCTCTTCTTATTTTAATACCAGGTACGCTCACACATATTGAAAAGAGGAGATAAAAAATAGACCTTCAGAGTTTCTTGCCTGTTCTTCTCGAGAAGGCTCTCCCAATTTCCGAACAGGTGTCGAGTCAATATATTTTTTCTTTTTTTTTTTCTTATTCGTACGTACGGACAAGGTTTTTGTTTTTTTTTTTATTTAAGCTTTTTTTTTGTTTTGTTTGTTGACGTCAATAAGTGCCTGTAAAGGTCTATGTTGAATAAATATTATTTTGATTTTGATTTTGATATAATATAAAAACAATGGCTTCACAAAGCATCTTCACTTTGAATGTAACGTGTAGATTGACGAAATTATTGCTGTGAAACGGAAAAGACTTTAACTTTACAGATAATAGCTCCATAATACTAAGCTGCAAATGAGACTTGAATGAATATTGTGCGAGGCGTTCCTTCAGAATAAGTAGTCAGGTAGTGTCTCATACATGAACCAATATAACTATGAGTAATTTGGAATTATATTAAGATATTAGATATTAGGATGGTCTTTTTAAAATATGGTTCTATGTAGGCTGCTTAAATATTTTTTGCTTTTAATGACTAAAAAAATTGATTTTTTAAATAATAACAATGTTTATAAATTAAAAAGTAAAATGTTTTTATTCGAACAAAATAAATGTTAAGCCTTTACAAATGTAAGCGTCATTTTACAAATACAAAAATATATTATATAAGAAAAAAACAATCTTAGGAAAACGTATCTAAGCTATTTAAAACAAATCTTAACTATAAAACTAATTAAATATAATAAATAAAATATATTGAAACCATACATGCAGGTTTCTAGTATGCTGACTGCGTATTGTTAAGGTTAGTATTTATTATGGATATAGCTATGGTACATTATTGATTAGTCGTTCATGATAATAATGTTAATCTCTGTCGAACATATTTAATTATTACAACAAAGCAAATTGTAATTGTATTATCATCGAAGTTGTCAAGGCGTAACGTGATATATGCTGAAGTGCTGCGGACGTCTTTCCAAGATCTTCAAAGTTCTTTCAGCCTTTTTATATAATGGACCTACGAAAAAATATAAATTAAAAACGGAATTACCTATGCGTCACATAGTACGAATATAACTGCTTATAGTGTAAGCATAAATAGAAGACACCAAAGTGTTCCCAGCAGTTAAAATGAGCCCTAAAAGTGTTCCATTACAATTTTACTGGAACACTTTTAGGGCTTTGATTGGCTGGGCTTGTAACCATTCATCAAGTCGACGTCTGGTACAGGAACACCCGATGGAAATAGTTACAGTTGGCCATCTGTCGGTCAATAGAGTTATATCCTGACCGAAACAACCGTGAAAATTTGATGCATTCTCCTACTCCGGAGTGTAAAAGATTGGACTGGATCCTGCCAACTGCAAGCGTAGAGTACTATATCCTTTCTGGCCTGCGTGTCGTTTCATTTTAATCTGGCCTTTCTTTGATTGCTGTTGGGATCTTCCCCACATTTAACCCATTCGCAAAAAGTTATTTATCACAAGCTACAAAACAAAGGGCAAGTATTTACAATAAAATAAAAATAGGTACTGCTACGTCAAAGATCTACACAGTAATCTGAGAGCACTGAAGAGCACCACCATGTTAAAGCTGCCTGCCCTTTTTTAACAGAGACGCAAATATGCACGCCGCATGATGTTTTGTACTTAAAATACTCGGGCTGCTTCACCTAAGATGATATTAAATCATGGTGACGATGATAATAATCGAAATAAAAGTTTAGGCACAAAGAAATAAAATTACATAACAATACATAGATTATTTATATGTGACAAATATACAAATGTTATTAAAAACTATATGTTTAAACCAGATGTCTATTAAGTTGAGTGATTGAATTTATAGATAGATCAATGAGTAAGAAAATAAATACTCTTGTCTGCCTTTGCTCATACAAACACCTAAAGATAAAATAGTCCACGTGGATAGAAAATTTGTTGATTGTGGATAGAAAATTGTTTGATGTACGATTAAGTAATGTCTGATTGAGTTTGAGCGTTGGTATAAATGTTCATGACCTATTGACCAATATTATTGGAAATGACGATATTAATAATAAATTATTCAAGTATCAATTTTAAACTTTACACAAACTGTCAAAAAACAAATTAACTGTCTAAAAGTAGATTGTTATTTCAAAATAAATTTTGGAAAATATAATAACAATCTCTAACTGTTGTAATAGTATTCTATGATATTTAATACATAATATATAATAAAGTAAGCATGTAGGCAGGCAAGAAATATACTATCTTTAGCCTGTGACTTCTAACAATTTAGGTTCGGATTAATTTTAAAGTAAAGCCGTGAGAGATATCTTCCTCAAAACAACCAATGACAAAAGCGACTACTTGAATTTGAGTCACGTCCATATAAAAATAAGAAAATTTTCTTTAATCGATTTTTTAGGATTTTCTATGTTATTTTAGTTAACAAAAAAGTCCATGGTTATGTTATATTTTACGTTTGTATATGGGTAATGAATATAAGGCAAGTTGTTCTCGTTTATGATTAACAGAAATTATTGACTTAATAACACAAAAATTTTAGACATTACTGTACATTCACAATTACAATAATACTCGTAGTTCTATGCCGTAGAAACAAACTTAGCTCATCGGCATACACAGAAAAAAAAGTTTTTACGATATTATATTAGTAATTACTTATAGATTAAGGATGCTTTTGCTATCAGGTGCTTTCAATTATAATTGACAGTACCTGATAGCAAAAGCATTTTCTCAGCAACCGGTCTGTAGTTTATGAACACTTTTAATATAATAGAAAACATTATCTGTCAACCCACGAAAGAAAAGTTTCACACTTTAAAAATGGTAATATTCCTGGTAAAGGTTGAGTACGATCTTTTCTTAATCGGCACAAAGTGTTATTACGACGCATGGCTAATAATATCAAAATATATAGACAGACCTTAGACTTCAGAAAATGAAATAACAAAATTCATTAACATAAATAACGTGCAGGCAGAAAATATTTGTAACTATACTCGGCGTCAAAAAAATCGCACCTCGGTTAAAATAATTATCAACTTTCAATTTCCAAGAGTTAACAGCATCCTACCTAAATAATATTGGTATCAATTTAAAGCGACTCCAGGATCTCCCATATGAATCGGTGAACAGTCAGCGATTCTTGCCCACGAGATCTTCCACTCTGGTAAACGCACACAAGTTCGTCTAGTAACATGCCGCCCTAGAATATGCATGATCCACCTACATATACCACGGTTTTTTCCATGTAAGCTTGAGCATATCGTTCGCCTTCTCTTTTGTATTCTCTTACGTCCATCGTTGCCAAATAAATATATTCGTGTCTCATCCGAGAAATGTACTGCACCCAATGGGGTGTGAGTGAGCGTTCAGTTGACATGCTTATAAGCAAATTGTAACCGCTCTCTGCGATGCAGTTAACTTGGGACCTCTTGCAGGTCTGTGGGCTGAAATATTCTTATCTCTCAATGTTCTCCTAACCATAGATGTGCTGTTGACGGTGGTTCGAAGTTCGAAGCCGCTGCCGCAGCTCAGCAGCATTAGAACACCGATTTCTTAAAGAAGTTTTCGCGATGAAACGGTCGTCTCTTTCTGATGTGCATCGTCGACGTCCTAAGCGTTGTCTACTAACGTAGCCCCCAATTTATTGTTAAGTGTTGGAACACCCGGCGAACAGCAAATTGGCTCAATTTTAGCTGCCGTGGAAGACTGTTGCTGACCTGATTGCATTAGTGCAACCACTTGATCAGCTTCTGCAGGAGTAGTGTCCATCTCGTCGGAGTGATTTTCTTGGGGTTAACATTCGGTTTGTCCTCTTCAATATCTGCATAGCGAATGACCTAATATTCTTTTTTTTTAAAGAAGCCATAGATAGCTACATATATTCAACTTTACGTGAGTGTGTTTATGGAAGGCGCACGAACAGAAGGTACAACGTTCTGCTAGTGACCCCGGCACCGTTCCGCGGTCATTACGGTCGGATTAAAAAGAGTCAACGCAAAATGAGCGCGCCGTCTAGTGGCTCGAATGCTCAAGATCGCCGTGTAGTGAAGGGTGAGAATCTTCCCTGTCCGTGACGGTACCGGCTTTATGTTTGACGAGGGAAGTGTGGCCCGGGTCGTCGAGTTCGCCGACGAGCGCGGTGCGTGGGAAAGATGCGTGGGTGAGTGGCGTAAGTGCCCGGATATTGGGGTTGGGGGGGTCGATTAAAAAGTTTATATACATATATATAATTATATATATATATATACCTAATACATTTTTTACATAAAGTTTTTTATTTAAAATTAGCTACTATGCTTGTTAACAAATTAAAATCACTATAATCTTTATAAGTCACAGTCTCTATGCCAGAGCTTTCTATATATTACTAGCGGCCAGACCCGGCTTCGCACGGGTAGACATAAATAGGTTGACCATGAATCACTAAATTAGAAAAAAAATTATGCTTATCTTAAAGCCTCCCTGTACACTACGTTGGCTGTGGTATTTGTAGGTGGCAATAAAAGGTCTTGATTTTCAGGAGATCCTACTCGAGAAAGTGCCACATACAATAGGCTTGTTTCCAATTTTCGCAAAACTATTTAAATAGCTTCTAAATAATTTAAAGATCACCCTCCCTATCATTTTTCGTCATAAATCTCTTTACTTTTTATGTATTAAATTTTTTTCTATTTTTCTTAAAAAATGGCCAAAAAACGCTCGACACGTGACTGTGACGTCACTATACATTATGTTCCTTTACATTTTAACGCACACCAATATACTGACCAATTGATTTTAAAATTTTATTGATGTATTTTTATAATAAAGATACAAAAAACATATATTTAAACATTTGAGTATCACGATTTTGTTTCTTTTAATGAGCACAAAAATAAAATATCTTAAATGTTTAGAGCTTTGAATGCGGTAAAATGAAACGGTGCAATGAAGTGTCAATGTCAAACGTAAAGTTTGTGTGCTGCATGGAATTGTAATCCAAGGCCGTTAAACTTTGATAAAAAAAAATAAGTTTGTGTTAATACGAGTTAGAGGCAAAGGTTTGAGGTTATGTTTGTGTCAGCGTTGTCAATGTCAAATACTTGTCACTGTCAAATGTAAAGTGACGTCATCAGTCTCTAATCGGCGCCACTCGCCGTTTTAAATGGCGTGACGTAATAGGCGATAAACTTAAATTTCATAAATTATTAAAAAATTAGGTGGTCAGTTATAAATAATAAAATATAGCTTATCGTGTTTCTAGTTTTGTGAACTTTCGGTGTACTTATCTACTTTTAATTGAGTGAATACTAGGAAACAACCCTATTGGCCGTGGGAAAAGCACTCTTTTTCCTTAAGTCGATACCAACTATGGAAAAAGTTTGTCCCTGGGATTTATTTCTTATTAGGGCCAAGGATATTTTTAAAGGGAACTGTAACCTTTTAAAAAATATGGGCAAATCAGTTGGTATCATCGGGATCCGCGGAACATGCGAGCTAACCGACCACGGGACCAGTAATGATAGTTGCTATAATCACATTATCTCTTGATTCTTTGATCAATAGATCTTGTACCATTACACATATTGGGAGGGCTTAAATTTCTTATAAGCATTACAGGCGTACCTATTTTTAATTTTAGTTCATAAGGTGGCAAGCCAGCAGGATTGAGGGAATTTAAAAATTCCTGTGGGTAGTGCACTGTATCTTCGATATTGCACACGGTGTCGACAGATTTGTAACATTTAAAATCACCTGGAACTTTATCAATAATATTTATAATTTTGTTTATCTCATTTACTGAGTCGTTTCTGGGTGACAATATGGCTCTCGAACAGAGCCAATGGAAATTTCTTACTGTAAGATTATTGATGTCGGGATAGATTGTGTCTATAAGAATTTCTAGACTGTGAACAGTTTGATAACGTCGGCACGTGTACCTTTTGTTACAACTGGAGTTTGGTGAAAGTCTCCATCGAAAACAAAAGTTACGCCACCCGTCATATTGCATGAGATTGTAGTATAGTATGGGCCTATGTTGATAATACAACATCAATATTTATTATCGGAACATTACTTATATACAGGAACCTAAAGCACGACACGTAGCATTACTATATGTTAATATATTGGCAAAAAACTATGTACAGAAATATAATTTGATGATATCAGTAAACTATATATAATTCTACAAGAAAACCCGGCAGCTGTCACCCAAGTGTCCATCATTTATTTTTTCAACATAAATTAATAGACACGACATATATAATCAAGTGTGACTGACCAGAAAACCTATTATTGATTTACGAATGCGACTTAGAAATCACCGATGTGACTAATAATCACCGATTTTCAATAAGTAATTCTTATTTTTGAATATCACTTATGTGACTACCTTAGTCACGGATGTGATTTCATTACGAGTGCCCTCACCCACTCGTAATCAAGTCAGACTTGTGGAAATGTTATCTGTGTTTTGTTTAGAGAACCAATTGACAAGAGTCTGAAGTAAATGTGTTGATTTTTCAGTCTATATATATAATATATGGACTGAAAAATATAGTCTGAAAAATCATATATATATATATATATTTACCGTAATGGTTAAGCCGGCAATAACCGGCAGCGGCTACATTCTGTGTGGAACCGAACTCTTACATTTATGTGTGTATTTTATATGTTGGCAGCTCTACGATCGACTTTCAAAAATTGGATGTTTAGGAATCCGTGATCTCAAAGTCACCGCTGACTATTTAGTCAGCGGTGCTTTCCTGCGATTCTGTTCTCCTCATCCTGTTCCTACGATTGCTAGTGAGCTAGTGACTTGTCACAATAGCATTCAATGAATCGGGAATGAATATGGTTTGCTCTAGTTTATCACTGTACTACTCGACGCCGCAATAGACTTCACCCTTTCTGCCTGGATCCGTTCCCGTCTAGTACGTTGCGTTTCCAGCGATCATTTCTTCCACGGACATGTAAGCTGTGGAATGATCTTCCTGTTGCGGTGTTTCCCCCGCGCTATGACATGTCCCTCTTCAAACGAGGCTTAAAGAGAGAAACCTTATCACGGTAGGCAGCGGCTTAGCTGTGTCCACCCCTGGAATTGCTAAGTCCATGAGCTGCGGTTAACGCTTAATATAAGGTGTACCGCTTGCTCATCTGTCACGTACGGCAATAAAAAAAATACTATATATAAAAAATAATACTATAATAGAAATTAAACAATATATTTAGAGGAATAGTGAAAACCACAATTACAATAAGGCAAATTGTAATTGTGTTACCAACAGAAATGTTAACGTTTTGAAAAAATTTAGTAAAATTGCAACGTTTATATCCCACATGTGGTACACCGTTAAACGTAATTGACGTCTCTCCAAGATCTTCAAAGTTTTTTTTGCTTTCTCATTTAATGGACCTGAAAATTCCAAAAAAATGTATATTAAATTGCGGCGAGCGTAAATTCTTTATTAGAAAAATTATAGAAAACATAAAGGATTTTAATTTTGAATTTTAGATTTCAAGACTTGATCTTCGCATAAAATAGTTCTTTTACATTCTTATTTATGACTGCTAAATCTGTGATATAAAACAAAGTCATATTAGTTACAACACATATACAAGAAAGGCAAAACGGATTTAACTGATTACCTACTTATTAGACTTTTCTCAATCAAGAATAAAATATTTAAATAAGTAGGGTAGAGAAATAATGAAAAATGTTTCATTTTTATAGAAGATTTAAGACGCCTTGAACATTTTAGGTGAACATTATTCGAAGGATAACAAAACAACTTGCATAAATTCATGGATTAATGATGGCTTCATCAACAAAAACCCATTAGTTAGATTCATCACAAGAGAAGTCTTTTTCTTAGCTCAGAGCTCCGGGCATACTCCGCGTGATATAAATCATCGATCATTATAAGCATATAGTTAATTGTTGTACTTAAGTGAGAATTTTATACCAATTAGATATTAATTAGAACGTAAACATAAAGCAAACATTAAAACCTTTCTAGTAAGGTTGACTGAGTCAAACCAAGGAAGCCATGTAGGTTTACAAAGTACTTGGGTAGGTATGCTTGTTACTAATGTCAATTGTTAAAAATTTTGATTATATTATCATTTTACACAATTGTAGAGATTAATTATAAACATTATTCTTTAAATATTATGTCTTACCTTCCACATAGAAAGTGAAAACTGAGAGACATAACAATTTTAGTTCTCGAGTTCCCCTGATGAACATATCACAGCTCACACTTATAAAAAATGCTAATACAGAATATAAAATTATAAAGCCTGCCATGACAAATAATTCCACTGTGGTGTCAATCTGTAAAAAAGGAATAAGCATTCAAGAACTTCTTCGAGTTTGTTGCATTTTAAATTAACGGCCTTGCCTAATGCCGTTAATTTAACTGGAATATCAAAGTAAAATGTCAAGTCCCCAGTACACAATGGCCCATACGGGCCCACTACAGGCCATCGCCATTGTGTACAGGGCAAAGAAAATAATACTCTGACACGGGGTAATGGTATAATGATGGCGGACAATTGTCAATCGTGGCGTGCAATCGGGGAGTTGTCGGTTTTTTGGGCACACTTCAAAGGAATCGTGGCGTAGCGTGGCCTGTGGTGTTTACACAATCGGCTATTGTTTAGTTCGTCACCGGCCGCTGATCAGGAGACCTATTTTTGAATTACGAATGCGACTTCGAAATCACCGATGTGACTAATAATCACGATTTTCAATAATTCTTATTTTTGAATATCACTGATGTGAGTGCCCTCACCCACTCGTAATCAAGTCATACTTGTGGAAATGTTATCTGTGTTTTGTTAGATTATTCAGTCTATATATACAATATACATATATGAATGTATATATATATATATATATACATATACATATATATATATATACATATATATATATATAATAACCATAATGGTTAAGCCGGCAATAACCGGCAACGACTACATTCTGCGTGGAATCGAACTCTTACATTTATGTGTGTACTTTATCTATGTTGGCAGCTCTGCGATCGACTTTCAAAAATTGGATGTTTAGGAATCCGTGACCTCAAAGTCACCGCTGACTATTTAGTCAGCGGTGATTTCGAAATCGCATTCGTAATTCAAAAATAGATCTCCAGGATAGTACCCTTTTGTGTTGCGTGCTACAACTAAAATTTACTATTAAAAAGTAAATAGCAGTCTATAATAATTTGTTTAACTAATAATTCGGATATTTATGAATTTTTATTTTAATTGTATTGAAAATAAATTAACTTTATTTACATATTTATTGTTAAAAATGATTTTATTATTTTCTATATTTTATTATGTGATGCCGTACTCATAATCAATAACATTTATGTGCCTTATAAAAACGGGTTAGTGTAATTAAATACTATATTAAGTATACTAAAACATTTGCATTATTTAGAAATATATTAATAAACACATTTAGTACTTTAATAATTTCAGAATGACAACATAAACCAGTATGTCTTACATATATATAGTTACTAGTACAGCTGCAATTTCCAAAAAAGTCTGTACTGAAATTGGGGTAACGTTTTTATTTCTTCATAGGTACATCAACTAACAATGTATGATACATATAGATTTCATTAACAATATTCATATCACTATTATCATAATAACCAGCGTGTTCGCCCATAGCTGGACATTATCCTAGCAATTGATTTAGGATGTACAAGATAAACACGAGTCAGTAAATATAACCAAAAAAGAGCAAAGTAAAATATTACTTTAGTCCTGGAACTAACTCTAAATAGTATACAAATAAATAGCCGCAGCCGTAATTACTTCGACGTCCATCGCAAGTGGTTTGCCAGGCATCAATGAGCCATGCGCCATTGTGTGAACACCAAAGTGATCGTGGCCTACAATTGTGCATTTAATTGAAAAGCGTGGCCCATCACAGGCCTTTGTGTACTGGGGGCTTCAGATTCCGTAAATTCCATGCCATAATTAGAGTTCCCAACCACCGCGAAATGCCAGTATGTATGCAGTAATAATGGTTTACATATCGAGCTTAAACAATGTACTCTTATGGCCGTTTTCACCAACTTTGTTTTAGCTTAGGCGACTCCTAAAAGACATGCTGTCTCACTCTTTTCAGTTAACACAAAAAGTGATAGCATGTCACTTAGGAGTCACCTAAGCTAAGACAAGGTTGGTGAAAATGGCCATTAATCTTCTATATATATAAAAATGAAACCCGTTTCGCGTTGTCACGGCATCACGTGTGAACGGCTGAACCGATTTCGATAATTCTTTTTTTTAAATGTTTGTGGAAGTCCAAGGATGGTTCTTACGGAAAAAAATATTAAGAAAATCTCTCAGAAATATTGAAAAGTATACATTTAATTTTGCATATTTTAAAAAACGCGCGTTACGAATGTCAATTTTTTTTTATACGAATGTCAACGTCATTCACAGCCATAGACTATATTAAAAGAGCATCGTTTGTAAAAATATAAGTGGAATTATTGAATCCTATGGAATAAACACTATTATGAAAATATATATTTTGTTTTGTATTTAATAAAATTAGGTCCTTTTCAGATATGGCGAGACCAGGGAAATAGGGATTAATTTATATATGGAGGATATTATAGATTCCAGTTTAAATTGAATAGGTACTCATACCTAAGATAGGTCAACTATACAAAATAAAGTAGTGCATCAAAGCTACGCTAAGGCGGTACGAAGTTCGCCGGGTCAGCTAGTAAATAATAAAAGATGTTCGATATGTAGTGCTTTTTGCTCTAATAGTGCTACAAATTGTAAAACAGCTTAAACACTACATTGTATAGAAATAAACCTATTATGAAATAAAACTATATCCTTTTAAAATATATTATGAGAAAAACATGTTGAGATAGGCCAAGTCTGCCAATCCGCCACTAATACTGCCGAGGTTAGCAGTCAGTTGAGATTTACCCTAGGTGACAATTATTTTTACTTAATATTGTTATTTAATAAAAATATTAAATATTTCTCAACTAATTGAATACTGAATACTGTGAATTAAAAATATTGTATAAGTAACAGTACATCTGCGACTATTACTTCTAAACATATATATTTTTTTTAATTTTGCAGTGTTGTCACGAATCAAACACAACACAAAGTAAATTTGCAAAATGTAATTTCCGTCGAGCTTCCATGTTCCAGAAATTATTATTTAAGTATAATGTTATATAAGATCTCCGGAGCACAGTAAAGTAATATCTGATGCAAGAGTTTTGAAACCGTTGTATTACTCCCTTAATACGAATCAGTTGACGTGATCCAATCACTGAATCAGTATGGTTTAGCTTTGATAATATAAGTAACTGACAGAAGCAGACGTTAATATACTTAAATATTGCTTGTGCATTTGTATTTAGACCTTTGATGATTTTAAATACCGTTTCGTCGTCACATTTTTAAAGGAAAATACAGAGTCATTAAATCAAGTGGTTGAAAAAGTCAGTAAAGGGTATCTTCTATGTTTTTATCACCCGGAACCCCCATTAAGTTCATACGGTCAGGGCTACTAATATTTTCCGGCAAGCTTAAAATCTACAATATGACGTGTTATATTCTTCCAGAGAGCTCGTCTAATGTCTTACGTCTAACGTCGTTTAATGTCTCCTTATTGACGTAGTACTGATAAAAAACAGTATTTCCGTGATGCACAGCTTCATTCACCATTAGTTTCATTATCAATTTATTATCTATTTAAAATCGACGAGCAATAATTTGTACTCTTTCCCTTATAGATATCATCTTTATATTTTCTCTTATCCGTGAATTACTCTGTTTACATAAATAAATCTTTTTAATAGGTGCATGAATATCATCTGCAATCTTTTTAATATGAGCGTTGAATACATCAACGGAGTCAATCGCATCACCACAAAATAGCTGTTCCTGCGGTATATCATTCACATGTGCTTTAAATAAGTCCATATCCTTCAGTGGCCTAGAATATATTCATCGTGGTTGTCATTTCTGTTCATAACAAATTGAAATGAATGAGCACTGAAGCAGATACGTGTTCTATAATTAGTTTAATGACTTTAGTGGTATTGCAAATAAGTTCCAGAAACGTCTGGGACTGATCGGTAAGATGTGTTGGCTCTGTACATAATTTTTTTCCCATTTGACTAATGAACACGTGCAATGTCAATGTTGAGATCCCCCATTACTATCATTTGGTCAAATGATGAGAAAAACGCGAGTTTCTCTGCTTAAGCGACTAATATCATATCCATATTGTGCCACAGCGATCGGTATACGGTACCCACTACTATTATCCTAAGACGTCGGTGCTTGGCTGAGACACTACCTCTGGGGTGGTAGTTTACGGTTAAATAAGGGATGTGGCGTTAGCCAAGTACCATATAGCGAGATGTTTAATGTAAGTTTCTATAGACAGAAGATCTATGTGATGATGTGGGCAAATACTACGGACACGGACATCATTGTGGGGCGACACGAGGTGACATTATACTCCGTTTTTGTTTTGGTCAAAACAAACAATTTTCAGCCCATATTCCAAAAGTTACTCGTTTTTCGTAAATTTCGGTAAGCCGGGTCAAATGAGTTAGAGAATAATATGGAAGTCCAGACACAGCAGGGTCACAAGTAAGAGAATAATCAGTCCGTTAAACAAGCGAAGTTACAATTTCACAGGTGATGATTGCAGGGTATTAATGATATTCACGACACGAATGACGGAAGCACACTAAACTTGACCCTTGACTCCTACCCTATAGTTAAGCAGGTTGCTTATCTCTTTAATTCTTTGAATCAACAGTAACAAAGAACCATAAGTTGTAAACAATAACATTACCTATCTCCTTTATGTCAAACTGCAATTAGTGCGGCGGCAATAACAAAGGGAATCCTATTGTGTTAAGCGCAACGTAATCACCTCCCGCTTATTTGTTTGTCACCATTTTTTCTAAGAATTATAAACATTTTACCTAACTATTGTACCTTTTTGTGTAGCTTGATAAACAGTGATGTTTTAGTACAACTTGCAGGAATAGCTACTAGTAATTTTTTCAAGAGAAATAGAGCTGAAGTTAGAGGTTTTAGGAAAAAAGCAATGTGAATTTTAGTTCTAGGGTCGTACCAACCGTTGTCTTGTAAAACTTTGATAGTTTTATTTTATTAATAGTTTATTCTGAATGTCTTTAATACAAAATCAATAAAAAATTCTACCCTAAAAGTTGGAAATAAAAAAAAATAGCCATAACCTAAGCATCAGTGACCTTTAGTAAAAAAACCTAAAATATCAAATATTTTGAAAACGGGTAACTTTTGGATAAGGCAATATGGGCTAAAAATTGTTTGTTTTGACCAAAACTATCACCTCACGACGGATGTGGGTCGACTTACCAGTAATCCTGTATATATATATATAGACGGAAGTAAATACTTACATTGATCCGTACTTCGATTATTATGATTTGAATATAACATGCTCCTGTTATGATAATTTTGCTACAAAACACCAACAACTGTAAGTAAAATTTCATTAGATAATTTCTTTGAATTTTTTAGAAGTATTTTTTTTTAATTTATATTGTAAATTGAAGTAATGATTACCCGAAACTTATATATCTTAAATAGTTTGTAAAATGCTTCTAACAATTCTTTCAAGAATATATCAGTATCACTTTCGGAGAAGTCTTGGTTGTATATTTCAGAAATATCTTGAAACTGTTGCTCATGACATAGACCAGAATAGTGTCCTCGAAGTTTAGATTGCGATTTAAGGTGTTTGTATATAATCGAATTTAGCAATCGTATTCGGGTCACAAAATGAGTCATAAGATTCGCACACATAAGTAGATCTAATATAAAATACTATTTCGGTTGACATAAACGTAACTGTTATCAAACTCCATAAAAAACTTTCACATAAAAATGACAGGGAAGTCAATAGAACATATAAAACCAACACAAAGCACGAAGTCCATTTATTTATTGTGTCGAAAAACTGATAGAATATTTTGTGATGTATATTCATAAGTTTGTCAATTTGTTGCATTTTAGTTAAAAGTTTAATATAAGCTTCATTGTCAAAGAAACATACATCAATTACATTAAATATGTATGGGTAAATATGTGTAGAAGTTCCTATAATATTGCATACATACAACATTGTTTCCGACCGAGGGTATAATATAAAATACGTTTTGTTAAGATATATTGAATATATGAATGTTGCTACTATCGCCAACGACAAAGAATAACACTTTTGAAAAAAAGTAGGCGGTGTCATAATATTTCCATTGATGTTAATTCTGTTTACTCCACCTGCGATTTTTTGAATAATTAAAAAAAATGAAATTGATTTTAAAAATAACTTTTGAAACTCGTTTCTCGATTTTAGACCACCTTTGTATTTCTTATCATAGTTTTGCAACCTAGCCATGGTATATACGACTACGACAAATATGTTTACAGCAGGAAGTATTCAAATTATTTGGAATGAACAAACTATTCGTTTGTCGTGTGCATTAAATATAAAAAGAATATGGTTCGTATCCAGTAAATTTCAATAATAGAATATTAATCATTAGGGAAGGTAATCAGATGATTGTCTATGGCTCTCACTCTAATTGTGGTAATCGTAATGGTTTTATGCTATCAAACAGAATTACAAAAGTAGGAGTCGTATATAAATCATAACAATAATGAATAAAATATTATGTTTCGCGTATAGATTGAGTCCACAATTGTCATACTAGGCATTACGAAAATATGTATAGGTTTATCTACTGTTTTTTTTATTTATCAAACAATAAGTTATGAATTATTAAATTATGACTAAAACAAATCTAGTAGAATGGTGCACAGATTAGTATACGAATGGTGTATTTTCGTTTCGTAAGTTTATCGGGGGAATTAAGTAAAGTATTATTTAATTAGGTTTATACCGTACGCAAATATTAAGAGAAGCTAAGTATTAAATCTACTCTAAATCTAGCATCAACATAGCCGTCTCCACAAATGGCTCCAAATTAGCTTTTTTTGATACCCTCCTCTAGAGGGAGGGATCTCAGGTCGATCGTATGCCGGCTGCAAACGAGTTAGCAGCCTGGTTTAAGCTGTGGCGGTTCTTTTTAATTTGAATATCCACAGAGACCTTATCCCTTACAATAACAACCTCTAGCTCGTTCAGGGCAAGTCCATATCCTGATAGCGTACTGTTAAGTACTTGGGCGTCACGTTGGGTAAGCGACTCAATTTTAGAGAGCATATTCGGAAAGGGACGCAAAATGCCAAAAGTTATAGTTAGCGGGTCGCCTCAACGGTATGCTAGGCAAATCTAGTCTCATGTTCTTCTGTAACAAGCATACACTGTACAATTTTTGTATACGACCAGTCATTGTCCTACGCGTGCTTGGTATTTTCACATATCCATTTGCAAGTCCTCAACTGCATACAAAGTACGCAAAATATCTTGTGACGCACGATGTCCATTCCCTATTATGTTCGAAATAGCGACATCCGATTTTGAAATTCCCACCAATCGAGAAAGAACACTTTCTAGATTGCTCTAAACAGCTCTTCCAGATCGCGGAAGAGCATCTGAACCCTAAGTGAGGCAGGTTACGCCGACCCATACACGTCTTAGCTGACTCCCCCGATCAATTAACGCAGGATCTTCAAGCTCTACTAGCGGCAGCATCTGCGTCGCCACACCTCTTGAAGTCCCTGTTTTGGACAGCCTTCTGCTTTGCGACGTGTAAACCTTATACATTCCTTTTCATACAGCAGAGTTGAACGTGCTTTGTCCTGAGGGTGTGGTCACCCTTCTATCCAAGCCGTATGGCCGAGACTCAGGTTGACTTTAGTGGGTAGGTCGTTCTGGTTGAGCCGCCTCGATCCATCTGAAGTCCGACAGAATCATCGTGGCATTTGGTTGCGGTGATATCCATGAAGATTCTTAGCCTCTCCTCTCCAGATGGGAAAAAATCTACCTCCATCTACTTACTTTTATATCAATAGGAAGCGTTGAGCGAATATGGAATTCGTTTTGCCAGCTCTATACAGATTTGTAATCTGAAGAACATTGAATTTGCTCGTACTCATTAGTTCTGTATTTTTCTTATTATTTGAAGATTAAGCTCGTGACTGCAATAGTTGCAGATCTTAAACAGTTTTCTGTTAATAACATTAATTTATTTTGCTGTGTTTTTTATCCACTAACCATTTAAATGTTCATAATCTATCAATACAACTTAAAATATTAATCATAAAAATTGAGTACATAAACTGCTATAAAGGAAAAACCGTTTTATCCAAATTTAAATTAATTATTCCTAAGTGATGAGACCGTTACAAGATGTTTGATTTTTATACGAATACCTTTAGCTTCGCATATATTGGCATTGGTTCTCTTCTTTTGTGTGATTCTTGTCATTTTCATTGCGATTGAGTATTGCGCCATGGATTTCATTCCACGATTTCGCATAAACTTTTGCATGCATGTTTGTATACTAGCTAAATAACGAGTATTTAATATACTTTTAACGGTAAAACGGGCTTGAAGGAGTTTTTGACCCAGGTATAAAAATAGAGCATGATTATAGATAATATCGTTATTATAAACTATGTTTTGAAGAGACTAATCTCAATTACCGTTTTGTTAATTCTGATGTATTCGACGATCGATACAAGTTTTAAGACGACACAGACAAACAACTAAAGTTAATCAAAATAATGGTGGCACTGAGTTTTAATCGCTATATAAAGAAAAACTTAAATTTTGTTCGTCAAACTTCTTGAAAGTTCAATTTCTAGGATTTTTTGATTAGCGTTACCTAAAAATATAAATGATAAAACAATTAATATATGTTTATGTAATCTTCCACTACATCTGTCAATTATTAATGTGGGTGAATATTATGCAAATTTTCAGAATATTATACATAGCTAATCAAGGTAGGGACGTTTTTCTTTTTATTAGCGATTTTAATGCTTCTAACATTACTGTTCCACAAAATCTTTGAACTGTGGTATAATTCCATAGGAGCCAAAACTGATAAACCTATTAGGCAGTTTAATTTACACCAATATACTGAATATATACGTAAAATACGCTAAACCGTGATGGAACCGTTAACTGAAAGTTTGAAGATACGTAAAAATTTGAAAAAGAAAGTAATTTCAATCGTATTAAAGCAGCTCTTGAAAATATGAACTAAATGAGGTACAAAACTATAATGACATTTACATGATGGTGGAGAAATTCTACACTATAATTAATAGCATACACTTCACTCACCAGAAACTATTCGAATAACATACATGGATGATTTTCTCCTGCCTAAGTACAATCTCTTCGAGAGAAGTCAGTCACATGCATGGTCACTTCAAAAAATTATAAAGCCAACGAGGATTTTACAAGGGGCGGCCGATAAATTCGCGGCCTAAGGTACTTAGCAAACGACACATCATGTCGCTACTTATACCACTCATTGCGCGACTCACTTTACCTTTGAAACAAGCAACAAAAACATGTCTTCCGAAACTGGAAGTTCTCGCAATTTGGAGCATCGCGCCGTAATAAAATCTTGTGAAAAAAGGAAATACGCTCAAGGAAATTTTCGAAGAGATGTCATCAGTCCTTTAGGATTCTGTATCTTCATATACCATGGTCAAAAAATGGGCTCGGCTATTTCAACAAGGCAGAGAGACATGTGAAGACGATCCTCGCCCGGGTCTCTCTGTGACGGTCTTGACTAAAGAAAATGTGGAAAAATTAGTACTGGCTGATAGTAGAATTAAATTGTGGTAGACAGCAGAAGAGCAAAGGTCGAATTGGAGAAATTTTGCATAATCATTTGCACATGCAAAAAATTAGTGCACGTTGGGTCCAGCGAATGCTCACACCTCTAGACAAGCAGCGACGATTAGAGAGTTGTAAGGATTTTCTTGAGTTGTGCGAGCCTGAACTGGATAAAGTAATCGTATTGTGACTGTTGATTAAACTTGGATTCGTCCGTATGATCGCCCAGAGTCGATGCAATGGATAAAAAAGGGAGAAAAACCACCAAAGAAATTCAAAGTGGAGAAGTCGGCATCTTTTTCTTTTTTCTAATTTAAGAAAGGAGCTACGGGGACTAAGATTTTCGGACGACAATGAAATGATGGCGGCCGTAGTCAGCTATTTTCCAGACAAAACTAAAGAATATTTTTTTGTGTGGTATAAAAGCATTATATTCACGATGTAAAAAAATGTATTTCACTTGAGGGGGATTATATTGAAAAATAAAAATATGAAAACTGTATATTTCTTTCAGTAGTCCCTAAGGCCGCAAACTTATCAGCCGCCCCTCGTATAAAGTGCATTTTCTATGACGTGACGACGATTCGAAAACTTGTTATATATATAACAAGTTTTCGAACCGTATTACCGTCCGTATTACCGTCGTATTTGGTATATACCAAATATAATAAATATTATTATAATACTTTGGTATAAATATTATAATATGATATTCATCGTTGTCTTTCGTTGAGAGAAATTATTATGGGCAATGCATTCGGCCATATTAAAATCAATATATTTGAAATATACCTACTTTTATCACAGATTTACATGTTTTGTCTTTATCTTCATAGAGTATTTGTTTGTTCCGGAACGGATAGCTATATAATGCATAAAATATTATTTTTTATTTCAAACATAAAACGTATATTTTCAAAAAGTAGCACTGGAGAGTAGTGATAAAAAAATCGTATATGGTAATATATATTCGACTTAGAATTATTATGTACATGGTTTGTCATCTATTATAATCACAAAATAGCAATGTAATTTTTGATAATTCAAACTTCAATAATTAAAGGTGTTCGCTTCTTTCAATCACGTCGCGTTGAGCTTAAGTATTTTCCACCTACTATCTCACGTATAAGTTTAATGTATGTCTTGTGAAAGTTGAATTTTTATATTCTTTGTCAATATACCTGAATGTAGCGCAGACAAAAAAGACAAGTTATATGGTTAAACCGATAGAACTATGCTGTAAATAAATAAAAAAATGAAATAGATATTGATACTGTGGATTCTTCGATCATATATTTCTGTAGATACACAATTCCATAGAAAATCAAACAAAATATCGACCCCGCGTCTATACATAGAAGAATAGATGTATATTATAGTACCAATTTTGAAAAAAGTTCTAAAGTGTCATATAATTTAAGCCAATTTAAATCTTAAGTAACGTAATGAAGTATGAAAATAAATCCTTGTTAAGGTCGTTACATATTATCTTCTGGTTTCGATGATATAATGATGCCGTGAAATCAGAAATGAACAATACATATTTGAAAACAAATATATTGGATAATAAGCCCTTAGTCTGTTGCAATTAAGCACAAATTCATTTCATATAATAATGCTCCTACGTTCCATTTGACTCCGAATATTGTGCTCGCGTCTTATCGCATCCTACTCGAACATAGACAGCAGTGGAGATGCATAGTTTTTTTTACACTTATCTTAACAGTACGGAAACTTTTTAAATTTTAAACATAAACCAAGAAGTAGTGTTACAAGTTCAGCTTCCGGCACGCCGCCCCGCTAAATCATAAATTGTATCTATATTAATCAATATTCCTCCATATATTAATCAATTATCACATAATTATTTTATTATAAATTATAAAACTAATCTAAAGCCAATACTGACAGCCGTAATCAAATTTTTAATCATAATCTAATATACTGAAAATGCCACTTCCGGTTTACGGAACCTAATTTAATTTAAAAATCTATACAATGTTTAATTATATAATTATACTGCTTAGTAATAATTTTGATGCAAATTAATAACTATTGTTGTATTGCATTGTATTAATATTGTTATAAATCGATTAATAAGTTGCTTGTGTAAAATTATAAAAGCCAGTGTCCGCCATTTTTAGAGCATTATTAAACTGCCTGCTGATAACATAACATCGCAACGTTTATTTATCCCTGTGCCGTGTACAGTATGTAGAATTAGGTGCTAAGGAAAGTACAGACTTTATTAAGACAGGGTTTCTCAACCTTTATTTTGCCGAGCCTTACAAACAAAGAAAGCGAAAAACTAAAAAAAAAGAAATAAAATCACAAAAAATGGTATAGGCGACTCCATCATTCCACTGACCTTTTTCTGAAACATTAGCTCTGTGCTATTTTTTCCTATGAGTGAGCCACTCGAGACAGAAAGAGATAGATGCGATGCGTTGCGCATCGTGGCATGGTGCGCAAGCGTTTTAAATTGATATTTTAGTAATACATAATATGAATAAAAGTGTTTTACTCATAAAAAATGCGCTAATAAATTAAGATAAAGATATACTTATTGGAAGTATGACATTCCATCCTTCATTTGCACTTTACGTGTGTCATTTTTACAAGTATAAACTACGCATTTCGGCATCGCTGACGTTATCAATCGCGCGCGGCCACCGAATGAATGAGAGCGAAACAAGGCACATTTACTGTTTGTGCCTTGTTTCGCCGGTGCCACTTTTTAGACGGTAACTGTGTATCTACAGAAATATATGATCGAAGTGTGGATTGGAAATAGGAAAGTGAAGAAGAAAGAAGATATTTACACCTTTGAATTGGCTGTATGGGCTTTGCTCTTTGCCTGCGCGATACGAGCGAAGATTAACAAAAAAAAAAAACAACGGTGGATTGGTATTGTGGATGGCGCCAATATTTGAATATTTCCACTTTCACTATAATGTTCCTTAAAGTTCTTGTAAAAAGTACATTATTAATAAGTTTCTCTCACGTTTTAGTTGACATTTTAATTTAAGTTTAATTTTTATATATTTTATTTATATAAGTGAAAGTAGCGCAGACAAGAAACCGAAGTAATGCCGCCATTTAAAAAAGTTGTCTTTAAATCTATTTTAGGAACAGTTGTCATCTATCAAAACAGCGAATTGTATCACCGAAACAGTAACAATAGTTGGAAAATACATTCTTACGCCATTATACGCACTGTGGAGTCTGAATGACATAACTTTTAGTTTTAAAAACTACATAGGTTCCAAACATAAAATCTGTTTTAATACTTAAGTAATCCTTTTAAACAGTGCTGTGATATATACAATAGGCAATGCCTTCTTTAATAAACTCAAAAATAGTAAGTAATTTATTGGTTTAATTCGACATAACCCTACTTTTCTATTCCGACAAATCAATTATAATAAAACTGATATCACTTTTATCTCTCGATAATGTCTCCACAATCAAAATTATTGAAAGTAAGTGTAGTTACATGATTTGTTAGTATGATTGGAATATTAAACAATACAACATGAGTGACTTGGTGGTTTGTATCTACAAATTACGCTACGATTGTCATAGTGTTCGTGTAGTTTCGTCAGTAACCGACTATCACAACACACGTTACCTTAATCCTCATGTCATAAATTATCCAGTCAAATTCATTATTGCAAAATTTATCTGTCATTTTATAGTCATTGTCATGTGAGCTGTATTTGAGTATGGGTGTTCTTAAATTTGTGATATTATAATATACATAGTTTACATGATAACAAGTTCAAGGTCTTGGCCTTTTTTAGTTGGATTCTTGTGTTATATGTTTTATGTCTGTGATTAACTAAGCACTTAATATTGGTTGGATTGTTAAGATGAGTGATTTAAAATTTGCAGTTACTGACTTTCTCGAAAGGCTATCAGTATGTATAATATAATAATGTAATTACCTATTCTAAAGAGTAGTTGTAATAATAAGATTTAATATTGTTTTACTTTTTATAAATTATGCATGCTTTAACAATTACTATAATTTGGTTACCTACTTACAAAAATAAATGATTTTAAATTTCTTTCATAGTTATTACAATTTAATTAATATTCTGTGTAAAATACAATAATTATCTAACATACATTTTACATATTAACAAATGTAGGTATACCTTGATACTGTTCTCTTGAAATAAGTCTGGATTTTTCTTTTTCTGATAAATTTCTTTTGAGTAACCTAACATCTACTAGGTATATCTAAATTAGACTTGTCCTATAGTTTTACAATTAAACAGTAGCCCAAAATTATAATTGACTTGTAATAGTTTGTACACAATTTTTTTTTAGGTCTTACCAGTGGTGATTGGTGTAGGATCAGTTGTGGTTCTGGTGACTGTTGTGGCAAAATGTCTGTGGTGTAGAAATAACAAAACAGTTAAGAAAACACTTGTTGATCCCAACACAAAATATCAGCTTCCTCTAATTGAGCGTGAGGAAATCAGTCATGACACAAGGCGGTTCCGCTTCGGATTGCCATCAGAAGACCATGTTTTAGGTATGTACCAAACATTTATTTATTATAAGTTGTTTATATTGCAATTAAAACAATAAAGAAAATCACTAATGTCCTACACCAAAAAATAAATATAATTTTATAATACGATTCTGATATTTAGGTTTGCCTATTGGTCAACATATTCATTTATCGGCCAAGATTGAAGATGATTTGGTAATACGAGCATACACTCCAGTCTCAAGTGATGAAGAGAAAGGCTATGTAGATCTTGTTATTAAGGTAAATGTAACTCATTTCATTACTTTTACAAATTTCTGTCATTTTATATGACATTAATGTTAATATGGAATTGAAAACTAGATTATACTATTGTTATGTAATAAATTTAATGTAATAATAATCATTAGTTTTTGTGTTATTTAGTAATAACATGGCATGTCCTTTTACACAGGGACATATATATGGTTCTTCTATTAAAAATTATTCATTTTAGATATAGATAGTTAAATTTTAACAAATAGTTGGTTTTTCTATAGGGGCTCTGTCATCTAACCTAAAACAACAAGAATATAGTTGTCAGGTATTAATATGCAAAGTGTGTGTATTTGTTACACATCCACCTAAGCTTTCAGGCCAACAGGCTTGATTACAAGTAGCAATGTTTATTGTCACAAGCTTTTGCCATTATAATATTTATTGAAATATTGTTTTCTTTTAGGTCTATTATAAAAATATCCACCCGAAATTCCCTGATGGTGGTAAAATGTCACAGCATTTGAATAATATGAAGCTCGGTGAGACCATTGATGTAAGAGGTCCATCAGGAAGATTGCAGTATGCTGGAAATGGAGCTTTCTTGATTAAGAAGTTAAGAAAGGATCCGCCTGTCAAGACAGTTGTAAAAAAATTGAATATGATTGCAGGTATGTGTTGCATTTTAAACTTTTTGTTATGCAATAGGATTTGTAACAGTTACTTTTGGTTTAGGACTTTAGGTTAATAGAGGCAAAGACAGACTTGAATCTGTACACTGTAGTTTTTGTGCATATTAGTACTACTTACTACATATTATTTGATGTAATTTTGAAAACCACATGGGGTTTCATTTATACTTAACACTTCCTGGTCTGGTTATTTGCTAAAATATGTATCTATATTCTATTTCTGAATAAGTCATGTTAATTATCACACTTATATATTGTTCATAATGTTCACATAATAGAATATGGGAAAGTATGTACTTTATAACAGATATTTCCAATAGGAAAGATATTTTACAGTGGTAAATTTTTATATATCTCTGCTACTGAGGTGATTTTTTTTCATTCTATTCTACTTAGGAGTAGACTGATAGATGAATGATTTAGATTCTTGTATTTTGAAAAACTAAAATTAATGTAGACACATTTTTGCAATGATTTATTATTTTATTATGCTATATAAACTAAAGTAAAACTGTTAAATACCAATGCATCAATACCAGTTATATCAAGAATACATGGACATAAATGCTGGAGTCCCGCAAGGCTCCGTTCTATCTCCGACACTGTTCCTGCTGCATATCGATGACATCTCGTACTCACAGGCGGTATTGAGCCTCTAAGTCTTAGGAGAGACATTGCCTCCTTATGTGTGTTCTACCGCCTGTATAATGGGTCGTGTTCTGAAGAATTGTTTGACATGATGTCCACGGCCACTTTCTATCATCGCACCGCTCGCCATCGACAGGGAGTTCATGCCCACACACTGGAGCCTAAATTGTCCCGCACAGTGCGGTTCCAAAGGAATTTCCTCCCGCGTACACTTTGTTTGTGGAATGAGCTCCCTGCCGAGGTTTTCCCGCAGGGCTACAGTATGGGGTTCTTCAAAAGGGGAGTAAATAGGTTTTTGAAGGTCGGCAACGCGCGAGTGACACCCCTGGTGTTGCGGGCCGTAGGCCTGTTTGCCACCATCGTGGTATAAAAAAAAAAGACTGTTCCTTGTGGCCATCCATGCCAGTGTCATTTTGACATGTACAAATCATTGGTTTATTATTTTTAAACCAATAAGCATCGTTATTATGACATCAATATCTCTCTACATCCGCGATTGCGACTACACTCAGACTCGATTCCTGCTTTGGACTCGCCTACTCGAATACCAATTCATTTTGATTCAAGTACGCTGGACTCGATTCCGGTACTCGAGTCAGGAAGAATCGGTTCCTACTCGCTAACTCGATTCTACTTATACGAGTCCTACTATCTCTACTGCTGTCTGTTAGAAGCTAAGTCCATTCTATTTTTTCTTTTTGTTCTAAAATCTGACTCTAGTTCTGGACTGGACTAGAATTTCCAGACTTGAATTTCTAGACTCGAGTCTAGGAATCGGACTCGAGTCCAGAAATATTCGAATACCAAACACAGAATTCGAGTACTGGGCTCGAATCAGGGAATCGAGTCCTGATTTGAATACCGTATAAACTGACTCGAATCGACTCGATCCACCAAAACAGCGACTCGGCACATCACTACTAAATGTCATTGAGCTGACAAACTAGGGTTGTCCAAACATGAAGGTACAGAGTGGCACGGAACGTGTGCCGCAAAATGAAAGAATGGTTAATGTTTATAGATTTTGTGGTACCTGTCAGACTAACATCAGATGCAAAGGGATGATGTAACTTTTGAAATACCGTATCTTCCGCAATTGACAGTTCACATCTATTCTTTTCTTTTTTAATCAAAACCCCTCACACTGAGATTATTTCCTGCGTTGTGGTTGCAATTACTAACATTGAAATCTAACATGTACAAACACCAAGACTATGAACCCTTGACCCTTTACGTAGAAGTCGATTTCTCGACAAATAAAGTAACAAAAATAAAGTCAGTGAAACCAGAATTCGTTTATAAAACTTACTTATATTAAACGAGTGCTCTTAGCATTGCATGGATCTCTTGCCGGTGTAGGAGTTCCTTTAGATATATCAGAAGAACCATTACCACCTTAGCTCCTTTCTCTACTTAGCCATATCTAATACGATTCCTCGATAACCGCCTTTGTTTCACGTTCCAGTAGAAAAAACATTATGAATTTGCAAAAATTTTGCAGAGTCATCATGATGATGTGGATACATAAAGAATTTGTAATTTATTATGTCCGAAAGTTGTCGAGTCACCATTAGTTTTTATTATACATACATATGATCTGTGATTTCGTGATCCATACACGTGTCACGAGAGGAGAGTTATTAGGACCAAGTAGTTGTGCCCAATCGCGTTTTGCGTTCTCTCGACACTATCATGATATTCGTTAACATCGATGTACTGTTGTCAAGGTTATTGTACGTCTAATAGTGTGACCCTGAAAAACCAGTCGTAGGTCGTTCGTAAATTTTGTTTAACAAACATTAAAATGAACCTATATAGGTTGCAATGAATACGCAAAAATAATATTGAATTCGACAGATAATCACTTCTTTTGGAAAAAAATACTGCATCGAAACAATCTTTCACTTTATCTCGGAAATATATTAAAGTATCAGTAAATAAGATAGATTGTAATTAATAATATGACTTACTAAAATTGCCATTTTTGCATGCCAGTTACATATGCTTAGTGTAATTTAAGTTCATTTTCGAGAACCGTGTTTACTATAATCAAAAAATGAACTTTATTCCATGTACGTAAGGACCTGATAGTACCTACTTGTCAGAAACGCATATATTGTCAGCGGCCGGACTGATAATGAAAACATAGGTGTGTTCCCATTGAGACTGTTTAGATACGAAGTAATATTAAATAATCTGTGATTGCAGCCTTGGTCAAGCGCACTGACCCAGTACGGGTTGGTTGACTTTACGAATACCTTTGATTTCCTTGTTATTATAATATCTATATCCTTCTTATTATAAATGTACGGTAAAAGAATTAATAAAGACTATTTGTTACGAATAAACTATAGATTACGCATCGTCGTCATAGTAAGATTCATAGCCGTACGATATTCGATGTACGGTTGTGAAAATAAATTCCAAACTTTATATACGATCGTGGACATAATATATGGCGGAATCGGGATTAGGCTAATGCCGTTGCCACTGAACCATTGATATGATGATGTAATTGAATTTAGGACCAAATCATCTTATACTCTTACGTGCTGGTGCCTTCGATCATATATTTCTGTAGATACACAATTCCATAGAAAATCAAACAAAATATCGACCCCGCGTCTATACATAGAAGAATAGATGTATATTATAGTACCAATTTTGAAAAAAGTTCTAAAGTGTCATATAATTTAAGCCAATTTAAATCTTAAGTAACGTAATAAAGTATGAAAATAAATCCTTGTTAAGGTCGTTACATATTATCTTCTGGTTTCGATGATATAATGATGCCGTGAAATCAGAAATGAACAAGACATATTTGAAAACAAATATATTGGATAATAAGCCCTTAGTCCGTTGCAATTAAGCACAAATCATTTCATATAATAATGCTCCTACGTTCCATTTGACTCCGAATATTGTGCTCGCGTCTTATCGCATCCTACTTGAACATAGACAGCAGTGGAGATGCTTAGTTTTTTTTTTACACTTATCTTAACAGTACGAAAACTTTTTAAATTTTAAACATAAACCAAGAAGTATTGTTACAAGTTCAGCTTCCGGCACGCCGCCCCGCTAAATCATAAATTGTATATATATTAATCAATATTCCTCCATATATTAATCAATTATCACATAATTATTTTATTATAAATTATTAATAAATTATAAAACTAATCTAAAGCCAATACTGACAGCCGTAATCAAATTTTTAATCATAATCTAATATACTGAAAATGCCACTTCCGGTTTACGGAACCTAATTTAATTTAAAAATCTATACAATGTTTAATTATATAATTATACTGCTTAGTAATAATTTTGATGCAAATTAATAACTATTGTTGTATTGCATTGTATTAATATTGTTATAAATCGATTAATAAGTTGCTTGTGTAAAAGTATAAAAGCCAGTGTCCGCCATTTTTAGAGCATTATTAAACTGCCTGCTGATAACATAACATCGCAACGTTTATTTATCCCTGTGCCGTGTACAGTATGTAGAATTAGGTGCTAAGGAAAGTACAGACTTTATTAAGACAGGATTTCTCAACCTTTATTTTGCCGAGCCTTACAAACAAAGAAAGCGGAAAAATAAAAAAAAAGAAAGAAAATCACAAAAAATGGTATAGGCGACTCCATCATTCCACTGACCTTTTTCTGAAACATTAGCTCTGTGCTATTTTTTCCTATGAGTGAGCCACTCGAGACAGAAAGAGATAGATGCGATGCGTTACGCATCGTGGCATGGTACGCAAGCGTTTTTAAATTGATATTTTAGTAATACATAATATGAATAAAAGTGTTTTACTCATAAAAAATGCGCTAATTAATTAAGATAAAGATATACTTATTGGAAGTATGACATTCCATCCTTCTTTTGCACTTTACGTGTGTCATTTTTACAAGAATAAACTACGCATTTCGGCATCGCTGACGTTATCAATCGCGCGCGGCCACCGAATGAATGAGAGCGAAACAAGGCACATTTACTGTTTGTGCCTTGTTTCGCCGGTGCCACTTTTTAGACGGTAACTGTGTATCTACAGAAATATATGATCGAAGGCTGGTGCTCGTTAATTCGCCTGCGTAGTATTAGTATTTCGAGTAGCTTATATTAACGTGGCGTATATCTTTTTAACTAGTAGCATATATCGCACTAATAATACAATAGTCTATCAAATCAAAATCGAACATTTTTCAGAATCAACAAAAAACTTATTACTCACTTCATGTAATAGTTGCAAATTGAATAACTGTCACATAAGTTTTTTAATTTATCCTTATTTTGTTTTTGCACTAATCGAACGACGGTCTTGGTCACGCGTGAGGAATCAAATTTTGCGTGTGTTTTATAGTATTATGTCAAGTACAACGTTTTGAGTTGATACACTATTGTATTATTAGTGCGATATGTTGTTTCTGATATATAATAAGTATTTGTAGGGATTTTTCAGATATATCTGACAGAGAATTCGCAATAAAAAAAATTCAAATCTATATCTCTTTTACTTTGCTATTATGTACTTGAATATTTTATAAAAATAATGAGAATTTTTGTCGGACATATTATTTGTTGTTGATATCGACTATTTGTATGCTGTTAATAGGGGCTGCGTAGGATCGTGAAATTGTTACTAACTACTCAGTGCAGTTACTATTAAGTGGAGTGTTATAAGTAACGACAAAACAAATCATAGATCACAGACATAACAAAATTTTAAAGAAAAAAAAATACTAACAGTATACCTTAAATTTCACGCTTTTGCGCGTTACCTGAGGACCGGTTCCATTAACGATATTAAACTGAATCGGTGCGTTTGACTAATTTAAGCACACAAATGTTTTTGACGTGACAGCTTGGCGTTCTTATTGATCTAATGTACTCAACGGCTTTGTTTCCGTATATCTATATATTATTTGAACTGGCCCTCTGTAAATGTTCGTCAGCAGGTCATTAACTAGTTTCATAATTGTCGATTACAGGTGGCACTGGCATCACGCCAATGCTCCAACTGGTACGCCATATTTGCCGCGATGCTAATGACCGTACCGAGATGAGACTAATCTTCGCCAACCAAACGGAGCAAGACATCCTCCTGAGGAATGAACTCGAAAAATTCCAGACTGAGCACCCCGACCAGTTCAAGTTGTGGTACACTATCGACAGGCCTAGTGAAGGTAAATATTTTTATAGTTTAGCAATGACAGCGAAAAGAGGATCCTTTTCACGAAGTTTTAGAGTGCGAAATTAATAAACAACTTATCTCTCCTAGAAGACGCAGACTCACAAAATAGACTTTGTTGAATGCTAATTGGATTCATGGATGTCTAATGACATCCATGAATCCTATTACGGCACAACTTTTTGCTTCGTGATAACTTAAAATGAATAAGTGTAGAATGATGACTGAAACTGACCGAAATCAACTTGGACCGCGGCCATTTTCATGTTTTTATTAGTAACTAGCTGACCCGTGCCCACTTCGTTGGGCATAATATTAATAATCACTTTTTAGTACAGAGTGTTATGTTTTAATTTCTAACTGTAATATTAAAAAGAACTAATCTTTGTGACTTAAATATAAACGTTAGACACATGCTGTCGTTGACTTTTTTGTAGGCATTTTCAAGCTCCACATCTTTTCTCTAGAACTGAGAAATATGTCTTTCATAGTTAAAGCAGCGTTCGTAAGAAACGTTTCATTCGACCGTTTTTTCCGATTCACTTTGCGAAACGGACTACCACGTAAAAGCATTTTTATTTTTCGATTTCTTATATAACCTATGTCACTCAGCAATAATGTGGCTTTCTATTGGTGAAAGAATTTTTAAAATCGGTTCAGTAGATCCCGAGATTACTTCTTACAATTTAACAAATATACAAACACACAAACTTTACTTCTTTATAATATTAGTATAGATAAGCTGGCTATAAAATAGGCTTTTGTTTTTTCTGATGGTAAGTAACGATAGGGGTAGTGATGGAAGTAACCTGTACCTACTTCCCAATAATGTGATAGTCTAACCAGTAACTGCCCGGACACAATACCTAACATTGATATGGCAACAGTGGGTGTGACTGTGGTAGTTAGTGATTGCAATCTGGCGTCATTTTCAGTCCCGCCGGATATTCGGGGTTCAATTCCCCATAGAATAGAAATAGATGAAGGTGGTTGGAATAAGTGACGTTAGATATTTTGTGGTATAAGTTGGTAAGATAGCTTTTCTAAGTTACTTGTATTATTGGCGAAAGAACCTTTTTTTCTTTTGAGGGGCGACCTTGTGCGCCATGACACCGCGTTAGCAAGACGCGGCCGTGTTTGGGGCTGTCCGGTCAATAGGACCGGCCTATCCACTAAAACCCCCCGAGTTCTCTGGGCCCATACGGGGCACATAGCGGCCTCCTTCTGCGAGATAAATTGGCGAAAGAAGCTACATATTAAATTGGCTTCTTTGTAAACTTTGTAGTATGAAAATCAACCGTATTACAAAAGACACTAGACAGAGTTCAGCGAGTTCAATCGATCTGTTAAGGTTCCAACGCATCGGTTGATCGGCAGAAATAGTTAAATTGATAATTTAAATAAGAAGCATTTAATTATATTGGTTGATTTGTTTAAGAAATGTACCGCTTATATCAAGACGAAAACGAAATGCATTAAAATAATGATTTCAGGTGAAGAATTATATTAATATTTCCAAAATCGATTTTCGATGTAGGTAGTTGTAAAATAGCCTCGCGGATTAAGAACTTGATGTTCACCATCTTATATAACACGTAATCGATTCAACTGACAAATATGCAATTACTTTATGAATTTGAAAATTCATTCGCTTACTTAAAAATCTAATCTATACGCGAATTAATGATTATAATCCATCGATACTAAATAGACTGCAACTTAAAAAATAGATTGCTCCATAAGATTTTCACTCTATGGATTTAAACGAAAATATAATTAAAATAGTTTATCAACGAACCATGAACTGTAGCGTGTAAAATCTACATTAAAGTTAAGGTTTACAGTTTAAGGGAAGAAATTATATCCAAGAACATAAAAAGTATCTTTTATATAGCCTTTTCTCAACATAAAGATCTTCACGACCATTAGAAGTATTTTTTTTAAATTTAAATTAATGTTACTTCTTTTCTTAATTCCATACAAGATGAATGCCTGTTTTGAATAAATAACTTCGGTGATTATAATATTAATCAAGTTGTCAAATATAGCGATGTAAATTAATTTGACCTTTTGCTCTTACATCATTACATGTAAGAGCTTATGTTGCGGAATCCTTATGACACTATAACATTACGTTATTTAAATAAATATATTTAATATAACCAATTTGAAATTAGATATTACCAATCTAAATATTTCAATAATTTTTTTAGAATCGAATTATTTCGATAATGTTTATTACCTATTTTTGTTTGCTGTTGTGTCAAGAAGATATTAAAAGGTGTTCAGTGACATACTCGGGACATGCTATAGTGTTTTATTTTGTCAGTATCTATTTAAAATCTTATCAACACATGTACTTTATAATATTATAGAATTATGTCAGTATCATCACGTATAGCAAATCTTTCTATATTTATTTTGATAAGATAAATGTAATTTCGTATTCGTTATCAGTAAGCGAGTCTGCTACAAGCTGCGTGATTGACCCTTAAATTCTGTCGTGTACATCATTATAATTAAGATAATAAACTTCATTACATAATTGCTTAAAGATAACGCTAACTCTTTTATAACCATAACATTGATTCACATTAATTGTTTTCATTATTTTTACGTTTCTTCAAGCATATTTTAGCGTAGGGAGATTTATACCAGTATTGTTTGCTTGGAGTATCTCTGCCTCACGCCACGCCTCACGAATGTCTCCCGCAAAGCAGTACTGTTGCTATTGCTGTATTCCGGTTTGAAGGAAGATGAGCAATAAAATTACTGGGTACATAGACTTGGCATCTTATGTCACAGATTGGCAACGTACACTGTGATTCTTGGGGGTTTTTCTGATGTCTTACCAATCTCTCAAGTACCACATGCAAGACAGGGGACAGTAACCTCTTTTAAAATTAGACATACTTAAATTCGTTCGTTAATCAAACGCCGAATCGAAGTAAGCTAGGAATAAAGTGCATATTAACTATATATATATAATTATATATAAGTAATATGTAGTATTATATTATGTATATTTCAAACTTCATATGTATATTTCTCTGACGCTCATATGGTGAAAAAAAAATAACATCGTGAGGTAACCTGCGTACACCTCTGACGAAATTCAAAGATGTATGTGAAGTTGACCATGCACTGGGCCAGTGTGGATGACTAAGGCCTAATCGCCGGCACGTCACGTAGGCTTCGTGTACGATATGAGTTCTGATAGTGATGAATACATATATTTTACCGTGGGAGAGCCATGCTTCGGCACGAATTGGGCCGGCTCGATCGGAGTAATACCACGGCCTCACATAAAACCGGCGTAAAATAGCGCTTGCGCTGTGTTTCGCCGAGTGAGTGAGGGTACCGGAGGCCCAACCCTCCTTCCCCCTTATTCCCTTTTCAAAGGCCGGCAACGCATCTGTGACTCCTCAGGTGATCCGTTTGCTCGTTTGCTGCCCTATCCTATAATATATATATAACCCATAGTCGAGAGGCGGCCTGTAGATAGGTGTAAGTAATGGGCTTAATATCACAAATGAGATCTCTAAAACGTGTGATATTACATTACGTATGACTCTGAGAAATCAATATCATTTAAATATCAATTGAAAAAAGTGATATGACATCACATTACTTTATGTAGCGCTATTTTATCTTGGAGGAATCTTGTAAGATGAAATTTGTAAATTCGACCTTAGACTTCTGGATAAGATCTCTTTTGATTGTTACTCGAATTTCATAGTTTAATCGCGTATAACATAAATTGTAATTGCTTTTTGTAATTGCAATTGTCAGAACTTAGCGTCTATATTTATGTCGATCACTTCGTCAATTTGTTGATAACACTTGATAAAATTAGCAGGATTGTTTCGTTGCTATAGTAAATATATATTGAACTGTCGATTCAAAATAACAAATAAATAAGATTTAATAAAAAAGACATTCTTATACTGTTTACACACTTAACGAAACTTAATTCCTTGTTTTTTTTTATTACATTTGTACTCCACGGACTCGTAGTCCATGCCCTTTGTAATTCTTAATTAAATATTTTATTACAATTTTCTTAACTAACATGTACTCAGTTTTATTTATTTCACGCAGCTAACAATATATATATATATATACAAAATACTAAAAATAGATATTTCCTTGTTACATATTTTAACTTAACCGTTAGTGGAAATGTGGACGAAATACATAACGGCAAATATGTTATTTTTAGGTTGGCAGTACAGTGTTGGGTTCATCAACGAAGACATGATGCGTGATCACCTGTTCGAGAAAGGTCAAGATGTGATGACTTTGATGTGCGGCCCCCCGCCGATGATAAATTTTGCGTGCAACCCAGCGCTCGACAAACTGGGATACCAAGAGAACCTAAGATTTGCGTATTAAAAGTATTAAGGCGATATTTTGAAAAATTATCGAAACCGATTACAGTCTGTTAAATATAGCTTGGTGGTACCTGTGACAGTTGTCACTAAAATCACGCCCATGAAGTACTGAATTTTGTACTAGCACACACAGAACTTGTCAATGTCATTCTTTATAGGCATGTCAACCTAATTAGTGATGCGATGAATCATCGTGAACGCAAAATATTTACTGTCGATTTTGTAAATAAAACTTTTTGTTAACGGTCGGGTTTACAATATTATTATTTCTGTACTAGGTACAAATCTTGTATTTTTTTGTGTTTTCTGTGTTTTTTGTTCTTTTAAATAAATAAATGTAAGACATGTATTCGACAACCAAAGACATTATATACAAAACAAAGGCAAAATAAAAAGTTAAGAGCATAAGTATTTATCAAAACAATATGCCGCCAATTCGACACAGTTATTTTAAAATAAATTTATTATTTAATTTTATTGTTTATCATAAAACTTTTATTTACATTTGTACTATACTTGATGGAAAATAAAATTGAGTTATTAAAATACAAATAATAAATTTAGTAATAAGTTTAAGGAGTGCCTTTTAAATTTGTTAGGTAATTTAAAGGAGCCACATTATATTATTATGGATAACACTCCATATCACTCGGTCCAAAGTCACCAACTTCAGCAAACAGAAAGTTAGAAATTATTGCATGGCTGTAAGAAAAGGAAATAGAAGCCAACGAAACAATGCTCAAAAACGAATTGTTAAAGACTCGTTGGACTGCACAAACCAAATACTCCAACGTATATTTTAGACTAGCTGTGCCCGCGACTTCAGCCGCGTGGAATGTAATAAAAAAATAGTTTATCTTTTTTTTTTTAGTAGCCTAAGTTACTCCTTATAATCGGAATCTGATTCCGATTATGACGATGATTTGTGTAGTGTACCTTTTACTGAATAAATTTACTTAATATAAGCAATTTCAGTTTGATTTCGTAATAAAACATTATGTTACAAATCCTATCCACTATCACTATCGATAAAATTATACTTGGTTACGTACAGCACTAGTTATGTCAGTCAGACAACTGTCACAGGTATCAAGCTATATTTTACAGACTGTTGTCTGCATTTTTTTGAATATTTAATACCGTACCGGCCGTAAATGCAACGTTGTGACTGAGATCTATGTTGTTTGGAAATATTGCGGCAAGTACGCGATAATAAAAAAAAAAATAAAAAAATACAATTTTTTGTTTGTATAATAAAATATTTGACATACGGCAAAATCATTCTTATATGTTTTTAGTTCTTGTAGCTAAATAGAAATATTATCATCTTATTACAATATATGTTATCATATTGCACTGATTTAAAATCCTTAAGCGACTTATCATTATTACAACTATTTTTTTTCCAAGTATCGCCTTAATTCCTTTACTCACTTTTGACTTTGAACACCCGAGTTGATTTCTCCAAGATTCAGGTTTTTTATATATTTTTACACATATGTTATAAGAAAGACAGATTATATTAAGCAAGTCGCGTATTATCACAAGTTAGTCATCCTTTTAAATCGACCTATAATTAAGAAAGGATGCAAATAATTATATTCAGGTTTAATTGTATGCCAATCATAAATTTCTATTTGCTCAAATTATCTTTTTGCAACCAATATTATATATATGCATTTAATTTATATACATAAAACAAACGTTGTGATATTCGTACATTTATAGCTTAATAACAGCTGAACTGATTTAAATGATCCTTTTTGCAAATTTCGTCATCGCCAAGAATAACTATTTAAACTAAAATCAAAATTTAAAAATTGAAATGAAATTATGAAGAAATCTATTATGATCTCAATTTAGAAATTCCGTTATCTTGCGCAGTTGACTGTTCGCCTTAATATATACCACCATACTAACACATCTTCAAATAGTTTTAAAATTTCGCCATCTTTCGATGTTGGCCTTCGCTTTATATATAAAATCTACGAAGAGTTGTCATTACATTTTTTGCGGTTCAGCTGATCTTGACTTATAATTGACTAGCATGCGACTCGCCATTGTTTTATGTGTATAATATGGATAATAGGATGAATTATTTTTAACTGAATGATATTACTGTTAGAGTCTACAAAGGTAAGGTCGTTGGGTTAGCTAGTAAGGGAGCGTTCAAGTATTTTACGTAACGCAATTTTTGAAGATTTTTGACCGCCCTCCCCCCTTTGTAACGCACCGCAACGTTTTTTGTAACCCCCCCCCCCCCCTGTAAACGTTATGTAACACTCAAGTGATCATTTTTACCCTAAAGTCGTAAAAAGTTGTAATTTTTATCCTTGGTATACATAAACACTAACGAATACTAACAATGAAAACAACATTAAATTACGTACAATACAAAAAATTTGCCAACTTGCGGAAACAAATTAAAAATGACGACCAGACTAATACAATCGAGGGATTGCCCGTAAAACGTAAACGAAAAGGGTTGCCAATTTGGGAGTTATAATTCCCTAATTTTTTATAAAAAAAAAAAAAAAGTTACGTAACGTGTTGTAAGAAAGACCACCTCCCGCCTCTGTAACGCATCGTAACGTTTTACGAGACCCCCCCCCTCCTCCCAAATTGCGCTACGTATTACTTGAACGCCCCCTAAGTAATAAAACTTGAATTATTTAAGCTCAGAGAGTGACAACTTTTTGATAGTAAAACGGGTAAAGAGCAGATGTTCAATTATTTTTCATACTTCGCATTTATAATTATTCCAGTCACAATTATCAATATGTATACTGCAAGGTATAAAAAGTGGTTTTAATAGAGTATAGAGTAGATAGTAGTGAGTTCTATATGATTGGAACTTAATGGTTTTCCCAGATATAAAAATATACTTAAAAGAAAGTTTCAAAGAAGGGACCAGCTTCTGATAAAAATACGATTCTTGCCCTAAAATTATATAAAAAAAAATTAGTACCTGTTGTGTGATTAACATCAAATAATTGTTTGTTTGTAGACATTTAGGTTTGTTTGTCTAAAATAACAATTTTTTATAAGCATAGGATGAATGAGGCCTTATCTTACAAATTATATTTGTTATGTTGTTTTTATTTGTATACTGATATTGACGTGTTTTTTTTATATTCTAGGCTTTAGTGTTGTTATGATGTATTTAAAGGGATAGGTAGATTAAATAATTTATAATCACATGTTTTTCTTTCGTTCTTTCCATTATGAATGCTTGAATCAATTTCGCTCGATGAATATAGAATTCTGAAAAGTGTCTTTACTTATTCAACGACAAAATTTTCCAGCGGTTGTTGTAAATGTAAGTTATGTTACAGTACTTTATTGGCAAAGTTTTTAACTATTCATAATATGTTCCTATTATATACTATAGATTTAAAATCCTTTTAAGAGTTTATACTTTTTGAAAAGTCATCCTAGATAGTGTTACTTGTATTGTTTATATGTATAGATGTATAATCAATACAAGTATCAATATAGTAAATTGTATAGACAATGACCAAGACTTACTATATTATTATTAAACTACATTTTAAAATAATATTTGATAGAAATTTCAGAAATACTGCAATACTAAACCAACAAACCAGCGATTATTTTCTTTATAATAAACTAGCGACCCGCCCCGGCTTCGCACGGGTGCAGTGAAAAAATGGTTATGGTGGGTTATCCCTAAGAGATAGACATATACCATCGCGGACTTTTTTGTGGATTTTTGTAAGTTGTACAATACTGTAGTACATTATTTTGGTCTATCTCGTAGGGTTCAGCCAGCGTTTGCAATATAAGCGCAAAAAAAACGTGCTTATTTACGACATCACATTAAAAACCTTTAAATTTATCAGTGTTTCTCTACTATATTATGTATTTATTATACATACAAACCTTCCTTAAGAATCACTCTATCTATTAAAAAAAACCGCGTCAAAATCCGTTGCGTAGTTTTAAAGATCTAAGCATACATACGGACATACAGCGAAAGCGACTTTGTTTTATACTATGTATTGATATGTTTGATTTTTATAAACCTAGAAAAGTATGTAGTTATACTTATTTTTTATATAATATATTAGTAGTACATATATAATATATGTACATAATACTTTATATATAACATAAAAACGAAGTAGATTGTGAGTATAGTAACGCCATCTAGGTATAGTAAGACGAACTAAGAGGTTCGAATATTTATATAGTAGATATATATTTATATAGTATATATATAGCAGAGATAATTGCGAACTTGTAGCCTACGACATCCACGGATAGAATGTGAGCGGTAACACGTTTTCTAAATATAAATCCGAAGTTTTTTTTACTGTTGAAATAATTACATTTAATAAGATACAAGCAAATTAACTTATATTTTTATGTAGTTATAAAAAATCACATATTAACTGATAAAAGTAACAAATGACCTTGAATATCAAAATCACGAGCATTGATTGAATCTTTGTCACTGTACTTACATATATAATCACAATTCATATTAGTACAATCTTTACAATCATATAGTTAAATAACATTTTAATTTATATAAACATTACGTCACTATAATACTGTTTAGCACTGCACAGTTATAGTTCATGTACTTCCGTTGTCACCTTTGGCGATTTCTCTAATACTTTGTGTCACTCCAGTTACTAGCACAAACACTCCGAATACTATCAGAACCGAGTCCTTGATGAGTATCCATTTGTACTTTCCGAGATCTCTTTCCCAGCAGAAGATAAGGTGGAGTATGGAAGGCACTATGAGCCCAAGGAAGGCATAGAAGAAGGCGCCTTCAAGGCCAATCACTTGCTCCAAGCGTGGCAATGTGGCTGCGGCCACGACTAAAAAAAATATATAATTTCAATACATAAGCGAATAATAATTATCTATAATAGTAAATTAGAGATATCTTTTTAACAAAATAAATATGATCTTTTTTAGACGATTACATTATTTAAGAATTATTAAATGTTTGTGCATATGTTAATTATGTAACTTAATAAAGTATTCGTTTCTGACTGATCACATAACTAAAACTATTGCACAATTCAAGCAGAATTTGCAAAACTAAAGTACTAACTCGTAAAATTTGTTGGAAGTATGTAATTTTTTAAATTAGAAACAATACTGTATCTGGGTCTTCCCAGGTCCAGATATATATTGACAAGGATGAATTGAGGAATGTATGAATTAAATCATGCGTCTAATAAAATGTGGATTTTGTCAAAATTTCAAATACTTCTGAAAAGAAGTGTTTGGTAAGATAAAATTTTGAATATGGTGCTCTAAACTATCTGTTTGAAGCAGAGCAATCTGTTTTTGATCTATACTAACACGCTTTAAAAGGTCCCATCATAAAAATCTTGTCATTTTCGCGTAACTCAGTTTTACCTGTGAGACAAGCAAATACAGCCCTCATCACTATTTGGGCAATGTTTTCATTGTTCTTGCTAATGTACTCTTTGGTGTTGCGCCACACTATCTCCATGGGAACGTAGAACTGCAGGGTATATGTGAAGAAAATAGCAACCACGATGAAGCATTTTGCTAACAGCGCAGGACTGAAAAGATCAATTTACAATTATTCCATCTATTTCTACCAAACATTTTACTTCTTCGGGGCTATAAATATGCATTTATGGGGCTATAAATATCTTTAAATTTAATTTTTTATTCATTATTTTTATATCATTAAGTAGTTTGTATTTATTCTAAAATTATTTTGTTCATGCTTTTTCATGTCATGTTCATGTCAGGTTAATAGTAACAGTCGTTTTTATACTTATTTTTTCTGGAATCGTACATCATTGACAATAAATTACTGTCACACTTTATAGGTTGGCTGGTAACAAATGTCTCGGTAATTTATTGATTATGAGAAAAATTGAAAATGATTTGATAAATAAATTTAATAGTTTTATAATTTTGTATAATTAAGCAGAAATGTTGCAACTCCTTTAAGAATCACATGTCACGACACCGGAGCACTGCAAAACAAGTACTAGTAATGTATGGTACTAAAACGATGATACTCTGATATATTCTCCTGGTTAATCCTGATAGTTTTGTCGCTGGGCTATGAGCGAGTGCGGTGGGCGAGTCGGTGAAAGGATGATATTTCCTAATAACTTGCGCCAGATCAGCATGATAGAATACGTTCAAAGCAGTCGTTGTTAAGATATGTTATGCTTCTACCGACCGTCAATAGCTAAGAATATGATTATGAACGCTATAACTCGAAACTCACATTTCGCCCTCCATTGGTAAATTAATAGTGATACTGCCCTCTGCTTGGCTTCCGTATTTGACGTAGCCCAGGAAGCCCATGGACATATACAGCAGCACCACCACTGTCATGCTGATGTTTAGCACGCCCGGACATCCGAGAAAGTGCTGTGGCTTGGCCATGTTGTTCTCGACTGGCAGCACTACTCCAATTCCTTCCATTGCAAATATTACTGTTCTGTAATAGATTTTTTCTTGTGAGGAAACATCTTTATAAGTATATATGTATAAATGTTCTGTACACGTGTGTTAGTCATTGAACTCCTCCTAAACGGCTGGACCGATTTTGATGAAATTTTTTGTGTGTATTCCAGAGGGTTTGAGGATGGTTTAGATTCACAATACGGTCATCTAGATATTGTTTTTTTAGCTAAATTATTTATTTAAAAACATTTGAGACGTGGGACAGGACGGGTCAGCTAGTTATCTATATATTTTCGGTTTATATATTTTGAGAGATGTTTTTGTAATGCCTAAATGATGTTTTTGTGTTTTCTGAGGAAACATATAGTGTGCGTTACATATCAATGTTTTTACATTCTCCATACTAAAAAATCATCATATTCATTTAATAAATAAATTTGGTTATTTTCATAAGTGGCTTCATATGAAGTCACGATCGTATTATATAATATGACCGTGAACTCGTCTCAAACTATCAACATATTAAATTAAGGCTCGTATTCTAAAATGAAACTGAAAATGCTGCTCGAGTGCACGCAGAAAGGGTGATGCTATTAAACCTATATAGCGCCATCCCTTTCTAACCGTATGCTAATAGAGATTTGAGTATGAGTCTGTAATATGGGCGTTAATTTTAGAAAAGACATGAAGTCTCGATCTAATCCCATATTAATTTCATCGAAATTGGAATATTTGACGAGAAACTTAATGAACAGGCTATCAGGCAGAGTTACTTTCACATTTATAATATTCTAGGGATAACTAAAAGAACAAGGAAGGTCTTCGAAATTTATATTCTAAATGTGTTTTTGCATGTGTTGTCTTTGTAACTTACCCAATAAATAGTGGTAGTTTTCCGATGTCGACAGACATTGGTCGGTCGCTAAGGCTTGGGAAGTCGATGCAGATATAGTACAGACAGATTATGAATATTATCACCAGTAGCAGATTGGCGATTCCTGATAGCGGCGCCAGAAATTTCAGATTTCTGATCTGCGTGAACACTAAAATCGGCGCAAGGAACATTAGGCAGTATAGCGTCTTCGTGATGCCATTACCAGGGTAGAAGTAGTCGACAACCTGAAAAAACAAATTTGGGTTTTCTTGACATTTTTTTTGTGTAGTAGTTAAAAGATTACAAGTAGGTATTTATACCAGGTTGCGTATTGATTCTTTTAATCAGGTAGAAAGGTCATAGTATCTGTGAAATACTATCGATTTGTAATGAGGAAACAAATTTACTATTAGTATTATAGAGTTTGATCTATCATTGGTTAACTACCCTCAGCAGCAGCAGTATAAATTTGGATTACGATAACAGTCTTTTTTACGAACGTTCGTATAAATGTACTAAATGGACATATACGAACAAGCCCAGTTCTGCGTTATCGGTATCACCGTATGTTAGACCGCTGTTAACTTAAAGTATGTAGTAGCCTGTATAATCAGTGGTGTAGGTCGTAATCTCAGATGGCATCCAACATTTTAACTAAATTTAGTAAATATTATAAATTTTATATAAATAACAGTTAAGTCAAAATAATAATTCACAAAATATAATTATACTATAAATATGTTTTCAAAAGGTGGTAAGTATGACGGGAGACGTAAGTGAATGGAGCTATAAATGGCTGCATTAGCGGGTCTTGTCTAAAAAGGCAGATCAGGAGACCTATTTTTGAATTACGAATGCGATTTCGAAATCACCGCTGACTAAATAGTCAGCGGTGACTTTGAGGTCACGGATTCCTAAACATCCAATTTTTGAAAGTCGATCGCAGAGCTGCCAACATAGATAAAGTACACACATAAATATAAGAGTTCGGTTCCACGCAGAATGTAGCCGCTGCCGATTATTGTCGGCTTAACCATTATGGTTATTATATATATAATATATGCTACATTCATATATATATGTATGTATATATTATAGGTATATAAAGGTTTATATATAGGTATATATATGTATATATGAATGTAATCGCTGCCGGTTATTGCCGGCTTATCCATTGCGGTTATTATATATATATATATGTATATATATATATATATATATATATATATATTCATATATATATACATATATATGCTACATTCATATATATATAGACTGAAAAATCAAACAAAACACGGATAACATTTCCACAAGTATGACTTGATTACGAGTGGGTGAGGGCACTCGTAATGAAATCACACCTGTGACTAAGGTAGTCACATCAGTGATATTCAAAAATAAGAATTATTGAAAATCGGTGATTATAAGTCACATCGGTGATTTCGAAGTCGCATTCGTAATTCAAAAATAGGTCTCCTGGCAGTGGCTGAAGGTGTGCTGCACTACATTGAACTATACGAGTGAATGATGCATGTGGCAAAAGGAGGATACAAGAATCATTAATACAGTGGAAATGAGAGCTTTAAAAGTAAAGACTAGTGACGATGAAGAATAAATTGAGAAATAGTATGATAAGGGAAATATGAGCTTTAAAAGAAAATGTAATTACGAACAGGAAGATTGACGGATTGGTAAGGGATGAACGAGATGAACATACTTGGAAAAATAGGAGATATACCGAAAGAAGGTCAGGTCCAACCGAAAACCTATGTTTAAATTGAATTTATTTCATTTTTAACATACATGCAGATAATTCACATATTACTAACATTGTTCAGTTATTTTAGTGGTTTATTAAAATTTAATAACAACGTGACCACTTTTACTGGGGGAGTCCACCGAGTAATTTTACCGTCTGCCTGATTACATAGTTGCCCACTTATATCGTACTGCTTACTTATCGTCAATATATTCTTTATTCTTTCAAGGTGCATCACGGTGGTGAACTAAATTGTACAAGAAATAAGGTTTTTATCGCATTAATATTGTATCCCTGTTATATGGTAGTCAGGCATAATTACTGGCAAATGTAGATAATTTATCACTTTAATCTTTATTTTACAGTATCGATTATACATATTGCTGTAACATATCAATGATATGATGATAGTTTTTTTTTTATTTTAAAAATATGTCATTTCCGGCGAATGTTTTATTGTTTATTATTATCAATCATGAGAAACCACATGAAATCTGTAGACGCACGCTGAGACATTGTTAGTAGGCAAATTTTTGACAGTCTTCCAACAAACATACCTGCATTACAGAGTCGACCAGCAATATGACATACACTGCGCAGGCGCCAAGAATGGTGAAAGCCATAGCCCAGTCCATAAATATCCTGTATACCACAAAAATAGCAGGTATTTACTTTAGAATTTATTTAGTATGATTTTCTTAATTCATATAATTATAAGTAGCTATTTAAAAATACTGTAACGGAAAAAATGTTCTTTTACTAAATTGTTTAAATGTGTGTATCTTGATATAATATTTGCTAGTTATAAGCCGGTATTAAGTATTTTAGTGGTAGATAAAGTATTGAAGTAAAAGACATTATTTAACAATGATTTTGTATGGTTGATATCTATACTGGCATCTAAAATCACGCAATTGAAACATGATCGTCTACTCACAATTTCGATTCATCTTCTTGTTTTATTGTCTGTGATTAAACTCGACCTCCGTAAGATCGTTCATATGATTTCATATTTACAAAACCCATATTTTGCTTCTATAAACAGACCGTGACTTTGTCTATTGAATGTAAAAATATTCGCATTTCATTCAACATGAATGATGCAACTTTTTAACGTGATCGCTCATTTTTGGCACGAAAACAATAAGTGGTTTCAAGTGTGCTAGAGGGACGTTATATTGAGACCCATTCATTACAACTAATCCTATAAATACAATCGGTGTTAAAAGAATCGAAACTATTTTAATATAAAAAATAATATAAAAATATTCACATTGAACACTTTAAAGCCTCATATATTAACGAAATGCACATCTTTTTAATAGTAGGTAAGATAGTATTACAAAAAATATTACGATTTATATTTGTATTCACTCCTTCATTTCTACGAAATAGGATGTGATAAAGTTTGCATTTGGTTATCGAAGAATTTTGTTTATAAAGAATATTTGTAGTGGTCAGTTAAAAATGTATATTTTAACTACCAATTAACGTGAAACTCAAGGTAGGTACACTTGATTTGTAAGAATTCGAAATGAGCACGTTCGTATGAAAATACAACCGCATTTCCATTCGATTCGATGCCGCCAAGTGTATAAATATTTTTATATTTCTTTGTTAAGAAGTGTAGTGATATTTACTTATAACGTAACAACAGATTTTATTGATTTTAAAATAATTGTTCGGTTTATTTCTAATATAACTTCTGACATCATAAAAAAATCCCAAACAGATATCTCTTGTTTTATTGTTGATCGCGCCATACTTGTATTTGACATTTTGTATTTGATAATAATTGAATCCAAGGCAACCAACTAATTATACCTTATTATCCATAATTTTGGTCGTATTTTATTTAAAATTAAAATTATGTGTGTTCCAAAGATTTATTTGATATGATGGCACCGGCCATTTATCGTACCGTCCACATGGCCCGTCCCCGGTACGGTATTCATCCTCATATGCTGGAGCCTAATTATTGACGCAAAATACAATTTTGCGTTATGATATTGCGATATGTCCGTGCAAGCTGTGATTGTGGAATGAACTTCCTGTTTTAATCGTGGAATATAAGATGGGGTTCTCCAAGAAGGGAGTCCTACATTGATTTTAAAGGAGTGAGTTACACCCATGTTACGAGTGCCCATGGGTTACGAGAAATGCTTACCATCAGGCAGGTCGCCAGTCAATGCCACCATTGTAGTATAAAGCAATGAATGCTGAATCGGTACCTTTAGAAAACTGTATAGTAAGTCAATTATATTATAATGACTACATCATTGTCTTCATTGTTACATCTTCGCAACTTGTGAAATCTCCAATATAGATACCACTAACATCCATAATATGCTACCTAACCTAACTATTTGGACATCTATTACGCTGCGGCATTAATGTCGTTAGTGCTCTCAGGAATAGGAAGTTGACCGTTGTCGCTAAATATAATAGAAAACAACGTTCTTGCTGCCAAATGTTTTAAAATAACAAACATATTTTGCTAGTCTGTTATTAGCGCTACAAAGCTGAATTGCTCTGGAGCTTTAATTCTTGTTATATGGAGAACGTATTAGAGAATTAAGATTTTGATTCCATTTTTTTAATAATGCTAATTATGCTTATGTTCATATAGGACATTCTATTATTCAAAGTTGTCTTAACGCTTGAACAAAAGCAAGACTTTGTATGTATATTGAAATGTAATTCCCTTTTCGTAATAAATTATAATATTGCGTCACGATACTTATATTTTTGATTTGCTCGCGTGTTTAGATTGGTGATATCTATAACAATTACTTAATCTATTAGTAATTTTTATGTGAATGTATTGAATATTATTGCATACGGCATAATGGTGCCGGTTATATACATAAAACATAAGTAGAGATCGGATAATCGGATGCATATTTACCTAAAGTTAGTTTAAGACAAAGTATGGAAACGGCTTTTCATTGTTATGTTAAATAAAATTTTTCACCATTTCTGTTTTTTTATTCAATTATTTAATTGATTATTGTTTTACTCAAACTAGCTCACTACTTTCATATAACACTCTTCATGTAATAAATCGTACATTCATAAATCGCACGTGGAACTGAAACTAAACTTCATGTAAATACGTATGCATAGTTGTATAAATGAACCCGGAGTCTCGGTCTTTTGAAAATAAATACCACGTAATAATTTAGTAATTTTCAAACAATATCACTACGTTAAATTTGCAGTATATAGTAATTATGGAAGCGGCTATTTTAAAAAGCCGCTTCCATAATTTATGAGCCAAAAATTAACTTTAGGTAAATATGCATCCGATTATCCGATCTCTAATCATAAGTCGTGTTAATTACCTACATCACTTCACTTAGGAATCTACTGAACCGACTAAAATGATAATTTATATTAATTCGATTCGTATGAGAATAATAACAGAAAAAAAGAAATTCTGATTGTTAAAATTATATTTTAATTATTTTGTATGTCGGTTTTGTAATTTCGCCATCTTCCACATTTGACAGTACCTACGACTAATTAAAATAAAGTCAACATATTTCCGAAATGTATTGTTAATTATATTTGACGCGATCGTGTAAAGTATAGACAAAGAAATGAAATGTAGGTAAATGTTTTTTTTTTTCTGTTTTTATTTCATTATGTTGTTCAAATTATAAAATTAGTTATAAGTCATCACTCTTTATGTATATTGACTGGTAGCCAGTACAAAGTTCATAGAGTCATCAAGTTTCTTATATCATGCAATAACTTAGAAAGTATTTAGATTTTTATTACTGTACCTCGATGCTCTTGAAATTTTCCTCAGAGATTGGGGTCCCGTAGCAAACACTGCTTCCACGGTCTCAGCGTATCCTAACGAAGGAACCCGCGACACCCTCGATACGTCTTGTGAAGTTTTGACCTAAAAATATTAGCATCAAATAAAGCATTCCATATTACATTTATTCACGCTGTTCCTTCGTCACTCATCGCACCAACAACTCCTCAATAAGGTTACATTTTTCAGGAGAGGAGCCTTTTAACGTTAATGTACTATAATAGAGAATATGCACATTTTTTAAAACCAAGAATATACCTTTTTATCGGACTACATCTAAAAGTAAAAAAGGCAAAGTTATAAAGCTTTTATGTTGCCGATCGGATATGTAAATTGATGTTACTTTACGCCCCCGCCATACCAAATCTTTTTTAATAGAAACAGATAGCGTGTAAATGTTAATAGCTAAAAACTTATGCATATTTTTGTTTGTAATTAGGCTATTCCTTGATGATAACTAGGTTTTTATTGAATTATGACTTATTACCAATAAAATAAAAATAGTTTCATGCACATTCCCTACTCTAAACTCCGAATATATTGAAAATTTTGTAATTAGGAGAACAATCTGTTATATATTCGTGAAATTGAACATAAAACTAGATCTTGTCAATAAACGCTATACAGTGATTATAAAATATTGTATGGACCATTGACATTGTATTAATAGTTTTGCTCGCTACACGATTTATGACAAAAAAAAACAGCTTTTAATTAAAATTGCAAGTTCAAAGTTTATAAAAAAAATATTGTTGTAGTTTTATTTTGTGATCTCATTTTTAATAGAATTTTATGTTCACTAAATTATAGTAAGCATTTGGAAACTATTAATCAGAAGTAACGTGGTCGAACTGAGTTGATTGTAATTAAATGTTCAATTTATTCAATTGACAACGAAGTTATTATATTTCTGTAAAGTGCCTCTAACTTTTACTTGTAAAAGTTTTTTATAAATTAAGGCTATAAGTCAGACAGTACGTATCTTGTTGGTTTAATTTATATAACAAATGTAAATTGCAAGCTAAAGATATAATGTCGCACTACTTAATCACGGTGTAATAAACACTTAAGCTGGCTTTTCGCTATGGGATATAAAAGATGTTTCAGACCCGACGAAATAATATTTAAAAAGCATATAAGTCAGACATAAGATGGAATCGAGATACTTTTCTAAAACCCTAAAAACGCAATAATTTCCGACGTAACTGACTTCAAAATGAAAGCATAAATATCAAAGAACCGTAGACGCAACGGTGCTGGCGCTCAATAGATTACTACTACTACGTAATAATTTCTCGTACGGTGAATACGTCGATAGTGATAAGGGGTCATCCATAAATTACGTCACACGAATTTCGTGATTTTTTGCCCCTCCCCCCGTCCTTGTCACAGCTAGTCACATTTGTGTGACTCCCCCCCCCCTAGTGTCACAAATTTTGAAATTATAGAAATTATTGAATGATAAAAGCGGTTTCGAAATCAGTTTTATTTTCATTTTAATAAAATTAACATCAAATCAATTAACAAAACTAAAAACGATTACTTATATTAAATAAGTATATGGTCATTTCATGATTTTCTTATTATATTTTTCAAAATCACCTACTATAATCAATTAGAAAAATAGTACGTTTCGGAGTACCCCTATTAATAGACAGAAGAAGATACTATTACTTTATTTATTTATGAGAGTATACAGACTTTACAATAAAAGTTAATATTTACAGCACTTTTCATACTAATAGTAATAATTTAAAGTTTGCGTTTTAACAGTTAGCTTATAATAGATTTTGAAATGTGACGTCACGAAATATAAGATCCCTCCCACCCCCTTGTCACACAATGTCACACTTCGTTAACCCCCTCCCTCCCAATAACCATGTGACGTAATTTATGGATGGCCCCTAAAGAGAAAAAGAGTAGTTTGAATACCGAAAATATTGATTTTTACAGGATCTTCACATTTTTTGGATGCATACTACGTAATAGTATTTCGTGACGTTTATAACACCCGGTACATTCTATATATATTAGCTAGTTCAGTTGTGGGTTTCGCTATGCTATACCTCCTGTAAATTCAAAGAAAACGAGTATGCTAAAGTGTGAAGAATATTTTTTTTTTATTAAAATCTTGGCATGTAATATGTCATGGTTAAAAGCCAACTTATTTTTTTTTCCTTGTGTAATTGGGGTCTGTTTTTGTAAATTTATTCGCTTCTTTCGTATACGTATACATCATAAAAATATTATACGTATACATCATCATAATAATTTAAAATATAATTATTAGAATTACTAGAATTCTTATATTATTTCTTAATTTATTATATTACTATTGACCCGCCCGGCTTCGCACGGGTACAATGTTTATACTAAATACACTACAGAAAAACTGTGAACATTGTAGATAATAAATTATAGTTTAAAAACTAATAAAAGACGCTTTTAAAATTGATGAAATTAAAACTGTAGCAATCAATTGAAAAATTGATATTATTGAACAAAACACGTGGTGCTTATGTTATTACGAGTATTGTATATAGGTATGTTATGCTATTATACATATCAAACCATCCTCTTCAATCACTCTATTTATTAAAAAACAACATCAATATCCGTTGCGTAGTTTTAAAGATTTAAGCATACATAGGGATATAGGAACAGAGAAAGCGTCTTTGTTTTATACTATGTAGTTTCAGTAGATTTAACTTATTAAAATATATTAACATTAAATTAACTACATACTTCATCGTAGAAAATCAAGATGAGTATCGCCTATAAATCCCACGCGAATTCCACAAATTGTCTTGGATTATTCTAGATTCAACAATCTATCAATGATTGATAATACATAATGTAGAACAAAGACGCAATAACTTAGGGACATAAGTTTGTAAGGTGTTAAAGAAGTTATTCTATAGAGTGTTTATGGTGAGTACCAGTAAATATACGCAATGCGTACAGATGTAGCCCAAGATGATGGTGCCGAATATGCCCACGACGGTTCCAGAGTTCTTGAAAGCGGCGGGCATGGCCAGTATTCCTGATCCTAGCGAGGACTTCAGAAGATTTGCGAAGGAACAAGCATCTCTGTAAATAATTATTTTTTTTCAATAATGGAATAGTATACGTGGGTATTCTACTTGGTATATGTAAATGTTGTTTAATTATAACATACAGTAATTAAGCTGTATATTGCCTTATCTCGTTTAAATGGGTAAGCTATTGTACCACGAGAGATGACTAGATAAATAAAAATAATTTGTAAAGCTGAATAGTCATAAATGCTCTAAGATTTAGGGTGTCATTGTTTGCTAAGTATATTTGTAAAAAAATATTCAATGTGTCTGACATATTTTGTGTACAAAACAGTTTTATATAAGTAGGGTTAATAGAGGCAAAGCTATAAAAATTTGTCTTTAAGCTGCGGTCATCGTTGTCTACGATATAAACTAATATCGTTTTCAAGTGGTGTTTGAAGTGTTGTAAATCTATATTCGACATCTATACAGTAATGCGAGAATAACGTAATTGAAATTATATTGTTTATGAATGCAGTATTGTAGTTTCTTTGCACCACTTTACTATTCCGAGAGCCGAACCCATCTGTATTTTGACATAGAATGTCAACATATTTATTATTAAACATGGACTTGACATTTCGGATTGCGTTTCTTTTTGCGGCAACTATGATAATATCTCTGTTATCGCGCTTACAAACTATTCTGAATTGGTTTTAGTTAGTGTTATCATGATAATATATCATCAAAAAGGAATGCGACCTTCTAGAAGTCAGGCTGTTAATGAGATTACTAGTTGTCTGGTTGTCAATGTCATTGCTAGTTTGACAGAGCTGCATGTAATTGTAATCCAAGGCGGTTAAACTTTAATAATAAAAAAAAATAGTTTGACAGACACTTTTGAACACATAATATTGGTTCAAAATGGGTTTTCAATCAGTAATATTGAAATTTAAAGGTTAAACACATCACCTGGCGTTTAAATAGTAAAATACACTTTTGAACATAAATAGCATGTATTATTGTAAAAAAATCATGTAAAATATAGCCTAAGTAATGATCTATAAAAGCTATACAATACATGACTGGTCTGAACAGTAAAATGTTTAATGACTAGAGATCGGATAATCGGATGCATATTTACTTAAAGTTAGTTTAAGACAAAGTATGGAAACGGCTTTTTATTGTTTTGTTAAATAAAAATCCCGGGATTGCGGAATTGGATAGCCGGATGTTTATTTATTTACCTAATTTAGTTTTTGACAAAGTATGGAACTGTCTTTTTATTGTATTTCCATAAATAAAAATCTCGGAATTCCGGTACTGTAGAACATTTTGGTAATGCAAATCTAGTCGGTAATACGAGCTTATAATATCCTATTTTCTACCACGTGCTAATTTAGTAATTTTCAAACAAAATCACTACGTTAAATTTGCAGTTCCGTATTTTCCCGGGATTTTTATTTAACAAAATGTATTTTAAAAAGCCGCTTCCATAATTTCTGAGCCAAAAATTAACTTTAGGTAAATATGCATCCGATATCCGATCTCTATTAATGACATATTCCCTACCAAAACCACACCTCTCATGAGCTACATACAGTTAACGTGAAAGTTTTAACGCGTACTTTATATGTTGTAACTTTGGGTAGATAAATTTTCTTGATTTAGAAACTTTTTGTTATTTTGTTGTGTATTAATTTATCTACATATGAAGTAGATGAACCCAATAGGATCAATCGGGCTTACCAAATTTACGGGGTGAACTCCAAATTTGGGTACAATCGAGCTGCTCTATATATAAACTAAAAATCACCTCACAGAATGGTCAAACTTAGATTGCTCGTTGCTGATCAGTTAACTGGGTCAAACCGGAAATTTTCTTAAACTTGAACCTAACCTAGCTTATATGCCTGTTTCATCGAATTTTTACTCGATCTTTTGTTTCCCTTGACACTTGACATTTTCCCAACTTGTCTCATTTTATCTCAAGTTATATATAATAATAAGAAGACAACTTAAGAAAGTGGCAAGTTCGATGAAGAATAAATAAAAAAAAATTAAGAGTTCAAATGGGCGCAATTCTGAATTACAAGACTATTTTTGTTGGAAACATTATTGTTGGTTGTGAAATCAAAATTGAAGAAGTAATAGTATGAAAACTATTATTAATACGTCTTTTAGTACTTACGAATTCGGATGTTCCAATTTTCTATTGGCAAAAGGATCATACGCTTTCTCCACTTCTTCATCTTTGCATTTCTTGTCCATAGTGTTTATTGATATTGTCGACGGATAAATCACGTTATCCGTGATCACCGCACTGGAAAATCACAACCGTTAATTATATTCATAGAAATCATTACTTACAAATTAATACTATTATATATTATAGCTGACATTGAAATCGTGACTTATTTACTTATAATACATATTTGCTTCGTGACGACAGCAAACGTTTCTGAATGGGTTTCCTTGTTAGTTTTATAAGCCTGTTTTATTTTTATTAGCACATTGACGCTATGTACATCATATGAATTCATTTATCTACTACCGCAATTTGGAGAACATTTCGTGAAACTAAAGCTTTAGCTTTACGCGAATTTATTTAATTTGATACATTTTAATTAGTATCAAATTAAATAGATTCGCTTGGGGCGGTGCTTCTACGAATGACTAATGTGATTTTAATACCACGAATTAAATAATGACCAATCTATCCAAATCTGAAACTTATTATTTGCTTTTTATCGATTCATCTGAGCTTACGCTGTCGTAACTAATAAATAAAATATTTAATTTCATATTTATATTAGCGTCGTACGTCACCCGGGTGATCCGAACTTGTTCTTGCCACATATCAAAGTTTTTCAATGCATTGTAAATTGGCTGTAAGCGAAGGAAAAAAATCTTCGGTAATTAAAGACTTAAAGTAATGAACTTGTGCTACTAATCTATTGTTAGCGATTCATTTGCTTCCGAAAAAAAATCTTTTTTTTTTTTTTTTTTATTGCTAATGTTGACAAACAAGCAGGCTGCCCACCTGATGGTAAGTGGTAACAGTCGCCTATAGTACATGTGGTTCCCACGAGATTCGCAGCAAATCTGCAAACCTCATAAGAACCACAGTGTACGTTGCCAACTTGTGACATAAGATGTAAAGTCACAGTACCCAGTAATTTCACTGCCTATCTTACCCTTCACGCCGGAACACAGCAAAGCGAACCCTGCTGTTTGGCGGCGGAAATAGGTAAGACGGAGGTACCCATGCAGACGACCCTGGTACAGAGTCTACCTCCTAGGATCTAGGATCTAAGGTATCTGTGAAGTCGATCAATACCCACTAGCTCTGTGTGGTTGACTACTCGCAGTGATTTAATGAGGGTAGGCTTATGTCCCTCCCCTGTGGCCGGGGGGCGTCGTCGGTGAAGGAGATCGGGGAGGTAGTGAAGCCTCCCCCAAGGAGGGCTCCTGGGGGTTCCCGGATGTCGCTTGGCGTTCCCGGGGGTTCCCTACATGCCAGAGGAGGGCCATCCCTGAGGTTTTTAGTGGGTAGGTCTCCCCCTTCTGGGGAGGAGAGCCCCACATAACCGCCGGCTCGCCGCAGCCGGGGTATGCTATTTAATGCATTTTCCTCAAGGGAAAAAAGAAGAGGCTTATGCCCCTAACGCGGTCGTATATGAACCATTGAGCAAATTTTAGACAGTTTTGGTGCAAGAAATACGTTCATGGGACATTGCACCTCTTAAACTATTTTAGGTTCAATACAGAGAGTGTCATATATGCAGTTGTATATTATTTTTGCAGTTTGCATCAACAATAATGTTAATAAGCAATTTGATGTAATATTATTATTAAAACAGAGCTTATTTATCTGTTTCAAAGAAATATCACGTGTACTCTAAGGGTTAACCTTTTGTTTCTAATTAACGCTAGCGTAACTATAGAACGTCTAACAATTTAACTTATATTTGCATATAAAGAATGGACTCTCACATGCTTTAACTGAACATCATAACGTAGGCGTATGTTATTAATTATTCTTAGAAACATAACATAAAATATTTACTAAAATATAAAAGTTATAAGTAAGTATTTCACGAGGTTATTAAATCATTGTTATATAATGTATCTTATGATTTAAAAGGAATATTGTAGAGTCTACAGACAAAACCTTGAAATTCGACATGCAATCGCTTGACGTGTTTTGTATGCTTTAATATGACTATTAATAAACATTTTTTTCATGACACTAACGGCTGGTTCCTAAAACACATGTCAGCGTTAAAACGTTGTTGACACGTTGCTAATCTCTCATTAAATGTTAGATGTATGAATAACGACTGGTTACTGAATGGGTTTATAGTGTAAAATTAGCTAATTGACTGTTTTTTGGTTATTTACTCCTACATTTGGCGTTTAATAAGAGGTAATAGAGGTGGCGTTTAATAAGGTAGTAAACGTGTTAACAGCGTGATAACATAACATGCGTTTCAGAAACCGGCCGTTAGTGTAATATATAAATGAGTTACAATTAAGAATGTGAAACAATTAAGTATTATACTTACTAATATTTCACATTTTTCTGTGACAATAGTAGATTGATATTTTTTAAATTATAAATACAGATTCCGACGAAAGAGTAATGAACATAATATGGGCAAATCAATAATATAATAGTTATGTAATACTGGTGGAATCGATCGTAAACGTTTTCTTGAAATACGTTTCCCTTGACATGCCATTGGTATCGATTGCTGATGAACTCCTCTACGTTGAATACTCTGTTTCGTTTGTGGTTCTTTGCAATAATATTGCAAAGAACCACAAACGTAACGTTACGTATATTACGTTTTTCCGATTACTATCGAAAATACAATAATTTATTAAGGAAACCCAGTGTTTCAGGCATCATCAGATATCCTCATATTTTCAGGAACATATATTACTCAAATTTTCATTATGTTCCGTTACTATCTTAATAGCAAATATTTGGTATTATGTAAAAGTAGGTCTGTTTAGTTTCGTATGTGCGAATTGGTAATTTTACTCTATTACGAAGTACGGAGTAATGCGTACAAAAATATTTCTAGTAAAGTAAAACCGGTTTGACTTAAACAGAATTTGCCAAAATCACGTTTGGGAGCGGTTAAGAAACGCAATGTCAATAAACTTTAACTGTTTTTAAGTTGAACCTTGTTTTTAAGTTTTTCTTATGTAGGATGCTTGTAAGCTTTGCATTAGCATTATAATGCAAAGCTAAGCTAAAGCTAAGCTAAATTGACTAATATATTTATGTACCTCCATTGGATTATAAAATAAATATCGGAACCACTGGACCTACGTTTCTACATAAAATTCAGATTGAGGGCAAGCTGTATGCATTTTGATATGGCGTATAAAATTTGAATGTAGGATGGAAAATCAGTGTTGCATAAAAGTTGGCATTTCACACACTGGCAGTTAAAATGCAGCAAGCCGAAGCAAAATGATTCTATTGCCCTAGATAATAAAAGCGCCTCGATAGATAAACACGTTTGAGCTTTCAACTCTAAATACGCAATCAGGGACGCCTACATGCGTCTACAAATAAATATATAGAGCTACATAGTTTTATTATCTGCTAGTTTAGTTAATCTAATATTGAATTAATTTTTCTAATATTGAATAAATTGCTTTCGTCTTTGAAATATGGAAAACGTCCATAAAGCGCCTGGCATTTAAGGCTACTTGCTAGTTGTAGAAAATCAATATTAAGTATGGTGGTTCGAATGGAATACAACTGAATAACTCTAATATAAAGGTAGTAAAGTCGGATTTGCGATATTCATGTATCATTTTCATACTGTAAAGTAAACCCTAAAGTTTAGACTCTGTGACGCTTTGTAACCCATTATCTAATAAGAAAGTTTTTAAATGTTTCCATTATGAGAATTCTATGGAATATGAGAAACTATACATATATAGTTAATCAAATGATAAAAATATTTTCGGAGCTTTGTCTCGATTATTTATGATATTGCTTGCAATGCGATTCGTTTAAATTCTACGAAGTGGACAAAACTGGTTCATGGATCGATCAATTGGCCTTGAATGCCTTTATTCATACTGGGATCTTCCTTATATTTGTGATTTGTCAAATAATTAAAGTATTATGTCCAAAACATGACAAAATGTTATGAGAATAGACATAGTTTTGTTGTTATATTTATAATTTTGATAATCCAAAAGTTTGAAACCTGTAATTATATTCTCTTCCGATAGAATCATTAATATATTTAAGCATCTAGTAATGTCATTATAATGTATTCTAAAAGCACACGAAAAGCTTTGTTATGTACAGCGTTACCTACGGTAAAAAATAGTTGTGATTTCAAAGAACAAAATATCAACCGGCACGTTCCTTTTCCTAAATAGGTCTCGGTCAGATTGGACGAAATTGCCAAATTATTATTCGCGTAATCCAAATTGTTCCTATAAAAAAGAAAGATTTATGTGATCCATGACCTATTTATTTATTATTTTTGTGTTTTGGCTTAGAATAAAATCCATCTGTCTGTTAATTCATGCTATTTGATTGATATTGTGATTTGGGGAAAACACTATACCGCCTATGAGCACCTTAATTTGTTTTTCAATTAAAAGCAGCATTCTATTTGTCATTGTAGGTCTCTTACCAGTAAATATAACTATTATAATTTTCTGTTTAATTGGTGGAAAAAACCTTTCTTATATAAATAAATAATAATAATTAAAGTGCAGAATTTACTAATTACGCTTCTGTATACTTATATTTATTTGCATATTTTTAAAACATTACAATTTCTTTTACAATTAAAATCAGCACTAATTACAATAAAATTAAATTAAATACTTACGTTGAACTAAACTCCTTCATATTGTAACTGTTCGCCATTATGATTATTTTTGTTTATCAAAATTATTAAAATCCTTTACTATATATATATATATCACAGAGCGAGCACTTATCATACAATTTTTTATTTTATTTTTTACGCACGCGCGACGCTTGACTCATGTTTCTTGCTAGGCGGTCTAGCACTCAATGATGTCTGTAGTTCGATTTCGCGGCGGCGTTTTCATCCACCTGTGTGTCATATGCTTGGGACAGTGTTGATTTCCCCATTTCGCAAGCCGTTAACATTAGACAGTGTTTGTTTTGCGTCTTGATTTTCAAAAATAGTCAGGAGTTTTCCGGAATTTTAATGCTGTCAGTACGATCTTTATTTGTGATTAAAGCGATTACATCGAAAATTTTACTTTCGTTATTTGTAATATTATACTAGTAGATGAAATTAATATAAAAATATTCATAAGGTGGTTTCAATTTCAGTGACATACTTAGTGACAGTGGCGCTAGCGCTAGCAAAAAAATTGGTGTAATTTATGTGAGTTTAAATGTGAACAAATGTATGTTTTTGTTTCTGTTTAGGCTTATTATTATGATATACATACTAATATTTTATGACAGTCAAGCTCTGTACTAGTCGTCATGGATTTTTCTGTATTGTTTGTTTGTGCTGTAACGAAGCATCTATTAATATATTTCGGGTAGAAAGCTATGATCAGGATAGGGAAATTATTGGGTATTGTGACTTTTATATCTTGTTCATGATAATGAATTGGCATCTGACATTGCGATCTTTTGTAAGTCGCATATTTGTAAATATTACAGGAATCAAATAAATGTAGTTCCTGTAAGATTCGCCAATGTTTGTAACCTATCAGGTGGTATCAAGTGGGCACTCTGCCAACTTGCTTGTTTTCCATCTTTGTATTGCGTGAAGAAGAAACTAAAGTATGAAGATTCAGCAAATAAGCACACCAGATTAAGCTTTAATGGACATTTTCCTCGTCTTTTGGGATTTCGTCTGTGATTTTCACTCTACTTTTATCTATTTTTATATAGGGTTCGTGTTTTATATATTCTTCATCTATTTGTCACGATTCTAAACAAGCAACAACTCATATTGAATATAACAACCACTTCATATATAGCCAAACATTACGACAGAATTCTTAGTATATTTTAATTAAATTCATCAAATTCAAAATAAATGGCCAAATAAATGACATTGATGCATTCCGTGGTAGGTAGGTAATAAAAAAAGTGAAAGATGGGTAGTGTATGAAAAAAAAAGAACAAATGACAGGCATTACAGGACAGACACTCTTGCGTTCTGTTGACTACAGCAGCTGAAGTGGTGGTACCGGCCAACAACAGAACAATGGCAGAAACTTATTTTAACTGATGATGGATCGAATTCGCGGCTTACAGGGTAAAAGGTAAGAAGTTTTGAGAGAATTGAATAAGTTTATCTTCTTTAAAATATTCAGTCTACTAGTTAATCATTTGCAGGTAAGTATTCACATTTCTCGTTTGCGCCATTCGTGAAATACCAATTGTGTAACTGGTTTTTAAGGGCATAACTTGGCTAAGGTTCCATGTTTCGTCATGTATTTTGCAAGCTCTTGTTGGTACGTTATAAACATGCATTGTGGTTTTATTCTTCCAATACATGATACATGACAAAGACATGACCAAATACTACCATATAATATAATGTAGTTGAAGGAACTATTTATGGAATTCTAACTTTAGAATGATTGGAGAATTTTTGTGACTTCTATTTTGGCTTAAGAAGTTCCGTTCTTTCTAATTACTTGTCCTGTCTAAATAAACTTCCTAAGAATTTAATAAGGCGACGATTACCGATTTTAACTATAATATTTTAATTAATTCCAATTAAAATTAGATTAATTTGCTTCGATCTTTGCCGAATGAATGAATGAATATTAAAAATAATGATCTACCTAGTCATATTGTAAAATATCTTGGAGATATTAAAACGTTTTAACCAATTTTGATTTGTATGCTTGTCTTATCTTGTAAATTTAGTATTTGTATACCCTTGACTTCATTTTTTCTACAGGAAAATGTATGAAAAAATAGTGATATGATATGATATAGAGTGGTTTTTGTTTGAGTCTGTGACTTCAAATTTTAGAATAACCTACTCCTTTGTTCTATTCTGTAATTAATAAAGTAAAAGAATAACGTCTTATTCACAATATATTTTATGTGAGTTACTGTTTGATAATGATAATATAGCATGTAAAAGTGAAATATTTTTTCAACTAGTATATTACTTAATGATTTAATTAATTATAAATAAAAGAACAAATATTATATATTACATATAAAACAATGTAGTCGCTTGATATTTTATCTGCTATGCATAGTCTGGTATCCAGATAATACAACAAAGTAGATATGCTTTTTGCTACCGTAATACAAATTTTGCTAAATCTGTAATTTCACAAATAAATCTGACCTTTAATATGCAAAGCTAGAAGTTCAAAATACATTGCACACCGTGCAATCTACACACCGTGCACCTACGTCATGATACGTTGCTACTGAGCGTGTGAAATAAACTCTTAATTGTATACACATTCGCTAATGTTACAAACAAGTAGATACAAACAGTTGAGGTACTCAAATCAAATCAAAATATAAAGTGATGTTTATTAAATATAGGTCTTTGCAGGTAGTTATTGACATCAAAACACACGTTCAACAAAAAATAAAAACAATAAAAAAATAAGAAATAAAGTATGAATGAGACATGAATTTATATTCTATGATACAATACGTACACAACACACACACAATAGGTTCAAGTTTTAGAAATATATGAGTTATTGATACGTATTTATCAACAGTGAATAAAATCTACTTTCGCTTAACAAAGCAAACGGTGACGAATGCAGTTGTTAATGACGTGGATTCGAGTAACACCCGAGTCGAAATTTTTGATTGTTTTTTTTTTATATATTTATACATTTAGTTTGTATATTTAAATAAAAAGTGGTCATACATTAAAAATAAATAGAAGAGTTAGTTCTAATTAGTAGCATTATTTATTTACACAACCTATTACTTTGACCTTCTCTTTTCCTTCTAGACCTTCTAGAGCTTTTATAATAAAAAGTTAATGTATATCTAAATATATCTGCAACAATTTATCGAATTTAGGCGAAAAAACACTGTGCTTGTAATGCAATTTGTTACTAACCCAAACAAAATTAAAAAAAAAACAAGACCTTTAGCAGATATTGTAAAGACTTAGTGAAAATTCCCAGAACCGTCTGCAATGAATTCCCATAACTGATAAATAACTGTATGGATATTTTAGCTTAGCAAGCAGTGGGTAAATTCTGTAATTGCTTTCGTATCGTACAAAAACGTTTGTACTGAGTTGGCGTTTTTGTCAAGCTATTTTAAAACATTGAACGAGTCGAGTTAAGATATTATAATGTCATGTTTCTTTCTGTCTTTGGAACAATTAGAAGTAGAAGGAGCGCCTTAACGATTACCCTATTAAAGTAGAGAGGGCTCCAGTAGAGTGCTGGCGAAATCCATTATTATCTTATAATTTTGCCTATCTTAAAACTTATCGAAAATGAATTCTTGAAAAAAGAATATTTACTGATGAAAGAAAAATGTATAATAGATCAACTTTTATTCAGTTTTATACCTCAATGTAATGAAGTGAGATAGTCATTTAAATATAAATGTTAGTGTTGGAAAAAGACCTTTCCTAAGAAACTTCTTACCGATCGGTCGTATTGGGAAATTTCCATTCTCCATTATCTCTATGTTACTCCATTGTTGGTACCTGTAGAGCAGTAATTCCCAAAGTGATCCAGGTAGACCCCAGGGGTGAAAAAAAAAATGTTGATCCAGAATCGGTAAGCATCGGTATGCATAAAAATTTATGTGACTTCTATTAATATGGGCAGATAATATTTCTTAATTATAAGAAGCTCAGCAATTGTTACTTGTACATTATGTATTCAGTTTTAAGTTACATTTAATCTTAACTTTTTTCAAGATTTAGCAATTGATAGTGATATGATGTCGTAGGAAATCCACCGGATCCAGTATTTTTGAAAGTGGCCTGTGAAACAAAAGACTTTGGAACCTCTGCTCTAGATCCTCGCTTGTTAAGTGACACCACGAACAGGTGGGGTTGGTTTTGATTCCGTTATTGTAATGGGATCAGAAACTCTAATACTCCAACTTATATAGTAAATATTAATAATGTTAAAATGTGAATCATGACAAAACGATTTAACCGATTTGATGATATTTTCAATAGGGATAGCTGGAGACCCGGAAAAAGAAGAATTTTTGCTACGAGATAATATCTCGTTTCTATGGAAAAATCCAATAGAACGCGAACGAAGCTGCACAGAATGCCAGCTAATATATAATTTACTTAAAGATAAACGTGAAGCATATAGGTGTGACAGTACCTAAATGGAGCGATGGTCCAACAGCGTGTGATTATTTTAGTGATCTTACTCAAAATATGGACGTTGAAATAAACTTACTGCACCTGCTTCTCTATTGCGCAGTACGTATTTTGCTATCATCGTGTTTTTGTTTAATCTTTGTTGAATTACTAGTTTGTTTAAAAGCTTAATCTTAATAAATCTTTTATTGTGTAGTCTTTTGCACGTTGTTTTCATTTCGCTTGACTTTATATTTTCTTTTATATTTTGATTTTATATTTTCTTCAAATCCACAGTTCACAGATTAAAAATCTATTATGATAAGATTGGACATAAGAATATATTATAATACTAACTTCTACTAAGTCTTAACTGAAAGACGAAAGAAATGTGTCAAAAACGGGTTTCGTAGGATAACAGCGGGAGCGGATCTATAAGCTTTTTTTTTCTTCCGCTGAGGAAAATGCATTGAATTGCATACACCGGCTGCGGAGAGCCAGCGGTTATGTGGGGCTCTTCTCCCTAGCAGGGGGAGGCTTTCTCACTAAAAACCTCCGCGATGACCTTCCTCAGGCATGTAGGGAGCCCCCGGGAACGCTAAGCGACTTCCGGGGAACGGATCTATAAGCCTGTACTCTAAAAACGAAAATACGATATATATGGTAACTTCGCCACATGTCTCTTACATACTTACTACGTACTTACTCTTACATACGTACTTACATACATAAGTTAAAGTAGGACGTTTCGGTATCGAACAGTATTGTATGGGAATGATTCCAAATAGCGAAATAAGTTTTATATACTGTTGTAACGAAACGGTCGCGAATATCAAGAATGCTACTTTGTAAATATGTATAACATAAAATCTAAGGTTTATTATGTTCCAATGCAATAAAGATTGTCACTTCACGTCGTGGATTTCATCGTGGATCGTCGCTGTAGTGAATTTTCAGCTATTACGATATTCACAAAGAAATAATTTTCTACGGAGTACTTACAATAAAGTGGATTGTAATCTTGACTGTATTAAGTTTTTAGACCAAATTGTGATTGCAATTAATTAAGATTCACATTCTTGTGAAGTGTAGTCACACGTGACGCATAGGTCTATTAAAGTGGTTACCTAACTATTGCTGCACATTTTCGATTGCCCAGTTCAATGAATTGAGGTACTACAGTATGAATGTATCGATAATATACGCTGGTTTATTATTTCCAAAAAATGTACGATTTATTTAAAAAGATCGTAAAAAAATTGGTGAAAGAATGTATATGTATTTAGCAAAGTAGTTGTTAATAGTAAAACAGCGCAATTCTTTATAATTTAAAATTGACAAGTTCACAATTTTGTATATCATAGTTTCTTCAAAGATATTTTGTTACATTGAATTAACATAACATAACATAACCCTTTATTGTATTCATAAAATACACACAAAAAAAAGGAAATAACAAATGTACAAAAGGCTACCTTATTGCGAAACAGCAATCTCTTCCAGGCAACCTAGGACCAGGAAAATATTAAAAGGAGGTTTAAATATAGGATGGGTACAGTAATTGGACAGCACAATAGGCTATAACTAGTTTCAGTTAAGGAATTTTTGACAGGAAGTGAACACGGACTTGATTCTTAAAGGACTCCAGCGTTCGCGCTCCCCTAATACCCTCAGGGAGAGAGTTCCACAACCGGACGGCATAAGCCGAAAAAGAATATGAAAAATAGTCGGTACTTCGGGGCGGTATATCCAGAGTCAGATTAAAATTAGAACGCAAGGCACGACATGACGAATGGGATCGAAAAGAAAACAAAGATTTAGGGTAGGATGGAGATGTTGGAAGGTACAAAATATTGTAAAGTAGGGATAAAACATGTAAGTCTCTGCGCTGGCGAATAGGTAACCATTTCAGTTGAAAGCGACAATTAGAAACATGGTTAAACCTACGCAGATTAAAAATGAACCTGATGGCTACATTTTGCAGCCGCTCCAAACTGTCAAGTAGTTCCTCAGATAAATTAATCCACGCAGCGTCAGCGTAGTCAATCAAGGAAAGCAAGAGTGACTGAGCTAATACTGTCTTTGTAGCTATAGGGAGAAAGCTTCTCAATCTATTTAGAGTACTATATGCAGCAAATAACTTCTTCCGGACAGCCTCAACCTGCGGCCGCCATGTCATGCACTAGTCAAATAAAGTGTTGTGAATTAGTTTTGTTACCCCGCCATTAGGGTGGTGAATTAGTTTTGTTTCAATATGACGTCAACAGGTGTTATTTTTTCGATGTTTCATAAAAAAAAAATAATATAAGATATCGATGAAGTTGTCTGAGTTGATATGCATCGCCCACCGCTCTGGAGGGCGGGCGCTTTAGTTCAAAGTCGATAAGGTCCCAGGCCTTCTGCCCGATCAAAGGTAGGTAGTGTTAAGTTGGTAGGCTAGCCTTCTGCTAGAGTCCAATATAACCACCGCCGTAGACCGGGTGCGTTTGGTATCCGGTGTAAGGTCGTCCGAGCACCAAGGGATTAAATTATTAAGACGACTATAATAGTAGCGTACCCCTTATGTAGATTCACTATCATCCCCCGTGGGAAAAGAAAAGAAGTTTCAGTTGATTTTAGAAGTCGTTTTATATTTGTTAATAAATTCGTATATGTGTATTATTGGTATAGATAAAAAACAAAATATTCAACCCGAGCGGGACTCAAATCAGCATCTTCAAGAAATCATGTTTATATTGCATTTTTAATAAATGCTTTAAATTATTTTTTTGTAATCACACAATTATTTATGTTATTAATTGGGAATAAATAAATCTTAGATTTATAAATTTTGAAAATACTTACTTTTGCTGTGTTTATGTTTTGTCTGACATTTTATTTTCATACGATAGGAAATATAATACCAAATATGTCATAATACTTGCTGTATACAGGGTTACTGGTAAGTCGACCCACATCCGTCGTGAGGTGATAGTTTTGGTCAAAACAAAACAATTTTCAGCCCATATTGCCTTATCCAAAAGTTATCCGTTTGCAAGATATTTGATATTTTAGGTTTTTTTACTAAAGGTCACTGATGCTTAGGTTATGTGTATTTTTGTTTTATTTCCAGCCTTTAGGCTAAAATTTTTTTTTGATATTGTATTAAATACATTCAGAATAAACTATTAATAAAATAAAACTATCAAAGTTTTACAAGACAACGGTTGGTACGACCCCAGAACTAAACGAATGATTTATTTAATTCGCCTATTGATTTATTTTCAGCTTATAAATCTATCTGAATTCCTCCGAGTAATATAAATTACTGTAATTGTTTAGAAAAATGCAAAAACTGCTATCACAAATACATTTTGCAAATTCTTGCATTTGGCACTGGTATGTCCCTTAATGACTTGAACTTGAAACTAATGAAGTGTAAATTGTTTCATATTTATTTTAAAACTGATTTATTTTTAAACTTACAAGTTTTACAGTGTGACGCAATTTGCCAGTTTTGTTTCAGAGTAATACGTAGGTTGAGTAAAAGGAGAAACAAATAAACAACATGTAGTTAATTTGTGACTAGTGCCTGCCCCCGTTGCACGACCACTAGCGCAATATGATACAGTGATCCAGATATGGTAATATATTTACTAGTTTTTGACACAGGCGTTTGTATTCAGCAATTTTGTATTTTAAAAAGCCTTATAATCCTATTGGGACAAGATCATATGATGGGGTTGTAATTTCGAAGATACTCTGTAAAGTTACAATAGTAGTCACTAGTGCCACTTGGTCTATATCAACATTTTCACAGTCCATATATATCCTCACTGAGGGACATGAGCCTAGCTTAACTATTTTAGGGCGATCAGGCCTTAGTCAACTACGATAGTTCAGTGCGGATTAATTGAATATAAAACTAAAAATTTCTTCACAGATGAATACAGGTTGCCTCACGATGTATCTTTATAGTAGAGGGTTAGATAAATGTACATATGAAAATTGACAAACGAATAACACATTGGTATAAGGTAGAATTGACTCTGAGCTTCCTGAATAAGTATTGTAGTACCAGTGTCGAGACCACAACGCCACCGACGTTCCTATATTTGGCCTATATACCGCGCCCAATAGTATTTTCTTGTATTGGATTTCAGTTAATAAAATTCTGTAAAGAATCAGTGAAATGAAATGGGGAGCATTTGACTAGCTGAAAGTGCCTATGGAGAGTAAATTCCAACACCACGACTCTTTCCTGTGCAGTCATTCATCGCATAGCGGCATTGTGCATTGGCTATGCACGACATAAATTTACAGAAAATGTATCATCTTGCGACGGTAATTCGCTACTCAAATCATCAGCTCCATCTGAACCATTTGTGCCATTATCCTCCACATCTACATCTGTCGGTCTGGTCGAGTGAGCACCTGTACAAAATACATAAGTTTTGAAGTATTTTAGCAAAGAAAACAAAGGCACAATGTATTATTTACATTTTTATTGTTCAGATGATAAATCAATTTAAAAACAAATTGTATTAAAAATTCTATTCAATTTTCTTGTTAAGAATTCGAATAATATCGGCAATGGTGACAGCACACCCTGACAACATGCAACAAAAGCCAAACACCACTATTAATATATTCTTCCAGAGAACCCAGTTGTAAGTTCCTAGGTTGTTCCAACGAAATATGGTCTCCACAATGCCGGGGATGATCAGGCCGAGTATAGAGTAAAAGAGAGCGCCCACGATGTTGATGATCTGCTCCAGCATTGGCAGAGCTACTCCTATAGCACCTGTGAACGAAAATGTTTATTATTTTTTATGTTGAAAATGTGTTGTGTCGTCGCGTCGCAAGAATGGTAAGCTATTAAAGTATGCAGATTATAAATAATTTTGGTTGCGTTGAAATATTTTTTGGCAGAATATCAAGTAATAATGACAATGCAATAAGGCAAAAGAATGGAACGAAATATTAATATATTTAAAACATTTAAAACAAACTGAGATATGACGTATGAGATTCACAAAAACGATGGTTCTTCTATAGATGGTTTTTTTGTTCAATTACGATGCGACCTCCTCCATTCTTTTAAGATGTCCATTGCTGGATACCCTCAAGGAGATTACACTGATCAGTCCTTTGTTTTTAATAATCAGCGCATTCTTATGATCTTTACGAAGTCGTCGGTACGTCGGCCGGGAGGCCTCGCTTCAGCTTTCTTCTTCCAGCAGTCCTTGGATCAATGTGGTGTGCCCATTTCTACTTAAGATGTGAATTTTTGTCTGACCCTATCATTAGTACATAAATTTCGGCGACCTTCTAACTTGCATTTTATTATGCGTGCAAGCATCTGTTAAGTATATATATATCAACAATAATGGCCTACCGACTAAACTCAGTCTGAGCCATACCCATAAGGGCCCTAAGACTTGAATGGAAGGGACTTGGAGTAACTGTCCATATATTTGACACTTATACCAAAAACGCTCTTCGCATTCTCCGCTATATAAAATGTTTTTACGCATAATATATTCCGTTTCATTTTTAAGAGCAAATGTTAACATTTTTATCTTCATTTAGTTAGAAAATAGTATGTGACAGAAAAATGTTTGGAAAACTTTGTTTGTCTATTATACTAGGCGCTGACTTTTCTATTTAAATTTCGAATGTTACAGACTACGAAATTTAAATAGAAATTGAGTTCACTCAATAAAATTGGCAAATGGGGACGAATTGAGTCGTCGTTTGTAATGTGTAAAAAATAACAGGACCTCAATTAAGTCAGAAAGGATTACATTGACTTTGTTTTCAGTTTTTCACCTCTTCGTAGATATCACAGCGCTTATCTTCCTTAATCAACTCTCATCTCTGTTAAATGTCACGGCAGCCCATCAGTGTCATCAGCAGCTTATATACCTACCTCCCTACAGCAACTCTAACTTTGTAGATGAACTACATTATTACTTCCTATGCATAAGCTTAATTTTTAATTTACAATACATGCATTCCTTTTTTCTTGTCTAATTTACACCACACATTTCCAATTAATTCTGCTTTTGTATTTTACTGGTGCAAAGTAACCGTAAGAGATACTATTGAGGTACGAGCCTACCCTTAGAGTCGTGTTTAGGTCATAGTGAACCACACTGGATCATACGGGTTGGTCGAGTTTAAATTTTTTCGCAACTTCGCAAGTGTAGGTTGAATTACGACGACTCTGATTGGCGACGTTTATAAGAAAATCGTAAAAAAACATTGGCACATACATGGCAATGTCCAACTTATTGACACTTATTGACATCAAACAAATGTAAAATTATAAGTAGACAGACAACTTAAGAGTTACGAGTATGCTCGTATAAGGTTATGTAACCTTATACGAACATACGTATAAGAAAACAAAAAAAGCAAATTACTCTATACATATTTGTATTAGGGTATTCTCGAGAAGAACAGGTAAGAAACTCTGGATGATATTTTTTATATATTATTATAGGATATTTTTTATCTTTTCTTTGCAATATCATAATATGATACAAATATAATTGAACGTACTTACATTGCAAAAAGAATGTTTAAAACACTTATGTGGTCATTCGAACATTATATACATGTCAGATCCCAATAAACACATACTTATGATAATACGTCCGGTACAGTACAATAAAATTAGTTATTTAATGCGGAATCATATATGTCAGATCATCTGATATTTATATGTCCGGTACAAAAACAATAAAATTATTTATTTAATACAGAAACATTAAATTGTATGTCATAAAAATTAATTTCAAGAAATCATTTACCTTGTAATACCCTACTTTTGCTTTAAATTTATGAAATAAACTAAGCAATAACACTTTGATGAAGTGTGTTGTAATAAGTTACACGTTTCCCCATAAATGATTTCCTCTAAGTTTACTATGATTTCATATTATATATATAAAAAAAAGATTTTCCAAATTTAAAGCGATTATAACCTACGAGTGGAAAGCTAATAGTACAATCGGCAACCTGTGAAGCTTTACATTTGCCTTCTACCAAACTCCCTTCAATACAAAAGGCATAAGAACTGTATCAAGGTTAACTTGTAAAGTCTGACGCGTTGCTGTGTGCTGATTCTAAATCTGTCCCAAGACTCTTTGCCAGCACATATATATATTTATTTATTACCTGTGCAACAATCTTTACAGAGCAACGCCCTAATACGAGACAGTAGGTACATATTGGTAATACATATTGAATCTTCAGGAATAAAATCTAGCTATAATACATATGTATAATATATATAAAGTGTGTAATATGAATTCACTCAAACTACAATAATATACATATCCATTATATATATTATATTGTATTGCACGAGTCATTGGTGCTTACCGCTTAACATAGTCCAGATTATTTTAGTCTTTTTAGCAGACAAACAGCTAAGGATTTTGCTAAGCGTCATATCATAATATTTACACACGCTCCCGTATGTTTTGGTGGGTTACTGGGCGTCCTTGGCGCAGTGGCTCAGACGGCGGTGAACGGCAATGGGGTCACGACTTCAATTCTCGTCTCGTTGCTATTTCGATTTAAATATCGTCGCATCGCTATATTTGCGGCACAATGATATTCTCATGCAATTTTTCATGTTTTTATATGTCGCTCTACCTTTTTGTATAGTTTAATTTTTTGCTGATATCATTATTGTGGAATTATTTAATAAGTCGACGATAATTAGACAATTTATGTTTTTCTAAGCGTATTAATGTATTCATATATTAAACAAATTTCGCGTAATTTGTGAATTTTTTAAAAAAACTTATTAAATAGAGCTTACAGTATATTATCGAAGTTAAAAGTATGTTTAACATTAATAAAGTAAACATCGCTTGCCGAAAGATATTTGAAAATGTTTTCTTTGGGGCAAATAAGAAATAAAACGTCATATGTTTTATTATATACTTTGAAAAGGTATGAATCTCATTAAATTGTATGTACGAGTATATCACATAACCATGTATATCGTTTAGAAAATCGAATCGAAGTTATTATTCAGTAAAATTATTCGTCTAGAATATTTAAGATATTTTCTCTCCATCTAACGCGTTGAGCAAAAAATATGTATATTTTATGAATTTGATGGCATAGGTTTGTAATAATAGTTTGTAATAAATATCAACTTTATTGATTTTTTGGAGCACGTATGTAAGGGCGTTAAAGTTATAAAACTAATCAAAAGATACATTAACCGATGAAATCTATTTAGCCACTTAGTTAATGCGTAGTGTACTCGTACATCTACATGTACTACGCTAAATTAAGGTATGTAATTCGACGAAAAGGATAAACTTACCACAAAAGCAAACGATGGCTACCCGCATTACGATTTGTGTTACATTGTAGTATTTCTTCTGAACGTAGGGCTTAACGTATTTTGTAATAATGTCAATGACAACGAAGAAGTGCAGGGGGTACGTGAAAAATATCGATAGTGCTATAAAGCACTTAGCACAAATCGCGGGCCTGTAAAGAATATAATACATATTATATTAGTTAATAGGAATCATTCACATTACCGATTGACTCAGATACTCACCGGGCACGGCTGCTTCGGTGAATATCTGTGTCGAATAGGACGGGAGGGATCGACACATTGCCACCACTGCGCATCCGACCTTGACTCGGCCCAGCACACGCTGGCGGAGTGCCCCGCGTGGGCCTCCGAGCGCCGAGTCTTGGTCGCAGAGATCGGGCGAGATCTGTCTCCGCCGGCATTGATTGCGGCAATGCTGGCGGACGAGGGAGGAGGGCCGCCGAGCGGGGTCGGGAGATGGCCGATCCCGCTCGAAGAAGGCGGCGCCGGGCTCGGTAGCATAGCTGCGGCGCCGCCGCCGGTCGCCGGCGGGCGCGCGGAAGTCGCGACTGCTACGGCGACCCGGGATGGACCACGCCCCTTCCGTGGCCGGGGGGCGTCGTCGGTGGAGGAGACCGGGGGAGGTAGTGTAGGCTCCCCTCTAGGCAGGGGAGCGGAGGCTGGGGGTTCCCGGAAGTTGCTTGATGTTCCCGGGGGCTCCCTACATGCCTGAGGAAGGCCATCCCTGAGGTTTTTAGTGGGTAGGTCTCCCCCTTCTGGGGAGGAGAGCTCCACATAACCGCCGGCTCGCCACAGCCGGGGTATGCAATTTAATGCATTTTCCTCAGGGGGAAAAAAAAAAGGAATCATTCACATTCGAAGTAGTGGGCAGGGCAACTTTTCCGTCCACACAGATAGCTGTGTGGACGGAAAAGTTGTTAAGTGACATGTATGTCCTTGACACCGCAGCGTCGTAGGCCTTTCACAAGGTTGAAAGCCTATGTCCATCTGCGGATGTGTCCTGGTTGAAATGAACATGACTGACGATTCATATCTATTAAGGGCATGAAACTAACAGGTAAACCCAAAACCAAACAATTACAGTACAGCGTGAGCTGTAACAGTCGCTGCAATCTGCATATTGAGTTACTGTTTTTTTATATAAAGGGCACAGAGTTTGGTTCTTTCAACAGTAATATGTAAACTTACATATAAAGTAAGCACGATGTTAATGTTGATTGATCGAAATTGGTTCAGGAGTAATTGATTATAGTGAACGTTGTTCACGAAACTTGTCAACACACCACCGAGATTTTTCCGTACCGTTGGTTCCGAACAGTAGTACATCTCTGAATTTTGAAGTGTTTATATTTAATTATTTAAATGACAACTTCAATGTCGTTTTAGTTTAATATTGGATCAAGTCGAATTCCGTATGAAATTAGATTCGATATAAAAGCTCTACTTTATTTCAAATTTTCTGTTAGTGTTCCCAAACGATGATATGTTCATGTGTGTGTAGCAAATTTTAAATACAATTCACTTCTCACCAATAAGGAAATTCAAGCGAAGAAATAAACAATCTAAACGACTATCGTGTGGAACAAGTTTAAGAGCAAGCCAAGCTCTTCATGTCTATGTCAGGTTTACTTAGTAAATTGAAAGAACACAATAGGGAATTAATCTCTTTTTTGAAAAGAATCTTAATTTTATCCTTGCGTGTCAGTATACCATATACTAAAAATATAAAAATTTTATACACTCGTTAAGTACTATAAAAATTGCATTAAAATTTAATATTTTCAAATTTCGCGCGTAATTAGACGAAGGCGCCGCACGAGTTATTACTCTGTAGCGATGACGTCAATACGGCATGTAAATAATAAACAAAGCTCTATGTTTGATGCTATGTATTATATATATTCATAATTTAAAAATGAGTTATTATCTTTTTATATATAAACAACTAATAAAGGAATAATAATAAAAGAGTAATACTGACATCGTTTTAATACTCCGTAACTCGCAGAACAAAAGTCGGGATTTGCAGCAAAGAATTTTCGACCATTAATGCATTTATTTTTGGTAAATTCGTACTATCTCCTTTTACAAAACTGCTTTCCATAGTGTGATTCACGTGCGATTTCAATTTAACTTTATACTACTGATTCATAATGACATTGACACGCATAAGTTTACAGTACCTTATGACGTCACGACATGGCGGCCTATGTTTCGCTCTTGTTTTACGTATAGATTAAAAAAGTGAATACTTTGAAACTAATTTTTATATTATTTTTGTTATTTTATGTACTTAAACATGATGGATCCGACTATTTAATGTATAAGCTATCATAGTTATATGCTTTTAGATCTTTTCTAATGTAGAGGGAAGTACCCTATTCACATAATTCATTTAGATACACTTACCAATCGTCCATAGGTAAATTCAAAGTAATAGATCCTCGCAGAACATCGCCGTATTTGAAATATCCAAAGAGTCCAAGAATCGTGTATAATATCATAATGAAACTCATGGCTATGACCAACACACTCGGGCATCCAAGAAAGTGCTCTGGTTTCTTCATGGCATTTTCGACTGGCATTATAACTCCGATTCCTTCGATAGCGAAAATAATTGTTCTGTAATGAAATAATACAAAACCTTGCTTGTAAAAAAGTTGTTAAGGCTTTAACTTATTTGTCGTCGCTCTTCGTCCGTGGATGTCGTAAGAGCCGACTAAGGCTGTTCACCGCAACTATTTAAGAGTTAGAAAACACAAAAATGTTCAAATTATGTATATAAAATGTATTTTTTTAAGTAATAGGGTAGCAAACGAGCAGACGATGGCTATTGCCACCGCTCATTACAACCGCTTCACCAAAGGAGTCATAGTTGCGTTGCCAGCTTTATAAATGGAAAGACACCTGGTTTTTATCACCTATAAAGTAGGAAAGTAAGAACTTACGATAGAAAAGCGGGCAAACGAGCCGGGTTCCCAATTGCTTTTTTGTCAGAAAACGATATTTCTCCACCGAAAATGTAATATAAACATATTGAAAATGTCGCTACCAGCAATATGTTCGCCAGTAAGGAGAAAGGCGCTAGATATTTTAAGTGCCTCACTTGGCTCATCAGGCAAAGTGGTACCAAAAATATAATGCAGTAATATTCCACGGAGAGTATCATCATTGGGTAGTATGTATCGAACAACTGAAATAGAAATAAAAGAATCAATTAATTTTTTTATTGCTATATATTAACAAAAAGGCAGACTGTCGACTTGATGGAAAGTCGTTACAATCGCCTATAGTATGTGCCAAGAGGTTCCTGTAAGATATTTACAATAATTCAAGTTAATCATTAAGAATTTTAATACAGGCGAAACAAAAAGATACCTATAGAGGAAGTCTCTATACCAGGGTCTTAGCTATCTGAATACTGGGTACCTCCGTCTTACCTATTTGCGCTGGCAGTTCGCATTCCTGTGTTTCGGCGTTAAGGATAAAATACTCGTAGTCGGTAAAATTACAGGGTATTCAGACTTTACATCTTATGCCCCATGTTGGCAATGTGAAATAAGATAAAGGTCATTTTAAAGAGCTTACTGATTAAGTGAACTCCATCACGTTACTCTGACATTAAACGTGTAATTTAAAATGTCAGTTGTAATGTTTTAGCGTATCATGCCCGCAGAGAAAACGCAGATAGCAATTTTGAATGTTAGAATATATTTTTAATTTTGGGTAATAGAAATTAGAAACATTTCGGAATATTATTTAGTTAGTATAATATATATTTGTTGAGATATCACAAGAATTGTTAACTTAAGCAAAGGGCTAGATAAAATACTTGAGTCCAAATATACAAAATGGGCTTATTTCAGTTCGAAAGTTAGAAAATGCACTAAACTGAAATAAATGCCGCACTATTACATTCTATCATATTGGATACAAGTTAAGATATTTCAAAAATGTATCAAATGTGTGAACTTTATCGTTCATCGTTATTGTATGATCGAGAAAGATGATGATAGAAACCCAAGGGCACTCGATAAAGAGAGATTTGTAAGATTACATGAAGTTTAGGATCAAACGGCCTTAGCAAGCAAATTATTAAATCCCTAAATGAAAAAAATCTAATTTTAATGAGTTTAGTGTAAAGTTATGAGAATAATGAGGTGATGGTGTTAACACAAAAGAAACTTATCATGGAGTTCAAAAACTCATAAAATATGTCGAATCAAATGTCGTATATGTTCACAATGGTGCTTATAACTTCAATATAAATGAGTAGTTGCAATAAACTGAATTATTGATTGAAAATAGTGGATTTGGAAATTCGTAATATAATCTTACGATTTCAAATACGAATTCGATTATTTCAAAAAATCGTCTCCAACTCTCACTTAGCACTAAGCTTGATACAAACTTAGTGCTAGGGAAAGCTAAAGAAAGAAAGAGATCTGAAATGAAGCGCATTAACGGTAAGTGTAAATGCGCTTCAGTAAACAATTTATTTTAATATGGATTATGCAGGTAACATTGACATATAAGGAAGTTAGAATCATAAGTGTAATTATTTTATTAGTTTTATCACAAGATTTAATCCAGTATAATTAAGAAATTTTAATAACGTCTAATCCAGATCGTGTGGCGTAGTTTACTAGTACTTGTAAATGTTTTTTTATTTGAATTATCTTTTTTATACAGTTACGAGTAACAATCAACAGTTTGTTCAAGTGATGGCTATAGTCACCTATAGTGCATACGTTAGTAAATTGTAATAACAGATGTAAAATTAAATCCTATAATTTTACTGCTATATGACGATTCTCGTGGCTAAGTGGTTAGTACGCTGGTTTAAATCTCAAAAAAATCAAAAAAATCACAAAAATCTGAGTAGATGTTTGTGTGATGAATATGAGCATTTATACCTTATCTTAAAATTGTCTCTGGATTATTAACATACGTATCACACACTAAGATCTATTCTCTTTTACTACTAACCTGTTTTACTGAATCCGCTATAAGTACAGTGAAAATGCAGCATACCCCAATATATGTGGCGAGTAGCGCAAACTCTACAAAAACGCTGTAATACAGAAATTATACATAATTATATATTATATGTAAATAAAATGTTCATTCGGGTTACACCTTAATACACATAATTATACAAAACAACATGCAAAGTGATCAAAAATAAATAATAAAATAGAGTTAAATATACATGATTGTGTGTTGTATGTGTATAAAAAACGTCAAAGCTCTATGGAGCGTTTTGCCCTAAAAGGTTAACAATATCTGTGCATAGTTGAGGGAAATTGTGCATACTAATAGAATGTGTATTATCTGCATAACACCTTCAAAGGATCTGTATACCCTAAAAGATAGTAAAATATAAACAAAATACAAAGAGAGTTACAATTTACAGTCTTATTAGCTGTTACTATCGGAATTGTCCTTAAGAATAAGATATTTTACCTAAATAACGATATATAGTATTTTATTTCTTCTAAATCGATTCAGTCATTTTACGTAAAAACGTACAATAATATTTGTTTTTTATAGATGGAGTTCCTTTCACAATATTAATAATAATATGGAGGAGATGCGACTTGGTTAGAAAAGCCGTAATGTTTTTTCTGTTAGGATTATCTATTAGGATTTATTAAAGCTAAATTAAATTAAATCGTCAATTTTACGTGTCTAAAGTAAACTAACAGTACCAGGGCTTACGTCAACCTGCTTATCAAAATGTGAGGTTTTGGAATAATCCTGTTCGGATTTTATCTGTCTTCTAAGTTCAATCATAGGGTTTCCTGTCCATTAGAATTTCCCCAGGATTTGGATTCATTTTGGATGGATTGACTTCCAAGGCTAAATATAGTTATGGCTATTATAGTTGTTACCTTAATCAAATAAGACAAGGTTGATGATCATTATGGTATTATCTATACATATAATAAGACAGTAAAAATATTTTGTCTGTACATTTAGTATTTTGACTGAAATGGATAGAGGGGCACTTATTAGAAAGCAAAAAAAATTTTTTGGAATTTTTTGTCTGTCTGTCTGTCTGTATGTTTGTTCACGTTTATCTCCGAAAGTACTGAACCGATTTGCTTGAAACTTTCACTATTTGCTTTGTTTTAACTCAGAATAATATCTAAACTTTGTTTCATCAAAATCGGTTCATTAAAAAAAAAGTTATCGTCATTTTAATGAACTCAAGGCATGATAATATTGCGAATTATAATGTACACCATTCTTACATAAGTTACATGGGAAATTTAAAATCTAAAGACAATTCATCATCATGATACAATACATACATAAGATAACGTCTTTATCCCCTGCGGGGTAGACAGAGCCACAGGTTATAAGACCCCAAAGGCCACGTTTAGCATGTTCGTGGCAGTGAGATGGAACAGGGAACAAAATACGATGAAACGAACCAGTTTTTATCAAAATAATATGATAAATGCGAAAGTTTGTTTGTTTATTACCTCTTCACGCTTAATCTATACATATAATAGAACAGAAAAAATATTTAAGTGTAAATCAGTTTCATTACGCATGTTAGTTTTTTCATAATCACTAGATGGCGCTGTTTCATTCAATCAATTTCTACAACGGAGTTTACTTTACCTCAAGGAATTGCTTTATACCAAAAATATTTTAATCGGTAAAATCGTATATTAATATGATTTGTGTATCAATAACATTCAACTCGAAATTTACGCAGACGAAGTCGCGGGCAACAGCTAGTATATTATATATATATCCTTGGCCCCTGTCAAATCGAAATTTAAATATACGGACGGACGAAGAAGTTTCATCAAGACCTATTTTACGAATTTTCGGAATACGATGATTCTTATCATTCTTATTAATGAGGCAATCAGTAGACCACGAAAAAAATAAGAGACTACCAGAAACACTTAAATTTTTATCATACTGCAGTTGCTTTGTTTGACATAACACAAAGCAAATGAAATTGTCGCGATTTTCTAGTAAAAAAAAAACAGTCAATATAAGGTATTATATACAAGTCATTGACATATATTCTACCGACGTAGTACATATATATCGATGATACTAGTATTTTAAATGCAAATCTTTACCTGGCTGCATTTGCATACTTCCTTGTAGCCTTTGGTCCATTAGCGAATGCTGATCTACATGTTTCAGCATAACCAAGCATAGGTTTTCTTTCTATTCGACAACACGCTCGTGATGTCTCTACCTGTAAATTATTAGTAAGTAGATATATTATTTAAGATATGATTATTTTACTAAAGAAAAATGAAGTAAACGTAACTCATTGATATACAATATGTCATAATTATATTTTTTCCTCGTTGAATGAAATACTTTTATTATTATTACAGAATACAAAAAAAAACATATTAACAGCAGGTGCGTTTTTGCTTCAACATACTTTGGAAGTTATTATTTTAGTATCCTTTATGAACAAACATAATTTATTTTAATGATTTTTATACCATATTGCAATTTCAAATAAATGAATAAATCTTTTGCTCACTTACAAATATATGTACACAGTGTCCGCATATGAATGTGATGATAATAGTGCCAATAATTCCAACTGCCCATCCTGAGTTGGAAAATGCCAATGGGATAGCTAATATACCGGACCCCAAGGAAGATTTTATAACATTTGCGAGTGATCTAATGTCCCTGTAACAAAAGTTTTATTTTTCTACACCGAGCACAATATTATAATGGCATGAACGTAATAGCTTAAATTATTCAAGTGCGAAATCGCTCGCGCATCAGCTCCTGTCCGACTCCAAAGGTTTTTTTTTCCAAAATTTTGATTTTATTTTCTCACAAATCTGAGCCTTTCCTTTGCGAGACAGTCTCAGACACAAAACGAAATGTAAAGTACGAAACTCTGACTAATTGACGTTGATACATTTAATGTTATTTAATGTAAGATAAAAAAACAACTAAAAACGAAATAGAAAAGTTGTAATAAGCAACTAGAATAAGCTACATTTATCTCATTTCATTACGTATACTGTGCTATCATGTGTTACGCGGCCAGATATTATTTGTCTAAGTTACTCGTACCATACCTTAATAATACTTTGAAATGTTACGTTAAACTGGAGACGGGACGGTGATACTACCTTGCCGCAACACAGTTGTTACTAGTGCGGAGGGCAATTGTTATTTCTGATGTTATTTGTATTTATTCTGTAATGCACTGACTACACAAATGAGTTATTAGTTTTTTGTGACCTACTTGTAACAAAATAAACTACTTCATTTCAATTGCAATCGGTCAGAAGTTTGCAATGTATACTGTGGTTTTCACACAGGTTGTTAATTGGCATATCTTATAAGAAATACAATATAACTCAATTAATTGGAACTTACTACCGACTCTCCACCAAACTGTAAGAATTTTGGTGTTTGTACTGCTTGAATATTCTCAAGAAAACTATATACTGTTTTTACACTCTGTCGTATTTTATTTTATTTATTTATTAATTTTTGCACACACATATATTACAGGAAAAATTGATTTAAAATATCGAGCAAAAGGTACTGCATATTTGTCTAAGAAATTTCTTCCTGCAGACCCGGGTGGACAGGTGAACATAACTTATTTTAATTATTATTTAAGTTATTAAGTAAATTTGGATGATGGTCTACAATGACTAGTCAACGAGTTTTGCAAGACAGGTATTGCAATTATACCGAAAAGGTCTAGTTTAGAAATTATTATTTTGTACTTACGAATTTGGCTTTTTTATCTGTCGATGCTCGAATGGGTTGTAGTCTACCGCATCTTGCTTTTCAACACTAATAGTTGACACTTTTTCATTTTTATTTTCCATGATATTAAAGGAGTACTTGTTTCTCGGGCTTCCATTAATAAGATTTATTGCTATAAAACTAACCACTCCGACATAGCGTGACAAGGGCGGTAAACCATGTGAGATCTTTTCACCAAAGTAACTGCTAATGTTGACAAATCATAAACGAATAATACTCTTATCTCTACGCACAGTGTATTATTAATACTCCTGCAAATTGTGACAAAAGGTAACAGTTTGCAATTTTAGCGATCAGCAACCGACTGAAGCTTTAATTCTGCTTACTGAAAATATTTTTTTTTGGATTTAGGCATCCCATTTTTCATTGTGTGACAACTCATTAATTTTATAAATATATTGCCCAAACTATTAAACACTTAACATATTGTATATATTATATTTTAATCTTATAATATATTATAGATTTATTTAAGCTTTCTAAAACAGAAATATGATACTTGCTAAGATACTATGATTACAAATTTAAAATTGCAATACGTTTCATAAGGAATGTCAATTCTGAAAACAGTAGTTGGGCAAAAGAAAATCTTTCAAATTTCGTTAAGAGTTTAATCGGGAAAAATTTGTAATACGAACGAAGCTTTAATAATTTTCTATAGATAAGTAATACAGAGTTCAGAATTGCATTACACTATGAGCTGAGGGAAAGCTGTTGGAACTTGAGAAGGAATTAAATAGAATTCGCTGTTCAATTCTGACTTCAATATTGCACTGTTATAGTGAGGGATTATGTTATATCCGAAGAGAGGGTACGATAGTTCTGCAATCCGCAACCTGCTCCATTTCTGAGAGGATGAAAATCTGTCCCAAGGTGGTACCGGGTTCATAGTCATCAGTTAGCTCGTCAATAAAGTATAGATCGGATGTATGTCGTATAGGGTAACACACCCAATAGTCAGAACGACTAAACTGGTCTATTTGGTCATTCAAATCTACATTCCAACCTCAACATGCCCCGACGAAGTTTTGTATGAGAATTTTTCTCGGTTAATACGTATTAACTCAACTCACTACACTATTGTCGTGACTAAAAGCTATCGTACAAACGTGGTAACGATGAGCTGATAGTGTTGTAATTTGGAGCATGAAGATTCCCTTCCATGGTCAAATGCTAGTAGTTACATGAAATGAAAATTAAATGAATTTTTATGGTGAATTATTTCTTCATAGCTCATTTGTAGTCGATATCGACATTGTAAGTTATTGTGTGAAACTTTGTACAACGTGCCTACTGGATACGAAATGAACTTAAATTGTACTGATTTTAGTTATTAAGTTATCATGACATTTGTAGATTACTTTTTTTAATTACAAAATGCATCTACTGCACGCATTCAAACAGACAAGCAGAATTATTTTATACATAGAAAGATTGAGCACGACATTTTATACTATCTGGTGATAATAATAATAAAAAGTAATGATTCGCATACCTACTGAACGATCCAGTGAAATTAAAAATGTGATTGTTTATCTTGGGATTTTATCCATTTATGGTATATTTTCAGGACATACCTTATCGAGTAGAAAACAGAACAGTCTGGATTATTTTATGTTCAAAATAAACGACAAAAAGGAAGCAGCGTTCATTGCTATCTTACAATCAACATTTACAGAGCACTTCATCACTCTTCTTGTGCTAATCATCTTAACCTAAACATTGTAAGAGATAAGAGTATTGTGAATTAAATAAATGCAATTAATTACTTTGAAAATGCACAAGTTATTATGTTGTAATGATCTGAATATTTTAATTAATAATCGGTTAAAGAAACTAAGTAAATATATATTATTTATAAATATATTTTATTTAATAATATTTATTTTTGCTAAGTACCTATACTATAGTTACTTGTAATATCGTTTGTTTGAGTAGGTAGATTCTTACTTTGAATAATATTTGTGGTTTAATTATTTTCAATATTAAACTTGTTAAAACTTTTAAATAATTACTCAGTATCACAATTGGTATTAATATTTCATAGGTAGTAGGTACTTAATATTTAAGTCAGAAACAAAATAAAATTATAAGCTAATCGTAATCATTAGGAAGCAAGAAGTAACGACTAGATACTAATATTTTCAAGTAGGTATCTGTAATCGTTATTTCTTATGAGTATTCATAATTAAACAAACTAAGTATATTACAGTTAAGAAACAATAGTTTATCAACATATTCGCCTTGCAGATGCTCCTTCTATCTGCAGAGCAGCGCTAAACTTTAAAATAAATTAACTTTACAAAAATATAGTTCCACCTTTCTCGAAGACAGAAATTTGCTAGAATTCCAGTGGGAATTAATTTATGCATTACTTCGCGCGGGACTTCCCGAATGCTGTTTCGGTTTCTATTTAGGCAGGTTTGTAGCCGAAAGGGAAACTGAACCGAAAACCGGTTATTTGGTTATAATCAAAGCTAATTGTCGATATAGCCAATTATCGGTTGGATAGGTCTATACGTTAAAAACTTAAAACCTCTCGTATTATTCGATATTGTTTATATTTAACAATAAAAATTCTGAAAATCCTATGTCAATTACAACACACTTATTTAAATATGAATTTACAAAAACCATTAACAAATTGACAACGACCAAGTGAAATTGAAAGAGTGAATAACCTGCCAAAGCCAACAGCTATGTTTGCTTTAGTAACACAGTAAGAGAATGACAATTTGATTTGTTCGCATGGTAATATTTACTTAACACGTTAGGTGACCAGTAGAATTAGACGGATATCCGTATACGAACGACGAAACATTAATTTGGTTGTTTTTTTTTTGTGATACGTTGACAAGCAAGCAGACTACACCCCCTGAGCAAGTGGTTACGAGTGGCTAATAGTGGTGTCCGTGAGAATTGCAGCATATTGTGGTCCCAACAAAAACAGCTTACGTTGCCAACATATCACATAAGATGTAAAGTCATTTCAGTGCCTAAACACGGCAATGCTAAGACTGCGGCAGAAATAAATGTCGGAGGCATCTAGACAGACGACTCTGGTATAGTCTCTGGTATATAGGATCAAAATAAAATAAAATTAATCATTCAAGGTATTTATTACATTATTTATTAATTTAATTTGTGTTTTCAACTAATTTAAAACAACAACAACTTACACTTAACATCTAATTACAATCTGAATAAATAACTAATCTACGGTTAAGTAAATCGTATTTATTCGTAATTATATAAACATTTAAAATCTCAAAAAGTAAACAGGTACGTGGTTTAATATATTTAATGCATATACAATTACATAACTAAGCCGTTTGTCTAATAGTTTAATAAACAGTTTTTTTATGCAGTATTTCAATAATATCCATTATAGTAACGGTACAACCTGATATAAGACTGCCTACACCAAATATGCCAATGAGGAGGTTTTTCCATAAAACCCATTTGAATTTGCCTAGGTTATTCCAACGAAATACAGTTTCTATGACGCAAGGGATTATTAGCCCTAAGGTGGAGTAGAAAAATGCTCCTACAAGGTTGATGATTTGTTCTAGCAACGGTAAAGCTATGCCGATAGCCACTGGAAAATAAAAAAGAAAATTTGTTAGTTGGTTACTTTGAAACAGTATTAATTTGAACTGCATTCGGAGTGTAGTAGTTGAGATTACTGGGTGCTGATCGGAAGGTTTGGGGTTTGATTATTACCTTAATAACATTGCTAATAATCTTATTATGATACGACAAGGGGTGAGACGCAGGTTTCCAGTTGGTGTCCAGGTAAAGCTATGTGCTATCTAAGGTCTTATTATCAGGTGAGCTCGATTCAAGGGCCTTTTTGTCATATGAAAAACAAGACAAATAGGTAAATTTTCTGCTGCTATCACGTGTAATTCGTCGCCGACGCCGCAAAGGGGCGAACTTCATACAAAACAGTCTAAAATACAGCAATGTAAAATATTACTGCTGTATTAATTTAGTAGCTACGTCTCCATAGTATACTATTACAATTGATTTTTATAATTATAATAGTTTTTTTCTAAATAGAAATACAGCTAAAATATGCACGCCATCGGGAAAAAAAAACGATTTTTTGCTCTCCTGAACAATTTTCTTAAATGAGATTCGCCCGTTTGCGGCGTTGGCGACGAATTGATAATGTCGTATATAACAACAGTATAGTTTGATACCAATTGTCAACGCCTAAATACAAGGAAAGGATTTTGATTTTCATGTCTTTCTTTAATTAAGTCATGTCAGTATGAGAAGGATAGCAATACATCTCTATTTCGCTTAATAATAGTTTGAACTAAATTGTATATAAATAGGTATTCGAGCCTCGGAAACTTTTCCTCTTTTTTACGACTATACTATATTATCTCAAAAATCACTCCATCTCAATATGCAAAAAGTGTGTAATCGCAAAACAAATAAAAATATGGAATAACAAATTGAAGTAATTCAGAATTATTTTATAAGACCTTTTTCCTGCGGAATTGTCTTTTGACCCATAGCTTCGTCCGCGTTGTAGCTGTTTTTCTAGAAGAAAAATATATTTTCTTGCGGTAAAAATTGCATTAAAACCTGTCCAACTATAATCTGATAATTATCCCACAAAAATAGTCACTATGAAAAGAAAGTGCCACTATGATTAAAATCCGGAGAATTTCTACGATACTTATTTAAAGATTAACATATTGATATCAGATTTCATTATTCAGTCAGTTCATTTAATAAATTATGTTAAGTATTTATCTTAACGCCAATTTTTATAAAGAGATAACATCGAGCTGTATAGGCAAATTTTGTATAAGTAATGTTTTTTTTTTATTTTTATAATTTGATTTTCAACTTCATAGACCTGTTTGTAAAGTTTCCTCGGAAGTTTTCCGAGGAAAAGGCCTTTACAAACAGATTCACTGACGAACAACAAGAGAATCCAATAAAAGTTTTTTTTATTTTATTTTGGAGGACGAAACTCGGATGAATGAAAATAGTCGCTAGCTTCTAAAGTCTGAATAAGAGCAATAAGTTTGTTATTAAGTAGTAATTTAAACATTGCTCCATGCTTACCGCAGCAGCACACACCGATTATTCTGGCTGTTATTTGTGTGGCGAGCTGGTACCTCTGTTTGATGTGTGGCTCTGTGTACTTAGTAAAGATGTCTATAACCACGAAGAACTGGAGGGGGTAGGTTAAGAAAATACTTAGTGCTATGAAAATTTTGGCGCACACTGCAGGCCTGAAAGATATAAAAAAATGATTAATATGATTTTTGTATCATTTATTTTTTATTTTTCCTTTTCTAATACTGAGATTAATGTTTGTTAAGATGTGAGTAAAAGTTTTTAATATGATTTCTAAACTTATTTTGTACCTGTAATATGAAATAAACATGGTACATATTGTTTTCAGTAAACTGAGCATAGGCATGTCTTGAGGGGTTCGAAGCGCCTTAGTTTTCTATTGTGGCAATTAAGATATTAGTCTGATTGCCGTGAATGTTTTAAAAGGCGCAGGGTGAGTGCATGACCGACGTTATGCGTCGAAGCCATTAGAAGCGCGCTCATTTTGCGTCGACTTCTTCGGGCCGTAACTGTCCGGTATTGAACCAGTAGTGCAAGCATGGATATGTTGATAATTAAAATTCGATGTATGGTCTGATTTGAACTGTGATCGACTAACTCGATAGAATATCGGTGAATTCGACAGATATTCTTTCGGAATTTTAGGACCTTTTGGCATATTTCGATAGACTAGTCTATGCTCGCACATCTTTTTGAAATATCATGATGTAATTATTAATAGCCCTTATTTAAAATAAACTGAACTTAATTGCTTTATTATTTTGTTTCCTTTAACATTATTGCACAGTAAGCGGCACGTTAAGTCAACTTGTCATTCGTAATAAGTAGGTACAGTTTTAGTAATTCAAATGTTTTGGGACCTTTATTTATTTTTCATTAAGTTTTTTCTTTTCTCTAGCAGTTTTACAATTCACACTTTCCAAAGTTACCAGAAACTTTCTGATTTTCTTTGTTGTATTTTATGTCATTTGGGTTTGCTTTATACAACTTTCAATCGATAAACATGCACACATATGGTAATTATATTCGCAACATATATGCCACCCCAACAAGAACCTCTGAATATGCCCCTAACTTGTGACAAAAACCAGTCACTGAATCCAGTAATCTCACTGACATATCGCTTTAATAATTTAATAAATATGTAAAACAAATTGCATATGTTTGTATCCTAATAGCATAGAGATTCTTTACTACTTAAAATTATTTACTACGGACTCTTTAAAAATTTTGAAAAACGAAGGGTTAGTAAAAATTATTTTGAATGATGTTTTCATCAATAAAATATATTTTTCATAGATAGCTAAATTAAAAAAAATAAAGTGTTGGCATCATAGAATATGATGACGCTTTTTTCCTAACATATTTTTTTATTGTCGTATATTGATAGCGTAAAAACAGAAATATTAATTCTTGAAAATAAAAATTGAACAGAATAGGAATTAATCTGTCATTTGGTAAAATCTTCATTTTAGCATCACAATAATATAATGCGATGCGATAAAATCCATGAAAGTAAAATTATTCGACATAGCATTACTGTTTATCGCATTTTGTTTATCGCATGATTCTTACCAGTCATCGATAGGAAGGTTGAGAGTAATGGAGCCTCTTAGGACGTCCCCATATCTGAAGTACCCGAAGAGCCCTAGTGTGCCGTATAGAAAAACAATGGCCGACATAGCCACCACCAGCACACTAGGGAATCCAAGGAAGTGTTTCGGCTTTTTCATCACGTTTTCTACTGGCATCACCACACCTATACCTTCCATTGCGAAGATAACGGTACTGGAAGAATTATGATAATAAAATATAAATATACTTTTTTTAAATATAAGAATGTTCATTGAATAAAACCTTTATCTTAGAGGATTGAGACAGACGCTTTTTGATTCGCCTAAATGGCCCAATATGGCATTAGGTAGAGTTTGGACTAACTTGACCTATCAAAATGTCTCAAATCAGGCTCTTTGAAAAGATACCTAGCTAATGCTAGGTATAATATTATTACCCGTTGAAAAAAGTACAAAAATTTTGTTACCTAACAATAAATCTTCGCATGGTATTATGTAAAATACTATATGTACTAAAACTTTTTGTTGAAAGAGTTCTATAATTAACTCATTTACAAAACATATATTCTGAGACAATTATTTTTTCAAATCGGTTCTAAATAAATAATGTATTTATCTGTTACTTTCAATAGCTTTGAAAACTTTTCTTTTTTTTTCTGCGCTCGTGTATGCCACTTGGCCTAGCCCGCATCGCACCAACGTGAAACAGCACGGGCTTTCGTCTCCGCCAGAGGCGTGGGGGTAGCTAGTGTTCTCCGTAGCTACCCTCACCATTAGGTTTATAAACCAAAATCAGTTAACCTATTCAATGCACAGAAGAAAACATACTAAAATACTCACGATATAAATGCAGGGTATCTCGCCGGATTTCCAACAGCTTTTTTGTCATCAAATGTGATGGTATCACCAAATATGTAGTACAAACATATGACGTATGTAGCCACTAAAAGCACATTCGCCATGAGGGAAAATATAGCCAGCCATTTCAGATATTTGATTTGGCATAAAATGCACAGTGGAATAAGAAAAATAAGGCAGTAGTATTCCACGGGTAAGATTGTTGATGAATAATAGCGATCGACCAGCTGTAAAAAAAAGTGCAACATGTAAATAAATTGGATTAAATAACAGACCGCAGGAAGTTCTGGTATCATTTAATCGGGACTCTTTGGGATGACCTCGTACTGTACGGATGTATGATTCATCGGTCAGATTTAATATTTACATCTTTCTTAGAGTGAAGTACCTGTAGACACTTTCTGATGTAAGGTCGAACAACCCACACTGACTGTCAGTGTGGTTGACTTGGACTTAAATATTCTAACATATGGTAGACTCAGACACGATATAAGCTTCAATCAAAACTAAATAATTCAAATATATATTTTTTATTAACTATTTTTCTCCATTTATACCCCGCTTTCTATTTACGTACTTATCCTTTAAAGTTTCACTAAAAGTGTTGCGCTGACCAATGCGTTCGATAGAATCCAAGTGAGAAACGAAGTCTGCACTGACTATGATATGTCTCTAATGTGAATAAATGAAATTACTTTACACCAATGTGCTATATATAATTTTGGTTGGTATATAATATCATTGACTATAGATAGGTGTATTTTAAAATTTATGTGTGCACGAGGAGTGCGGTACTATATTTTTTTCGCGTAGAGTGATCGCTCCTTAGAAATGGGCGCTGTGTACCTACACACTATTGACTATGATAGTACCACACCTGTGGTACTATCATAGTCAACGCCATTTATATAACTAGGCAATAGTTGTTAACTTATGATAAATAAGAATCTATTAATCTTTCTTCGTGCATAATTAACTTGTATTTTATTTTATTATTCTATTCGTATATGTTTCTACTTTTTTTTTTGCTCTGTCATTAGTACGTATTAATAATAGATGATGCATCGTTACATGTAAGGGATCTTTCGACAAAAGTAAACAAATAAAAACTAATTTATTTTCACCTAGTCTTTCAAAAACTATAGATATAAAAATAAGCTTAACAGAAATATTAACACGGTTTAAAATTATATGTTGACGTTTCAGTCAAATAGCCTATTGCAAATATCAATCTGATATGCTATTTTGTTGTAAATAAAATATTGACATTCAAACTGATTCTTGTCCTATTGCAAGCAAATGTCGACTTTAATGCGACAAACGATAACTGTATAAATACATAAATTTATTTATTTGCTTTATGTATGTTCTAAAGACAGTTTAATGAATCACGTTAAATACGGTAACAGGTGAACTCATTTTTATGTAGTAGGTCACTTTGACCATGCATTCACCATGTAGCCCTATGATTTGTCAATATGTAAATGTTCTGATTACGGTACTTTGAAAAATATACCTATACACATATTGCTTAATTAATTAGTAGTTTTGTAATGCGTGAGGTTCTTATGAAGGGCACAAAATATTAGCACAATTGCCTCAAGTCATGAATCAATGCCTTAAAAGCTTCTGGCGGACTATAATTCTACCAACATTTAATTAATTAAATAAGAATAAGATAGCAGTGAGTCAGCTAATGCTATCTTACTTTCATATTTCTTCTGAAAGCTAAATCCAAAAGGGCGGAATTTAGTCAATAAGTCAGCAGGCAGTACGGTATAATCTGTGTGGCTTACGTGTAGTCTTGGATATTCTCTGTCTTTCCTCTGAACGGAAGTAAGATATGACAGATCATTTACCGAGATCGCGGAGTTGCTTAAGAAGTTACATTGTTCACAGGCATTCTGCATTTGAATTTTTTAGGATAACGGAACTGCCAGTATTAGAAACCACAAAGACAAAGAAACCTATAATTTTGCGTCTGGGTAAATAGTTGTGATTGAGCTTATGTCAAAGTTACCAATATATACTATAGTTTTTGAGAGGTTGCAGAATATGTTCATATTAGTTAAAATTACATAATGATCTTATTTGAAACTACGTATTGAGTATAAGTATACTCACACACGTATTAAAACGATTTCAAACAAAATAATGTGTTACCTAAACTATTAATTATAATATTTAGTAGTAAAACTGATATTTACGGTGACTAATATAATTTATCAAATATTACAAGTTGTCATATGCCATATATAGGGTGCATGCAATGTAACTATGTACACACATGGTTACATTGTGTACGTTTATACTATAACGCGTCAGACTTCATATAAAAGATAGTTCCAATGTAACTTGTAATAGCATAGCGCAAATATTAATACTTATGTAAGTGCTATTTATTACAGTCATACATCAAAGTTCATATCTTTTATAATATAACACTTGAGGTAGTTATTTTATGTCACACGATTCTCGAGCAAATATTGATTACTAATAAAGCTCCTGAGAAACTGTTTTTTTTGAGATTTTTTTTTTTGAGAGAATAAAAATGGCCAGCACGTTAAGCTTTATTACATTTGTTCTACGAAAACTACCGCTATTACGAGCGATATAAAAAGGGGTGATTTTGCAAAATAAACAGTTTTGTCTTAATTATGCAATTAATTTGTTTTATGACTGCCACATATCAAATGTGTGTAAATGTTGCAAAAAGTTAGCTAGCCGCCCTGGTTAGAACAAAAATGCTAGTATAGAAAAAAAAATATATTAAAATCTTTATATAAAAAATAATTTCAGAGATTTAATGTTAAGCTTCATGTGTTGCACATTGTACAATACGTGACTGTAGCCACTTACGAAAAGATGAGCTGGCTCTTTATTTGCCAACTTTGTGGTATAAAAGGAAATAGCCTTTTAATACCACATAACCCATAATCGTTTTGTGTAAGTGAAATAACCTTCTTACTATGAGACTAGTCTTTGTAGTTAAGCTATTTGTTTTCATTTTTAACTGATCATTTGTATTTATTGTCTGATTTTAAATCGTGCCTAAAAATGTTTAGTGCCTCAAGGTCGATTATTGTGACCTTTTTTGAGTTTACCGGACTAAATTGACAGCTAGTACAAATGTTTAATCACCTTAACTTTATGGCCATTAAAATAACAATGTAGACTCACACATACTATTTAATAGACCGCTCTTTAGTCATTGTTCACTGGCTGTTTGTCAGTTTATCAATCTGATTAAATGTGAAACTTAAAAAAAATACAGCACCTGTTTCACGGAATCTGCTATGAGGACGGTGTAGATGCAGCATACGCCGACATACGTCGACAGTAGTGAGAATTCCGCAAACACACTGAAAATGGGTAAAACCTGTCGTCATGTATAGATCTGAATAGGGCAACAAAGGAGACTGATATAAAAAAGCTTACGTAACGGAGATGAAAATGTTAAGATGAATAAGTGGTTATGATTCGAATGGACAAAATAGAGAATGACTATTTAAACAGGAAGTTTGAAAGTAGCACTAGTGACAGAGAAGATAATAAGTAACAGACTTACTAAACGAATATTCCATTGTTATGTTACAAAAATAGTTATGAATATGACTTGTGGATGGGAATGACAGTAAAGAAAGACCTAAGAATGTGTAGATGGATTGCCTGAAAACGGATATTCTTTCGAAGAATCCCAGTGCTTAGATGTATTTTTACCGTGGGAGAGCCATGCTTCGGCACGAATTGGGCCGGCTCGACCGGGGTGATACCACGGCCTCACAGAAAACCGGCGTAAAATAGCGCTTGCGCTGTGTTTCGCCGAGTGAGTGAGGGTACCGGAGGCCCAACCCCTCCTTCCACCCTTATTCCCTTTTAAAAGGCCGGCAACGCATCTGCGACCAGCGCTCCGATGAAGCCGATAGGGCCCCAGGCTTTCTGCCCGGCCAAAGGCATTAGGCAGTGTTTAGTTGGTAGGCTGACCTTCTGTCAGAGTCCAACATAACCACCCGCCGTAGACCGGGCGCGGGTGGTATCCGGTGCAAGGTCGTCCAAGCACCAGGGGGTTGTCATAGCGACCACTGTGGTGGCGCGCCCCCTATGAGGATTCACTGCCTCCTCCCGCGAGGAAAAAAAAAAAAAGAAAACATCTGCGACTCCTCTGTTGTTGCGGGTGTCCATGGGCAACGGTTATCGCTTACCATCAGGTGATCCGATTGCTCGTTTGCTACCCTATCCCATAAAAAAAAATGTATGGCAGAAAAAACGCAAAAGAAAAACATGTTGTACTTACCCGTCTAAGAGCAAGGTAGGCAAGGGTGTGATGATAACTATTGAAATTATGTAAAATCGTAATAATATTTTGCTAATTGATCTGTTATATCAAAGGTGTCTCAGGAAAAACATAAACCTAAGTAACGTTTTTTTAATGAAATATAAGAAACAATGTTTCATTAAGAAAAAACAAGATAGACAATTATAATGTCGAATAAAAACTATAGGTAATTTATTTGTGCTAAACCACGATAATTTTGTCGTGTATTTAAATTTTTGAATTCAAACACGCATACTCGTATTACATATATGTCGTAGCATCAACACAAAAGATGTGAGTCTAGGCTTTGTATAATTATTTGCCTGTTGGGTGTATTCATAAAGTAGTGATAGTTTATTTTACACATTCTGTTTTATAGGATTTTATCTACAACATAAATTAGCACAAGACTGTAAAAATGGTCGATCAATAAAGATTTTAGTCTTAAGTATAATTATTAGGTACATATTATTAAGTACATAATTCCTCATTTCTTTATATATATAATAGATATATATTGTTAAAACTATCTAACACACGGTCGTGAGGTCGTTATCACGTCGTCCTCGGTGTGATAGAAATCTCACCAGATCATTGGTGACGTTGTGGTTTCGGCTGTGGCCTTCTAATCTGGTTTTATAGCCGCAATCGATTCAATTGGGTAATTATATACTCTGTCTTTATTACAACCCCACAATAAATAATCCAGCGGTATTAAATCATATGTTTGGCCAATGGAAATCGATTGTAATCTTAAAACTCAACTCAACATTAGTGAAGTAATTAATGAAATAGACCTGCCATTTTATCAACAAGTGATTTAAGACAGTAATGAAATAATCGACGTTTGTAACTGTGGTCCTGGTGAAAATTTTCAGTCATAATTTTTCCTTCAAACCTGCTATACTTTTTATATTTGCTATATTTTAAATTTTGAATCATCTAGAATTCCGTATTTTATTGATCTTTATAAAACAAAGGTCTTGTTGAAAGACCACCAGAAGATCTGAGTAACAAAACTTGGGACACTTATATATCATATTGTTTCTTTTGATGTATTAATTTTATTACAAGGATAATACAAAAATCCTATTAAGCAATGACATGAGAGAACATCAGTATGATGAGGTACCGATAAACCTACGTAATCCTTGTCTAAGCAAATACATGAATTTTGACGACGACGAACACTTATGTAAGCCAAGTTAATCCACCCATTCATGAAGGAGAAATTGTAAACTGAGCTGGAATCACAGTGGATGTGATAAACGGCTTCTAAAGCCATATAATTTGTACTGTACTTACCTTGCTGCATTTGCAAATTTTTGCACACATTTAGGGCCATTTTTGAACGCGTATTTACACGTCTCTGCGTAACCAAGTGAAGGTTTCTTTTCCACAATACAGCATCCTCTCGAGGTTTTTACCTGCAAAGATGTGGAGTAATTATAGGTATAGGTTTAAACAAATGTAAAAATAAGACTTCAAAATGTATGCCATTGATAAAGTATAAATTAAAGAAATAATATATTATGATAATATTTACGCATGTATTCATGAATATATTAATACTAAAATCCACATCAGATTTTTTGTTGGTTTTATTTGTTTGTTTACCACCCACCTCATTCCGCACATATGAAATATATTCAATCATAAACATTTTCTTACCAATATATGTATGCAATGTCCACATATAATTCCGATTATAACTGTGCCTATAATTCCGATTCCCCAACCTGCTTGTGCAAATGCCAACGGGCCTGCTAACAGCCCCGAGCCCAGTGATGCTTTAATGATATTGGCTGTAGACCGTATATCCCTGAAAAAAAAATGATTAAGGAATTTCCCGAATAGAAGAATGTGTCATAATTATTTACAATCATTAGCTATTGTTATTAAATTTGGAATCCTTATATTTTTTTTTATTCCGAATTTGAGTGCGTTTGACAACGATTTCACCTGATGTTAAGTGAAGGTATTGCCTAAGGTAGAACACTAAAACTCAAATAGTGCCTATTTACTCTCACCTTGAAAATCCCTATATTGTAAGCTTCGGGGAACAAAGACGCAGGTAGGGAATTCCATTGGCGGTTCGCATAATGAAGGACGAAGCGAACCGAGAGGTACGAAGAGTTGGAATGTCGACCACATGCGGATGGAGTTCCGCCGATGGAGTTCCGAGTTGGTGGCCGCGTTTCGTCGTCCGATGGTGGAAGGGTTATATAAATATCCTTTGATAATCTTTTTGTAAATTACAATCGGTCGACATGTATTGATCAACAAGAACATTCACTTAGACGACGTCCGTAGCTAAGTGGTTAGTACACCGGTGTAAGGCGTCGCCATCTCTGAGGTCCTGGGTTCGGGCCCCGGCGGGCAACAATCTGCTCGTTTGTGTGATGAATGCAAGAATTTGTGTCTTAATCACGGTTGTTAATATAAATTGTTATAAAGATATGTAGGTATACATGTGTAATATATTTATGTTTATTGGTTACCCTTGATCATATAACACAAGCCTTACAATGCGCACTTAGAAATATTTTTTAATATTTATTTATTATCCATCCTTGTTACTCCGTAAAAATATCTTTGAACCGTTTTTATCAAGTATGTCGACCTTATCTGTAAAATTTTGTTAATCGAAAGTTCCATGCTTGTAATGCAAAAAATAAATACGTCACTATTTATTTTATATAACATCAGGTTATTAGAATATTGTATTTTGTATTTTTTTAAAGATTTCTTTTACATTCACAATAATAGGTATTCCATGAAAGTACTTATTAGAATTTCGAATTTTTTGCTAAGACTTGTAATTAAAGTAAAATATTAATGTTGTGTATTATAATAACTTATTGTAACAGTTTGTAGCAATCAATACATTTTATTCTATTCATAGATAAATTTATATGTATAAACGAAGAAATTAAATAACATATAGTAAATACATTTGGTCACACTCGGAACGTCTTTTAATAAAATGTCACGTGTATTAGTTGACTATTCTTTTCATCAGTTTTCAGACAAACAACAGTCTTTTTTTTTTTTTTTTTTTTTTTTTAAATAATAAATTAATATAAATATTTGTTACACTTACACCAATTAGCCTAGCCCAAACTAAGCTCTATAAGACTTGTGCAATGGGATCTAGGTTAACGGATAGACATACATATATTATACATATATAAATATTTTTTATAGAAATATATATCAACAACCATCCATGACTAAGGTACAAATGCTCGCATTTATCACACAAACATCTGCCCCCACCGGGATTCGAACCCGGGACCTCAGAGATGGCGACACCTTGAAACCGGTGTATTATCCACTCGACTATGGAGGTCGTCAAAATATTCGTATATTTAACATATAGCATGTACAAGAATGTATAATACATTTAAATCCGAATCACTAAAATTAACGAATAGGCTAATACCGAAATGTACAAAAAAGATACAATCAAAATTTTATTGAATGATTAATTCCTATTTAGAAAAATAAGCTACAAATAAGTCAAGATGCAACTGAATTCCATATAGATTTTATCTTTGTTGATATAATTACTACTTGTACATTCTTCAACTCTCTACGTCGTTGTAAAATTGACGATGCGCTCACGATTACTGACCACATTTTGTTTAATTATGCACGTATTACATGTCATTTATTCATCACTCACGCTTAAAATGTAATAAATGCTTGGCATATTTATTGTTACTCGTGACATTAAATTATAAACGCATTGTACTAAAATGCTTTAGTCTTATCTATTTGTTTCTATATTGTTACAAGTAATCCAAAATAAATTTATTTATACTTTTCCGCAACTAGCTATAAATCCTATAATAAACCTGAAATAAGCAATAGATGCATAGTGATTATGCTTATCACTGTAGTAATACACAAAAGTTATTGTTAAAATTACTCACGAATTCGGTTTTTCGACCTTGCGATGTTCATAGGGATTATATTTTTCATCTTGCGCTTGTTTTTCAACGTTCATGCTGCTTCAAGTTCAAGATGTATTTGAAATACTAGTGCACGCGAACACAGTAATCACTACACACAGATGTAAAACGGCAATATTGTTACAAGACGTTTAGTTTTCATTTATTTTTCACATCGACATCACTACACTGGTATGCTCGCGGGACTAATTATTTGCAAACTACCTACTTCGGACGTAAAAGATAGGCGTGAAATTTTGGTCGCACATTTTACTTCAATCTGTAACAAGATCTGCAACTAATTGCTTGTATAGTTGTTATTACATATCTGTTAATTTTTTGTTTTGTCTTATGTGGATATTTCACAATTTGACTTATGGTGGATGTTATATTTCAGAATACATTACACCATCTTTGACGTTGTACGCTATGATTGTTTCTGCACCTGTTGTAATAAAATGTTTGTTCGTAATACATAGCTGGGTGTAGGCGAGTAATTACACTTTAAAGATATGCATACATTTTGAGTCAATAGTAAGTGTATTAAGATAATACTGTGATAAGTAAAACCTTCATATTTAATTAATTGACGGAAATTAAGTTATTTGAGAACAAGATAGTGAACGCAAACTGAAACGTGCGTGTTATAAATTCCATGGAAATATTATTCAAAGTTGATTATTTTTAATTAGTTTCTATGTGACATTGCGAGTGAATTATCATAATTAGATATCGCAGGCTGTGTAAATTTTAAGTGTATCTTTTACAACTATATTTGTATAATCCAGTGTTTATATAGATAATGAATTACGACTACATATTAATAAGTCACGAAGGTTTATAATTAGCCCAATAAATTAACAACACCGAAATATTTAATTCATAAATTATTGTAGTATACGTATAAATAAAGACATACAGTAGTTAACCTACTATCAATAGAATAATTAAAAAAATTGCAGCGTATCGTCGCAAACTGTAAAGTATTCCGTGTCGTAGGAAGCTGGTAAGCTGCATTCGCAACTAATGAAATTAGTACCTATTTATTTTTTTTTATTATTATTTATTAGATATTTTTAATTTTAATTATTTGAAAGTTAACAGCATATTTATAATAAAAAGTAAATATAAACGTGACTAACGTAACGTAAATATAAATTTTATTTATACCAGATTTAGCAGACCTGCCAGATTTTAAACATTCTTCAATAAATATAAATACTATGTAAGAATGTATGTAAAAAAAACAGCAAGGTTATATAATATATTTTTTTAATAATGACACATTTTGTATGACATAAATATATATCATATTTATTTTAAAATATCTCACACAACTTGTCGATAACTAATATCATTCAATAGCCAAAAAGAAAAGTTAATAGGAAATTGGTCCTTTAAGTTAAATTTTAAAACTTTTTTAATTTTCTGCAGCAAGTGACTTTAAAGTCAAAAAGATGGTCTAAGTCAATTTGGGTTCCTTAACTACTAATCTAGCATTTTCTATTACGTTTATTATGGCAGCGGTATCAATATTATTAAACATTGTATGTAAGTATTTGTAGTATAGGGCAGCTATACCAATAAGTTTTATACAACCAGCAAATGCAGAGATAAATCTTTCGTTATGCTCAGAACGAATATGTCATTATTAGATGATAGTAATGTATGATTTTGTACATTATTACATGTATTCGCTTTATGTTGTAGTATGCTGTTGAATTGTGCTTTATTAAATATCTTTTTCTCTCCAATTATTCAGCTATCAGTTACCGGAGGGAGACTCTACTTACGACGGTCGTATCGTTGGGTGTTCCTGTCTTTCATATTTCTACCGTAACCCAGCAATGCTAAACCTACACCAATGGTTTTTGTGGGGTTGCAGATTTACTACGAATATCATAAGAACCATATCTACTGTAGGCGACTGTAGCCATCACTTGCCGTCATCATAGTTATGAAGAATAAATTCAATGTAAGTTTTACAATGAAATTATCTTGTCCGACCCCATCACACGCGCAAACCAATCCCTCCCGCCGGCCACCAACCGCGTCGTCCCACACGTCACACACCCACGTCTCTCGCTCACTCACCGCGCTCGTCGGCGAGCGCGAAGATCCGGGCCACGCATACGTCAAACATATACCCGGTACCGTCATGTACCGGGTAGATTCTCACCCTCCACTACACGGCGATCTTGAGCGTTCGAGCCATTAGACGGCGCGCTCAAGCTGCGTCGACTCCCTTTGCTTCGACCATAACGACACCGGAACGGTTGCCGGTGTAGTTGGCTAGGTATCGAACCTTCAGTTCGTGCGCCTTCCACAAATACACATCATTGCAAAGCTGAACATAGCCATCTGAGGCTTCAGCATAGGTCCGTCCAAAAAAAAAAAAACAATGAAATTATCTTTCAACTTAGTAGCGTCGTCTTAGTCTCAGTGTCATCTACATTGTTTTTTATTTCACATTATTACAACAAAGTGTTTGATTTTTATAGTACTTCGTGTATCAATAGTACAGTATAAAGCATATAGCGTGAAAAAATAGCTCGACTCGAAAATTTGACTCGAAAATGGATGTACGTATCACAAATTTTATAATATTTCACATACTTCTATCGTTAAGTAACCAAGTTCGATGACATGAAACTTTGAAAAATGTATTTTACTAAGTACTCAAAATATCCGTAGGGTCGTAAATTTATCCAGTTTAAGAAACTCTCCAAGAGAAAATACGAAACTGAATACAAAATTATTAATTGATTTTCATAATCCTATTATCCTTGGTGATACCTCCTATTATCCTTGGTATAATGCGATTCTAAAAACATAAACATTTCGAGCGAGATCACTATTGCTTTTGATCAACAAAATTCTCTTAAACTGCTTGCTTGATTGCTTTTTGTGTAATTTGATTTTGCTTATTTACATACATGAAAGGTAATAAGTATAGTAATAGGGATTACTAGAAATAAATCGACAAATGCAGTAATATTTACATACAGTTTATTAACAGTATATAGCTATGTGCTATTTATCGTACAAAAATGGCAAGAAAATACAAATTGGTTCACATTCATTATTTAATGTAATGACTAAGATTAGTAGTATATTAATAGATATGTCAGTTCCAACTTATATAAGTACTCAAAATGATAGATTGAGGATTGCATGGTAAAATGAAATATGTTGTAATTAGAATAGAAAGGTCACACGAATCAATAAATAACAATAACTATGCTTACAAATTAACTAGAACAAACACTGAGTCATACATGCATTCAGAATCACATATACGTTTGACACTTGGATATACGTCTACTTTAAAAGAATCGTCTAAAACCGTAACATTAGACTATTAGAAAGTTATTAATTATAGAGAATTTAAATTAATATTTATTTAGAATTAAATGATTATTGTTATTTATTTAATAATTCTCCTGAACCTCATAATTTTTGTGCCACCATAAGTTTCTGCCAGAGGGCTTATTTTCCGTGTACCTATAGTGTGTATATGGAGCTGATGGTGTTTTGGGCATGTTTATCTGCATGTAGCTTGATGCTTTAGGAATGATATTGTGAGTTGTTTGAGGGTACGATGCTCCGGTGAACTGAGGATTAGGGACTAAATTAGATGTGTATTCATTTTGAGTAAAAGTTGGTAACGTAGGCGGTAATGTAACGGGTTGAGTTCTAGTTGTATAAGGAAGCTGCACAGTGGTTTGCTTCGAATCCTGAATTCTTGCAAGTGGTATAAATTGCTGTTGTTGTTCGCAGACTGTTCCTTGTAAAAGAGTGTCCAAGCGAGCGGTATAAATTCTAAAGTTTATATCGCTGTAGTCTAACTCAGATTCTAGGAACACTGGCATCCTATCAGACATTACCCATACATTTTTGCCCTCGTCAATTTTCACATCACTTGGAAATACCAGTCCTACGTCATCTTTGTCAACAACCCCAACATTCTGTGGTTTCAGTGGAAGTGCACTATTCCAACATCCGATAGCATTTTGATCTATCAAACTGAATAGTTGCACTGCTGAATTATCCATTACTTTAGAAGTTGTATGGGTATCTGGACCACGAACCCCGACTACTTTAAAGTCCTTGTAAGAACCACTTACTTTAGACTCATCTCTTAAAATTCGAGTGGATACCGAAAATTCTGTGTGGCTTGATAATGGGGTAAAATATAATGTTCTGTATCCATCTAAGCCGATAGGTGATAACGTGATTCCGAAAATACCTTCAGCTCCCCATTGGAAATTCAAGCCAGCGATGTTGAAGTCTCCCACAAGAGGATCAGGCATAAAGTAGCTGTGGCTAAACCGCCAGGATTTGTTTTGTTCCCAAGAGTAAGCGATGAGTCCATAGCCAAGCTCGTCTGAGAAATAAGCGAAGGCGTCATCGCAGCTAGACCCTATGTCGACGGCAATGTTGGCGATGAATGTAGAGGGGACTATGTCTTCAGGTCGGAACACATATCTACGGATACGCTGGTCTGTTTTTAAGTCATAGACATTTAGAGCGTATGGGCACAGATTTGTAACATTGGGATCTGTAAAAGAAAAATTCAAGATTTTTATTAATTCAAATGGTTTTGAAGTTTCGTATTGTTACAAAATAGCTGTCGATAAACGGTTTTGCCGCTAAAGAAAACAGCAGGCATTATATCATTTGTCAAATACATCAGCACAGGCTGATGATGAGTTATTTGTCCCACCGAGGGGCATGAGAATACCTTCACTATGTTATAAGGTCTTATTCAACTTATTTAAATACGTTGTCCCAGTGCGAAATAATCAACCTCGGTGACATCTTTGAATTTCTTCGTAAGTATATGCAGGATACCTCACGATATTTTCGTTTACAATAAGGGCGTCAGATAAATGTACATGTGACATTCGAAAAACGAAAGACACATTGGCATCAGTACATGACGGGATCACCTATGGCATGATTTTATAACTAAATCAGTAATCGCAACACAACCGATGTGATTTTTTAGATATTTAGTGTTTTATATCTTTCGTCATTCGTATAACCGTAGCATATTTGTCAGTTTAATGGACCAGTATATAAATATTGGTCTATCAAACTAACAAATTGTATATAGATTCGATTATCTAATGCTTATAATTCTGATTTTCATATTCAAGTTACGTAATTCGAATACGATTGCGATTAATCGATGCGTTATATATTATCCATCTGATCCGATCCGATTGACAAATGTAGGGTAGAAAGTTGCCTTACAATGGACTTCATGGAATTTACTACTTACGAGTATATTTCATAAGCAAGGGATGTAAGTATACTAACCATATCCGTAAGTTCCGACATCCAAAACCCAAAGGCGGTCGCATTTGTCGGCTTTGATTCGGTAAACTGTATTTAATCCGCTCTCGCAGTTACCCAACTCGTTGCCTTGCCAACTTGGATAGGGGATCAATTTCGGAGACGGCTGATATGGAACGTCCAGAGGAATGTAGTTAAGAGTTGCAGGAATTCCTGGAAAATACGATTCAATAGTTAAAGTTAGATAATGAGAGTAAGTGTTATTTTGTTGTGAGTCATCTGTTGCGACCCACTGGATTTTAGATAGAAAAGTTACGAAACATTGTATTGCTTTTAGGCACTTATCGACAACAGGATCTCTAAAATGGGATCAATCTTAAGATATTGACTGTGATAGATGATCACTGTCACCACTTTGAGATGTATTCATTAATACACAAATTATATTAATATTAGTGTCGCACTGCTATTATTTTGCTGTATCATTTATTACTAGCTTGTGAGCATGTTCACATGGACTTAATTCAGATTAATACTATATTTGTTATCTACAGCTTCTTTTGATAAGTGATCTAACACAATAGAACCAGTATTTATTGAATACAACACTTAAACAATATTTCAATATTTCGAATACGTATATTTATAACATTTATTATTACGAAAACATAAAGTGTCGTGTCGTATGTTTATATTGTGTCTAAATTGAGTTATTTGAAAATGATGACACTTGTAAAAAATTTACGAGTTGATTGATTGGTATTCGTAATGGTGGGCTATTTTTTTCTGGCGTATGTGTTCTTATGGTTTGTAATTGTGGTTTCAGTCCAATGTAACTAGGCTTCTATTGAATAGGCTTTTATCATCAGGCGAGATATCTTAGCTAAGCGTAATAAAAAATAGTTGATGTACCCACAGATATACTTAGTATTACTAGTTCATATTCAGTATAAGAAAAAGATCTACTGCGCCGACCCCAGATAATGGGGAATGGGCAAGAGGATGATGATTCAGTATAAGAGTGATTTTCAAGTACAGAAATAATATTATAACATTTATGATGGAGAGAAATAAAATCACCATCACATGTTTTGGGTCATTCATTACATAAATATACGCAGTATTTTAGTAAGTAGATTGAAACTTCAAAATTAGATTCAAATTTATATGCTCAGTAAGAGAATTCCAAATTTAATGCAATAAAAGATGTTACTCGCGACTGCCCATGGCATTGATCGGCCTTTTTTTTTTTTTTTTTTTTTTTTTTGTTTCCCTGAGGAAAATGCATTAAATTGCATACCCCGGCTGTGGCGAGCCGGGGTTATGTGGGGCTCTCCTCCCAGAAGGGGGAGGCCTACCCACTAAAAACCTCAGGGATGGCCTTCCTCAGGCATGTAGGGAGCCCCTGGGAACAGGAAGCTTCTTCCGGGAACCCCCAGCCTCCGCTCCCCCGTCGACACAGGGGAGCCCTCCTCGGGGGAGGCTTACTACCTCCCCCGGTCTCCTCCACCGACGACGCCCCCCGGCCACGGAAGGGGCGTGGTCCATCCCGGGTCGCCGTAGCAGTCGCGACTTACTCGCGCCCGCCGGCGACCCGCGGCGGCGCCGCAGCTGTGCTACCGAGCCCGGCGCCGCCTTCTTCGAGCGGGATCGGCCATCTCCCGACCCCGCTCGGCGGCCTCCTTCTGGAGCATCACTGCCTCACAGAAGGAGGCCACAGCCCTCCAACCTCCCTCGTCCGCCAGCATTGCCGCAATCAATGCTGGCGGAGACAGATCTCGCCCGATCTCTGCGACCAAGACTCGGCGCTCGGAGGCCCACGCGGGGCACTCCGCCAGCGTATGCTGGGCCGAGTCGAGGTCGGATGCGCAGTGGTGACAATGCGTCGATCCCTCCCGTCCTATTCGACACAGATACTCACCGAAGCAGCCGTGCCCGGTGAGTATCTGAGTCAATCGGTAGGTGACCTCCTCCTTCCCGTGGAGCCAAGCTTCGAGGTGCGGGAGTACGGCACCGACGGCCCGCTGGCGCGCGCAGATCCGTAATTCGAGCTGCGCACGCCAGGCCGCCACAATCCGTCGGTGCCACTCCCGCTTAGGCACTTCGTGCGTGGGTTCCAGGGCGCTCCCTCCATCGCCCTCCCGGCCGACACGCCGCAGCATACGTCGCCGCGTACATGTCGGCCAGGATGTCGAATGGGGGGGAGCGTCCCAGAACCGTCGCCGCCTCGTACGAGATTGTACGGTAGCCTCGCACGATCCGTATGGCCATTATCCGCTGCAGGCTCCGTAGCAGAGCTCTGCAGCGGGGGGACCTCGCGCAGTCTTGCGACCACACGGGAGCCCCATACATGGCCACGGATCGCACGACGCCCTCGTATAGGCGGCGAACTCCATCTCTCGGTCCACCGAGATTGGGCAGCAGGCGATGCAATGCCCGCCACCCTTTTGGCTCGGGGACCAACCGCACGAAATGCTCCTCGAAGCTCCAGCGGCGGTCCAGGGTGAGGCCCAGGTACTTGATGTACGGCCCCACCGGGACCACCGCGTCACCCACCCGGATCCGGCAGCTGGGTGGTTCCCGGCGCCTCGGAAGGCCGTGGAACCATAGCGCCTCGGTTTTGTGAGGCGCTATTTCTAAACCCAGCCGGCGGATCGCCCGCACGACACATGTCACCCCAAGCTCGGCAAGCGTAAGCACCGGCCCGAAGTCGGCCCCAGTCGTAACGACGAGAGTGTCGTCAGCGTAGCAGACGACACTCACGCCGTCAGGAAGGCTGGTGCGAAGGACCGCGTCGTATGCGAGGTTCCATAGCAGGGGTCCCAACACCGACCCCTGCGGAACGCCGCATTCGACCCTCCTCGACGTTTCCATCCCGTCCCGTCCCATCACGCTGATCGTCCTGTCGCGCAGATAGTCCCCGACCACGGCCCGCAGGTAGGGAGGCAGCTCGTGGTATACGAGCGCCTCCCTAATGGCCTGCCAGGGGAGGGTGCCGAAGGCGTTGACGATGTCTAACGACACCGCCAACGCCACCCCCCCTGATCGGACTGCGGACCCCGACAGGGAACGAACACGCTGGACGGCGTCCAGCGTTGATCGTCCCCGCCGGAATCCAAATTGGCAGTCCGATAGGTCGGGACCCGCGCGCGACAGGTGCTCGCTGATACGAGCGGAGATAACCCTTTCGAAGAGTTTCCCCGCCTCGTTCAGCAAGCAGATCGGACGGAACGAAGACGGAACGTCGCCGGTCCTTCCTCCTTCCTGAGGAGCACCAGCCTGGCCGACTTCCAGTCGACGGGGAACACGCCCTCACGGAGACAGCTCGTGAAGAGCTGCCTCACCGTGCTCCCCAACGCCCTGAGCGCCAGCGCTAGCACCTTTCCCGGGCCCCATCTGGTCCCGGGGCAGCGCTGCGCGCAGAGAGCCGCGAAAGCATTGATCGGCCTACTAGATATAATTATGTAACTCGTAGATACGTAGATTTCTAGGGTAATTGCATACTTATGCTATAAATTCAAAGTTCCCTACATAAGTAATGAATATTTGATTAAAAGTTTCATATGAGTTTTCATATAGAAATAGTCTCATTATCTACTGATATTATTTCAAACCATTTATGCTTTTCACTCGATCATTTCAGTCAAGGATCACCCAAAACTGGACATAGGCCTCCTCCAATAGGGAGATCTACCATTTTGTTGGTGGGAAACGCTCGAGTCCCGTATATTTGTTCACCTCACCACAAACAGGTGAGGTTGGTATGAGTCATGTCAGGTAAATTATGAAACACCCCTTACGCCTATAAGAGATTTAACTTAAACATTGTAAATACATGCAAATATTTTTGCATTGCGCTCTCTCAGCACTTTTTTCTGAATAATTTATATTATTATTTTGTATTCAGTATTTTGATAAATACAATTGGTTAATTTGGAGTTAATTATTTTGAGAAGATATCAATCAACTGTCATTAGTATTTTTCTTTCTCCCATAGTTTAACAGTTCACGATAGACCACTTTAACAGTTCATGATCTCTGCAATGACAATAAGCTTAGGTGAATTTGAATAGACGATATAGTGAGCTTATGAGTTATTGCAAGTAATAATAGTATAATGTGAACTATATAAGAAAAACGATTTAATTTCTCACGAACTAATATAGATTAGAATCAAGGTGACAGTAACTGCATGTGGTGTGTCCTTAGGTGTATAGTGTGGGCGGCTTAAATTACACTTCATCATGGTGGCCCAGTTATGGTGTTAATAATGGCGTCAGCACGTTTCTTCAAAGAAGTAGGTCCGAATCAAAATTTTACAAACTTTTACATTTCTAATGTAAAAGCAAACAAACAATTAAGTTTTGTATGCTTGTTTTAATACTAAACAAATTTCAAGAAAATTATAATTTTGGTGTTCGTTTGTAGATAACATGAGTAATGTCTATTTTAGCTTAGGAAACTAAAGGACGAACAATACTGCACAATTTATGTTCGGATTGGTTAAGTTTCAAAGCATGGTGCTTTGAGTCCGAAATGAAATCCATGCGATCATACTGGAAGAAACCGTTGTTATGGTGGCAATAAGACTTAAAGTCATGAGTCTTATTCAAATTCAAAAATGTAAAACAAGTATTTTAGTTACTTTTTTGTAATTTAAATTAAGCCTTTACAAAGAAAATCTGAATTTGAAAATATTTATTATGTCACAAACTAGAAATCTTAGCGGTATTAACGTAACATTTGCGACTTTGTTACACCAGTTATTTTCTGACGTGTCATATTTGTGGATTTAGATTTCATAATGTGATGATTATCGTGAAAAGTGCCAATGTTTTTTCTTAACTGTAATTGAGCTTAACTTGTATAAATAAGCGAGAGTAATCTTACTGTCCCATTATTATTTTAATTGACATTTCTTGTGAGGTGTTAAGTCCGATGTACACACGGTTGTATGTCAGACTACACGATTTGTATGACCTTAAGAGTGATTCTATTCCTTACGTAATAAAAGCTGTTTTCATTGACCTTTTATTCTTATTTGACAATATTTTAATGAAATTTTTTGCTGACTTTACTTTATATAAAACATCTTGAATAATTTTAATATTCTTTTCTGAAGTAACAGACATACAACAGAGAGTCCTTTTGGTTCGTCGATTCGTCCAGTATGTTCTGGTGTAAAGGGTAAGATAGGTTAAGATATTACTGAGTTTTTTCCCTCGGGAGTGGAGAGGCTGAGAATCCTCACGGATACATAGTAAGCCTAATAACTGAATATCGTGTATTAGATAATAGTTCATTACTATATTTGTTGTTGTCAGATAATACTTTCACTACTTTATTTGTTTACTTACTCATTACCTAATTTACCATATTTACTATTTTATTTAATTACTAGCTTTCTGCCCGCGGCTTCGCCCGCGTGGATTTCGGGATTGGGTCTATAGAGGGTTAAAGGTATTATAGCTTTTGCCCACGGCTACATATGCGCGGAAGTCGGTTTATGGCGCGAAGGTTTTATCGTACTTCCCGTGGGACTATCCGTTTTTCCGAGATAAAAAATACCGCAAAACCTTGTTCAAGAATCACTCTATCTATTGATGAAAGTGCGTCGGGCTACATTAAATTTGTGGATTAGAATCTAAAAACTTTACATCTATATATCACAAATCGATAACGTCAACTATAGTGTATAATAACAATTTTATTTATTTAAATAAGCATTATTTACATACCATTTTAGCATTTTGTTGACTACGCTCGCATTGACGTTGATTTTTTAGTTACGATATGAACAGCTTGACATTGATTTTCTCCATTAAATGACTATCAATGCTTGATTGGATAATTTTTACTACCTGCATTTTAAACATTAGTTAGGTATTAGTAAGCCCGCTTTTTATGATAATATTTAATCAGTATCTGATAACCTCCATGTTGTATCGATCCCTGTCCAAAATAAACGACTAGTGACACTATTCCGTCAAGACGAAACCGGTGATGTGTAGTCTAATCGAAATCGTTTACCATAATTTTTACAATTTCCAAACTAAATATAAAGTTAAAGTTTTAATAATTATCTACGGCAAACAAAATGGTAATTGAATAGGCGACGCCATCTAAACGATTTTCTAAAACACTAGATTCTCTAAAAAATATTCTGTTGTTGTTATATATATTATTTAACTTTGAAATACCACGATAATATATCTTAGTTTCATATATAAAATACAGATCAATGTTAGTTTCACCGACATTATGCTGATCTTTCACACAGCTCTCGCGAGACGCCACCGTCTTAAAATTATAAATTATTGTTTTGTTTTTATGTTTTTATATGTTTTATTTTTGTACGTCTTCCCTATAACATTTATTTGCAATGTAAGTTGCGATATGTCTGCGACTATGGATAAAGAAATTGGAATAAATTATCTCACTAATTAAGTTAACAAAATCGTTATATAAATAAATTGATGTTATATAAATAATTAATAATTTGCATTTTAACCACAAATAATTAATTTAATTGAAATTGTGCGATGAATGAAAAATGTTTGCATAATTTCAGGCAGATTGCATCCTGAAAAGTTGCAAAATTAGAAATGTTAAAAGTAGACTTTACTAAGGCAAGTTTCCCAAGTGCATATCAGTCATATCATATCAATTATTGTCAATTCCATGATAGTTATTGAGAATTCTGCAACACCTCTCTTGTTCTGATACTTTTGCAACGGATTGAGAGATTTGAAGCTTTCCTTAATCAATACTTTACATTTTATGAAAAAAAAAACTCTATAAGGAAGAAAGAATCGCATGATATACTTGAATTATCAAAATGTAATTGGTCTCTAAGATCAGTTCAGAGTGTTAAGAGGAAAATAAATATTTTAATCAATCATGTAGATATAATCAAAAAGTTACAGCTGTTATGTTATTATTACAGTTATTTCCAGTCTAAACGGGTTTGGAATTTTAAACGACAAGGAAATCAATTTTGTTAAAATGTTCATATTATTATAACAAAGAATTCTGAATAGATTACCTTTACTAATATATGAATAACAATTAATAGTATATATTATTTAATATTGTATATTATAGTCGGTGCATACAAATGTTTCTTGTAAATTTTTTCAATTTAATTTTGAAGGAAAATAATGAATAATTATCACAGCTCACACGACTCCATTGGGCAGCATGAGCATGATGAGGAGCATAAGGATAGGGTCAGCGTGATAAAGCTTTAGACGACCAACGCTGGTCAGCACAGATTGTAGGACTTCATATATATGTATATTTCAACTAGTGGACCCAATAGACTTCAAAAAGTCATGTCTCTTCAAAACATCCTGTCAATAAGATTTGTAAAGTGGCAGTTTTTTGTTCCTACTTAAAATGACATATGATGATATTAAATTTGTTTGACAGAACTAACGTCACTTTTTTGTCTTCGATTGTTTTTGATACAAATTGTTTGTATATGGGAGTATAGAAAGATGTTGATTTTACACTTTTTTAAGTTTTATTTTAAATTTTATCTACGTACAAACCTTCTCTGGACTTCCACGAATAATTCAAGACCAAAATTAGCCAAACGGGTAAAGGCATTGTTGAGTTATAACATTACAACGAAAAGTGGCATTGATTTTTATATATATAGATTTCTTGAGTGTTTTTAGGTTTACAAGTACATATATTAAATAACGTATTGATATAAATATACGTTGCGAGTCTCGATTAGATGACCAGGGCCCATTTTAATTTCGATAATGCAAATCCAACAGTGCCTTCGTCTAAAATGATGATAGCGATGACTTCTTTGTTGAAGACGAATGTCTTATTACAAATGTGTTATTAATAGTTTGCGGTGTGTTAATTTAGAATCTAAGCCGTGCTAGTATTTATACAGAATGTATATTTAATTAATAAATATTATTATTATTATGACTGATGAAAACGGATGTTCTTGTTTTAAAATTAGTATAATTTACTTGAATGTTGCAAGAGAGGTTTGTCAATTTGCACTACATGAGTAAGTTGTTTAAGACATCAAGAAACAAACTGACAGTTAAATGCAATGCCCACCTATCATTGACCAATTATCCACTGTCATTTAGTCCTCATTCTAAATGTTAGTTTGATTAATCCAATTTATAATCAAACTATGTATATACAAAATATATATAAAATAGTCTAGAAATTGTTGTAAAAATAAAGAATTTTTTAATTAATTAGCAATAGTGTAATCGATTTTCAATTTACTATTGGATGCTGAAGCACCGCGATCAGTCTGGGTATCTGCGAAATACGAGGACAGTGGGAATAGTAGGAAGAAAGGTGTGATATATGTATTTGACGACCTCCATAGTCGAGTGGATAATACACCGGTTTCAAGGTGTCGCCATCCCTGAGGTCCCGGGTTCGAATCCCGGTGGGGGCAGATGTTTGTGTGATGAATGCGAGCATTTGTACCTCAGTCATGGTTGTTGATATATATTTCAATAAAAATTATTTATATATGTATAATCCGTTACCCTAGATCCCATAGCACAAGCCTTATAGAGCTTAGTTTGGGCTAGGCTAATTGGTGTAAGTGTAACAAATATTTATTTATTTATTTATTTATTTATTTATATAGTATTATAGTAATATATTAACAAATGATTCATATAATAAGGCTTTCAAAACAACTTTCTTTCTTTGTGTAACGTAATGCAGAACTTTGGGTTTTGATGACGATATAGAGCTTGAAATTTTTCCTAAACTTCTAATATTTTATTTCACTGTTATTTTTTATGCTAACTTGATATTTCAAAAATTAAAATTTTATGTAATTGAAGTCTACTTATTACTAAAGTATCAATGCAGATCATCAAAAAACCCGTACATTTTCCTTGATGTCATAATAGTCAACGGGCAATGAGTTTAATTAATAACGAACAAACACAACAATTACTAAGTTGAAAAAAAGTGGTAAAAAACATGTTGAAAAAAATATTTTTTTCTTAAATTTTAGTTAATAACGGTTTAATATACCCATAGATGTAAACACTTACGTCTTCGTAGCACGACTTTTTGTTTTATACGCATAAAAAAACTTCCGGAATAATAAATAAATATACTGGTTTTCATTTAATAGACGAAATACAGAATCGAAGAAACACAAAAATAATTAAAAACTTGGTTAATCTATCAGTGACGTTACGAACAGGTCCTTTTTAACTCAAAAAAATCTGTGATATTATTTTAGTTTCATAAATTATTATTATAAAGTTTTTGCAATGTACAGGAGACTTCAAACTTATACTAAAGTTTCAAAAACATCGCTTAATTCCTTAGTATAGCTTCAAATTTTGACATTAAGAAGTATTATTAAAATACTTAACAGCATCAACGTCTTTATGGCTTACCTACCGGTAGAATTGTGGTTGAAGAAGCACTGTGCTTCTCGATTTTTGAATTTAACTTGTATCGATACCGACATATCAAGCTGTATCACAATATGTGATTTTTCTTAATTGATCTTATTCGATCCCTACGCTTTCTTTATTAAGTGGAAAATTGGTTACAGGAATTTTACAGATTTTGGATGGTTTGATTTGCTATTGCCCGTAAAATACTTTAAAACATCGACGTCTTTATGGGTTACCTACCGGGAGGGTCGTGGTTGAAGAAGCAATGTGCTTCTCGATTTTAGAATTTAACTTGTACCGATACCGACATATCAAGCTGTATCACAATATGTGATTTTTCTTAATTGATCTTGTTCGATCCCTACGCTTTCTTTATTAAGTTGAAAATTGGTTACAGGAATTTTAAAGATTTTGGATGGTTTGATTTGCTATTGCCCGTAAAATACTTTAAAACATCGACGTCTTTATGGGTTACCTACCGGGAGAGTCGTGGTTGAAGAAGCAATGTGCTTCTCGATTTTAGAATTTAACTTGTAACGATACCGACATATCAAGCTGTATCACAATATGTGATTTTTCTTAATTGATCTTGTTCGATCCTTACGCTTTCTTTATTAAGTTGAAAATTGGTTACAGGAATTTTACAGATTTTGGATGGTTTGATTTGCTATTGCCCGTAAAATACTTAAAAACATCGACGTCTTTATGGGTTACCTACCGGGAGAGTCTGGTTGAAGAAGCAATGTGCTTCTCGATTTTAGAATTTAACTTGTACCGATACCGACATATCAAGCTGTACCGACATATCACAATATGTGATTTTTCTTAATTGATCTTGTTCGATCCCTACGCTTTCTTTATTAAGTTGAAAATTGGTTACAGGAATTTTACAGATTTTGGATGGTTTGATTTGCTATTTACATTGCCCGTATTTATATTGCCCGTACATTTACCCGATGCTCTTACGGCAAAGGAAGATATCGTGAGGTATGCATACACCTGCGAAGAATTGAGATTCTTTGAGGTGGTTAATTAACCTAACCTCATATCGAGCGGCGAAGTAGCGTTGCCATAATTTATGCATTACATGCATTGCTCAATTCGCGTCCTAATCTAACCTGCGTTATAAAACCGGAAAGTTGGAAAGGGCTTTAACTGAACTATTTTCTTAACATAACATTGACCCCGTTGTGATTGTTTCATTCGATTACGTGAATAGAAGGCCTTATTTGATACACATACATAACGGCTACAATTTGTTAATCGTACCGCTATCTTGTACGACGTCATCCTTCAATTAAGCTTTCGAATCTAGTGTAAATACCAATAGAAAAAAATCACGGACTACTAAAAATACGAATGAATATTTATTTATGTTAATATGAATGTTTATTATTTTAGTAAAATTTGGATTTTGCAGGTTTGCCGCAAATCTTATATATAAAAATGAATCGCAAAATGTGTTGGTAAGCGCATAACTCAACAATGCCTTTACCGATTTGGCTAATTTTGGAATTATTCGTAGAAGTCCAGAGAAGAGTACGTAGAGAAAATAAAAAAATAAAATTTAAAAAAGTGTAAAGTCAATATTTTTATACAAACAATTTGTATTAATACTTAAAAGCCAATTTGAACCTTTGGCAAGACAAAAAAGTGACGTTAGTTCTGTCAAACAAATTTTATGTCATCATATGTCATTTCAAGTAGGAACAAAAAACTGCCACTTTACAAATCTTTTTGACAGGACGGAGTCTGTCGGGTCCGCTAGTACTAAATAATTATAAGCTAGGAAGGTATGTTTGGATCGTAGTAAGTGGAAAACAATTATCTCTGCCTATCCACAGGGAAATATCTCTTCGCCTATACCGGAATGCCTTCAAAAGTCTTCAACCAGTGCATCCTACCGGTTATGACTTGCGGCGCCGAAACGTGGACATTAACGGTCGGGTTAGTCCACAAATTTAAAGTCGCGCAGCGGGCTATGGAGCGAGCTATACTCGGAGTTTCTTTGAAGGATCGAATTCGTAATGAGGTCATTCGACAAAGAACCAGAGTAACCGACATAGCTCGCAAAATAAGCTCGCTGAAGTGGCAATGGGCTGGCCACGTTTGCCGAAGGACTGATAGCCGATGGAGCAGACGAGTCCTTGAATGGAGACCGCGACTCGGCAACCGTAAGGTAGGACGCCCCCCCGCCAGGTGGACTGACGACCTGAAGAAGGTCGCTGGAGGGGACTGGATGCGGAAGGCCGAGGACCGGGTGTTGTGGCGCAAATTGGGAGAGGCCTATGTCCAGCAGTGGACTATGATTGGCTAAGTGATTGATTGATCCACAGGGAAAGAGGTGTGAGTTAGAACCTGCGTCTTTAGCAAATTTCATTGATGTCATAGCCGAGAACTTTTTACACCTATCTACTAACGTAGCGCCTACAGTTATGTAGGCGCTTGTGGAATATAAAAATAAATAGATTTTCGATAAGTTTGCATTCCAACAAGAAAAGCCAATTTTACATCTGTTGTTATAGCTTCGTAGATGCGGCAGACACGTAATATCATTAAATTAATGGCATACAAGGTAATTACTAGGACTACCGTAATTTGTAATGAAGCCTTATGTCATAATTGTTTTATAACGATGAACAAAATTGATTAGCGATCTGCTGTCTTATTTTTTCATCTTAATGTTCCAATCTTACATGTTCCGAATATTCGTAAAGTTTGTATCGTTTTTCGTTTGTGATTTTCCCTTTTCTATGAAAACAAATGATAAATTAATAAAAAAGATTTTTCGCAAATCTAAAAGACTAAAAGTATCCTGATCGAAAGTTGACGCAGTATCGTAACATAATAAAAGGTTTAGGATAGGTACTTGGTGACTTTATTGGTCGTGGTATCCTTTTTGCGTTGTTAATCAAAAACGCACATTTTTGAATAAATAGTTTTTTTCGTATGTAGTCTATATGCTTTATTGTCGATGAATTAATTCTATCGGAATGAATACTTGCTGAATGTTCGGTGCGGTTACGGATTACGCATACATTTCACAACCAGTTATTTTAATCATCGGAACCGACTATTAGAGTTTTAAATAACCATTCATGTCGCGTCCCATCCCATTAAGAAATGGGAAGATCGCAATTATATCGTACATAAATCTGTCTTACTAGATAGTAGACCAATTTCTGTGGAACATAGAAATCTTTCTACACACATCTTATTTGACCAGTTTCATTACATATGTTTACGTATTTATCAGTCATAATCAGTGTAACTATATTAATGAAACTAGAAATAACAACTGCACGATATCTTTGATATTACATGAAATAGTTCCAAAAAACAATCAAAATAATATCGGATATAAAAATAAAATATATATATAATATAAATATTTACTAAAACAGTGCTACGAGACGTCGCGTCATGTGTTAACACGTATGGGTGAAATTCAACTTACCAGGACGCCATCTTGGGACGCTTACGAATAGCTTATTCCGCCAGCGCTCGATCCCGACTGGTAGAGCGTTTTCAGGAATTAGGGCGTCTGTGGCAATGGCCTGTTGTCTTGAGTACTCGTCGGGGTAGTTCCAATCCATTACATTCCAAGAGAACATTTCTTCCAATTTGACAGCCGCAGAGGCGAAGGGTAAGCACAGAATCAGGAGTTGCCACGCCATCCTACGACCAAATTCAAAGGTTACAAATTTTAACACCTTAATTAAAACACTTGTTGTCTTTATAACAATGCTATTGGTATTGTTGTTCTGTTAATGAACTAAAATAATCAGTTCATATATAATCTAAGGTACTGTTGTGTGCACATCGAAAATTTATACGATTTCCGTTTTTAAAAACATGTTAAATTTATTATTTTCTGATAAACACACCATTAAAAAAATTTTATTTTGATTATTTTTGAACAGTGTACATTACAAAAATATTAAATTAAGTAATTAGTGAGCAATACGCATTTTTAAAAATTTGTTTAATATTATTACGAATTAAGGTTAAAACTGTTATTTTAGTATATAAAAAAATATATATATAAATTGAAGAAAAAACCAATTACACATTATTTATAAAATATCTTACTGATTCTTAAATACTAATAAACAACAACTTTAGACACTATTCACTGAATATAATAATAACATATTTTTTTATTATCACTTCTTAAAAACACATACTTAATTATTTTCCGTCAATGGCGAGTGGACAAGATCTAGAGTTAAACTAAATTTTGCGGTGGCTACTGCCACTTTATAACCGCACGTGCATCTCCTACCATCAGTGCGAGGACCAGTATATAACAAATATTATACCAGCTAAATCAAAGCTATCTTAAAATAGATTTGGGCTTGAATTATTTTAAATAATTTACGTACAAGTATACGTCATTAATGACCGTCACTACAATCTAGGCTTCTTGTGGGTTACTATGTCATATTACAGTTTTATATTTTCTTTTAAAATTCTCACTGCAACTTTACATTATAGTTTGAAAATTTACAGGCTATATATTGCGTAATTTCATCTATAGTTGAGCTGATATTCAACTAGGGTTGGAAAAATAGTTTGCGCAGTACAAAACTGATCTATCATTTTAAAAATGTGACCTATGCGGTCATAAATCAGAAGTTTAACATAAATTATGATCACATTAATGTTGTGTGTAAATGTACAAAACATACACTTTAAAAAAGTAATTACAGTGAAGACTAAAGTTGATTATAATAGTTTATCAAGAAAATTTGTTGTTTACCTGCTTAAAATAAAAATAAAAAAGTGTTAAAATAAAATGCATGACTTTTATAGAATACTATGCGACGTAGATGTTACTGATGACGTGTTGCAGGCTCATCTATCTAATTATGAATCTTCAGAATAATGTTTTATAACAAATTTGTAACAATTTAATAACAAATTGTTATATATTTTTTTTTATTCTTACCAATTTATTTTTATATCGATTTTATCAAATGTATATAATTAAATAATGACGAATGTTAAATAAATAAAACCGACAGTGTAAATTGGTGGCAAAGATTTATCTACTTAGGGAAAGTAGATGACCATGATTATTATTTTAACAGATATATGTTAGTGGTAATTAGGTATTTAATTGTATATTCACACGTTAAAATTCAACAATATGATGTGTAGCTTTCGTTATGACGTAGACGGACGTTTGAAATTGGTATTTAATTATGGAAAAAGAATTTGTTTAGTGGCTGTTAAAATTTTGATACACCAAAGGTTCACCGGTTACTGTAGCTACAATATAATGTACAACATTTTGCAATCAATTGAATTGCTTGCGAACTGTGTCTCTAGTTCATTGTTGCTAATAGCTTATTTCTATCAGTGAAAGTACTACATTTCTACCAATGATTTGATCACTTAGGAGCATTGACACCTTTTGTTTTACACAGAATACGGTTTTTGTGTTTTACGATTTGCTCATGACAGTAGCAATAAATATTTTTTCTACATACATTTCTTAAACCTTGATGATAATTATAATGGAACATTATAAGTAAATAGCACTAACTAATTTGTATCAATGTCAGATGCAGATAGCATAGATTCCAAGCAGGTTTTAGCTTTGTAGTTTTCTACATCCTTTTTATAAATACTCTGTAATTTATATGAATTCATAAATAGTAGAACTAAATAATCAACATAATGCAAAAACTTGGCATCATCTATGCTTGTAATTGCGTTTTTTCCTACGGGGAGAGAAAAAAAGTAGAAAATAGTAAACAGCTAGGTTATTTTGAACTTATACTGACATATCTCTTCAGAATTACATTAGGTATTCAGGCTTTATCTGATGATGCCCACACCCTTAGCAGAGTGCAGTGCTAGAATAGGTTAGGTGAGGTAGTTTACTTAAGTTTATACGTCACTTCCTTTCTAATTTCTTTTGATTTGGAACGTAAATTGTAGTCTCGATCGTTTTTCTTATTCGATCTTTTAACTGTCATTCAGATGGCAACTCTCCTGTTGAACTGATATGATTCTGAAATAGTGTTTATCCTGTTATGATATATCACAGGTTTTTGTGTTTCAATTGATTTACTAAGTGTCAATAAAGTTGAAAATATAAATGACTACCAAAATTTTTCCCCTAAATATATTAAAATTGAAGGAAGTATTATAAAAAATGTATTTCCATTATTGTTTAGCATGGAACTGGATTTACCCTTAATGGGGAAAACATGGTTAGTAAGGTCGCGTTACGGTAAAAAATCGATAAATCAGAAGAGCATTCTTTTGTGATTTTATGTCAAATATTTACATAGAGAATAGTAGTATGACGTAATACTATCGAAACAGAACAAGTCCTGTCAATTGTAATTGTAAGAGTAGCATATATATATATATATACGAGTATATACAGGGTTACAGGTTAAGTCGATGCAAATCCTTTAAGGGGTTAAAGTTTGCATTATTTTTGACTGATTTGACTATATGGTATGGTACCCTAAACTTAACCGTTCTCAAGTTTTTGGACATTGAAGATTCTTTATAAAAATATCATTTTTTTTGTCTAATGTCCCCTTTTTTTTATGTTTTATGCTTGTAATTTGTTTGTTGTTGCTTTTTTTGTATAATAGATTACTAGATTAATATTTAAAACAACAAAATTGCAAGTATTTGTGCCAACTTGTGTCTAGCCACTCTCTGACACTTCTTTTGTAGTGCGCGGGACATCCGTCGTGTTGGAACCACATGTCTCGTATAAGTTAAGTGGTATATCTTCGAGTAAATTAGATAAATCTTGTCTCAAAAAGTTTTCATAAGTTTCTCCGTTCAAATGTTCCGGAAGAAAGTAAGGCCCAATTAAATAATTGGAAAAAAGATGGATGTTAATAATTATTTTAACAATCAATCGTCTACTGCGGCGTAGTTGGCACAAATACTTGCAATTTTGTTATGTTAAATAATAAATCTAGTAATCTATTATACAAAAACAGCAACAACAAACAAATTACAAGCATAAAACATAAAAAAGGGGATATTAGACAAAAAAAATGATATTTTTAAAAAAAGTCTTCAATGTTTAAAAACTTGAGAACGGTTAAGTTTAGGGTACCATACCTTATAGTCAAATCAGTCAGAAATGATGCAAACTTTAACCCTTTAAAGGATTTGCATCGACTTAACCTGTAACCCTATATATATATATATATAATATATATATATATAATATTGTTTTATAAACTGTATACATACATTATTAATCATATTCACATCTATGTACACATTTTTACATAATTTCTTTAGTTTCCTAATATTAAATTAACGTGAATTATGTATACATATTTCCAAACATTTGATAAACACGTTATTTATAAATGACAATTTTTCGGATTTAAGTTGTCTGCAACATTCAGTTCCTCTAGTAATATTACTCGAGTTTAGGTTTTTTGCTGATTGATAATGGAAATTATGATTCAAACTATTATTTTATTCACAATTTATTGTACTTAGGTCATATTAATAGATTATCGTGAGCTTAACATAAAGCTTAACTTACGAGTATTGCATAGAGTTGGCCGACCTGAAACCTTACGCCATCAGCGCTAGAATACATATTGACAGTTCTAAGGAACTTAAATTTAAATTGAAACTATCTGTTATCTGGTTTATTTTATTCCATTTTACGCTCTCATTAGACACTTCATTCCAAGTAAAACGTTAACTTGCAAGATTAATTGCAAGATGGCTCCGCTTAAAACTTTGAGAATAGATCAGGTTGTATGATATATGGGAGAATAGTAAATATTTTCGTAAATATTCAGATGAATGTTAATTTACTCGAGTGAATGAAAGATATCACTAAATAAAGTTGTTTGTAGAGAGATTTTGGCAATAAAGCAATTTTTATATTAATTTAAGAGTAAATTATAATCAGAATGAATAATTAACGACCATATTTCCTCAACTATTAATTATTCATGACACATTACCTGTCAATTTAACGATAATGATAATGGGTTGCAATGTATTAGATAATTAATATACTCTGATTCTGTTGTGTCTATGGCCTTTGTTCGCGTGTTTTTATTAATGATTGTGGTAATAAGTGACATACAATGATCTAAAGCAAATACTTGTAAAAGTGAATATGTTGGTAATAAATTTTTAACAGAGAATAGAATACACACCGGAAAGTAAATTGCTGCAGTCACCTATAGTATATGTGGTTCCTGCGACATTCGTAGTCTGCAACACTATTAAGAACCGCAGTATAAATAAGTTATGACTAGTGATGTGCCGGACCGTCAAAAATCTAGATCCGCGGATACAGATCTGAATACAGATATTTGGTGTGAAGATCCGCAGATACGGATACGGATACGGATCTTAACTTTCTTACACAATCGATGTCGGAGCGCGCGATCTTAAGTTGAAACATGATTCGACTTGCATTGCTCGGCGGGTCTTCTTTTGTTTTGTTTTACTTTAATGTCACACTGGGTGGCACAGATAACACTTGTGCTTGGTATTGGTACATGATTTAAAAAAAATGTCTACAAAGAAGTTTAGTAGTGTAATATGGAATTATTTTATGATAATAAATGATGAATGTGCAAAGTGTAAAACTTGTGATGGACAGTATTCTCGTAAGGGTAAAGGCTCAACTTCCTTAAAAAATCATTTACACAGAAAACATCCTCAAGTCATTCCTGCCAAATAGATCCGTAAAAGATCCGCCAAAAAGTACCGGATACGGATACGAATCTTTCTTCTGCCTCGGATATCCGCGGATATAGATACGGATATCCGGCACATCACTAGTTATGACATAAGATGAAAAAATACAGTACCCAGGAATTTCACTACCATATCTTGTCTTTCAAACAGAAACATGTTATTATTTATTAAGGTACATTTTTTTTCGAGAAGAAATGCGTGAAATTGCACTGTACCCGTCCGTTGGCTAAACTGCCGGCGCGAGTGGGGCTCTTCTATAAGAAGATTCCAGAATGTCAAGGCCTATCCACTAAAACCCCCGGTGCTCTCTTTGGGTACGTGTGGTAGGATTCACATTGCAATGCCACTACACACGTTTATTTATAATGGTACAAGTTATTTCGCAACCTTATGGATAATAATATTAATTTTGCAAAAAAAAACGACTTTGTTGTTAGACTATTTTATTTGAAATAAATTGTCAGTTAACATATTTTTCTTTAATTAATAAAAGAATATAAACCATCAATAAATATAAAATACTTTTTTATTTTATGTAACTTGTCTGACAATAGAATTTTATTTAATTAAGAAAAATAACATAACATAATATGCCAGTAATATTACACATATCTTTAAAGATATAATTATGTTGTGTGGTTTCAGGGGTGTGTGTAACTGATTACCCTTTTTGTCGTGAAACAAATAGCAGTAATTTTGATAGTCCTATATACTACATATTAATTTAGACGTTGTGTTGCTGTGGTACATCCTCAAGCTATCAGGGAAATATTTACGGTGGATGCAAAGAGGTATCATCACGATCCACTTGTAATTACTATACCGGGTGTCTCATTCAAATCGGTCAGTATGGGAAAGTCTGAAACTATAAGACATACGAAGATCTGTTCTGAGGAACCATGTCATCGATTTTAATAACAAGAAAAACTGCATTCACACATTTTAAAAATCATCTGTACTCCGTTCGGGAATCGAACCCGATTGTTTTGTAAAAACAACCTACACTATTTCTATTTAGATATCGATTATGTAGGTCTTAAGCAGTAAATGTCTCTATGAAACATGATGTCTAAAATGAATAAAATGCATTGTTGCCAAGAGACGTTGCCATTTTCGCCCTACTAAATGGCCCACAAGGTCGCCCGATTTAACGCCTCTGGACTATTTCTTGTGGGGATACGTTAAGGATGAAGTGTACAAAACAACCTAAAAGTTGCCATAGAGACAATTTTAACGCAAATTCACCACATGAAGATACAAAATGCAATCATAAGATCGTTACCTAAACGTGTTGAATATTGTATTGAAAAAGGCGGCGGTCACTTCGAGCACCTACTAAAATAAAATAAAGTATGTGAAAACAATGCATTTTATTCATTTTAGACATCATGTTTCATAGAGACATTTACTGCTTAAGACCTACACAATCGATATCTAAATAGAAATAGTGTAGGTTTTTTTTCATAACAATCGGGTTCGATTCCCTAACGGAGTACAGATGATTTTTAAAATGTATGAATGCAGTTTTTCTTGTTATTAAAATCGATGACATGGTTCCTCAGAACAGATCTTCGTATGTCTTATAGTTTCAGACTTTCCCATACTGACCGATTTGAATGAGACACCCTGTATATAAGTATTATATATGTGGCTCCATGCAAATATGAAATCTCAATGGGACAGTAGTTTTAAGAGTAGGTATTGAACATTATAAACCACTTATTTCAGCTTCGGAAATAGGTAAAATAGAGTTCAAATTATGTTATCGAAGGAAATTGTAGTATGAGATCATATATATAATTAATTAAATGATATCGAATTCACTATTTCATTAATTCGTAACTGAATGCCTATGAAAGGCAACGTAGAATATGAATCGTATAGTAGAGTAGTACGAATTAACGACTCATTTCAAGTTAATAGGAAGGTCTAATTTTATTTAGTTGCAAGCCAGCGATCGTAAGCGTCCATATGACTATAATATTGTTATTACGAAATTCTTGCTGCCTCGTTGTTTTCTTTTAATCACACACAATGTTGTATGTTAAAGTCAAAACATCAATCAGCATTTTTACATAAAGTAGTATAGGTAAATTATAATAGGTTAAACTTGTTTGTTCAATCTCTTTTTCAAAAGCACTTAATTTACAAAATATGCATTGATCAATACTAAAACATAAATAATAATAAAAATTAAATAAACACTATTTATTTAGCATTTCAGATGTACTCAGGGCTGGATCCCAGGATTTGTAGCTATTACGGGTTTTATACTTTTTATTATTACATATATATAATTTTTTTTGTATAATATCTATTTGTGATGAGATCATGCTGTGTACACTTTGTTTGGATGGCAGTCTAGTCATTCTGTTTTGTGATGTATATATATTGTTGTTAGGATTGTCATCTGTTTGTGCACCTTTTCTTAAATAAATTAAATAAATAAATAAATATTTATTTAGGACAACTAACACGACATACACTATTTAAAAGTAATTGTTTTTTTTTATATGACGACGGTGGCAGATTTACGGTCTATACTTCATGGTAATTAATCACCTTGTGCTATGGCCACCAACACCATAGAAATCAAAAGCGCCTTGTTGATCATATTAAAACCTATTTACTGCTGTCTTAAAGAACCCGATAGCTATTTATCCAACAAATAAGAACAAACCACAACTATGGTTAATGCGAGGGCAGTGAATATCCCGGTGAGTAACCAACGATTAAAAACAATTCTGTATACTTGTATATGTAAAAATGCTTATTTATGTTTTGCCTTCAAAGCCATAGTCTTTTACTCGAACTAAGTTCAAGAAACAACGAGGACCGAAGCTCTTAGAATCTGAGTGATATTTGCTCTTAATTTCACACTATGTATACATATATATAATTTTTTTCTTTGTTTGAATATTACAAGAAGACTACTTAACAATTAACTGAAACTATGAACAATGAATTGTATAGATTATTACTGAAACGACATAAACTAGACGAATGTCGCATTATCATTGCAATAATGAAAATTTTATGAGAACCATATAAACATTAGGTCGTAACTTCTTTAATTTGTTGGGTTAACCTACATTGTTTCATAATTGCCGAAAGCTATTAGAATTGAATAAGATTAATTTAATTAAATTAAAATCACCACATAATAAAGTAATGGAGATAATTCAATTTAAATTAGTTTATTATACTGCATCATTTTACATATGAGCAAACAAACATATTTCTAAAATTTTAATAAAAAATCATAATTAAAATCTTGAGTAGTGGCAGCAACGTATAACGGCGCGGGTTTTACAAATGCTTATACATTTGTCCAAGTTTCCTCGATGACATCATATAACATAATCAAGCCGTGAGGCGTAGTCGTAGTCAATGATAATAGATCACGATATTTCGATTTTCCCTAATAATTACTAACCTTTTGGTTTTTCATTCAAAAGTTACAGATGATCTAATACTGGAATCACATAGGTGAAACCTAATTTTTAAAGAACTTTTAACCTTTGTACCAATTACGTCAATATCACATACGTACTATAATAATTAGTCTTATTGAAGTTTATGTCAAAAGAACTAAAGCTATTTATCTATGCTACTATTATACTATTATTGCTAATATTATGGGCGACTATACATTTATTTGGCGCTCGCTCCTACGGTAAAGAAAAATATTTTAAGGCAACTTGCATATAACTGTAAAGAAACTTATAATTTCATTTAACACACAATAATCCTGTGTAAAACACGATGATCCGCACTGGCCAGGAGACCTATTTTTGAATTACGAATGCGATTTCGAAATCACCGATGGCTAAATAGTCAGCGGTGACTTTGAGATCACGGATTCCTAAACATCCAATTTTTGAAAGTCGATCGCAGAGCTGCCAACATAGATAAAGTACACAAATAAATGTAAGAAATGTAAGAGTTCGGTTTCACGCAGAATGTAGCTGCTGCCGGTTATTGCCGGCTTATCTATTATGGTTATATATATATATATATATATATATATATATATATATATTATATATATATATTATATATATATATATATATATATATATATATATATATATATATATGTATATATATGCACTTATGAGACTAGACTAGACTGAAAATCAACACAACAACTTCAGACTTGACAATATCGCTCATCCAAAAGTTTTTGCGATTTTTTAGGAGAGCGTTTTAAAAGTTTGACATCGAAAATATTGTGTATTTCCAATCATTCTATCGATATATTTTAATAGTTATGTTGTACTACTTTATTAACAATAATATTACATAAAAAGTTTGCGAGAAACCTCAAGATAATTATTAAAAAATACCAAATGAAACAAACCGGACGTACATTTATCACATTTTGTAATTTAAATATTACAATTATGACATTATACCAGGTTTGGATATGGGAATAAATCATGAATTTAAACTACATAATTCTTAATTTGTTTTATTTTTATAATACATTTTATGAACTTGAAACGTAAACTTTTTCATAAGCTTAACTAATTTTTTTTTATAAAAATCTTGACATAAGAAAACAAAAATAAACTGTTATTAAACAATTGTAAGTAAATAATAAACGACAGTGACTCTCTCTGTCGGAAACTAATGGAACAAAAATTCTATCGTTTTTACCACAGATAAAACGTGCAAAACACGAAGTTATGGTATCCAAAACTCATTTTCGACTTTTTGGTAATTATGTCAATATTTTTTTGGATGAGCGATATGTTCTCCAAACAAAACACAGACAACATTTACATAAGTATGACTTGATTACGAGTGGGTGAGGGCACTCGTAATGAAATCACACCTGTGACTAAGGTAGTCACATCAGTGATATTCAAAAATAAGAATTATTGAAAATCGGTGATTATTAGTCACAACGGTGATTTCGAAGTCGCATTCGTAATTCAAAAATAGGTCTCCTGGTGTGTTTTTCTAAAGCATTATAACACCCTATGTTAGGGTGGGTTCATACACATCGGTAGGATTCCTTTCAAAACAAAACGAATCAAATTGTCTACTCGTATGTCATGACACTAAATGGTCAAGAATCCGGGTAATTAAGGACATATTTCTTGTTCACAAGTTTGACTGGGCGTGTCCAAAAATTACACGGTCGGGTAACTAACATGCACGGCGGAGCACGCGATACGTAAATGCTTTCGTAATTATGCACTGACAATGTTATTATCACGTATAAGGCTTTGCTAATTGCACTAAAATAAATACATAAGAGTTTTTTCCAATATGATAAACGTTACCATTGTGTTAAAATTTTAAATAAATAACATAATTCTCTTATATTATTATAATTTATATAGTCCAGTTGCTATTTTTATATTTAGAATTGAATAAATATAGACTTACACCTATTTGTGTTTAAAATTGCAATTTTAAAGTGTGATAAATTGAAAATCTTATATGTATATAAACTATTGGAGGTAAATGAAATAAAATTTTTACTTTTAGTGTTAAATATTAATAATTAGTCCTAATAAAGGTAGACGAATTGGTATTTAGCAAATAGGTTTAAATGTTGATTTACAAAATGAACGGGAGTTCACAACTTTATGAAAATGACCACAGTTTCTATTTGATTTTAAGAAAATCTATCTGTTAATTATTATTAGATGAATATTTAATATAATTATCGATAAATATAATAAATATTTACCAAGAAATGTGGATTCTTATTTGTTTCTATTACTGGAGACCATAAAAGTTACATTTCCCGCTACATTGTCTATTGTATTTTTAAATTTCAAAATAAATATTAATACGGTAATAAACGGATGATCCATCTTCTCGAAGTACTGGCTCGTTACCTATAGGCAAGACTTTGGCGATGACCAGACACCGCTGATCCTGACCCAAAGAGTTTGTTCGATTAACAGCAAGTTAGAAACCACAGCAATAACTTTGTTGTGGTAACAGGGTCCAATATCCCGTTTTGATAAAAGATCTGCTTAAGAAAAGTTAAGAAAATAAAAGGACAGTCCATCTGGTCGTAGCCTCGAGCGACATAGAATACCAGGTAGCCTTTTCTTAGTAATGAAAGAAATATGGTGTAATATTCTACTACAGCGAGGAGTCGGTAAATTCAGGTCGAACTAATACAAAAACCATAGTCTATGGAGGGGAAGATGGTCTGTACAAACATTTTTTGTGTCTGTCGGTAGGATATTTTTAGATGATATAGGGCTTAAAAGTCACAGTTATAAATGCTAGTAATCTAAAATAGGTCTTAGTAATTGAATCAATAGCTATATTATTATTATCAACATCAGAATGAGTATAATGTTGCAAGTCATCAGGATATTAGCGATGGCCGCACCGAATTGGATGGGTAATAAAATTAATAAACATTTTAATTAAAAGTGGAGATAATATGCCGCTTTAATGAGTTCCAGCTACAAGACCACACACCTTGGAGCTAAAATCTTCACAAATAGTTATAATGACAGCAGTAAGTTTGGTGCTATCGTCTCTGAAGATATGATGAATCCAATTCGAATGCCTCTGAAGATACCTTAAGATGAGCTAGAATTGTTAAAAGTAATTTATTATGAACTTTTAATAATTTAGAAAAATCGATGAGAATTTAGTACAGTAAACTTTCTGTTCCGAATTCCTGTTTCCCTCACCACTTTGATTAAGACAGCTTAAGAAGTGCTGTGCCCACGTCTAAAACCAAACTGAAAAGCACTCATAAGTGATTTTTTGTCGATAAACAAAGAGTGGTTTATGTATTCATGCCTTCAGTAGGTTTTGATGAATTTGGAAAGTAGGAGGAACGAAAACAGAATTGATTTGGATTAGTTCGATTTTGTACCTTAGAAAGCGGGTGAACAAAAGCTGTCGCTAAAGGGGTGAGAATTTTGTGTAAACCTGGCGATGCCCGCGATAGCAGGGAGCATGCACTCAAAGATACAATAATCATGCAAAGATAAATAATCAGATATAGTTACAATCAACTCTCAACCAACACGATAGTTGTTTTGCTCTTATTTGAAGATTGGTACTGAAAATGTTATTCATGACGCCAGAAATATCTAGGCAGGTGTGACTGCTAATATAGAAAAAAATGTGATTAAGTGTTCAAAGCAATTGAGCCGTAAAGTTCAGAGTGGCAAGTATTTCCTATGCATACCAGAATAAGAAAATTACATATATTAACGAATGCGTTTAGTGTTGCGTTTCTTATAATTACACTGATTCCGTGCAACTTTGTAAATATCCCACTTCACATTAGTGCGTTCCTTTTACAGCGTGAGCAAATCCTGTCTCTCCGTTTTATAGTCCACCGAATTTTTTCAAAAATTGGTGTGTTTAAGTTTAATCTTCCGTAAGAGAGCATGCATGTCATAAAGTTGATTGACAAAGTGTCAAAGTTAATCATCAACTATAGTAACAACAAATAATGACTCTCAATTGATGTCAGACGCATACAATTGAAAATTTGTAGCATTCGTTTCAGCATCATCAGTAGGCATTGACTTAGAAGATATAGGAAAGAAATATAACATTATAATCGGATAAATTAGGAGCAGAGTGTTGGCCGTGAAAAAATACAAGACAGGTACTGACAGGTATTGACATAAGTATTAAGTAAAGCCAAGAGTCACTCTTAGTATTGACATATGTCAAATGGAGATGAAGCATGTCAAGTCTATTTGACTGAACCATTTGCAGTAACAACTTATTAGGTGATTTATTAATTATTTAATTCAGGTAAGTAATTTAAGTGTCTAATGCATATCTCATAGTAGGTATGTAAAGTACGAGGGGACATACGTCCCATACATATACATTATTTTAATAAAATTATTATGTTTATAGACAGTGATGTTCAATATCTATTCGATCTTTAAATTGGGAGTTAATGTGATAAATTATTAGGAATCCACCCCTTATAGTAGATTTCCTAGTAAATTTACATAACTATAATTATCTATGCTAACTAGAAAAGCTAGTGTTTAGCTAATGTTTAGCATACACAGCACGCAGAACAGATATGTAGTATATTTATATTTCCACACTAAGGACAAATTGATTTCGAAGTTTGCAGAAAACCGTTATATATTTTGATGAACAATCTGCAGATATCTAGGATTTCCCTAAGGCAATCTCTTTTGTTTGAAGTTGAAGTGAAGTTTGAAGAAATTTAAATTAAACAAGACAAAAGACGTAGGCCTCTTGCTCATCCGTGTGCAGTTGCCAGACCTGCCATCGGACGCATTCCTGCGGGCTGCGTATAGGGGAACGCCCTCCAGATATGGGGGGTACCGGCTTCGGCCGGCGCGGACAGAAACTGACGATGGAAGGAAAACCAACACACTGGACCCCACACTGAGTGGGGCTGGGGGTCTTCGGGTCGCGAGGAAGAAAACCTCTCTAAAAAATTACGTACGGTGGCCCTCGCCGGGGGACAGAGGCCGCCTTCGGGCGGCGGTGGATGGGGAAGGGGCGAAGTCCCCCCTCTTTCTGAAGAGAGGGTGGAGCTTTCGCTCTTTGGACCCTCCATGGGTCGTGGGATGGCCGGGTGTGACCCGGCGGGCCGCTTCCAGGCGGCCAGGCGTTTCAGGCGGTGGAGGGGCTGAGATCCCCCCTCTTTGTTGAGAGGGGGTCGGAGTACTCGCCCCTGGACCCGTTCTGGTTCGTGGGATGGCCGGATTCAATCCGGCGGCCGCCGTTCTGTTGGCGGCGTGGTGTGCGGCGCGCTTGCGCCTCGGTGCTCTTGCACCCTTGTGGGGTCCTTCACCACCCCTGGCACCCTTCAAAGCCTCTTCAAAGCCCGCGGCGCGGCGGGGTCGGCGGCCACGGGTTGTGGCTGCCGATTAGGTCTTCGGACCTCCGTCGGGCAACCTGTGCGCTCTGGTCGGTGTCGTAGATCATGTCTCGCGGCCGATCGGAGTGTGTAGGGGCCCTGTCTTAACCGGCCGGGCCGAGTGGCGAAAACCACGTTAAAAATCCGCAATTCCCTGCTGTTGGGGACCGCGGCAGCACAGCGGGGGCCTTCGGGTGGTGGGCGGCGTACAGTCCACCAGCTAGCGCCAACCTGGGGTACCTCCCGACCCCCCAGGGTAAATAGAATTACCCCGGTGCAGGGGGCACCGCCCTGTATTTCCCCCATATTTGTGGGACCAAAATGAATGATCCAAATTTTAAAACCCAAAAAAAATTGAGGAGAGGGAGCGTGGACGGAGTGGGTTCCGATCTAGAGAGTTCGTCAGCAGATCTAGGTCGGCCTCCATCATTGTGAGGTCAAGGGCTAGGTCTGCTGCCAATTCAGAAGAGGAAGCAGCGATGCCATCAACATCTTGCCCTGCTGAACAAGCGGGACATAAACGACGATTGGAGGAGTCTGGATCTTCCAGCGGCTCGGTGAGATTAATGATCTCGTTCACCGAGTCGAATTCGGCAGGCGAAGAGACGTCGCACGCTGACGACGCCTCTGTTAAAAAAGGCTGTTAAGTTAAGAACGGTTAACTGGAAGAGATCCCTGGCGGGATCTTATATATATATATATATATATATATATATATATATATATATATATATATAATATATATATATATATAATATAATATATATATATATATATATATATATTATATATATATATACATATATATTAAATATTAAAAAATAAAAATACAGCTTAAGGTCTATTTACAAATATATGATATTTAAGTTGCCTCTTGAAGGTTGCAATGGAAGGAGTCTCCCGAATCGCGTCAGGTAACAAATTCCAGAGCTTCGCTGCCATCACTGCAAACGATTTTTTATATGCGGTGGAGTTATATGTTGGCACCATGAGATCCAATACTCTGCGAGGTCGCAGCCGAGCATCCAGTATCGTACGGTATTGGAAGCAGTCTCGGAGGTACCCGGGAACACCAACATCATGCAACAGACTGTAGAGAAGCCCCAGAATATGATACTCCCTACGCTGGCGGATAGGCAGCCAGTTCAGCTCAAGGCGGAATTCCGATATATGATCAAATTTGAAAAGGCCGGCCCTGCATTGCACCGGTCGCTGTCAGTCGGCGATTCCCCAGATGCCCCGGGGATCGACGGCCTCCCCGGCCCACCGGTGAGGCGAGTGAGCTCCGATGGGACCGTGGTAGTGTCCTTACGGGTTCCCACGAACCTGTCACGCCGCGGGCAGTTTTCTCCTCGACGCGTCTGGCGGCGATGTCGGATGCGCCGTTGATCGACCGCTCGCGGCAGGCGTCAGTGGAGAGGCTTCGCTGAGGTTTTTAGGGCTACCCCCTTCTGGGGAGGAGAGCCCCACATAATTCTGTGCCTTTTCCGGGGTGCAGGGTATGCAATTCAATGCATTTTCCTCAGCGATAAGAAAAAGGCCTCTTGCTCACAGTTAAAATGGTATGTTCATATAATAGAACAAAAAGAATGTATACTGAGTTTTGTGCTAGATTGAAATTCTAATTTTATATTACTCTAAAAAACCCTTAACTTACAGTTTCTAAATTTCATGATAAAGTAAAATTAACATGCTAGGAATTTTAATCGATATGAGAATTACTAAATTGTTGAATAACCATCTACATAATATATTGGATTTGATGCTTCCATTTGAGAGTTTTAATATCGTTACAAAGCCAATTTAATCTTGTCAGAGGATAAAATGAAGTCATATTTTACAATCTAGAAAAAAGAAAATGTTATTATTTGTCCTTGCATTACGTTATATTGCATTGTATTTTGTGTTAATATTTTCTTGGCTTAGTAGATAGGTATGGAGAATCAATTATATTGAATACCTCAATTAATTAGTTATGTTTAGTAAAGTTATGTTTAGATACTTATAGTATTGTTAGTAATATTATAATCCAAGTCTACCGCGCTGGCATCGCTAATCGTGGTGGTACTAATACTACCACTGCCACTGCCGTAGTCAGAATGCGAAAGCTCAACTCCAACTGTCGTCATTTCAATTTTCTATTTTCTACAACTCAATACATAAGCAGTAGTCCTTGCGTTGTCATTTTAATTAAATCTTAATTATTTAATATTGATTTATTCAATTAGAACAACCTAGATTAAGGATTGTGTTGTAATATTATATAATGGAAAGTTACTTCATGCATTATCAATATTGAAGTCATTTTCCAAATTCACGACTCTGTATCTATTTAATACAGGGATAAAAAACAGCCCTGGCTGAGTTTCTTGCCGGTTCTTCTCAGTACAAGGTCTCCCGCCGTAGATTTGCGAACCGATGGCGTAGCTTTTTGACTTTCACAAGTGCTTGTAACAGCTTAGACTGCATAAATGATTTTGAATACATATTTGTCAATATTTGAAGGAGTTGTAGCATTTGACAATCATGATACAATATGAATTGTTCAAATTATTTAAAATACTTATAAAATATGACATTCGGCCATTAGCTATTGAACATTACGTCAAAAGAAAATCTTGGACAATGAATTATTAACTAAAAATTCAGTGTCTAAGAGTTTCATTAATTAAATAGATACTTTAAAATTTGAAATGATTTTTTTTTATAAAAATAATATAATTGATCTGGTCTCCACAATAAAACAACAATACAAGCTTACAGAGTTAAGAAATATCTTAAAATTAAATTATTATTACTTCTATGGGTACGGTACTGAAAAAAAAAAATACAAATTTTAAATTTATTTATCATTGATGTAGAGCACCCGGAAATGGAGAATAGAATTTGTAAGGGTTTACAATACACTACCTGCCACCAAAATATATTAATTTTATTCCTCATTTATAAACGAACTCATTATGTTTTTTGACTAAAAAGATACTCCTAATTTAATTAATAAATAATGATGATAAAATTGAATAGAGAATAAAGTCTATGGGTACTGATAAAAAATATTTATCTTATAATACACTTGTTATATTAGAGAACTGCAACCTTTAGTTCTATGACTCTACATATATGATAAAATGGTAGATGCGTACTAAATTTAAGGAACCAGTCATATAATTAAGTTACTGCTTAATTATATAATAGACTTCTATTATTGTTGTCAAATTAAGTCGAACATAAAACGGATTTCCTTGCTATAAGTACAGCCAGCCAAATAAATTCGAGAATTCAAAAAATGAATGCAATTAATTAAATTTGAGCACAATTTTTTGAGTTCATAGAGTTTCCATTTTAAAACAAACATCTACACTTTACCAATTTATTGAAATACTTTTAACACTTTCTGGGTATTTCCCAGTTATCTATTTTTGATGAAATTCTATGGTCAGCTATTGTGACGGCTACCACAGAAAGAGAGTTTATTAATACGTCATCTCACATAGTATACAAGTACATAATTTATGATATGATCTTCATATTCAAAATGGATAAATTTAAATATAAAATTAATAAGGAAAAATTGGATGCAGTTTTTTTTTAACTAAAGAATTCACGTTAGCTATTAAGTAACACCCTAGCGCAGGTCAGTTCACATTTACATAATTGGCCAGTGTATATTTAGAAAGTTTAAGATATAAGTAGTAGCTAAAATGAAAAAAAAAACGAAATATATTACCTATCGGAATCTGTATTAATAAATACTACTTAAATTTTGTATAAATGGCTATATCGTAATATTTAATGTGACATCTTTATGGTGTAGTAATTAAGGCTGATCGGTAGGCACCTGGTTCTAGAATCCAGGCTTAGTGGTAGGGTTTCTGAACCTATTAGGTTAGTTAACATTGTTGTTTTCCATCAATCATGACTAATATAGCCAGATCTATAATTATTGCAGAGACGCTCGCTTATACCTTCGTCTTTGTCGTCAGGTGAGAAGAAAGCCAAGCGCTTCTCTTGGTATAATAATAATAAACAAAATATAAGGTAGCAATATTTCATCAACCTAAGACGATAATTGAGTTGCAGTGATCACACTGCAACTCAACTACTATATACTCTGACGAGTATATCTTCAATTCGTTGAAGTAACTACCATTTCGTGATAGACATATCTATCTAGTCACAGATGTCTTCTTGACTTCCTGGTATAGGACTTTTGTAGGTAGCTGCGTAATTCTTCGAGCAATTGTTCACATTTAATTAGTGAAATGGTTGTGTATTTCTTTGACATATGACTGTATCCGTATTGCCTGTTATTACTTTGTTAAGATAATGCATCATTGTTTATGTCAGCTAAGGCCAAACGGTGCTGGGCAGGTAATTTGTTACATACTACTATGTCATTACTCTTTGAAGTTTATAGATCATTATCTTTGACATAATTTTTTATCCAAGGTTATTTTATTTTTTAAACTAAGAGTAAGAATGAAACAAGTACCTTTACCACATAGTCCGACTAGGTCCAACTTCCATAAAGAGGTAATTTGACGATTCCAAATCGGTTGGGGAGTGTTAGAAAAGTCAAGCGGTATATTCTCGAGCTGAGATTCATCTACTGTATTGCATCGAAACAAGTCTTTGATTTGTATGTTTTGCCAGTGATATATAGAACTGCAACCTGGCTACTTATAACGGCTGTTATAAGGAAGCTCTAACTTAATCAAAGGGCAAATGAGGGCCATGGACGGAATTTCCCTGTGTGATTGAATCAGGAATTATGAGATCTGCAGAAGAATCAGAGTCGAAAAGCGATAGTCTGTGGGCTGGGCATATTTTCTGGCAGCGACTACATTCATATATATATATCTATACCTATATATAAAGAAACCTTTATATACCTATATATATATATATATAATATATATATATATATATATATATATATATATATATATATATATATAATAACCATAATGGTTAAGCCGGCAATAACCGGCAGCGGCAACATTCTGCGTGGAACCGAACTCTTACATTTATGTGTGTACTTTATCTATGTTGGCAGCGATCGACTTTCAAAAATTGGATGTTTGGGAATCCGTGACCTCAAAGTCACCGCTGACTATTTAGTCAGCGGTGATTTCGAAATCGCATTCGTAATTCAAAAATAGGTCTCCTGGGCTTATAATCGGTCATACTAATTACGTATACGAATATAACTTAATTTTACCCACTAAAACATATCAAGGTACTGGACACTATTAACGCAGGACAGCCTGGTGTAGCGATCCTTGGGAAGTACAGCAGGGGGCGTTTACTGACTGAAATGATAATAATGATAATGATAAAATTGCGTGTTTTTTGAAAATTTATTCAGATTAGAAACACTATTATACTTTTGCATTAGCAATCTACTTCACACTACTATGTAAACTATGCAATTAGTTGTCTATATCCAAACCTTGAAAACCCATATAATTGATCGGTAATGTATTTGTAACTTCTCTGGTGTTACAGGTATTTATTTCAGCGGTTGCTCTGCTGGCGATCCATTTACACGTTTGCCACCATATAACATAACAAAATCATCTCTGTCAAGAATAGCAGAATTACTATCTAAGTATAATAAAAGGAAAGTAAACTATGAAAAAACAATTTATTTATTAGGCTGCCAACTTTGTTGTACTTCGACAAATCGCGTTTCTAAAAGTCAGCAGAGTCAATCATACAGCAGACGCAGAATTACATGTTGATTTAGAGATTTTATATGTTGATTTTATTACCGCTCTTAATAGCGTTTTCCACAGTCGCCCTTTAATGTATTACTGACTTTACATTTTTATGGGTTTATTTTTATAGATTTCTGTATTTGAGCATAACACGAGTATGTATTTCATTTATATTATTAGTATTTTAAATTTTATAATTATACATGCTACATCCATATCTGTCGGCTTCAATAAAATATTAAGAAAATAAATAATTTATTTATACAGTCACGCTAAGAAATAATGAGACAGCCTTTTTTAAAATTGGGAAATGTTGTAGGCATACTTCCGCGGACTTTAGGGGCCAACCAAAAATAACGATGCCCACCACAAAAGCACGCGAACGGTCATCATCGCTGTGTCCTCCTCACCAGCCATCACGGCCATTTTCGACGACACGATGTTGGGTCGATATTTCACGTTCCATTCGAAATTTACAAATAATTGATTTTTTTTCCTCAGGAGAGGAAGGCTGAGAATCCTCACAAGGAGTACGAAACATACCCAGGATACCCCCCGCAACGGCAAGTGTCACGGAGGTTATGTCGGATTCCACGCGACCGGAACGGTCCAGCCACGTGACGTACCGACTAAACTCAGCCTGGCCTAGGTTCTAGAAACCGTATAGGCAAATCGTGCGGGCGACCGCCCCTCAGGAGAGGGATGATTCAGCAACAAATAATTGAGGCCTTCAATACAGATACATCCTAATTGCCCAATAATCCTAAAGTTTACAGAGTTGTTTATTTTGTTAAGAAAATTCAATCCAACAATCTTTTTTGAATATTTGGTTTAGACCCAAACTGTTAAAATATCACATATACTATCGCAATAGTTATAATTACATATTTATTCTTTGTTTTATATGTTATTGAATTTTTATTTAAATGGCGTCTACATAAGATCAGTGTCTCGGTTCCCGCCCAACATAATTATGCTGAGTGGAAACTATTTTTGGTAACAAAATGATGTAAATGTAAATATATTGAATACCAAATAAACAAATTTTCTATCATTCATTCACGTGTTTCTTGTAAGAGCTGCAGCAAATCGCAAAAGGTCCGCGGTCTACGTTTCTAATTTGTGGCATAAAATGTAAAGTCGCAGTACGCAATTAGTTGCACTGCCATATCTTGCCCTTCAAACCGAAACAAACCAAGCTATTTCATTTTTAGTAAAAATAAATAAGACCGAGATAGGCTCCTAAACAGTTATTGTAGAAATGCAGAGTATTGTAGAATTTTTGGGAATACCTTTAATTATTTCCTTCTTATACCTATCAAACTTAACAAATAGATTGATTATCAATCGATTACTACCAGTAGAAGCATTAATTGCAAGCACTTAAACTTAATTAATAACAAAATGCTTGATATTTGAAAAATGCATGATTCTACAAGCACCATGAATGATGTTCTTATTACAATCACTGAATACGAACAAGTATATTTTACTAACAGGGTTAGTAAGCCGATTGCAGACATCATTGTGTTGCATAATTACTGGGCGTTGGCAGTGTTCCTACGTGTTTTCCTTTTTTTCTATAGTAACAAAACCCGATCGTCTTCATGCCGTTATGTAAAAGGCCACTGGCCGCATCAAATTATTTATTAATGTGATGAATACCTGAGTAAGGGAGGCTAAGCTGTTAAAGGCGATATGTTGACCCGATGTTAATGATTTGCAGGATGAATAGCATGCTGTATAAAAGTTTCTATACATTAAATGACAATAAGGAATAATTTTAAAAGGATTGTGAATATAAAGTTACCACACAAAAAGTTAGAATATTTTTCACCCTCTAAGTGTATATTGACTTCCATAATTTTGTAAATACATATAATAAAAAATTGGGTCGTAATCATCAAACAATTTGTTAATTCTAAATGTTATTAAAAACTGTCTCAATGATTCCTTTATTAAATTCTCAATTTTTTCAAATAGATGTTGTAGTTCCTGAGATTAATTTCCGAGTTATACAACGATACTGCTAAAGGACTTAAGTTTCAATTAGAAACTAAGTAAGTTATTTCAAGCCATAAATCTAGTAATGACGCACCGATGCACTGATGTGATTTTATGAGTTAGTAACATTAATTAGGTCAACAGAATCTGGAATAAAAGGACGGTACAGTATAGCAAAATGAAAAATCTCATTTAAAATATTTTCTCATTATGTAATTTTATGTATATCGGTGCCCCGGTTCTTATGCGGATTTCATCAGTTCTGATTCTATCGTGCAAACTGTTAATAAATAAAGAAATTATCACTATTTATTTTCAAATCAGTATTGTATTTAATATAAACCTTTATTTGAGAATTCAATAGTTTTGAGTCGAATGAAACCATTTCCAATACACTTGCTTCATAATTTTACGAGCTGTTAATAATGGGCGCGGTTGCTTCCTAAAAACCGTTACAGTAGAGTTACGTTGAGAATGAACAAAAACGGGTGTATTACTATCGTTTGATAACAATTAGCATAATCACAACTATAAAAAACTTAGCTTCTGCAATCACTGAAACCGAACTAATCGACTTACTTCGTGTCTTGCTTTACTTAATTACAGTTTGGGTACAGTATATTGTTTTGAAATTATCATTCCTGCTTCTAGACAAGTGTTAGAGTATGGATATGTTACAAGAAATGCGATAAACATAACTAGTGTGTGCTTTAACTGCCTTGTTCTAGTGTTTGAGTTTAACCGATGTTGATCGTGTCGCCTGGAGTTCGATTTCTATGAGGATAAAGTTTTTGTTCGGTATATTTTGCTTCTTAGCTTGCTGTCACCGTCGAATCTAAATTTGTCAAAATATAAATATCGTTGACAGCATTTTAATATGTAATTTTTTTTGGATATACATATTGTGATTGATACAGAGTAGTTTCATTTTATGTCTTGTTTGTATGTCGAAGTGGATAAAGACATTTCTTCTTGTCTTTATCTATTTCTACCTGAGAATGAAGACTTCTTCAAAGACGACTAAACACGTACCACAACTTTTATATATCTGCGAAGTGCCACTAGTTGCCACTATCAAAGTGGAAATTATTTTGACCCCTTATTGTAAGAAAAATTGGAACGTTAAAAATGAGAGACATGGGTGTTTCCTGCGCATCTGCCTAAACTCTAGAAGATAACAGACGTCATTTTGCGGGATAATTATATATCTGTTGTAATCAAATTAAATTTTTCATAAATAATTTCACGGTTTGTTTTTTGGCATATACATTTATTTATAATATGATATATATAATTATATTTCCACAAAAAAAATACTAAAAATAAAAATTTTAATCGTCATTTGCTTCTTATTGACAATCAAAGAGAATCAATTAAAAAAATAATTCTTTGTAAGTTTAACTTTTGTACAAAGCTTGCAATCTTATTAATAATATTTTTTTTTCTGTTATTAATATTTCCAACTTACGCTACTATAATATCGAAACGTTACAACAGTCAGTAAATATTTAACGTTATTTAGGTTCTAACTTAATAAATATCGTTGAGTTTATTTATTTATTTTTGTTATATAATGAAGAGTGCTTTAATGACTTGCTTAATGATTTGATCGATGATGAATATTAAAGAGCTTTTGGTAGATTAAGCATAATTCATCACAGATCATATTCGTCAGGGGCATTAAGCTTTACTCAACCAAGCTGGTCCAGGACGAGTGGCTTTATGAAGTATTTTATGATGAAAGTGTTTCTTTATGATAAACTGACAAATCTACATATGTAATTCATTTATATACGGTTGAAATGACGCCGGACTTTCCGATTAAAATATCAGTACCGAAACCACAGCGCCACCAGCGGCAAAATGTTAAGTGTTAGAAAATGTACATGCATTAGTCTAACTAACACAACAGGCCAGTAGCAGGAAAAGTACGTGTGGTTTTATAGTAATTGGATATGTCGTGTGATTTCCGGAAAATAATTGGGGGAGTGTTGATTCGAATCGTGATGAGTTTCTGGTTTTAGTAACCTCAAACTTATATAGTAATTATGCAACACAACTACATGAATTATAAATTGCTACTCTCGAAAACAATATTTTAACAAGTCTATTTTGTAAATTTAAGTGAGTTGATCTGATCCAAGGATAATATTTAAAGTGATCTATTTAGACATTATTTATGTTTGTTCTTATAATTAAACGAAAAAAAAAATGTTGTTGAAGGATGTTGAAGTTTATGAACATGTTTCTAGAATTGTAAATAAGTGCAATCGAGTGAAAAACATTGTAAGGGAAAATTATCGTAAATATTTTCGAGATAATTTTAACTTGTTAAAGCCACCTGTTGTCGAAAGTAACTTTGTGTTGAATGACCACCTGCTTTATAATCAAATACACTTCATAATGTTTTGCGGGCTCTAATCGGAGATAAGCTGATTAATAAAGGCGAATGAACAAAAACAAGCAAAATGAATGAAATAGCTTTGCTTAAGTGATGTTCCAAAATTAACGGTGATCAATTAAATCCCCGGTCGAGGAGCCGAACAATTCTAATAAAGATTACTGTTCTTGATCGGGCCATTGATGAGAAAAGAGAATTTGTGTTTCAATGTAGAACAAACGACAACATACTATAAAAGCATTTTAACCTTATTGATAATACTGATAATGATATCATATTTTTTATTAGTTTGTGAACGCTATGATTAATACTTCATCGATCGTTTACATTTATCTACAATAGAGAAAAATACAAGATCAGATTTTTTAAAGGGCTTAGGTAAATATAGAAGTATTTCAATATTGTAGTTATATAGTAAATATAGAAGTATCTCAATATTAAACAACTACCTGTGCGATATTTATATAATTTTGCTTCAATCTGGTTATATCCATTGTTCTTTGATAATATCAGCAGCCTTTTCAGCGATCATAATAGTAGCAGCATTAGTATTAGCTCTGACGATGATTGGCATCACGCTTGCATCTACAACTCTTAGATTTTTTATTCCATGGACTTTCAATTGGGGGTTCACTACTGATGTACCGTTGTCGCGTGGACCCATTTTAGCTGTGCCTACAGGATGAAAAAGCGACGTTGTCATATGTCTAGCAATGCATTCATAGTATTTCTCAGTTTTAAAGTCATAATTATTGCAGGCAAGCAAGGGCATGCGTAATAAGGAAGCATTGAAATACTTGAATGTAGGTGTTTCCACTAACTTTGTTACAAATTCCATACCTTTTACCATCATAGCCATATCATCCGGATGTTGAAAGTAATTTGCGTATATAAGCGGCTTATCTTTTGGATTCATGTTTGATAATTTTACTGAACCAGTTGATAATGGTCTCAGTAACACCGAAAAAACATCCAATAAAGGAGAATATTTGTTTTGGTCATAGATAATATTTAGAGTAGGTTCATCGAACTCGTGCTGCCTGTAAACGTCGTATATCTTTGTGAGCGAAGGTTGAAATAAAACGTTGTGATATTGGATATTCGGAGTTTGATCAAATATATCAAGTACATTTACAAAAGCTACCACTTCTGTTACACCTAAGTTAGATAAAGGCCCTGTTTGAGTCGCAATATATTCAGCAACGAAAGAACTGTGCCTCATTTTATTTATCTCTTCTAGAAAAGTGTTAAGCTTAATAAAGTTATGTGCTACAACATGATCTTGTAAATTTTCACCAACCGGCAAGTCTTTGTGTACTTTAATACTATGCTCCTTTAAATGATCTTTTGGGCCGATTCCAGAGAGCATTAGTATTTGTGGTGTATTTATGGCTCCAGCTGAAAGTATAACTTCTTTATTACTATAAATGTAGTATTCCTGTCCAGATATATCGATCTCTACACCAATTGTTGCATTAGATGTATCGTCAATAAGCACTTTGTTCACAAATGTGTTTTTCATAACATATAAATTTTTTCTGCTTTTGATTGGAGTTAAATAAGAGCGAGCAGTACTCATTCGACGCCCTTTTTTGACGGTTGCTAGTGTTTTTAGAACCCCTACTTCATTATTTCCATTTAAGCTTTGTACAGTTTTAACACCTAGATAATTATAAGCTTCCATTAAAAAATCACTAAATACATTATATCCTTGATGTTTTGCAACGTTTTGGAAACCACCGAATCCGTGATATTTGTAACTCTCTAAATAGTCAAGTGTATCTACATCCAACATCTCACTTTTTTTAAAGTAAGGCAACACGTCTTCATAACCCCAACCTTGGTTACCTAAAGCTTTCCATTCATTAAAGTCATCCTTATGCCCTCTGATATAAAACATAGCATTAATGCTGCTGCTTCCTCCTAATGTTTTTCCACGAGGCCAGTAGCAACTATTGTTTAATGAACTCAAGCAAGCCTTTTCTTCAGGTTGAGTGCGATATATCCAGTCACTTGGACCATGAAATATATCAAAAAAAGATCCAACGATCTGAAATAGGATTGAAAAGTTTAATATGTTTTTTTACATATATTACATACGTAGACGTGATTGAGAAAATAAGAAGAAAACTAAGCAAAATCTATAAAGTTCCCATGCAGCGGAAGATTAGTCTAAGCTTTATATAATTATAAAATATTTCAATTTTACACGACTGAAAATTACGAACAGTCAAAGGCTGTAGTGTCAATAAAAATAATCGTAACATTAACAAGAATTCACATATTCACGCTTATGGATAATTGGAGTTCATTTAAGTATATTATATAAGTTTTGATATCTAAAATACAAAATGCAGAAGTATTACCTCTGTATCTAATGTAGGGTTGCCACCAGCTTCCAATAAGAGTACTTTCCAATTTGGGTTTTCACTTAACCTATTTGCCAAGACACAACCAGCTGAGCCAGCGCCGACGATTATAAAATCAAACGACGGATCTATAAATATAAATTTGTTGAATCAATATGAAAGAAATGTACTTTCCTACGCTTAATAAAATGTATTAATACAAATATTTGAATATTTAATCCAAAAATTAGGCATTATCAAGATGAAAACACACACATGAATAATGAAAATGAAAAAAATGAATTATCAAAAATGTATGGTTATAAAAATAAAACAAGAAAATATTTGTCATATATTTTCTTGTTTATAAATTAAAATTAATGTGACTCTGGTGTTTATTAAACCTATTATTCTGTTTTATAACAGTCTCACCATCTAAAACTTCTTTTCTTCTATCGTCTGGCCATTGAGATTCAGTAATCAATGCGCAATGTGCAGCCATTATGTTGGTAACAGCATTCACAAATGTTAGACCACTGTTTTGCACTAAAACTGCAGCTTGATCAACAAGGGTTTCATTACATGACCAAGACATTTTGAAGACTGGAAAGCTATCAGTATGTCTCCTAACTATATTTATTACGAAGTGAAGGAGAGTAGTATAATCATTTTGAATTAAAATGATTATAAACGCTATCAGTCTAAACCTCGAAGCATGACGGCAATCAACATTATAAACATTCTTAAAATTGTTTAGAACAAGCCTCCGTGTATATTTCAATGTTATCCCACTGAAGCATTGACCAACATTTATATCATAACTTATTAGATTAGCAGATTCATAAGTACATAGTTCACAGGATGCTACAATGTCATATAATTAACTTTTCAATTTTTTTCTATTTTTGTGTTCTTTTTTCAATGAACGGACATTACATAATACAACCATATGTTGTAAATACAGAACAATTCTGTGTTAGTTCTTTATTCACAAAATTTAATGACAGGCATTTCATCGTCATTATCTCAGCACGGATAAGTCAGCTGATGGATGTGCACAGTTGGACAACTGTATAAATTGCAATATCTGTGAATTGGATCAGCTTTTTTAATCAACTACTATTGATAGCCGCAGATGGCTGTTAGAACTTCACTTTGAGACTAGTTTGAGGTTGGTGAGAACTTTGACTGGTCCTTCGTCAGAACTCCGCCGAAACACCAGTTGTGTCAGTATAACAAGAAAAAAGGGAAAAACCAGAGAAATCGGAAACTAAAGTTTGATTAATCTCTTTGTGAAAAAGATGAGAGATAATTTTTTTGTGAAAAAATACAAGTACCTAATAGTTTCGCATACGATTTTGAAGTTTATTCTATTAATCACTAATGATGAGTGAATGAGATAACTCATTATATTCGATAGAAAAATAAATAGTTTATAATCTTGAATTAAAATCTATAGAAATAAGGGAGCCACACGGACAGTTAAAACATACTCGTAGATATAGAATAGAAAAAGTATTGTTCATGTTCGATTTCGTTTCGATATCGTTTCGCGCATTCAGGAATGATTCCAAATTCCGGAATCAGTTCTACACATTCCGCGAATCAAATGCAATTTTCACAAATTTCATTTTCATTAATTTCGAAGCACGGTGGAGAAGGTCTAGATTATTTACATTCAAGCCTTCAAGCTCAAGATTATTTACAATATTAAAAATTCTAGATACCCAATTAAGACTGTAAGTCCGATTTATGAGAACAGTGATTTTTGGTAGCATCTATTTGAATGATAGCAACCTTGAAAATGTTAACTAATGTAATTTTTACGTAGGCGCTCTTAGTTTTTTTTTGTAAGCGTCAATAATCAATGTCCGGAGACGATGATTAATATTTGTTTATTTAATAAAATATTAAATAAAATAAAAAATTAATCACATCATAGTTTTTTTTGTGTACATCATTTGTAATAGTAATCTTAACAGACAAAAAGGATATTCAAGTACCACAGAAAATGAAACGCCTTCCAAAAAAATACATCAGTAGATTTAACTGCTACATTTCTGTACATTTGCTATAAAAATTAAATAAGAACACTATTCATAAAAAGTGAATAGGTACTCAAAGGGGTAACTGTTATTCTCGTTATTTTATAGAAGGACCGTAAACATACGAGTATTATGTTCGTATCATAATTGTAGTCTGTGGTTGAACTCTTTGATGCGTATTTTTATTCATACCTACTCGCATTTATTGACTTTCGGTTACATTGATTGACAGTACACTACTAAAAGAAATTATTGTCTTTTTTCCAACACTTTCTTTCTCTATACGTAGGTGACAGGCGAAGAAATATCCTCTTTACAGATGAAAAAATTTTCACAATTGAAAGTAAGCAAAGTGTAGGTACGCTTATAGTTCTAAAAAAGTGATTTGAAAGATACAACGTGGTAACAATTTTTTTGAATTTAACGGGAAATACCTTATGCATGCCTCGCTCTTAGGGAGAGCACGAGGTTATATAACTCTTCTTGGACTTTTGATTAAAGTCCGATGAAACCACTTACAAACGCCTTAGCGTCACCGCCTGATCTCGGCGGCGGCGGATCTACACATCGAGGCGAGAATCTTTTACTGCCCCCAGGACTGATAAGGTCAATAATTCCCAACGGTGTCCAGGACATCGGCTATTGTTCGGCAACCTGTGAAATGCATGGCTTGCTGAAATTGTGGTTGTGGTGGGTGTTTTATTAACTAGTAACAAAGCTTAATTTTTATCAAGTCAAGTAATGATTATCAAGAGTCCGTCATGGATAATATTGTGAAACACTAAGGCTGAGTTTAGTCGATAGGTCACGCTGGTCAGACCGTTCTAGTTGGCGTGGAATCCGACATAAACACCGTGACACTTGCCGTTGCGCACGTTAGTATCCTGTAGCCCTAGACAAAAAGCACGCGCGTCTTTTCTATTCTATTTCTACTATTATAATAGTCTAAGCGTTTTCTATCGAAAAATGCTAGACAAAGTGTATCTACTGATAGAATGGCTAGCGATAGAATAGAAACACAGTTAGCATCTTGCCTGCGAGTTTTCTATCAGCGTCATCAAGTCACGTGACGTATCTACTGGAAATGTCAGTTCCATACATCTATTATAGAAAACGCAAATAGAAAGGCATTTTGTCTAGGGGTGCTGGGCACGTTTCGCGCTCCTTGTAAGAATTCTCAGACTCTTTCTTCTAAGAGAAAAAAATCTCAGCAATCCATCAATGTAGATACATTTTCAAAAATTACAATGATATTAATAGCAGGACTTCACACCTGTTCATAATTCAAACTTGAATCAAAACCAATTGATCTAGTACAATAAATATACTGAGATTTTAATAAATGCATATTTATTATGAAAATATTTATTTGTAATATAACTTAAGGCCAGACTAGGTATAACTCAAAACTTGAAAGGAGTGTTGAAAAAAGCAAAACGGTGTAGCTGCTATTACCGTTACGAGTATATAACACGAAAGCAAGCATTTCCGGTTAAACCCATTTCAAATTCTTAATATAAATAAACTCTTTTGCAAAAAAAAATGGACACCTAAGGAAATTTACGTTCTAAGGTCGGTTTTAGTTAATTAAATGAAATTTATTTCTTTGACGTTGTCTGTTTACTTTTAATCGTGTAAAGTAATGCGCGTGAAGTGAATTCGAGCAATTAAAAGAAAAAAACGATGGATTCTTTAAAATTGATGTACACGCCCAGACAATGAGAAGTGGTCGGCAATAAAGACAAAACTGTTTTTACTTTTTTTAATTCAATAAAGTTACAAATGTAAAAACCTAATAACGAGTGTGACCTCCTCTTGCCAAAATCACAGCTTGAATCCTTCTGGGCATGCTTTCCACGATGTTTTTAATAACGTTTTGAGGAATACGTTCCCACTCTTCTGCAATGACTCTTTTTAGCTCCCTGATGTTTTTTGGAGCAGGTTGCACTGATCTTACCCGTCTCTTTAGAACATCCCACACATGCTCCATTTGATTGAGGTCAGGACTTCGAGCTGGCCAATCTAAACGACGGATTCCAACTTCTTGCATGTACGCTTCCACGTCGCCAGAACGGTGCGGGCGAGCATTATCGTCCATAAAAATGGAATCTTTCTCAAGTGCAGTCAATGTGGGTTGTGCATATGGAATTAGGACTTCCATTATGTACCGGTGTGCATTTAATGTTCCATTTTCTATGAAAACTAACTCCGTACGCTCCGTCGAATTAATTGCTGCCCAAAACATAGCGGAGCCTCCGCCATAAGGAGTGATTTCTTCGAAACACACTTCCGCATAGCGTTCCCGTGGTCTTCGCAGCACTCGCCGGCGTCGGTCCTCTCCACACAAAGAGATTCTAGCTTCATCGGAAAACAATACTTTATTCCAGTCCTCCAGAGTCCATGAAGCACAGTTCCGAGCAAACTGAAGTCCAGCAACACGGTGTTCACGGAGTAATTTAGGGCCCCGAACTGGGCGGTGACTCTTGATATTGGCAGCCAAAAGCTTCCTCCTGACTGTCCACAAGCTAACTTATACTCCTCTTACTACTTCAAGGCTCTTCTTCAAGTCTACACTTGACGCCTTCCGATTACGCAACGCCTGACTCACCAAAAAGCGGTCATCTCTTGGTTCTGTGCATCGTTTTCTTCCCGAACCGGGTCTTCCTTTGACCGAACCAGTCTCTTGATACCGTTGCCAACTCCTCTGGACAGTTGAACGACTCACATTTAGCCGCTGAGATACGTAAGTTTGCGAACAACCTTCTTCAAGTAGGGCTATAATTTTACCGGCCCTTATCGCTTTATCACTCATATCAAAAAAGTTGTATTTAATGTAAAAAGAAAGATTAAATTGTTTAATTTGCAGAAAATATCCAAAAAGTTTTAAAAAATATCGTAATTAGTTAAAAATCGATTCAACAATTCGCGCCATTAGTAAAGCAATTTCAGAATAATCCACAATAATCATTGTTTTTCTTTTAATAATTCAAATTTTAAATTTGGAACGTAAAGAATTATGCCAGGATGCTTCAAAAAACATGCCAATACATCGTAAAACTAACAAAAACTAATTTTTGTACTTCTTAATTAGAGTAGAGAAAAATATCTAATGTGCCCGTTTGTTTGCAAAAGAGTTTATATTATAAATTGAGCATATAAAACAGTCACATTTTTATATTGAATTGATTAAGGGTGTCGTTAAAATGGTATAGCTCCACCCTTGTAGTGTTGCACAAGCTATTAGACATCAGTCGTAAAATTAATTATAAAATATTAGGTATATCAAACTCCCGAGAGTATATTTATTTACTTGCCATTTATGTACAAATTTATGCAGTGCCATACAATTTTATACTAGTACATAAGAATAAATCTATACTAATATAATCTATACTAATATAATAAAGCTGAAGAGTTTGTTTGTTTGTTTGTTTGTTTGAACGCGCTAATCTCCGAAACTACTGGTGCGATTTGAATAATTCTTTTTTTGTTGGATAGTCCATTTATCGAGGAAGGCTATAGGCTAAATAACATTACGCTATGACCAATAGGAGCAAAGACAGAGCGGTAAATGTGTAAAAAACGGGGAAAATTATTCATTTTTGAAGGCTTTCTTTGCGTGCGCTGCGAAAACGGTTCAAGATACACAAAAAATATGTATGAAAGAATTATTCCTCTATACATGATCTAAAAAAAAGTCCGCGACGGCATATGTCTATCTTTTAAGGTTTAGTCACAATGACCGTTTTTATGGTACCAAATTTGGTCGAAATAATTTGTTTAAGTTGTATCAACATAATAATACTAAAAATTCTGCGGAAACTCGACCATTCCGAAAATCCCGCAAGAACGGGAACTATGTGGGAAAAACCAAAAATCTGCCGGAAGTCACTATTCCACGCGGACGAAGTCGCGGGCAAAAGCTAGTATGTATATATTTTCGACCCTAGAAACATTAAAATATCAAAAAACCTTTCTACTTCTAATTTTGATATGTGAGCTCGATAAGGTGCTAAAAAGAAACTCGTGTAATTTGCTATTATATTATAATGCAGTTTGGCTCGGTGCAAATGTGTTCTCGTTCTTTCTGAGACGCCGAGACTTGTCAACGAGATCTAGTGTAAATGAGACAATATCCAAGTTTTTTGCATACGGTGCCCGCTACTATTGTCTTTAAAGTACATAAAGATGTTAAAAGTGCGGAGGCAGATCTCAAGTCTGCACTGACTTGTAGAAGATTGATCGACGGGAAAATAAAGCACGAAAATAAATAACACGACCTTTTCTTTCGATATAAGAACATGTTTTTTTTAATATATCGTATATTTACATATAGTCCTTAGTACAATATCCGCAACGTTTGTTTTTCAAGTCTGATGGCTCCTAACTTTCTTACCTCCACTAATCTTTTGTGGTAGTCAGATTTCACAATTCTAGTGTATCTACTTTGTTTATTATTATTATTTCATGTAAGTCGGGGCTGATGTGCATCACTGCGACCTTTTTTTTTTTTTTTTTTTCGCCCCCTGAGGAAAATGCATTAAATTGCATACCCCGGCTGTGGCGGGCCGGCGGTTACGTGGGGCTCTCCTCCCCAGAAGGGGGAGGCCTACCCACTAAAAACCTCAGGGATGGCTTTCCTCAGGCATGTAGGGAGCCCCCGGGAACATCAAGCCACTTCCAGGAACCCCCAGCCTTCGCTCCCCCGCCGATACAGGGGAGCCCTCCTCGGGGTAGGCTCGCTACCTCCCCCGGTCTCCTCTACCGACGACGCCCCCCGGCCACGGAAGGGGCGTGGTCTATCCCGGGTCGCCGTAGCGGTCGCGACTCCCTCGCGTCCGCCGGCGACGCATCACTGCGACCTTTTAAGATCTATTGTGACCAGCCTCCTATGTAGGTTCTATGTAGGCCCTACAGTAGCTCCCTTAACTGGGCACTGACCAAGAAAGATAGGATGTTCCCAGTTCGGATTGTTTTTATTTCATCTGGGTCAAGGATGTGTTTCCCCAGGTGTCCGTTTCTTTTGTGAATCAGCGGTTCACAGTAGCACAAGAGGTGTATTGGATCTACTTTGTTTAGTATCCACCTTTAGTCTATGCAGGACAGAAGCAAATGAATGTATTCATTCAAGGCATTCTAGACATCCCATTGGTATACTCCCGATATAGGTTATGTCTGGCTTTAAATGACTGCCATTGACTCTAGCTGGACCTCTATTAGGAGGCGAGCACGCTTTCAAGCGGAAAACTTTTATTTCGGAAACCACTGACGTTTAAAGCTTGAAGACACGTGCTGGTTGAATATTACTTGTAAACAAATGTGAAAATAAAAATATAATGCAAATGATGTAACTGATTTACATTAAACCTCATGTAATTATTCGTTAAAGGCATATTGGTTGTATATTAAGTAAATCATAAGATGTTATAGTCTCATCATTATTATTTCATATACACCTGTTGATTTAGGAATTAAAAATCGAAAAACAAGTTCTAAGTTGCACTATGTGACCACAATCCTGGATCTATTTTAAGGCAGATGCTCATAATGAATTCTGGAGGCAAGGTGACCAGTGTTTAGTGTAGGATAATAAATATGGTTATGCAAACATTATTACATCGAGATATAAAACGTTCTGCGGACGCAGGATGAAGGTATATTAGCATTTACCTTCATCAAAACGTTTACGTTTACATCAAACGTTTTTAAGGAGAATAGGTCCTATGTATGTACATTGTTACTTAGTTAACAATTTGTGGCCCAAAGTGGTTTTGTCGGGTATAAAAGTAGTAGCCTTTAAATATTGCTTTAAGTGATTTTAACTGAATGCTGATCAGACTTTCCTAAATGAGTTTCAGGGCTTTAACATAATTACATATATCTGCATTATATGTACTGTTAAATAATATACAACTACATTTCTATGAATTTTCAATTATATGTATATTAGGTTATGGGGTGTAGCCAGCGGGCCGTCGGTGTTGTACTCCCGCATCCCGCTCGAAGAAGGCGGCGCCGAGCTCGGTAGCGCATCTGTGGCGCCGTCGTGGGTTGCCGGCGGGATACGGTTACCCGGGAGGGACCACGCCCTTCCCGTGGCCGAGGGGCCGTCGTCGGTGGAAGAGATCAGGGGAGGTATCCTCCGCCCTCCCCCGAGGAGGGCTCCCCTGCATCGGCAGGGGAGCGGAGGCTGGGGGTTCCTGTAAGTCGCTTAACGTTCCCGGTGGCTAGGGAGCCTTCCTCAGGCATGTAGAGACATGCCTGAGGAAGGCCATCGCTGAGGTTTTTAGTGGGTAGGCCTACCCCCTTTGGGGAGGAGAGCCCCACATAATCGCCGGCTTTCCGCAGCCGGGTTATGCAATTCAATGCATTTTCTTCAGCGGAACAAAAAAAAAAGGTTATGGGGTGTATTTGCTTATGAAGGAAAGATATATAATAAATAAAATATTGTTTGGATGTTGTTACGAGTATTATTGTCCAAAATGAATCAGTCAAATGTCTTAATTAATTCGAGATGTGTGGTCTCTACGTATCTAGGCACGCGACTGAAGCAGCATAGAGTCGACGCATTGACGAGTTTCCTAAACGGGAATGACTAAGGAATGCAATATCGACTCAAAATAACTATAAGAAAAGTAAAAGTTTGAGACTTGAATTACGTTATTTACGAACAGTTGATACAGTTGATTGTTGTTACGAATACAGTTGAAAAAAAGCTATCATTAAGATTTTTGTTGATTCACAACTGCTTTTATTTGCATTTTCTTTATATTCCTATTTAAGAAAATAGTCGTTTCTGTTTTATTATACTTGTAGGCAGACGCATAAGTGGTACACTTGATGACAAATGGTAAATCATTATCTGTGGACTTTTACAATAGCACAGGTAAAGCTCAGACACTACCTACTGGAAAGCTTTATGATGTCGGATATATCGTAGGACTTAAGAAACTCTGCAGCTGGGAGCTTCAAGGCTTCCAGAGTCGGTCATATAAACGTACGTCAGATAAACACACATCACAGACGTTATATGCAAGCATCATACTAACACATCAAAACTGATATGTTCAAATTTAGGTAATTGGTGTAATTTTAGTTATCCGCATAGTAATATCGAGAAACTGATTCGTTGCTCCGATTCTGTTTGGCTAGTATAACACCATCGCTTTTCGCCCCGTATTTTCTGTATGAACTGTATTATGCACCAACAATATTGTGAAACATTATAAGATCCATTTTTAAACATTAGAATTGCGTCATCTATATTAAAACGAAATGAGATTAACGAAAGAGATACACAAGGTAAGAATGATAGGACGAATCGGTGCAGGTCGACCTAGGCGGATATATCTCGATCAAATCGAAGATGTCCTAAAGAAAGGCCGGCTCAAGAGTACTCGCAACCGACGAGCATGCATGAAGACGCTCATGAAAGTGGAGCAAGCAAGAGAAGTGTGCCAGGATCGTAGCAAGTGGAGAGGTGGCCTCTGGCTACCCCATTGGGAACAAGGCGTGACATATATGTATGTATGTATATTAAAACACCATCACCACCAACACCACGTACTTGAAAATATTGAATGCTGAAACCAAACTATGTTATATCAATTCAATTCCAGGTGATAGAGATGCATTCTACTGCAGTGGCGAGTGGTGAGTAAAAAATATTGAAGACATAAAAAATTGGAAACTATAAGTGAAAACTGCGTAGTTTTTCAGAAGAAAAAAAGAAAAACTATAGCCCTTAGCATTCTATAGATTAATTCTACGAGGGCTGCTACTTAAGTATCCGGAATCTGGGATTTCAAAATTTTTAACGCAATATATGATCTCAATGGTAAAATTCGTTCCTTTTTGTTGAAATACTGGTCGCTATATTTTTTTCCTTATGTAAGCTAGTGTTTTGTTTCTGATGGGTTTAAAATGTCATATCGCTGAAATGATGGAACTCACACGTGAAAATATTCGTGCTATGATTTATTACGATTTTCGACGTGGTTTAACGCAACAACAGTGCGTAGATCAATTAACTTTAATTTTTAGTGGTTTAGTGAGTTCAATCGTGGACGGAGTAAGCTCACGGATGAAGTTAAGGAAGGTCGCCCGAAATCAGTCGTTGTGCCACAAAACTTTGAAGCTGTACGAAAACTAATACAAGACCGTCATGTTACATATCGCGAGATAGAAGCTACTCTGGGCGTATGTATGACAAGCATTAATAAAATATTACATGAACATTTGTTCGTAAAAAAAAATTGTTCGCGTTGGATACCGCACAACTTAACTTAGCATCAAAAAGAAGCTCGCGTCGAATGGTGCAAGAATATGTTAAAAAAATTTAACGGAGGTGACTCAAAATCTGTTTATAACATCTACACAGGTGATGAATCTTGATATATGCGTACGATCCCGAAATTAAGCAACAGTCTACAGTTTGGGTGTTTTAAAATGAGCCAAATCCTACGAAAGTGACTCGTGCAAAAAGCAAATGGCGGCCCGCTTTTTTGGTATTAATGGTCATGTGGCTACAATACCACTGGAGAATCGTAAAACGGTCAATTCGGAGTGGTACACGACCATTTGTTTGCCGGAAGTATTTGAAGAAATACGTAAAAATAACAAGCGACGCAGAATCATTCTACACCACTACAATGCCAGCTGTCACACATCACGCGAAACAAATACATTTTTGGAGGGTTAAAAAATAGAATTGATGGGTCATCCACCGTATAGTCCAGACTTGGCACCTAATGATTTCTATTTATTCCCAAATGTAAAGAATAAATTACGTGGTCAACGATTTTCGACCCGTGAATCGAGTCAAGTATTATATATCCTCATCTGAGGAAAAAATGCAGCATTAACGATTGTTTTACTTTTTCTCTCTTTTTTATGGGAAAATTTACATTTCCCATAAAAACATGAGTAAAATACTATATTCTAATTGAATTCTCTGTTCTATTTAATCATTAAATAGTGTTATATACGTGTATGGTGATTAAATCTATTAATAGGATATATTGTTCTCATTTAATTAAAATGGTTGTTGCACCTAGCGATAGGCGATTATTGCTAATGATTGCAAAGTTAACAGTTTTACCCATAGCTAAACTTTGCATTGTTGAGGTTTATTGCTGTTATGTAAGACAGAAAAACACTAATTGAAAACGGCTCATTTCGCTTAGTGAACGGATTTTCTGGGTTTTTAGTACTCAAATTAAAGTCATGTCATATTTAGAAGTTGTGTTCAATTGTGATTGAACACAACTTCAAAGTATGACATGACTGTGTTCAATTGTGATTGGAGTAGTTGACATTGTGGCATCATAGGCTGAAGTCAAAGGAATTATTAAATTAAATAACACTTTATTGCACATATACTAAACGTATTCAAAACATATACTTAAACAAAATCGTGATAATAGACAACTTTATTGCTATAGTAACAAATATCAACCTGGCGATCATAAAAGCTACCATGAGTTTATATTAATTTGCAGTCGATATTGGCAGCATACATTTTTGTATGGAAATTTTGTACAGTGTCCCTAGCGTAAACGTAGGTAATGAATTAAAATTGATATTATTTAGTTAGTAGATTAACATAACTTCTGTGGATTGCTATACAACAAATACCTATACAAAACTATATCATACTCATAATAGTTTCACAGGAAACACAAAAATCATGTTTATAAAAATAAAGAAAATAAATATACTGACAGAGTCCTGGCACTCTGTGACCGATGAGGCAGTTTTCTTTAGATCTATGAGAAAATACTTGTTATGTTTCTTGAGTGTATGATCTCGCCTTCATTCTTTTGATCAGGTACTGTACTTCATTATCCATACATTTTATTTTAGAAATCAATCATTTAATAAAAAGAAATCATCAAGTCAATCAAGCATTTAAAATCAATAACTGCCATGGACCACAGAATAGTGACGACTTCGCTACAGAAAATTCTTTCTCAGGCTCGCTCCGGTCGCTAAAATTGCAAGAATTATTCTAATGTTAGTTGCGGCATTTTAGTTAACGTATTATAAATAATATTTCAGCTTATTATTGTGCAAAACTTTTCAATTTCATATAATAATAGGGTAAAATCATAATTATAAGAGCCATTGAATTAAATAAATTACTATTTTATGAACTGGGCGAGGAAGAGGCACGGCTATTTGCCGAACTCGTCCTAAAAGCCATCGCATCTGATAAAAGGATACCAGATTATACAGATTCAATGAACGTAGTAAGTCGGATACAATAATGTGCAGTTAAGCAGTGGACACGATGATTATTTCAACCTGATACCATCTAATTTCTGAGGCGAGGACAGGCTCAACTACTCAATAACTAAAAGTAATCTCCATATCGGAGTACAGCTGGAGGATCTTAATGGCTTCGTCTCGTGCATTCGGAAAAATACCAGGCGTCATAATATAACGTAGATAATAGTTGTTGAGCAGAACTTGAAGTGTTCTGATTGTTATGTATTGACAAAAGCATTATCCTAGCATAAGTATGAACATCTATGATTATAGTCTTGGCAAACCACTACCAGTTATGTTTTATTATAAGTAATTTCCGTCCGATGATATAGTTACCATTACATAGTTTCTAATACGAAAGTATATAAAAATTACGAACCTAAACATTACATATTGCTCGTACGACTGATTGTGCTCGTAGGTACTCGTACGTACGAATGTACGAATTGCTCGTACGTATGACACTCGAGTGGTAGGCATACTCGTATACCGGTCTATGAGGCGTCGTTGATAGGCCTCCTTCAAGATTGGCAGACTATTTAGGGAGAATCATAAGAAGGTGCTGGATGTAGCAACTTAGGAACGACCATTGTGGAGATGATAAGGTGATGATAATGATATGTACCTATATATAGGTGAATCATGGGATGTCGGTGGCATTGTAGTCTCGATGTTTGACTTGTTCAATCTAATCTAATCATGTTTGTTCGTTCATTCGTTTTACGCCATTTATATATCCGATGATCCTAGGGTGATGGAAAATATTGAGAACTTGCATACATCTGCAAATTTAGAAGTCTAAATAATACCACAATAGAAGTCAAATATACACCTAATCTGAGTGAACGTACGTATTTACGCCCATTTTGGTTTAGATTTCTGTGCCTACAAAGAAGCTGAAAAACGCATGCGAAGCTAGCTAATCTTTTTTTTTGTTCCCCTGAGGAAAATGCATTAAGTTGCATACCCCGGCTGTGGCGAGCCGGCGGTTATGTGGGGCTCTCCTCCCAGAAGGGGGAGGCCTACCCACTAAATACCTCAGGGATGGCCTTCCTCAGGCATGTAGGGAGCCCCCGGGAACACGAAGCTACTTCCGGGGACCCCCAGCCTCCGCTCCCCGCCGATACAGGGGAGCCCTCCTCGGAGGCCACAATACCTTCCTCGATCTCCACCACCGACGACGCCCCTCGGCCACGGAAGGGGCGTGGTCCCTCCCGGGTCGCCGCATCCGCTGGCGCGATTTCCTCGCGCCCGCCGGCGACCCACGGCGGCGCCACAGCTGTGCTACCGACCCCGCTCGGCGGCCCCCTTCTGGAGCATCACTGCTTCACAGAAGGAGGCTACAGTCCTCTAACCTCCCTCGTCCGCCATCATTGCCGCAATCAATGCCGGCGGAGGCCGATCTCGCCCGATCTCTGCGATCGACTCGGCGCTCGGAAGCCCACGCGGGGCACTCCGCCAGCGTGTGCTGGGCCGAATCGATGCGCAGTGGTGGCAATGTGTCGATCCCTTCCGTCCTATTCGATACAGATACTCACCGAAGCAGCCGTGCCCGGTGAGTATCTGAGTCAATCGGTAGGTAACCTCCTCCTTCCCGTGGCCAAGCCAAGCTTCGAGGTGCGGGAGTATGGCACCGACGTCCCGCTGGCGCGCGCAGTACCGTAATTCGAGCAGCGCACGCCACAATCCGTCTGTGCCACTCCCGCTTAGGCACATCGTGCGCTGGTTCCAGGGCGCTGCCCCCATCGCTCCCTCGGTCGACACGCCGCGACGCATACGTCGCCGCGTACATGTCGGCCAGGATTTCGAATAGGGGGGAGCGTCGCAGAACCGTCGTCGCCTCGTACGAGATTGTACGGTAGCCTCGTACGATCCGTATGGGCACTATCCGCTGCAGGCTCCGTAGCAGAGCTTTGTAGCGGGGGGACCTCGCGCAGTCTTGCGACCACACGGGAGCCCCATACATGGCCACGGATCGCACGACGCCCTCGTACAGGCGGCGAACTCAATCCCTCGGTCCCCCGAGATTGGGCAGCAGGCGATGCAATGCGCCCGCTACCCTTTTGGCTCGGGGGACCAAAAGCTAGCTAACCTGCACTGGATTATTGTGTTTGAGAAAGGCCTGGGTATTCAATCTTACTTAGAACAGACTCACGGCTACGATGGAGACATTGAAAAGTCGGCGCTCCTGATGACTCAATTATTCTGTAATGTGTTGATGGAGAGTTAATATTTACGAGTATATAAAAAACTTGCTTGAGATATTGCTATCGATATGCCATAAAATAATAACTGCGCGCTATTCTAAAAGTAAATATTAATTTTCGGACTTGTTTCTAAAGTCAATTTTTCCAAACAACTTTTAAATGTAATGAAAGAAGCGACGTATCTAAGTACGCGATGACGATGTGTTCTTAGGAGAATAAACAATGCTGGGCACAGGTCTCTTATCAAATGAAATTCGATGCCCGATCAAAACTTTGTGGTTTAGTCATCCTAACGATTACAGATCTCGTGTTGCTTTATTTTCATAATTTATTCCGATACATTACAGAAACACAATTATATAATATGTTCTATTGAATGTCTGAGTTGAAATGTTAAGGGGAATAGCCCTAGGGCATCGGTATTTATACTGCAATAAAGCATTAATACGTTCCTGTGACAAAATTACACTTAAGGTTTTAATACAGTTACGTCATCTCTTACACCATTCGGGAACAAGATTAAAATAAATATTATTTTCTACATTATGACATATTTCTCTTTTATTTAAACAGTGTAGCTACCACGATATTTTTGCAGTTGTTATAGTGATTGAGTAAAATTTTGTAAAGAAACTTTGAACTTTGTATATTGACAAGAGTTTTATAGAGGGTTTTTTAAACTCATAATAAATTCACTGATTGTATAGCTGCTATAAATGACTTAGCCAGTATCTATTTTTTACATAACAACTATATAATGTGGCTTGTATAGTATAATTGCAATATAATTGTGTGTCAATATAACTGCAAAGGGTAATGACAAAAGCTCATATTTTTTTATTTACAAGTGGAATTTAGGGAATATAAACTTAAAAATAGAAAGTGCATTCAACATTATTTCATGTTTTAGTCGAAGGACGTAGTTGGGAGTAGTCTCATTACATGTACTTACATACATATCATAAGAGTAGAATTTATCTTTCTACAGTCAGGAGAACACTGTCTACTGTATCTTGTATGTATGTATTATGGTTTTATTATTTTTTCAGATTATAAATATACAATAACATTAGTTTCTTATTTTTTTTTGTAAAGGTAATCAAATTCATTAGAGGTGACAAGACGACATCAAATTGGCGTTACGGTGTAAATACGGCTGCATTGAACATAAATTGCAAAGCAGAAATTGTTGGGGGACGAAATATGTGTCATTAGCTGTAATCGCTTCACGGTGCCGATTCCGACGTTTTTGATTCAATAACGATGTAATCATGTATTTATTTGTATTGGTACAATTACAAGAAATTACGTGGAATTCAGTGATGAAGGTTAGATAATATGCGTCTCAGGGGATTTTTTTTAATAGGTCTCAGTTGCTACTCACTTAATTCATCTTTGGATTGTATTTCTCCAATAAAATTAAAGATGAACTGCACGAAAAGTTTATCAATTAAACCTTCGTTCTGTAAATAAATTAAGTAATGTAATTGCCAGGCGAAGATTCTTTGAAAACGATTGAAACAAATTGAAACTAAATTATTTAAACTGTTTTTCATTAACTTTATTTTTGCGTTAAGCTTAGTAATTATTTTAATGTGCCAAATTGGGATCAAGCAATTGCCGTGCTATGTAAATTTACCATAAGCGGTGTTAAGTGTTTTCAAGCCAGGTTTTGCATTCTACGTTCTCACTTGGTCTTTGATATAGCGATATGAGGGTACTCTTTGTACGATTTTAAACTCTGACTGTCTGTAACGTTTTTATTTTAAAACGGTTGAACTTTTTTTTATGAAATTTGGTTTGAGAATAGTTTAAGGAAGAACATAATATTAATACTATGGAAAAATATCATTTGCGATAAGTCTTATTATAATAAGATTACGCTACCAGACTAGCATATTGTATTTATAAGTTTGAGCTCACTGAAAATACGTTGTTATTAAAGCATTGTCAGTCCGATTTTTCACTATATGGCTTATTATGATAATAGAATATATTATACAGTTGTTTTTTCATTGCTGGAGAAATAATATTCAGTGGTGTGTATCTATCTGTAGAAAAAATATTAATGTTAAACAAGCTACATTTTTCTGTACGAGCTAAATGTTACAGTTTTTGATCTTAAGTATCAACAGCCCTATATTAGCGTTTAAAGAATTCTACACAACAAACCATTGAGTGCCAATGCGTCTATAGCTAGCCAGCAATACTAATATGTTAACAACTGACTAGGGGTATCATTACTCCTCCTTCGGTGAAGCAGTGATGCTCCATAAGGAGGCTACCGAGCGGGGTCGGGAGATGGCCGATCGCCGGCGTCAGTCGCCGGCGGGCGCGAGGAAGTCGCGACCGCTACGGCGACCCGGGATGGACCACGCCCCTTCCGTGGCCGGGGGGCGTCGTCGGTGGAGGAGACCGGGGGAGGTAGTGAGCCTCCCCCGAGGAGGGCTCCCCTGAATCGACGGGGGAGCGGAGGCTGGGGGTTCCCGGAAGTAGCTTGATGTTCCCGGGGGCTCCCTACATGCCTGAGGAAGGCCATCCCCGAGGTTTTTAGTGGGTAGGCCTCCCCCTTCTGGGGAGGAGAGCCCCACATAACCACCGGCTCGCCACAGCCGGGGTATGCAATTTAATGCATATTCCTCAGGGAAAAAAAAAAGAGGTATCATTACTATATAGTATAGAACAATGTCGCTTTCTCTGTCCCTATATCCCCACGTATGCTTAAATCTTTAAACATAGGGAACGGATCTTGATGCGGTTTTTTAATAGATAGAGTGATTGAAGAGAAAAGTTTATATGTATAATAACATCCATTAAATAGTGTAGAAGTACTGTTATTTTTGAGTTTTCTAATGTGATGTCGTAAATAATTACATTTTTTCCGCTTACATTGCAAACAAACGCTTACAGTTTTTCTATAGTATATTTAGTATCAGCGTTGCACCCGTGCGAAGTCGGGGCGGGTCGTTAGTAAATTTATATAATCATGTATAGATGAAGTCGTACTCTTTGACACGTTACACACAATCCTGCTGATTGTTGCAACACATTTCAGACTTACATTGTTTCTTGTTCTATAATAATTAGAGATCGGATAATCGGATGCTTATTTACCTAAAGTTAATTTTTGGCTCACAAATTATGGAAGCGGCTTTTTAAAATACATTTTGTTAAATAAAAATCCCGGGAAAATACGGGACTGCAAATTTAACGTAGTGATATTGTTTGAAAATTACTAAATTAAATTACTAATCCGGGTTCATTTATGCATACGTATTTACATGAAGTTTAGTTTCAGTTCCCCGTGCGATTTATGAATGTACGATATATTACATGTGAATTAATGTTAATGGTGAAAATTTTTATTTAACAAAACAATAAAAAGCCGTTTCCATACTTTGTCTTAAACTAGCTTTAGGTAAATATGCATCCGATTATCCGATCTCTAGTTATTATATATATAATTCATAATAAATTATTCACTGCGGGAAGCGACAGACAGAATCAAACTTTCTCTCAAAACATCGAAAGACTTCGTTAATTAAAATAAGCAGTTTAATATTAGAAATAATGTATTATATTTATAGTAACGAGATTACTAAATTTTTATATTATTGCAAAAATTTTTGTCGTCACTTTGTTGATACAATTTATGCATAAATTAATTAAAGATGCATAAAGATTTATGTAAAGTTTACAGGTTTGATTGAAAAACAAGCTGTTCACGCTTGTATTTTTTAAAATGAAAACAAAGGGACAGCCACATCATATTAAAGTAAAATGTACAGACAGTTGCGGTATGTTTAAACTGACCGTGTTAGAAAGGGATTTTCACATACGTTATAAATTTAAAGGAATAATGGAGACATTGAAATTAACCCTCCTCGCCCCCCCCCATCCTTTCTAACTTTATGACGTCAAATATAAAATTCAAATATATAATATAATTTTATATTAAGTATAATAAACAACAATACCTTCTATTTGAAAAATTTTAAATATCTGTTTTTATAACTTTTTGGAATTTGCGGCTTAAATGTTTAAATTTTATTGTATAGTAATTATAATTTAAAAGAAATGTAATTTTCGTATTTCACAATCAATTAGTAAATTTGTTTCTGATATTAAGTCTACTATTTGTATTTAGAAAATGTTCAAACGAAAGTAGTGAGCTAGTTTGACTAAAACAATAATCAATTAAATAATTGAATAAAAAAACAGAAATGGTGAAAAATTTTATTTAACAAAACAATAAAAAGCCGTTTCCATACTTTGTCTTAAACTAACTTTAGGTAAATATGCATCCGATTATCCGATCTCTAATAATAATATATAGTAAAATTACTTTAGTTTACAAGTTACCCCTACCCTTAGCCAATACGAGTCACTTCACAAAAGGTATCTCACCATCTGACGAACAAGTGAGAGTAACTAGATATGGACAATGATCGAGATTAGGTCACGGTTAGTTTTCAGCTCTGCCGAAGTCCGGAACATTCATTTCTAACTATCTTGCTGAAGGATCTTTCGTAGTAATGGAACATGGTTTTGTTAAGAGGCTTAACCACCTTATTCTATATTGATACACTTGTACCGAGATTTAAACATTTTGTTCATGAAAATAATACCTTACATAGCTAATGCAGGTAGTATGGTAGTCATTTTTAGAGTTTATAGCATAGACACGATCATTGTGCTTTTACAAAATATTGGTCAATTGTAAAAATACTTACATATAAATAAATATTTAATGCTTTTAAGAACTATTTATAAACTATATTAATTTGTTTTTAATTTTATGCTCAGTGCGAGGAAATATATCTTTTTTTCAAGTAGTCATGAAACTTATCTACAATACGTTGCAGTGAAGCAATTGTTTGTATTACTATGGCTTATACTAGTGAAGGATAGTCGTTGTGTATATCTTACAAAAGCTGATCTTCTTACTATGTTAACTGTGTGTATGTTTAATATTCGATTTTTAAAGGACTATGTTGTTGATATAATTGATAGCCATCACCTTGAATTATTTTGGGGAGAGTAAATAAATATTTTTATTTATTTACCCTCCCCACTTACTATCGTGGTGGAATAGACTACTTTAGAGGACAGGCATCACTTTTTTTGTATAATTTAAGAAATAAGCTGGCTGCCCACGTGAATGTAAGTGGTTACAGTCGCCTGTGTGTACAAGAAAATCCTCCAAAAACCATAAAAATAAAACGGATTAGAATAAGTGTTTCAAAAATACAGCGGACGTTAACATAATTGTGACATAAGAAGTTAAAACATAGTAATTTCACTCTCTTTAACCCTTTTCATCGAAACTGTTTAGCGGCAAAAATAGGTAAGACGAAGGTATTAGAAAGGAAGCAGATGACCCTTTTTTTTTTTGTTCCCCTGAGGAAAATGCATTAAATTGCATACCCCGGCTGTGGCGAGCCGGCGGTTATGTGGGGCTCTCCTCCCCAGAAGGGGGAGGCCTACCCACTAAAAACCTCAGGGATGGCCTTCCTCAGGCGTGTAGGGAGCCCCCGGGAACATCAAGCCACTTCCGGGAAAGCAGATCACCCTGTTATGGTTTTCATTCAGTTCATGAAATCCTTATGGCATAATAAAGTATATCAACGCACGCAGCGTAATCCACAAAATAAGATATGATAATGTTTTTACCATGCGATGTAACCGCCATCTTGAAATGTATTCTGACAGTTGAAAGTGCTCAATCATATCGTCGTACTACGGGCTCATGCTGTTAAAGTCGACTAGGAATCGAGTCAACTGCTCTGATACCTCTAAATCTATCCTCTAAATGGTCGAACACTGGATGTTATAAATAATACAGAATATGCATGAAATTCAGATTTTCATTTAAAAGATTAAATTGTATTTTAAATTGTTCGACGTTCACCTATTCAATGTTTATTTAACATGTAGATGCGGATATATCGTGTAAAAAAAAACAACTGTTATTTACAGCATATGGTAATAGTAAGTAATTATACAAATATTATAAGACTAAATTAAATAAAATAACATAGTAATATCGTAAACTTATTTTATTTTAAGGATATTATTTATTTATATATTTTACGTTCTTGATTATTTTCAAATATAGTTTTATGTTTTTTATTATGACCATATTTAAAATATTTCAACTTATCTATTATGTTTGCTATAATATACTATTATATTTTCCATGCAATTAATAATGAATTCACTTTATAATTGATTTTCAGTCTGATATGTATGAACAATAGTAATCGAATGACATTAACATTTTAAACATATCCTCATTATTTTAACATTCTCGAAATTTCCCAGTCCATTGAAACAATCAGACTGAATTAATTATACCGTTCTTGTTGGATTTCTTACTTTCCTATAGCTGGTAGTCCCAGGTCGGAGGGTCGCCACGTGCCTGCCCAACCAGCAGATGTGTTTGACACCTGCCCTTGCCACTTTTCCTCTCTCCTTCTATCGCTTAGACGTCACGTAAGGCCGTCCCTGTCTCGATGTGCTTATTTTTATATAATTTATACAAAGTGACGGTAACTAGAATGGACCTTAAGGCAGTTGTAATGACCAGTACGTTAGTTTGGTTATTAATAAGTGTGCAGCCTTTGTGTTGAAGTAATTTTATAGACATTTGACATGTAATAAAACCTACTGTAAAATATTGAAAACTCATTCTAAAGCCTGTCCCTATCAACCCTTGAAAAAACAGTAGCTTTTTTAAACAAAGATTAAGATATCTGTATATCTGATTAATATGTACAACAAATTTAATAACTAAAGCTCTACAAAGACTATCAAGATTTGAGTACATTTCATATTTTCATGGTTAACTTTCCTTTTAAGGGATTTCAATGAGTCAATTTCTATCAAATTTAACAATTCATGTATAACTTTACAGCCAATTTCATCAACAGTGTTTTAAGACAATCTTAAGCAATATGCTATTCTTATCCCATGTCACATAATATTGTTTAGATTATGCATTAGAATATAGCAGTAAGTTAATCCGAAGGAATGTTATATACAATATCAAATACAGTATGGAAGTAAAGGTTGCTTTAGCTCGCACAATATTACGAAAACTTCGTGATGCATAATCCCCACAACACAATATATACTTTTCAAAATGTAAGTTTCAACTTTGCTATTAATTTTTGAGATAACCCAGATCGTGGTAATTGCTTTTATAGTCATCATTTTATCTAGATACAATTCAATTGTTTGTTTATCTGTATTTTTTAAATTAAAATACAATTTTCTTTAATGACTTGAATACCTGCTGAAAGCTTATAAATAGAGATCGGATAATCGGATGCATATTTACCTAAAGTTAGTTTAAGACAAAGTATGGAAACGGCTTTTTATTGTTTTGTTAAATAAAATTTTTCACCATTTCTGTTTTTTTATTCAGTTATTTAATTGATTATTGTTTTAGTCAAACTAGCTCATTACTTTCGTATAACACTCTTCATGTAATAAATCGTACATTCATAAATCGCACGGGGATCTGAAACTAAACTTCATGTAAATACGTATGCATAGTTGTATAAATGACCCGGAGTATCGGTCTTTTGAAAATAAATACCACGTGCTAATTTAGTAATTTTCAAACAATATCACTACGTTTAATTTGCAGTCCCGTATTTTCCCGGGATTTTTATTGAACAAAATGTATTTTAAAAAGCCGCTTCCATAATTTGTGAGCCAAAAATTAACTTTAGGTAAATATGCATCCGATTATCCGATCTCTACTTATAAATCAAAATTGTGAAAAATATATATAAGTATAATGTGTAAAATTTACCTATAAGTAGTCTTTGTAATGTTTGTCATATATTGATAAACAGGCATACTGTTCATCTGGTGATAAGTAATAATAGTCGCTTATAGAACAAATTTGCAAACGCAGAAACCTCCGTGGAAACTTACTTTCCAACATGTGACATAAAATGTCAAGTTATTTCTATGCCTACCTTATTATTCACATCGGCATACAGTAATACAAGCACTGTAATTATGAGGTAATACAGAGTTACTCAATCTAAAGTCGCAGTTATAGAGTCCCGCAAAAATCGAAGGTTCGGTGGTGTATTTAGACAAATAAAATTATCCCCGTGGCAGGTTAAGAATATATATGTCGCCACTTCTTTTTCTCCCTATAAGAGGGGACCTGTTGTATACGTTTCCTTTATGACAGGTTAAGTGACGTAATTTACATATTTAGGAACCTAAAATAGGAGTCAACTTATGTGTAATGAAAATTAATTGATTGTTATGCTTTGGCTTAAAGTTGTATTGTGAGTATATAATAACATCATTTTTTTTTGAAATCCTTTATCTAGAATCTTTCAAACAAGGCAAGTTATTAATTACATGTGTCTACTTTCTTTGACGACCTCCATAGTCGAGTGGATAGTACACCGGTTTCAAGGTGTCGCCATCTCTGAGGTCCCGGGTTCGAATCCCGGTGGGGGCAGATGTTTGTGTGATGAATGCCAGCATTTGTACCTTAGTCATGGTTGTTGATATATATTTCAATAAAAAATATTTATATATGTATAATACATGTATGTCTATCCGTTACCCTAGATCCCATAGCACAAGCCTTACAGAGCTTAGTTTGGGCTAGGCTAATTGGTGTAAGTGTAACAAATATTTATATTTATATTTCTATCCAATAGTTTATGGAGGTTGACTCAATATTTTTTTTTTCTGTTAGTTGAATCTAGATTATTTAGTCCAATAACGAAAAACATATTGATATGTATCAGTATATTGTTAGTTATTACGTTTTTTTTAATCCGGGATCAATCTTGTCACACGGCAAGCCAATTGGAAGCCCTGTACCGAGACCACAGCACTACTGGCGCTGTCATACTTATATGTGTGCAGTGAATTTATTATATCCATTCACAGTCTTATTTCAGTTTCATATCTAGAGTCATTAGGGTCGTATCTTGGCTTATAAATGTTAGTAAACAGTTTGTATTTTTATGAAATATTACATTAAATTTCATGTTATAAGCCGACCAAGTAATTAATATTTAATTAGATACATATTCTGAATTCCTGGTACCCGAATACTTACCCAGTGATCGACCGCCTCCGCAAACTTGATCTTTGAGTCGCAGGTGCGTGATAGGATGCGGTTCGAACCACAGCGTGCAATGAATCTGGAAATCACAACGCTGGAAGCATACTGAAAAAAAAAAATACAGAAAATACTAATAAACATAGAATATTTTCTTGTCATTAACTAAACATAGGTATATGTCATATTTTTTTGTTTCCTCATTTTATTATTTTATTTATAAAGTGAAGTAATGAAAAAAGAAGTTATTATAAATAAAAATTAGAAGATTTATTATACTCACTCAACAATATTCGGAAAATTGTGATGCTTGATCGGAGTGGTTGTCCAAGACTATGGGTTTAAGTTGTATATTATTCGTTGTTATGTGTCTTATGTATTCATTATTTTTATTGCATGCAGTATTTGCCATTAATTGTCTGCTACATTTAGTTTAATAATATAGATTTAAGATTTATAATTGTTGTAAGATTAAAAAATAAATAAATAAATCTTAAATAAAATAAAATAAATAAATAAATATATCAATCTACAAACAAGAAGAATATTTAGTCTGGGCATACTTACCCCTCTTTTCCATGGGGCTAGTCAAAGATCAGAGTTGCTCATTTACTTAAAAAACATTCTGGACTTTAAAGCTGAAGACTGGTTATTATCTAGTCCCGATTTTAATAATCAAGGGTAATATTTTGTGTAATAACCCAGCTGATTATGGAGAGTTTTAGACAGTATAACTTGCTCAAACAGGATATTTTTTAATATTTTGGAACTAGTCATAATTCTGTAAATGTTTGGTCTACTTTCACATAATCGTTTTTATATATTATTTAGATGACAGTCAATTGTTTTGACTTTCATGACATCGCACCGGGGTGGCTTATGTTTCAGGTCATCAGCATACAGAAAATAATATTAATAATTGAGAATTAATAAACTTAAAAAAAAAACTAAACTTGTAAAATAACTATGTGAAATTCTGACTAAAAATAATAATATTAATGTCATAAATTTAAATTTTAATAAAACTTCATACTTTATTGTTCACCAACGAAAGTATTCATCGTTCAAATAGAAGCCGCATCCTTCTTTCATTAAAATTTAATACAGATGTCGCGTGCGCTGCTTTTTACATCGCGACGCTCCATTATAATTAAAGAATATTATTTTGTCGTAAAACTGAAAGAGCGCGTTTTGCGGATGCCACGCGCCGCTGCCACTATTGGTAGAACGGGACTTACAAATATTACGATTATTTCTTTATCATGCCGAGAAGTATTCGATATAATGTTAATGAAACGAGTCTGACTGCTATCTCGTCCCAGGGCGATTCGATTATAATTTAGTTTAATCAGCTACTGATTAACTTGTATTAATAATTTTGCGAAGGGTAATGACGGTGGATGGTAGATTGAATGGGATATATTTCAAACATTTAATTGCGAAGTCAATGAAGTTCTTTTTATTTTCGTCGTACCAATAGTGGTATCGGTTGTATACAGAATACGAAATATATCAGGGTCGTCTACTTGAGTATCTCCGTCTTATCTATTTCTGCCGCAACATAGCAATGTTCGATTGTATTGCTGTGTTCCAGTTTGAATGCTAAGATAGGCAGTGAAATTACTGGGTACCAGTATCTAACATCAGAAGTAACATTTACTGTGTATGCGACAGGAACTACAGATACTTTATATCTATATCATGTTACAGCCGTTATTTGATGTAAGAAATTTTCATATAGTCCCTCTCTCTTCATGTAATCGATCGTCACTTGATCACGGAAGTTCAGGATTCCAGTTCCAAATAGTCATACTTTAAGTCCATTATCATAGGGTCTAGGGAAACAGTTTAGATTTTACATTGAAGTTACACATTGACAACAGTATTGTGAGTTGTGTAAGCATGTAATACCCGATAAATATCGTCATACATTACTTCCATTTAGTCGTCGGGGTTGGGGCGTACAACGTAAAACGGTACTTGTCGAAGGTTAAAATACTTTCACCGAATACCTTTTTTTTAACCAGGTAAAACTTCCATTTATGGACGTCTTCTGACACTGACACTGACAATGTGCAAAACTTTGTTCACAAGACAGTTGTTGTTGACATTTCAGGTTGCCGGATTTCAGGACATTTTCTCTGCTTTTTCGATTTTCAGATAGATTACAGTGCCTCAACGAATCCTCCTGAATTCCTTCTCAAGTTCCAGAAGCTTCACGCTCCGCAGTGCGACGTACGCTGTAGACAGCAAATAGTCCAAGGTCGTTCAACCGTTCATATTTAGCGCCTGGAAATTCTTAGCACATCTGGCACCGTAACTGTGCCAACTCACCGTTGGCACTGCCTTCTATATAATAAAAGCATTCCTGTTGGATAGTTGCCTAGGAGAGGTTTTGGGCTGTCTATCACTACGCTGGCCTAGTGCGAATTGGGGGAAAGCGCGAAGTCGCGTCTATTGTTTGTCTGGGTCCAAGAGCATTTAACGCTGGCTTAGGACGTCAGGTGTAATTTGGAATTATTAACCCTAAAACTTAAGATTAATTTAATTTTGTATTTGCCTACAGTTTATTAATAAAATCGATACTATTTGGAAGGATCGGACCTGCGCATCTCAAAGTAGTAGTAAGTATCTTGGATAATTTGCTGGTAAGTTCAGGGCAATCTTTAATTAAGGACCTTCGTAGTTGAGTGGTTAGTACACCGGTTTCAAGGTGTCGCCATCTCTGAGGTCCCGGGTTCGAATACCGGTGGAGGCAGATGTTTGTGTGATGAATGCGAGTATTTATATCTTAGTCATGGTTGTTGATATATATTTCTATCAAATCTTAATATATATATTTCTTGTGTGCGTGTGTATGTGACTGAACTCCTCCTAAACGACTGGACCAATTTTGATGAAATTTTTGTGTGTATTCAGGGGGCTTGAGAATGGTTTAGATTCACAATACGGTCATATAGATATTGTTTTTCAGCTAAATTATTTATTTAAAAACATTTGAGACAACGTGAGACAACGTGACATTTGAGACATTTGACATTTGAGACATTTGACAGGACAACGTCTGTTGGGCCAGCTAGTATATATATTATACACAAGCCTTTGGAGCTTACTTTGGGCTAGGTTGATTGGCGTAAGTAAAAAAATATTTTTTTAAAGGGACATCCAAACCGAAATGTAAGTAGATATGTTTGTTTCCAGAATGCGTGAGAACTGTCACTGATTTAAAATGGAACAGAGTATGCGATACCGGCGCGGGCGCCGCGGGCCGCCCCGCCCACCATTGTGCCCCACAATGCCTCGTACTTCACACTAACGAGCGCTCAGAGCGACTCAGGCACATTTGTAAAAATCGTAATAAGCCCTCCGTTTCGGCATATTGTTTTGACATATAATAAATATTTGCGAGATTGCCGGCGCGCAGATTGCACGGCCGATTTCAAACGGCCGGGCATTGTTCAGGGTAGATGGAGTGGGAAGACTGTGTTACACCCGGTTGCGACCGGGAGCTTTACGAACAGGTGCTTCGTTGATAATTTTAGTAGATTAGGCTATTTCAAAATTGTCTGGAATAATTTGATTTACAAGATATAGGATTCGTTTTTTTGTGGCTGCAGTTATTGTTAATCGATACTGAAAACTGCTATATTTAAGAAAAAAAGATTTTTTAAATGTGACGCCTGTAATAATGTAGAATGCTATATATTTTGCTAATAAGAGGCTTACTAATAAGAAGTGAGCTGACATATCCTTTCGGGTATGATAGTCTTAAAAATATTCTCAAATAGCCAATAAAGATGAAACAATAGCTTTGATGGTGCTGTGATCACAGAGCTGGTCTTCGAATCCAGTGTCGGTTGGTGAGGTCCAGGGTTGACTCACATAATTTCAGGATTACATATTTCCCTTCCATTTTCTAAACAAATTCAAAGGTGTTTATGAAGTCCACCAATCCGTAATAGGCCAGTGTTGTTGTTGGGCCTACTCACTCTAAGATAAGCATATGGTAAGCCCCTCCGTGGGGAGAGATATGAGCTGTGAAGCATAAAGTTGAAACATACAAATTATTAATTTATTACCACTTACACATACAATCACAGAAAATATAAAATCGGTGGTCGTTGGAAAGATAAAGAAGCAGCCTGTAGTCCTATATATAGATTATCTAAGTATAATAATAAATATTATGATATTTTAATTGCATTATATAAACCATATACTCTCTTATTATTGAACATTACCATGAAAGTACAGGCACATTCTAACATTCCTATACAACATTCTTGAAATCTACTCCCAGTGTCTCCGCTCCCGCTTTTACTGTCTACCAATGTAGCCAAAACACGATATATGTATATGTTTACTAAAAGTATTTATATCGTATATTTTATGGAGATCACTTTTCTTTTCATCTTTCCTACCGCAATCTGTTTGTCACCAGACACCCAGTAAGGGTGCTGGAAGGGATAAGTCCACCTATGTACATGCCGTATATAGATGTCATATATGCAAATCCTATATCTATTTCAAATAAAAAAAAATGTGCAATATATATAATGCGATTCAATCTAACAACGCTTCTAAATGTTTTTGCTATTTTGAAACCATTTCCTCGTTGTTAGTTCTGACGAGCATTAAAATCAAATGCTCAAAATCACAAGGAAATCTACAATCGCCACTGCGAACAACAAAGGGGAAAAAGCCAAACAAAAGGAAAATCCGAGTCTCGAAGCATGTGTGTAAATTAAAGCAAAATCAGTGCCCGCATTCTGCACTGCACGTACCACAAATTGCAGGGTAGCGCCAGTTAGCGCCTCTAAGGTGTCAAGATTGCCATAATTTGCCGGCGTTGAGCCCGCAGCGGTTGTCGTCACGTGTTACAATCTAAATACTTTTATCAAGGCAGAAATACGCCGATTTAAACTGTAATAAAACACGTAATGTACCGCCCTGATAAGGAATTGCCCTAGGTGGCAAATTAAACACCACTCGAATAGAATTGGCTTGGGAACAGTATATAAGCTTAAGAATATTTTTTGAAGTACTGCCTACTATTCTGTTCCATATTTATATAATTTTACTTTTAACATTTATTACGTGGGTTGCCCCGATATCGTATTGCGCCGGCACTAAAATAATAAGAACTATCTGGCACTGAATTTTTTTAATTCAATAGATTAATGATAAGTGACCTGTCTGTTCAATTTCAGTACTCTGTTAGTCGAGTCGATACTCACACATACCGTACGTCGGCGACTAGGGTTTAGACGAATTAACAATAATCGCAACAAGATAATGCTCACAATATGAGGATCTGAAGGGCTATGTTCATTAAGAGCGTTTACTGCTAGGCACAACCATTAATTCGATCTCTACTACCATGCCATGCCGCTGTCATTAAAGCGGCCGGCTAGACCACATACATTTTTCCACTCAGCAAAATTATAAGGTTCATACAATATAATAGAAAGTAAGATCACCAATTTATGTTTTAGTATTATATTCTTCCAGAAGCTATTGCCGTAAGTTTGCAGGACATGCTCTATGTATATACGTATACTTATTGTAATGCTCTTGCGGAGTTAAATGTATCAGTTTGAAATGCGCACAGTCAACAACCTTCTATTAGAAATAAAACAAAGCTTCGGAGGTTTTTAAATAATACGACTAATAAAAAAAAATTGGTGCATCAAAAGAATGAAAATAAAATAAAGTAATTTTTTTAGTATCAAAATTAACGGTGATATTTATTTTTTTCAAAAATATTGATTTAATGCGTTATTTTGATAATATATTTTATGACATTTTTGCAGTGTGTAAAACTGCCTGTCGTACGCCTACGTGCTTCCGCGTCCTTTAGTACTCGAGACCGACGGGCAATGACTAAGTTCAGGTGAATGTCACTTTGAACTGTGGCATTACTGTTCAATTTCCAAAAAAAAACTTCTCTTGTGACGTGGAGTTACTTTACGAAAGCTAATCAGTAAATACCCTACCTATAATAAAAAAAATATTTTTATTAATAAAATTTAGATCCTCAAATTTTGGTTAAAAACTCTTCAAAATTCATGTTAAAAAATTACTGAAGTTAATCTTCACTATATAAAGATTTCTACAAACATTCCAAGAGATGGAAGCATTAATTTACACGGAGACTGACGCCGGTCCCGTCTAGCCACTTCTCAGGCTAGTGTCACACTTCATGTCCGTTTGTCTGTCTTGTCGTTCAGATCCAAGCCTGTATAGATGAATGTATCCCCGCGATAGTGAAAGACGACGGACTTTAAAACTTTAGTTAAATATGTATATAAATATTTTTTTTAAGATAGTTGCAGAAGTTTATTTCTGTATTCACTCAATATTGGTAAGACACTTAAAAAGTACTTAAAAATAAAGAAATAGTGATAAAGAAGATGGTGTGTATTTTAACGAATTATTTAAAAGTTATAAACTACTTTCGGAAATAATTTACTAAAATACGAATACATCGTATAGTTTTTCCAAAAGTAATCACTTAGAGATCGTCTTGATTGTTTAGTGTTAATTTAATCCATACATTTATTATTTATTAGGGTAAATAGTTGATTGCTCTTCTATTTTGCACGAGTCTAAAAATATCTAGTTTTGTATAATAAATAATAATATTATTATTATTGTAGCTTACATCACGTGTCTTTATAAGACACGGTCCTTTATAAGGCGTGCGCGGGGATACAGATCCAACGCGTAAAGGCCAGCCGTGTAATGCATCCATATAAATCTTCTACCAATAGTAATCACAGATAAAAATCAAAGTAGTAGCACTCTTTCGTTCACTTCGTTCAATACTCAATCAATCTTTAGATCAACTTCATTCTTCATTCGTTTTTTCAAGATACGCCATTTTGAAACTGCTACTGATACGTAGCGGCTTTCATGATATTAATTAATTACAAAACGATTATTTTAAGTTTCAGAAATCAAATCATATCTACATAACTTCTTCAGATTTTCATCTATTTTGCAGGAACGGTATATTTAAGTAGTGCAAGGTGCTCAAGAGGTCAATAGATTCAAATAGACAATTTATATGAAGCTTTGATTTCGGTAAACTTTTGTCTTATTTCATATAGTAATTAGAACAGTTTTTCCACCAACTCTTAAATCTTTTAGAAATGTTATTTCAATCGCTCCATTCAATGTATTGAAAATCCTAGCGTGACATACATTATATGGTACATTGTTAATAAAATATATTTTTTTGCAGCGATGGGCCCCCGCAGCTGTTGCATTCCTGGATGTAAATCCACTAGCCAATTTATCAGATTATATTGTTTCCCAAGGATGAAAGAAATTTTCGAACTGTGGAAAAAAGTTATTTCTGACAAGTTTCCAGAAATTGTAACAACTAAAAACATAACCTGCAATCTACGCGTATGTAAACTTCATTTTGAGAGCAAATACATACAATTAGGGGATGTTAGAATTACATATGCAGCTCCTACCCTTTTTACTGAAAGTGAAATTTGTTCAGGTAAACCTGACAACCCTCTAATCATAGGTGAGAAAATTCGTCTATTTTCTTTTTGTGACTAGTTTTTATTTAACTTTGATTTCGTATTAAAAGTTGGATAATATATGTTAATGAAGCTTGTCTTGTATTGATTTTTAATTGATAAGAATGTTTTTTTTTTATGTTTCATTTTATGAATAGCCATCAATTAAATGTGTACTTTTATCTTACAGATTGGCAATGGAATGAACGTGAAATGAATAGTAGAAAACTGTCATTCAATTCAGGTGATTTAATTCATATACTAACAACCTATGTTTAATAAAATTAATCATTTTAATGTAACACTGAATTCATAGTAGATTTATTGCAAGTTCTATTAAATCACAAAGTGGTGTCACTAAAATATCTCAATTTAAAGATACACAAATGCAACAGTTGGTGTATTGATTCAACAAGTCAAATTCCTTAAAAATATTAAAATATTTATCCATTATACCTATTTGTCACTCTAGCTTTTAATCAGAATATGAAACTAGAATATTATCATGTTTACAGTTGATGCCACATGTTCCACATAAACCATGACCATTGTTATTATCAGACAAAAAAAAAGTGTTTACAGAAAGTGGTAACTTTAATATTTTTTTCATATATGTAGTTTGGTACTGAAAACTCACAAAGTCACAACAATGAAATGTGTATAAAAATAAGAAGTATGATGTAAAATAGAAATATTAGTTAGATGTAAATAAAATTGATGACTAATATAGACTTATAATTATTAGACTGTTATTATTAGAATGTGTTTTATTAATTCCATACTTTTTTAACAGACAATGTTTTTGATTTGCATACATGGATTTGTCTTAGAGAACGCAAAAGTTTAATAAGACGTAATCTCAAATATCCCAATTCTCGTTTTGTAATGCTTTTTGGAGTTCTAATAGATATAAATAATATGCACATGGACAAAAGTCCTCACCAAAATCATATAGTAACAAATATCAAAAAAGAGTTTTTAAAATCTGTTCAGATTGATTGGTTTGGATGTCCTGAACATCATGCTGATGTTTTAAATTATTTTCATTCCATTGTTTGTAGAGTTCAAATTCATAATTTTTGTACAATAATAAATAAAATTTTAAAGGGATCATTTTCAGAACCCCGTATTAATACTAACTTAACCATGCATCGAAATGGCACTTGAAAAGCGCAAAAAGTATACTGGAAGAAAACAACAACGTACAAAATAATTAATATTGTTTTAATTTTCAGGTTTGCGAGACTATTACAACCGTTGGAGACACATATTATTGACTTTTAAGGTATGATTTAATTCAACATTTAAAATGGGCTATAGCATAGAATGACCATTATGATAGGCTATTATAATTTATATTTATAGGCAAAAATTTTCCAAAATACTTATCAAAATATAACAATTTTTGTTGTATAAAAACATTTTTGAGGTGCATAATAAGCATGTGGCAATTTTTTTGTTTTCTGCTACCCAAGCTAGATCACCCAAGCTTACTCCAATAACCTCAAACATTTTATTTCACCGTATTATTAAACGTATTAAAGGTGAAATTTATGTCGTATAAGAAGTATCAACTTTTATTTAAATACCAGCAAGTCTTTAAAACTGTTAAATTGTCTATTTGGAAACTTATTTACTAGTTTAATACGATTATCGCTTAAATTATTGAAAGTATCTTCTATTGCCTATTTGTTCCATCCATCTTTTGTCTGATTTCATTTAAACTTAGATATAGCAAGATCACATTTATCTACAATTCATATATTTTGTTCCCAGAATCACAGACAAGACGCAGCGGTGGCTACATGGAGAACACTAGGGGATGAAGGCTATATTCTATTTTTGTCACATTGATTTAGATTTTATTTTATATATTTCTAAATATTCTTTTTGTAAATTATGATTTAAAAGAGGAGATAAAATTTGACCTTCCAAGTTTCTTGCCTGTTCTTCTCGAGAAGGTCCTCCCAATATCCGAACAGGTGGTAGAGTCAATCTTAAGCACAATAAATATATCTAATCATAATTTGTTGTTTGATTCTATACATACATAAGAACAATAAAAACTAAAGAACAATAACTACTAGAGCTGTGCTAGTTATTTATCGATAAATTTCATGAAATCGATATGTCGATATTTGGATATCGACAATTAATTGAAGTGATCCCAGGCTTATCATAGTAGCGACCACAGATTAATAGGTAGCGACTAAGAAACCGCCATCTCAAGGCCTGCTTCCTATCTGTAATAGTATACTAATCTGTGGTAAAGGCCATTTAAACGAAATTTAATGAAAGCGTGCATGGAGTGTACCAACTGGGTCTAATTTCTATCTGCACCATGAAAAATGCAGTCAAAGACCCAGATAGATATTATTATTATTTATATACAAAAATAGATATTTTTAGACTCGTGCAAAATAGAGGAGCAATCAACTATTTACCTTCATAAAAGCATAAATTCACTAGTGAACAAGCCTTTTAAACATCTTAAATTTTTTGTCACAATTAAAAGATAAATAAATCAATGCATTCTAAGTTTGTAAAAAGTATTCCCGTTGAGAATCGGTATAAGCAAACAAACAGAGAATAGACGCATGCGCAAGTAAATTATTCAACGATTAATAATGAACGTCGTCGGCGATTTCTGTCTGTAAGGGAAACAGATTAAATCTCATTCAATCACGGAACGTGCTTTGGGAGCGAATGTCCACTGATCCTAAGAAGATTAAGCAGGCTGTCTTTTCATCGGGAGTGCATTTTTAGAACTCAAGAACGTATTTAAATTTGAAGCATTTTACAAAAGTTTCAAAGTGTCTTTCGGGATGTCAGCTTTTTGTTGCGCCCCCGCCGAAAGTAAGCACATCTTTGTAGTATTATTATAATTATGACTTATGTTTTTGACGTCCACATTCAATTGTATTCCATCGGCGATATCAAAAATATTCTGCTAACGACCCGATGGGATTTATAAAAATATGCCCCCATTCTGCGCCGTTTCCCGAGTAGGTGAGTTTCTTCACACATTAATAAGCTGTTTTGACTTTAAGATTCCTCTTTAAGCTTCGGCTATAAATTTTGAAAACATCAATATTGTATGACGAGATTAATGTCCATGTTCGGACGACCATTAGGGCTGCATAATCCCATTGTATTTTTTATAGTTTGTGACGGCTCTGGAAACCGCTAAATTGACGTTAACTTTTAAGAAATGCAACGTCTTTTTATCGTGGGCTTATTTATACTTACAGCAGTCATAAAAGGCCTGCTAAGCAAAATAAGTTTTATTTGATATATACTCTTACTTTATGCTCTTCTAATAATTTTATACTATGTATAATATTCTATCTATCATTTTAGGTTTTAGAAAAAATGGAATATAGAATAGTAATGTAACATCTAATATTTCATATATCCTAAGTGTGTAACCAAAGTCAATGCGATCAGTTAGTTCATAATTCAAGTTGAATATCTGAGGTTGTCAAAACGTCTCTTTTGCAGCGCGAGACATGCGCCCGTAGTCGCGGCCTTTGCTTAATGCTCGCCCATCCGTCATATCTGGGGACCAGTCGAATACCGTTTAACGAATAAAAGTTTATAAGCCATGGAATTAACCCCTACCAATCCTTTACAATATCAAAATAGTTACAAAGAAGCTTGCAATAATATAAAGCACAAGTGTACTTTATATTATTGCAAAAAGTAATAACATAACTAAAAAATACTTTTATGTGAAAACTTAAGCAAGTTAACAATTTTTTAATAATTTTTCGATGGTGCTGTAGTGTATACACTGGTTTTTGTATCTGGAGCCTCGGACTCAGTCCTACCAAGTAAAGTTCGTAAAACGTATTTTTAATATAAACGCTTTTATAACATAGGGAATAGATGCGGTCATCGCGCATCAGGTATAGTCTGACTGGCAGCCATGTTTACTAATGAGTTCTACGTTTTTCGAATTTTGTATGTACGCATAGCAACACTTCTGATTTTCCATGTTGATTTGGAGACAGCTCTTATGACACTCAGAATAGCAGTGGCTTAGTACTTGTATTAAGTATAACATGTTACTGATTATATATATCTGCGGCTGCTATGATGCAGGAAAACATCGTAACGTCAACTTGTATTCACCTGTGAAGAAATTCAAAGGTGTACGTGAACTCGATCAATCCGCACTAAGACAACGTAGTTAACTATTGTTCTAACATAGCAAGGGTAGGATTGTACTCTTCAGTGGGAACGGGCTTAAACTATGATGGGAGGATGAGGGAATGAAGGAATGCATTAATTGACTTATATAAAATGGGTATGAAGTTATCGGTCTCAATTTAGGTATTTCAAAAACATTGTATCATCAGTATGTACATACATCATACAAGTAATATATCATCATATATTAATCGTCTGTCGAAAATAAAAAAAATATTAATAGCTGTATGCTATTCTAGCCGTCGATACGTAGGTGATAGGTATACAAATATTATCATCATCATCAACATTTCAGCCGAGGTTCCATTGCTGGACGCAGGTTCAGTGCCACATTAATCTCATACAGGCTGACGTCCGGTATATCAACGGTGAAGTGTTAGATTAATTTGGCTCGTCTAGAGTCTTAGGTTGAATATCAAGTGGTTGCGACGTTTCGTCAAGCTGACCATAGAAGTGTCCGATCTCATACTTTCAGGTCAAGATATAGAGTGTGTAAACTTCATCAATTGATATTGTTCGGCTTTTATGAGATTCAATATGCATCTCACCAAACGCTGAACAAGTAATTCCCAAATTATGACTTACTCGACATAATCAAGTCAATGTCATTTTTTTTCATGCAATCCAAAGTGTTATATTAAAAGATTTATAAAAATAACGATTGAAGAGTAAACTGATAAAACTAAGGTATATTATGTGAATAATACAGCGGCAGACGGGAAAAGACCGTTCCAGCCATTCATGAGTCCCGATGACACTTCTCGTAGATTTATGCAGTTGTAATATGGCGGCTTCTGTACGAGTAAGAGTTCTCACTGCCCCAACGGTCTCCAATGGATTTATTAGATGCATGCTACTTTTGTAGGTTGTGTTCCTTTTATCATGTAGTTTATTGTTTGATTGTTGATTTATGCTGCGTGTCTCACCTTCGTATATTTACTAATATAGCTGCCCCTCTCTTTTAATCCATGCTATAAAATAATACTATTAAATTAAAGTATTATTAAATTGCCGTTGGAATTATTTTGATTTCATACTATTACATGTTTAAATACTCTCTTCAAACGATACGATTAAAATTGATGGAAGGGATCAAATAACACCATAAAGACGACTTTTTCTTTTAATATGGATTTCATCGTAAGTTTATTTTATTTAGTTTAACGGCTTATGTCACATATAGCGCCTAAACGGGGCATTTTAATTCACTTTAATTCGTCGTAAAATAGATTTTATGTGGCTTAATTGGAAGATGAACATTAAGCACTGCAGGGTTAAACGGCATCGCATTGCAAGATTAAAGTAATATAAACGAAAATACCTGGATAAAAGACAATAAATACTAATGCGCAAAAGCTAGGTTTCAAATATCACAATTTACAGCGCACGTAAATTACGCGTTTAAACACTTTTATAAGAGCTTACACATAAGTTAACCAAGAAATTAAACAGTGTGAAAAAACATAAACCGAAGATTAAGCGGTGGCAATTATAAAAATTAAAAAAAAAAATGTAAAATATTTGATTAGTGAAAAGCATATCTAAATGTATGTTAATAGATTTTCGGTGTATTAAATTCAACATACGTATGTCATTGATTCCTTTATTACCCTTTGAAATACGGTTCGTACGACGTTTTATTAAGCCATAACTTTGACCGGAACGAAACATGACCTGCGTAGTTTTATTTGAGAATCCAACCAAATGTCTTAATTACAAATTCGATTCTTCATAGTCGGTATATTTTTGAGGTATCTAATAATATTTCTCAGACTTTACTATTTCATTATCAGTGCTTTTACATCAGTAATTAACGTCGTATTAGTAATTTGTATCTCATGTTAAAAGAAATTATTACTAATGATCGGCTACCGGGAATGAATATATTTCTATATGACATATTTATTTCCTTTTATATATTGCTCCTGTGCTATTAAGTAATTTGTAAGATTCCTCAGATAAGAATAATAAGTTCAATCAACGGCAATTCAGTTTAAATACATAAATATTCCGAAATTCCATACCGATCGAGTTATTTGAGTAATGACAAGAAATAAAACGTCAGTAATATTAATGAAAATTCAAGTTAGTCGATATTTTACAATCGGATCATAAATTTCGAGAGGAAAAGCAGCTAAAGCATCTTAGTTTATTGCGGCGTTGTGTGATAAATGTCGTTTCTTGCGGACAAATTGCTCTGTAAGTACACTAATTGTGCTTAACAAATTACTGACTTTTCCTTTTGAATCACTTCTGTCGTACATACTGTTTACTTTAAGGCGCCTTATAAGACAAAGCAGTGCGTGTAATAATCTGTCTAGTATAAGAAATGGAGAATAATTAGTAGTTATGTCAGCCATATCCAAAGAAAGGTAAACTAATGAGGTTCCAATTTATATTCTCACGATTGCTGGATTCCTTTTAAAATAGTTTTTTTATTGTAATCTACGTACGTACGTGTTTATAGCATTAATATTGTTTACAAAAAATCTTACTGCCTGTCTGATGGTAAGCAGTTACCGTAGCCTATGGACGCCAGCAACACCAAGGGTAACACAAGCGCGTTGCCGATAATATGCCTATATAGTATGCCTTCATAAACTTATTTACTGCGTTCTTGAAGATTTAAATAAAAAGATACTAAATCTGAAAGATATGTTTAAAAAATCATATCGCAGATGACAATAAAGAACAACAAATACCGTGGTGACTCTTGAATGCAGACTGCTGGAAGCAGTGACGCTGTACAACATTGCCTTGCAAATTTGACACCTCATAGTTAACCAAGGAACTTTACTACATAGTTAAAGATCAGAGTATAATGTAAAATATTCAGTGACTGTTTGTAATTAGTATAAGTGATACTACCGAATGCAAACGCGTAAACTACAGCGTATTATAGATAGGTAAAAATATTTCATTCGCTCAACCTAAGCACAAAATTAGAAATAACATAATGTTGTTTATATATAAAATTAGTTCTTAAAAGCGTAATTTTTTGTTTTGTATATTGACCAATAAGCAGAGTGTCCACCTGATGATAAATGTGTTACAGTCGCTTATAGTATATGTGGTTATTGTGAGATTCGCAGTTCGTAATCCACAACCCCAGCAAAAAGCCGTAGTAACAGCCAGCATATGACACAAGATGAAAAACGTAAAACTCCAAGCTTGTTGTTACTTAGTTTATGTGGTACTTGTAAGAAATGTATCAAATTTTCAATTGTCAATATACATGACTATATGGGGTACGATATTAGTAAGTGTATAGGATTAACTTAGAATATAAGATTTTATATTTCAACTGTTTTTGTCCCAAATAAAACATAATTGAAAATGGGTTTTGGTGAATACATGTTTTATTATTTTGCACGCAAATACAGGAGAATAAATCGGAATGACACGATGTGGAAGCCACACGATGGACGGCCGAAGCCGGGGGCGTGACGTTCAGTTGAAGCTTTATTTAATCAAGGTGCGGTACCATACCAGCCGGGGCCCGGGGCTGGTAATCCTGCCGTCTCAATCTCGACTGCCCCTGTAGAATTGCTTATTGTCCTCGGGAGATAGAAAATTTAATGAAATTTCTTCACGGCTATCATCCGATTATAACGTTGTTGTGACGGTAGTTGTTTTACTGGTTGAGATTGTGATTGTTATTCCAGATTACCTCTAGGTACGAAGGTACAACAATTTCAAATAAATTGTTATGTTCTGTTTTGAATGATGCGACACATTCTTTTAGCGATATATTATATATACTAGCGACCCGCCCTGGTTTCGCACGGGTGCAATGGTAAACGCAATGGAAAATGCAAGGTAACCGTTACTAACTGGCTACTGACACTAGATTACGAGCAATCGGAAATGTTACTAATATAATGTTAATGATAATGATCACTCAATATATGTATAATAAATGAAATAAACATGCTTTGGCTCCTAAATCTCATAAACACGTCACACTCGCAACACACAAACACACGACATGACACCCATACATGAACTCTTGTTTGTCCATCCTCTTAATAGGCATAATAACTGTTTAACTGATTACCACTGTACCTTTTGGTTATTGATTGGTTGATTGTTTTTCCTTTTGTTAATAAACTGCACGTAAGAAAATATACTATCGAAAGAGCGAGACATTCCTAAGACAAGTGTAATACTTAAAAGGAGTGCCTCATTGTAATAATAAATACCGAATGTGTAATAAAATAAAGAAAAAAAAATGGTGATACTAAATACACTACAGAAAATCTGTGAACGTCACTACATAGTATAAAAGAAAGTCGCTTTCTCTGTCCCTATATCCCTATGTATGCTTAAGTCTTTAAAACTAGGACGATTAAAACTAGAAACGGATTTTTATGCGGTTTTTTAATTGATAGAGTGATTAAAAAGGTAGGTATTTCATGGATGTTATTATACATATAAACCTTTACTTTCATACTTTGGCCTTTTAGCCTAGCCAAAAACAAAGTTATCCTAAATATGTATATATGTTATCAATATGATTAATGATTGAATGAACTATTACTACATTATATATAATAGCTTTTAAGAACTAATTTTATATATAAACAACATTATGTTATTTCTAATTTTGTGCTTACGTTGAGAGAATGTGATATTTTTACCTATCTATACGCTGTAGTTTACGCGTTTGCATTCGATAGTATAACTTATACTAATTTCAAACAGTCACTGTATATATTTTACATTATACTCTGATCTTTAATTATGTAGTAAAGTTCCTCGCTTTCTCTGTCCCTATATCCCTATGCATGCTTAAGTCTTTAAAACTAGGACGATTAAAACTAGAAACGGATTTTGATGCGGTTTTTTAATTGATAGAGTGATTAAAAAGGTAGGTATTTAATGGATGTTATTATACATATAAACCTTTACTTTCATACTTTGGCCTTTTAGCCTAGCCAAAAATAAAGTTATCCTAAATATTTATATATGTTATCAATATGATTAAATAATGCGACGAAATATGTAAATTCAACTATTACTACATTATTATAAATAATGTAGTAATAGTTGAATTTACATATTGAGATATTTGAGAGAATGTATATATTGAGATATTTTTCTATCAGTATGTACAATCTGATGCTGTGATTATTAAATTTTATATAATTATTTTGATATTCACATTGATGCAGAGTATTTTATTAAAAAACTAGAATTTCTTTAAATAAATCTATTATATTGGAAATAAGCCGTTATAATCATTTTAATAAAATATAAGAACACATATTAAATGTCAAATATTATTATTATTTGCTTTTGTTAATGTTATGACTGTATAAAATCGTTAAATATTTTCCACATAAATAATCCTGATGGCCACTCATAATGCTGAAAATAGTGTACATACCTGCAACTGTACTAAATGAATAGATTATACAGTCACACGAGAAATATGAAGTTATTATTTTATTTATATTAAACACCAAAGTTACGTCAAATATCACATATTTACAATGATAAATGAATGAATCTATTAAAATACGTCAATCAAAGTAGTCAAAACGATAATTATATACATTTATTTAATGTACTCTAAACTAAAAGTTGTATATACGTAATATCTAACCCGCGCACCAAGTCGGTCTTTAAATAGCCAAGGTGAAACTGCCCATTGTTCTTTTCCACGCAAATTTTTGGTCCCAGCGGATTTTCGCTCGGAGGGTAGTATAAAATTTGTATAACAAATGAGGGGCGGGTACGGAATCCGTCACAGTTGCTGGGATCCTGCGTGCGGTACTAGATGGGTGGCCTCTTCCCAACTATGTACAAGATAAATGCTTATAATTAGCTGCATGAACTTCTGTATCGTTTTTAATTGTGCCGAGAAATAGTTTCACTATCGCCTCAGGGACTGAGCTAGAAGAGCTTAAGTATCTATTTGTGAATGCCTTCTAATTTGAGATATTACTCAAAAGAAGTTGTTCCCAGTTGATGAATCAATCCTTTTTAAAAGTCTTAATAAAGAACAGACTTCTATAATGTTAAGTATCAACCTTAATCATCTTGGTTGCAATATATACCTTCACATTTTACTATAAATGTGTAAATTAAAAAATGGAGTTCGCATATATTCAATTGTGCCAAAAATGGGTGGAGCGGCAGCGAATTAACAAAGAATTATAGAAACATACTCGTAAATCGAGAGAAAGAATAGAAAAAAAATACGGGTATATGTAACAATAATTAAATACAAATCTATAATAGCGAGAAGATCATAATCCTTTCTGCAGTACCACAATATTATGTGGTGGCTGTAGCAGCAAAGACTCATCAAATCGCTGATTTTCAGAAACAAACTGAGAGAACTGCGTATGCGATGTTTGATTGTTCAATTAAATACAAGTTGAATTAATTTAAAATTAAATCAACGTGTATTCTATTTTATTACGAATTATTATAATAATATGTTTTGTTAAAGTTATGTCAGTAAAATCTGAAATAACAATACTTGGGACTGCTTTGGATATTAAATTATTATTTTTCTTTTTGATGCACTGGCTCACTTTTAATACAATCTGGACCTTTTCAAGGCAAGAGTGAATAGGCACTATCTGGACAGGCATGGACCATCTTCGGCCTGATCGTCACATACCATCAGGTGAGATCGAGGCCAAAAGCCTGTCCATAATACATAAAAAAAACCTATGCTACAATGTTTGTCTAAATGTTATTTTATTCCAATATTTTGTCATGTGGTTTCATTGTGGGTGGTAAAATGTCGGGAACGCTCTAGTGCTTATGTTGAATAAATTTCCCATTTGTATTGATATTTTCGATCTAATTACACAAACTTAAAGGTAGAATTTTTTTAAAGAACAATAGACCTATTATAATAGGAATTAATATACTAACTATAAATATAGATTATAAAATTGTTGAAAAGGAGCAAACATTGAAAAATATATACGCCTGTTGAATATCGAACATTGTGTTAAACTAACACGAATATTGTTTGTTTTCTTGAAACAAAGCCTCATATTATTCGAATTACACACTACTGACGGTTCAGTGAAAGCTTTTACTGTCGATGGTTATTTGCAAAGCGTTCGAATAGTTAATAACATGTTTTTGTTAAACGGGGCTCGAAAACAGAACTGAGCTGAGAATCCAGCCACCTTAGTCGATACACCTTAGTATTAAGCTATTACTTATCCGAGCAACTCTGTTGTTTTAAGAAAACAAATAAAATTTAGGCAAAATAATCGACTTGGACGATCATTCGGATTTGATACTTGAAAGACATACAAACGAAAAATGAAACAAAATGTTATTAATTGTAAAAACAATGTATTATCTTATTAAACTAGTCATGAAAACTCCCAAATTAATTTATTATAATTTTTATTAAGGTCCAATTTATAAAACATAACGATAATACACCTGTAAATGTATAATAATTTATACTAAATGAGCATCTTTGTTGATATTCTTGAATATGACTATCAAATATTAAAAAAAAAACAAATATAATTAAGCCTATACAAAGGCTTTCGTATAAAGCTCTTATTGTTGCTATATCTATTTGTTTGACTTATAATATCTAGATGGCGACTATACTAAGGAATTAAGTTTATAAATTAGTTTGGTTTAGCGCCATATGTCGAGTGCTTTTATAAATAATGCAATACGGTAATACTCGCAAAATAACCATAAGATATTATCTAATGATTTAACTACATAATTTAATACAAAAATTTAAATTAATGGATAATTAATGAAAAATATTAGATGTAATTAAAAAAATAAATGAACAAAAAGATTGTTTTGTATATATTATTAGTTTGACTTGCCAGTGATATTACTATAACTTTACTGCTATAGAAATTCAAACAAAGAGTTGGCAATTAATGCTTTCTGTATTCATGTTTGTGTTTAATCTTTATATATATATATATATATATATCTTTGGTACGTGTGTTAGTCATTGAATTCCTCCTAAACGGCTAGACTGGACCGATTTTTATGAATTTTTTTGTGTGTATTCTAGGGTGTTTGAGGATGGTTTAGATTCACAATACATCATCTAGATTTTATTTTTTTAGTCTGTGGGACAGGGCAACGTCTGTCGGGTCAGCTAGTTATAGGTATTTCTATTCTGTTGTAAGCTAAAGTGTATGTTAGAATAAGTCTGTACAATTTTTTTAAGAAACAACTATTTGACAAATTTACGAATCAAATATTAAAAAAACTTATATTTGTTTATAACATACGAGTCTATAATAACAACATAATGTACATTGAATAAAATATTAGTAGTAGGTATACATAATATAAAATAAAGTCGCCGCCACTGTCTGTATGTTTAAATCTTTTGAACTGCGCAACGGATTTTAATACAGTTTTCTTCATAGATAGTATTTATTAAGAATATATTGATTTGTAAGGTGTGGTTTTATATATAAATTGTGAAAAAACATATATATAATAAACGCACTTTGCACCTGTGCGAAGCGGGGGCGATTCGGAGGAACAGAATTATGGTGCACAATTTTTTTTATAGATCAGCTTAGAATTTTATATATCTGTTTTTTAGGATTAGTTAAATTTTAGCTTTATTTTAGTTTGTACATATAGGGTTTACTATTTTCAACACACAATAATTGTAAACAATTTCAATATATATTATGAATTGTAAGTAAATGACAATTATGGTTCACTTACATAGAATACTAAAAATATCAAGAATACTATATCCTTCATTAATACGTCGAAAATCGAGAATCGACTAAACTGTTGATCCAGATATGCAAATAAATGTTTGTTTTATCCGAACAGTATTCATTTTAGATCAGCTATCAAGATCAAGACGGGAAGGATCATTTGCTATTCAAATATCCCAAGGCGCACTGAAGATCGATTTCGGAAGTTAGACTTGTTTCTCGAATAAATCACCTTATTTTCTCATTCGAACAAAGTCAATTGGTACTTTTAAATACAATGATTCTAGTATAGTACTATCGTCAATAACTTTAGTTTTAAAATTCTATTATTCCAAGGCAATGTACAAAAATTATTCTAATATAGTTTTTGAATGTTTTCTTAGTAACCCCTTCTCGAAGCTACTGTTATAAGTTACTAAAAGAAGGAAATAAGTATAAACCTATATGGATAACTAGTAACAGTTAACGATTGTATACGTCCAATGAGATATTACCTATCTTAACACTAAAAGTTTATAGAAATTTGAGTAAGTAAGTAAATCCATACGACGAAGAAACTGAAGTTTATTTCAATTTCTTCTTGATATCATGATATATATATGAGGATATCTAACAGAAAGTTAACGAACATAAAAAGCGATCGAATTCTCCTGTTATAAAATACGATGCTCATTTCATAAATGGAAGAAAGCAAGAAAAAGCACAAGTAGGCTGGTGATAGTACTTGTGTACAGTCAACAATACGTTAAGCTTTACAATAGTACTACGAAGATTGCCGCTATCACGAACGACATAAGAAATTTTTCAAAGTCAACAGTGTACAGTTTGACGCATTATTTTGTGTATTGTGTTGCTCTCCTGCACTGGAGTAGAGACAGCTAGCCTTATTTGCATTTTCGAACTGCGAAGCCTAAAATTCCTAAACAAAAATTTACAAAAGAATTATTTTATTTAAATCGGCTGATTTTAAAATAAATTAATGAATAGTAAGTGCCACTAAGTTCCATTTACCAACCCGCATTGTGGTCAGTATAGTGGGAGACAGCCGAACAGAGATTCATGAAGAAGTTAATTAAAAAGGAATCTGAGTTCCGTTCTTCTCTTTAATTTTGGCACGCTCGTAAAAAAGTTGTGCATACATAATTATATCTATTAAAAAGTTTACTTAAACTATATAAAATAATATAAAAAATGACACGAAACAATTATATAATAATAAAAACTTATTTCTTTTATTCTACTTACGATTTTTCCGATACGATTGACCCACGTATTCAAGCGATTCAGCTTCAATTTAATCCTGGCGGCTTTCGTAAAGTTCGTAAAGACAAGTATGTCTAAGAAGGCTTTGAAAAAGCTATGTCCTATATTGTCTTAGGGCCGTCAACAGCCAAGACGCCGAAGAAAGTATAAATCGCGAGACAATGAATGGCTTCCATTTGCATAATCTTATGGTGAAAACATCTATGAGTAGAAAATAAAACCGCAAAGAAAGTAGAAACAAAGAAACTAATTACAACTATTTATTTGATTTTTAGCCATTGTAAGGCTTGGATTATTTTTTTATACCTGTTATCTACATAAACTTATTATGAAGAATACAAGAGACGAGAATTATTACTTATTTTTTTAGGTCCGATTAACAAGTAAGATATAATAAGACTTTCATAAATATGTAACTGTATTGAAATATAAATATTTGATGAAAATCTATTATGCATACTTACTTTACACTATAAATAGTCTTTACCTATAAAATTACAAATTTTGTTATGGTTAATTTGATGATAAAAATGTCAATGGTTAATTTGATAATCAATTTTTACGTTAGAGAAAATATTTTTCTGTTATTTTACAACTTTTTTAATTTTTCATTTAATTGGAATCAATTTAGATCACAATGGAACCGGATCCCAATAATACAGAATGTTCCAGGGTCGACAAAATAATATTTAGTGGTATGTATTTATTAAAAGTAAAAAGAATTTGGAATTTATTTTTAACGCTAATTAAGCTTTTTTTTTTCACTTACAAACTAAAAAATTATATTTTGATTATAATACTTATTGAGCTCCATTGCGTCTATAGCTAGCTAGTATTTCCAGGGGTGTCATTTGAATTTTTTTTTCTTTCATTTTAAATTCTGTTAAATGGGTTAGTATAAGGTTTTTGGGTTTAAGATAAGTAACTAGGGTTAATCTAATACCTAACTTATGTGCTAATATTAAACTTATTACATAGCCTGAAATCTATTTATTCGTTATATCAGAGAGAGGGAATCAGAGATATCAAAGAGAGTTTCATATTGTATTATTAGTAACTTATAATATCGATTGATGTGCATTCAATAGTTCTTAGTTGTAGATAAATATGCCTTGGGTAAGGAAAAAGTAAAGTTCTTAATAATCACAATACACAAAAGTAATTTCATATGTAAAGATCTAATATGAAACAATAATAATGTATCCTATAAGTCAAATAAATAATAAAAATATCGATTTCTTATCGCAAATTTTGAGAAGTAATTGTTGTAATTGAACACAGTTCAGGATGTCGGTATAAGTGATGTTAAATTAAAATATTTCGTGGAGATGCACAGGATGATACGCTTCGTATTTGGTAGATGTGTAATTAGTATTTCGTACCATATTATATCTGACAATTGTATTCACCAGCATAATTAAGATCATCCGTACTAACTGTTCTTGATTTAATGCGAATGCTTCGAGCAACATTTTTGGAGTTTTGAGGATAAAATTTTTGTGACGAATAATTTTCCATTCAGTTTAATTATTTGTGTAAACTTATTTGCTCAGTTGACGTTTTGAGAATCTATCTAATGTGAGAATTGGAAGAATTTCACCAGGAAAAAATTGAACGTTGAATTCGTCGTTAAGCCTGGAAATTAACATTCATTAGACGATTCTTAATGGGTTCGTTTTTTATCGTTTGGTACTCTTGAAATAAGAACATAATAAGAATGTCGATACAGAATATTAATATGCTTCTTAAATACTGCATATATACGTCGAATTATCTTAAAAAAAGAATATATATAAAAAATCTTATAGAATATTAGGTATGTGCTATTTTTTATATGTATATATCATCTATGTGTTATTACTTTTAACTTACAAATATTAAACATTAGTTGAGTATGTACCTAGAAGATAAGTTAAGTATAGATTTGTGAATCTGTAAATTTAATGCAATTTCAGGATTATTTCAAATTATGTATTTGTCTTATGAACTTTGTTAAAACATTGGATAAGATGTAAAGAAAAAACTTCTTACGCACCTGTTCGTGTTTACCCCATGGTCTCTATATTTGAAAATATTTAATCATAAGTAATATTTCACAGTATTGCCTTATACAAACAAAACCATTGGTAATTTATGTTAGTGCCAATTATCCAGAGTGGTGTTATTATGACGAGTTCTGAACGAGGTGCGAAAATGGTATGACAGACTGTGCGAAATCCGTCCATTCCTTGAGATAATTGGTTGAGTAGGGTTCGATAAAGATATAGGTTTGTATTTCAAAATTCCTTGATTGTTAGTTAAATGGGTTATAATTTCCTTCAGGAAGCAATGATTTATGTGTATGTATATATCTGTGATATACTGTATGTAATTTGCTTAAATGACAAAATTTATAGGTATGTAATGTTAATGATCGACCACTTATAAAGTTCTATTTATGTCATACCATTGACAGTGTTTTGATTTTTGTTAATAAAATAAAAATACGGATAAAATGGTTACTACTTAAAAATGTAATGTCAATAATAACTACATTATTGCGGATCACAACACTGTTAATATTTTTCCTCAGATACAAGACAAGAAAGATATCGACAAAGTCGTGTTAGTTAAAGGTTATTAGTTAAAGAACACTTGTATCAATTCAAACTAATGCAAACTTGTTGAATTTGACTCCGTGGAGAATAGCAGAGCAACTATTCAATTATTAGAATCATATGAATTACGCATTTTATTACGCCATTTTACGCAGTTTATTAAAGTTCGTCGGGTTAAATAAAAGGTTAAGAATTTAAGTAATTAAACTTAACGTCTGATATACCAGATATATACTTCGAGATATCTCAAGGTCAACATGTAAAGTTTGACATGTTGTATACACCGCAACCATAACTGATATACTCGTACATTGAAATGCACGAACATTAAAAATAGATCGGATATTATGAAGGCCTCGGGAAACACAGGCAAGGTGTAATTTTTTGTTACCATTCCAGTCATAAAAAATATATAAATCAGTAATATTTTATATATCGGGATATACTTGTATAAAATTTGCATTTCTTCATATTAAAACCGCGCCTTTGCAATGCGATGTGTTTTCTTGCTGTATTCATATTATATTTATTTCAACTTCGAGACACTCACTGGTAAATATAGATTATATCGAGCAGTCTTACGGTCAGTCTAGTTGTGGGAGCCTTATGCATATGCGCAATTGAGGGCTATTTCGTTTCAATAGCCGTCATTCCTGCGAGCAATGCACCCTTCCTACTACCACTTAAAGATCACAATTCTTCGGACTATTTCAGTGATCTTGCGGCTTTTCAGAATATGCATGCAATTATGCAGAATAATTTTGAGAATGGAGAAGTTATTGCCTTTTAGGTGAGCTTCCTTCCCCATTGCAAGTGGATAGGTTTCAATGCTATTATGAAACACTTTCCTATTGAGATACTGCAATAGATAGGCCGAGAATATGTCGGGTAATTTTTCGAATGTTGTCCAATGGAGTTAAATTGATCAATTGAACGCTTCCTGAAACTTAGACCTATCACCTAATTTAACTATTTTTTCACTGAAATAACTTGTTAACAACTTCTGGTTTAGAGTTTCTAAATTTCACAAGAGTAAATGCCGTATACAAATTCATTCGTCATAGTTTTCGTTTTATTTATATGGCAATTTTTTCCTAATTTCTTATTCTGCAATCAGAGAGATTCTAATAATATAATTTACTGTAATTTCGTGCAATAGGCGTAGATGAATGGCCAATAATGCAATCTACCAAATGCTAACACATTAAGAAACATTTTAATTTGAGAAGAAAATTTTATGCAAATTGCCTGTGGAATACAGTGGGAGGTGTAATAATGAGAAGTGTAATAATTTTCTATTTTGCATATTTTGGCCGATTTAAGATATTGGAGCCGTAATCAAGTACAAATTCATCTTACATATTCTTATGACTGTATCGATCATTATGCTAGCTTTGTGCCTGCTATATATTATCCTTTGCTTATAGTTACGGGATGATGCTGCCTATACTGATAGCTTGACTCACCAGTATACATACGACTGTATGCTTTCATGAACCTAAATCTTACTAGAGATATTTTTTTTTTCTAGTTTATACAACGTCATTTTTGATAAATTTATTCGAACGTTATCATCATTTACATGGTAATATTATCAAATAAGTATTATATCATTATTATCAAATGAACCCAATTGAACGAAGCAATCGCCTGGTTAACAGAACTTCTACAATTAAGATGTTGCTATTTTAGATTTCTCTTCAGGGGCATTCATGGAATTTAAATGTAATTCCGGTCATGGATTCCGTGTGCGACTGCGAGTTGCGAGTATCATTGTAAATTTTATAAAACCAGAAGAATAGACACAACAAAGATAAGCTTCGTTAATTTATCAAAAAAAGATAAAAGATTTTCCCGTTATGTACTAAGAATATACCCAGCATAAAAGTTGAAGAAGTGTCGTGTAACTTGTTCTTTTTAATTTTGTTTTTAATTTTAACACTGCTGGTGTTTCAATGTTATAGCCTAAGCTATTTATGTTAATATTACCGTGTCATAAAATCTTTATTTATGACTAATATTTCGTTTATCAGTTAAACTTTTTTTAGAATTAAAACTAAAGTTTAGTAAATTTGTTATACAAAAATTTAAAAAAAATCTATCATTAGGTACAAAACATATATGTATGTAAAACATGTATGTTTTGTAATATAATTGATATTTACATAACAAATAAATGTATATTTTAATATATATATGCAAAAAAAAATCGGAATTCTGTTCAATCAATTAAACATTTCAAAAATTATCAATATATAATGCCAATAAATCTTACGATATAACATAACTGTCAAATACTTTACGAAGTTCACACTCTAAACTGTTTCATATGTCATAGAATGTTTATTGAACATAAGTAACACACTCAAAATAATATGACCTGCCTCAAAACTTTGACTCTCGTAAAATCTTAACGAAAGCTTAAATCAACTCATGAGCTTCACGGTCTTTTATTCCGAGGATCTCTCATGTTATTATAAAAGCGTATTAAATGTCACGTAAGAGCATTTAATGTCCTTACTAAGAGGTGGCGGGGGATAAAAAATGTCTGAACAAAGTGTCGTGTGTCGACGGGTGACGGCGGATGGGTGTTCGACGTCGTTCATTGTCAAAAGTACGACTTCATTAATGGAAGTTACATATGCGTCTTGTATTACTTACGTTATATGTACTGTGCTCACTCACAGATATCAGTTTTTAATAGTAAATCACTTATTGCCTGAATTAATACTAATAAAACATTATATTAATAAATACGGTATTTTTGGATAACAGTACCTATATTAAAGTTAGAAGTAATTAGAAAGATATTGTTAAAATAATATTAATCGTGAAATTGTAACAGGTCAAATGATTCTTCAGAGGATAAACATTCTTTCCTATTCTCTCAATGGTATATTCTGTTCACACCATTCTCTCTTGCACACAAAAAAAAACCGATGAACATTATTGTTTTCTAAAGGGTAGAGAAATTCTGACGTTAATATATGAGGTGACCTTAAAACTTTGTTTGACCGTAAACTGTCACGGTACTTACAAGATTAGGCTTCCACATTTGGTCACGTCATAACGATAGCAATTTTAAATGGTCCATTTTTCACAGGAATCTCACGCGAAGACCACCCTGATATAACGTCGCATTAGTAAAGAAACACTCGTACGATTTGAATTAATAACGCATTAGGTTCAATTATATAATGAGGATAGATCTATAAAATTTGACAGTTAACTGTATTTACAATTGCATAAATTAAGCTATAGGTGGTCAGAGCATTTTCTTACATGTAGTATTGAAATAATAGGTTAGTAACTATGAAATTTACATTTTTGTTCGACACAGAAAATATTTATTTTTGCATTACCTTTTGGTTTGTTCAGTTCCGTTTCTGATTACTATTCGATCTAATTTGTTAATACAAATTAATATTATAAATCTCAAATATGGCTTCATTGGGAAATATATGTATTTTTGGATATACTTTTGTGATAATAGGCTTCAAAATTATGTTTTTAGCTTAGTATGTGTAAAAGTTTCGCGTCATAGGTCAAGTTAAATAAAATCTTTCATGAATTGGAGGTTTTGTGATAAATAAACACGAAACCAATTTAGTAGTTTTGATATATTTGTGTAACCAACATTATCTGCTGTTAAAAAAAGTTACTTTTGTACTACATCGAACAAAAAATGGCAGCTAGTTTGTGTTTCGCCGATAACTTTAAGTGCAAATGAAATCGTGAATATTGATCTTTCTTCAATATGCAGCGCTGTGGACGTTCAGAAACGGTTTTTCTAATTGAAGACTATCAATTTTCTTATATCTTAGTGATTTAAGCATTCGCAGATAGTAGCGCGGTTAGTTATTGTAATTATGCCAACATCGTTAATTTTTAGCACGTAGGCGGTGCGAGTTGTTAACCAGCGAACAATGGAGCTACCTATTTCGCTAAGAAGGTCGTTTATAAGCGCGGAGTACATATTTTAATTTCCAAGAGTTACCATGTAATTGTTCAGGCAGTGATGGTGATTGGATAAATTTTATGGCTGCTCAAATTGGGTGTTAAAATAGTTGGGGTCTAGTTACTGTGATGATTGTCATATTAATTGTAACATCGATTGATGAGTATTAATGAAATATGTCAGCATACCTCAGTTATAAATTGTCAACATCAAAATTTTATAAAGTTCGATTTCTTTAGTTCTACATAAAATTATTAATGAATAAATAAACTATGCTTACTCTAGTTTTTTTAATGAAGTTACTCAAGAAATATTTTGAAATTGACGCGGAAAAATGTTTTCAGAAATTAACAAGCTTAGAGCAATATTTCACTGCGTTAAAGTGAATATATGCCTGCCTGCTTAAATGGTCTCCTTAATAGCTTAAAACGGTGCGCTGTGGGCCTCTAATGACAGGGTTCAAACAATAAGTTACTTCCAACAGCTAATTAATAATTAAGTCGTCGGTACCCCCCTTTAGGCTCTGCATGATCGTTGAGATTTTACTACAAATAATTAACATTTATGGATTCGTAATTGGATTTACATTTGCATTTCTCTATAAGAGGATTATCTTTAGGATCAATAAATCCTAACTTTCAAAAAAAAAAGTTGCATGTAAAATTCTGTGCTTAGAGAATTTCTTATAAAGACGTAACGCGTGGCATTCCACTACAAACACGTGCACAATGCACGCTGGCTATTAAAAAGCTAATATGACAAGGGGCGCACAATGTTGCGCAACAATGCTGCGTCCTCTGCGTACTGCCATGCGTGTAACTTTGTTAAATAGATACCCGTGGACGATTGATAGGTAGCGTGCCCTATTCACTTGTACTTAGAATATAGGCCTGATAATAGTAAAAAAAAACGATTGAGTGGTTTATGGGTAGCGTTTCAAGAAATATAATATAAAAAAAAAACCACAGTGACACATTTTTTATAAAATGCGTAGAGGATTTTTTTTTGCTTAATGACTAATACTGTATGTCCGACGAAACTTTGCCGAAGAGAAACTATACCATCAGGGTAGTTTACTAAAATACTTCTATATTACCTATTTCTGTAGCAAAACAGCATTGTATTGTGAAGGATAAGCAGTAAAATGACTAGGTATTGGTAATTTACATTTTACACCTCAAGTTGAGAACTTACACTGTGATTTGGTGGGGGTTGTAGAATAGCTACGCTTCGCACAGGAAGTACAGGTACTATACGCGAATGTAACAACTTACCATTAGTTGGGTAGTTCGCTACTTTATTTATATGATAATAAAAAAAACAACGAAACCTGGAAATTTCTCATCAAGGGTTCTGTATTAAATTTTGTTTAGACACTAAATCTCAGCAGAGAGAATCTAAGGCACAAGACTCTTACTAAGATGGTGGCATATCGTAATACATTTTAAAATATATAAAACAAATTATGGCCATTTACTGTCTCCCATTTAAGTTGATCCAACCGAAAACAAATGTTTTAATTACTTGTTACGAATTTGGCGCCCTTGAGAAGAAAACTTTGCCCAAGTATCCAGTCTAAAACTTTTCTATTGTAAGCTTTATTTTTAGAGTCTAGAAATTCAAAGCCGGAGTGTTATTACTTAGTCACGGAGCTTACTCACACAGTTAGGGTGAATTAGTTGTACTTAAATACGTTGGCGAATTGCAGATTAGTTGACTTCATATTTACCTTTGAGTTATTTTTAGGTGTTAGCAGGCTCCGTGAAGTTTAATTTTCAATAGATAATTTTGTTTTATGTTATGTGAATAATATTCAAATAACATAAAACCCTTCAATATATAAAAGGATCCCGATTAGAAGTCCAGTGCCGCGACTAAAGCTACATCGACACTCCTGTATCTCCTCCTTATTGGTTGTAAAACTATTACAAATTACTATAGGATTTGCAAATATTAGAAAGAATCAAATCACAGATTAGCGATTTATTATTGAGATTGGAAGTCCTAAATGGTATATGATACGAGTGGAAAAACTCTACTATTTCTAGAAATCGAACATATATTCTTATATCTGTGCTAAGTGGTATTAAATATTGATGATGATAAGGAATGTACTCCTAGCAAATTTTCAGACGTAACGGTTAATCTCATAGAGGTGAGATCATCTGCGCGGGATATATTATAGGACGTTTGATTAAATCTAATTGCAATCTCTTTCTTCATTCGCATAGCGCGACGAGATGGTCGCGACTGTCAGATTTTTACATTTTGTCTGACCACAACCAACGTTGCTTAATTTTTGAAATATTCCGTTGAGCGTGTATGAAACTGTGCCAAAAAGCTTTCAACTATTATATACTACGTGCTTTAAACATTTTAAATTATATAATAAATTTTGAAATTCCCCATAATTAGAATAGTTAGGTCTTGAAGAATGAGGATTGCCTGTCAATCGGAATTATGAGGAATTTTAAAATTATTTTTACTATTTCGAATTTGAAAGTGCGTTCATATCTTTTATATGACCGTTATATATATATATATATATTTATATATATATATATATATTTATATATATATATATATGTGTGTGTGTGTGCGTGTTTGTATATATATATATATATATATATATATCTATATATATGGTGTATTTAGCTTCTGTTATAGCTTTTACGTTGTATATCGTAAAACCTATTTACCTTACAAGTTTCTAAAAATGTCTAGTCACTAAGAAATTTTGTAATTTTGCGAATCATAGGTACATTGAAAAGGTAACATCCGCTCGTACGTGCATCCGGAAAGGTGCTGGCGAATAAAAGGCCAGACATAATTCGTCATATTATTCATAAATAAAAATCAGTGCAAGATCGGCAGATGCGAAAGGATTGCACACATGCTGGCAAGGTGCGCTATCGGCGCGGCCTATGGCTTGTGCCAAACGCCACTTTGCTCCGCAAACAATCAACAATAACGCCAGCTTTGCATCTGTCATTACTACGCATTTCATCCTTTTATTTCAAAGATTGCTGTCAGCACTAAACCTGAAGTAAGCTATAACATTTTTCTCTCGTGAGAACTTTTAATTTTATTTAAAAGACAACTATTATTCTGTGATTGATTCATCTACGTTACTGGATAAATGCAGCTGAAACTTAGCACATTGTTTCTTATGACATTGACTACCGTTCGGAAAGGATTGTATTCAAGTTCGTAATTTTGTAAATTACACACATAAATACAAAGAGGTTGAGTTACAAGTGTTCTACCCCTGTTTTATTCATGCTTTATTTTCAGTTTCAATCGAATCCTTCGAATCCGCGTCCAGGGTCGGTGTTCCAACTTTCACTCCTCTACACTTTTCATAGTCTTTAGCATTCCGCTTGTGAATTCATTGGCATGTGTATTTCACTTCTTGGCTATGGCTACATAGAGAAAGGTTTTCAGTTGAAGACTAATAAGAAAAAAAAATCATGGCGCGCTCTTAAATTTTAATGGTAGAATTGTGGCAATAAACTTTTGTCGTACATTAAAAACTATAAAACCGAGTGTTTCAAACGTGTCAAATTTGTTTGAAATAAAAACACTATAGATATTTACTTTTTATGTTAACTGCAGATTAATCAGTTTTATGTTACGTCATACGTAGACTCAACGTCATTTATTATTTCAATGATGACAACATTGACATGTATAAAAATTACTTTCCTGGGATATCTTAGGAGCGTATTTTGGCAGTACATAGGTTATATAAGGTATTAACAAATAATCTAAGAATATACAAAAAAAAAAATGAAAATTTGGTTAACTCTAAATCGTGACACAAATAGGTTCTTAATATATTTCCAACGAGGGACTCGAGCTTTAAATCAGAGTGTTTAAATATCAAATAACTATGGTGATCTACTTCACACACACTTTTCTTATGACTTCATTGTAAGTCAAAATGCTAACAACCTACACTTATTAGTACTCATGTTGGATTTTAAACAACTTTCCATTCTTTGATTTTGAAAACCTGTGGTGAAACAAATATATACTTTTTTTAGAGGGGTAATTCACTTTATGCACCGTGACATCGCGTTCCCTGGGCTCTCCGGTCTGATAGGACTGGCCTATTCACTAAAACCTGGGGCCATGGGCCTAGAGAACTCAGGGGGAGTTCTATAGGCCCATGCGGGGTAAATGGCGGGGTGCGCTTTCGCGATTCTACCGCCATGAAAACAAATATATAGCAGTGGTTAACATATTTATGTTTATGCGGTGACAGATTTCAGATGTTACTACCCTCTTTCTCCTTTGCAACGTGCACAGAAAATATCGATTGGCCTACTTCATATTAATTAATGTTAGCAAAGAGAGTCTGTTTATTACATCCCTACCTAAGCCTTCCCTTCGGGAACAACAAAGGTTGTACCCGAAGTAAAATGTATATATTTTTAAATCTAAATTCAAATGTTTATACTTTTTCATCAAATAATATAATTTTATAATTTGTATTTTTTATGATTTTGTGTTGATCATAGGTAAGTTGGGTTTAGTCGGCCATAGCACATGTGAGATTCGCAGCAAATCTGCAAATACACAACTCCACAAGTCACAAAAATCTAAGTGTATGTTGCCAACTTGTATCGTAAGATGTAAATACACAGTACACAGTAATTTCGCTGTCTATATTATTCTTCACGCCGGAACATAGAAATACGAACACTGATATTTCTTGGCAGAAATAGGTAACACAGAGGTGACCCAGGTAAACGATTCTGGAAAAGAATCTTCTAAATCCTATATTGAGCAGATGAAGGAATGATATATCTAAAAACAAAGTTACTAAACTTCGTCGCTTATACCTTTAAATGCCAGTAACCTTGTCCTAGCTTCCTCGTGTACACACGTCCATTCTACAACATAAGCGTGGCGCGGTCCTTTTGAACAGGCTGCGATTCCAGTTTCATAATTAAACTTACAACTTTATCGTCCAAAGACTTGGCTAGCCCGATGGACCACCGGGTTATATCTCGGACGATTGCAATGAATCGCTTATACATATTGGCTAGACTTCGCGTAATGGAACTGTCATGAGACCGTCCCTTCTATATAATCCAGCGAATGAGTTTATTACGAGTGCACAACCCACTTATATGCAGATTCGATCTGCTACACGACGAACAAATACGGATAACAAGCCATTAATTTTACAAGTTAAAGACTGTGGCCTCAATTTTATTTGTCCCGATAAGACTATCGGATCCCTACAGCCAGTAGTCCACTTGTTTGTAAAAATATAATTAAAACGTCGGGCTTTTTAATTATTTTACGACTCTACCTAATATAAATTTATCATGAATAATATTTAACATGTGTTCAAAGCTATATTTCAAACTTACTCTCACATAAAATTCTAGTTTAGAACATTGGAATAAGATAACTTATCCCTTCGACTTACTTTATCAATAGAAAATCAGTGCAGTTTGCCCTGCTTATTGCTTACACTGAGCTAACTATGAGCTTAGCTGAGATAACTGACTTCGCAACTGAATTCAAATATGTCCGGCGTATTCCATCATAACTGCTAGGAACTCTTCTGTAGCAGGTTGTTGTGAAATTACTGAGTACTGTGACTACTTTTTCTTATGTGACAAATTCTATGGGGGTTGCAGATTTGCTGCGTTTCTCACAAGAAACACATGTACTATAGACGTCTGTAACCACTTACCATTAGGTGGGCAGCCTGCCTATTTGTTAATATAACGGTATTAAAAAAATACGCGGACATGACTTGGTAGCTATACTCCAGGTTATTTAGCTACAGAGAGACTCGTTATCTATCGGTTACGTTAAACAAAGACAAATGATTGCTAAAGTTAAGCAACTTGGTCTTGATGTGTGACATAGATTTGTGACCAAAAAATATGTCCTGTACCTTACCTTGAGTCGGTTAAGTTTGACAATTGTCATATTGGACTATTTAAGTCAATGAATAGAAATTACATTTATGTTTGGGATACTTGTGCACTATAATATTTTCATAGCAGCTAGATTTTTTAATTTGTTTGGACGTGGCCTAATTATCATCATCACAGCTCTAACTAAACTAGGGTGATAAGACCTTAGCCGATTCGTGTATATATCGTAGCTACGTCCAGGAGTCGGATTGGTGAACATCATGTATACCTCAGATTTTTTTCGAGGGTATAGTTGCTTATAGTATTTGGGGATGTTTTCCTTCGCTGTAGGAGTGTTAAACAAATGTACATACATATGGAAAACACGTCATCAAAATCGACTCGATACCCCACGATTAATGCTGATACGATAGCGCCACCAATTATCTTAATACTTTTACAAATACAAAGTTACACTATTTTTCATAAAAGATTCATGAAATTCTACATACTAATGTTATATTTTTTTTCTTATCAATCATTTAATTATTTAAACTTATAAAGATCAAAACTGTTACCGAAATCTTCTAGCTTGGGGGCCAATCAAGTGTCGTTTATACATATTTGAATATGCAACAGAAATCTCAAATGCTTGCAAACATTTTTGATGTATATATGACATGAATTAAGACTATATATAAGCCAATTACAGCAAATGCACGGCACCAACATAATATGCCAAGTTCAAAACACATTGAACGCAGCTTATCTCAAATAGACATGCAACAAAAGTTGTAATTATCGGTTATGGTTCCGTAGTCTCACGGGGCATTGTTGTAATGTAGATGTCTCTATTTGCGATTTTCTAAGGTGCGGGCTAAATGTTATTTGACTATAGTCAATTGTGAGCACGCCCGTCGTGCTATTGTTCGCGCACTTTGTACTCATGCGTATCACTCCCACGATTCCATTATACTTTGTGAATCTTAGAGATTTGGTGTAAAATGATGGATGGGTCCATTTTTGTAGACAATATATGAGAAGTTATATGGCTCTTGGGACTTTTTTAATTGATATTTTATTATTTTATAGTTGGCATAGATTGCACTCAAATGAACATCTCAAACATCTTAAAATTCACAATGCTCCTATTAATAGCAAAACAAAACGTATGATACATTTTACTAAATAGTGTATGAAATTTGAATTATTGACATTATTTTATTCTATCTTGCATGAGAAATTTTTATCAACATTTTAAGGAAAATATTTAAAATTATTGTCGCTAAAAATCTTCATCTTTCTTAGAATACGTTTTTTTTTAATTTATCTAAATATTACTACAATCTTTTGAATAATTATAAACACATATAACAAACGTCACTGCAGAAATGGTTTCAAGTACACATTTGCAACATAAAGAGTACAGTCACAAAGCAGGTAGGCCAAAGAGAATCAAAGGAACAAAATTAAATATGAATCGCTTCTTGAAGGCGACGCCGAGTCTATTAAAATCGCGTTTGGCGCCTCTCAATGGGATGATTGAATAGCTCTAAACAATTCATTCTCCAAGTGTCTCAATGGCCTGGCCCACATTCCTTGTGTAATCTTTTTGAACCACAATAGGCGTGACAATGGCAAGCACTTCACTATTGAAACTGCTTTAAAATACTGAGCTTTTCGTTCCAAATTAATGTAATTTTTTCAGTTGTTCAGTGAAGACGATGCCGCCCAGAGCGCAGTGAGTAGAATAACTAAAGGTTAATCTATTGCAAAATGAACCGAAAGGACGTGAAAATAAATTTGAATTCCCTGAACTCTGGTAATAGTCTTGGGTTTGTTTGTAGGTATTATATTAGACACAGCGTCTGCTGTTGTTGTAAATACAATGAACCACCTATTGTTTAATACTCCGTGCACCGACCGTAATAAATTCAGTGTAGAGTATTATGCAACTCAGTTGGACTTCCACTTGTCCGTTAACTTGTTTCTAATGAAAGTTAAAACTTCTTCAAACAGCTAATTGCATGCGGCGCTTAACAGCTGATTATTTTCAAATTTAAGCCTTCATTTATTTATCTGATGATCTCTTCGCCTGATATTATACAAATAATTAACTTAGTTGAAAATGTACTTTTCGTTATTTGTCACCATAAAATATTTCAAAACATAATACTCTAATAGAATTGTATCAGACAAACATTCAAATTAATGTAGGATATTAATTTATACGGATCCTGATTTGATTCTGCTCAATGATATATATTGTAAATTCGAAGTGTAAACTCTTAAAATGTAATCAAATCCATTTTTTTGCCTCGTGATTTGTTTGTGAAAAAAATGTGTGATATAGTTCAATAAAAATTAATCTGTCTAATTAAGTATATTGCATTGAGTTATAAGCTTGTGACATCGTTTACTGAAAACTCAAATTATTATTTCAACATATACTTTGGCACGTGTATTATGGTTTATTTTTCTTATTCCTTTCCGAACAAGTCAGGTAAAGGAGCAAAAAATTGAAAGGGAGTAAGGGTTCGCCTATAATTTTTTTTTGTTAAAGGTGCGCCCATAAAACGCGGCATCGGAGCCCAGAGCGATCATTCATTACCTCGCCACTGAACGTGCACAATCTGAGTTCCTTTATACAAAATACGATTGCAAACGAACCAAGATGCTACAAGGAATACGGCAGCAGTCTCTATGCCACATTCAAAATTATTCAAAAAGCGAAGTCCTTCGAGTGGTGCCTATCGCGCCTGCATCAGAAAGAAGCTTCTTAAATATTGAACAAGAAAAAAAGAAATATAGTTACAAAAGCAACCCCTACGTTGGTGCTCAAGCTGCTTCGATCGCAAGAAGGAACGCTAGGGAAAGGAACCGTGTGAAACAAGTGAATGACGGATTCAACGCCCTGCGGAAAAGGCTGCCGGCTTCGGTAATAGCTGCGTTATCTGGAGGTGCTCGACGCGGGTCTGGAAAGAAATTAAGCAAGGTTGACACGTTGCGAATGGTCGTCGAATATATAAGGTATTTAGAAAATCTCATTGAAGAAAGTGATGCTGCAATGGGTGTTTCTCGAAACACGAACACGGTGCTCAACGAAAACTCTGCCGTTTACGAAGATGAAGGCGTCTGTGGAAGTAGCTCCCCGTATTCAGACTCAGTGCCGTCGCCAGTTAATTCGGATTGTTCGTCGGGTGTGTCTTCGAATTATTCGGCAACTAACGGTTACGTTTCAAATAATTACAATTGCACTGAATTCACGACGCCAATAGATGAGGATGATCTTCTCGACACAATTTCCTGGTGGCAGCAAAAATAACTGGTTTTCACTATAGTATAGTTTTAGAGTTAACATTTTCTAGTCATTTGTTATTACTTTGATATTTTTATATTAACACTATCATTATTGTGAAAGATTGCGAATATTGTTATTTTAGTAATAATAAAATAAAATAAATGTGTTTTAATAAATCAGTCTTTTGTATTATTTCAGAGAAACTAATATTTTACAATTTAATAGTATTTCTATAGCCAGTGGGATTTAGTTGAATAATTTTCGTAAAGTTACATAAATTCTTTGACGGTGGTTGGATGTAAAAAACATATGTAAATGACTTCTGAATTATTATGTGGATAAGATTGGTTTTATCCAACAGTTACATTAAAAAGCAACTTCAGCTCGCGCCTGGGCAGATAAGGTGTGAAAAGATAATGCTGATTGTGCTACGTATTTATTACACCGACTGAAGGCGAGGTGATAGTGGGAATAAACACTGCCTACGCACGCACTAGCATAGCTTGAAATAGTCTTTCACGTGATTTTAATTTCCCTTCTGACACAGGTCGTTCATTAATTAGTGAGAATAATTTCTTAATAGTTTTATGATCTTTATTTTTTAATAGTTTTATGATCCACCCAACTATCGATGAGGTTATTGTTTTATAGCTTATGGCCGTTGCAATGTTGCACTTTGTGGTAGTTGCATTATAGCACCACGTTAGTGATCCAAAGTACGTTATTAGAACTGTAATTAGAAATTCTAACAAATATTACAAATATATCAACTGTTTGTTTGTTACTGGTTTGTTGTATTTAATGTATATTAATATGTTTAGATATTAGGATTTCTTAGAAAAGGTTATATCGTGTTGAGACAAAAGCTAGGTTATCCTTGTAGAGGTTGAATATCACCTCAGTATAGAGAATTGTTAAGATCATAGATTATTTTCATTCTTCTTAACTATTTATCTTATGAATTTATAATTATTGCTTAAATTAAATAGTACCATTATCTATTTTTAATTAATAATGTTCTCTATGTTTCTTGTCTATATATGTCCAATAATTTTAGCTTTTAATTCGTCGCCATATTCTTTGCCTTTATCAGTGACTCGTTCGCACATGTAAATGCATTTAGCTCCCACCGTCTTATCTGAGGAGTACATTAATCTTGTATAACAATGTACCGGATTGCCGTGCGCTTCGATCGCTTAATAAACCCGTGGAAATTATATCAATACCTTTGATTTATTTTATTCATATTTCTTAGTTTCGACTGAACATTACGTGAAACAATTGGATATTGAACAGCAGTGATTCCAACATAGCAATTTGTTTAATTGTATGCAATATATGCGCGTTTTTATTATTTTGTTAAGCGCGATGAAATATTTAAGATATTATTGCTATATGTTAATTATATTTCATTTAAAAATTTAACTTTTATATTGCCATCTGTGGCTTACTATCTTAGTTGGAAATATGCGCACTGTTCATGCTGTACATACATACCTACAAATATAATCTGGTGTGCTATATTGTATGAGGAATATGTATCAAAATCGATTGTATTCTGTTTTGTGTGTCAAATAAATAAATAAAAATTAAATCGTAATTTTGACATGATATCTATCACTCGTAATTAACTTAACATTACAGATACAAATTATTTATAATATAAATATTCTATCGAAAAGATTATAGTTTTTAATACTATTATTTTTATTGAAGAAATGTTTTGATTGATAAATATTATATGAATTGATATAAAAGCTGCTAATTAAATTGTTCCTTAATGCCGCTATCCCATTAGAAACAGATATCAGTTTTCCTCTTGCAACTATTTAAGCTTACCCTTATAACTTCTACAACTTTCATCATCTAATGATTTCATACACTGTCGACGGTGAAAGGTAGGCTGTTTAAATATTTTCAAGAAATTCATTATTTATATAATTTCGTCTATGAGATTCTAATACGCCTCTATATTTATATAACATTAAGAATTCTAATATATCATAAGATTATCTAACATAACATAAACAAGTATTTTCTTCAAATCTTTTTTAAAAGAGAGACAGACACAGACACAGACAGTTGTCAAATAGTTAGCGTTTATCTTATCAAAATCATTAACTTCTTAATAGTTTCATACATCCAATAAAGCAATTTTGGCAACAGTTTTTAGTTTTTGTATTTAGAATCAAACTTATAGAAATTAATCATGATTGTGGTGGCGTAATGAATACAGTTTACTGTTATTTTTTCTATAAATCTAAGAGTTTGACGTTTTCGTGGATCGTGTTTCATATACAACAAAAAAGATTAGTTTTTGCCGGCAAGGTATTAAGAGTTTTATTTCTGATTCCGCACTTATTTGCTTCCGTTTTGTCGGTGACCGCAAAAAATGCGTGCTCCGATTCGAAATCGGAATCGATTTGGATCGAAACATTCGATTCTTTTGTACATTAATCTCGTCTCTCGGGGCACGTGAGCTTCGCGAAGTTCGTGAGTTTTAGCAAATTCCACCGATAATGTTGTGAAGATTAAATATACATTAATTATTGTATTTACCTTAGCAGCTTTTGAAAGTCTTGATAGCGTCGTTAAATGAGTATTCGTATTGAAAGTGAAATCACAAAGCCTGGTTTATATCTTCGATCACAAGGCTCTACATGTTTCACCTTTGTTATTTTTTATTTTCCAAGAAACTATTGTTTAAAGTGCGCGATTCTTTTATTTAATCAGAACTATCAATAATTTCTCTTTACAAATATAGTTAGGTGTTTTGCAGGTGATAAGCGGTATGTGATTAATTTATGAATAAAGCCTTATCTGTGAACTAGATATTTATTATGATATTAATAATAATGTTTTAGCAAATATCTGGTTCTGTTAGATATCTACACAAAAGTGAATTGAACTTATTAGAGATAAATAACACTATATTTATATAATAATCATTATTATTAAAAAAACGTAATACATATATAATAATTATTATAATTATGTATGTTCTAACAGAATTTTATTTTTATTAAGGTTATTGTCTATAGTAATATCATCATTATAAAATGTTTTTGACCAAATGTTTGTTGTTTTTGTAATAAGTACACTCAAGTAACCCGAAACTTTTTCACACTGGTCCCACGCCGACAAAATGTCGAACAGCTTCCAGTTGTCCAATAAAGATACGATTATTTATAATTGAAAACGTCGCATGTAGTAAGAGCTATCGCTTATGCAAATGCTTTATGGCCTCCGCCCAGTCGCGTCTCTGTTGCAAGATTTATTACAATACTACACGTCGTGTACCAACAGTACGCGGCTATTAAGATTAAATAAAAATTTGTTAAATATACGTACAGGCGTCATTGAATTTAATTAGACACAGTTACGTAGTTTTAGCACTTATTTGCATTTTTAGTCAATAGGATCAGGCTTTGTATTAATAATAAATCTTTAGTAAACTATTAGATTAGAATTGTACAGTTACTAATACTCGTACGTCAAGTTTTATAATAGCACTACGAAAACTAGCTATGAGTGATGTAAGAGCTATTTCAAAGACAACATGTAAAGTATGACTTGTTGCTTTGAGTACATATCAACGCTACCAATATTTTAATCATAATACTGGATAATATATATATACACTACGTATACTTCATACCAAGATCTACAAGGTCTTAGTCAATCATGGTAGCTCAGCGCCTGGTCGACTTCACATGGCCTTTGAGTTTCCTTATATATGAAACTCGAAAATCGATCAAGTGTCGAGTCCAGACCTTCCGAATCCGACCAGTGCTGAGAATATTGCACCACTTACGGTCGTATTAAAATATTTATAAAGGAAATATTTAATTGAGATGTGATCCTGACTATACATTCGTCCTTTCGTAAGTACTTTAATAATTAATTTATGAAATAAATGTTATCTAATCATCATAGTTAGTAGGGGCATGAACATATGTTAGAGCGGTGACTTAGTATGGATTTGTCGACTTCACATACTGTTTAATTTATTTGCTACGAAATGCAGGTTGTTTCACTAGGTTTGCAAAAAACTAGCCTTGGAACTTAATATGTAAGTATGTAGCAAATTCCATCCCTTGCAAAACGTTGATAGATTCAGGAAAAAGGCAATATTCGTAAAATGACAAAAAATATCTGAACCAAAAATTACGTTGTTAATAATAATATGAGAAGTATATCATGAGATTAGGAGGATATACTAGGTGTTTTATCTATAACTGTACCTATGTAAATGCCGTTGTTTTTTCTTATATCCATATTGGGAACGCTGCCTGCATTATTTTAATAACCGCAGTCAGTGACTGCGGTTATTAAAATAATTAAAAAATTTATGAAATATAAATTGCATTATTATGTTTTATGTAATATCAAAATCCCGCAAATAGCTGCTATTTTTATCGTTAGGGCTTTGTACGGTCATGAATATAATTTTGTGATATGAAAATTTTGATACCATAATGTGTAAAAGCTGTATTTAATTTGTTAATACTCTAAAGTTATCATGTAGTGCTATATGTTTGTTGTTCAAATAAATAACAAAAACAAATAGTACGGAAAATGCAATATCAAAAAAATATCTATACAAAAGGGCAATTTTAATTAGGGCCTTTTATTTATACACATAACAAACATTAACATTACATTATTCATTGTTTTACATTGATTAAAAAAAAAAAACAAATTATTAAGCTTTAGCTTTTGATTTGATTATGAATGAAATATGAGATGAGGTTCCTTTCACCTCAAAATTGAATCATTTAGATGTGGGGATGAAAAAGATGGTAGCTATGATTAATATTAGCTATGATTATTTCTATCCAATAAGGCGCCAGACTACAAAAGGTTTTATAGAAAGTATACTCGTACTTAAACATCTGGCTAACAAATAAATAATAGATAACTTTGATTAGCTTAATTATCTTCCAAAGAGAATCACTTGACCGCGAAGTATGAAGTATCCGATTACATCCATCCATGTTATGAATAAATGGTTTAGTTATATGATATGAGTAGAAGCAGTTTTGAGCTTCACTATAAATTTTGCTACTTCATTGAACGTTTTTTAGATAGCAAAAAATGTAACAGACGGTTCCTCTTCGAAATTGTTAAACTTTGTGCAATCGGAAGGTCTTGAGTTGTGCAATTTGAGATTTCCGCTTGAAACGTTTCAAATTGTTAACACTCATCGTACATTACTTTGTTTCCTTCCATGTTTCCTCGTTATTACTTTTTTTAGGATTCCGCATCAAAAAAGGGAGAACGGAACCATAATAAAATCACTTTGTTATCCGTCTGTCTGTCAATACACTTTTTCTCGGAAAAGCGTAGAAGTCTATTATCTAATATTTAATTCTGCATGTCCTTGTAGCTGTAAAAGATATTAGCTTATTCTATTTGAGCATTATTTTCAAACATTTTGCAGGAAAATTTAAACCTATGGTACTTTCCGTAGAATTAGAATGATAAAATTTGGCAAAATGCGAGGCCTTACGTGTAATGGAAAATTTTCCAATAACGATAACAATCACGAATACAAATTTATTTGAATTTTGGTCAAATGGTGAAAAATAAATTTCGAGATTTGGATGCTCATAAATCTAATCATTTACGTTTAAGTTTATGTTATACCTTCGGTGCGCGAGTCCGACTCGCACTTGACCGACCTTTTTATTGTGGTTTCATTCAAAACGACGTACGATTTATGAAATTGTATTTAGGATTCGATTCAGTGTATTCTGGCGAACAATTTTCGAGTGGCTGTGTTCAATCACGTTCTTAAGAGTGGTTTTTATGTTTTTGAACAAAATTTGTAGTTACTTTGATCTTTTCCGCATCGACTTTCCTTCTGTTAAATGGCAGTTGCATCTATACCTTCCCATAACTGTGGTTTTATTGATATATATGAACAGTAATAATGTAAATCTTGGAGTGACATGCTTAACTTTTATAAAATAAAGATATCATGGTTCTATTGCCGCTATAAATAATTTCTTACAGAAACTGTGCATTTTATATAAAAAAAGTTTTGTATGTAGTTAATAATAGTTAATACTATTTTGATAAATTCCTTTATCTAATTTTCAGTAGCATTGGTGAAAATTTGTAACTTTTTAACACATGAGCTTAAAATCCTGTTGTGCATAATATCATTTTTAAACCAAGGAATAATAAATATGAAAGAACTGCCCTCGAACAACATTCCTTTGTTTATCAAATTATTTATGTTTCTTAAACAATTTACGGCAAATTAATATATACGCTGATGTGTTGACTTGATACCAATTGGTATGTGTGTAAAAGTTTAATAAATTTGCTTTCCTGGTTAATTACCAGAAAAGCAAACTTTATGAACAGTGAAATGTGTAAATATGAAAAAAAAACCTAAAACTATATCAAGCGCAATTTAATAAGTAATTAATATAAAATTCCATAGAATAAGTATTATTTCAGTTATATTGTGTTGATATTAACAATTTCAAAATATCTTCGTAAGAAACACAATATTATTTGAATTTTTTTTTTTAATAATAGATATATTAATTTTGTAGCAAAAATTGGAAAAGTAAGATACTGTTCTATTGAATATTGTGTTACGCTCTACCGCTTTGCGCGGTGGCAATAATGTTATTTACTCAGAACACCGCTGCGCTCAGCGTGGCTTAAAAGCAATATTTTTCTATCGATATTCATTGATTACTTTGTTGTTTGACAATACAGATAGCAATAATAGCATCACAACTGGAAAGGTACATAGTTGTTTATACAAACATGTAGTTGTTTATACAAGATTTATATGAATACAAGTTCATCAAATAATTTCGACGGCGAGTATAATATACGAGTAAAAATTACACCTTGTTTACATTTTCTGGCCTCTTATTTGATTAGATGTGTTCAGAATAGGTAGTGGTAACTTTTCGTTTTTCTATTTTTAACTAAATACTAACATGACATCTTTTGTTGGCCGCTCTGTCCGGAGTTACATGTGACTCAGTACAAAAACGTGGAGCTTACTGTATATAACATTTTTTTTATTCTATAAAATAGGTAATGAGATCAGGTATAACTCAGGTCAGTGAGTCTAATTATATTTTAAAACAAAACTTCAAAACGTATTTTATAAAACATCACACTATATAATTATAGAACGCTTATAGCAGCGTTTTATAAAAATACAAAATAATATTTATAAAATACTTTTGCTTGCAGTTTACTTATAAAAAAGCATTTAAACTCCACAATGCCATTTGGAACTATAGGTCACCTTATCAATCAGTCACCTTACGCTTATAGTCATTACAACTACTGTTATATTTTCTATTTTCTTGTGCTGTGATTGTGAGCATTGCGTGGTTTCTTAAAATATTTCTTGGCTTCTTCTTAATCCTGACATAAGTGATGCTTTCATATGCTCACTTGGTAAATATGTTAAATGAATTACCACTAATTATTCGATTAATTGATTCATGTATTGCTACATAAAATTTGTGTCAATTTCTAATACCTATTTAAACGATTGCAAGATTATCTCGTACCTAGCTTTGATAACAAAACGTTACAATTGCAAGCAAAAAAACCAAGCATGATATAAATATGTGTCAATTCCTAAAACAATTGTAATAGAATGCTATAACTTATTTTGTGCTATTACTTTACTAGATTTCTCTTGTTACCTTTTTCATCCAATTTAATGAAACACCTCGGTGCGGAAGCATTCTCCTCATAATAATAACACGGTATACTTTTGATAATTCGACTGTCATAACAGCGGATATTCCCCACTTAAGCTTATTTCGCCTAATTGAATCTTAGAGCATTAAGTCCGCCCGACCTATAATCCTTTTTATGTGATTCACGCCGACAGTTTTAAGGATCGTCCTTAAATTAAATGTCTACGTGTGATTAAATTTTTTATTCACTGCATTTAAATTAAGCTGATGCAAGGTGGCTCTATGATGTAATGTAGAAATTGTGTAACGCGAAACAGTTAGATGGTTATTTTTCTGGATACTCTTAATATTTTTATTATTATACAGGTTACATTTTCATCAGTGTACTAAAATGTATAATAAATATGTAATCTAGAGATCTACATATGGAATATTCCTTTAATTTATATGAATAATTATTGTTCTTGAAGATTTGCATTATTTGCAATATACTGAATAATAAATCACATATGTTGTATATGATCATGCGCAACAGACAACAGTGTTTCATTGCTGTAACGCTTGTGGTGTACGAGGAAAACATTCGCCATAGGTATGGTGTAACGAGCGAATGATTTCAGTTATAATTCACTTATTGACACTTTTTTATTCTTTAAGCACTATTAACTGAGAATATAGTAGTTACAATGTTTCAGTGATTATCACTTTTGAAGATGTTATAATATGTTTTCGGTTTTGCCACAAATCAATATAAAACACTTCATACTTAAATACTGTAATCGTGACGAGTCACTTTATTTATATACATACTTATGACTATTATAAGAGGGTACATAAATAAAATTGCTACTACGTTTGCACGTTTCGTATCTATCATATATAAATAATTCAATTAAAACGAACCAATTCTTAGAACTTTTAATAAAATGTTACATTTATTGTGAGAAATAAAAATCTGAAGATACACTGCAGAAAGGCTAGATCAAAAGTACCCGTAACTGACGAGCATGCATAAAAGTAATGAAAATAATGAAAGTTCAGGACCTAGAGATTTCTGGTTACCCTCATGGGCGTGGTCATATGTAATTAATGTGAACATTTTTTTATTTTTATTTAATTAATATCTAGACTAGACAAGTTCATAACAAAAAATGAGTATTCACTTGTAGCATCATATTGTGAAGAAGTGTGCCTGTATGGGACTTCTTAAAATATTTTGTACAAGATTCACATTTCCTAAGTGACGTTCTAGAAAATGTATACTTTATCAGTACTGCAGACTTGGAATGTCAAGTAAAATGTAGAGAGCACAGGAGTCAAGTGCAATATAGATACCATATCTTTTATTCACTGGCGCGTGGCTTTGCGTTCGTGTATGCGGGTGCAAAATAAACAACTACCTTACATTCACAATCCTATACCTTTTTCGAAAAGCTTCAAAGTTTAAATTTGTTTGACGTAAGTTATTCTTGATGTCGATATATGTTCATCATTGACAGTATTCAGGACGTGACCGACAGTAGTATCGAAGTTGCTTAAAGATAATATGTATCAGTATGTAAAGTGTAGGCTTATTAAAAAAACGGTTGTCCTTGGCGCCATTAAAGTAGCTCATGAATACATCGACTACTGTTTTATGCAGGAGCATTTTTTACAAGATTTTATATTGGTTGCAAAAATTAAGTAGGATGTGCATTTTTCATTTACGTATATGATTTATTTTCTTCTGATTATTTTTGTAATATATTGTAGGTCCCAGGTCGAGGTTTATTTGATCAGAAATACATTCAGGGCTGTGCACTTCCGGTTTACGGTATAAACGAGAAAAATATAACGCATTAAGTTTCTGCATTTAAATTAGCAAAACTATTCTGAAGAATGTGACATAGAATACACACATGAAAGATTCTTATATCATTCATTGTAAAATGCATGGCATCCTTTAAAAGTACATAAGTAAAAAAAAAAAGCTATTGACTAGGCAATGATTTTTCACACGAATGTCAACTTTTTGGGCTTCACGATATTTACGATGTAAATGCAAGTGAACATTCCCACGAAATGCGCGAACGGTTTCCGCATCAGGTGTACAGGTTCCACCGAAAGGGTGCGTAAGTAAAATCTCCATTCTCAAAGGCCCCATTATTATTGTTATTCTGATTGACAATCCCTCTTGAGTGTCAGGCTTTTTTCGAGCAGATATAAAACTAATATTGGAAGGTCCCATCCTCTTCCGCCAGTATTTTTTGCTTTTATTGCATTTTTGGAAAAAGTAACCTTATTTAGATAGCTTTTAACGTTTTTGTTTTATGCGTGACGTTTCGTTTTGAAATTTATTCCGTAAAATAATGATAGTGAAAGTTTTGTTTTAGACGTGATTTAAGGATATCAGAGATGCTTTACCACCCAAAGGTGAGAATGGAATTTGGTATAAATATATTATCTAATTAGATAAATGTACACTATAAAGCTTGCACTGTCGTTTACTTTAGCATTGTTTCGATTGTGTATTAAGGAGCAAATATAAATCTTAGCGTAAGTTTCCTAAGGTCGAAATTCATGTAAAAATCTTTAGCATTTAATGCATTTGCTTTAGCCTGAGATTGCCGTCGCAGTGATGAATGGTTCGTACTTGATTTAGGAGGGCGAGATCTAAATGAAAAGGGTTTGATACCGTATATCTGTGTTTACCGTATCCGTAATAAAACTATAAAAGTATAACACTGTACGCATTTGATAAAATGTTTTTGTACAAACAAAAAGTAGATTGACAGATATGACTGTTATAAACGAGATGAGGTGCGAAAAAACTGTTGTAGATCGAATCTATTTTTAAGACAAATCGCATACAACTTTGTCAACCCTTGGGTGCTCAAAGACAGCGCTCCCACTCATTCATTGCTTTTTTAACTTTCGGAGTACAATTAACTTGACAGCGGTCAGGCTGTTCGTAAAAAAGTCTCAATTTTTGAAACACGCTTCGTTTTTTCTGAGCGTTCATGAATGGGTAAGATAGGAGTTTTATAATACTTTTCGCTTTATATCTATATTTTATGAAGATTCTGACTTAAATCGGAAGTTATAAAGGGCTCGGTTAAAATCGGCGCTTTTATGTTTTGCATTAGATATGTCGGATTACAAAACTGATGACTTAGTAAGCTGTCATAAAATATTTTGACATATCTTCGTTTAGATAGAGTTATTTAACACACTGAATAATATTAACCGGAATATGTAAATACATATCAAATTATTCAACGTACTATGTATGGACTTTTAAAAGAATGACGTACAGGTATATAATTTTATATATAAGTTCGAAGGAAAATAGATAAATAAACCTATTTATTTTAAAGGAATTATATTGTTTAAGATAATAGCAATCGTATACTGTCATTATTCCGATAGTAGAACGTATACAACAGAATATCTTTGTTTTGTATTTTAAAATTTATAACGATTCACGTTAGTAAATTAGTTTTTTAGTTATAACCATCGTCAATTTTGTAATTCGAATATTGAAATTAAAGTACATAAAATGAATTTCGATATTATTTTCTGACAATTGGTTTAACTCTTAAATTAAAGGCTTTTTGAATACTGTTTATTATTTTGTTATAGTCTATTTATTATTTAGCCTGGAAACAAGAAGTAATTTATAAAATACTATTGCTAATTAAGAATGTAAGCTCTTCAGGAAACAGCCTAGAGTGTTTATTACAAGGGTTGTGAGCAACCCTTTTAAAGTGGTTTAATTAGCGGTTGTCTAATGGCGATCAAAAGCGGTGTTATTAAAAACTATTAGAATATTTCAAAACTCACATTCCTTACTATATTCCTCCCATGACGTACGCAAGCCTCTAATTTAGCTAAAAGTTTGATTGCTGGTTATACTAGTTATGAAAAATTAATTGCTACACCTATGACTATCTCATATATTTAAGTGAATTCGACGTTTATAATAATAATCAAGTAAAAACACCAGAAACACTTTGATTTTAATTTTGATTAGATTTTGGGTATAGGATGATAAAGCTTCTAAGATGTTCGTACAGTAAATATTATATTTGCTTATGTTTTCAATAAGTTCACAATAGTTGTTATTTCATTAGATTGCTTTTGTTCTGTTTTTTATACAAAACTTCTCAAATTTCCTCGAAATTGGATGAAATATTAAAATGACTATCCAAAATTGCAAAAATGTGTGCCATTCATACAATATTTTCAATTCCCAACTGACAAATAAACGATAGCATCGAAGCGCGGACGGCTGTCAAAAGTTATATTTATTTTCCTTAGAAATGCATAGAACCCGTGCGAATCCACATCGAGATGTTTGTGGGTATCGGCGCATTGTGCGACGGCGTAGCGTTTGTCCGAGCACAATGCCGCAACCCTTTGGCGACACAATACGCGTCACTAATCTAGATCATGGTGCTCTATTGTTCGCCTTTGTCCACCCCCTCCCACCCCGCCGTATCGCAGCAGGAAAAGAGCCGCGAATCTGGATATCTCACTCGATGTCAATTTATAAGAAATTACAGCGCCACAGGAGCCAGGTAGTTGCTCCCACGGATGCGCGCGCGCACTGTACAAAAACTCGGCTCTCCAAAAATAGCAATAAACAGGAAATGAAAAATATTATTTTTCTACTTCCTATTGCTACTTCATGCTCTACATCATTGTGGTCTGCAGATTAATATGTTTCAATACAGAAAACTGCATTGAAGCATTTTAACTGCGGCTTCTGTATATACATTTTTTTGTCATAACTTTCTCCACTTTCTTAATGATGATAATACCTTATTGGTGAATACAGGAAAAAGTTCAACGATTAGGCACCCACCCGCCAATCATTAGTGTGTACGCAACAATTTTTTCACAATTACGTAAATATATTGGAAGCGGTTTCTGTGTGTTTAACTGCTTATTACTTTGTATCCTCCGGCGTAAACGAACGTTGTGATAAATTTCGGTAAAGGTGGCATTGAGTGGTTCTCGTGGATTTTATTTTGTGTACTCGTTATGTGAAGTGGCAGTACACCAATGTCTGACAGATGATCGAATGTATTATGCAATTTAAACCATAATTTTGTAAATTTGTATAGAATCAAATCGTTAGAAAAAAAATTGGCACAATTAGTATAATTGTATGAGTTTTTATAAGATTATATAGATTCTCCGAGAGTTATTCGTATAAAATTATGCATAAAGTCTGATTACTTTTATTGTCCACAAAACATGCATCTGATTTAGTATACTAATGACGACTCCACGTTACTCCTTGTTCCAATTTGCAAGTCGGCGAATACTTAAAGGACATCTTTGGGTGTCATCCCAACCGGCGACGACTTAATTGGTACGAATAATTTTATGTCAGCGGCTAACTACCAACTTTATAACAGTAAATTGTACGTCAATAAGACGCAGTATGACTTCAACATTTGATATTATGCAGGAATTTAAGAAGCGGCGCCGACTAAACGTTTGAATGATTCTGATAATAATATTAATAAAATTTTCTATATATGTAGTTGAATTTTGTCGTAACAGGTCAATAAAGTCTGGTACATATGTTCTAAACTTCTGTTGGAAGATGTATAATAATATCTGTTAAGACTACCAAATAAATTTGTCAGCTCATTTATAACATATTAGAGGTTAACTATAATATATAATCAATAAACGTTATGTTAAATTATTGTACTATTAAAACAAGTCTTTTTCACGATTCTGCTTAATCAACGATGTAATAATGGAATTTGAAATTCAGAGATCATGAAAGCTAATCTATTTTTATAAGAATGATTTAATCACCAGAATGCGGTGATATGAAAGAGTATTCTAGAGTATACTTTAATAATATCTTTGCTGCTTTCATACATTATATTCAACTGTTTTATATTATTTAAATACAAAATACATAATTATTATAATACTACATCATTAATTTATCACAACTCATATCTCCACAAAGAGGCATGAGCCTACCCCATGATAAGGCGATTAGGCTTTAATTATCCACGCTGTCCCAGTACGGATTGGTTGAATTCACAAGCATCTTTAAATTTGTTTTTAGGTGTATTTAGGTTACCTTATGAAGTTCTTTCATCGTAGGAGTGTCAGATAAAAGAACATATAAATTCTAAAAACAGTATACACTTGTTATGGGCTGACCCATTATTTTTCTTTAAATATACTAACATACTCGTTGAAAAAATTCTTATTATTCCGATGTTTATTTTATTTTGAACCTGTGCTTGTTAGTCAAACATGCGTTTAGTGGTCACATATACAGGTCAGGAGAGGTGTCAAAGTTGTCCAACTGATGCTTATCACCGATGTAAGACAAATCGCTTCCACCATAAACACTGGCACTGAACATCTGAACAGTGCACAGTTTTCTACTGATTTATTTCTGATGCGCAGTTGTTAATTGGACGAAGACCTAAGCGGAAGATTTATTGACATCTAATTTGTTCGTTGTGAAATAAATCAAAATGCTGTCGAGGAATTAATTTATGCTCTTCGGTTGTGATTGTTCGATGTACAACATAATTACGACATAACTTTGTATCTTCATCATAGTATGGACTTGAAATTTTAAATATTTCTATTTTATTTCTCTTTTTATTCAGCATAATCAGAAATGTATTGATATAATAGTCTATACTCATATTATAATACTTGTTACATTATTATTTTTTGATAATTGTTATATCCTAATTATAGCTCGGTAGTATTTGGTTTGACATGACCCTGCAGGTATTTCGTTTTATTCGCGGTGTTTAAAAAAATTATTCGCATTATGTATTTACATAAAACTTTATGGGTTCAGAAAATATCTACAGAAAACTTTCTGTAGAGTGTAGTGAAGACTTAATAAAGCATATATTTACTTTCGTTCGCTCAGTTCAATCAACAACGAATTAATAAGCGTGACTTACTTCGCCCTCATCAATATTTTATCTGCAACGTTAGGTATATCGTAAAATATAAAAATCAAAGATGCCTGTGATTTTGAGTTTAATGCCATATTGAATTTCAAAGATGATTTATCATTCTTTTGAAGAGAAAGACAGGAAAATACTGGAATAACTAAACATTTTATTTGTTCTTGTTTGAGAGTGTTTCTATTTACTTTCGAACTATGTAGTGAAATAAGCCAACCTTGTAATACAATGTATCGTGTCAGTCTGCTATTAATAAATGCTTTTTTCCATCGTTGTTATTTAAAGATAGGCTTAGATAAACTATCTACCTTATCTTCCATATATGAATTATAATTTGATAAAATGTTAATCACCAATCAATATTTTTATGTCTGCAAATAAGATATAAAATGTAATATCACTTTCAATATATGATCGTATTCATGCAACTAAATCAAAATACTAATTGTCCAAGACGATGAAATTAATCGTACAACAGCGTATTGCGGCTGCGGGGATTTCTCATGGAGTGTCTTCCAATTTTTTCTCGTTTTCGAAGCATAAGGCACGTGTATAAATCTCGGCCTTGCTCCGTGGCCTACGGGGGACGCTTCCCTTTACTTCAGCTTTGTTACGCTTGCTGGGAATTTATTTCTTATTCGCGCGTTGAGTTGCGCTTCCTGGGCGGTTGGTAGCTGCCTCTGGCGGTGTGAGACATACAGACCTGTGGCAAAATGTGCAATTATAAACGAACATATTAGTAAGTACTGGAGTAATATGTCACGAAATCTGTTTTTGTTCATTTATACCCCACATTTTCAATGTAGTAAATGTAAAATTGATGTCAGATGGTCATTTAAGTTTTAACTTGTAATTATAGTTATTTAAGTAATTCATGCTTCTTACTATTCTGATTTTATGATCTGTATATTTTTTTTTTTTGCTGCAGTTCATGGGACTTGCTTATAGATTAGTCTCAATTATTAGATTTTAATATATTGCTAGTTGTTGAAAAAACTGCCTAACCGTCTGCGTTGCATCAGAGTGGAGTGGTAGTGACAGAATGTTACCATGTTACTTCTGTACTTCCTGTTTCTTCAAGATTATAGTACAGTAACAGCATATCATTTAAAATGTCTGGTAGCAAATAGAGATTGCGAAATCCAAGCATATCTAAGCTAATAAAATTAACCTAAGAATTATTTCTTGAAAACAAGCATTATTCGAGACGCAAAAATTGTTAGCATATATTTTGCTTAAGCTGAAAAGTGAGATTTATTTGGGCAACTCAGATAAAAACTGTTCGATCGATACGTTCGTGTGTAGTAAATATGGCAATAAGAAGCTTCGTTGGTAGTGGTGATAATCCGGGAATGGATGCTCCTCGGTGCAGGGGTTCTGTTGAGTAACTTAGTCTTCATTAAATATATTCTTTATAAAATAGCACTATTAAATATTGAACCATATTTTTGCAATGATTTGTCAATAAATGTTGAATAGTAAACAGCACTTTGTTTAACAGTTTGCGTAGAAGAAGCAAATGCGCCGAATATAGAGGATTACTCGAATTCAAGTACTCGTACATAAATTTATGGTGTTTGTTCATATGTGTATGCAAGTTGTCCACCACCACCTTCAGATAGAAGTGACGAACAAATGTAGAATATGTACACCCAATGTGTATTGCACACTGTAATGACTTACACTGACTTTACATGTAAAGTATGAGTCAGATATATAATTCGTAATAGCGGTGATTTAGGGTTTCACTGGTATAATTTATCCTATTATATATATATATATATATATGTTATACATACATATATATATATATATATATATAACAAAATTTCTAGATACACAAAAGCAAAAATTACTAAAATAAACAAACATATTCTTTTACATAAGACAATGTAAAAGATGCTTATTCAACATTGGGTGGTCTAAATGGTATGTTCGTGACTCATTCGCATTTTCTTTTGAAATCCTGCAAAGCTGTCCTTCTCAGTCTGTCTTTAAGTTCCACTCGTTGCGCGAGTGTCAAAGCTCAGTTTATTAGCGGTAAGTTAAATTATTTAAATGTGCCATACTATTAATATTGTCAGATTGAAGAGTGCCTGTGCCGTGGGACCGGCGATGTTTGCCTTGACTATATCCGCTCTACGACGTATTTATTTTTTAATCCATTGATATAAAAGTTAGTACATTAAAATTCATATATCGTGTGGGTGTAATTTCATTGAGTAATTCGATGTGTGATAAATATTCTCGGCTTTTGTTAGGAAAGGTTTGTAAGTTTAATTATTTCGAGTAATCTCCTGTAATACTAATCCGATATCTGAATAATGAAAGTATCCAAAGTGGTTGCTTAAAACCTGATTATTATTATTCTATATGTTTAACACAGAATAATTTTCACTTCATAAAAATATATCAGTAATGGGTTCCAAATTATAAACAAATAAACAGTTCCGAGATAACATATCTTGCTAGTAGTGTATTTAGCTAACAAAGAGAGGAGGCCCTGGAAAAATTCATGGAACTTAAATAAAATCTGATGAGAATATCTAAATTAGTTGCGTTAGTCTCCCATGTTCCTATTGGTCTGATCCTCTAATTAGTCTCGTATAACTACAAAATAGTGAGTTCTGAAACCATGTATTCCCTGAGAAATATCTTCATACGTTGCTTTCACTTTTCCGTTAGGTCGTGTTGGGTTGAGGTGTAAACCTAAAACACTTTCACGACAATAGAGGCAACCAAATAATTTCTGAAGTAATAGAAAAATTTCTTCAGGCATGGGTTTTAAATAGAAAGTCATATTTAAACACCTTTTAGTATTACGAACAAATCCACGGAAAAAAATCTAACATACAATGAAAATTTGAACCGCGTTTTGTTTTTGACACGGTATATCACAGAATTAAAATTCTAATGCCTCAAATTTTATGCTAATCTATCATGAATACTAACAAGCGTCGTTTAGCGCAGACTAAGTGGGCCCAACATATAAATCATTGGTTCCAGATCTTTAGGATAGATTCATTTAAGTAAGTTAGAAACAGTAGACTATTTGTACAATATTCGTTACAATATATACATATATATATATATATATATATATATATATATATATATGACATATATGTATGTCTGTATGTATATACAATTAAATAACATTTTGTGCTAACTGCTTCTAGGCATTCATAATTTTCTACAACAATTAAAATTATGTTGTAGGAAATCGGCTCGTAGCTGAAGGCTGGCAGGATGATCATAAGATCATAATAAAGTATAAAATACCCATGTATTATTTTATTATAAATACATTTAATATAATAAAAATATAATATATGTTCAGACTCAGATTCAGATTCTTCAACAAAATCAGTACTTTCTAGTAATATGGAAAAGTTTTGATAGTTTAACTTCACATCCATAGCTTAAAATAGATACTAAGAACATTCGACAATTTAATCTATAAGGGAACGCACGTTTAATCTATAGCTGACTTAGTAAATTTTGCGCTGCCTATTAATAATATAATCCATACTTAGATTGATAACTTAACTTAAACTAATCTATATAAAACATAATAGTATTAACAATATCACGTATTATTCAAGAACAGATGAAATATAATGAAATGAGCCACTTTTTAGAGATATGTTGATTTGCCATTTTTTATAGTAATCTTAGTTTTCAGCGGCAAGTGACGAAATTATAAAACTAATATTATAATTAATAATTTGGATTTTCATACGTATGCATATTAATTATGCGACTATTGATGGTGATGAATTTAATAAGTAGGTGATCATTTATATTGATTTAACCGTTTTTCAGATTTATTAATGACACTAACACAGCGTTATTTTATAGCAAACTATGTCTACTGTTCCAATGCTACTGTGGCGTAGCTTTCATTGGTTCGGCAAAAAATGCTTCAAACATGACCTAAACAGTGGCCCTCCTCAACGTAGCCTACGGCTGGCGATTTTTGTCTGTATTTATTTTTTCTTTTTCTCTCTCTATAATTGCCCTAATATTTCAAGTTTAGAACTGTCCGTGAAATATGGAAAGGATTTTTTGCCGATCTAATTACGGGGATGTTTTATTTTTAATTGTAGCCTCTTTGTTCGTATTTTGTTGCTTAAGTAGTTTGAAAGCAATTTTATTTAGAAGTAATTAAATTACATGTAATTTGTAATGAGTCACAGTCACTTTAAAGTTATTTAGTGCTTGACAGCATATTTTTTTTTTATATATAGATAGAGAGGAGTTGTTTGGTCAGCTTTCTAATTATTATGCTTACTCAATATGAAAGCAAAGGTAAAAAAATACATTGAGCTGTCTGACGTCAATGCGATATTCTGTTTTGTATAGAATAAAATGTTTGATAATATATTTTGTCTAGTGGAAGTAAACGTCGACTTTAACATAACGAACTTTTTCCCTGACTGTACTATTGACAGTTGCTTTTTAAGTTTATTGATTGTATTTTACTTTATCTTAATAATAATAAGAATTCATACATACTCATAATAACACTCTATATTTGACTATCGCCAAAAACAAATATTGTACTTTAAAACTGATACAAAAATATTGATAAAATTATAAGTGCAGTGACTATACATAATTAAACGTTTAGGGGATATAAATCAGTGCGGTTGTTTCTGTGATTTATGGTCGTGCCTCTTGGCGGGCTGCCGTAGGAAACGGTTTCTCACGTGGCTCAGTAATTATAATTACCATTCAATATATCTGCTGTTACAATATCCGTGCGGAAACGCCAATGTACCTCTATAATAATAATTGTATAGTCTGAGCCACTTTCTTAGCATTGCGTATTGTATTTGTTTAAGTTCGAATAAAATTCTCCAGTGCTTAAAAGTTATGTCAGGTCAGGTCATGTCGTGTGTAAAAAAAATCTCACTATTCGCCAACTTATATTCACCCTATTACTACTCCCGAGTAATTCGAATAGGTATTATGGTAGTAAACTCTTTAAGTCGGTTTAAGAATTTTGGTCGAATTATTACATAGAAGAAAAGCTGGGACGTCATATGGATTCTGATTCATTACCCAACCTATATAAATACATTATATTAAATAAAACAACTAAATGTAATTGAAAATCTGACATGCAATGAAGTATGTCAATAAATTTAATAGAAGCAATTTTAACAAGGACGCTTACTATCAGGACAGCAGTCTAGTTGTTAGCTAACAAATTTCTATAAAGAAAACATAAATTTTGAGAAATATATTAAAAAAAAACACTTTATAACGGTTAACATAGGGTGGTCTAAAATATATCTCAAAAGACCATTAATTAAAGCAGGATCGATGGATTTTTTGCACGGCACCGCCATATTCTATCGGTATGCCCTTAGGGAAGGCCCTGATAAAGTCGTCCAAAGCTTATCAGGGGCTGGACTTAGTATTGGCGCCACACAGATTAACGTATCAGTTGATGTGTTAATTAAAAAAAAGAGATGTATTTCGTATTATCTATCACTTAAGCAAACGACCTGTTTAATATCGGCTTTTAACACTTCAACCCACAAAATTAAGTCAATCAAATTCAACATCTTATGTAGTTATTCATCGGAAAATTTATAAATATAAGTATTATTCCATTCATATTTTAGTTCTTAGAATCTAAATTAAATAAGCTACATTGTAGCTATATATATAGTTTATAATATATATATATAGTATAAGTATAATGTTTATAATTGGGTTATGTTGCAAATATTTTAGTATGATTGATAAGTTAGTAATAATGTGATAAATTAATGATAACATCATAAAATTAACAGTCGCAGACGAAGTGTTAAATTAAAAAGAAAATCGATAACATTTCTATCGATTATATTTTTGCTACTAACGTACGCAAACACTTCATTAATAACAACAAATCTTTCATCTAAAAACGCTTACATCGAAAGCTCGTTACAGGTTGACCACAAATTGATAAGATATCAGAAAGGTCATCCTTTGCCAGCTAATGATCTAGTCATTTGCAGTTGCGTTGTTCGAAAATATCTTTCTTTAAGTTTGTTAAAAGGAACTGTTCTCGTTGAATCAATAGCTGTCTCTGTTTTTTTGATGTCTACACTAGAAAATCAAAATGTTCCTGTAGATATGATTGTTTTTGTCCGCTGCTAAGAAATGTCTATTTGACAAATTTTTTCTATATAATCAACCACAAAACGAGAGATGTTTGCACTAGCATACAATGTACGTTGCAATTAAATCGTATAATATAAACGGCTGGGTGAGTTTATTAGTTTCTACTAAATCACAGGCTTAGATCTCCGAGAACGCTTACCTACATTTTATAGTGTAATAAATATATTTCATTAATACACAATATTTATATGTTCACATTGAGACGTCGTCTTCTTATTCTGGTGAAGGAGATTTATGTGTGGACACAAAACTTTTATAGGGCGATGGCTCGTTAACACCAGTGTAAATGCCGCTGCGTAAAATATTTTGACCCGACCGTTTGGTTGTTTGCTTAACGCCTGTTTCATTGTCATTCAAATGCTGACGAATTAATAGGGAAAGCGGGAACATTAATAGCTGTGGAGCATCGCTCTTACAAATATTTGAGTGCTTGTTTACTTTGAATCCGCTTACCAACATTAAGCACCACTGCTAAGGTGCGTGATTAGGAAAATGAAAATGTTTTGACAAAAACACAATGATCCAAATTTATGTTATCATATGTAGCGCTTTATGATAAAGGTCTACATCAAAACAGTCCTTTCAATAAAAATGTGATCAATATAAAGATTTTGGTATAAAACTAAGTCTAGTCTAAGCTACGAGTAGATCTATATTTTATTTCAACTAGTCATTCTGTCACTCTTGCGGCAACTTTATTCACTTATATCGTACGTATATACAAACAAAATTGCAACAACGTGTACTGTAACATTACATATGAAATTCAAACTTTATATATTAAACTTTACATTTATTTATAATCTCGTCGTCGTCTGCTTATGTATCTCCATTTAATGAGTTTCTTCCTCAAAACTGCAGTAGTCGTATTGCTGTCTCTAGTGTGTCTCTTCTAGTGTGAAGGGTGAGATTGGCAGTAAAATTACTGGGCAAGTGACTTTACAACTTAAGTTACATGTTGACAACGTACACTCTGACTATTTGTTGGGAACCTCACATAAGAGCATATTTCCATTTAAAAGGCTGGCAACGTATCTGTGACTCCACTGGTGTTGCGGGTGTCCATGGGCAACGGTTATCGCTTACCATCAGGTGATCCGTTTGCTCGTTTGCTGCCCTATCCTATAAAAATAAAATATACGTATGCTATAGACGACTGTAGTATATGTATAAGTGGTAGTGGGCAGTCTGTTTGTTTATTAAATTTTATCTGAACTTTTCAACAACTGATGAACTCATTCTTTTACGTTTGATTGTTGGAATACAATACAATTAAATTTATTACTAAGTTGATACGCTTAGATACGACAGTGCTAATAAGCCAGGTGTGTTCAGAAGCTGTATCACCAACCAAGTCAAATATTTACCTATCGTGGAGAAGGGAACCTTGGGCCTCCCAATCACCCAGTAGAAACATGCACGAATGAGGATAAGAACTACAGAGGAATTAAAAATACTACAAAAGACATTTCTGTAAGTAATCCTCTGTTCAATATCTTTGCCCATGGTCTCTTATCTTGATAACCTCAAATAACAAGACTACAGTCCAAAACGTATACTGTTAAAATGACGTTTTAAATACATTGATTTAATGGCGAATGAACGTAATTGCACATTTTATATGAAAGCTCGTGCTAAAACCAGATATTCATGCAGTGTCCAGCTGAAGCGCAACAAATTAACGTGTGTCAACAGTAACATTACATCCACCTGGCCTCTGTTATTGTAGCGTGCGCCGATTGACACAATTGTGCAAAATTTCTACGAAAGTTTCAGTCGACAATTGGAAAGGGTGCTCAATGAGTTTTTGCTCTCAGCCCATGATTTATTTGCCGATTTATAGAATTATTACGATATTTTGCTCTTAAAGTAGTAATCGGTTGCACCTTTTCTCGTTCCTGATGTCAGAACGAATTAGGTAACCAAAAAATCTTATTTGTTTATATAATAGACAAAGCTTTTTAGATGTTTAATAGCGTTAAATTTAGCTGTTATAAATAATTAGAAATTTCACTAGTGCGTATACGTCGGAAATACCAAGAAAAAAAATAATGCATCAATGTTTTAAAAATGAAAATATTTTTTTTGTGAAATGAAAATAGTCTTTGCTCGTTTATGTCTATTACTCTATACTCAATTTACTAATAAAAGATTTCAACGTTTTCAACATATATAATGATCATTCATTATATTCATTTTTATAACTTAATGTTATTGACAATTGATTACAATTGCTCGTAACAATTCATTAAGTTTTCGATCGAACATTATCAATTACGTGATCTTAATAGCCTCATTATATCGAAACTTCTTCATTAATGTGCTCACGAGGTACTAAAAGCGTGTAACAATAAAGAAAATATGATATTTTTTGTGTACTTTACCATCACATTCTCTTGTACAAGACAATCTACATTGGACAGGATGTTTAAAAAAGCTTTAGCAATGAGTTGTACAGCCACGACAACGTACTTACGTACGTAGTTAGTAGTTTAAATATATTTCATATTTTAATGAAATCCAAGAGTTCTAGATAAATTAAAAAATGTGGACGAATTGGTTGATGAACTTTTTGTTGAATATACAAAATCAAGTTCCGCTTAGTCGAATATTTTGTTTGCACTTTTTTATAAGTGTATATTTATTTGACATTTTCAAATACAATATAATGACCGAAATACAAAACAGTAAGAATGTACAGAAGTTGTAGGTTATTTATTTAAAACTAATGGTTTTATATAATTTTATATGCCTCTTTATGACATGTCAGTATTTTATAATTTGGTGTCTCTTTACTAATGTCAAGGATTATTTCTTAAATCTCTGTTGGACATAACGCCAATTTTATAGACCTTTTAATTTTACAAATAGTTTTTTATTCATGTAGGAAAAAATATCTTGATTGTACTCCACTGTACTTAGGTTTGTAAGTGGCTTGTGCCAGTAGACGGCACCTGATCCGCAAGACACCTTGCCAACACCAATCCAAACATCTGCCCGGGGTGGCTTTATGCGACGCCCGCACAAACCAGCCGCGTAGCTACGGGATTCCAAGTGATTATTGTTACTGATGTCACTTTATATTCATCTGTGGTACCATCGACGCGGCCGCGGAGACCACGTTTAATCATTGGCCCAATAAACTTTACATAGTTGCACGTGAATTCGTACCGAATATTGCTTTAAACACGTTCGTTATATTTTTTTAAAGTGTTAGTAGCCAATTACCCTTAAATAATTAAATCTACATTTTGAGTTCCATACCATTCCTTGGAACAAAGTAACTGTTTTTTAATTAGTGCTTAAGGAAGTTAACTTATTAAAATTGAGCAAAAATATTGGTGAAATAGTTATAAATCTTAAATTAATATTACACATCCCTAGAATAACAGCACGTGTACATAATATGCAGATATTTAAAATTTTAGAAAACTTATAATTCGGTAGGTACTCTCCTATTAGTTCAATTTCAAGAAATTATAATCATGTGTTTGTAAATTGTAATTTGGATATAGACTTTTTTTAGATAAGATGCATAGTTCCCGAAGGATAATTCTGAATTTATGTGCCTCCAATCATTTGCTGTCATTTTTTTATGTGTTAAACCGATACAGATTCCACAATCTTTACAATTTTTCAAATCTTCTTCAATAGAAGAATCAATTTCACAGTACAAAGATTTAAGTGTAAACACACGAAATATGACATGTTTTGTAAACACGTTACAGATCCTGAGAGATATGAGGTCCAACAATTTGTCCAGTGATGCCTGAGTTTTGATCTTATCGCCCCATTGTGGTAAAGTTTGCGGGAAGATTAGCATCTCTGCACGGACGCCTTTCTTATGCAGGGAAAAATTTTCATTTTATTTGCACGATTTGTCTAAGCTTACAATAAACGCTTTGAAAATAAACACTTTTTAAATTGCTTTTGTAGAAAAAATTGTAGCAAATTATAACATATTTATATACTGATATTAAGTAACAAATATAATTGATTGTTATTAAATAAAAGTAAGATTAATATAAAATATTTTCGAAATTGACGATATAAAATGTATTTCTATATCGCTTATTTTAGTTAATAAGCATCAAATAAGTGAAACGAATAACAATAAAGGCTTGTCTATTATCAACACTAGTTATAACAACGAAATAAATTGTGTGCTTAGATTTGTTCGATGCATTATAAAAACCTAGAAAAAAGTTCCAGCTGTAACGATAATTACGAATAAGAACAATTTATTACAAAAAATAATGATGTGTTACAGCTCTTCTCACAATGTAATCTCGAGCAATCGCTTGATTCTACTAGTCCAGCTTAATGCATTATTTATATTATAGTACCTATGTAGCAACATCGAATTGAAGAAGAGGTGTTTGTGATCAGAAATTGCTTTTTATAAAGTGATTTGTTGTATTGCACTGTAATAAATTGCATTCGATAACAAATAAATTTCTTCTGCAATAGTTTATTAAGCTCAACATCGAGAAAGTTAAGAATCTGAACTTCAAAGATAGTCCCAATTTACATAGAAGATATTTGGCACTTAACATATATATATATATATATATATATATATATATATATTGACTGTAGTAATATAACAAAATATAGGTAAACCATCTAGTTGCATTTTATAGCATCACTGTTTGTTGAAACCGTGGCTTGTTGTGAATCTCGCCAAAGTATGTATTTTTCTTATATTGTTTTTTCATATTTAAATTATCTTTAATTAATATTTTAGAAAAAATAATAAATTTTCATTAAGATTAGGCTATATATACAAGATAAAAGATAATTGAGGAAACTTGAAGGTAATGTACCTGGATGATCTTTGCAATAATCGATTTTATGTTTCACCAATTTCATGCGAAACCATATCAAAACCGTTGCAAGTAAGCAATGCATTGTGCCGAACACAAAACGCGCAACCCTTTGGTTGACAATGCATGTCTCCAGATCTAGATCATGTTAACTATTGTATCGTCATTGTCGTGTATTTTCTTTGCCTTTATAGATATTTCTATAGTTAACAAATGTTCAAAATTTTTTCATTCAATATAGAATCAGGAGAAACTCTATGTTATATTTTCATTAATTTATTATTAGATTCTGGTATTAAAGGGTTTTTGTTAATACCATATAATAATATAAAGATAGTGTATAATAAACTTATTTGTTGATGTTATTAAATTATTTATTTGTTTATAAATATAGTAGTGGATCGTAATCAACTTCATTTTTAGTTCTGATCATAGTCACTAAGATCGAAAATTTAAATCGCTGACTAATTTGAGTGGTGGTAAGTAACTTTCTTATAAACTGTGTGAATACATTTTAAGTAATGTATAATTTAACTATCATATAAAGTATACTCAAATGGTAAACACTTTAAAATCTTTAACTGTATTATAGATAAATAATAAATAAATATTCCTTACACTCCAATTCCTTACATCAATTAGCTTAGCCCAAAGAAAGCTCTGTAAGGCTTGTGTTTATGGGATTTAGGATAACGGATAGACATACATGTATTATACATGTATCAATAATTTTGATTGAAATTTCATCACGCAAACATCTGCCCCCACCGGGATTCGAACTCGGGATCTCAGTGATGGCGATACCTTGAAACTGGTATTCCAACCACTCGACTACGGAGGTCGTCAATAGATAAGTTATTAATTAATAAAAGATAAGTTATTTGTTCTCTTTAACGTATCATGCGCTACACGTAGTTTTAACCAATCGATTTACCTTGATACAAGGGGCTATTACCAAAATGGTAGTACAATGTAGATCGATAGTAGAATTTTGTCGATAGTAACGAAGCGGCAGTTAGTTTTATAATTGAAACAAAACACCAATTTGACCCATCTAGTTCGTTCCCTAAACATGTTATAATGTAGCAACACCCCGGAGGCGCGGCGTCGCTCCCTTTGAGTCTCGCCATACATCACGGGCCCTAAGTAGACAGTATATCAACCGATGTACGAGTAATTAGCCCCGTGGCGACGGACCTCCGCGATTTATTGTGGTGGGGCGTTAATCTGGTCGACAGCCGTGATGCCGGCCTTAGTCTTGCACTAAAAATCAATTGGATTATTATTTATATGATTAACTGGATTAAAAATTTCAGTGTACTATTTAGCAAGTTAATACATGTTCTATATTGAACGTGTTTATCGTTTTAACTTGCCTAATATTTGTTTAAATTGATATAGTATTTAAAAGTATCTGTGTAAATTTGTTCTGTTTTTTAAAAAGTATATGCTGCTTAAGATTGAAACCATATATTTCTTGGATATTATTTTCTTCTTCAAGTTATGCTGAAAAATATTCTGACTCCAAAAATATAAACAATTTATTCTGAAATATTATGAAAATTTTAACTTTCAGTATACTTCTGTTAATTTCAATATCTACTACATAATAAATTATATAATTCGTAGACAAAACAGTTGAGGCGAGTTGAAATGTCGCGGCTAAGTCGTTCCGATCGGTAGCTACCGCAATCCGTCAATTAATTAAGCAGTCTTCTGATAATATGAAAGGCGGCAAATGTACGATAGGAAACTACTACCTACTGTTTGGTTGATTTTTGTTGGTAGAAAATTGAACTTTATACACGCCAGAAATAGGATTTTTCGTGAATCCAATGTTGGATAAAAGCGCGTCGGCTACCGTAGGCGACGGAGTGCGATAACGCAGAATGGAGGTACATCGTAAAACATCATTAGCAAGATAAACCACCTAAAAGCAACCTTTATATGACCGGGAGCGCAGGAAGTCACAAGATATGCGCTCTCTTGATTAATGTCTTATCTATAAGTATGGACGTCCAATGAACGTATTAATATTTTTTTTTAAGTTTTGTTAAAAATTATACTATATTTTTTTATTATTATTATGGGTTGGAGTTTAATTAAGATGACTAAGTTTTTACAGGGGGTTCGCTTTTCAATAGTCTCCTCATCAACCAATACACAATACAATAACGTTTAAGTTACAGGTATAATCTTTATAAATTTTCCTTATACGTATGCATGTACATACACGTTAAATGGCCCGTAATTTTCTTTTACTTTTATATACACGTCCATAGGTGGAATGGACGAAATATATTATTTTGATTTGACATTAATTATACATGAAGAATTTATCTATGTCTAGAATAGCAGAATAACTAATAAAATATTAGAAATAACAAAGAAAATAAAGTAATAACTTATTTATTTTAATATCTGTTTTGGGATTCCGTAGTCTTCCGTAGTTGACAGTTATGTTATGCTGCACAAAATTTCTTAGTTTGTCATATTGGGTTTGAATCTATTTTGGTTGTCATTTGAATCTGTCTCATTAGTCACCATTACCTTACCTAATCGCGTATCCACAGTACTCGAATAAGTACTGATATCACTACATTAATAATAACAATTATAGATTATTAAAGATTGATTTTTTAGGACCCTTCTTGAAATTAATTTAAATATTATTTTCTACTTTTATTAGATTTCATCTCAATTCGATAAAATATACTCGTATAGGATCACCTCTGAATAAAATGCCAAACAAAAATAAATCATTTAAATCCATTCATAATTAACTGAATGTCAATTATGAATCGAGTAACAAATATTACAAAAAAGGATAAAGTGGAATTTACCGCTCCTCCTTTTCTGAAGTCAGTTAATAAGCTAGCCCATTTATATTCGAGTAGATCTACAGAGGCTTACTTTAATATTACGCCATGTCATCAGGTGATATAAATATGAAAAGATCTATTCTACTCTTCGTTAACTCAAGTCAAACTCAAAAAATATATGACAAGTATCACTGTATCAAAGACAGCAAATCACTATTAACTATTAGAAATTGACTTTTTCGGCTACCAAAACATCCTATTAAACAAGATGAAACATCAAAGAAATGAAAGACGAATAATAAAAAGAAAAAGATTGTAATTTTTCTAAAGCTGATCGTTTGTAAAACAAACATTTACAATTCTATTTTCGGGTAGGTGTCACACGAAAAAAAACCATCTACCAAACAAAAGGAGAACGATTTTTGAAAACTTAATTTTACACCCGAATCAAAACTTCAACCCGCATTGTGTTATTGTAGTGTTAACCAATTCTCTTTTGTTGTGACCCCGCCTACGCCTATTATCAGATATTTTCCAGGCATGTCATTTTTTATCAAAACAATAAGTTTTTTAGATACTGTCTCGTTGCGTTCGCTCTCACGAGAAATGAAATACCAAGTGAATTTGTCAAGAGATACAAACGAGTCGGATATAATTTACGTAGACATATAAATTAGTTTTAAAAAAGTTTGGTTCCCATACAAACAAAGGAATAGGGTATACATAAAGTATTTTTTATTAAAATATTACAAAATATGTAGTCATTATCAATGTTTATAAGGTAATAACGAAATTATTATATACCAGATTAATATATGGTTTTCAGGTTTTCCTCGGGGGATACAGTATGGATTTCTTTAAGAGGAAAGTAAATAAGTTTGTTAATAGCCGACTTTCGGTTATTGTATAAGTAATATTATTGTAATATTTAAATATATTACAATGATATTATTTGCTTCCATGTCTTTACATTTTAGGTTGAGCGTTGACAACCTACATAGTTACATTGCGGTTTTAATGGGGGTTGCAAATATGATATTGCACATATAAAACTTTGTTCATAAAACACCCCAATACATGGTAAAATGTAAACAATCCTTTGTCATTGATAGGGTAAAATAACTTATGAAATCCTATTAAAATCGATGATGTAATTTATTACATACAATAAATGCATGCATACATAGAGTTTATGATTATAAGTCATAAATTGACATTTTGTTTTATTGATTGTAATGAATATGGTAGAATTATTACGTGACCTGCAAATTAATTAATTTCTTTTTATATTACGTGGTTGAAATACTAGCATACACTAGAGAAGTCATATAGACCAGTTAGTTAAAAAGTTTGTCCATCTCTTTTTATTGTTTACTAATAGTAAAAGACCACATGTCATTTATTAATGCATTAAAAATAATTGACATCTCTGAGTGTGGCAGTTAGTCATCATTCGTTTAAGCATCTCCCAATTTATATGTGGTTGGAGTAATTAATATTTACACTCTTACACTCGTTTCTCTTATCTGTTACCCAATCATTGACTGTAGTAACTTTCATATTACCTTTTACGCAAATCATTCACCTTATCTTAACTTCTCTTTCTTTGATTCTTCCTCTTACTCACATTCATATTCATCACCTTTCTTGTTACAATACATTTAGCTTCCGTCCATACTATGCAAGTTTTTGCCATCTTATATTATCTATACTAATATAATAAAGCTGAAGAGTTTGTTTGTTTGTTTGTTTGAACGCGCTAATCTCCGAAACTACTGGTGCGATTTGAATAATTCTTTTTTTGTTGGATAGTCCATTTATCGAGGAAGGCTATAGGCTAAATAACATTACGCTATGACCAATAGGAGCAAAGACAGAGCGGTAAATGTGTAAAAAACGGGGAAATTATTCATTTTTGAAGGCTTTCTTTGCGTGCGCTGCGAAAACGGTTCAAGATACACAAAAAATATGTATGAAAGAATTATTCCTCTATACATGATCTATGTGGGAAAAACCAAAAATCTGCCGGAAGTCACTATTCCACGCGGACGAAGTCGCGGGCAAAAGCTAGTCTAGTATAAGAGCCATTAACCTGCCTCTAAAGGGTAAAAATTAAAACTACCTACTTAATCCTCATCTTATTCGTTCACGTCATACCACTCGCCCATCTTAACATTAGCTTTTTTACTAAGTGGAAAAGGTGGAACTCCTAACCGTACAACAATATAGGTCTTATAACGAAATTGTCGTTTCATTCCTGGAGTATTTTAGGGTCCCACTACCTCTATATTTTATTCAATTCGCGTTAATCTACATTATTTAAATCTCTGTCTACATCACCTTAATATTGTAGTAACGAGCTTATTTGGGTAAATCGGAATCATAGCGTTATTTAATGTTATAAACACTGGCATCAAATGTATTAGTATATAATAATATAGAGGTATAATTATATTTAACAGTTACATAAATTTACTCCTTTTTATTTTAAAATATATCCAATTCTTTCTACTATGATTGTTTTTTGACGACTATAATGTTGACAGCTAGAAAACAAATAATATCATAAATTCTGCAAATGTACAGTATATTCCTGTAGTAAAATATATTAAATAATCTTTTTTTTTTAGTCAAGTAAATCCATAAACTTTTGTTAAACAAAAGTTTGTCTTAAGAACTTAAAAATGTCGTAAAACACAGTTGCAAGTGTTGTGATATTTATTATTCATTCATTCATAATTAGAAATTAACTGATGTTAAAATGTAAATGTTTAATCGCTATTTTGATATAGGTACCACGAACACTTTATTTTATAATAAATAAAAAATAAAATTTGTATCCTCTTGAACACTTGAAAAGTCACCCAAAATGTTGCCTAAAGCTTTGACTAACATACAGTTAATTTGGCAGCCTTCAATCTAAAATGAATAATAACTTTGTTTTTGATGGGTGTCTAACACAAAATAGATTATAAAACATAAATTACTAATTTCAGTTCATAACATTTCCACTAGAGATGCTGTATTAATTTTTCTTGTAAACATGTATGCTGTCGATATAAACTGCAAACAAATTGAAACTGGTAATAGCCCTAAAATGCTTTACTTCTTGCGATTTGATATTCACTATTATCTTTACACACTAAAGCTAATGAAAGTTCAATATATATTTTTAAATTGTTATATTTTCCATTTCATTTTAACTCTTTACAAAATTATTAAAGTAAAATACTAATCAATATCAATTCATTGTCAAATCTTCTGCTTCTTCAGATGATTTATGAAAAACATTTTCTTGATTTGCGATTGCATAATTTTTTAGCTGCCATTATTAATCCAAACTGTCGAAAAAATACTTCGTAATTCGATTTGAGCACATACACTAATTTAGTTAACAACGACTTAATAAAAACAATACAAAATTACAGTTATTCGTGCTCGTGTGCGCAGTCCAGAGGAAAAATAATGTCAGTATATCCACCCACATCGGATATAAATTAATAGAATCTGCCCTCATCCCGTGTCATATAATAATGGTTGATTGGACTCGTGTGAGGTATTTTTTTATTATTTTTGGGAAACGTTTCCTCGCGTTCACGATCATATCAAGCCCCGCTGATTCTACATCTGGGCAAAATGATTTATGACTGTGAAAGGGTAATAACAGGATTGACACACATCAGAGTTGTTTGGCAATAGAATTGTCTCCATGTTTTTTATTAGATGTAGCTAAGTCATTTTTAAAGATATCGCAAAGGAATGTGGCAGTAATCAAATTTAATGGTAGTCTTTTTTTTTCTTATATAATTTAACATGAAAATAAATAAGAGTTCTATCTTGTCTCTTTGCGTTACCATATATTCTTAAAATGTAAGTTTACATGTTAACTATTTCAAATTATTACAAAAACAATTAATGAGATGACTAATGACTGGTTAAAACTCGGTTGGTAAAACTCAAAACTAACGTCTGAAACACTAAATGTTACAAAGAAAAAGTTCTTGACCTACATATTACTAGATAAAAAACGAAGTGAACATTCTGTAATTTTTATTATTTCAGTAATCCAACAGCGATACAATGAACATAAACTACAAATATTTTTTACATATTAATAAAAAAATATAAAAAAAAAACAATTATAATATAAATAAATAATAGTGAGTTTTCAACTGCAATACACAAAAAAGAAATAGATATTGTAAAATAATATATTAACACAATTATTTTTGGTCACGCAAATAAATAGGTGATTTTTTCTATAAAATATTTCGAGATATTAAAATAGGTAATTAAAATAAAAATAAAATGTTACTCTCTATCTGTAATATAAATATCTTTAAGTACAATGATTTATTTTATACTCAAATAAGGTTATGTAGAATGAAATCATCGCCTATTTATTAGATTCGCAGAATAACAGCAGAATAATTATTCAAATATTAGAAAAAGCGCGAGAAATACATTATGAAGAAAACGATTTATTTTATCTGTTCATATATCAGTATTAGACTGTTTTGGTACTATGGCGTTATCAGTGGTTAATAGCATACGTTACTTTAAATAAAACACATTTTTTTATCTATTGCCATGAAAATTATATAGTTGTTATTGAATTATTGATACTTGCTTTTTGTGCCGGGTAATATCAGATTCAGATTAGCAAATAATCTATAAACAAGATTTTATTAAGTTATTATAGATATAATTCATAATAAATTATTCACTGCGGGAAGTGACAGACAGAATCAAACTTTCTCTCAAAACATCGAAAGACTTCGTTAATTAAAATAAGCAGTTTAATATTAGAAATAATGTTTTTTTTTTATATTATTGCAAAAATTTTTGTCGTCACTTTGTTGATACAATTTATGAATAAATTAATTAAAGATGCATAAAGATTTATGTAAAGTTTACAGGTTTGATTGAAAAACAAGCTGTTCACGCTTGTATTTTTTAAAATGAAAACAAAGGGACAGCCACATGGCCACAGCCACAAAGTAAAATGTACAGACAGTTGCGGTATGTTTAAACTGACCGTGTTAGAAAGGGATTTTCACATACGTTATAAATTTAAAGGAGACATTGAAATTAACCCCCCTCGCCCCCCCACCCTTACTAACTTTATGACGTCAAATATAAAATTCAAATATATAATATAATTTTATATTAAGTATAATAAACAACAATACCTTCTATTTGAAAAAAATTAAATATCTGTTTTTATATTTTTTTGATATGTGCCGCTTAAATGTTTAAGTTTTATTGTATAGTAGTCATAATTTAAAAGAAATGTAATTTTCGTATTTCACAATCAATTAGTAAATTTGTTTCTGATATTAAGTCTACTATTTGTATTTAGAAAATGTTCAAAAGCTCATTGAAATTGACATAAAATGAATGAATCTAATAAAACTTATTAAATAAAAGGCATTAAAAGGCAATTGCCATTGAAATACAAGTTTTTAAAATGTCAGGCAATTATATGAGTTTTGTATTTACTTTCCAAAGAAAATGAACTATAAGACTTTCTAAGATTTTGATATACTTTTATTGATAGTAATCAAAACTAAGTACCAACTTACTTGAAAGGTATAAAAATAAATGTCACACATTATACTTCAATAAATAATTTATTTCAATACCATAAAGGGTATTCGATCTTACACTATATTTACAAAGGAGTTTGACTGGCTTAACTCTAGTATTTATTTACAAAAAACAGCTTCAATAAAAAAGCCTCACGAAGCAACCTTTAGGTAACAATGTAAGAAAATACATCAGAAATTTGATTATGAGTACAAAGTTTTCTAATGTCAGTAAATCTTAAAAGCTAACAATCATAAGGCACTAACAGTTTGACTAGATGCTCCAGAGTCTTTTCGTACTTATTGGCAAAAATTCTTAACAAATAAATAATGCACAAATTTTCGGAGGGCTTCGTCCATAATAAAAAGGTTTACGATGGCATCAGACCTGTTGACAAAAAAAATATTATTAGTTTAAGAAACTAGTGGTTTGTTTTGAATAATATAGAAAAGACAAAAATAAATATTGTTTTTACTATGTTATTCAAATAAAATATATAAAAAATATAAATACATTTCGCAGTGTATTCAGTTCCTAGTCTTCCTTAATTATTTTACTTCAAAAAAATTATTAAGCGGCTTAAGTGAAATTTTCAATATGATGATAAATAATAATTTCAGTTATTTAAAAAGCCATATAGTTAGATTTCTTAGTCAATGCACGTAAGAATTCTTTTTAATTGAAGATGAAAGAAAAGATGATAATATAAGAAAATCTCATGATAAATGACTTATAAAACATGAACACATTTGTGTCTAATATAATACTAACTATAAAATGTTTGCGTATTTTTATTTTTTAACTTACATAAATGTTATTTCTGTTGCCACCACGATATTACATCAAGCAGCTCATCCTCATCCATAGGGCCTAAGTTTTGTTGTGTGGAAACTTCGTAGCGATCGACTGCAGAGTAAGCAGATGACACACCAGACGAACATTCTGATGGTGCTGGAGAATCGGGTTTCTCCGAGCAGGGAGAACTGCTGCCGTAGAAAAATCCATCGTCCATGTCCATAGAAGTCATAAGTTGCGTCGAGCTATTACTTGGAATGTTTTCTCTATTTTCTTGGTCGCGCGTAATACCCAAAGCGGCATCACTTTCTTCCAATAATTGTTGCAAATACCTTATGTATTCAACAACCATTCTTAACGTGTCGACTTTACTTAGTTTCTTGCCTGATCCACGTCTAGCACCACCTGATAGTGCCGCGACAACAGAAGCCGGCAGGTGACGGCGAAGTGCGTTGAATCCATCGTTGACCTGCTTCACACGGTTTCGTTCGCGGGCATTACGTCTAGCAATAGACGCAGCCTGTGGACCGGTGTATGGGTTGGTTCTGAAATGAACCTTTTTCCTGTACTGTAGGTTGGGTGGTGTATCGTGTGTCACATAATTCTTTTCAGGGGCAGGTGCGATCGGCACGTTCCTCTTCTCGATTGAAGCTTTCGTTACGCCCGAAGTGTAGCCGGGCGAGACGACGACGTAATTCGTCTGACCTTGAACGAGTTGTATTTCTTGAAGCATATTTCGTATTAACGCGAGCGGTGAGCAAGAGTTCGAGCGCGACCAATCCGCGCGGTGGTCGGATAAACACTGCTCGCGATAGGGAAGGTTTCGCGGGAGCTTTACGTCAAGAGCGAGCAAACGTCGCGTCGGCGGTGGAGCTTCACGTACAAATGAGCCGCCACCGCACGCGCACACGTTATATCACCTGCGCCGGCTGCAAAAAATATAAATTTTAAAATTCTCTTCCCCTATTATTTTCGATCATCCCTTCCCCTTTACGTGCGGGTCCGTACCTGGTGTAGCTAGGGCGAGTGGCACGGGTGGGAGGGGGTTCTTAACGCGTGCCCAGTTTTTTGTAATGACCACTGAATATTTTGTTATAACAAAAATAAAGTATCGGCATGCTCATTGCTATCAGTTGATTGAACCTAAGGAAACTTGTTGGAATTGTCGCTCGAAGGAACTTGCTTTGTCATTGACGTTATTGAGCTTTTTAACGTATATTTCTGTTTGTTAGTATATTATTTTATATTTTGTCAGAAAGTAAATGGAATAAAAGTATTATTATTCATTGACATTCAAATATATTATTTTATATTATCAGTTACAACGTGTAAGGTACAAATGAGTAACAACGACATCCCAAATCCTAAACATAAAACCATATGAATCTTGCGGAAGTTTTCACGTAGATAACTGTTATGGTGTCACAGCCCTGAACTTGATACTTACTGGCTGACTTGTGATTTCGTAAGTACATAAATGAAATAAAATGTGTTTTTGATTCAATTTATGATACTTTCCACAGCTAATGATTTTGAGTACATTTATTTCTTGTGGTATGCGTGCGGCGCTGTATAACGTAGTCACCGTTGACATGCTTTTAAATTAATTGGTTAAAACACCATAGCCGACATTTCTTAGAGATCTTCGGGTAGATATTGAGGTTTTCTACTGAAAGCATATATATACCATACATATAAATAGTTAATAATAAATAACAAATTGTAAATAAAATAATTAAAAAATATTATTTAGTTTGCAATTACAGCCAGAGGGAGTGAGATTCTGGAAATTTTCATTTTCGGTTGTATTTAAATTTTGTCATTAGTAGCGTGTAGGTATGGCGTCAATAGATTATGCTCTAAAAATAACTTTGTAAATTTTGATACATACTATGTAAAGATTCTCCATTCGCAAATTTTATGAAATCAGTTGAGCTATGTAATGTGATAGAAAAATATAAAAGTTATTTACTTATAATACGACATCCCTTATGTAGAAATTTAATGGAATAAAACATGGATAAAACCAACAAAACGGTATATATTTTATAAACTGAATTATTTCAACTGACACACGATGTCATATTTAAAAGTTACAGCAAGTATAAAACTTAAAAGAGGTTTTGACATCCTCCACCAACAGAAATTAATTACTGACAGAAAAGGGTTCAGTATGAAATACTAAGACGGTTGGTTACCTTTACTACCCTACCACTACGAGTGCGTAATTCACTAGAATCGTGACTAATATTCGAAATCGATATTTCGACTTTATAAAGATTTTGAATCGGTCTGATTCTTATACCGAGAGCTGTTTTTAACTTTGGAACCCTTTGAACCTCGTCTTTTCCGTCATACATTTCTAATATTAACCCTAATGGCCAATTCAACCTCTTGTCAGCAGTTTGTACCATCACTATATCTCCTACTCGTACTTCATCTATTTTGTGTGTATTTTTTTGTATCAAAGAAGTTAAATATTCTTTGCGAAACCTTGTTTTAAAATCGTATATCACTTTTTGCTTCCGCTTGTTTTTAAATACATACTAATAAATGACATTTAAGTAATATTTTTCGATATATAATCTCAACTATACTATAAGTATAAAACTTAAAAATAAATAGTAAGCGAAGACCCCTTTGACTCGCCAAAATGGGAATATTAATAAAAATAAAAATAAGGCAGCATGGTCTCAAGACCTTAGCCTTAAAAACAAAAAAATATATATGTAGAAATTTATTGGAATAAAAGCAATAATTTGATAAAACCAACAAAATTGTATAATATTTTATTAACTGAATTATTTCAACTGACACACGATGTCATATTTAAAAGTCACAGCAAGTATGAAACTTAAAAGAGGTTTTGACACCTTATCTGTTTTGCTAGTATTGGTTTGATAAAACTGCATATGTTTGGGAATTAATATTAATATAATACGTTTATTTCTAGTGATTATTCTACATTTTGATGCTTTCTGCAATTTCTTTTTGTTTATTGCTGGATATAGTTTTTATTAGATTTGTTTAGCTACTTAAAATAGGAAGATATCGTTAATAAAATTATTTATACTTAAAGTTTCACATTTTAAGAACTAGCGACAACATGAAATTTGTTTGTAAATTTTTGACAGAGCTTACATGATTTGTTGGTGGAAATTTATGAGAGAGCATCTTGCTCATATGGAATTCCAATCGTGTGTCTACTGGCTTAGTGTTTGAAATTTGCGACTAGTGAATTTTTTGTCTTCAGTTATAGCTAATTACTGTATTTCTGTTATTGTTACAAAGGAAAAATATTATAAATAGGATATATTTCTCCCATTTTAACGTAGTGCGTGTAAAAAAATTAAAAGAGTAATTTTTTTTTTAGATAAATTGAGAAATAATATTAAAAATAAAGATCTATTAAATAGGATACTTCTGAATATGATATTGTTGATCGATTAATTCTTTGCAGCCAATTTTTAATTATATAAAAAGGAAAGCAATGAATCAAAATCATTTTACATAAAATTCATCTAAGATCATCACTCATAATACGCAACAACATACAACCCTCACTAGCATTGTTTCATTTAACCTATTCCCCTAAATGCAACCCTAACGGAACTGTCCGATCTATCGATTATGAGTAATCATAATAAAAAATTTCTGTTATTTACGGAACCCATTAGCACCTCCCCGCAGGTTATATCCGGTACAAAATCACAGGGTTCAACCCCGTGGGATGACGTGGCAAAGTACTTACAGATCATTACCGAAGCCAATTTAAATCTTGTACGTGATAAGTGATTGTTAGTTATTAAGAAAAACTTGATTGAAATACACAATATTGGTTGAAAAAAACTGAGTGAAGATTTTTCATTAACAGGTTATGTTTTACTATTTTTGAATAATATCTTATAATTTGTTGTGTATATCGAGAAAATTCTTATCTCTGCTAGGAAGCAGGAAAAGGGTAAAGGGATTTTGCTTAAATATTAGGTCTAAAAGCTGTTGTGGTTACACCTAATTTTAATCAGTTAAAACTAAGTAAAGTCTTCATTATACCGGAAAAAATACTAAAGCTTACTGATGGTTAAACTTAAGTGTATCCATAACCATATTGATCTTTCGTTTTTATGTTAAATTTAATGTTGGTATTATTTGAGACTCTTATTTTGCTTTCCCATCCGATTATAATTTTGATTTGCTCTCGCAAATAATAATGGCCCGAAACAACATTTATAGTTGTGAAAGATTAGATATTTAAATTATAATAAACAAGAACATCCACGTGAAATTACCTTATTTTTTTATAATTTTATTTTGTGATTATTTCACATCTTGATTTATTAGTGAAACATTTCAAAAACTAATAAGAACCTAATAAGTACCTAAGTATATAGATCATATGCAATAACGAAATTTTTGTACTAAGAACTTTGTGACAATTGTGTTAAATAGTGATTATATTATGTTTGTGATAAATAGAATACACCTCAGTTTAAAAATGTGTGATCGAGCACATCCAGTTCTATAAGTCAATAAATATCCTAACCACGCTGTTTATTATTCATAACATCTAGTGATAAGGTTTATTAAAATGAGGTAAAATTTCTAAGTTTGCATATTCTACTATGGTACTGATTTTGATCAAATTTGGAACTAACCTAGTTTCAGGTTTCAGGCTCAGGGCACATATAATCTTAGCAAACAACACCAGTCAAGTTAACATACGTGGGTTTTACTTTTAGATGTCACAAGTCAGATTAAAAAGTAAAATGATTTTTAATAATTTCTTTGTATATAACTAAATGTACAATGCAGTTACATATTTATTTGAAATATTTTTCTTTTTACTCCAGTGAAAAAAATATTTGTTGTTTGATGAAACGACGATATCTTTTGTATAGAAGATCTAATAAAATGCCGACGCAGCTATGGAATGTTTTTATATGGGTTTGTAAGCATATGCGGTGACAGATTTAATTTTCATACAGGAATTACCCCAATCTTGTAGAGTAGAAAGAGTTGTCTAAGTGATCACTACAATTAAATATTTAAATAAATATAAAATATAGATAGAGAATAAAATAAATATAAATATATATAGAGATAGATCAAAAACTTAACAATACAAATTCATTGGTTTTTAAATAACTAACATAACGAAATAAATATAGTCCTATTTAACTATTTATATTTATCTATCTATAATAGAAATATAGATAGATAAATATAAATAGTTAAATAGGACTATATTTATTTCTTTATGTTAGTTAATTAAAAACCAATGAATTTGCATTGTTAAGTTTTTGAATTGATAATAACTATATTTCATAATTACAGCAAGATCCAACTATCAATATAAAGAAAACATATAAAGTTGGTTATAAATCATTACATGTCCTCCTAATCTGTCAATTTAACATTCAACATCAATGTGGAATCAAAAAGGAATAAATGCAGTAACAATAACTCTACACGTTAACAAGAATAGGGGGTTAATCGCGTACGACATTCTTCAATGACTATAAATGATGTCGATGTGTTCCTCTTACAATGAGCTTAAATAACTTGTTATAAGTCAATTTATAGCATTAGTGAAGGTTTAAAATAAGAGAAGTTTCTTCCATTGTGACTGTGAAATGTATCTTGTACCACCCACGCATTCTATATAGTTCTATTTAATCCATTATGTGGAGAATAAATAATATTAGCGTTAATGTTTCGTAGCTTAAGCTTTTTTGAAAACAAATATTTTTATTTGTAATATAACATAAAAAAATAGATTGGGTTGGATCACAAAATTTTATAAAAAGATTAACTATCAAAAGTAAGCTTTGTACTACTAAACATACGCGTAATTCAAATTAAATTATTGTATGAAAATAATTATTTGCGCGTTTTCAAATTAGGAAATCGGCTGATACAATTTTCTTGATGCAGGTTGCTTAGGAATTTTAGAATGTAAAAACTTATATTTGCTTAAGAATTTGGAATAGACAACCTCATATACATATTCATTTGATATTTTTTGTATCTGTGAATATGTGTAGACTAAGTCTAGGTAAGTAAAATAAAGTTCTCTATACGATAGCTGGTTATTTCTATAATACAAATTGTGGTCATATTATTACTAATCTCAACCCAACCAGTTCGTGTCTGTCCCCGATATAAGTCAAGAGTTAAAGATGTTTATTTAGCATGTTATAATTTTGCGCATTATCCTTAAAATGTATATCGTAATATTTTTGATACATGCGACAAACGTATTAACAGTGAGAGTATCCAAATATCTCAAACATTAAATAAAAATAATTAATATTTCATCAACAACTAGCATCCGTTGGCAATAAAACATGGCGTTTTCCCACAGTTCCACGTTAATCAATTTTTTACCCCACGTTTGTGACATCAATCAGCTTCACAGCCGCTTAAACGAGATAATTTACTTTATTGTTGTGACAGATGTCCAGTCCATACAATATGTATTCTTTGTCAAAGTCATATTTTAAATTGAAAGTCCGATTTTAAATAAGGATTTAATTGAAATTCTTCACGAGTTCCAATATATTTTTTGAATCAGACAGGATTCGTACGCAGATACGCATCGTCAAAAAGTCGTGTTACTCTATGACCAATGTGTTATACTATGTCGACGATCCTAAGTCATGTGTCATCTTTTATTACTATACAACTACTATACAAAGAAAGAGACTTACTATTATAAAGATATAAATATAAATTGGATTCTTTAAGTATAACAATTTGATTTTGAATGAGACATTACAATTACATATACAACGTTCAAGTAGTATTAATATTTAATAAACTACGCATATATCATGGTGTGTCATGTGATGTCATGTATAAGACATGTCATGTCATGTGTAACATATAAGTACTTATATTAAAAAATCAAAACAATTAATAAGTGTTGTTTATGAAGCAAGTGTTTTAGGATGATCGTATGTCAAGATAATACACCTTTAGCCAAAAAATTGTTGATTTGTATGGCGATGATATTTTTAAGAGTTTGCTTTTTTCGATACTAACATTTAGATACAAAAACTTTTGGATCGCAACATACATTTAATAACTAAAACTAGTTAAGAGCAATAAAAATTGTTTTCTGTAAGTTATAGACTGTTAAGTATAAAAACCTGAAACCATAAATTGGCGTATATTTAAGATTTTTGTAATTTAAATAAACAATTATATCTATGTATATCAATAGAAATCATCTCATAATCAGGAATCAAGACTTGTGAGAATATGGTCAACATTTATGCAAAAGAAAATATATACCATAACTCATATAATATAAAAATTATTAAATTAGTAATACAAAAGAATATGAAGAATTTCATGGAAAAACAATATTACATCAATAGGAAATGCATTTGAAAACGTTTATTTTGTCATGAACACAATGTAACTATTAACAATCGTGGGATATTTTAAAACGTTTTATTTATAATTTGTTCGTATTTCTGTCTTCGCTACTGCATTTTCGTGATCGTAACCCCACTTTACATTATTTATATAGGTTCTCACAATATTAATTCTAGGATAAGTCACGCTATGGTCATTATTTCCCTAACGGAAATAGAGTGATGTTTTCGTCTGAACAATTACGCGGTGTAAATAAAACAATTACGTACAAATTATAGAGATTTGAATTCGCGTGGAACATGAGGGATGATGTGAAACGCATCATCTGGTTAAGGTCACAGTTCACTGGCTTGAAAAATTCGTTGTCTCATTTAACAGTTTTACAGTTTGATGTCTCAAATTGTTTGTTTTTTTTTTAATAGAGGATATGAAATAAATGTTTCGACTCATCTGAACGGATTCTTAGATATTTTTATTTTGAAGCAACATTTACGAATGCAGAGTAACGTATTATGGTATGTTACATTACAATGCTTTTAATAATTTTTTAGTCTTCTTTATTGTTATAATTGAATTTTATTATTCCCACGGTAAAATATTTAAAATTTTTGCTGTACGTTTTATTGTCATCTCTCACATCTTACGAGTAACACAGTCTAGTTAGTGGCTTCCGCGGTTTTGGATCCTTTCAAATATACCAGAGCATAGTTTATTGTGCTACATTTAAAGATTACATTGGCCCATTAATCATATTCGTAAAGCACGCCGACATCTATCACACAATAGGACTACCTGATTCGTATCCAATATCATTTGATTAACGACTTGTTGAGTGACTCCTATTCATTGCAACGTCAAAGGGTTATCATAATAAATATTAATAAAGGATATGTTTTACATTTCATCTCAAGCGTGTTCAAAAAGTGTAGGAAGAATCACAACGAACATTCCAAAAGATATGAGGATAGAATATAGGACGCGTGATTTGCACTTTCTATTTAAATATTATATTCTGGCAACCTTGGGTATAATTGATTAAAACGTTACATAAAACCAACATTTAATTTTACAACTTTATGTACACCGGAATGCAAATACGAACAATTGCAAAACATTCAGGTGTTATCAGCATCTTGTCATCAAGTTTGTTGCCTAAGATATAAAATCATTATTATTTTACGATTTTATATCTAAACACGAAGAAAATAAGAGACTAATTCGACTTCTGTGCTAAGATGCCATGATAGAACACTATTGGATATTCTTGTGTCTGTGTACATTTTTCCATATAGAAATTATGTATTAGGTTTTTTATATTATACATAATTTATTAAAGGCAGAATTTTTATATAATACATAGTAAAATTGGTTATGAGCGATTGTTCACGGGTCTTTATGTATCTTTTGACAAGGACTATTTTGCTACTACAAGATAGGCAGAAGTATTCGTGTAATGTGTCTTTCTAACTTCAGATCTCTTAACACGATTATTATTGATTTTCCAAAACAAGTCCCCTCAAAAATGATTAATCAATTAACCAATTCAAATAAAATTATTTTTTGGGAATATGCAAACACAATAATATGTTCCTTGATGTTAATATTTATGAATAAAAATAACTACACTGATAGTCTAAAGCTAACTACATAATCTCGCTGGGACGTCAGCGTCCAGCTGACGTCGTATGTCGCTGCGTCGCATCGCCTACATTGTGACGTCAGAGTTGGACGTCGGACGGAACCGACACGACACCCTTACACCGATTGTGCCGAGATACGGATTCGCGGTGATTTGATTTCACATTGTGACCAATCTCGATTCTTGCTGATCGACATTCAAATTTCCAGATAATAACGTTTGTTTGTTATGCTTGATGAATGCCGCGGTTTTAGGGATTCAATGGATTGGTTGTAAATGTTTTTTAATGTTGCTTTATTTCGTTGACCAGTCGCCGTAGACTGGAAAATGAACAAAATAAATAAAATTGTGAAATAATTTATGTCACGAAGGCACAAAATAAGTTCCACCTAACTTGAGGAGATATATTTTACTTATGTTAAGCTAGTAGGTAAACAAGACTGAAAGGTAAGGTAAGATAGGTAAGGAAACTTCTGTGAATAAGATAGATGCCAATTATTATCACATATCATTACACATGTCAAGTTTAAAACCGCGATTATCTTGGAAGGATTGACATGCTAATGACCTGTGACACGATAATGACTAGTCGCCTCCTCCATAGCGCATGCAATACTTAAAATAAACTTTGTGTTTACCTATGTGACAATATGATACAGGTTTTGATGGTAATTCAATGACTGTGAACTTCGACTTGGACAAAAAAAATGAAATTTGATTTCATAAATCTATATCTACGCTTAATGCTATGGAAAAGTTTTGGTATTGCTTTAAAAAGTGCATTTGCTAAAAGTGTAATTGAATTATTGATATTTACCGAATAAAACAACCTATTTGTTGAATCGATTATCGAGGTATACTCTTCGAATACTTTTATTTTATCTCCATAAAGATTGATTTACTTGTCGATTGTACTGTCTCGAGTTTTGCGCAGAGGCTAAGTTTAGCAAATTACTTATTTTTGTTAATCAAATAAAATTGAATCATGAATATTTATTAGGTATTATGGCCGGTAAACAATTTTTTTCTATTCAAAAAAGGTAATTGTATAAAATTGGTCCGTCTTCGCGTCAAACTGAACGACTGACAATTAATGAGAATGCCTGTCCTTGTTTAGTACGCTGTATTTTAAGCAACCCTTGTGGACTACATAGGACAATAAATAAAGCTTGTTGAGGAAATTTGGCCTGTTTGCCGACAAACCAGGCTTGTATATTTTTATAGTTTTATGGCACCTCGTTAATGGTGGCGATAAGATAAGCCTAAATATATAATTAGTATTGTCCCAGTTAGAATAGTTCTGTTTTTTGTTAAGTGTTCTACATGGACCTCGTAAACTAAAGATGTATTTATGTATTTAAATCGTGAGATTATTTCATTGATATACTATATTTAAATTTCGTTTAATTTATACATTTGGTAGAGCAATTGTTAATTCTCTTCTCCCTAACTTGTATTTTTCTTTTAATTTGAACTATTGAAACAACTTCATGAACTCTATTTTCCCTATATTCACGCGTCGAAGTGCTATTCATACCATTTCACTACAATATCATGACACAATTAATGAACACTACTCAAATACTCCTGCTTCGATTGATATAGTTATAAAAACTCTATTATTGAACTTCTAGAAAAAATACCACTTTTCTTATTTCTGAATGTTACTAAGGTAGAAGATAAAGTAACTTTTCTGCTACATGCAAAACAGTTGGTGATTATGGTATTCTCGTGGGCGTTAAAATTCAAACCTACCCCAAAATCTTTACAGTAATTTATAAATATTGTGATACTTAATCTGATGAACATATCGTTAACTTAACTCTTAACATTTCAAAATTATCAAATATAGGGAACGTATACTTTCTTCATTCCCATTCCTAATAACCTCCCTTAACCCCTTAATAATCCAGTTTTCGTCATTGCCAGTAAGTTACTTAAAATCACTGATAATATTTAATTTGTCGTGTACAAACTTATTAAGTAATGCCTTCAATAAGGCCGATTACGACATCCTCTTGCTATCCTGCGCTAGACTTATACTTTGCTCTCAATGTTATCTTTGTTCTCTGATTATATTCTGGACCGCAGACAGTATTTTGCTAGTCAGTATTACTGCTGGTCTCCTTCAAGGGAGCATATTATGACCTCTACTATTCTCAATTTTTATTTTAATGAACTCACTAAAAATATGTCCTTACTATCTATAAACAAATTCTTTACACAACTGCTTTCTGCGCTATCTACGCATTTTTCTATTATTGCTCATAATAATTACGCGTCAAAGTCATTTGACTGCACTATTCATTTGGTTAACATAAGCAATTTCAATATTTCTTGGAATACAAAATTAAAATTACAAAATAAATCTACCCATGCTCGATCATGTCGAAGTTTCTTACTTGGAAACAACTGGGGAACTATGGAATAAACTGGAATAAAAAAGTTTAGAAAAATATTCCATTTACAACTCATTTTATTATGAAATTTCTTCATTAATTTTATTATAATGTTACAAAATTGTATTCATTCACATCAATACATAGTACATCTAATGAAGCCATTGGATGCACTATGTATTGCCAAGAAGGCAAAAACAGTATTTTAATTGCAAGATATAAACAGAAAATCTTGCTTTTGTAACCCATAAGAATGTTACTAACTTACCTTGGTTAAGTCTTATAACTAATTTACAGCAACAGCACTGCGGAACTTTTGCGCTTCGGCTAAATTATGAAGTATCTACAAGGTACAAATCTTCCTGACCGCTTATTGTATATAGAAGATGTTGTGTACTTCAGTCATATAGATAGTCCAGCTTAGCCGAAATCTAATGACAGGTCACTGTTTTGCCAGACTTTATCATACGGCCCACAACACTGATGTTATCTTCAGTCGTCGCAATTACCGTCTCTCATGCAAATCGTTGGAGAGATTAGTGCTACCACGTTTAAACTCATTAAATCAGCTGTAATCGCTGGTACGGGATAGAATTTTATTATGAAAAGTCAATGAAAGTCTATTTTTTGACATTAATGATATCAAATCATAAGAAAATTATTGCACTAAAATGTTTTATCATTACATTCATGATAACTTAAAAATATAATTAATCGCCAAAATGTACAACAAGTAACAAATATAAAACATATACTCAATAATATTGCTAAAAGGTATCCCTTTCAAAATTCAAATATATTTTTTTTATTATATATGTATTGTTTACAAGTTACGGCCACTTCTAAAAACATTCAGTTTCGTCCTAGTATTTATTTCATTTTTATCTAATTAGTAAATTATTATTTCATGTGTTATATTGTTTATTTAGTATATACACCTCTATATTATGTATATATTTAGCTTACCTACCTATTTTTATGTGTAGAAAATGCAATTAATAAGGTACAAGCTTCTATTTGGCCTCCCCAGGGACCAGCCGGACTTGTGGCATACCAACTAAAAACCATACAACCTTGTCATATACGTTATACCGCGAGTACGTCAAACCGTCAATGAGAGTTGCATCACTGCCTCGCAAGGCCATGGGAATCCTTACGGATGCTTCCACGACCTCGTCGGCATAATGGCCCAGTGGCTCCGTGGAGACAATTGTCCTCAAGGAGCCTCTGGGGATTGACCACCGGATTAGATCCGGCTATCCTACGATACAAGATGGGTCCCCAGATCGATAGCAACTCCTTCCTAAAGAAGAAGGCAGACTTCACACCTTTACTGCGTTGTAATCTAATAACACCCTCTAGGTTTGGATGGTAGAGACTTTTAAAAGAGTTGGGGTTGTCATTGTACATTTCTTATATTTGTATAAAAAAATATTTTTGTAATTATACAATAACTGATATATATTTTATCGGCATTCTTTGAAAAATATTCATATGTAGTCTGTTTTTAGTGGCATATTTTAATTCCATAAAAATATGTATTGAGCATTTTTTGAGAGTGAATAATATATTTTTATAAAGTTAAGAATAATTTGACGTATTAAAGAAAATAGTAAAATATTGGGCTTTCGAAGTAGTCTCAAAAAAGACAATTGCTTAAATAACAAATTAAACAGTTATCCTAAACTACTAATTCGATACTATGAAAAGATTTTTAATATTTTATTATGAGAATTCTATTGCACATTGAACTTTATTGTACTCGAAAAAATTATGCTATATTGCACCAGTTGACCAAAATTGAACACGTAAGTTCCTACCGAAACTGTGTCCGCCAGAGGTATAAATCAAAGTATTATCGAATGATTGATGCGTTATTAAAAGACATCGATGTTCCTCATCAATTCGGATTTCGGTATCCTCGTTATAAACTTGGAGTATATACTACTGGAGTAGCCATCTCTGCCCAAATTCTTATATTTATTAAAGATTTTACTAACAAATTGTTTGGGAACGAAGTAACAAAGTTTGGTAATAATTTTTTGACCAATAGACGGTTGTTTATGAAAGTACATATATAATAACAAAACCGTCCTTCATAGGTTGTAACAAATTACCAGGGCCAGCGGCGTATACTAAATGGGCCTCTAGTGGTATGTACTCCAAGATCTTAAAGCTTCGCGATGTACCGTTGAAGGAGTCGCGTGGCAGTCGTGTGCCGCGAGACGAGTCCACCGTCCGCTCGTTTTAAACCATACCTTAATTACGGAGGCGTTATCGAGTAAGAATGTGCACACGCGACATTGGTATTAATTTTAATGAAAGAAGTGTGCGCCTGCGTTGCACCTGCTCGAGTTGACGGCGAACTGAAAACTGCGACATAGTACGATGGAGCGGCCAGTTATGGCGGTTTTGTCAACAGTGAGGTTGTTTCCAATTTGATCTTTGTCGTAATTTTTTTACCTTAAAGGTTGAGATTAAAAGGTTAACCGTTGATGTAAATTTTTAATCTAATTTGACGTGAATTTGTTCCATATATTACTAAATAGGTAAAGCAGATATCAAAATAACTAATTATTTAAATAATAGTTGTAATATAAAAGCTAACAAAATATCTAATTACTTGTAAACAATTATTAAGCTTGACCACTTTTTTCTATTTTCTTTTTATTCGGGGTAAATATATTTTACGTAATGTTAATATTAAAGTAAACCTTAGGTATTATTTAACATGAATACGACATACTCTAGTGATTTTGAAGCATCTTATTAGTAATAATAACAACATTACATACATTGTAAGTAAATACACATTTATAGTATATACATTTATAGTACTAAATTTTAAATATCATTGTGCGTGCGCCAGCGCCTCAGACAGAAGAACTAATTCGTAATTAATTTTTAGTGTATAAATGTTAGTTACATAAATATTACTAATGATAGCGGGCACATGTCAACATATCAAGCTTTAAACATTCAATTTTAAAATATGTATTTTGTAATTGAGCATTTTAATTGAACACATCTGCTTCTAATGATTTTAGATTTATAGTGAATAAGAAAGTTTTCGTGGTAAGGTGTTTAATAAAGATGAACAAAACTCAAAGCTTGATTTTTTAAATAAAATAGAATACATCTTATTAATAAGTGTAATTTTAATGTTACTAATATGCTAGTTATCGTTGTTAATGTCTATTTTTATAGTATGATTACCTTTATCAATATGTTAACATACAATAATTCAGTTTGGTTTACATACAAATGTAATCAATTCTTTTATTTATTTATTTTTTGTAAATTTGACTATTTAAGAATTTGATCAGTTAAAAATCAAAATATTTCAATAAAGAGAGAGTAAATAGCACGGGGCAGGTGTCAAGCGCATCTGCTTGAACTGTATAGTAAATGCCCAGGGCCCAGCCAACTACATATTTCTAGGAATTAGAAAAAGAAACTAATATGCCGAACCTGTTCAAAGAAAATTTATTGTAAATAGAAGGTAAGCGTTACGTATGGCTGTAAAGTTTTATTCGTGTTTAATGTAGTAACATTATTTTACAATTACATTAAATCTATTTTTGGATTACTTAAACGGTACACACAAAGGTAGTTTTATCATTTAAATCTCCACTTATGTAGTCACATTTACTTACGACAAATAATGTGCTTTCTAAATATAGTTAATAATACTTCCAAAATTGCATTATGATATTTCATGTCAAATTATTCTGAATTTTTAACAGGAACATGTCAAAATGTTGTACAAAATATTGTAAAGGATATTTTAATTAAAATAAAATATCGTTATCCGCCTGAAAGCGGTCAAGACGTCCAAATGTCTCATTCACCATTCATACTCCAAACGGAATGAAAAATTTGATAGCTGCTTCAATATCATCAAAAGACTAATTACGATCGACATTTCAAAATTGCCACGATTCATTTAAAACATGGCTTCTTGCAACGCTGTAAGTGCTTGCGACAGGTTAATTTCAAGAATAAATTGACGCTCGTGATCGGCCGCTTTTATGGGTCGACGTCGCGTTTATGCGGGAGGAACCATAATAGAGGCTTAGCGAGCCCTGGATGAGGACACAGCTGCAACTGGGCGGGGACAACGGTTCCAAGCACGCTCTCTTGAATTTTTAGTGCCCATTTCTCATCTGTATGACATCAGAACAAAATATCAATATTGTCGTCAAATTTTTAATTGGGCGCACTTCGTAGGGCAGCTGCTGGCCAAAGTACGAATGTTTTTGTAAACTTTCCCCAAGGAAGTTAATTGGTTCAAAGAACGTTAAATGGAACGACTTGGAAATTATAACAACGATTTCATTTTGTCCCGATGAAGTCGAAATGAACATATATTTGCGTCTAAAATTAATGTTCATAAATGATATAGCGATATGTTATACATATCGGCACGTATTCACTCACATACTCGTATGTATCATAGAGACCAATAAAATGTAATATAGTTTTTTTTATATAAAATTTATGATATAAAATTAAAATATCAATAAAAACTCAAAGTCTACTTACCAAATAAAATTCTATAACGCTGTGTTTTAAGTAATTGGCACAAGGTTTGATACCATTCTTACAGTAAGCCTTTTTAATGGTTGAACTTTGTCTGCCTCTAGTCGATGTTTTTTTTTTCAGAATAACACCTGATGGGTCCATGCAAACTTTACCCGTTAGTGGTACACCCTTCCAGTGGTCCAAATTATCTGTATACAGGAAGGAACCACTTATCTGATGAGGCCCTGATGTCAGAACTTGGAACATAATTGAAACCTGAAAAGAAAGTAGAGGCCTGAAATTCAAAATCTTCCTCTATTTTCGGAAGAAAATTTATCCCATGACATAATGTCGAATTCATTGTCCACCACGCTTATGAATAACGTCGTACAAACCGGAAGTGTATCTAAAACTATTATATTTAACAGTCAGAATCACCACACGGTATTGGTTGCAAAGTGCTTCATATTCTTTAGATGCTTGCAAGAATGTGCACATGTATAATAACAGTATTGTAAAAAATGATATATAACAGCAAGATTTAAGTTTTGTAGACTACATCGTACTGTGAGGAGTTTGAAATTCTCGGAACCAACTCTAAATTAACAATAAACGGCATGTGATACGAGTAAAATGGAAAACTTCTGAACAAGCTCAAAGCATAAAATCTCGATGTCACGATATACGTCAATTTAACGTCGAACGCATTGAAGAGGCCACACCACAGTAGAATAAGACTTAAAGTATAAAGTCTAAAATATAAAACGTAAAGTATAAATGCAAGAGTCTGCTGACGAAACAAATATGAGCGAGTTATAGTCGAGCTTGAACTCCTCTAACCTTGATATCCTGGATTTCAATCTGTATGAGATTAATAATGTTCTGAAGCAATTTAAAATGAGTGAATCATTGGGCAATAATGAAGGTACAGCTGAGCTTCTGCAGGCTAACTAGCGGTTCTGAAGACATTTGAAATTCTTCATACTGGATGACTAACACCTATCATTAAAATCATCCAAAGGTGGAGCAAACAATTCTGATATATCAAGTCGGAAATTTGAAGGAGAACCAGGAGAACCTCCGTAGACAGCACAAAAAATTGAGAACTTAATATTATTTTTTTATTATTGTCACTGTTAAAGATACGTAAGAAATATTGTTTCAATTTTTTTTCGTTTTTCACTTTATTTATTTGACAATATAAGACAAAAACACTTAGTTATTTCATGGTTTTACTAAGCAGGTACCAGGTCCATAGCGTTTATAAGTAGTAGTAGTGCTATTAAAAATATTCTCAAATCATAACTGAATATCGTTAAATCTGAATATTTTATATATCACAGTGAAAATATCAGGGGGAGTCCTTCATAAAACAATGAGCTGTTTTTGTTGCATTCATCTGCTATGCTGCTACAATGTGGATTGTGGCTGGAATAATTAGCTGCCATTGCTTTTTAAGACAGATAAATTTTCATATTTAAACTGTAGAGCAAATAATTTGGATTTTATTATAGGTAGTTATTCTATTGTAACACTGTTGTATTGTAATACGATAAAAGAATAAATAATAAGAACAAACATAACAGAATAAAGGGCATATTTGTATACTGGCTGCCCGTATATCAAATACTACTTCATATAAGTAGGCGGATTAAAATTTAAAAACTGTTTGCATAAGTCATTCGAGTAAAAAATGTAGTCACAAATCAGGTAAACGCTCATACGTGCTATCCACGTCGATAAAATATCAACGTAAAGGATTCGTGAATATTTAACTGGATTCGTATGAATTTTAATTTTTTTTTATTAGTAATCTGCAAATGTAGTCGAATAATACAGCTGTTGTCCAAGGATTTTCTTTTGTTTAAAGGCAAGATTGATTGATACATAACATTTATTTTTGTTTTTATTGACTCATTATACCTTATTGAGATTTTGTATAATTAATGGATATATTTGGTCAGCGTCGATGTAGGTAAAGATGATAAGAAGTAAGTAAGCTATGTAATTTACCAACGATACTTCACCTTAAGGCTGAAATTTCGAAATTTAACGTTTTTGGATTTTTTATCCCTCATAGTTTACAGCTTGGTAACACAAACAGAAAAGGATTTATAGCTAATACGTAATCGGACTTTGTATAAATGGATTTTATATGTAACGGAAATACGCTTAGAGCGAAGATAAGTAGGAAATTTGTAACAGTGGAGAATTTTGAACGTAAGTTAAGCGTTGTGCAAACTTCTGCGCAGATGAATAGTAGACTATTGTAGCTGATTTCCGTAATTAGACAAATTATGAAATTTAAGAAAACAAAAAAAATAGGAAGCTTTTAACGCCGTCCTATTGGAAGGGAGAACTCCAGAGGCGTGGAGTAGGAGTGTGGTCGTCCTGTTCTTTAAAAAGGGAGACAAGACCCTGCTGAAGAACTATCGACCCATTTCCCTTCTAAGCCACGTCTATAAGCTGTTTTCTAGAGTGACGCTGTTTTGAAGACTTGACGAATTCTAACCACCGGAACAGGCTGGGTTTTCGGAGCGGATACGGCACCATAGACCACATCCACACAGTGCGGCAGATTATACAGAAGACCAAAGAGTAATAATCAGCCCTGTGTCTAGCATTTGTGGATTATGAGAAGGCCTTTGACTCGATTGAAATCTGGTCCGTTCTGGAGTCCCTGCAGCGTTGCCAAATAGATTGGCGATACATCAAGTGATGAGATGTCTCTACGAAGCCGCCACCATGTCCGTCCAAGTACAGAATCAGCAAACAAGGCCCATACCGTTGCATCGAGGAGTGAGACAGGGGGATGTTATTTCCCCGAAGATGTTCACTAATGCAATGGAGGATATGTTCAAGACGCTGAACCGGAAAGGACGCGGTATCAACATCAATGACGTCTCTCACTTGCGATTTGCTGATGATATAGTCATCATGGCAGAAACGCTGCAGGACCTACAGCATATGCTGAACGACCTGGCTGAATCTTCTTTACGCATCGGCTTACGGATGAACTTGGACAAAACCAAGGTCATGTTCAACGAACACGTTATAACCGGAACCGATCGCGATACACGACGCCGTTCTCGAAGTTGTTCACAAATATGTATACCTCGGGCAAATACTGCAGTTAGGCAAAAACAACTTTGAGAACGAGGTGAATAGGAGGATTCAGTTGGGTTGGGCGGCATTTGGGAAACTACGTCGAGTTTTTACGTCGTCGATCCCACAGTGCCTAAAGACGAAAGTCTTCAATCAGTGCGTCCTACCCGTGATGACTTACGGAGCCGAAACGTGGACACTGACGGCACGACTAGTCCACAAGTTCAGAGTCGCTCAGCGGGCTATGGAAAGGGCTATGCTCGGCGTTTCTCTGAGGGATCGCATCAGAAATGAGGTGATACGTCAGAGAACCAAAGTCATCGACATAGTCCACAGGATTAGCAAACTGAAGTGGCAGTGGGCTGGCCATGTTAGCCGTAGAACCGATGGCCATTGGGGCAAACGTGTTCTAGAGTGGATACCGCGAAACGGCAAACGTAGTGTAAGACGTCCTCAGGCAAGGTGGAGTGATGATTTGCGCAGGACGGCTGGCAGGAGCTGGATGCGAGAAGCCGAAAATAGATCTCAGTGGCGTACACTTGAAGAGGCCTATGCCCAAGCAGTGGACGAAGAGGGGTTGATGATGATGATGATGATGATGAAAAAAATATAATTATTGGTGGCAGTGGTGTGGGGGCGTTTCTTCGTGGACCTTCCGGTGTGGTTGAATGTTTACCTTCCTAATATTCTGGATCTTTGGAGAACATACTTATTCTTAGAAATAATAATTCAATATTAAAAAAGCATCTTGGACGTTTTGTATAGCCCAAGTAACAAAATTAATTAGTTTAGTTCCCTACAAAATGTTCTTAAGAGTCTTACTCCGACCTTCGACCATGTTGTTTTTATGGAAGTAATATGCATCCTTAGTACGAGTTTCGTCACCTCACGTTCGATCGTGAGCGCGTTTGCATTTTGTATGAAACTTTTAAAGCCCCACCTAGCGCCACCTTGACGAAACAAAATGTCTGAGGAAGAGTTTTTTACGTTCTCGATTGCGAGTAGTGAGCTTTGACTCGTATTCGACCGTGAGAGCGTTAATGTCAATTTGACACTAAATGCGAGTACGAGTTACCCTTTTGGCAGTTTTTGTCACAAAACTTTTGTGAATACGAACGCTGTCGCAAGTGAAAAGTTCTCACAAAAGTTATGGTGAGAGTCTTATATTCTAAGGTGAGAAGTAGATTCGTTGAAGAAAATAAATCTTATTATTGAAAATAAATATGACGAGAAGATTGCTTTTTTCGTGGAGTATGTTCGCAGCTGCAAGAGACCGAGACAACTTAAATATTTCTATTAATAGAAATGCAAGAGCTCGGGAAATATTAAATCCTGTGTCAGACCTTAGTGGATCTCAATTCCGACGAAGGTACCGTTTGACAAAAGAAATGTTCAAACGCTTATGCCAAGAACTAAAACAAACATTGCATTATGTAGTTCTGTTTCGGTATATGTAAAAATCATGTTTTATTGACTAGAACGCATTATATTGTCAATGAAATGGCTGTAAAATATATACTTACTGCTCCATAAACGTAATTAATAACTCAAATTGAGAATAACTCGTCTTCATTTTCAAACGCGTCGAAGTTTTAAAATTTTTACTAACTATCATACTCGTACAAAAGATGAGAAAGATTTGACAACTGTATTACACACATAAATAAAATGGATAACTTCTTTCGCATTCGTTTTACTAGGAAAATGATCTTCCAGATTTGGTTGGTTTACCCTAATATCATTGTCTATGGCATGAACTTCTAACTATAATACCAACGTGAAGAAAATATTGCTCCCCTTTCACGGTGAGAAAACGCCAATCGAGTAGTATAACTCACTTGTAACTCGTACTCGCATCTACTCGCTATTCGTCGCGTTTGAAGTTAACTCGATTAACGTGATGGTGAAGTCATTCACTAAATTTTGTGTAACTCGTACTAAGCACACCTGACCTAACATCTTTTCTTAATTTACTCATAATTCCATAGTCCTCCCATACATAATATTTCCGCTATTGTAACCCTTCATTTATTGATGTGATCACGGTGTCTAATCCCAGCTTGGACTCTCATGGCCAATTGCACATGCCTTTTACATACCATGATTTAGAGTTATTTTTTAATTAATATTTATTTTACTTCTATATCCAGACAATGTACTTATTTTGTAATTATTATTATCTCTATCATTATTATAGACAAGGCATTATTAAATTTAATTTATAAACATGTAAATATAAATGTTTCAAATCAAAAAATGTGGGTTTATAAGTATTTGACATAACAATTTTAATTATTATGTATGGAACTATAAACATATTTGCACGCCAAACTACGTAGAATGTTCTGGTCATTAAAATTAAGTTACCATCTTTCTTTCTATCATTCTATGCAAATAAAGATTTAATTTGATTTGAATTGATACATTTTAAGATGGCGGATACGAGTATATCGCACAATAAATACTTTATCGTATCTTGTTTCGTAGCTCATGCTATGAGTCAGAAGTTAAATGACTTTACACATATTTTAATAATTGTAACATACAATAAAAATATTTAAAAAGAAATAAATTGTATGTGATAAAATGTGGCCTACAAACTTGTATCAGGAACATGATCGTTGAATATACCCATAAGGCACTTGCGAAAGGCGGCGGGTGCTATCTAGATTCAATTTATGAAATTAAATGGCTCAATCCCGATTCGGCTTCGGGCTAAGGTAAACACTACGTTATCTTCACGCTAAGACAACTACTGGCATCTTCAGGAATATTGCCAAGTTATGAAATTACATGTAAAATTCCATTGCACAAATAATAGTAACATGCATGTACGTTTTACAAACTGCTCAAGAGAGTAAAATGATTGATATATTTCTAGAGAGAAATATATCAATAATATAAAAATTATTTAAATAGATATTTATAATATTCAAAAGATAAATTAATATCTTTAACGAAGTATATAAGATGAGAGCTTAGATTTGCTCGATACTAAAGTTATTTTTAGTTCCTTTTGAGTTAAAAGTATACTTACTCGTATTAACAACAATTTCAAGATCCAAATACTCTAAAATAATATAAAATAAAAAAAAAACTTTTTTCCAAGAAGTAATAAATGTGTGAATTATTTTAAAGTTAAGTCTACACGTCTTAAGTTTGAACGAAAATAAAATAAGCCAATGAATGTATTAAAATATTACAAAGATATAAGTAGTACATTCGGTGTGGAATTAAAAAGATATTATCGATGTTCATTTCGTGCCAGTAATTCTTAATCAGTTATCACTTCTGTAAATTTTAATCCGTATTGCTGAGGCTCAGTTATCAAAAAAAGTAACGGTTGATTATCTATAATTATTTTTAAGAGGGTATGAATCATTACCAAGACCAGCATTTTTATGCAAAACCACATTGTATTAGATTTGTCTCGTGTTCCACAACTACTTTTTAATATAATCGACTCTTATTTTGTAATAGCTTTTGATGAGCATTTATTATGTATTAAGCTGTGCAGGAATTGAATTGCACAAATAATTTTTTAATATTGGGCTATGATGTTTCCGAGAAACTGCAGTATCGAATCGATAATTACGCTCTGGATGACAGCAACAAAGTAGGGAATCAAAATAATTGATCGTCAAAGTGATTGATAAAGTGTGTCGCTTAAATTATGCAGAATAACGGAGAAATAAATATTTTAAAACATTGACAAAAATGTAATTTAGAGAAAATTCAAATATAAATTAGATCGGTGATGTTGGACACATCCTAGAAAAATATTTCGATTAATCCCACAGCTCATCTAGTACAGTGCCTGATGACGTAATTTTTCCACCTATGCTTGTTCCCAGTATAACGCACAGAATATCGACGAAGCCGCTTACAATATGCCTTATAAATACTCAAAGTTAGTCAAAGTACAATAAAGAAGTCTAATGCTTGGAATTTCTTGCATCATTGAATTAGAAATAATCAGATCCACATAAGAATAAGTGAAAAGTGCACATTGTCGCATGTTGGGTTTGAAAGATTCTTGAGAAACTGCCGCAAAATAAGTAGAAACTAAGAATTAGAGCCTTGACGACAAATTTAGGTAATTGCTTAAACACCCACAAGTTCCTAATTTTTATTAAGTCCGGACACTTCGCAAATAAATTATTTATAAGCTAACTTAATTGCTAACTTTCTTTAATTGCACGAGCCTTTACTACATCCACTAGAGGAAAAAAAAGTGGTGATACGTCTATTGATATGATTTCCTATGAAGAAATATCAACTAAATCCCTTAAGAAGATTATATGGTTATTCTGATTCTATATTGATCGGCCAATGTGATCGGACGTGTCAATAATTAATTATAAAAATAAATCATCTGCAAAAGTGTGACCTAGCTATTCAAAACGCGGAAGAGATCTTACTCATGTCAGTGTGACCTACTTGACTCGACGACTTAGTTTGTTTCTGATTCAAATGCGTGTTTTATATATTGTGTGATATGGATAGTAGCCCTTTTAACCGAAGCGGTTTGATTCGTCGCACCCCGCCACCGACGCCTTCAAGACCACCACCTCAGCCTGATTCAGGAAAAGATGATCTCCCGGAGGCGGTACCAACTCCCGAGATACAACAATGGATGACCAGCATAGAGCAATGTTTAAATGATGTTTGTGCCATTTCTTGCGAAGGAAAACTTAATTCGGAGCAAAGAAATAGAATACATAACCTTTGCCGTAATGTGAGCCACGGGACCTCCCAATTAGCTGTCCAATACCAAGCTCTCAAGCTTAAGTCTGTTCAAACGCATATGACACTTCAGGCCCTAAAAGAGAAACATAATTTATCCCTGCAACTCCAGGAACTCAAACAGAGTATCGAGACTTCTACAATACCGACCAAAGACTCTTGTTCATTCGCAGAGATGGTAAAAAAAGGTCCTAACAATCATATCCGTCCTTCTGGTTTTAAATCCGTAGCTATCTTCCCTGCGGATAAATCGATATCCAGCGAAGAAACCAAGTCTATGGTACAGAAAATTATATGCCCAGAACAATTAAAATTGCACGTGACCGGTTTACGAAAAACCAAAAATGGAGGTGTAATTATCAGCACTGAGACCAAGGACGACGTTGAAAAATTAAAAGAATCCACACAGCTGAGGTCTTCTGGTTTTACAGTTGATGAACCGTACAAACGAAAGCCCAGAATTATTGTACTCGGTGTACCCTCTGATATGCAGGAGACAGAAGTCTTCAACTCAATTTTCCACCAAAACTTGGCCGGCAAGATACAAGATATATCGCTTGAAAATTTTTTGAACTCTATTAAACTGAGCCATAAATCGGGTAAAAAAGATAGCAAGACCTGTAACTACATAATTGAAGTAACAGCCCATATACGCAAGATCCTAATATCCCAGGATAGACTATTTATAAACTGGTCTTCTTGCCCTGTCAGAGACTACACTTTGGTGACAAGGTGTTTCAAGTGCCAACAATATGGTCATGCAGCAAAGACATGCCGGGAAGAAACGGAAACCTGCAGTCACTGTGGAGACACAGGTCATGGTGTACAGGTGTGTCCGAAAAAAGAAGGTCCATCACGATGTGCCACATGCTTCCGTTTTAAAAAGCCCTGTGAACATAAAACTGGCGACAGTGAATGCCCTGCCAGGAAAATCGCAGAAAAAAGGTACATTAATTCTATAGACTATGAAGGCGCCTAAGAGCGCCAATAATTATTAATTTATTAGTACTTTTTTTCGTGTTTTTATTTTTTCTAGTTTTATAATATGTCTGTTAGTATTATGTCTGAATTGGATAATTTCTCAGTATCTGAGTCAAAAAGTTGTGACGTTGAGGCATGCAAACAATATCTTTCTCACATTACTAATCCACTAACTATATTAACGCAAAATATACGTAGTATTTTTAAGAATTACGATAGTTTGGGTATTTTTTTGCAAAGATTAAATGTTGATTGTGATGTAATCATTTTAACGGAATGCTGGCTGAGTAAAAGTTGTAATTTGCCGCTAATGCCGGGTTATAAGTTATACAATAGTAGTGCCAATTATAACCAAAATGATGGACTAGTAGTTTATACCAGGGATAATCTGAACGTATCGGTAGAAGAACCTACTATGTCAAATTGTAATCGGATGCTAATTAAAATTGGATTCGACATCGCAATATTAGCAATATATAGGCCACCGTCATTTACTAACATAAATAGTTTTACAGAATCGCTAGACAACACATTACGGAACCTTTCAAGTTTTAAAAACATAATTTTGACAGGTGACCTAAATATTAATATTCTTCCGTCTAACAACGATACTGCTGCTCATGAGTACTTAAACTTATGTTCATTTCATGGTTTGCTTCCGGCACATTTGCTTCCAACTCATCAAAGTGGTTCCTGCTTGGATCATATAATGTTAAAAACCAATTTTCCTTCGATCACTCTTGTCACCAATTCATCAATAACAGACCATAAAAGTGTACTACTAACCTTAAAATGTAAATTATTTGATAAGACTCGCAAGCATTTATACAAAACTAAAATCAATTATAAAAAACTAGAGCATGACTTACGCAGCATTAATCTTGACCTAGTGTACAATTGTGATGACGCGGATGTTTGTATGTCGTACTTGATAAACAACGTACAACAAGCTGTAATAAAGAATACGATGCAGTTTCGAATAAGTAATAGGAACTATAACATCAAACCTTGGATCACGCCGGGACTCATACGTTGTATGAAAAACCGAGACAAGCTTCATATGAAAGCTAAATTGGATCCACTCAACTCTGTACTGCAAAGGTCATACAAAAGGTACCGAAATTTCTGTAATGATCTTTTGAAAAAAGTTAAATCTAATTACGACAAATGTGAATTAGAAAACGCAGGTACGAACAGTAAAAAGATATGGAAATACATTAAGGACATTACGTGTTTATCGCAGCAGCGTGAGTCATCCTCTAATTTACTATTAAAACTTACGTCTCAGCAATCTTCGGTCGATAGTGCTAACGACTTTTTCGTTAATATAGGAAAATCTCTAGCAGAAAGTATTCAAAATCGTTCTCTCCCTACGCCGCGGAATAACCAGATCTCTTCATTTAATACGTTGGAGTCTTTTGTGCTATTGAATACCGACGAGGCTGAGGTTGAACATATAATCATTGGTTTGAAGGACAATTCTGCGGTAGGTTGGGATAACATATCTAATAAGATTCTAAAACAGTTTAAACACATCTTGTTAGCCCCACTCACATTCATTTTACAAAAGTGCTTGGCGGACGGAGTATTCCCTAAGTGTCTGAAAAAGGCTATTGTTGTCCCAGTGTACAAATCAGGTAGCAAAGATCAAATCTCAAACTACAGGCCTATTTCTATTCTGCCAGCTATTTCTAAGATATTAGAAAAAATTATTAATAAAAGGCTCGTAGATTACTTAGATAAAAACTCAATGATATCGAAAAATCAGTTTGGATTTAGATCAAAACTATCAACTTCAGATGCAGTGCATCACCTCACTAATTATTTAGTCCAGGAATTGGATAAGGGCAACCGGACGTTAGGAATATTCCTTGACCTTGCAAAGGCTTTTGATACGATTTCTGTACCTATCCTGTTACAAAAAATAGAATCATTAGGTATTAGAGGCACTCAACTGAAATTGTTTAAAAGTTACTTAAACGGTCGTACTCAATGTGTGAAAATTAATAATGCTATCAGTACTGATATTAATAATACTCCTTTTGGTATTCCTCAAGGAAGTATTTTAGGCCCGACGTTATTTTTAATTTATGTGAATGACCTCTGTTCTTTAAGTATATGTTCTGGAAAAATCATATCGTACGCTGATGACACTGTTTTACTTTTCTCTGCAAACTCAGAGGAGAATGTATTTAAGCATGCGCAGCAAGGTTTCAATATTGTTAATAATTGGCTTCATCAACATTTACTAACGTTGAATGTTGATAAAACTAAATACATAAATTTTTGTTTCCGCAAACCTAAGACCTTGTCAATTACTCCGGCTCTTTATGCTCACTACTGCAAGAAAGAAAGCGACAAGTGTAAGTGTCCATTAATTAATAACACTGATAAACAAAAATACTTGGGCATTATCATTGACGACCGCCTTTCATTTAAGTACCATATTGATGCTTTATGTAATCGAATTCGCAAATTAATATTTGTTTTTAAGAAACTTCGGTGTATAGAAAATTTTAAACTAGTTAGACAGATTTACCTTTCACTGTGTCAATCAATAATTACCTACTGCATAACCTCATGGGGTGGGACCGCAAAAACATATATTCTATTGGTTGAGAGAGCACAAAGGGCCGTGTTAAAAGTATCCACGTCTCGTTCATTTCTTTTTCCCACGCACCTCCTATATAAGGATTGTAAAGTCTTAACTGTGAGACAACTATTTATAATGAATACAGTCCTTAAACAGCACTCAACACTTCCCTTTAGCACCGAATATACTAACAAAAGACGAAGGGATATTGTTTGTGCTCAAAGTATGGGAATTAAGCATACTTTCTTGGCCAGATTTTATGTATTCCTGGGACCATTTCTATATAATAGATTAAACGCCAAGCTATGTATGTTTAATTGTACCTATCATAAAACTAAAATACTTCTTCAAGAAGCACTTCAAGTTATGTCGTATGACGATACAGAGAAACTATTAATAGTTACCAAATAATTTGTATTTTTATTTATATTTTTATCTTTCTTACTTTGTTTAAATTTAGCTATTAACGAAATATAATATACATTTTGCATTTGATTTATATGTCCATATTTTTATTTTGTAATTACAAGCCTGAGATACAGGTTAATCCTAGTTCAGGTATGTTCACAGTTATTATAATACGTGTATACATATAATTTAAGCTAAAAATGTAACATTGACTATAAGAGTGTTTATTAAATAAATATTATTATTATTATTATTATTATTATTCTAAGCTCTATATAAAACAAAATGATAATTAAGCAATTACGAAGCGTGCTAAGCCAAACGCTTTAGGTTCTGATGAATCAGTTCACGCAATAAAATATAAATCAGATCAGGGAACAGCCCCTCGTGAGCTTTAGCAACGGATATAATAATTTGCTCTCACCGAACAAAAACAATTAGCAGTTTAGTTGCACTTACCATTACGTAGATGGGAGATAAGCGGTGCTGAGTGTAGACCAAGAGCTTACAAGTTATTTTATTAATACGTACCTATAGGCACTCGTTGTAATAAAATTTTAAAGGTGTTTGTTGTTTCAATGAAATATATTCATTACAGTAGTCCGCTGCTGACCACAAGATCTGATACCGGGTTCTTATTTAAATAAAGATTAACGGAAAGATTTCTAGCCGAGTCGGTAAATAATTAAGCGTGGATATTTCCAATGTCATCGATAGGCATATTGATAGTAAGTTAAATGCTAGTTCGTTTATTTGCTCAAATATAATTACATTAAAGCTGATTAATAAAATAAGTCGACCATGAGCCTTATTACTTTACGTAACAGTTTATCATATTGTTGTTTTGTTTGGATTAATTTTGACAGTTTGGTGGTTAAGAATGAAATGTGACAGTTTTACTTTTATTTTCCAAAATTAAGAAGGCATTTCTTATATTAGTCGTTTAACAGGTAAGCAGAATTTTATTGATGTGAGCACCAATTTGAAAATTAAAATGGCGAAAAGAGTCTTAAAACTATATAAAATTATATATATATATATAGAGAAAAAACATTATATTAGAAATAATTAACGATTAAAATAACAATGATTCCATGGACTACTATAGTTTCACTTTTCTCCATTGCCGCTGCCAAAGGCAACGTGGGCAGTAATGATAACTATAAAACAATATCGGCTTCAGCGTGAGACTAAGTTGCAAATTTTGATATCTCAATCTTTAGGGTCAGAGACGCCGTGGTCACGACCCCCTTCGGTGGTCACGAGCAAGAACACTCGAATATTAATTATTATCGGGCGAACTTATTATCTACTAAAGGATGTGGCGAGCCGTATTCATAGCTTGTTAATATTACGATACATATTTGAAATTGTTAATTTATAAATATTATCATACAATAATAAAACTAGAATCATAACTTCACTATTGGTCACAAGTCATATTGTTAAAACTCATTCTAAACTGAGTGATGACTGCAGAGTTCAAGCGAACTAATCGCGTCGTCAAATTTTATTACACAATTTCAAATAGCATGCAGCGCTGTCTGGCGCCGCTAGACTGCGATTCATGCCATAAGCTGCGCTGCCTGCGAGCGTATAATATTATTTAATATTCTATATATTCTCATACAGCCAGCGTTGTATAATGCTGCACTACCTGCTGCATTATTTTACTCATCCAATAGATTGTATCTTCATTAGAAAATTGACATTTTATAAAGTTACTATTGAAAACATCGACTCTTCTATATGTACATCATTACACAGACTTGTGATTCAGACATTTATTAGGTTTATTTATGTAGGGTCTACATGAAAGTCTCTCAACTCAACAAAAAACAAAGCTTGTTTTATTTGCTTTACTGAATTTCTTGAGTTACCAAACTATTATAATTCATTTATTACAAAATAGTCTTAGCCTGAAGATGTACGCACTACTTTTGTATTAATCAATTACAACCACCACCACATTAACACCCACAATCACGTTTAGAGAATATTTTAAAAACAAAAAACAACCAAATAGCCATTACTATAGAATATTTTTTTTTCATATTTAAAGACTATTGTCGTCCTGAGATGGTACTAATAATACAACACTTTAAATATACAGGGCAAAAGGTCTCCAGAGCACCGCCTGGACGCCAAAATTAAATACAAGCTCATTCGCTCAGGGCTCGGATGCCATAAATTTATTGAATAAGTGATTCCTGACTGTTGCACTTCACTTAACAGACGGGATTTAAATCTCGATCTGAAACTGAACGATAAAACTTTAGTGCGATATTCCTATTTATTTTGAATAAATGAATTTTGATTTTTAACAGATGTTTTTTACAGAAATTGTTTTTGTTACTAGAAATTAGAAATCTGCTGTTCAATGTGTGAATGTAGTTCATGATCTTAAACAGAAACGTTTATGGGTAGGTATTCTAAAAAAAAGTAAAGTTTAAATGCTATACTAAAAATATTACAAATCACAAAAATTTAAGAAAAAGGCTTTGGGCCTTTGAGGCTTTATTTAACTAAAAACACTGTCCATGACAAATACGGGGTATTGATGAGGAATATGTTAGGCTCCTGTAACCAATAGAATTAAGGATGTGAGGCGACCTCTTCCGGGCCCAGCGGCGCCACAGTGATTATTGCAGGGACGCAGCAAAAAAAATTATAAACAAATAAAAATCGGGTTAGAACTAATGAGTGTGTAATTTCGTTAGACGCGGAGGGTGGCTCGCGGCTGGCGGTCTCCAACCCTTACCTGGCCACCATTAGCTAATAAGAAGGCAATAATTACTTCGTGATCTCATTAATTTGATAGACAATTCATTAATAACAAAATATGCATGCCGAGCTTTGGTGTAAAATCATTTCTCCATGTTAAAAATATGGAAATTGCTCCGTATTCAAACATTTTTAAAGAAAAAGTTAAGTAATCAATACAAATACTTATTAGGTATTTCTAGTTTCACACCCTGTGTGACCCTATCACATGATACAAGATTCGAAATTTGCTGCCCAGCCGTTGGGAAAGAAATATGAAATTTGAATTAAAAATAGAAGAACACACACAGAAATTAATTATATGTACTACGTGTGTCTTCTATTTTCAAGCTCATTATTAATAGAACTTTTATGCAATTTTTGTCCTTGTCTTAAATAATTTATATTTAATGCAATAAAGTCATCATGGATCATAAATTATTTTTCTAGTTACATAGATAATAAAAATTGGTCTGACACCTTTCAAAATAGGCTTTTCATAAACAGTGAAGATTTTAATGTAATAACTATATAATGAACAATAATTTTCTTATTCTCAAAGTAATCTCCATAAATATTTCCACTTTCGGATATTTTACAAATTGTTGCCTAAACTAATCGGCATGTTTTCGTTACATTTAACATTTAATTATTTTAGTTTGTTTAAAACTTGTTCGTTATTGAGCAGCTAAACATAAATTTGATTCTACGGTTTATTTTCAATATATTAATGTAAAAGGGTGGCTACAATGCAATGTGCATCAGAGTACATTAAGCAGTGATTCATCAATTCCCCTAACTGTTCAATCGCAATCGTTTATTTTTATAGTTCTCTTCCCCTATTTTAAGTTTTTTTACTAACGTGAATTTTTAGGTGATTGACACTTACATATTTCGTTAAAAAAGCATACAAGAAACGATATTTTGTAATTGGCTTCGCCTGCTTTAATTACAATTTATTCAGACAAAACTTTTACCGTGGTGAAAATTATCTTTCTTTCCTGGTTCCTAAAATATCTCCATAAAAAGATTGATAAGTAATTATGCTCATAGGAAAGATAAATTGTATGGAAAAATATAACTCTGTCCTTTTCCAGACCTCAAACTACATACCCTCAAACCAAATATTATAATAATCGGAAAATTTGTATCGAAGATCACCCTAAATATCCAAACTCAAAAAGTAATATTTATAGGGAGTTAATTATATAAATTTAGGATTATTAGGCAACATACATTGCGAACTCTTTCTATGATCTTAGTCTATATTCTTAAAAAGTAAAGTAATCAAACTAAAAAATAATAATCAAATACTACGTAAATAGTTTTATATATTGCTGACTCTACATATAATGTATGTCAACAAGGAAATGTTGGGCGACGCGTGCTACAAATAGCAATGCAGGGGTTAGTAACAATGATGGCATTGAAATTCGTCCACTGGCAACTCCTTCGGCTGTCTTCCACCCACGCAACTTGTGATAACAAGTGAACACATCTGCCTATTCGATAATACATTGAACAAGTACTGCTCGCAAAAAAATAATTAGAAGAATGCTTGCAATTTTGTAACCTGCAAATAGCATAAACCTTGAAATTACCATTACCAAACTACGCACGCTTTTTGATTCACTTTTTTCATTGATGCATTAGTGCTTTGCCCCAATTGGTTGTCGTGTGATGTTAGCATTCCAACATAAACAAATTTTCTTCAATTCTAACCAGTAGTTCCAGTGAATAGCTTTCAACGTAATAAGCAAGCGTTAAATAATAGTAGTATCGATTATTCTATTTAAAAAGTGTACATTTCATATTTTCTCATAAGAATATTAACTACAAATAATACAGGTCGTACCTAGCAATATCTGTTTTAACGTCCGTAAATCACTGTGTGCTATTTTCTAAATTAAAAAAGGTTATTATACAATTTCTAAGAATAAGTATTTCACTTAGACAATAATTTGCCCACTGCATAACCCGTTAACGTTCGTAGAAATCTGTTATTTGTTCAGATAATTGGCGCGACTATTCAAAAGAGGCCGGTGTCATTACAGATCATAGTCATTAAATAGATCGTTTCGGAGGGATTTCAATTTACTTTATTATCTATTTATTTATTCTTAATCTTAGAATGATGAGCTGTAACTATAATATAGAACAGAGACATGATTGGAATAGATAATTAAGTTTTGTGCTAGGTTTATAAAAATATATAAAACAATGCAAAAAAGTCATCCAATTAATGTAACATTATTTAGTATTAGATTAAACAACTGAGTTGACATGGATACCATTTTGTAAAGTACATAACTACAATTAAAAAGCAAATGAAATTACACAATTTAATAAAATTGATTTCTAAACTAATTAAATGCATTTCTAATTTTATTTCAAATATATAAGGTTTTTTAACTTTTCGTCTTTTCTATATATAAATATCAAAATATTTTTTATTTTTTTTTCATTATACATATTGATATTTATATTTTACATAATTTTTTATTTTAAATTGACAGGTGGACATGAAGATCAAAGTTATAGAACCAAATATTTTACAGCTAAGTTTTGTTGATAGGAAGGCTTCTGAGTACGTTTAATCGCCACCATTGTAGCGGAAAAGGTTATTATTATTTTTTTAATAAAATAGTGAATAGCTGAAATTGATTAGCTGAGAAATAAACAAATAAGTAATAATAAATACATAAATATTTCTTACACTACACCAATTAGCCTAGTCCAAACTAAGCTCTGTAAGGCTTGTGTTATGGGATCTAGGGTAAAGGATAGACACACATATATTATACATATATAAATATTTTTGATAAACAAATATATTACCAACCACGACTAAGGTACAAATCACACCAACATCTGGTCCCACCGGGACTCGAACCCTGGACCTTCGAGATGGTGACACCTTGAAAACGCTGTACTAACCACTGGACTATGGTGGTCCTTAATAAAAATAATTTCATTTACATTTAGACCAAGTGGTTTTATTGCATTGTACCTAAATTTACGGGACTTTAAATATAAATTGTAATATTTGAAACTAGATAGCTTGAGACTTACCGAACTTTGCTATGAAAAAAAAATTTAAATATAATAATTTCAGCCAAAAGACTACTATTTGTCATTGTTACAATTTTTTTCTTTTTAATTTATGTTCTTTACCTTTTTTAGGTGTTTGTGTATGAGCATGACAAAACTCCAATTAAAAGTTTAAATAAAAAAGATATATATTTACGCACGTTTTTTTTTCTATTTTTCACGTCTACATATTTCTGTGTCCTAAACCTAGCCAGTGATATGGGGTAGTACCTATTTAAAAGTATTACGTTTATAGCTGAGAATGGCTATAGCATTAAAATTAAATGGATCTAATGATGACCGCTTATCTAAAACCATCCACAAAACGTTTGACGCGGACGTAATAGTTGGGTTACGTTGACAAAAAAACTATGATAAATATTTTTTTATATATGCGATTTGCCTTTAATTTTGGTGGACTCGATTAAACTATAAAGTTAGTAACATGCGGCTTTGATCGTATTTTTATTTCAAAAAACTTATACTGTTTATTTTATTTTAAAACAAAAGAAAAGGTTTTATAAAGTAAAAATTTTGTGCATTTTATATTGAAAAATAATTATGAATCTCGCTATTGTTTTATGTAAATTGAAAACGACGTCTATTGTAACAGACCGAAAACTTCGTTTGTAAAATTAATTCTAAATTAGATTAAGCCTCACTTGAGGCGTTTTCTCTGTTCATCAATCAAAATACTCTTACGACGTATCGAAGCATCTCACGGTTCCTAACCTCCATCACTTTCTAGCTCACGAAATGATGTTTTAGTTAGAAAGAGATATGACATTACTATATGTTCTCACACTTTTTAACGTTCACCTATAAAGGATCGTCGGTTGCTTTCAGAAACCTTGGTAATCCGTTTTGTACACAAACGAAGGTTATTAATTAATAATTTTCATCGTTAAACCACAAACAACATCTGCCGACATGTACATTCGTTAACGAGTTTGCCAAAATTATATGTATTATGGGACAAGTAATACGTAACAAAAACAGCGCGTGCCTCGAAGCAAAATATTTTATGATTCATTAGTAATATTTTATTAATAACATATTTTCGATTTCAATTTCATGGTAACTTAAATATTTCTCTAGTATTGAAGTCCTTTTGAGTACTGATTTTCTAAAATTTCCTTTTGATAATTTTTCAATTAATAAGTAGTTTTGTAATTTATTTGACATAAAGTAATGCAATCATAGCATCAGATATTTGGTTCATCATTGTAGGAATTCCTTCATATTATCAATCATCGTACCAGCTAAAGATTTTGAACAATACATAGAGACAAATCTGTTTAATACAAAAGATAGATTAAAATATTGGAAGCAACAAAGTATTTGCATACTTTATAATCACAACGCGTCTCGGTGTTATTTTGTCCATACTAATGTCGGACCCCAATAAATAATTTCACGTTCATTCGATATCGCAGCTCAAAGATTTATAGGTGGAGCCGCATAGATATGCTTTGTAATACGCAACGGGTGATCAAGCGAACCTAAAATTAGTTTGCCTGCGATAAACCACGCTTCGAAATTCAAAGTAGGGGAATCGATTATTTGAGACCTTTGTATTCAAATCGATAAAATGTATTCGATAGAATTTCGCAATACCCGACGTTTGAAACCAGCCAAACCTTAGCGATGATGCGTGGATAAGCTCAAACACAAAATCGGCGATGGTTCAAACGATACTTGCTCCATTTTGTCAGTGTTACAACATTTTCTTAAATCAAACTGCAGAAGCTATCCCGTTTTGCATCCGTTCGTACATCAAGATTGCTATCAAAGATAGATTTACAAGAGTTGTCCTCGTTGGGAGAATGTTACAGCGATCTGCTGCAAGCGATTTAGTTTTTTAAAGCCTTGATAAGTAGATCGAATGTTACTCAAATCGGCTACAAATGGTTAAATACTCATTATGAATATTGTAGTATAAATAAGTAGCTTTGAAAGTTTTGCGATGAACGGGAGAATGCGTAGATGTCATTATTTTGTGTTTTGTGACACAAGCGATGCTTTATATATTGACACTTATAATAATAGTTGTAGTGAAGGCATTCCCGGAAAATTTACACTTGCACAGCTTCAATATTATAAAAAATATGATCCTGTTTTTTAAATTTTTTTTAAGAGTAAGTATTCAATCATTTTATCTTTTTAAATTACAGACATTTGACTATTACATACATTTGACATAAGACATATAGTGTGACTATTCCTGGTTACTCTCTAGAATAAAATGTATTGAAGTTTGCCTTCTTATCTAAAATATTTGAAACTGTGATACATTTACTTCGATTTCATACTTATTTTGAAGATCATTCATTTCAAACAAAATCTTACATACCTACTACAAATCGATTTCATACCCGACACTTATCTTCATCAAAATTATTTATACAGGTTCAGATAGTGTAAAATCACCGAACACCGTATAATAGGTCAACCCTTTCGCATTCGATTTCACATAATGCCGTTTCCGGGCTTGCGAATAATCCTCAATCGTTGCGAGCAGGAAGTGGAGACGGTTCATTAGCTATGTTGAGGTCCTAATAAAAGTGCATTATATCATGAAAGCTCTTACTTGCCGACAATCTTTAGAGAGAAATAAATAATTTTATGGATTTTTGTATTGTATTCAACAAGTTAAAACTCAGTCAAACTGTATTGTATTTTCTTGTCAACTATTTCGAGGTTGTATATTTAAAGTTATAATTATATATAGCTTAACTTAATTTAGGTACGTATATAATTTAACTTAGGTATCTAAATCATATTACAAACCGCCTAACCTAACTGTAAATAAATTTTAAGATCACCTCAGTCTACTAACTAGAAAAGTCAAATGTAAAACAATAGTTTTACTATTGACTTTTTCGGTTTTTTCTAAGCCTGGTAATTTTAATTGATATGAAATTGATTCGGCAAAGAAATAGCGTACAGGAAAAATTATATGAAACGTGTAGGTAGTGAAATATGAATGTTTTGTAATTTATTGGGTGTTATTTTTTAGTCATTTTATCTTCATTATTGTTTACAATATATGCTGTAGGATATTCATCTATCTACTTAGAAATATGTTTACCAAACATTTTATTATTAATATACTTTTTGCGGAATAACGCGTGGAAGTATATATTTAATGTAAAAAAAAAATGTAATCTCCTTACGTAATTTTAATCATCTTTATAATATATTATTATTACATATTATTCTTATATATTTCAATTATATTTATAGTCAATTATTAACAATTTTATTTTTATAAGATTATCCGTTACTATTTCATAAACAAGAACAATTATATATTCACAAACCAGCAAAGCCATGTAATACACAAAGAATAAGGTGCACAACATATCTGGACACCTTTCCGCAGGACGTCCCGATCGCAATCCCTAATTAAAACGCGGGAGCGGCATCGTTCATCTAGTTCCATCGCGGTTTTTGTTCGGCACTGACTAAATTATGTCTTTATAGTGACGCTCGGCTATCGCCGACCACCATCTACGGACTGATGGGACGCCATCCCAGTAATTTGTACCTGGTCTTATATTTCCAATGCGATTTGATCGAGATCTCCTTTGATAGTATTATATGCATACTTTTGTGTGACATACTGGTACGGAGGGCGTCTAACATTTTTTTTATTTACATTTAGAAAAGTAATTACATATGTTATTGTATTTGAAATAAATTAATGTTTTATTTTTAGTTTACAATAGCGTTTTGTTTAAAAGCTTTAATTTTTTATTTACTTAATATATTTTTTTATGTATTCATTCTTCCGGAAAGAGTATCACCATCTCACCTATTTCTGCCGCAAAGTAGCAGTTAAATTGTATTGAAGGATAAGATCGCAGTATAATTACTGAGTAACGTAAGTTTACATTAACTTTGATGGGGTTTCAAAGATGCTGCTAATCTAAGCCGCATGTACTAAAAGCTATACACATATTTTTATCCGTATTCAAGTGATTGTACGGTTAGCAAAACGTCAAACTGTACATTCGTCTACGAAAACTATTGTTATTAAGAGTAAATAAAGAATTAGTTCTAATTTAATATGTAATGTCTGATACTTTGCTATGTTTACTAAGTACCTAAACTACCATATTATCCCTAAAATTTGAATCTATTTTGTTTGTTTCTCTCTGCAATATTAGATAAATCTAAAATATCCTCATGGCATACACAATTAGAGTAATCGATTTATCAAACATTACAAATTCTACAATAATATATTTCGCATGTATTTTTACATACTTTATTCGACTCAACAGCCTGTATGATATTGTTCCACGTTCGCAAAGGCTGTATGTTGCATTACCAGAACACTGAATAACAGATTATTTGTCTTCATGAGGGTCGATATTTTTTGAGGGCATGTCGATTGTTTTAGTTCGGTTCCGGAAGCGGTTCATCGTTTGGTTTTTGTGATTAATGTGTGTCTCTTACTGGAGCTGATTGAGACTTCAATCTTTTTAAGTATGCGATGTAGTTACAATCGTTGAATGACTTAATAAGACTCCAACTTTTAAAAGTAATTGTGTTGTGTTGATTAAGTTAAGATTTAAAAATATAATCTAAAATATACGAGTATATCTTGACTTTGCCGCCTCGTGTTTTTGGCGTTGATGCCACTATATTGGGGAAAAAGCACCTAAAACTAAGTGTTTTTTCTTTTTAAACACATTTAAAGATAAAAATAGTTATACAAAATAAAACTAGAACCAGTTTCCTACAACTTTTGTCTAGATCTTTTTTGTTAGTCAAGAATTTTGGCGTGCAAGCGCTGAAAAGTGTACTCTAACACGCGTTACGTCCAAAAATATGGCCTTATTTTTTCCAACCTTTATTATTTAATAACGAATAGTTATAATCGCATTATTCAAATATAGCAGCTCAAGCGGCAAAAATACGAAATGGTAAAGTCGAAATTTGGAAAGAGCATATCTAAACCTATATATAAATTTAATATTTTTTTAAACTTCTCGAAAACTTTCCAGATAACCATAATTTTTTCAAACTAAATAATTGTACTATTTATCAGGAAGAAGGAAAAAGTATATTTTTTACCATAATTTATCAAAATTGATCACTAGACAATTGAAATTACAATCCTAATTCAGATTCTTACTTATCATATTTTTTAGGATTATTTTCTTAAAATACAAAAAAATACGATAAGTAAGAATACTGTGATAAAGGTAAATATTGATTCTATTGTATCACATCATATATATATATATATATATATATATATATATATAATATATATATATATATATATTATATATATATATATATAATATATATATATATATACATATATATGTGAAACCGTGTGATCTATAGAGATATTAAAATGTGTTTTGGTTTCCATGATACATTCGCTAACAGAGGTTATACATAATAAAAAAAAATTGTCAATATGCAAAATTGTAATTACAAACCACACAATATATATATATATATATATATATATATATATATATAACAAAATTATTCTGTCAAAGTCATAAATATAATTATGTCAAAGATAACCGGGAGTATTTAACAAATGTCCACGTCACAAACCACAGTTGTTAACGCATTTGTGTACTTTGATTTTTGCAGTCTTTTATGTTTAATAATATACCCAGGGTACACTGCAAGTGGCCAACAAACTGAGGTTTTAAATTACGGGCGCCGCGCCGGTGGGCAAACTGCAATGTTTGTTTAGGCTGACTTTTTGTATTGCTCGACTTTCTGCTATTGTCGTTTCTTCTGTCTTTTATATTGAATTGAAGATTCTATTATATAGCAAAAGAACAGTGATTACATTTCATTTGCTAATATAACAAACAACTAATAATGATTGATCGATCTAGCAATTTTTATGATGAAGCCTAGATGAAACTGTATACATTTCAGCTTCAGCTTATATCTTAATTAGTTTGGAAAAGACACGAAATTGAAAGATTCTGCGCCTAGCTGACCAATGAAACCAGTGAGCCAGATTGTTAGGACTGAAAAGGAGTTGAAAAATGAGCGCGCTTCATGATCGCCATATGGTAAAAATTTGAAGACTGCCCGGTACTTCTTTAACTGCTGGACAGATCAAACTTAATCGTATTTAGCATACTTGTATGTTTTTTATAAACAGATATCCGCCATAATTTTTATTAAATGCAACTTCATTATACCATGATTTGCTGACAGTGATTAACCATTTCTGATAATGGAATACGAGTGGAATTGAGAATCTGTTATCTATAAAGTCGAATCCAATGATTTTATAAACAAAATATTATACATGTTGCACGTTTAATTGGTAAGACAATTATGTGAAAAATAAAAGTTATTTAAAAATCAATGCACACATATTATAATTTTTATAAAATATTATCAATGCCTAAATAATTCTCTGGATTTCAACGAACTAGTCTCCTTAAAGGCTTTAACGTAACTACCACGATCAATCATTATGCTATCACGACAATACAACTAAAGCTAACACAAAGCATATGGTCCTACACGTGCTTCAAAGGGTTTCGCAGGGTTCGGTTACAACATTTGACCGAATAGTGCCCCTATTGCATCGCAGTGCACTCGACCCCTTTGGCATTGTGCAATAATTCGTCATCTGCTTTTGCAAGTCTGCCTTTGATATTTGCCGACAATGATCAATGGTGAGTAGGGAATTTGTCAACCACGGCGATCATACAAATTTGCATATTGACAATTTTTTTATTATTATTTATAACCTCTGTTAGCGAATGTATCATGGAAACCAAAACACATTCTAATACCTCTATAGATCACACGGTTTCACATGTTTTGTCTTTATTTAGAAATTAAAAATTTACACTTCTTTTTCTTTATCGTCATACTTAATATTAAGATTGATACAAATTTATACTATTCTCAAGAAGGTGCATGGCATAACCTATCTGCATAAAAATCTTATCCAGGAATACAATAAATGCAAGCGTATGCCGCAATACAATGTACAAATGCACCTTTACGATACAACAACTATTCAACAGTTTCAATCATAATAATATTTCATTCACAATAACCCTTCTTGCGACATCTGCTCCAAACCAGAGATACTTCATAAACCTCTAAAATAGGCCACGGATCGATGATCAATACCAAAATATTAGAAAAGTTGAAGGAACGTGCCGAATGATAACACCTGGAACTATCTTTGAATCGGAATCAACGCTACCATTTCGCTTGGCACCCGCGACTAAGGGTACACCACCTTGCTAGCTCGATTGTTTGCAATGAGTATTGTATTACATTATCTTTGAACGTGTCCCGTAATTAAGCGCCCACATCTAGGCACCTACAACTGTCGAAAGAAAAAAGCGATGCCCGAGCAGATGCGAAACTTATAACGCACCGAATCAATCCCGAAAGTAATTCAATAACATAAATGTCGAACGGGCAAGTAAAATAATGTATTGCTTCCTCTCACCTTGAACTTTATAAGCCTCTTGTGTTTCGGAAGCACGAGGGATGCGATACAGTTATGTCAAAAAACTGTAACACATCGAAACTTTTGTTATTTGTCATAACGGCATCAAGGTACCGTTCTATTGCAAGGTAAATAAAACTAGCGGTTCACTATTTTATAAAGACCTCTGAGTTAAAAAGAAGTAAGGTGTTCACAGACTGTTTCATTTGTTCCGTTATATCAATAGAGATTAGAGGCACGAGTCTCCGCTCCACTAACGCCGAATCCGGGTTTATTGTCGGCCTTCCTTTGATGTGGCTGCAAAAGACGTCAGTCCGTACAATAAGGCAGGAATAATTTAGCAAAGCCTTAGTCAGGTGGAAATCCGGTCACTGAAAGGATTTTAACTGACCACAGATTATAACGGTCTTTGAATATAATTTTTCTGTGATATCAATACATAATTTTGTTGTTAGTTAAGCTAATAAGAAATATAGCTTTAGCTGCATTTTGTTCAAATTAGAATTTCTGAAGTCAATGCGTAATTGTATAATAGTTTTAAAGTTATATGATCATATGCGAATGATATTAAAATCAAGTTACTAGGTGTCGTGACAAAACATCTTATGCCACAAGTTGTCAACGTATTCTTGAGGACATTACATATTTGTTGCGAATATGTACGCAATATCTACTATAGTAATTAGAGCTTCTTATCTTCATGTTATCTGTCAATTTGCTTGCAAACATAGTTGTAAAAATATTCAAACAACTACAAATTAAACATATTTAATCTAATAAAGATTATAAAAAAACTGGTGTTATGAGTAGCATCCCTAAAAATAGGCAAAGAGCAAACTTTGCCAATATTAGTAAACTACCTAAAATCCTTTTAAATTTAACTCGAAGCTACTCAACCACAAAAGTTGATGTCATTATAATTAAAAAGAAAATGTTCATAATACCTACTGTAATAAAACAGAATTAAAAAGATAAACCGTCAATAAAACATTATGTTCTATGTAAAGATCCTGCTAATTAATTTACGTTAATGGAACAGGATATAGGTAACAAAGTTAAATATGATAGTAAAAATTATGTACCTCCCAAACAAGGACTCTTCAATATATCAGTGTCATTCACCTTCAAGTACAGAAGTTGTCCCAGTAGTTCTTTTTAATTGAAATTAAGAGTTACCTCGCGGGCCTAATTAAAAGGAGTTGTTTGATTAAAGTGTAGACGACGCTACTTAACGTGTTGCTGATAACGATGATTGCCTTCGTTAAATAAATGTTCCAGATAGTTCAGTCGCGGCTCGCCGACGTAAAGGGTAAAAATGCCACTTATCGACAAATCGTTAACTAATATCGACATTTTAAGTAGAAAAATCACATTGCCGACGGAAGCTTATTTCTTGACCACATTTTTCAATGTCTGTTTAGCTATAAATAAAGACGTTCTTAACGAGAAATCAACTCGTGTGCTAACAAATAGTTTATGGATCTACAATCTTTTCTCACGTTTGCCTGGGGTAATCATTCATAGAATTATTTTTGTTAGCTGTGACGCCCAGTTGATACAGAAACCGACGACGCTTTTAGTCGATATCTTCTAATGAAATTAACTAAGGTGAAGTCTCTTGACAAATGAATGGTCCGAATGATAATTCCAATCGCGAAAGGTGTAACTTTTTGGTCATTCGGTGTGAATGTCTTATTTTTTAAGGCTGTCTCTATGAGATAAGCATCTCGATTGGTCAAACCACGATGCTTTTCGTTTTAACACGATAGTATATTTCACAGTTTGTTAACATGTGTTTTTTTGCTTACATACATATTTAAGGGTTACTTTTTCTGGAGATAGAAAAAATACCTAGATCGATCTGTCGTAACTGTTACATAAATTTTTCGATAAATCAATGTTACTAGCTAGGTAAGTATATTAGTTATTACAAATGGTTCTTATTTAAGTGTATATACATATATTTCATAAATATTCAATGTATTCATTTCACACTAGATATTTTTATTAATAAGCATTGTATAACAGGATCTATCAAAACGTCAGATAATATCCGGGATAATATATTCATTGGTATAAAAACATATATATCTAAATTTATTCATGAATTTATTTAATTTTAATTGGTCTTTGCTCAAAGTGGTCCATCTAATGAAAAGTAGTAAATATTGCTAACAGACGAAAATCCAGAGGCACAGCTTAGTCAGTCCGTCTACTTGGAGAAAAGTTTTATTTGAAGTCGAATATATAGCTTACTTGCAAACACCACTTCCAGTAGCTCTAGAGTCTGTAACCCGAAGAAATAGACGCAGAATAGATACTCGTAAATAGACGAAAACCGATTACAGGAGCTATTAAGATGAATTGTATTGTGGTAGCGAATATTTAGGAGATCGAATCCAATTGATAAAAATGAAGTCTATTGTGGTAATGCAATTTAATACAATGTTAAAAACACTGACAAAGTACCTTTAAAGAACCAATACAGATTTTTTAATGACAAATATTATACTTTGAATACATTCTATATTCAATGTATTATATGGTTTCTGAAAACTTTTCAATTAGGTAGACGACAATTTTTTTAAATTCTAATTTACATAATAAGAGTACTCTTTTAAGTGAGAAATATTGTAGAACCAACAGTACACCTGCACCTATTACTTTTGAAGATACATTGACATGTTTGCGGCGCTGTCGCGGGTCACTCAAAAATGCTCCATACTAAAAACACTGCAATCGTGACGTCATAACATAACTAAGTAAACTCGCCTAATTTGTATGAGCGTATAAACAAATTTAAAAAAATAACTTTGTTATTTGTACGTTTATGGGTATATTTCTATATAAAAAAATGTTACATTTAATGTGAGAATGCTAGAAATGTGTTCGTTTTATTAGGATTACGTAAATAATAATTGCTCATTTTTTAGAAATCTAAAAACAATATAAATTAAAAATTAAACTGAAATTTCCATATTGACATACTTTCATTAGATATAAATTGCTCAAATCAGATAATTACAGTATAAAAACGGCCATAATCAATTGTGGTCGTCTACCCTATTTATAATTAGACAAGTTCTGCAGCTAAATGTATCTATGAATAAACACGGACACCATAATTTATGTTACACAAAATGGAACACCTTTTTCATATTTTGAATTTTTAGCTTTCAATGTAATTCTAAATACACAATAGCATTACACTAAAGAAAACAAACAAAAACAGGATTTCGCTGTAATCTTTTCTGAGCTTAAGCGTCGCCGTTCGTTTCATATTTGTTTGAAATCAATAAACATACTCCAGTGCTTCCGGACCGCAGTTCGGATTGTTACAATTGGTGCACCATTTATTTCCTTACCAGGTATTAAGTTGTTTAGTGTGAAATTTTAAAGTCGGAAATGAATTTACGATCACTTTTGTGATACCAAATAAATCTCTCTAATGGCACGAGCGCTTTTGTAGATTTAAGGCATCAATAAATTAATTCACTAAACACGTATATCATCCTGAAGTGCCTGTGTCACCAATTTGTTAAGTCTATCTGAATGGGGCGTGATGTAGATTTTTTGTAATGTCCACATTTGTACCATGTTTATTGAATTGTGCAATGAGCAAACAAAGACCAGTTTAAGACGAAATATGCCCAACTTTATATTCATTCCCCTTCATATCCTGGAGCAAAAAAAAAGTGGTTGAAAAACTCTTTGAATATTATAATCAGATAATGTAATCTATTTTGCACAATAGGCGATAAATAGGAAACGTTTGGTTTGCAAAAAAATCGTTTCATCAATTTCACGCTGTTTTATATTTCGTAAGTCTGCAGTTTTAATTTGAAAACAAGCATCGTCATTTTCTAAAGGCGTCCAGATTTTTTTATTTAGAGAAATACCTAACTAATATTTTTTACTTAACATCCTGTCTTTATTTATGTGACTTGTTTTAATTTTGTGTCATGAAGAGTTCATTTGTGCTTAGGTGCATCATAGATAATTGAGATAATAGTCAGTCTTAATATATTTTTTTAAACAGTCGCTTTTGATTTTTTGGGTACACTAAAATACAAAGAACATTTTTCTCTCGAATTATTGACACTACGAAATATTTATCTAACACGTAATTTTTTCTTTTTTATTTGAAAATAAAGAACTTTATGTGACTTTAAGGTAATATATATTGTTAGATAAGTAATTTTAAAGAATTTTGAAAACATACAATCCTCACCAGTACATCTTCACCCTTTCTATAGACTAGACAAAATTAACAAGTAGATTAATAAAGGCCCTGATAGGTACAAAAAAAAATACAAAAACGCGTCGTGGTCTATTGACCGTGACGCAACAATTGTTTAGGGGTTTGCCGAAACCCTTGAGTCCATCTTGTTGACTTCAATACACTTTGAAAAAATCAAAGGTCCTTAAGTAGATTGAACGAGAGGGTTCTATTGTGAATATTGTGTAATGTAGCGAGACGATATCGCACCGTTGCCGTGTGAGGTTTTGCTAGAAACTTGCAACTTCTGTCCACATCTTACAGCCAAACTTTTTGCCGTGACTGTCCTGTCTGCAGGTAAAATCCTTTTTGCACAATTCTCGTAACGGACAACAAAGTAAACGGGGTTGTTGTCGCCACACTTGTCTGCGCAGACGCACCGCAAACACGCCCAATTTCACGTATGGTTAACCCCTCAATACATGTAACTAATTTTGATCGTCAACACACGGCGAACCAATAAAATATTTTGCTACTGCTACAATAAGCTTAAATTTGCGTGAAATAGGTAACTCCACGAAGATGAATAAAAATATTCATAAATCATTTGCTGAACATTTAGAAACCCCATTATTTTATTTATAGTAATGCATACGCACATACTTTGTCAAATTAAGTACATAAAATACATATAAATAAAAAGTTTAATGTGAATATTGTATTTGTTAATAAAACGTAATCAAGCATCAAAGTGAATTATCATAAATTCGTTAGTTTCCTTGACAACAATCCGTTTTTCTATCCTTACTCGCGAAGAATATCTACTCGTTACCAAGCCATCAGTGTTATTAATGATTGACCCAATTGTTAAAAATCGAATGCATTCGATTATCCATTATCAGATATCTGACCGGAACTAATCGATTACGAACTTGAATCATTCGGTCCATTTTGATTCATCAAATGTTTATATTCATACTCTTATGTATGATTGATCCGTTTATACATATTCTTTGTAGTATAACTCGTCTTCATTGCTAAAATGAATTTGTATATATTATATCAATTATAAAATCGAATTGTTAAATCATTTGGAAAATGATGATTTTCGAGTAACCAGTGTCAAATATCGAATAAGTCCATATCATTTGTACCGGCATAATATTCACACGATCATCCGACAGTCATTTTTTGATCGTCCAATTTTGTGTATCGATTGTGACCACAAAACAAAAAATTGTGCTCGGGGCTTTCGTAGTGGGCAAAAAGTCGGCTTGCTTTGTAGGCGTGGTTCCTTCGCGGCATTGAAATTACGGCAATTTTAACACCTAAGGAGTGCTAAGTTTTCCTCCTGCTCCCTGTAATTTCGCCGACCTATGATGACGTCCAGTGCAAGCATTATAGGTGAGGTAACTTTATTCAATTTTCATCCTTATTATGTATGCGATAAACAATCTGATATACTATTGAATGAAATAACGAGAGCACCCGTTTATGCGCTCCCAAAATTGATATACGTGCTCATCGAAACTGCTCCCTGATCATAACTCTCATGTTTTTTAATAATATTCCTGTTCTGCGGAGTCATTCCATTTTAACGACGCGTCCAATCGTAGTATCTTACAAAGAGCGCTCTATAATTTTTCAAAAAAATGAAGCTTGGTTATTTCTTTTCATAGAATACCTCTTAGATCAAATCATAGTACGTTTTGATACTAAGTGCTCGTATTGGGCCAGTTGAGCTGTGTTTAACGCTAAACAAAAGTGATTCGTTGCTAGTGTATAATAAAAAGTACGTGCACCTCAAAAAAGCAATTCCTTTTTTTTAATATAAAAAAAAAAAAACAAAAATGTTGAACCCCTACTTCAATAATAATGTTGCTTGTTCATTAAAAATTAATCTCATTAAAATAATGGAAACCTCGCAAAATCAGCTCCCAAATTTAAGTGTTTCTCCGTAATTTTAACATTTCTTACCGCAACGAAATATTATCAAAATTTTAACAATTTTCATGACCACATTCAATATCGTCAACAAACTTTAAATAATCTTTCTATATAGTATTTTACTCTAACATTGTTTTTCTCACGATTTCCATACACAGCTCATTATTGCCAGTATTTAAATTATTTAAAGTATGACTTATATAGTCTACTCTTAAACCATGTATGAAAAAAATGGAACGGTTGATTAACTTATAAACTTATATTTTCTGAATCTTTTATAATAGGAATAATGTTTTGTAATAAACTTAGGAATATTTTTAATGCCTTCTACACATCAAAATTTGAGTCAGGAAATAATGTAATTAACATAAAATGAAAAAATATGAAAACGTTTATTTAACGGAAGGAGTAGCAAAAGTCGGGGTGCGGTCCAATTTTTTACAAATCTAGAAAAAACAGTAGCAAAAATGAAGAATCGCCGAACGCTCAGGAGCTATTATAGCACTATGTAATTTAGAGGTTAGCCTATTATTAAAGTAACTGCCTACCTGTTAAATTAAATTAGGCTTTTTAAGGGTGGCGCTGGCGCATTCCGTACTGAATTAACAGAACTAAAAAAGAAATGAGAAAGTATTAATTTACAGCCTCATCGATTATTGAAGCGCATATGTGTTAATGGTTTTCATGTTTGCTCCTTTTTGATAATCCACTGATATTTGTGTTTTTTTACATTCAAATAAATAGCCAATGTTATTTGAATTTAAAAGTACTTTGAGAAATTGCTGCACCTAGTTACAATTACTCCTTCGTCTTTACACAATCTAACTTATTTTCAAATGGCATTTTAATGTCAATTTTATTCTTCGATTCGACCAGATTTGTTTTTCGAAGAGATTTAAGAATTTTTGCAGTTTTCTTGACGATAAAATTGATGATATGGTTCCTATGAACAGGGAGCCAACCACCATCTTTGAATTACCTATGCAGCGTCGTATTATTTTGTACCACTATCTTCATTTTTTGAACTGTAATAATTTAATTTATTGAAGTGATAGAATATTTCATTTAATTATATTCCAACTATTATTAGTATAGAATTGCAGATAAGAATGTCTATTTACTTGGATATAGCAATACTTAACGATCTCAACTGAGGCACCGTAGCTTAGTAGTTTCATGAAACAATAGATGTCATAATTTACATAAAAAGACACAGTTTAATAAATAAATTTGAAAATGATTTTATAATAAATAAAATAAACGAATTTTAACAATAATAATTATGATGATAAATAGAAATGAGAATGAAAAAAAAATACCTAAAAAAACTTCAGGGTGAACATCTAGTTTCATAGATAATATTGATGAACAGTTTCCGAACACAAAGCTTTGTGTAAAAAATACTTTACTAAGTACTTATTATATTATTATCAACTGTATACCGTACCGTTATACATATTATCAACTGTATACCGTACCGTTATACATATTATCAACTGTATAACGTTCGCTAATGGTCATTAGGACATCAGGTTTTTGGGTAGGGTATAAATTTATAAGAGATTAAATCTTAAGAATTAAATTTGTTGGCACTATGATAGAACCCTCAGCGACACATGTCACCTCCGCAGTCAGAGCTGTACACATCGCTGTTGTAAGTATTATCCTTAAGTTTTAGTGGTATCACAGATTACAGTGCATTACAGGAGCAACCTATCTATATTCTAATTTAAATTACAATGCGAGACGTAAGTTCCTTGATTCGATTTATCAGCGGATATGGAATATCCGCCTTAGATAGAGCAGGAAACGCGTAGCTTACCGTGTACAAGTAGTCTATGCTACATTGTCGATACCCTGCAGGTCCGAGCTCAGCCATCGCACAATCTCGCCGCAGCGCGATCTTACAAATATTTATTGTGTGTCAATACAATATGCCAAAAGCGAACGCTTATTACGGTTTTTAAAAATGTGAGTACGCTTCGGGCTTGATCGCTGGTGTAAGTGAAAAAATAAATCTCATGTAGATGATTATAAGGAAACTTTATGGAACTAAAAGTATACCTTAAGCCACACAAGGCCAAAGACACAAATCCCTCTTCACCTAACTAGGAAATAAATTGAATAACGTTTACACAAATATCATCATCATCATTAAAATAAACATAAAATACATAAATATAAATGAAACAGTCTTGTGCACAAGCCAAGCATAAATAATGTAAATTCAACAAACACAAATTAAATAAATACTATTGTTGTCAATATCTTTACATATTAGTTATATTATATTAGTGTAGTAAGTTAAATTTACTAAACATTTTTGTGAATTTATCTTATCTGCTAGTCTTTATGATATAAATTGATAAATCGAAACTATGTTTTTGTTATTTTCAATAACTGAGTAATTGTTTGATTGGACTTCGTTAGATTAGTTTTTCTAAACTAAATATATTTCTGCAATAACACACACACGAATAATTTTACTTTTTGTCTTGACTACCTGTTACTATTAATGCCATTAAGGAATTTATACCTACATAATGTTGGGTTTACTCAAAATATTTTTTTCATTTATCTTAACTAATAGTTAATGTTTACTTTATAAGTGTAGTTTTTTTGAAAGTTTTAGCTTAGTTTAAATTAAACAAATATTCGTGAGTTCCAATATATTTAAAGTAATTCTAAACATGTTTTTGTTTAAGTTACTAAAAACCACACATTTTTTAATTCAAACAATAATTATCGTAATCGTTTTGTCAATTACCCAAATTAGTATTATAATTAACAAAGCAGAGATTAACTATTTGGTTTAGATTAACCTATAAATACACATATTTTATAACCTCCATAGTCGAGTGGTTGGTATACCGGTTTCGAGGTGTCGCCATCTCTGAGGTCCAGGGTTCAAGTCCCGGAGGGGTAGATGTTTGCGTGATGAATACGAGAATTTCTACCTTAGGTTAGGTTGTTATTATAAATTTCTTTCAAAAATATTTATACATGTATACTAATATATTATATATCCGTTAACCTAGATCCCATAACCCATCCGGGCACACGCTGGCTGTGTGCTCGGCGTGGCAGTAACAGCGCATCGACCTTATCGCTGCGTTGGGAAGCAACGACCTCTCGCTGCCGAGCGTGGTCGTGGCCATGCTCCGCGGCGAGGCGGAATGGGAGGCTGTCGCCTCCTTTTGCGAGAATGTCATCTCGCAGAAGGAGGCAGCGGAGAGGGAGCGGGAGGAGGATGTCGAGGCCGCTCCTCTCAGCCGCAGACGGATAGGTAGGAGAAGGCGGGCACACGCAAGAACGGTGCTCGCCTAATGACCCTACTGCGAGGCTGCGTGCGCGTCTGGCTGCTACCGCGCACGCCGTGGTCATGTCTCTTCATCTGGGGGATTGTCCAGGGGTTCTCGGACAGTCCCTCCCTTGGAGTTGGCTCGACCAGACCTAGGTCGAGCCGGCCCCTAGCTCATGGCGGTAGAATCGCGAAAGCGCACCCCACCATGTGCCCCGCATGGGCCTAGAGAACTCAGGGGGGCTTTAGTGGGTAGGCCGGTCCTGTCAGACCGGAGAGCCCCCACACATGGCCGCGCCTAACCAGCGCGGTGTCAGGATGCATAATGCATTTATCCTCTAAAAAAGAAATAAGATCCTATAACCCAAGCTTCTATACAGAGCTTACTTTGGGCTAAGCTAATTGGTGTAAGTGAAAGAAATATTTATTATTATAATTATTATAACCTATAAATAAAACCTATATAGGTTTTGTATTTTATTTATTTCAACTACGTGGTCAGTATTAAGCACAACACAAAGGATCTTATTATTTTAAATATGACAATTTTGTAATAAATGTATAATTTTGACTAACTGCTAGTAGATTTAACCGATATTTTTATAACCGAAGCACTTTTTGTTATTTTGACCTGTTGAATTCCTTAGTATAAAATTTAAAAAATAATAATTCGATTATCGTTTAATTAGAATATTTTATAGCTACATACACTCAACAGCACCTCCTGACCAATCAGAATCTCTTACAAGAGGAATAAAACTGCCGTACAACCGAAATAGCGCTATACCCTGAAAAGCGGTGTCTCTATTTTAACCTTACTCTAAGCGGTCATGGTACAACCTCTGGTGTATATCGGGACTACGAAAATAGTTTGTAGTATTTAGGGAATAGAGTTGGTTTTAAAGTGACTGTGTGTTTTTTGACTTGCAAGCATGTGTGCAATCTTATTATACAAATTAATATGTAAATTATTGGGAAATGTAACCGCAAGCCATTATAATGGCACTACATATTAGAGTTATTTAATGTCTGTACTACTGTATTGTGCAAAATATACATTGATGAATCTGATAGATCTGGTTATTGCGTTTATACCAAAATTTTTTCAATTCTTTTGCTGCACGTCACATTTCGCTAATCTCTTATAAATTGCATACTCTTATGTCTTGTTAGTGAGAAGTTACAGCGTATTGTCTGACACAATGGGAGGAGGAGTCTGGGCTGCAGGCTACCTCGTGGCTAAACACCGTGAAATATAAGAAAAATACATTTGTTTCGCAGAAATGTACATATATTTTATTTATCCCAATTTTTTCTGCATTTCCATGAGCCATGAAACATGGATTTTTCGTACCTGCTCAATATATTTTGGAAGGGAAATGTTCTATTAGTTAAATTTACCGTTAATCTAACGACTAGTCATTCTATAATTATATTCTTGTGTAAAATTTTATAAATAATTTAATAATTATGACGAAAATATTAATGTATTTATAAACTAATTTTGGTAAGGTTAATAAAAGCTTTAAATAGTATTATTTACCAAACTGGTACAAGAAAGAACCAGCCTATAGCTTTTAATTGTAGCAACAACAATGCGCCACAGTAACTGATATTCACATGATCAGCTTATCAATACGCTTGATCTGCATGCCGTATCTCTTTGTATCGGCGCATGAGTCTCACGCGAGTATCGGACAACTTGAATTTCGAATCTCGCAACGCAATCGATCCTCTCGCTCGCTGCCCACGATCTTGTTTGTACGCGATAAACGAACTATGATTAATTTCCAGTTTCCAAATGAAGGAAGCGGGTTAGTACGAGACAGTTTGTATCTAAATGATTATTAGCCCACAGGGCGCTATAGCCGCACGTATAAATGTCATCTGCAATCATAGGCTTCGTTAAGCGTACCCATAAATATTTAGTGGTGTTCAAACAGGATTATGCGATATCGTTATCGTAATCGTCATCGAACGGTTTCACCGCTCAGTGTATTAAAGCCTTCGCTACTCTCAAATTGATTCTAAATTTCCAAGAAAAACAATATCACATAGCTGCCGTTGATCGAACATCGGATTACCGTAGATGGTATGACGGCTAGCTTCGTTTGTTTCGTACGTGGTTCGTCATATGCTCAGTCCATTCGTTTAAATGGTCATAATTGATTGAACAGGCTTTAAAATACAGCACTTGGTCATTAAAAGTTAGCTTTCAACTGTCTTATATTTATGGCGTGGCATTATTGAATTCGTGATCATCTCAGTTTTAGTTGCATTTAAAGATGCGATTTTAAATATATGAAATACGCAGAGCAGTGGCTAAATAAAAATGTGAATGCAATAAGAGCTTTGCGGTCGGAGCGTGTTGAAAGATGTGCGTGACTGCATATTCAAAAGTTATAATATGCCGGTCCCTAGTTGTTTAAGCACCAGCCATGTCAGAAGCGATGAATTGATAAAGATGTTTATTGATGATCTTTGGTTACGTTAATTGCCTACAGCGGCGGCGCTTGTTCAACCGCGACGTCACTCCGAGTCGCACCAAGCGCGAATGACAAAGATTTTACAGACGATATGTCGAGGTGAGGGCCAGCGGCGTGCTTTGATCTTTTGCGTTGACAAGTTCGACGACCAATCAAATACTGCTCACAAAATATTTTACTTCCACAATGGCATCTCTTTCTACTTATTTATTTTAATACTCAATAAATTGAAGAGCGTTATTTCGCCTCCCAAGTAAGAGGTAAATATTTTAATTGACATCCTAATTGCAGCTTTGACATTGCTAAATATGTCAAGTATTTAGTGTCGAATCCATAAAAACGAACAATGGCTTTGAACATTAAGAAAAACTATAGACATGTTGGCGGGTCTTAACTGCCACTCGATAAGTTTTTCGAGCGCGTATTAAATGTTGTCATTGCAATATAAGGAACTGGAATTCGGTACAGCCCTAGGATTTTTATTTTAACAAAACGTCTAGAATACCAACTGGCATCAAACCGAAAAAGGCGTTGGCAAGAAGAACTCGTGCCTTTAGACGGGTGTTATAAGACGTGAAGCTGGAAATCGATCTTGGTATTTTTATTAATCAAGGTCGTCTTTTTGCTAGCGCTTGAGAAATCCGATATTGATCTCTTTTTAATGAAGTAAGCCAAGCAACAATTCATAAATTAAAAATAAATATGTTGACGGAGCGACTTATTGGTAGTGGTAATTAACGTGGTGCATGGCGGCGCGGGCGACGCACGCGGCACGCGCACGCCGCCTCCGTCGCACCAGCTGACAGGTCACTCACACGCACTCACCACGGCCTTCGCGAAGGACGGTTAATTAATAATTTCGGGAAAGAAAAATAGATATATATTTTTTCCATCGATTAACAAATAAATTGTAAAAGGGAATCTTAAAAAATAAAATATACTACTAGATTAACTAGTCTATTTTATAAAAGGAAAATTGCTATAAACATCATAGCTTTTTATTTCAAACAACCTTGTAAATCTCAATAAAAACGTTTGTTGAACTATTTGAATAACATCATGTACATTAATTAGTTTCTTTAAAACAAGTTCAGCTAACAATTAGCTTAGTGCAATTATTTAAGTTTTAACAGGTGCAATTCCTTAGCAGACGAGCTAATTGTAGTCATGTCCTGCGTAGCGACATCATACCTGCACATTACTTTGTGCCACAGAAAAACAACATCATCCTACTATAAGGAGTTAATGATAGTTCATGTGGCTTAGATACATACCTGTTGTGGAAAAACGTCTCTAATTTGAATACGACAAACGGATACAAATAATTACGGAAATTGCAAACAGTTAGCTTTTATGACAAAAATTTTGATAAATAGACAATGCTTGAAGCAATATTTCCTTTAAAAATCATCTAAAGAATTATTAAATTTCAATGAAAAAGATTTATTCCTAATTTTTAAACACTAAACATGCGAGGTAAAACAAATTACATGTGGATGGTGGCTGAACTAATAGGCGTCTAAGCGTCAGGTGCAACAACTGGTTTGGTTTTGCATACATCTGGACACTAATAAATATTTTACAACAGAGAAACCACTGATACATAGTACTAAGAAAGTAAAAGTGTCTTATGCTGTAATTATCTTAAGCCTTAAAGGCCTCAATCATTGTCTTCACCGTCATCAGCCTTTCTTAGAGATTCCCTAATTTGTTAATCGAATCTTTGGTCTAAAAGACTAGTATTCAGGTCAGTATATCAATAAAAAAAATAAGTCTCAACGTGGCGTATTATCTTAGAACTTAGCAAAATTTTTAATTGTTAATTTACTCTATTTCCTCAAGTCGAGTACAATCGTATAAACATGTCGCATATAATATGGAAGATATTTTCAGATTGTTACATACTCTATATTCTCCTTTGTCACCGATGCTGCTTCAGTAATAGATCTTTAGCCTAAAGTCCCCGTAAATTGTAAGTTGAATTTAGAATTATTTAATCTCAAGATAGCAGTAAAAATTTATTCGTGTATTCACTTATCAGAGTTAATGGTAATTTATTTTAAATACATTTCGAGGTTTAACAAATATTTATAACAACGCCTCAAAGAACTCTTAGCAAAGTATATTAGCGTTTAAAAAGCATTTAGTATTTTAACCATATAGAAAGAGCTTTATGCCAAGTCGACTCTATACGTTAGATAACTCTATGACTAGATCCTAACATTATCCAGTTTCCCTTTTTTATGCTTCAAATGGAATACGGGCAACGGGTCTGTAGGTGAGCCGCAGCTAAGTGCCGAGTGGAATCCTAATGCATGCAGGTAGGCTGTCTTAAGGGAACTCGCTTAGGCCCGCATTTTTATTGTTGCTTGATTGCTGTGTGAGCGAGAGAATTTATTAATAGCTGTTAGATGCTATTGTTGCGGTTTAGTATTTAACTTATGTGGATTTCATCTTAGTGTTAGTTGGAAGACCCAGGTTATGATTTCAGACAGGATTATTGTGTTCCAAAGAATAATCGGAGGTGAGACAACCAGTTATTGAGCAGTCGAGGTAAGGCTCGCTTCTATCATCGGCCTTTGTGATTACTTACCATCAGGTGAAACCAAACCCATGAATTGTTTTGTTAACACCAACAAAACTTTTCTAGGAAAGTTTGTATATGCACTTAAGTAAAATATGAAGACATTAAATGGATGGATGGATTGTAAAAAAATGTATCATTAGATTCGAAATAACTACTTACTCGTAGTGTAAAGACATATTTTTATAAACACTTTTTTGTTTAACTAAACCCTTTACTTGCATATTTAACTCATGCCTTGAATTATTGTTAAGGAACCTACATTTTGAACTATAAATATACAAGCTTTTTTTTATTATAAATTGCACTTTAAATTGAAGTCTTGACTAATATTACTAATTATACATTTTGCGGCATCAGGGCTTAAACTTTAATGAAGTATGTCTCTACAACATTTAAAACACCTGTTTAAGGCAACGGCACGAACTTGTGACTGCAAGACATTTATAAACAGTATTTGCATATTTAAAGAGATTAAACCGTATATCATACGCAAAACTGTCATGGCTGACTTTGATATGCAATAGCGTCGATTCTTCTACCATCACTTGGAGCACATTCGAACTAATAATAGATTCATTTTTTAAATAATACAAAAAGTAATATTTCACATCAATATATCAAAAAAGTGAATGGGATCCCTTTTATTTTCACAAAATTAAGTTAGCCGATATAAAAGAGTTTGTTTAAAACATTAGCTGTTTTAAGATGTTATCTCGTGTGTTTGGTGTCAAACTTCTCGCGTCATGCCGAACACATTTAAGTTTTGTGATACTGATCTTTCTTCTTTGTGTGCGGCGATCACTTTATAAACAAAAATAGCGGGAGCCCTTATAAATCATTTTCATCCCAAAACTGAAGTTATAAATATACTCATTCTAAAAGACAATCTCTGTTCTAATTACTTGTCTATTTTATTTTACAATGTAAAACAGATTATATTACAGTTACTTTGTAACCTGAAGTATGGAAATAAGTAGCAGTTGACAAAATAAATATGTATTTTCCGTAAAGATTTGAATAATTCGAGTAATTTCTCGTAATGACATGCTTGAAAATAACATAGGTATTTCTCGTGTGTATTTAAAATTCTCTCGCATTTTCAACATTTCAACTTATGAGTAAAAATGGTGCGTGTCAAGTGAGCCAATTATGTATTTAAATTGTGAGGAGCAAATTTTAAAATTGAATGACTTTGTTTACATTGGTTGGATGTCAAGTGTGAGATGTACGTATATTTTTCTTAGACCATAATTATGTGTTTGTTTACTTTACATGTCTAGTTTGTTTGTGGAAAAAGTGAGCAGTTAAGTGAATGTAAATATTGTGAGAGTTCTAAGATATTAGTTGGAAAGCATTTTTAATAATCTGTCAAAAACCGCTAAACAATTTTTAAATATGTAGGCTGTACTCTTTAAGAGAAATTAAGTTAATAGACCTTCAATAACTCGTTTAATTTAGTGTCAGTTGCGTATTATAAAGAGAATATCGAAATTAAAAAAATGAACAACATTGTAATATGCTATGTTGTTCATTTTTTCACGGTCGAAAAGCTTGTTTTATACAATTTTATTAAACAAGCTTTTCGTCCGTATCCGTTATATTGTTTATGGTTACATTATACTCGTATAGACACATTGTGAATCAAATTACGTCACTAAATACGTAAATCCATGTTTTCATCTCCCAATAAAAGAGACTTGCGTACTCCTTTTTTTATTTTTAAAAATTACGCGAGTCAGTCCACTATTATATTAAAAATAAAAAATAAACTTTACGTACTACTCGTTTTGGTTTATAAAAAATATATATTTCATGGTTAGAATTAACGTATTGTGTTTGCATAAAATAAAAGCATACTTACCATTTTCATGATGGACGATTTCAAGTTTGAACGAACAAACAGATCGAAACCATTTGCCACCATCTCAAAGAAGAAAAGTGGTTCTTCTTTCTTCGTATTCAATGACGTTAATTCACTAATCAATGTTATTGAATACGAATTTTCGATGAAAACAACCATCTACATTTTTATCCCGCGATGGGATATAATAACGAGTATGATATAGATCATTTTTAACCATAATCCGTAATATAATACAAATTTCTTACTTAGTAATCTATTAGTTTTGTTTTTGTGAAGAACAATATATATTTCTCAAATCATATAAAAACGATCCTGATGCTCTCCGATTGCTTTTTTAAAATCTAAAGGAAAATCGTTTACTGAGTACAAATTTGAATGTATAATATACTCTATGGCTGCTACAAAATCGAAATAGATGGATTGTTACAAAGTAACATGCTTTGCAGCTATCTCATCAGATCAAGTAAACACAGGAATGAATTCGAAATAAAATGTCAACTACGATATATTTTATTAAATGTTTTAGTAGTTGTTAGGACACCTATCCATTATGTTATGATTTAAGATCGGATAATCGGATGCATATTTACCTAAAGTTAGTTTAAGACAAAGTATGGAAACTGCCTTTTATTGTTTTGTTAAATAAAATTTTTCACCATTTCTGTTTTTTTATTCAATTATTTAATTGATTATTGTTTTAAACTAGCTCACTACTTTCGTATAACCCTCTTCATGTAATAAATCGTACATTCATAAATCGCACGGGGAACTGAAACTAAACTTCATGTAAATACGTATGCATAATTGTATAAATGAACCCGGAGTCCCGGTCTTTTGAAAATAAATACCACGTAGCACGTGGTATTTATAATTTAGTGATTTTCAAACAATATCACTACGTTAAATTTGCAGTCCCGTATTTTCCCGGGATTTTTATTTAACAAAATGTATTTTAAAAAGCCGCTTCCATAATTTGTGAGCCAAAAATTAACTCTAGGTAAATATGCATCCGATTATCTGATCTCTAGTTATGATAAACTTGGCTATGACCTAGAGAATAAAAGAAAAATGGCGTTAAACTTTTAATTTATGGCCTCTGAAATTCTTAAAAATGAACGTCATTTTATCTCGTAAACCTTATAATCCATTATACTCTTTTAGAGATTGAATTTCGAAAAATCTACACATAGTGAAAATGTCCAAAAATGTTGGATAGTCCTAGCTCTTGTAATTACCAGGAAGTTATTGCTTATGTCACAGAAAAATACAGATATTAGTTTTGGTAATTCTTATTATTTTACAGTATATTATAGAGAGTACGTTATCAACAATTTCTGATGCGACTTGAAGAGCAACTCCCGTTTTATTTCAATTCCTTAACGCGAACAATTAATATTCCATGGAAGTTTTCATTACATTTTAATGAAACGGGAGGTCCTATCTGCCGATCGCTAATTTTATGTTTTAATTTACGCCTGTACACCGCATCTACGCGACATTAATCACTGTAACGGGATGTTCGATGTCCATTTTCTTGCTAAGCCTTTATCTCACTTGGGTCCCGCTGATTGAGCTCGGAACCTGTATTCACTAACTACTGCAACGAATAGGTTGGTGATGCATTAATTGAAAGTTTTATCAGTCACATTATATTTTGCTATTGTTCTACCACTTATCATCAACTATGATAATGGTATTACTTCAATTATGATAGTGGCATCTTATTTCGGACCACCTGCTCAAAATGACATATTATAAACACATTACCGCCTTAAAAAACAAAGTACTCAATATCCTCCTTTCATCTCACGTTTTCCTTATTTGCTTAGAAACCGACAATTTCATGTTATAATACTTCACAAATCAAAACCTATTAAAGTAACATAGTCGTACCACGTTCATACACATAATCTTAGCAATTATGAATCTTAGTAAAGGGAAACAAAACATAAACATTTTGCTGAGATAGGCATATTACCTTTTTTTTAACGAGGTGGAATGCTGCTACCCATACCTGTACGATACGAACGAGCAGACAACCCTGGCATTATAGTTTCCCTCCGTGTAATAATACCTCAATAGATTTTATTGCCATCATTACGGTTTTCTGGTTTTCCCCAAATACTCGGTCTACTTTCCAGGAAGCCGACCAAAGTTGCGATGTCCGGCAAAAGCCACTCGAGATGTTCGTCCCAACGTCCGTTGCTTTCGCGTAATTTAGGACCTACATAAAGTTCGCAATTTTTCGCTTCCGGATTTTAAGATTCTGTACCTTCTTGAAATGCCTAAGTTTCAGTTCGATATGTCTTTGCTGGCAACACGATGAGTCTTTATTTTGATCTTGAGGCACTTCCCAGAATTTTCGATCATATTGATGGAATCGGCTTCTCTCTAATAGAAAAAGTAATATAATTTTTCCTGTATTTTTTTTTCTGTAGTAAATTTTATGAACTATTAGGCTTCATATTTCATTGTAGTATGATTTAGATATAAATTGTATTTCCTCTTCCCCTGTGAAACACACAAATATTTAAAAAAATAATTCAAATTTTATTTCACGAATAATACGTTGCGAGGTGCTTAATTTATCTTGTATAAAAAATGGTAACACATTCGCGTTCCTCGGGTAAATTGATTACGCTTCTGAACAACCCTAGAGGCATCCGTGTGAAGAGTACGTATACGTTTGTGCTATTCAATCGCCGAGGTAACTCTGCATCTATCCCTTTCAAAAGTGCATTATCTAAAAAGACTTTGTATTCGTAGCGGAGATCCTTGATTGATGAAGGTTGAAACCGCCGGGAGTCGTGGTGCTTCCACAAAATTCAATTTCTCAAAATATTTCATCTGTTTGTCATTAGTAGCATTTTGTTTGCTTATGGGCGTTTAAATTATCATTAACTTTCGTGGTTGGGTTGTATGTTGGGCATGCCTGGTTATGCGGTTGGTGAGCCATGGCTGATACTTATGTTGGCTGTTTCGGCTCGCAACTGCTAAGGAGTTTCTCTGTAGTACCAAGTTATTTAATGATTACAAAATATTTAAATATAAACAAAGTCAGGATAGTTATTTTGGAACACTTTTATTTAACGATAATTTTAATGGTTACATTGTTATGAAAAAAAATATTTATCAAATATAAATATTGTTAATTTTTTTTAATTAAAAATGCTATTTTAAAATAAATATTTTAATTTTTAAGCGTACCAGGACCATGCATAATAGTCTCATAAAAGCGATGGAAAGAGATTGTAAAATAGCCCTCCTCTTTAGAGTTTTACTAATTTCTTTGTTAGGTCTCTATCTAGTATAGAGATTTTTGAAAATTTCTATACAAATGTTTTCCAAGTATACGCAATTTTAATAGTAATTATTATATTATGATGAATTGATAACCAAGATAGCAATTTTTTTGGAATCTTCAAATACATATAAAATAATCATATAACAATTAAAATAAATCATAAAATAAATCCGCAGCCAAAAAATGTTATAATTCTTTTTTCTACATTTCGAATCTTAGAAATATACTTTCAATTTAAATAAACGGAATATGAGATTGAATAGGTAATCAATAATTTCTCTGTGGTGTTCTAATGTCGAAATATAAAAATTTTTGAAAATCTTATAATATTAGATGTACGAAAAAAAAGTGAAATTTCATAGACAACTTATTACATTAAACAAAGGCATTTTATTATCGGCATAATACAAGAACGGCTCTGTTCATTCAAATGATCACCTGCACGATATGTTGAACTCGTCTTTATCAGAATAAGACAATAACTATTAAAATATTAGAAGAATCAGGAAAATAGAATAAAATTGTGTAATTCATATAAGCATATTAACTGCTCACGTCTAAACGCAATTACGCTATTTATTTACTGGCGATACGTGTAGGTACGGCCCCACCAAAGTTTTGCTTATCTCAAACTGATCACATTGCGAAGTTACAACGACAATTAGCGGCCAGAAATATAGATCATTAAAAAAAATCTGCGGTTGAGGTAACTATTTTTATAAATTGTATGCCACTTTAGTCGTAAAGTTGTCATAAGTTGCATTGAGTTTCCGGTTAAAAATAAATATACGAGTATCATCTCATGCTGCCGCTAATGTTATTGATATGATATTTAAAACTTTATTGCACTTAAATATCCCGGTGAATCTGAAAGTAATTACAATAACTAACGATCATGATCTACTTTTATCTCATTATTAAGTTGCACGGTCAGTCAGATAAGCCTAATTACATACATTAAATTATTGTCTTGTTAGGATTATTACAATCGTAAAATAGCTATATTTTCACGTAATAGAGCTATCTTGATATTAGCTAATCTGAGTAAAGCAGAGCTTAACGTTAATAAAAAGATATTTTGGGTTAATAGTCGAAGATCAAGATAAATGCAATGGTGAACTAAATACAGAAACGAATATATTAGACTCCCTAACTACATCCACTGTACAGGAACATTGTTCAGGAACACTTTTTATTTTATTGTGCAATTGTTCGTGAAAGATTTTAAATCTGCCACCAATTAGTCCTCAGTATACTCGTGCGACGGGAGCACGTGACAACAGCAGCAAACACAATAATAGGGCCGCGTGGGGACAAGGTGTTACGATAATTTGTAGATTTTTAGGTACTTTTGCTATTGTGTATAAAGTTTCAAGAAAAGTGTCTAGTGGACTAAGAAATTCCAAGGTTTCGATGACATCTCAGATACTGGGAGGATCCCAAAACATCGACCGCAGCACCCCCGTTATATACTTACCAACTATTGTCAAATCCAGGGAAGTCATATATCACGGCTTTGCTAGAGAGGTGAAATATTTATCACTAATAAAAAAACAAAAATTTTTATCAATTTTATTGTAGACCATCAAAATTAATGTAACTAAAATTAGACAAAACGCCCTAGGTGCAGTTAGCAACAGATCAGACTTTACATTTGCAATACAAAAACTGCCCATACTAGCTACATAATAGCTGTCTCAAGGAAAATATGTAGTCTGACGCGATGCTGTGTTCACGAACATTTGAGTAATTCTTTCTTACTTATCCGATGGTCTATAGCGAAAAAGAAACATATTTAACGAATCTGTAAGGGGGGAAATCGACTAATTTGTACAGAGCCACGGTGATTGAATAAGTCCTAAACTGACATCTATGTACTATTTATACACATTTGTACCTGATTACCAATAAGCTCATTATCGTTTTCACTCAAATTTTAGATGCATTCTCTGTACAGCCCCGACCTAATGTTATTGAATTGACAAAAGTGAGTCTCTCAAGGGGACTAATTTGTGTCATCTCTAACTTTACTCATCAACATTGTGTGAATATATATTGATTCCATCGAAGGAATAAAACTTAAGTAATAATTTAAAGTGATTTTTAATTAGACAGATTAAACTAATAGGCTAGACAAAGACTAATAGCAGTTGGGCACTGTTGCAAGTGACCGTGAAAAAGTTCTTTCACTTAAATCCTGCGTAAGCACTAAGCCACGCCCATCACGCTTCTAATAATTCTTTAGGCCAATTAAAATTTCGATAATACTTTGTTTAATACATTGAAATCACTCATATCACCATTAAATTCTTTGTATGACAGAGAAAACAGAGAACTGCATTTCGGTAATTGTGCAACTACAATATTTTTCGTATTGCTGTTATAAATTGACGAGGATACCTTTATTACTCCTTTCAAGTACATTTAGAGATCATAATAATCTTAATAAAAGACATATTAAATTGAACAAGCTACTTACCATTTTATCTTTCTTGTCTATTAGCAACATTATTTTTCAATCTATAAGGCAGTTGGCAGATGGGTGACTTTGCACTCGCTATCATTAAATTAATATTACTTTCACTCTCATTAAGGCATAAGTGTATTTTGAGTGCATTTGATACAAATTCTACCCAAATATGAAGTGTTTATTTAATTAAATACTCATAAAAATAAATGTTTAAATACAATAAAAAACAGAATAAGTATTTCACTTTTATAATTACTGTATCAGATGAAAGGGCAGAGATTGAGAAAGAAATTTTTAATAATTTTATTTGGTCCACGCTTTTTCGCCTGTTTTGTATCAGATTTTTAGAAAATACGTATATATTTTGTAGAGTAAAAATTGCTATGTCCTTTTGTGAATCTCAAACTTATTATATACAAAAAATCTTCATAAATATTTAGCTGGTGCTATTATAGGCAGGTAGTATTCGGATCTATATCTATATATGTGTTTTGAGTACAGACAGTATTTGAATCTTAGTCTACTATAGTAACAGCCTTGTAATTGCTCGTGTACAGTCGATTAACATTGCAGATTAAATTTTGTGTATTATCTATAAATAACTAAATATACAAAATATAACTACTTTCCTCAAAAGTAAGATTTGTAATTATTTCAAATTAGGATTCACCATCAAAAGCAAACTACAAAATGAGATAAAAAAAATACTCCGGTCCATTTCTTGATGGTGTATTCGTTGAATACTCGTGCCTGCGCTCAAATATCTGTCTAAGTAAATCTTAAAATAATTGAATACTCATAAATAGTTTAGTCAGCATTTCACTAAATATTTTACATAGTTCTATTAAAAAGAAATAAATGAGGTAGGAAGTACTTAAAACCTTTAAAACGAAGTTTTACCTTTTAAACGTCATTGTCAGGGATTTTGAAAACTCAACATTTGAAATAGCTATATACATACAATATTTTTTAGACAATTTTAATTAAATGTTTGAAAAATCTCTTTTCTTACGCTTTCTTCCTGGATATTAATTATGTCTGAATGTGACAATTTCAATGTTTGTTTTATAGTAAACTTTACGTTTTCGAAATGGGGCGGCTCGGGCGACGTCCGATTCACCACACCTGCGTCCGGCCATATTTGGACACACTGTAATATATTAACGTGATATCGATTATTATACCACTGATAATTATTACACAGCAATTATTGTGACATGATCTGACGCACAACATCGGATTAAACCGAGACGTACGCAACTATGCGAAAATTAAGCCTCTCTTTTGCGCGTCCATTAGCCAATGCATTAAAATGGGAATAAAATTAACTCGACTTGATTACATTTAAATGACATGACTTGATATGTAAGCTTAGCTTACAAAGTCTAGTTTTAATGCGTAGGCTGAAGAAATTATCAAAGCGAAATTACTAAAGTAGCGAGTTTTAAATGGATATTATTAGTGTTCAATTGGCTGATTCCATTATGCTTTTAACTAAATGTGTTCTAACATGGGTGACCTCAATAAATATGAAACATGTGTATTGTGCATATCTTATTAGTTTGTCGAATTGTTTTGGAAACTATAAACTGATACAAAAATTTTAAATATATGAACTTTTATTTTTTTCCTGCTCTTCTCGATGACCATTTTGCTGTAATCGTAGTTTTTCACTTGCGACACTCATACTCCCTGCTTTAAAAGTTATTATCACTTCAGTATGATATCACTTACATATTTGACAAAAGTTCGTTAATAATAACTGAATAAAAATAAAACAGTGGGAAGTTACAAAAATTTATGTTCCTTTTTTTGTTCCTTTCACAAGTGTAAGTAAAGTTAAAGAACCTATTTAAATTTGTACTATATTTTTATACAGTCTTGCAAGATTGATTACCCGAGTGGTGCAATCTGAGCAGTTGCTTATTCAAATTCCAATTACGTTAGTACTTTCCGATTTTGTAACTAAGATTTTGTGTTTTTTTTAGTATTGACAATAGTGTAACTTTTTTGTTTCATAAATTATGTAAGCAGTTAATTCAATATGGGTGGCTGTATGTATATGTGAAAAGTTATTTGATAACATTAGTATAAAATATTAATTTCTAAAAAAAACTCAATCCTTTAATGTTATGTAAAAATTATGTGAATGCCATATTTTTATATATTAATAAGATGTTAATTCTATACTCTTACGGTTAAGAAAATCATCGTTAGGTAATCTGCCTACACAAGGCGAGGTAACTCGATGGAAGTCAACGAACTCTTATTGACGCCAGAGTGGTGGCAAAGGAAGTAATGAACTTAGGGTTGGATCATGGTTCTCCCCAGGATTAGACATCTAGGTGATATATATAAATCGATTTACATATATTGGTCATTCATAAATTATTGAATACTTTCATGCTCTTAAATAAAAGACTAAATATAGGGCGTACAGTGCATAATATCGCGGGACAATTACAAGCAATTCAGACAATAGACGGATAAGATTGCAGGGCTTATTTAAAACATCAATGGGCCGCTGGACGATACCCCGTGTCCCTGCATCACCTGCATCCGTCGCTGACGCCACCTGATTTATACTGGTTCCGTACTAAAACGACACAAGTGAAACAATACATATCCCCTACTATTGGTTTAAATTGTCAAGTGGAGTGATTGTAGACAGCATTGTATACTGCCCAAATTCAATAAGTCCAAGAAACGATGGCTAGCAGACTGACGCAATAGAAGATATAGTAGAAAATTTAACCCTATTAGTGCGCTAGAATAGAAAATGAAAAGAAGAGTAATTATAGAAATAAGTTGATATATTTCATGTAATAAGTGAAATTAAAAAGAAAATCCTTAGAACACGTATAAGCTAAGTTCTTTTCAATAACTGTAGGTAATATTCGTAATGAAATAAGATACTGCATTTCTGTAATCATTGAATCCTTATATGGTATATATTAAAACATAAGATTATTAACGTTAGAAAATAAAATAAATATTATTTATATTTTTATCCCCAGGCTTAATAACACTTTATTGCAGAAACACTACCTCCATTGAAAGTAATTTTATTTACTTACAAGATTTTTACAAACATATTTTTACAAATTATAAGTACTACACTACACAAAATAAGCATATTCAGTATTGTGTGAGTTGCATTCGTGCCTATAATGTTTTAATATTATTTATTTAGGTTTTGTGGTTACATATGTTTCCGCTTATAGCCAACACTATTATGGTATAAAAATTTGAACGCACGATTATTGTAAGAAAAGCAGAAGAAACGTTAATTAAGTAGTAATTAATTTGTTAGTAACGTTAAATAAGAATCGTTAATAAAGTAATAATAAATAGACTTATTTCACAATTTGAGAACCAAAGAAATCAGTGTAATACGTTTTTAAGGTGTTTTAACTGATATTAAAAATATTAATTTTAAGATGTTTGGCTAGCTTGTGAATTGAACTCGGTGCTTGAATTAGGAAGGAATTTTGTCGATATCTGTTGCCTGTCTGCGGAATATGAAATAGTATTGTTTTGTTTTTTTTTTGTAATTTTGCACATATCTTTATTAGTATAACATTTTACATTTATTTTATGACACTTAACTGGAACTGCAAGTTTCAATAAGTAGATTCCACAGTAAGGGCACTGTCTTCCCCCAAACAGGAAGCCGTTGAAAAAATAAATCCATTGGGGCAAAATCCGAATTGGATCGTTCATCATTCTTTTCTGTCACAGACTCCAATAAGACCACCCGATTGGACGGAAACAAAAATAATATTTTAAATTGTAATATACAATTATTCAATTGTTCGTATTTTTTACATATAAATCGCTCAATTTTATTTATTTCCATTCTCATAATTTATATTCATTTGATATTGAACACAATGTGATATTAGTATCCGGATTACTAATTTATGAAATTAAATATTCTAATTAATATTCATTGGAAAAGAAATTCTATTCGACCAAATTCAAGCATGAAAAATAAACAAAACACATATTTAAATAGAGATTTTATAATGTCTATGGGCAAAAATATATTTAACTTGACTAACTAACCGAGAGTTGAAATTAATTCATCCTGGCATTTATGCCATTTCACTCTCCGTATTCAGATATTTTACTGTCTTTAATTTATGGCGACTTAATGTGTTGAATGCGAATAATTTGTTTTACTAATTAGGGCTCGGTAAAACAATTATAAACTCGGATTTAATTAATTGTGGTAGTCAAGATATAAATTAGTGTTGGTTTATTTATTTCGCGACACTCTTTCCTGCTAAAAAATGGCTCGACGATGGCAATCAGATTCTAAGCGAAGTGGCAGTTATTCTAAATCACAATTAATTATTTAATTTGTATTTTGGCATCATTTCACAAAGACTTAATTTCATAATAATTTAAAAATAAATTATAATTAGTAAATAAATACATTTTCACACATACATGACCTTAATCCAATTGATCATGTAATCAACCCATTTTCCATCTTCTCAGATTATACTAGGATTTGAAGTATTCTGCGCTTTGACGGTGTCGAGTACACTGCTGATTACATTATTTATCGAAGCATGGCGACAGAGCCTGCCAGCACCTGATGAGCATATATGGTTGTTGCAGCCAATGCGATCTCCTTTTTTTTTAACAGGACTGACAAGAAACACAACGTTGCTTAGTGTAAATTTCCAAGTCCAACTGGTAAGAATTGTATTGGTATGAAGACAATATCCAAATTCTGACGGAAGCTAGCAACAACCCATCCTGATCTGTCGGTTTACTTTAGTTATTTCATCCATCTGTACAAATTGATTTGGCTATTGCACGGAATGTTAGTTCGATATTGAGTGAATATTGGCTCACCCAAATTACTCTTTCATATTTAAAAAAAATACTACATCATTTCCTCAATATACTTTTTCGCTGGGGTTACCTAAGATACATAATAGAAGAATATATATAAGAATTAGTAGAAGAATAAACTAAAAATAATATTTTTTCAAGATATGAAATTATTTCAGCGCTAGTGCCGCTACCTAAGCATATAGAGTCAGAATTTTTTTTTAAGTTCCTTATTCGTTTTAGTGTTATTGTTGTAACATACATTTACGTAAAATAATAATATCAAAGTCAATCGAAATTGAATCCAAAGTAACTCTACAGTAAATTCATGCAGAAATATTTATTTAATTTAAAAATTTGCCCAACTTTTCGTTCTTAAATCACTATATTTAATATATAATTTATCGATATTTTTTTGCCTACTAGATCAATTCGCTTTAACTTTTATTATATGGTTATGTCGAGTTGAGTTAAGAGTAAGTTGAGTCATTCATAAGGCAAATTTTGCGGTTCACTCTCTAAAATGTTTTAAAACAATGTAAAACCCTTACAGATTTTGTAATTACAACCAAACCACTCTAAGTAAAAAGCCTTTATCAACCGCTGCCTGATCATGTTCGTCTATTTTTTTGGAAGGAGCTTCTGAATAAGTTTGAGTTATCTATACTATACTTGTACGTTTTAGAAGTATTAAAGAATTCATATAGTATACTGTTGTTTATAACCGCACATATTTCAAGTGACACCCTAACCGCTACACGTACACATGACACTACATATTCTTTTAACCGTTAACAAAATGTTTTTACAATCCGTACTATCGTTTCTAGATACGATACGATCAGATTTTTCTATATTCATTCCCTGGCTTACATTGCAGATCTAATATTAAAACACGCATATCTCTTATTATTTATCAAATATTTCTATCCCATTTTTTGAGTAATCATATAGGTACCCATTTTTCTTATTCAGATAACTTGAGACTTATATTCGTTGAGTAAAAGAACACTATATATGTTCGGTAACTTTTTTAAAAAACACAAATAATAGATATATGTGGTATATAAAAATGTATTATTATGGCAATGTATAATTATTTATTAAATATATATTGATACAAATCACTAATGGCACATGGACTAATGCTTCAGATTTTACACATCGACATGAAATTTTACATATTGACAGCTGCTAGGTCGCTCGTAATAGCGGCGATTTTTGTACTGTAAATTTTGACATGTCAACTAATCAACATTTCTAGGAAATAAACGGAACCCTAGTACGTCTTATTTTCAAAGATTTTGCTAAATCTCTCTATTTTTATTGCGTAATATTGATTTGATTCTGTTATTCAAGAAAAAAAAAAGATTTATTATTATAATCATGCCATCAAATATTCATAGTGACATAACAACTGAAACACTCACTTGATTATTACGGCTCTTAGATTGCTCCAATCTTGTCTGACGCCTCATCAGACTTCACAAATAAAGGTTCCGAATATCAATTTGGATTACGCATTAAGATTTCTTATGAGCGACATAAAATTGTTCGCCTTCGTTACGCTGCCTGCCGAGATGAATAAGGGGGTAATTAAATATAACTCGCGCCATTCCCCACTTTATTAAATGCATAAACTGTTAACGCAACATCAATAGAGGAAACAATTACACAGGTGTAACACGAAGCATTAAGATATCTAGTTTATGACGAGTTATATTCAATTTAAGCCTTAACTGACGTAGATGCGTTCGTTAGGAATGATATATTAAGAAAGGAGCTCAGACATGTAGTGAAGATATCACGATTTGAATTTATTGTCATTTGAAAATTGGAGGTAAAATTTCTCGATAGTTAAAAAGTCTAGATTAAATTCTTACGACAAAAATAGATTAGAAAATAATCAGCTCATACTAGGCTTTAGTCTATTGCGGGTAAGTCGACTTCACATACGAGCGAAGTGTATGCTTTCAATTTCTTTCCATATTTATGAAGGTTGCCTAAATATGTTTTTCGGCGTCGGAACCCCAAGAACTACTTCATGTTATACGTTATCATGTGTTTATACCGGCATTTATATGACGTCAGTAAAGACCGCAAAAATATGCTACATTTATTGGTACAATATTTTTAATAACTAATTACAGCAGCTCCCAAATGTTGATGAAATCTAAATTATCAATGTTTCATAGGGTGAATTCATTTCACGTGTCACAATCCAATGGTAGAAAATCGTACTTAAAAAATTAAATCTTGTCTTAATGTTAAAACAAAGGTACTCGTAGCATATAAATTACTTTGAACGTAAATATTATCTTTGGTTACAAAAGAGTTGAAAAGAGAGTATTTCGAATGGCTGGAATGAAACAGAAATGACAAAAAGAACTTTATGGATCTAGCAGAGTTAAAGCTCTTTGGTAAATCTTATTATATAGACAAGAATTTTGGGAGCTTATTTTCTACAGAATCATCAAATATTAATGTAAAATAATAAAACAACTCCAAACTTTCCCATAGTGGAGACACGAGTCACAACTTGATTTTTGAGAGTGAATTTACGAGAGAATGCCATTATTGGACATTTAGAGATATTACGAGAATGATCAAGTTTATTGACCAAGCAATAATCATAATCACCAAAGTCATGTTAAAGTAGCAAGACATTACATTGACTTTAAATTGCTTTAAAAATTCAGACTACTAGAATACAGACGAGTTTGTACTTTTATAAATCTTCTGAATACTTAGCAGTTAAGTTTTGGATAATCAGTTGGTAATCATGGTGAATTCTATTAATTAATAAAAGTTAATATAAAGAAAAATGTAGGCAATTTGTACTTAAAATATATTGTTTAGTATTATGTAGCTTTTTTATTAATTTGTTTATATTTTAGTTCCCAATATAAAATATATATTACATCGGAAATAAGTAAATTTCGTCGAAATTTGTGCATTACACACAAAGAATAATTAATAAATATGCTGTAACTGTTTTGCTCTCAACAAACTAGCTCATATAGTTAACGTGAGGCATTAAATTCGCATGTTCTTGAGAGCTGTGGTTCAATCAACTGCCATCAATGGCCAGCAAATTCACTGCGGTCGATAATAAGTGATTATAGTCGCTTATATGGGATGCGATTACTATGAGATTCGCAGCAAATCTGCAACTTTCAGAAACTATCATTCACTAGCTTACTTGTGACATAAGATGTGACGATACTCATAATTTCACTGCCTATCTCCCTATTCACACTGGAATGCAGCAATACGACCACTGCTGTTTTGCGGCAATAAGCAAGATGAAGGTAACCAATCAAATGACCCTGATGTAGAATCTCTCCAGTGACAGCATATTATATGATATTTCGCTATTTACATTATATCTTGTATGAAAGCGATCACTTAAAAAAATAGAAATGAATTAAAAGTCCGGGCATAGTCAGTTATAATAGTAAGTATTTGCTTTGCTTATTTTCTTTTGTTTTAGTTGAAGTCATCATAATACTTTGCATAAACCATCATACTCGCCATTATACGTCATAAGTCGCCATAAGTATTGTACGATTAAACGAGTTGTTTTAATTGCTGAAGACCTCCAGAGCGATACATAATAGCTTGAATATTGAAATAAAACTTAAACTTTGTATTGTGTCTACTGCACAAAGTTGCAGGAATCAACTGTAGTAAAAGAATTCCGTAGTTTATTATAACAGTCGCACTGCTCGTAAGACTGTTGTTTGTCATACAGGACTCTAAGACCCGTTGTGGTCTATTAGTTAGCTTAAAAGAGAACAAATATTAATTTGAAAAAAGGAGTTGAACGAATGAGGTAAAAACTACCTCAAAGTCAACAGTCCAACGTGTTGCTGTCAGAATCAACATCAAAAATTTATTCTTCAAATTTAATTTTACAATCTCTTTTGCACATCAAAGATGCATTTTTTTGGGGGGGGAAATGCGACCTTGTGCGCGCCTGACACCGCGCTGGCAAGACGCGGCCGTGTGTGGGGCTCTCCGGTCAAGAAGGACCGGCCTACGCACTAAAACCCCCCCGAGTTCTCTGGGCACATGGCGGGGTGCGCTCTTCCGATTCGCCATGTGTCCCGGGCGCTCGACCAAGAGTTGGTCAAGACACCGCCAAAGGAGGGACTGCCCGAGAACCCCTGGACAGTCCCCCAGACAGAGAGACTTGACCACGCAGCCTCACGGTAGGGTCACTAGACAGGCAACACCGCGCTTGCGTATGCCTGCCTTCGCCTACCAATCGTCTGCGGCGGAGGGAGCGGCCTCGATGTCCTCCTCCCGCTCCTCTGCGCGGCCTCCTTCTGCGAGATGACGCTCTCGCAGAACATCAAAGATGCTATGCCATTTGTTCACAAACTTCTACTGACACAAACCAATAGGGGTGTATTTTTTACTCTGTTTTTGTACAGAATCGTCAATTAGATGGTGGCCACAGATACAGGTAAAAAAGCAATAGTTTTATGAAAAATAGTCCGAAATACAAAAAAAAATAAAATGAAAAAACGTTGTATGTAATAAGACACCTGCCAGGTCAAAGTTACAATAGTGAGTCTTCGCTCAATACACAACACTGCAATTATTAATTTCGTATGCTTCCAGTTCAACAAACTGAGTATAGATTTGATACGCTCGTTGGAGTAATGAGGTTGTTGGCGGATTCACTCCGTTTTTCCCAATGTTATAATTTGAAATTCGTTTAGGCTGTAGTATCATTTAAGGTGGTTCGCTATTATCTGGGTTCCGCTAAAATGGAATTTGATAACAGGTTTGGTTTGGTTTCTTAAGCGATTTGTTTGAATTTCAATTTCGTCGAATAAATTGTGCATTTGAACGAATTTAAAACGAATTTGTTTTGATTTATAATTGAAAAAAAGATTTTTGAACCGATACAGTCCCTGTAGCATTTGCTTCTGTTTCGGTTGAACGTATCTGTAGGTATATATGATATATAGGCATTTTCCTCAAAGGAACAAAAAAAAATTATATATGATAATGATACCGCCCCTTTAGCCGTCCGTCCGAATGTCCGAACGTCTTGTACTAGATTCGATGGGAAAATTATTTTTACTTAATATTGAAATATACTCAATATACTAATTAAATTGAAAAAAAAATATATATTATTACATTTCCATAATATTTTTTTCTCATTTAATCATTAGACTTCTAGATTGCCTGAAAAAAGGTTAAGCCGATTTAACTTGAATACCTGTTAGCATATAACTAAAAACTGTTAAATCATTATTCATAGTTATTTTATAAACCTATCAATTACGAGACATTAAATAACTTGATAACTTGACGAGCGAAGTGATTCTTCAATAAACGTTCGTAATGCCTCATCTGTGATGAAGTGATAATAACAGTGTGTATTGATGGTGTCCGCTTAGATCGACAAGCATCGCTGTCTGATCCAAGTTGCCGGTCGATCGCGCCGGACGCGCTGATTTCGCGATATCAATTCACACGACTGAGACGCCACAACTGTATATGCTTAGTATCAAGCAGTATTACACTACCTAGACATGAAAAAATATTTCGCAGGCTTTTATTGTCAAATAAAAGCCTGCGAAATATTTTTTCATGTCTGCGTTTTTAGAAGTAATATGCATTGCTACAGTGTAATTGTTTATTGAAGTGATAAAACCGAACAAGAACATAGTGGAAATGTAATTACTAAATCGTCATTGTATATATGTGAAAAAAAAGAAATAAATATTAAAGACTTAGAAGACATTACCTCCCACGACACGGCGACCTTGAGCATCTGAGCCAGTAGACGCGCGCTCAATTTGCGCCGACCCCCTTTTTGTTAGACCCTAAAGCCCGGAGACGCGTCGGGTCCGTTAGCGAGCAAGGCGCAAAACGTACAGAGGGGCTATCGCGTTAATAAATCGCAACCGAAACGCAACCGAACCGTTCGGCTTAACCAATCCGAACGCCACAATATCACGTCATCTGTTCGATGACGTGATATTCTAGCTCTCGGATTGGTTGAGTGGAACGATTTGGTTTCGTTTCAGCTGCGATTTGTTAGTGCGATTGCCCCCCAGTTCTCTTGTCTTCCACATGTACACTCAAGATAGAGCTAAACATATCTATGGCTACAGCATAAGTCCATCCAAAAAGAAATATATAATAAAAAGGTTTAGTAGCCTAAAGTAAGCAAAGTAAGTGTTATGAGATTTAACGTAACGCATACATATAATAATCATAATAGATAAATATGTTTTTATTTAAATATATATCAACAACCTATATATGAGCAAGGCACGAAATTAAGGCTCGTATTTATCACACAAACATCTGCGCCTAACGGGACTCGAACCTGGCGAGGGCAGATTGTGTCAAATATTTGTACTTGACACAATCTGCCCCCTGGACTGGTGGAATGAGAAGTGGTTAAGTCTATAAATAGACCATTAATGGACTTAATAAGATAGAGATACAGTTATATCAAGAAATCGGCCTCAACCATTAACAAACGAATAATTTGACAAGCCAAATAAGGTTTCTACCTCAATTAATCAACGTATAATTATAGTGGACATAAAGCCACAGTGATAGATGTTTCTAACACGTCTATGGAGTACCGCATGGACAAATTGCTAGGATATAGAGAACGGGTCTAATCCTGCTTGCTGAGGCCTGAGATCAAAACGTTTCCACCAGAATGTAGAGCGTGCTCTACGAGTATACACCCGAACATTTAAGATACTATACAAGGATGAAGATCGCTAGAACTTCACTCTGTGACAAGAATTTTATCTAAAATCTTTTAAGGCATGAAGTCTTTGACAGGCCGCATACTAAACAAAAACTAACTTTTTTTTATAACGTCTTGTGAGATGTTAATGTTAAACTGGATTTAAACTTATTATTTGTTTTATTATTATTAGATGTTTTTAAATATTTAGAAATATTTAACATCGTACAATATTTTGTAATTGTTAAAAGTCATTATTATGATTTTAAGTCTCTCTAATGCTACGAAATTTCAATTTTAACCGTTTTTATTGATCAGGATCCATTTCTTATAAAAAAACATGTGACATTATCACTTTAAATCTACGGTGACGGAGTGTTGACATTTTATCGATATAGTTGACGAGGGATCGCTCATTCATTACTAACGTGAATATTTCAATTGATAAATTCTCTCGTGGCAAATCACCACTCGTAGATGAGATTTCGAGTCATCTTAACCTAAATGAAGCTTTCTTTTATAGAGTTGTAATGGAACAATAATAACGATGATGAGTATACATCAGCGTAATTATTTGAAAATGTAAGTGAACTGAAATGTTCTTACTAGGATATTGGTACATTTAATCTTTTGCAGTTACAAGTATTATAGAACAGGTAGTACTGAGACTTTTTTGAGCTAAATTATTTAGTATGAGCTAAATTGTTAGAATTAATGAAAAATGAAAATCCCTACACAATTTTATAAAACATACCTAAGGTACTATGTTTCCTAAAGCTTCAATATTATTATTTAGAGTTTATATGGAAAATTCGCAGTAGGATTATTTTAAAGAAATTTTTCAAATAAAAGTTACAGCTAACTTTAAGCAACATGAAAATTCACCACTTAGTCATGTAATAGCTAGCACATATATAGCGGTGATTTTTTCAATAATATTACTTAGCCTTAAATAATACTTTACTTATATAAATAATTATAATATTCGTAGATTATAAAGTTAGTATTGAAATCATATCATCATAGATGATACCCCCTACCGAAATAGCCAAGCCTAGCCTAGCCAGAGGTTAATTTTTTGCTGTATTTATCTGTGTAATTCTTTATAAATGACGGGTTGGTCGACTTTACGTACATTTTGAAAATGTATGCAAGTTGCCTCACGATTTATCGTAAGGCATTAAAAGAAATATATATATGAAATTCGGGAAACTTTAGCACATGACAGTATCGTTTAGAGCCTCTGGGTTACAACTGATGAGAATATAGCCAAAACCACAGCCTCACCGACGTATCACACATATAAGGTGTTAAATTATTTTAAAAAATATGAAATCAACAAAAAAATTCATAGAGTAACGCAATATCTATACACTATCCAATTGACTTTACAAAAATTATACCTATAATAAAAGAAGAAGCTTTAAAATTTTAAATACCACCTATTTTTATTAATTTATAACTAGCGATTCACACATGATATTTAACTTCACTTTCAATTTAAGCGAATGTGTATTTGTTCTGAGAGATATAAATTTTGTTGGCATTTAGCATCACGCGGCTTCTTTAGGAAGAAATAAATTGAGGAGACTTGAATTACTCTTTGCTGCGAACAAAATAAGTTAAAGCCAATCATTAACATACGTACGTAAATCTTAATATATCGACATAGGTACGAATGAAACATTCTTTAAAGTTGGAAAATATTAAATAATAAATATGTTGCTCAATAAATTTGTGTATTGTTTTCTTCCTGGAAATTGAACTGAAATAGAACTTTACTTATGTTCTATTTTGGATCTTAACTTTTAAATTTAAGGGCTGGTCTCTACTTAATATATAATTACATTTAAACGTGTTTAATATGTGTATGCTATGTATTTATAATAATATACATACCATACATATATTACAGCAACTTTGTCTTATATATATCAGATGCTATTAATTTTGAGAACAAAAAAAATATCGTGATTAGGCGGCTTGGTTTGTTTACCACAAAAGGTTTCCAATTCTCACGATGATCGTGACATTGCATGATGATTTGCCAGTTTGATAAAATCCTGGGCTATTTCGACACGGAAGTGTCACATGTGACATTAGTCACACTAGCCGTGTCACCCGCTGCGCTTTCAAAGTACTGGCAATTAAGGGTTAATCGTTACATCCGTAACTACAAATTCCCACGCAAGGTGGCTTTGATTTACCGGAATTCACTAAGTGAATTACCTACTTCCGAGGCATGGGAAAGAAGTACGTTATTGTCAATTAGATTTTATTTAAGATAAAACTAGCCTCGTGATTTTCATAATTTTAAAATCCTTAATATAAATCCTTACATGATTTTTTTATTGTTTATTAGTCGTTTATATACATCATAGCCGTGGTTTTCTCAAAACTAGCTTAATTTAATTTTGTCAGTGTTGATTGACGGTCCAAATCTCTTCTTATTTTAAATAGTCTTTACTCTATAGGTTAAAATATCTGCATTGTATCAATTTGGATTTAATTGAACATTTTGTAAATAACATAACTGAATACATAGTTGAATCTTCTCTCTCAGTCAGTGAGAAGTGGAATTCCACTTATAATAATAACAGGCAACGACGACTGATAGCGACATGTCAGTCAGCCGCTGGTAGCTTATCCCTAAGCCTGGTCCATCGACAGGACTGTCCATAATTTGCCTTTGAAACTGCCGGCGATCTGGATGTTATCTACTGACGAGATACAATCTCCGCCGGCGACGATTTCATCATTGTCCCGCCTATTAACTCCCATTAAAATTCCAATCAACACGCACTTATTCATATGTCAACGCTGTGCGACATGACGTCGCGGTGACGTACTGACATGCCGTCTTTGTGTCGTCTTTGGCACAGCTTGAAAAATTGTCTTCACTTCAATTAATCATTAAATAAATCTGTCAAATTATGTCATGATTGTTAAAGTTGAGAAAAGATGAACTAAGCTTGCGTTAAATATTATAATCATTCTTGTGATCCATGTCAACTTTGATATTGCATATCAAGCACAAAATTATAATAAGCATATAAATAAAATATATATTCTAATAAGGATCATTTTCATGTAATCATATACATATTATAATAAAGAAGTTTTTTACAAACTCTCTCATGTCAATGTCAACAGAACCCAGTTTGACAACATATGTAGTTACTGGCAACATGGAGTGTTTGTATTTCAGTTGGTTTATTTGTTTTATAATAAAACTAGCTTTCTGCCCGCGGCTTCGCCCGCGTGGATTTCGGGATTGGGTGTATAGAGGGTTAAGGGTCATAGCTTTTGCCCACGGCTACATATACGCGGAAGTCGGTTTATGGTGCGAAGATTTTATCGCGCTTCCCGTGGGACTATCCGTTTTTCCGAGATAAAAAATGCCGCAAAACTCCTCAAGAATCACTCTATCTATTGATGAAAACCGCATAAAAATCTGTGCAGTAGTTTTTGAGCGAAGCCTTTATTGCGCATCCCGTGGGATCTGTCGATTTTTCCGGGATAAAAAGTAGCCTATGTTACTCGGGGAGAATGTAGCTTTCCAAAGGTGAAAGAATTTTTGAAATCGGTCCAGTAGTTTAAGCGTGAAGAGGTAACAAACAAACAAACAAACAAACAAATAAACAAACAAACAAACAAACACACTTTCGCATTTATAATATTAGTTGGGATACACAGAAGTCTTTCAAAATTGTCTAAAAGTACTTTTTTTATAATTCAATCTAACCTTTAATCCAAGTTTTGTTGTCATGAATACTTTGATGTCACACTAAGATCAACTTGTGTGACAACGACGATATTACAGCTCATTAGCAGATTCTTTATTCAGTAACTCCGAAAGTCACCTTTATGAAACTTTCAAACAGATATCAAAAGATATTATACTAACAATTTAATTTTAATGTACTAGAATTTGGAGGCAATCAAATTTGTTTTCATAAAATTACAAAATTCTGTCAAAAAAATGGAGATATATTTGAGATTGCTTTCTTTTTTCAATTTAATAAACAATAAAACGAAAACGACGAATATATCATACTGTTAATACATTACAATTATCATCACACCATACAATGAGTCCTTTTCATATCAATATCCCGTAATTAAGCCTTAAGACCCAGGGTACTATATGGCGTTATTTAATGAGTCTTAAAACAATTTATTGCAGCAAACTCTAATTGTACTAGTATCCCGGAAGACAGTAACGAAGATGTATCAATAAAATTGCTATTCGTATTTTTCAATATACCTACCAATATACTTTTTGTAGGCCTATAAACCCCACGCTGCTGTGATCCTTTTTGTTTTGACTATGACTAATTTTGTTAGTTTTAACGCAAGCCCGCGGCGCCAGTTGCTATAAAAATAAACAAATATGCCGTAGAACTAATGAGTGTGTAATTTAGTTAGGGAGGCTCTACAGGCTCCGTAGGCGGTCTGGACATCTTCGGCTGTGATATTCAATATTTTAGTTGCAACAAAGTAATGCATATAAATCTAAAGTTTGAAATCTTAAGATGGGTACTAAAAACTATATAAGCACTATTTATTTTTATCAAATCGCCTGGATACAGCACAGTATTCATTGCGTAATTCGTATTCTCTTCTCTATTTAATACCAGTAATAAATATTTCAAGATCCATTATTGACATAAATATAGATAGCATTCAATATTTTGAAATACTAATAATTTAATAAATTTAAATACCTATAGAGATTTACGAGTATTACGCTAACAACTGGAACTGGAAATTATGTAAGTGGAAGTAGTTGTGCTTACAAAGCTACAAGAGTATTTGTAGTTCTAAACGTCTATACAGTAGCAGCTCAAGTTTAATGAGTAGATTAGCATTCAAGTCGAGATAGCTCGCAATACTATAGTCAATGGCAAGAAAGATCCAAAAAAGATCTAAATAAGCATTTTCTTTGTATCAGGTAGCAAAAACTTTAAACTTTAATCGGCATAGAGAACGTAGCATCGCGAGCAATCCAGTAACATGTTGACAAACGCCAGTAACCTGCGGCTGCTTGTAAAACTTGGATGTTATATGAAGAGCTCTTACACTCTATTGTAAAATAAAATATTGAAAACCACATTTGGTTATTCATTTCTTTAATTCTGTTCCTATATCTAAATGAGTGCTTTATACCGGGTGTCTCATTCAAATCGGTCAGTATGGGAAAGTCTGAAACTATAAGACATACGAAGATCTGTTCTGAGGAACCATGTCATCGATTTTAATAACAAGAAAAACTGCATTCATACATTTTAAAAATCATCTGTACTCCGTTCGGGAATCGAACCCGATTGTTTTGAAAAAAACCTACACTATTTCTATTTAGATATCGATTATGTAGGTCTTAAGCAGTAAATGTCTCTATGAAACATGATGTCTAAAATGAATAAAATGCATTGTTGCCAGAGACATTGCCATTTTTGTCCTACCAAATTTTGCCCGCAAGGTCGCCCGATTTAACGCCTCTGGACTATTTCTTATGGGGATACGTTAAGGATGAAGTGTACAAAACAAGTTATGATACCGTTGAAGACCTAAAAGTTGCCATAGAGACAATTTTAACGCAAATTCACCACATGAAGATACAAAATGCAATCATAAGATCGTTACCTAAACGTGTTGAATATTGTATTGAAAAAAGCGGCGGTCACTTCGAGCACCTACTAAAATAAAATAAAGTATGTGAAAACAATGCATTTTATTCATTTTAGACATCATGTTTCATAGAGACATTTACTGCTTAAGACCTACACAATCGATATCTAAATAGAAATAGTGTAGGTTTTTTTTTTTCAAAACAATCGGGTTCGATTCCCGAACGGAGTACAGATTATTTTTAAAAATGTATGAATGCAGTTTTTCTTGTTATTAAAATCGATGACATGGTTCCTCAGAACAGATCTTCGTATGTCTTATAGTTTCAGACTTTCCCATACTGACCGATTTGAATGAGACACCCTGTATATACACAGCAACGCTTCAGCTTTTACAGGTTGAATTTGAGACAGTTTATACATACGTCTCTCGTAATAGCGGTCATTTTCGTACTGCTAAAGCCTGACGCACTGCTGACCAATATGTTATATCTAGGCGTAACAATCACTGATTTGTAATTAAGTGTGACTCACTCATCATATGCTAGCTCACTATGGAAGGATTTGACGAATAAAATATTTGTTTGAAATCAAATGATAAAAGGAACCAATGAAATCGAGAGGCCGTAGGTTGAATCTGCTATGCATCAATGTGTTTTTGTTTTTCAAATATAATGTATATATTTATCTTATGCTCCTATTGTATTATCATGAGGCAGCCAGCACATATCTGCGAAGAAATTGAAAGGTATATTTAAAGTCGACCTATCCGCATGGTGGTCAACTAAAGCTAAAATGTCCTAACAAAACTATTTAAAGCAGACTCAATGCCATAGGTGGAAATGGATATGGTGTAGTGATGTTGATAATGAATGAAATGAGTACCTATTACTGATAAACAAATAGCATTTAACATTAGTAAAATTTCATAATATAATATTACAAAAATATCTTATATTGGATTTTTGTCTGAAAGTATGACTATGTACTTATACAATATCTATAGAACGATATAAGGTAGTTATCATTATTGTGGGCATATAAATAATCTGTTTCAATCAATCATATTATATTATATATTTTAAGCGGAGGGTAGAAATGTTAAAATAAAATCATACTCTATTTGATTTGTGATGCAAAATATACCCGGCAACTGATTACAATGAGATTTATCTTTACACCTTTGAACTACCCTCCTTAGTTGTTCACTCCACTCAATAAAAACAATTTAGGGGCCTTAATGAATCGGTCGGCCGATCCATGTGCTGTATGTTGCGAAAAGCGTGATCGTATCTTCATTTAATTTAGAGCACTATAAACGCAGGGATTAAACCGGACCGTAAAATTGTTACATTAACCTTTCACCACTATTTAAATGGGGTAATTGATTTCTTCCTCGTGAAAATTGTTCGTTACCACGCTTAAAAATATTGTGAAAATCAAAGTTGTTTAGATTTATGCTAGAATTTTGAAATCAATTGTAAAAATAACATGAGTTAAATTAAACACAATTGATGGCTGTTAAGGGTACGCATTTTGACAGAGCTGACAGATAAGAAAAATAACTTCAATATTTATAAGAATTATTAATATTTATATCATTTTAGTTGAATATTCAAGAATAATTTCTTTTTTTTTTCTTGTCGCATTGATAAAATTAACTAACGACTTTGAAATTAAATTGTGTTCATGGTCCCTCTTAACCTTCCGTATTCTTTTTATCATTCTCTTACATTGTTCAGGGCAGCTTGGCTTTTCATACTTCTGATCGGTAAGGATGAACATGTAAGCGTAATTCACCTATATTAATGTATGAAAAATATATGTTTCAAGGTAAGAATTAAGATTTTACCGTGGGAGAGCCATGCTTCGGCACGAATTGGGCCGGCTCGACCGGAGTGATACCACGGCCTCACAGAAAACCGGCGTAAAATAGCGCTTGCGCTGTGTTTCGCCGAGTGAGTGAGGGTACCGGAGGCCCAACCCCCCCTTCCCCCGAATTCCCTTTTAAAAGGCCGGCAACGCATCTGTGACTCCTCTGGTGTTGTCCATGGGCAACGGTTATCGTTTACCATCAGGTGATCCGTTTGCTCGTTTGCTGCCTTATCCCTTAAAAAAACAGAAATGAAAAAAAAGATCCGACCCCACCAAAGGCACGAGCTTCTTCTAATTATATTAGGACGATCAGACCTTATTCAACACACTGGCACTATTAGGCACACTGGCCTAGTGTGGATCGGTCGACTTTACATATACCTTATCTTAGCCGTAACAGCGACAACTAATTGTGTATATGAAATTCCAATAAATCGATCGGGAAAATATATCGATAAGTATTAGGTATACGATATGCAGGATCAACCACGATGACCTTTTCGAGGACCAGTAACCAGACCACAGCGCGACCGACTCTCGACTAACGTAAGTATGATATAAGTTGCAACTCTCAACTCGGAACATGGGAATAGAAACACCGTCAGTTAGCATTTAAAATAGGTATTATTGAGATATTCAGATATCTTCTGTGTTTAGGACTTATGAGTTTCGGACCGCGGAAAAGGAAATTTAAAAAAGTAATAAAAAAAAAGATTTTGACATTACGGTTTTCGGGACTTGACTGTCACTTCGGATTTTTTCACGGCATTTTTATTGAGTTTATTTTCGGCGGATTAATAATTGATCATTTACGTGTCATTTAGTTACGTGTATAGAAGTGATTTAAATATACCATTGGACTAATGTTTGCATATTGTGTTTACCACGGGATTTGTTGGCGTAGTGGTCGGCCACGCGTTCTCCTATTTTTTACACTACAAGTATTGTAATTTATGATATATATTTATAACCACATACGGTAGGGCACATTAGTACACACAAAAACACAATCAAGCCAAGCCAGAACTACGGACCGGTAAGCAATATTATTATATAGTAAATAATATAACCAATTACGGGCGTTCGGGAAAACGCAACATTTTTTGGTAGCAGAGCGTGGTTTACTTTTCGGTTACGGACCTGTTATTTGTAAATTCTTTGTACTTATATGCGTAACAAATAAATTTGACATCGGTGTCAAACGGTTTACATTCAATTTAATTTGGGGTTATATTAGGTATTGTTTTTTTTTTCTGTTTGTTTTGTATTTACTTTAATTATTAAAATGTCGGACGGTTACAACGAAATTCGTCGCATATTGCAATGGTTGGTAAGCGCATTTTCTCTGGTGAGTAGACCAGACAGGGTTGAGGCCTTGAAAGAGGGGCTTCAAATGCGAGCAGATACATGGCGGACTCTGGATCAAGCTTTACAAATGTGTTATGATAGGGCTGACATGAATCCAGACAATGAAACTTTGCAGGCAAGGTTGATTCAAGCTCAGGCAGACTACAAGCAATGCTTAGAATATTATGACAGCATTATTCAGGCGGTAAGGACACTGGATCTGGCCAGTAGTCCCACGGTTAAGGGTCAGTCAAGTAGTAATGCCTCAATTTATACTAGATTGCCGGATTTAAATTTGCCCAAGTATTCTGGTGGGTATGAAACTTGGATGTCATTTATTAACATTTTTGATTCTTTGGTACATTGTCGGATGGATATATCACTCTCACAAAAATTAAGTTATCTGTTGAGTTGTCTATCGGGAGACGCTCACCAGGTTATTTCACATTTAACCATAACAGATAACAATTATGAGACTGCAAGGGCGCTATTGATGGGCAGATATCAAAATATTAGGTTAATTGCGGATGCCCATGTGGCAAAGATATTAAATTTGCCTTATTTAAGGAATATCATGTTTATAAGGGATGATTTTTTAAATCCATTAAAGGTGGCCTATAATTGTTTGGAGAAATTAAATTTACCAGTAACGGAGTGGTCATTCTTGTTGCTCCATATTGTATTGAATAAGTTACCCTCTGATTTAAAATTAAGATTTGAACAAAAATATGGAAGCGGAGATGAGGCAAGCCCGTTGCCTAAATTTATTGACCTTTTGACCTTCTTGGAGGAAGAAGCACGGATTGTTGACAATGTAGGCTCACCTCCTGCAACGGCTACCTCAGGGCCATCTGGGAGGCCTGTGTCCAGTCAGGGAAGACCTGTATTCAGTCAGGGTAGGATTAGGCCACCCACTCGGGGACTAGGGTAGGTATGGCTACATCGGACCATACTATTAATAATAGGTTGCAATCCAAGCGGGTTGGTTGCACCTTTTGTGGCATCATAGGCCATTTTATATCTAAATGCCAACATTTTATAAATTGTTCCCCTCAACAGCGGAGGCGTTTTGTGCAAAATCACAAGTTATGTTATTTTTGTTTAGGGGATCATCTTGTTAATAGTTGTGCAGTGGCACGGCCATGTATTCATTGTAACGGCAAACATCACGGGATGTTATGCCTGAATAGGAATGGTGGAGTTAGGCCTGCAGCGGCACGGATTGGTTCTCCTTCAGGAGGGGGTCAAAGCGGACAAGTACGGACTTCACCTCCTCATTCTGGACGAGCGTCGCCTCGACGGGTGGACGTGCGCGCGACACCTCCATATACGGGTGGGGGTGGCTTTAGGCCTACTTCACAGGCATCTCCACATACGGGTGGGGGAGGCACCGGGCCTATGGTACAAGCACCCTATGCAGCGGGCATAGGGCATATTCAAGCGGACGAATCTCGTGACGTCACTGCGGAACAGTATGCGTCTGCGGCCTCGTATGCAGCGAGAGCGAGGGGTTTCTCACCACCACTCGCGGAACGGCCGCGATTGAGGAACACGCCGCCATCTTTCGGTCATCCGGTTGGTTACCGGACACCGGATGCCAGTTGGCACCTGACTCGGGCACCATTGGGGCGCTCGAGACCCCCTACATATAACCCTCTGGCGCTGTCGGCAGCCCAGGTTTTTAATCGGGTGAATGCTTCATTTCATAGTGACGTTCAAGAATAGGTAGTCGCCGCCGCCTCGCCAAATGCAACCTTTTTAAATACTATTTTATTGCCTACCGTTGCGGTAAGGATTTGTGATATTAACGGTTTTTATGTTAGAGCACGGGCTCTAGCGGACACGGGTTCGCAAGGTTGCATGATAACAGTTAATTTGGCGAGACGGTTAGGCCTATACATATTTAATAATAATATTTCGGTTCGTGGCATAGGTGATGTGCTCGTGTCACATGTTTATGGTCAATGTACCTTTAACATTGTTGGAGAATCGGTCTCTCAACCTGTTATTACAGTTACAGCACTAGTGTTGCATGATATTTTAGGAGAACATCCACAGGTGGAATTACCTTCGGAAATTTTGAACTCGGCTTCTCACCTGTCTTTGGCTGACAGAAAATTTTTAAATATTGGAAAAATTGATTTGTTGCTTGGTACTGATGTGCTTGGTCAATTATTGTGCACCGGACGCACTATAAATTTAAATAATAATGGCTTGGTTGCTATACCATCGCACTACGGATATATGATTATGGGCCCAGCATATGATACGGTTTCTGATACGGTTTTTACGGGCGTTTCTCTTTCGGATTTAGTACAGCGTTTTTGGGAGACAGAAGAGGTACCACGGTTTCACGGAAGGACCCGCTCGACGAAGAATGCGAGCGCCATTTTATCGAAAATGTTTATCGGTTACCGAACGGTCGTTTCGTTACTCGGTTGCCCTTTGTGAGCATTCGCAAACCGCTGGGGCAGTCCTACCTCACTGCTGAGAAACGCCTGCTTTCTATGGAACGTCGCATGAAGCGAGATACAGAGTTTCGCGACAAATACATTGAGTTCATGCGGGAATATGTACAATTAGGTCACATGTCCCTGGCACGGAGGGACTACTCATCGGAAGAACACTATTTCATACCACATCACGCGGTTTTTAAATCGGATAGCGGTAAGATACGGGTCGTGTTTGACGGGTCGGCCCCTTCCTCTAACGGTGTTTCATTGAACCAAATCCTGCACTCGGGTGCTAAACTACATAAAGATATTTCGGATCTTATTTCGGCCTTTCGTAGACACCAGGTGGTCTTCGCGACGGATATACGCATGATGTTCCGGCAAACGGTGATTGATGAGGCTGATAGACGGTATCAGCTGATTCTTTGGCGCGAGGACCCGTCTCACCCATTACGCGTCTACGAACTGAACACAAACACGTACGGTTTGAAATCTAGCCCCTGGATGGCTATGCGGTGCTTGTTGGAACTCGCTCAACGGGAACGCGTTCGATTCCCTCGTGCGGCGGACGTCTTAGAGTCGGAAATTTTTGTCGATGACGTTATCACGGGTGGATCTTCGGAACAGGAGGCTTTAATTTTACGTAACGAGCTCATAGCGTTATTGGCAACGGCTGGCTATGAACTACGGAAATGGATTTCGAACAGTCCACGTCTCTTAGAAGGACTACCAGCGGATCACGTTCAAGATCCATTGTTATTTGAGAATCCGGACTCTCCTCGTTCAACATCGGTTTTAGGTGTTCAGTATTTACCGGTTCCTGACATCTTTTCCTTTCGGGTTTTAACAATAACGGAAAAGATATGGACTAAGCGGCTAGTCCTGTCTACGGTTGCTCGTATCTATGATCCTAACGGGTGGATCGCTCCTATAATATTTTGGGCTAAATGTTTTCTACAACGGTTATGGTTGGCTGAGCTTAAGTGGGATGAGACCCTACCTACTGAACTCTTAACGGACTGGCTCGCATTTATTGATCAGTTACCCACTATCGGAAGGGTTGTTATACCTCGTAAAATACTTCCACCGGGGAAGTATCATGCGTCACTTCACGGTTTCTGTGACGCCTCGGAATCGGGTTTCGCGGCAGTCGTATATCTTCGGACGATACAGCCAGATGGTTCAGTAGCGTTACATCTAATCACGGTGAAGAGCAAGGTGGCTCCTATACGCAACCGCCAAACCATACCCAAATTGGAGCTCTCGGGAGCTGCGTTACTTACTCGGTTATTGAATCATGTTTGTGATACACTCGGGAAGCACATTAACATAGGCAACGTTTATGCGTGGACTGACAGCCAAATTGTTTTGGCGTGGCTCCAGACCTCGGTACATAGGCTGGAAACATTTGTTGCGAATCGGGTTTCGCAAATTCAAAACTCGTCAGTGAATCTGAATTGGCGGCACGTACCCGGCGAGTTGAACCCCGCCGACGTGGCCTCTCGCGGCTGTTATGCCTCCTCGTTGGTGAGTCATAACCTTTGGTGGGGACCTGCTTGGTTGACGGCACCGGAGTCGTCATGGCCCCCTACGGTTTTAATCGGATCGGATCCGCTGCCCTGTGTGCGTGTCATGGCTGTGGAGAAAGAAATCGTCACAAACCCTCTTTTACTGCGGTTTAGCTCTCTTAATAAATTACTGGCCGTTACGGGATGGATGCGTCGGTTTATAACGAATACTCGCAAACCGGTTGTAAGAAATACATCTTTGTTTCTGACGGCAGGCGAACGGCGTGCTGCTCTCATGTTTTGGGTACGACGGGTACAATCGGAACGGTTTTCTGACGAGCTTAAATCGTTACGGACGACGGGTCGGTTAAAGGGTGCCGTACAGAAACTTAACTTATTCATTGATGGCGAGGGATTACTTCGTGTTGGCGGACGGCTGCGCAACTCGAAGCTGCCGTATTCGGCTAGGCATCCCCTTTTGCTGCCCAAGGACGGACCCTTGACGCAGTTGATAGTAAGTGATCGGCACATTACTAACTCGCATGCAGGTTGTACGGCACTGCTTGCTATTCTTCAGCGGGAATTTTGGATACTATCGGCGCGACGGTGCGTCCGATCGGTTATATTTAAGTGTATACCTTGCTATCGGTTAAAGGCTAACACCATGCAGCCTATGATGGGTGACCTACCTAGCGATCGGGTTAGTGTCACCAGACCTTTTCACGGTGTCGGTACGGATTTCGCTGGTCCTTTTATTGTCAGGGCTTCTCACTTGCGGACCTCTAAGACTTACAAAGTTTATTTATGTGTATTTGTTTGTCTGTCAACGAAGGCAGTACATTTAGAAATAGTATCTTCGCTTAGTACGGAAGCGTTTATCGCGGCGTTCGGACGTTTTGTTTCACGGAGGGGGTTACCGAGTTTGGTACGGTCGGACTGCGGCACAAATTATCAGGGTGCTGACAGGTATCTTAAGGAGGTCCATGATTTTTTAACGAAACATAGTACGGACTTGGGACAAGCAATGGCTACTCAGGGCATTACGTGGAAGTTTGATCCTCCTGGATGTCCTCATTGGGGAGGCATCTTTGAGGCTGTGTCGTGAAGGTGGCTAAGACACATTTGAGACGTGTTATTGGGGAAACGGTTCTTACGTTCGAGGAACTTACTACGGTCTTTTACAGAGTGGAAGCAACTTTAAATTCACGGCCTTTATGCCCACTCTCTTCGGATCCCAACGATATGGAGGTTTTGACACCGGGTCATTTCCTCATCGGCCAGCCCCTTGCAGCTCTCCCTGAGTATCCCTTTGAGAATGTACCACTGAGTCGACTTTCTCGCTTTCAAATGCTGCAACAGATGTCACAAAATTTTAATAAACGGTTTTATTCGGAGTATTTGCACATGTTGCAGCAGCGGCTGAAATGGACAGATAAAACGGCTCCTGCACGGGTAGGGGATCTTGTCCTGATTAAGGATTCAAATCTTTCTCCTCTACGTTGGCGTAGAGGACGCATTTTGAAGCTTTATCCAGGCTCTGACGGTGTACCTCGGTTCGCAGAGGTCTCGATCGGCGACTCTGTGATGCGCCGTGCGGTGGCAACCCTGTCCCGTCTACCGGTAGACTAGCGAGATGAGGGTTGCTCATCTCGGGGTGGGGGATTGTTTAGGACTTATGAGTTTCGGACCGCGGAAAAGGAAATTTAAAAAAGTAATAAAAAAAAAGATTTTGACATTACGGTTTCGGTACTTGACTGTCACTTCGGATTTTTTCACGGCATTTTTATTGAGTTTATTTTCGGCGGATTAATAATTGATCATTTACGGTGTCATTTAGTTACGTGGTATATAAGTGAATTTAAATATACCATTGGACTAGTGTTTGCATATTGGTGTTACCACGGGATTTGTTTTGGCGTAGTGGTCGGCACGCGTTCTCCTATTTTTACACTACAAGTATTGTAATTTATGATATATATATTTATAACCACATACGGTAGGGCACATTAGTACACAAAAACACACAATCAAGCCAAGCCAGAACTACGGACCGGTAAGCAATATTATTATAAAATAGTTAAATAATATAACCAAATTACGGGCGTTCGGGAAAACGCAACACTCTGGTATATTGTTGACTCCATTTTGTAATCGCAATAAAAATGAGGTGAGGTATGCGTGCATTGCGTATAGGTATGACAAAAGTAGCTTTCAAGTTTTCTACCTTGTTAATACTAGCTTTATGTTATGTTAAGAGTAAGTTGATTTCTTGTGGAAAATTTCACTGACTCACTGTGGATCGTTAAGCTACCCTGCGTTTTTTTCCTTATAAGCGTGCTATCTGGATCCCACCACCAATTTAATCGAGCGTGCTAATTGCCAGATATATTTCTTTGGTGGCCGCTTTTTGGCTTTCAGCGTCAGCTTTTGTCTGCTGCATGCTAAAATATAGTAATAGCACAACAGCTATACTATGCACTAGCTCTAACTTACTACTTTCTTGTTCTATCTTGAAGAATTAGCTTCATGATTTTATGACCAATAAATCAAACTTAAGTGACAGGCGTGAGAAACAGAAAACTCTACATTGTATTATTTATTGTGAATCTCGGTGCCAGAGTTCATTGTTCCCATGACATATTCGCTGTTAAGTCGAGATTTTGGCGAGTTTCACTGACAAGGCAGATGTGCTAAAACAAAAGGGTATCGCTTTGGCAATGAAATGTTTATTATTGCTGCCATGGGTAACACTGTTTCAGCGTGAATTACGAGCACTAAACAACTTTTAGTGGGGATCTTGATTGAATTTCGATGGTCGGTGATAGCTTCGTTTAATTGTAGCTCTGTGACAGCTACTTTTTTATAACCACAAATGTAATTGTGAATGTAATTTTTATTTCTATAATACTTGTTTGTGATGTATGTTGCTAATGATGTTGATAATAAATAATATTTTTGTTTTGTACCGGACATATACATATCAGATTTGTTTAATGCGACATGACTCTTGTGATGGAAATATATATTTGTTAGTTGTTTTAATCGGATGTTGGGTTCAGCCTGTGTATCTGAAGCACTGTGCACCTCGCTCAATGAGTCGTTGCCATTCGCGCAGTGTGCATCGCTCATAGGCCGACAATAAACATAATTAAAACAGTGATTAAAAAGTAAACCTGAACAAAAATAATTATTGGAAATTTAAGTGCGTAAAATATCTAGTTGTTTATGTGGAAATAAGGATAATAATATTATAATTATACAACGTAAACAATATTTTGTAGATTTATTGACGCCGCGCTGCTTGCTAAAATCATAGAATAAAGCCATACAGATGTTTCTCCATTCCGCGGCGACTTTAGGTTAATATATGTATAGACGGGATGATTATAAAATGTTTATATTTTTTATTATTGTTTAGTAATTAATTTTTTATTGTTTAGTACAAATTTATATAGTAATCATAATTAAATAAAGTCCTAATATTTTGTTTTCTTTTATGTTGCCATTCCTTCTATTATGTACATAAGTGTATGAGGTACAATGTGCTTATTAAATTTGGTATCTGCGGTGAAAACTCTTTGATACAAAGCGCTTTAACGTCATGCTTCACTACGCTCGGCAAAACGTCATAAGTATGCGGCGGTTACGACGTTTTGGTTGAACGAAATCTATACTTCGACAAGCGATCCAGCAGTTGTCTTTTTTCTATGGTCAGACGAGGTCACATAGATTTAGCGATCTAGCTGATTATAGTTCTAACATTCACCAGTATTTGAACACACTTTTTTCTTTAGAGTTTTCTTGCTAGTTCTTTCCAGTACAAGGTCTCCCGTCGTAGACTTGTGAACCAATGGCGTAGCATTTTTGACATTCAAAAGTGATTGTAAAATCCTATTTGAAGAATAAATTTTTGATTTGCGAAGCGAAGCGAAATCTGACCTTCAAAGCGCTTATAAGATAGTACAAATTTTCTTAAAAGGTAACGGAGAGGGCTTGTTTCTCTAAATTTCTCTGCGTGATCGAATCAGAAGTGATTATATCAGAGGAACCAAGATCATCAATATAAGCCAAAAGCTGGTCACCTTAGTGATTGTAGGCAAAGGTAAAGAACGCCCGACTGGAAGCTTATACCGCACAACGAGGTTATACGCATAGTTGATAAGTCTATGACGAGCTCGCCTGACGATGTCTTGACGATGCCTGATGAATAATTATTGGGAATTATTTATGTAAATTATTAATTTGAACAATTTTAAATGTGTCTGAAACAATTCACAAACAATTTTTTTTTATTTCTATATTCTTCCTTTGTTCTTTATTCTTATTATCGAATTACATTCCCATTCTTTTTATTGTTAAATTACGTACTTAATTTGCAAATTCTGCGATATACATGCATCAAATTTCCTTCGGCCGGACTACAACCGACAATCAGCGGCGCAGACGCATGTCATTCAACTAGCAATGCGTTAACGAGCGCATGCAAATACCTTGCATTCGCGCTAACAATATTCACTTGAATCGGGACAGTTACTTTCCATTTGCGACGAACTTGAAAAATGTTGATTAATTTATTTATTTTTGGTGATTGGATTCATACGTATTTTAAATAAGCAATTTTTTAAATTAAGTATTATGTTGATGTATAGAGAAAGGGCTAAGTAGTGATGGATGGATGGTATGATCGTTGTAGCTATTTGTCAGTGTGATACTCGTAGATAAGGGATTTTTTCCTTTCTGGAGAGGAGAGCCTGCGAATACGTCCCAAGGGACACAAAACGTGCCCAGGATAGCCTGTAGATAAGTGCAGTGAAGATTATGTTGGAAGCCATGCCATTCAACTCAGCTTGAGTCGTTAACTACTTCCCACACCTTTAATAAAACTGTAAGGTAAAAATAATAATTTTATAAAGAAAACGATATTGGTTTATTGTTAGATGCTAATAACATTGGAAATTTATGAATTGATTACTCTTTTTCGTCAATATTTATTAATAATTAAGTATTGACGAGAAAAAAGAGATAAAAGGGTGCTTATCTTATATTTCTACGTTTGTTAGTTATTTGTTAGTAGATTTATTATATAAGTGCTTATAAATGTTTGCACGTCAACTACGAGCAACGCCATCAAATATTTTTGAATATTGACAGCAGAGAGCCAAACTTATCCTTTAATTTACATGTAATATTTTCGATCGATATTCATCGTAGTGAAACCGCACCTCTTCGGAATTGCAGTCCTAGGTAGCGATAGGAATTTTAAATTCGATCTGAGTACGCAAATCCTTGCAAATTGTTCTCGCACAGGCCGGGGTTGCGACGACGACGGTCCGTCAACGTTTAACAAGCTGGCTCTAGACAGGCCTGCGAATGCGAAACTTTGTTAGCTGTCATTGAGTCTGTTCTCACCTTTACGTTATCGGCTCCTATAGAGACTTCTGTTCATCAACTGTTGAAAAAATAATAATAAAGTTGATAAAGCCATTAGCATACTATTCTCAGATGTTTATTCCCTAGCATATCTACATTTGCTAGTTTTCCTAAGAATTGCATTGGCTTTCAGCTATCGCAGATCTTAATTACTGTTAACACTATTATAAAATGTATTTAGTTTTATTTTTTTTAAATTCATGTCATTATTACACTACTGTTATGTGTCTTATTTATAATTAAAAGTCGAGTATAGATATTCAGTTCTTTAAAATTTATTCCATATATTATCTATACTAATATTATAAAGCTAAAGAGTTTGTTTGTTTGTTTGAACGCGTTGATCTCTGGAGCTCCTGGTTCGAATTGAAAAATTCTTTTTTTATTGAATAGCCCATTTATCGAGAAAGGCTTTAGGCTACATAACATCACGCTGCGACTAATAGGAACGAAGAAATAATGGAAAATGTGGAAAAAACGGGGAAAATTATTCATCTTTGAGGGCTTCCATTGCGTGCGCTGCGAAAACGGTTCTAGATACCAAAAACATATGTATGAAAGAATTATTCCTCTTAAAATGATCTAAGAAAAAGTCCGAGACAGTATATGCCTATCTTTTAATGTTAACTCACTAGAATCGTTTTTATGGTAATCAAATTTGGATATGTCGCGTTGCTGTTACCCCAGCTGAGGTGGTTGTTGGCAAAATTAAATATGATGCTCTATGATAAAATAACTATTCCACGCGGACGAAGTCGCTGGCACAGCTAGTCTATACTAATATTATAAAGAGGAAAGATTTGTTTGTTTGTTTGTTTGTTTGTAATGAATAGGCTCCGAAACTACTGGACCGATTTCAAAAATTCTTTTACCTTTGGAAACCTACATTATCCCCGAGTAACATAGGCTACTTTTTATCCCGGAAAAATCTACAGATCCCACAGGATGCGCAATAAAGGCTTCGCTCAGAAACTACTGCACAGATTTTCATGCGGTTTTCATCAATAGATAAAGTGATTCTTGAGCAAGGTTTTGCGTTATTTTTTATCTCGGATAAACGGATAGTCCCACGGGAAGCGCGATAAAACCTTCGCGCCATAAACCGACTTCCGCGCATATGTAGCCGTGGGCAAAAGCTATGACCCTTAACCCTCTATAGACCCAATCCCGAAATTCACGCAGGCGAAGCCGCGGGCAGAAAGCTAGTAGGTTATATAAAAAACCGAAAAACGTGGTTTTACGTGGTCGTCCGTTTTGCAAAGTGAATCGGAGAAAAAACAGTCGAAGAAAGCGTTTCTTACGAAGGCTGCCTTAACTATGAAAGATATATTTTTGAGTTCTAGAATGGAGCTTGAAAATGCCTACAAAAAAGTAAACGACAGCATATGTCTAACTTTTATGTTTAAGTTACAAAAAGTAGTTTTTTAATATTACAGTTAGAAATTAAAACATAACACTCTGTACTAAAAAAGGATTATTAATATTATGCCCAACGAAGTGGGCACGGGTCCGCTAGTTATTATTTATTTGTCGAACTCATTTTTAGCTTTGAAGTCTTTAAATTATTGTCATTTATAATAATAAATGAGAGTTTATTGAACCACATAAGATCGATGTCGAAGGCTGTTTACACATATATTGAGCATCACTTTTACTTTACCTATTTTCGCTGCAATGTTAAAATCCTTACATTGGTGTGTTCCGTTCTCGAAAGCTAAAACAGCCGTTATGCTTACTGGGTATTGTGATTGGACATTTTAAATGGTAAAAATTATTTGCAAGCGTTTTGTATCTGCAAAGCTACTTACAGTTGATTATTTGCAAGCTTTACTGTTATAAAAATAGGAGTTAATGTTGAAATTTTTTGGAAATACGATTTGCATTACAAGTTTGATCACACAAATTCCAATGCACAATAGTAGAATACGAATCACATGTAATTTATAAAATATAAGTAATCACATACCAATTTTTGATTATATTAAGAAAAAATATTATATAAAAAATAGTGTCTATAAATTTTGCCGCAGCGGGAATTTTGATCTCATTTGTTTTAAAATGCAATAAATAATGTTAAGGATTCTGAGCTCCGCGTGAATCCAGCGCATACGCGCCAAGAGCACGATAAAAATGATTAACGTTTGTCGCCCCGCTCTTTGTAATTGTAAAAAACACAAGAGGACTTAGAAGCTTATATCAAAAAATATAGATAAATACATACAATTGAAGTATATGCTATATTTATGTGTCTATTCAGCTTCAAGTTAATTATTTGAAAGTTAAATATAAGATTTGAAATGTTAACTTATGTTCAGACTTATTTTTTGTTCCTAAATGTTACGCTAATGGTTTTACATTCAGCTAACTTCGAATCAATCTTTGAACCATTTATCTAAAGAAAAGTGCTCATCTAAAGATTATTGAAGCTCTTAAAACATCATCCATTACATTTTCAAATTTATGATAATAACCTGCTTTAAAATATTAGCCCTTTTAATCTTATTATAAGAGCACGGTGTCATCAAAGCCTAAGAAAACAAATATCGACTATGCTGTTTCGACACGAGTGATCTACTATGTTTAGAATTAATCGATTAAATGTTCACTTTTGCTGTTACATTATCTGGAGTCATTCAATTTTAACCCGTATCCTCTAATGACTTAGATTGAGGTATTAAAATTTTGATGGTAAATTGCATTTGGGCATTTCATAATTCGATTTATTTAGAGATGTCCACACCTTTGGGTGGGCGCCGGCCTCCTGCTAACAACAGATTAAAACTCCAAAGGTATTGCGTGGGCAATAAACATTTGTTTATCGAACTCAAATTTTTGTTTCGACACTGTTTTCTCACTGATTGAGAGAATTAATTGGAAATTACAAAACTGGCCATTTGAAAGGAAATGTCTTGTCAGAATTATTTGATGTCACCTTAATATTTAACGCACTAATGCAACGAAGCATTGTTAAGTGAAATATAAATGAGGAACATGCGGTATTGTATAATCTGTGTAAATCTAGTTAACTATGACGGAAAAAGAGTTATCTGCCATTCTTATATGATTATCACTTTATATTTGGTTACTATTTAATAAATGATTAATTCATTTAATTTTAAAGTAATTAATCGTTTTTAATGATACAAGTTACACTAAATTAAATGTCTATTTAAATTGTTATGTAATCCTGAATTTTTATAAGTTAATTTGTATGTGATATTAATTTAATTATTTTTATTTATCCATTTATTTTATCGCTCATATATTCCTTTACTGAATAGTAGCACTTTTGGAACAGTAGTAACAATTTTAATTGTTTTAAGTATATTATTTCCTCAGGGATATCTCAAATGTTTATAGGAAGCCTATTAAATATTTTGATACATATTATAAACAGGCTGCTTGAATGTATATTTCATTTTGATTAACGCACCTCAAGCGCGCTGCTAGAGGCTCAGACGCTTGACTTGTGTACTGGAGAGGTGCAAGATGCGACCAGGGGCCTGACGGCGCCTGATATGTCGCACAGAGACCGGATCTCTGCACACCTGTAGAGATGTAGTGTCTCTGTGTACTTTATTAGAGGGTTGAGGAAGAAGCTCTTCTGTGCCTATTAAGGAATCAAGGTATTGTCAATATTCCTCGTTCAATGAACATGAGCTACTATTTTTAGGGTTGAATTACCTATGAGATTTTTACAGGTGTGTTACGATGTTGACCTTGACCGTAGAGACAAGCCGTAGGGCCTTTAAGGCCAAGGCTAAGACTGAGTTGAGTCGGTAGGTCACGCTGGTCAGATTGCTCTGGCCGGCGTGGAATCCGGCATATTCACCGCAACACTTGCCGTTGAGGTAATATCTTAGGCACTTTTCGTGCTTCTTGTGAGGATTCTCAGCCCCTCTCTCCTGAGGTGGAAAAATTCACAAACTGTTGACTTAAGGATAAGTAGTTACAGTCGGCTATGGTACATATGGTTCCTGTGAGATTCGCAGCAGATTTGCAACCCTTATAATCTTCTTATAATCTCTTCTTGTTTAGTAAAAAAAATTATGCACAAGTCTTCGAAGTTTCCTTTTTTAGATATTGTTTGATTAACTAATTACAAATAGTTTGATACATTCAGTGATGCAGTGATTTTCAACCAGAAATATTTACCCGACTATTACCGATAACTACCGATTACAGTTAATGACAACGAAAAACAATAAAGATCTCTTATTTAGATAACTAAATTTGAGTTGTTATTTTACTTTTTTTTAATTACTGTTAATATCGTTATATTTTCAACAAACCGTATTAATAACTGTACTAGTTTCTATTAATTTCTAATGTTATAGTGATAGCTTGATATAAGAAGAATGAAGAATAAATCAATTCAAGACAGCAGCTTTTTATATTATTAGCCGTACTCTTGTCCTTGCACAGAAATTCTGGACATTACATCTTGTATACTGAGAATCTTTCTTGTATGATGTGAAATTAGCTTACATTATATCTAAAAATTAGTTTTTTTTACTATTGGATTAAACAAAACTTTTACATTTTCATTATTCTAAAAAGAATTGGCCTGTGAAATAAGTACTCAACATCTAATAACAATGAAGTTAATCCTACATAAATTTAATAATATTTACTTTCTTATAATGTACACACTATGAACGCCGCTCCTAGAGCATCTTGATGCAAACTCAAAATAAAATATGACCTTGTCATGGGAGTGTTGATTTATAGGATAATGCAACATGCGCGTGCACTATCATTTTGAAATGTCGCCTATCTACCAAATTTATTGCTTACACATTACAAAGAGTGGTTCTGGAATGAAGTTTTTACGACGAAATGGCTAGTGTAATCGGCGTTTACAACAGTAGCAAGGCACGCCATTGTAGTTACGTTTATGGTAAAAACTTTACCGATCAACTGTATAATTCTGCTCATGCGAATGTTGGAACAATAAATATTTATAGATCCTCTTTTCCTTCTCCGGCAAATTGCGGTGTAATCGAGTCAATGTTTATAACTACAATGTTTATATCAACCGTCTTAAATCGCGAACAAGGGGATAAAGTGACTTACAAAGTACAGCGCTCCTTCGGCAGAATGTGCCTACCTGATTAAGGCCCAATTATGTTACAATAAATTGTTTTATTGACGTATTTTGTAATGCTCATAAAACATGTAAAGGAGCTGGAATCATTTCAGTTTACTGTCAACGGATTGCTGGAACGTCGGCGTAAAATTAATATTTCAAATGAAGACACTGACCGAGCAAGGACTGTGAATGTCCTGCTCCAGAACTGGAACTGGTTATTCTTTCATTAACATAGCGTAATCAGTATGCAGTAGCAATTTCAAAACACGGCGATGCTATCATACGGAGCAAACATGGTTACAACATTTTCTATCCAAATTTACGAGGTATATGATCACATAAAATTGTACGATAGAATCATTTATATTTGAAGCTTACTTTTTTAGTCACAAATAAGATTGAAAATTTAAAATAAAAGAAATAGGCATAATTAAATTACGAACCTGAAACAAGATTAACATATAAACAAAAATATATATATATATAAGTATGTATGTAGAAAGTTATGAAAAATTGGTCGTAATACTTACCTTATTGTTTCATGTAAGGTCAATAAAAATTAAATTGTTTTATTATACTTCGCATGCCAAACAAGACATAACACAGCGGAGCTCTTTTATATGTGTATTTAATTCAGTGTTTTGCCTTTGTATCATTGCCCGGTAGCGTGCTAACAACTCAGGAGTATTGATAGAACAGAGCTTTTTATTGGCTGCAGCTCAGGTATGAGTTAAGCTAAGTTATGTATATGTATTCTGTATTTGCAATATTAATATTTTTTCTCTTGCTATACATATCACCCTTATAAATATGCATTTAATACCTTCACATATTTAAATATGATTTCACTATCTCTCTCAGTTATGTTTCGTATAAGTGTATATTACGATTAATATATTCCTAAACGTATTGGCTATTACCTTGTAAAAATTCATAAATTCTAAGCAAAGTTTCATTACACAGTCGGTACTGTATTGTATGTATGTATAATAATGACACATGATTATCAACACATAGCTAACACTATATAATACTAACATCCGCTTAGAAAGGATTTTTAAAATTATATCCCTACGGAGATGTAAAGAAAGTTTACAGTTTGACTGGATGTTCGTTATTTTTATAAATTTGTAGTACGATAACACCTTATGAAAGGGTGATACAGGGATTATATGTATGAAAGGGTTAAAAGCATCATGCGAAAGCTTGTTAAAAATAAATGGTAAGTATTGAACGCATATAGTATATTCTACGATCAGAAAAATGTTATAAACATACTGAAATGTTGGGTAACTCATGTTTAAGTGTTTTCGATAACAGCCAACACAGTCAAACATTTTGGCAGTAATGACGAACTCTGTTTTTTATAACTTGTCATGAAAAGACTCATATTTTCATTCAATTCACGAACTATTTAATATAAATACGTAATAAGTCACCCCCCGTCGAACGCAGCGAGCATCGAAATTGTCATGTTTCTCTCGTAAGGCGGTGGTTTGTATATTTAACAAGCGCTTAAAAGGTCCTAAAAAATAAAATGCATTAGCTACTTACACTATAAAACATTATTCAAGAAATCCGTAATTACCTTAAGCTTTAACAATATCTATAGCTTATATATTATATCTATAATTTTATTTATTATTGCGCAACTACAGATACAGCATTATTCTGTTATATTGTTATTTTTTAATAAAACAACACGATATAATAGAATATGAGGGAGACTTTAATGTATAATTAAATATATATAATAATAAATGAACTCGGAGAACGCAATAATTTATTACTTCTGTAAGGTAACGATATTGATTTTTTATTTTAGTAATAGTTCTGACTATTATGTCACATTAATATGTCACTCACACATCATTAGATACATTAAAACTAATTATTAGTTTGTGGATAATTACACTACATTACAATCTTTTTAGATATTAAAAAATTGTATAGTCTATCTATCTATCTCAAAGCTTTTCTTAAATAAATAATAAAAATTGTTATATATAATTTATAATCGAGAAAAACACATTTATGATCAATATTTTTTATTTACCAATAATAAAGTAGACTGTAGTAATACTTTAGCTGTCAAATTATTATGATAAAATAAATTCGATATTCCATCTCTCCACGACCCGCCAATATTAACAACCGCTGCTCTACCCCTGTTGTGTTCGGCCTTTTACTTCAAAGTCGTTTTATGCGAGCGATGAATTCTGTATTGTCTTCAATAATGCAAAACGTCCAAGTTCCTTGTTTTCCGGTTTGGTAAACACCTCACATTAAAGTGTTGATACAAAACAAAAACCAAGCGATATTCAGTTGCATTTCAAATTAAGTCCGGTCACGCGAAATATATTTTTAATCAATGAAATGCAATCGTCGGCAGCGGCACCACATTTTCATACTTTGTAAAGTTTTATGTACATTAAAAGTTATATTTTTAACCATCCTCTTGTTAATATGGATTAAATGTGGTCCAATAAAATTATAGTCTGCGAAATAAAAGATATCGAGGTGAAGGCAGACATAATCACAATTTCATGTCTTTCTCACGTAATCATTACATAGTATATATACATCAAAGACGCTAGCCGCATCTGTCCATTCACTCAGATTATATAGGTATATAATATAATAAAAATAAAAAAGGTATATATATATATAGGTAACGAATTTTGATGCTGTATTCACATTATTTCAAAATTTTCTCACAAGGTTATGATTCTATGTTTGTAACCTCTACCCCCAACATATGATAAAATCCTGATTACATTTATTATATAAAAAACATATACTTGGCTATTAGTAATAGAGACAGTGGCTACAGCAATAGAGACAGAGTTATTATATGATCACATATATTATAGAATATATGCGATCATATATTCTATAATATACGATGGCTATAGAGCCCTCTTCAACGAACACGATATCCAACACAGCACTTTTTCCAATTTATAAGTTTAAAAAAAGTATTAGATTAATAATTTTAATGTAGAGTAACTCATAGATTTATATATACGAGTATAACTATCATTTACAGCTAGTTACTAATATATGTATTTATTTTGTAGCAGTTACGTTGAAAGCACAAAGGGTTGGTATTCGGGTTTACCTTGCTTCGTTGGAGGAAGGAGAGAACTGTGGCAGGTCCTCAGATTTGCAGACGTAGTCAGTGGCTTTGTATTCGTCGGACATCACTACCATGTCATGTCATGTATGTTATCACGGAACAGAATGCTACGGAGAAAAAGGGGAAGGGAAGTTAAAATAAATATAAATAAAAATTATCAAAGTATAGCCTACAATTTAATTCAAAATTAAACTACAATTAAATTTATTATTGATAAATCTTAAAAAGGCAAAAGGTGGATACCCGTTATGCTGCCGGACGGTTCGTTAGGCAGCAACAATAGTAGCAAGCTGGCAGGCATGCAGTAGTAGCAGCGGGCAGGCAGCGGTAATACTAGCTGGCAACGGTATCAATAGTCAAATGCAGTGACAGTAGCAGCAATAATAACAACAAGTTGATATTTAGTTGCATAAGCATAGCGTATTTAACTATAAATGCATCTAAAAGAGTGAACACTATATACTTGCAATCCTTTCGAGATATTCCAGTATTGCGTATAGAGACGTTACATTGTATAGCAGCACAGCGATTTAACTTGGGTTATTTAAAAACTTACACTGTGCATTAACTGTACTAACTACTTCTACTACTACTACGATTACTACTACATAATATATAACACGAAGGTGAGAGACTATACTAGGGTATTTCAGTTTTGGATATAATTTTAAGAGCTACATATGGAAATTCAAAATGGGTGTTGTGATTTTGCCATTTTTGTCATAAATTGGTATCCCATGTACCATTCCCATTCTTCTTGTTTATTTATATTATTTAATTCTATTAAAAAAGGAATAGTCCCTACAACGTTGAAACGTATACACAAGCTTTAATAAAATCATAAACCGCTCTAGTTTACACCTACAAGGTAAGTAGAAGAGATGCTACATACGAGTAAAAAACACAAGCTTTTAATGTGATATTACTTTTTAACGAATAAAAACCGTGTTACGATGTCCTTTAACAAGCATTGGTTAATTCGGAGCGAACGAATGGAATGTGTTATTATGAAGTTGTAACATTCGGTTAATGAACAAAATGTGTAAATCGATCGAATACAGCCTTCACGTTCGTAAAGGTTGATAAACAGCAATAGCCCCAGTTTCCTCCTCGATTTGAGACGATTGGGTTTGCTCGTACTGTAATGGAATAATATTACAATATACTTTTTCCGAAAAAAGTTTTGTATGTTAAAACTGTAATAAGATTAATTTTATTTTCTGACTTAAATATTTATATAGAAATCTGCTAATAAGTATATAGGTGTGAATTTTGTATATTTTATAAGTTTTCGGTAAAATAGGATGGTGGCCGCCCCTTTGACTATTGAATCTAAAGAAAAGGGAATAAGACAACGACCAATAAAGAATATTCACATGAAGCGATGTGGGACTAAAACATGATCAGACACTGTTATTAAAAATGGTGTAAACTCAAAAGAATATCAGAAATTATTGATATTTGAAGGACATTTCCTTCAAAGATTGCAACATGTAAAGTGACCTTATCGAGAACAATGGCGATTTTCGTTCCCATAGAACCATGAGCTTTCATTAGTTAGATGAGATGCTTAAAAAAAGCAACAGCTCAGTTGGGTCTGGCACGGGTAATGGATGGAGAAATATCCTAAGATAATAATGAACAGAAAGTCGCACTAGAAAAAGTTACATTGACTAGATCGAGGAAGACCTTATGAACTATAGAACGCATGAAAGTTGTAGAAAGAAAGAGTAGCGTAAATATGTGGGGGAGACTAGGATTCGCAAAGGGTTATAGCACCACAGAAGTAAGTTAGTAGTTAAATACTGTGTAAAACTCACAAAGAAATGTGTTTTATTTAAAGTAACCATTACTGTAATTAACATTGTTTACTTCAAAGATACCTGGTAGAGAACTAGAAGAATAGCGACAAAACTTTGATTCAAACACATTTTCTGTTATTTTGATATTTCTCTCTGTATTTGCCAGAATTTAGAACACTTCATACAAAGTAAGTATTTTTTAATAATATTTATTTAATATAAGCTGTTCATGTATTACAATAATGTAAAAATACTTTGACTAGGTTACATCTAAGTATCAAGCGAATAAACTTTTACAGACATAAACGCGTCATGCTTAATCACATCAAATCTTAATGATTCACACTTGAATAAAAGTGATGACTAAGTAACATATGCATTTTAAGCACAATATTTGCTTATAGTAACTAAGCAATTAATAAACTATACATTCCAAAAAAAAAATGAAATTAATAATCTCCTCGCTCTCGTCTTTACATAGCATAAGTTTTGAATATTGTTATATAGAATATGTTGTCACTAAAATACATTAAATCTTCATTTTTAAATTTTTGATAGAGACGTATGTGAGCTATGTTGATGAGGATGACTGGTGTGGGTAAATGTATATTCAAACATACGATAACACGGAGATAATATAAATAAAATAAAATAAATAATGTTCAGTGTAAAAATAAACAAAGTAAAAACATACCAAGATGCCACATCGCACGATTAGCAAGATAGAGAGGTCAATAATATTAATTAAGCTGAAACACTCCCCGTGGAACTCCAAACAAGAGCGAATCATTCCACATGTTATTCTAATTAGTTGGTACAGTCCCAATTAGTACCGTTCGGTATCGGATGTGCTCGCTCCGCCCGGTGGTTAACATAAAACTGCACAGATAAAATTTAAGTCGGTCTTAATGAAGCTGGGGGTTGTTTTATTAACTCCGTTAATAATAAATTTTCGGCTTTCCGTTTGTGCAATCTGGCTCGCTGAAAGCGTCTATAAGCGATTTCGAGATATTGTAGGTACGAGGCGAACAAACAAAAAATCAATCAGATTAAATGTACTCGCTGATAAAATAACAAAGCCAATGCCGTATATGTGCACCAAAAGTACCGTTATATAGGTACAAACTATTTACCTCTTATATCGATATATATTTAGCCTCTTATATCGATATATTTTTAAGTTGAATTCTCATAATGTTGAAAATCTCTTACGCCCGACCTCAGATCATTGAGTTCTTTATATGTTGAATTTAATACATTACAAACTTCAACACTTCTGAGAAAATCCATTTCATCCCTTCAGAGATGTAATTTCAATTCTAATAAATCCCTTCTCATCCCTTTAAGTGTTAAATTTTCTAAAATCCTGTCTATGGGATGCTAATGTCATACTAATGCGTGACAAACTTCAGGTCAATCTGTTTAGTATTTTAGCTATGTAACTGTGTTAGTCGGTAATAGTTGTCTTATAAAAAATATAGAATTATTGATAATTTATGCATGATAATATTATTTTTTAACTAGCCTAAATCTGACTAGCTTAAAAAAGAATTTAGAATGTCAACTTCATATCTATTAAAAAAAATTCAAAATAAAAGCACAAGGATACGATACATGAATATCGATAATGACCACTTATTTAATGTTAATACAAAGGAGATCGCATTTTGTCTCACTTGATACAGATCTGGCGGCGGACATGCAATAATAATCCTAATGATACGTTAAAGAAAAGGTGTTAAAACTTTTATTGGAATCGTCCAAAATTAATAGCTTTTTAACAAGCCGATGCTCAATTTAGGTGTGAACCAAACGCCTTTTTTATAATAGCAGTAAAATGATGATAGAAATAAGGATTATATTCTAGATTAAAACAAAACATTTTTTGCGTCGATCCAAAAAGAATTTAGGTAATTATATATTGTATTTGTTACTTTGAAGCAACATTTTTTGCAAAAAGCTTCCGATGTATAAGAATTTAATAGCTCTTGTATCAAAAATACAGCAGTACTTAAGACATTAGCATAATAATATATCATACGGCGTTTTTAACGGTGCTGATAATATTACAAGACAATGATTACTTAACGAGAAAGTGGAGGTAATACGCATCATCCGCCAACAGCTGAAGTGCTCAGTGTTTTACCATCAGCAATTAAATTTGCCCCGATTTTTTGAGGATCGCACCCATCGTGCATGTTAATTATGATACTATAATCAAGCTCTTTCTGAATAATAAGACGTTGTTTAAATAAAAATCAATCTCTTTCAGAATAATAAGACGCTATAAGAACTTAGGTGAATACTTATCAGTCACTCCAGATCAATTTGTCAATTTGTGCCAAAATCAGAATTAAATAACTTTTTGCACTAGCGCCGCTTATGCCACCGGGACTCGCAGGCACCGTTGGGCCCCGCCCCAAACGGTTTATACCAATGTCGATAATTTCAGACTAGAGTCCGAAACAAACGCCGTCAAGAAATGAATTGTGAGGTTATCGATTTATTATTGAAATCATGCTGTCGCACACGAGCTTCCTGTTCTCAAAATTGCATATAAAATTGGCGAACGCTCGTGCCGACCACACCATGTTGTTAATGATGCAGAAAAAAGTGAACATGGCTTTACTTTTCAATTATAAGTCAAGATTGACGTATGGAAGGCAATTTATCTTGTACCTTTACGTTTGAGTTTTATCGTTACTACATTGTTTCATATTAGCTTAGAACAGGTGGAAAAGTTTTCATTTTCTTCTCATTACATAAAACTTCAAAACTCCCCTTTAACGTATAAAGAATCCGATCATTTAAAATAGTAACAGTTTTATTTATTAAAATATATTAGAGAAGCTTCAGAGAGTTTCAAAAATTGGAGTTTTTATCATATTGATAAATTTCATACTCAGACTTTGATTAGCGGCGAGATTCTTTGACAATTTCGGAGTGTGCTTCCCACGTGCCGGACAGTGCGTACGCGCAGATGTATCAGTACACCTGCCCTTATGATCATATGTCTCTTTCACACCTCACCATCATAATATATTCTTCTCCGTCGTTATGATACACACTTTTAATTCCAGCAAAGTATTAGTAAGGATCAGAACTACTGCATTTTCATTATGTGACCTGTTTCTTAATGATATATTCTAAAATAGTTCGTAGTACTCATTAGTATTCGAGGCGCAAGTAATCCCACCCTGGAGACTATAGCCATATTAATGCTGCAGCCTTCAACATGTTTGGCAACTTGTTCTTTACCATGACTGCATAGTTTATGTATATAGGTAACTTATTTATAATACTGGATGGCTCAGAAGTCAACGCGCCACAGCGTCGAGTAGCTGCCACAAAAACCTGGTATATATCTGAATGCGAGGCTGGAGGTGTGCGAACAAGTGTTACGGTTTTGTTTGAGGGTTTTTCACGCGTTAACTTGTAGTTTTGCTAGTATAAATATTACAAATTGGTTCTTTGTGTAAATGTCATTTTATAAATTTACATACTCGCAAATATTTGTGTCGTGCTTTGCAGCTTTATTAAGCTTAACATATCTTAGCAAATTTGCCTACACAAAAATCAAAAAAATTCTTTTCAGATTATGTGTTAACATTTGACATTTTATATTTCAATAATATGTAGTAATAGCTGTTAGTCCTTCCTGTTTTAGATTTTATTCGATAACGGGATTTTGTTTCGTTTACTTTTTTTTTGGGTTATTTCCCGAGGTTGTCTATGTAGTGTTGTTTAGATCTTTATAGAGTTACTCTTATAATCGCATAGCATTTATGGCAATGCATGACTTTATTTGTAATAATAAATATAATAATAAACTTAATATTAACACATGAGCTAAAGAAGCGACGAACCTAAAAAAGCCATTACCTCAAATGTACAAAAATTCTCATCACTTGAATGCGAATCGAATCTTAATAAAACGATGGGAGGCTTTAATTTGACCTTGATTAATGATATCTGTATTGACAAAAGCGCAGCACGACAGACGTCTTGCTGGGCGCATTAGCCACAGAATGATCGGAACGGGGGCACTGCGGTGATGTGATATGTCATTCTTGTGTGATATGAGATTGAGCATTTTTTGACTACTCGATGAGGTGTTGATGCCAACAGATAATGGTAGAAAATTATCTTGAGTTAACTTTTGTGTTATTTTTTAGCAATCATTCTTAAATCGAAGAGTTTGTAGAGGAAATACTTGGTAGTTTATAGAATAAAACTAAATGAAACGTATGTATTTATTTATATAGTAATTATCTTCAGTAAGTAAGTAAGTAGCTTAAGCATTTATCTTTTCACTAGCGGACTGCTTAATTTTAAGATTTGAAATCTTTTCGAGATATTGTCTTAATTTTCATGAAGTTTGCTAAATATTAACCATTTATTATATTTTCACATTCTAACTTTTTAGATCACCAGAAACATTATAAAACTCCCCTACTTACAGCTTAAAAAATGTCAATTGTACACGCAGATAATGATCCCCTAAAAACAAGTAGGTAATGTCAATGCATGATAATGTAGGCATGAGCAGCCCCATTGAAAAATATCATCTATCATAGGAGACTGCAATTTAGGCTACTATTTAATTAGATTTTATAGATAAATTTTTATCTGCTTTAATGTATATAATATAATAATTTTTGAATTTTGCATTTCTCTGCAGAAAGACTTCGTGGAAATTATCAAGCTTTATTTAAATATTATTCTATTACCAAATACACGAAATCTACATGTTTAATTGGCTCACCCTTCATTAGTCGAGCTTCTGCCTCCTCTATTAGATCCACATATTTTTTTCTCCTAGCCTGTTATTATTTCAAGCCTTATAGCATGAAAATTCTTTAATTAAACACAAACGTGGTTCTTTTCATTCGGGTTATCATCTTTTTTATAAAAGTATATTGCCGCTCGTCAATTTAATAACTTATTTTGGAAGCTTTTTATGTCCAATAATCGACTTTGAAGAATAGGCGATACACTACCATATTTATTTATTAATAGATGTTCTTTTATTGCTTTATTTAAATTTTACAATGAAATTCTCTCTCTCCATCGATAAAGAAATTTAGTGCTAATGAAATCGTGAAAAATTTAAATAATGTAGTCTTGTTCCATTAAACAATTTTGCTGATTTCTTCGTGAAGAGTACTGAAACCTTAAACAAAGGAGGTTCTTTTGAATTTGTGTAATGGAATGAACAAATTAAAAGTTATTTAGAAATAAGTTATCAATAGGTACACTATGTCCAAAACAAGATATTGAATAACTAAATTTTGGGTTAAAATGTGAAAATAATGAACGTTAATATAATAATTTGACATTTTATGGTTTGCACACATAGTAAATGTAATTGCAATCAGACAATACAGCAAGTAAAAACATTACAACTAAAAATATTTTTGTAATTACACTAGGTGCCGAACGATAAATAATATTTAAATCATAATTAAATAATGATATAAAAGAATAAAACACTTTATGTAGTTTTTGGAAAAAATACATATCATATTATTATTACTTTAAACTACGCTCCTATCTACATTTCGATTTTGCATTTGATACTACACCTCATAGGAGTATTTTTATTTATAACGCCAGATGTCAGTTCTACTTACGCACATTAAAAGGGCGGGTTCTAACTTATGATTATTGAATGTTTACTTTTATTGATCGTAAAAAGGAAGTTTAACGTACGCAAATTAAAAAGAAGGAAAATAAAATATTATTACAAACAATCTCTGGACATCACCTGTATAATTGTATGTTTACTTGCTGTCCATTTATTTTCTTTTTTTTTATTTTCTGTGGTACATTCATAACTTTAAGAACTGTTAAGATTAACTTAAAAACAGTAGTAATATTTAGACGATAATAAACATAAACACCTTCATGACATTCACATAGATGTAATTAATTATAAGCAGCGTTATTTGAAACTATTCATTTCGCTCTATATCAAAATTTATACTTAAATAAGATTGGTTGATTTAGTAATTCTATTGTCTACATGATCGACCACCATCTCTGCAATAGACTACCCACGAGCTACAACAGATAATAAAAATTACAAAAAAAAAACCAAAGACAACGAATATAGGACCTTATCGCAATTGAAATGGAATGTAAATTTCGTGCAACGCTCAGCGTTAGTGGTGATCTGAATATTCGCTGAGACGTTACAATTTAATTAAGGGCGGAATTCTAATCAATGCTTCCTTCACTAGTCTTTCTTAAACCACTTGCTATTCACGAGCGATTAAGCAACGCATTGGCACATTCGGCGACAAAACTTTAGTTGGAGGAACGTTTAGAATCTGTTCCGTTAACCGGAAAATCGGCGATGACAACGAGCTGTTAGATTTTTTGACTCAAGGAAAAAATAATAGGTCTAGTTTCTTCGAGAATTCCTCGTCTCATTTCTTCTTAACTTAAATATATAAATGAGTGAAGTTTATCACCAGTAAGATCTCACGAGCCACCGGGTATGTGATGTCTTAATAATGACAGGAGGTTAAATATCGTGGGATTCATCTCGAAACACAGACAGACCGAACTGTGTGACAAAGGAATATGGGCCTGAGTATTTTGTCACTGTTAAACTGATGTAATCAGTTTCATCCATAAGAAATAAACCATAAAAAATATCTGAGTAGTACATTATTTGTATTCTATTAATAGCATTTGGTTATCATATTATGGATTTTTTATATACCAAAATATAATTTAAATTGCATCACTTACAATATACAAACTTTTTTAAAAGCCGTTTTTACAGAAGAGCTATTGGATTATAAACACATAAAGAAATATTGTGTGAATAAATTATTACGCTATGTAATTAAAATGAGTTATTATATGAGAATATTTAAACAGGTTCTTCATAAAAGCAAAGTAAACAACTTTCACTGTAGAACCAAAACTGAAATCACAAAAAAAATTGTGCTGTTTTAAACAGTGGTACCGGATGTATTGTCCTAATCTTTAGGAATGACTAATAAAAAGGGAAGTTTGAAAGTAGTACAAGTGACATAAAATGGAGGGATGACAGGCATTGAAAAGACTTATAAATATGAATGAGAAAGTTGGAAAAATGTCTAATAAAGTATGGATGTAATGCCTGAAGAAAGATATGTGGTTAATATCAATTTAGAAGAGATTAGGTAAAGAGAAATGGAAGAATGAAACATATTGCTATAACACTGCCTAAGAGAGGAATTAGAACAGAATTATGATGGTATTTAAGATTCATGGATTCTTTGATAAATTGACAGTGAAATAGTACTAAGTAGGTATTACTTATTTACTACATAGGTATTACATATTTACATACATTGCACTATTTATATTACAGATAATTTTCATATATTAAATAGTTATATAATAAAAATCTCAAGTTTTTCAATACGAATTGTCGGTGTGGAGTGACCCTAAAATTTTCATATATTAAATAATTATATAATAAAAATCTCAAATTTTTCAATACGAATTGTCGGTGTGGAGTGACCCTAAAAACACGATTGTTTTAACGATTAATAACGTGTTATCTCTAATTTACTCAATAATGTATTAGTTTCTGAAATGCCACACGCAAGTACGACTTAATAGGGTTGAAAAACGACACAGAGCCGCTGAAACGTGTAATTTGAAATATTCCAAATAAGACATTGGATCAATTGGTCGACCGCAAGGGTTTGTTTTTATATGATGGTAACTTGATTGAATGTTATTTGTTTTGTATGGTTCAATCATGTTATTATTTTTAATTGGGCGTGATATTACATAACATCTGCTTGTTTTGATATTCTATGATAGTGACAAATGCAGATAATTGTAACTGTTTTTATACTCTGTTATTTTTTGTTGTATTAATCCTGTGGAGAAGTTATAGGGTGGATGACAGGCTCTTAAGACAAGAACAAAATTAAAATATCCTAATCCCTTTTTCGATATGTAAATAAATTATTACAGAAGTGTTAAGATTTAGCTAAGACTTAGCTTAGACCTCGTGCTCCCCAACATCCAACAGAACTTTCAATTCTACACCAAACTGGAACTGGAAGCGGCGGCGTACACCCACAAGATCCATCCAAACTTAGAGTATAGGCACCGTAAGCCTAAGTATGCCTTTTCAGGTCCTCTAAAGCCTAGAAGTCATTGGCATCAGTACCAGCGCCGCCGACCACATACCCTAGTATCCTCTATACAATACTCAAATATTTCCTGCTATGTACTCAGGTGTCAATCGCTTTGTGTATAAACTATAAATAAAAATGCTTAGACTAAATTTTTAAGACGTATGTAATCTTCTGTAATAAATAATTTTATTGTTCTTGTACCGGATTTTATCTTTTTATCTTTCTTGTGAACTCACATTTGTCTAATAACAACATAAGTGTTATAAAGTTCTATATTTTTCTGCTATATAATTGTAATAAGTATTATCGTATCATATTAATAATAGGGGAAAAAATGATGCTATCTGTGTCCATTTAATTTTATATTTTTTTGACGTCAATGAATGGATAATATTTATATTTAATTTAAATTTATATTTATATTCATATTCATATTTATGTTTATAATTATAAACATAAATAGGCATATAAATAGGCATAATGTTGAATAAAAAATTACGTGATTTAAAATTTCGAAAAAATCTTAGAACATTGGTAAGCATTGTTTCTAATATATTAAATGTGACTTGAATTTAACTAGAAACGTAATGATTACTAGTAACAATAATTTTCTCGTAAAAGCGTAAAGTGAATCCCTCAGTTACAAATTTATTTTTGTGTGACGTCCTTACATTCAATTCTAAAATCTTCTACTAAGTTTTGGATTCAAAATATTGCACTTATCTCAGAATACTATATTGCGCTTTTATAAGTAAGTTACTATGCAAAGATAATAAGTTTTTAACGTAATGAACGTTAATAATATAAGAAGAAAATAAACGAAAGCACTAACGCTACCCTTTCCAAAGTGTTCAATCATTAAGCATAACAGGTCTTAAAATGAGTAGTAAACTAAAATGTTTCATGAATTTATCAGTGTACGTAAATAACTGGAAATGGCTTTAATCCCGCAAGCAAATGCACCGCTGTGTCGCCGGTGTCACATCCATTGCATATATTTTTATGTCCCGCCACCCACGAGCGGGAGCGTTGAATGAAATATCAATTAGATCACTTTTTGGGTAGCAAAAAATATTATCTTTATTTCTCAATTTCACTAAGTGAGTTCGTGGCGTATGTCATTTGGTGTTTTTGTTGCGGTGTGTTCGGTTTGGGCGGTAAGGTAATGAGGTATGGGGGTATTTATTGTAACGCTGTGATTTTAAGGCACAGTTGTTCGTAAGCCTTGTTATTATATTTATTGACTGACATCTCATTAAAATCAGTCTTAATATTATCGAGTTTTTTTTTTCTTAATCAAGTATCTCCTCTTTATAATATTGCGTAGATGAACATTTCAAGAATTGTTCTTAATGTTGACATCAATCTGTGAGGGTTCTTTCGTTGCACGTCAGTGTACATGGGTCAAGTTTCCCCTAATATGTCCAATTCTTGCCAAGTTAGTTATCGGGTGGAATGTACTTTATGCAATATTATTATTAGATTATAATGATAAACATCTATAACAAATGTTTTATAATAATTATTCCAAAATAATTAAAATGTATATACTTTTAGGAGAATAAGCATATATGGCGGTCGAATCGCGAGAGCGCACCCCGCCATGTCCTCCGTATGGGCCCAGAGAACTCGGGGGGTTTTAGTGGATAGGCAGGTCCTCTTGACCGGAGAGCCCCACACACGGCGGCGCCTTGCCAGCGCGGTGTCATGGTGCATAAGGTCGCATTTCCCCCCTCAAAAAAAAAAGGAGCATAAGCATATAGGAGAATAAGGAGATCGGTTAAAAGGCATAATGGATTTGCAATTAATTATCAACATTTATTCAAAATTTCCGTATCCGCCTCTTAAAAATTTGCTACGGATGGGTGAAATATATCTGAAATAAAATATACATGAGTGATAGGATAGACACCTTACCGGTAGAGTGTCTTTTATCTGATGTATATTTGTTGCTCTAAAGAGTAGAGATTGGGAATCCTCAAGGATACCATCGCAGCCAAGTGCCACGATGATTCTGTCAGACTCCAAATTGAAGAAAGCGAATCGACTGGCAAAACCTACCGACTGAACTAACCCTGATCATAAAGGCCTTACGCCAGAAATGGAACCTCGTGGATGATGTAACAGCCAGATAAAGGAATATATCAGAAATCATATCTCCTGGACTCTACAGTGTCCATTCATATGAATAGAAATTCATAGAATAAAGTGTTACATACATAGATACACTCACGCCTTTTTCCCATGGGGGTAGGCAGAGATTACGTCTTTCCACTTGCTACGGTCTTTACATATCTCTTTCGCTTCATCTACTTTCATAACATTCCTCATACATGCTCGACGATTGCGGGTACTTCCGACCTGGCCTTTTTTGAGGACACTTTCGATTTGTTCGAAATATGTTCGCCTAGGTCTTCCTCGTCCCGTATCTCCACTCACTCCAGCTTCATAAATCATTTTGGTCAGTCTACTTTCATCCATCCGTTCCACATGCCCAAACCACCCAAGCATCCCTTTCTCTATTCTTGTCACGATATCCTCTTTCAAACCACATTTCTTTCTAATCACTTCATTATACAATCTGTCACTCAGTTTTACTCCTGCCATACTCCGCAAAGCTCTCATTTCTACTGCATTTATTCTGCTTTCATGTCGTTTCTCCCATACCCAACTTTCACTTCCGTACATTAATGTTACCCAGGTTTAACTTATTTATATATTTATAGTAAATAATAAGCAACCAAAACAATATAAATTGTAATAAATAAATATAAATAAACAAAGTATTCCCCTTAATAAATATTACACAAGTACTTTACTCAGCGACAATGTGAGTGCATACGTGTAAACAACGGACCTCGGTAACGCGTGTTTTTGCACATTGATTTATTGTTTCATTTTACAAAAGTGTTTTTTTTTTACTTATGCCACACACAGCCATTGTGACGTCAACATGCATGCACATTAACTACAAAGGCACGAAATCTTAAAAGATTTTCCCCCGACTGTATGTTAAAATTAGTAAGTTTCACTATAAACAAATAATCCACTACCCTCTGTTACTTCAGAGTTCCAAAGATTTACTTTACTTTGCTTTACTACGCTTAATAAATTGGTCGGTATATTTTTATACACGGATGTACCGTTCTCGGTTCACAGAGGACCACAACTTCACAACTACTATCGCCTATACAATGGTACAATGGTAGCTCCATTCTAAGTTAAGCAAATTTAATTTAAATAAAAATGCGGGTAAAATATTACGGAAAAGTTGCCTATTGATTATTAAAAAAAATGGTTATTATATACGATATTATTTTAATGTCTGACCACACTTAACTATATAATTGCATCAAAATTTTATTGTTTCTTCGCGATAGGTGGTCATTATGTCATCACTTAATTTTATTGGCGATTCGCACGTGAAATCAATAAACGTGCGTCTCTATACATGACCACCTAAATTTAATAACGTTTAAGATACGGTTCATTAGCGGAATGGGGGTAATAAGATACGTTTATTATTTTAAAAAACTCGTGCAAAGAAGTGCCACCGCCACCGTGATATTGAGCCATAAACGGGAGGGTTTTACGTCTCCCGATAAAATTATTAAAAGGACTGCAATGTCCGTACTTCGATACCCACCTTCTGTAATTGGTCTTATTTGAATTTCAACAAGCAGTTTTTTTGTATGGATACCATGAATATCTTGTACATGAATAAATTCTGCTTGTTTATTAAGTGAAAGAACTTTTATACATTAATAAATTTGCATTAGTTGTTTTCATTTCTGCTTCTAAATTTTTCTCATTCAATCTGTTAGCATTATTAGCTGATAATAGCGTAAAGAGATCACTTGTGATCTTATTACAGTGAAACCTATTGCGATATTAAACTCAATGATGTTAAGATTTTATAACCCTAAATTGGTTTGTCTATTATCGTTTCTATTAAGATCATCATAGGGATAGCGAACATATCTTCATTAGGTTATGAGTCGCTCCTAAGGCGGTAATAAGGGCATAATAATATATTATCATAAATTGGTACCAATTATCACGGCTACTTTAAAAGATATTTCTTAAGCGTTTTAAAAATCCTAGGCCTTATCGATTTTTTAATGAGAATAATTTTATAGCAACTTATCGGCAAAAACATCATTTTGTTTATGAAGCTTTACGTAATATATCTCGTTAGGTTCGCGAGAAAAGCGTAATTGCTCTTAATATAACACAATAGTATTAAAATTAGAAATATCTTTTGTAGTTAATGTTTAAAATTTATAGATAAAAGTTATACTTCTCTACAGTAATAACAACATTCAAAATATGTATCTATTTATTCAAAAAGTGAAGTATGAAACTGTATCTATACTACGCAAACGATTTAGTTGAATTCGTTAGTTTAGTTTGTGTTTGTAGTTTGTAAAAGTTTGCTTTTGATATAGTCATTTCCAAATGATTTTGATATCATAAATATTTTCATGCTGATCTTTAGAAAGTAACAACATAGGAGAATATTACTTGCATATTTTTGGAACCCACCCACCCCTAATATCTAATATATTTGACTCAGAATACCATAAGTATATTTTTGCACTTACTTTCTTGACGATGTATTGATATGACCGCATATTATTTTGAAAAGATTAATCTAACTAAAATGTAAACTTGTAATGAAATCAAACTAATGACCTGCTAATTTGCTCAGTTATTAATTTTCCATTTGACACTCATATTAATTTGAGCGATTATGAAATCACGGCCATTATCTACTCTTTCTTTCGAATCCATAAATGCTATTATTCCCATCGAATTCTATTTCCTATATTTCCCATTCGAGAAATTGCATTTAGCAATAATACTATTTCGGTATTTTTTTATTGTTTATGTCGAATTTTGAATATGTGCAAAATAAATTATAATTAAATTAGCTACAACTAATATCTTATTTAATGAAGAATGCAATATAATATGAAATCAAACCTAACTCTCACGCTTATAACAAAGCAAATGAAACGTTGTCTTAAATTCTTGTGCTCTATTAACATTCCTGCAATAAAACTGTAATTAATACGGAATGAATTAACTTACTACGTATTTGGTACGTCGACAATATTTTCAATTCCTTAAAGCGCTATAATCACTAATTTAACTGTCTGCTCATTACAAAAACTAGAACATTAGCGGTTAATATTGTAATTCCCCACGCTGAGCTAACGCCCCGCTGGTACGCTGAGCTCATGTGGCGTTGGTTGAACTGGCAAAACGCTTTTTACCTTACCACCCTTGATTGTAAGCTAAGGGAAATGCGTTATTTATTCATCACTTCTAGATGGGCACCCCGCCGCGAAATCATTTTAATTAGCCGACATATCATCAATCCGATATTGTTATGATTCATCAACTCCTTTTTTCTAATGACCTCCCGTTGAATATTTTTGAATTTACTCGAAACCTTACAATCATACTCATTTTTTTATTTGCGATTTCTTTTAGCACAATACCTTTTTATTTGCCCTATCAATATGGATAAGAGGCAATTCTCTTGAGCGAAATGATATCTTCATCAAAGTTTCTAATACAAAAACGAAGTATGAGAAAATCACGAGAACTAAGCAACTGAATATATTTATAGCGTCATAAAACCTTAGAATAGTAATTAATTTTATGGTTAGCTCGCTGGATCAAAACTGATTTCATTTAAATGAGCTCCCACGTAGAAAAATTACATGCAGTGAACATTCATCTTATTCGCTTATCACAGTTTCATTAAACTGTCGATTAAAATTCTTGTCAGTCGGTAAATTAAAAAGTATAATCGCATCAATTTTATCAGTTGTTTAAATTAATTAATTTGAATTGAATCTTTTTAAAATAAAAATAAACTGCCGCAAGGAAATTATCCAACAGATCTCGTTGTATATTTTCATAAGGTTATTTTATTGTGTCATTTATATACAAGCTGTAGTTTACAAAACTTAATTATCAGAGCCAAGAGGCATCTAACACTGGATACAGGCCGCTTCCAAGGCTCTCGATAGAACAATGTGAAAATTATCAGATCATAAATGCCACTAAAATGCAAAATTCTGCATGAAAAAAATTGCAACAATTACCGAGACAGTATTTTTCAAATTTAAATATTGTGATTGATCGCAAATTGTGACATTCAAGATTATTTTGAAATTGCTCTGTAGGATTAAAATGACATGCAAAAATAAATAGTTGCTATATGGTTTGAATTAAAAAGTTATAAAATTATAGTATGAATGACAACAGGCATTTATATAAGTAAAGTGTGTGTATATTGTACGTAATCATCTCTTTTTTCAAATATTAAAATTTAGCACATGTTTTTATTTGCACTTTTTAATTATTCACTTCATAATATGAAATTGTTTTAAAACAACCAGACCCAGTGAATTTTGATCCGCTTAGCAGTCAATAAATAGACGTGATCTGTCAATTGTGTTATTTTCATCATATTATTTCCTGTTCTTTTTAATATTTGAATAATTATCATGCTATTCTTCAGCCGTTCTGGAACTCTTCAGCTATTAGATATCATATACAAAATTATCTATTGAGTTTGCAAACTATTATAGAAAGAGTCGTAAAAAACAAATATTTAAGATACTGTCTTCATTTTCTTTGTTTATAATTTGACCTGGTCCAAAATCGGTGGTCGTATTAGTTGGCAATAACTTTTTGGCGCATGGGATCACGTCTGCCATTGTCAAACACAGGTTCATTGTCCAAACAACCACTGTTCATTCCTACGTAGCGACGTTAATGTATCCCTTGTCAATCTTCAATTGCTCTAATTAATTGCTAATTACATTATGTCTTTTAGTAATTAACTTTTTCAATGTCAATGAACTGATCAAAGTTATTGTATCATTTCTTTGTTTAACTTTTATCGCCAAATAAAAACAAATCGGTTAGTAAAGTAATAAGAAACTAAAAAATAACATTTTACAACATTTATTTATAGCAACATTTGCTAGAAAATCTAATCAACTATTTTGTTTATTATTTTAATCTAAGTATTTCCGCGATAACATAAATAATTGTATTTTTTAATATTTTTTTGGTTTTAGAGTTTCTACACATTGCGTACATTCTGTTAATTAGGATATAAAAGTATTCACAAATATAAAAAAGAAATATGTTTCAAATAGTTATATTAAAAAAAGTGTTTAGATAAATAAAAGAAATCCAAATAAGGAAATGGTTTACGTTTTTCTAGAAAGAAATATGTAAAGTTGTCAGCTGAATGTTTTTATAGAGCTATTAACAGTGAGTAAAACCTAACTTTGCTTTATAACATAAAGCGGTTCAATTTTCGATGGCGTCGGAGCTGTCGTGTGTGACTTAGCCGAATCGGTCCAAGCGTATCCACGTATCGAGCTTTGCGAATTCAAGCTTAATTCTCGTCCAAGTTAAAAAAGTAAAATTCTATACGTATTTATTGTATTGTAATGTAACATTTTCTATATTAGGAATGTTACATTTAATAAGAAAAATCCTATAATGTTTTATTGTTTTAAATAAGTATTACTGAATTAGTAAAATAAACGAATATATTTATTTTGACTTACAGTTGTGAGTTGTTAACTTACTGTTATGACTAACAGAATTACTGTAGTGACTCAATTATATAATACACACATTCATAAATAGTTGAAGGAAATTAGCCTAGTATGATGTACGAACTACGCAGTTTGTGCTGCTACATACAGGGCTGTCATATAGATATATAGATTCAAATTTAACTGCTCATTTTGTTTAACAAACAGCTATTAATTAACAATAACACCAAATTAAATCAAATCAAAATCTCATTAAAATTGACATCGCTTAACGTTAAGGTGGCCAAAAGCCTCTAAACTTTTTTGATACATAGTTGTCATAATGGCGACGACTACTCGGAAACAGCCTCCATTCATGCGCGCAGACTTATTTTTATTCATGTCGCAGCCGCGTCGTCAAAGAATAAGCTAGACGTCTCACCGCACCGTGACTTTTACTTTCGAATGAAAAAATGGTCGGTCACGTAGTAATAATTTCCCGCTCATTACGTCGAACGTGTTATAATCTGTGCCGAGTGGCGCCAGAACTTTATTGTTTTCGGCGCTTAGTGGCACTATTTAAAATTTTATTGGCGTTGATACGTGTTTAGATTGGTAACAACTGTTTTTTAGATTTAAAATTATAGTTTAAACTAAACTGCTAGTCATTTATATTGCAAGATTTCTTTTACATACTTACTATTTTGGGTCGCTTGATAAAAAAAAAGAGAAAGAAACATGCTACTGTTTGATTATTTATTCAAAGAGTGAGTTTCAAAGTTGCTAAAAAACTCATCTGATAGAGGATAGATAAGTTTGTGGTTAAATAACAATTTGATTAGAATGTAATATATCTAGCAAGTTATGATTTAAGATGTTACTTACTAAATACAACACATAAATCCAACATCCTCCATAATATGATATTAATAAACAACACACTGTGGAGTTCGATTGCTTATCGGGTCACTAAATAAATTATATAAAATGACTATTTCTTAGAGAAACAAATTTGACCTTCCTGATTTAAATTTTTTTACAAGTGAGAATTTGGAAATCAAAATATTTTTCAAAAATGTAACCAAAGAAAGAAACTTAAGTATGGTGCCAAACTTAAGTTTCAAACAATTAAACTTGGGTTCAGCAGGATAGCCCACATCCTATGTTGTTGATAGCAACTAGAAAAAGTAGCAATGCACTGTTTGTGCATTTAATTTGTTTTCGAGATAATAATGGAAAATGTTCATAAATATGTCTATGATTCAAATAAGCGTTCGAGCAGAGTCAGAGTGAGTTTTGTGTTGGAAAATTAGAACCGTCTAATTTAAATAACTACGGTAAGTAGCCAACAAAATCGGGTAATAATAAGAATGTATGGAAATAACAAAGTTGGTGGCAATTTTATTTATACGCTCATACAAATCAGTGAAAGCACGAACTTACATTGTGTGTATAGTTGGAAATTGTATATTTCTTTTTTAATTTTATTCGACTTACCGCAACTGGATTTTACAGCGTAATCTGGACCTAGCTTAAGGAAGGTAAGAGTTTCAGGCGCGACTAGCCTGATGAATTTCTGACAACTGTCACTTTTAGAGTATCTACGTTTTCGAATTTTCCTTCGCAAAATTTTAAATAACTTGAAAATTGCGAAAATAATTTTAATTCTATAATTGTTATGTATCTTTGATTTCTAATATTTCTGTCGTGTCTGCTCATTTACAACTAAATATCTTAGATTCTCTTATTTGTCAAAATATCATGGGTACTTACACAATGAATATGCAATAAAAATCTATGAATTCTATATAATTCTGTCAGTTGTTTTCTTGAGTATTATCGAAGTGATTCACATATCAAGTATTTTTTTTTTATAGGATAGGACAGCAAACGAGCAAACGGATCACCTGATGGTAAGCGATACCGTTGCCCATGGACACCCAAGTATATTTTGGCTTTTTAACTATTCGCCTATAAGACGAAGTCGCAATCGCAAATGTAATTTCTTCATTTATTACTATTCTAATTGAAGCTTATTAACCATTTAATAAACAGTGTAACAGAACTTTTATTCACCAGGCGTTACTTTCAAAATTAACTTGAGCAGATTTGCTAAATTGAGAGGTGGACACAAAATATATGATTACATCTGATAAACAATCCAATAAGACTGCAAATGACTTTGCATCCAAAGGCAATTAAATTTTGTAAACGTATCAAAGTTTATTACTCAATAATGTATATGTTAAAAACTGATAATATTTATTAGTTTATGATTCTAAGGAATCTAATGTAATTATGCCAAAACAGTATTTGAACTTTATAACCTATTCGGTTATTATTACTTTATAATATATAAAGTTATTAACACTGTACATACTTTATAAAAAATAAAATATAATACCTAAGTCGATATTCATGTACTGATAACAATAATGAAATTCAAAAACAAATGACTTTTCACTGAAGAAAAATTAATTTGCTTTTTCTTTCCATATCATCATCGTAATGACAGTTCATATACGTATTATGTCTATTTTAAGATATTTAGATTAATTATGCCTTAGTAAAGAATTCTTATTCATTGCAGGTTAATAGATTTCACAAACACCATTAATTTTCTTCGCAAGAGTGCATGAAGGCTTCCTTAAGATGTTTACTTTGACTAAAGAAGTGACAGATAAAGGTAAATAAAATATTCTAGAAAGAAAAGTTGGATAGTATATATTTAGAGATTAAATATAAGAAAGCACTAAAATGTTAACATCCTTTAGAAACATTAAAAAGAGAAAAGAAAGATTTTTTGATAAAGACAATAATATATACGTTTATAAATTATACATACTTGCGTACACACATTGTAATGATATAGGCACTTCGATCGTATACACGTAAATCCCTATTATACCTACTTGTTTCATAACATTGAATTGTACACAACTCCCTACCATTTTCCACAACACCACCTACATTACGTTCACAAATCTAAGACTAGTCAAAGCCTTTCTCCGCTGTGATTGGAGGACGGTGAAACGACGTCTCGCCCGTGTACCAATAGAGCGTCGCGACGGAACAATAGACTCCACAGACATCTAACGGAAATCTTACCTAGCTATTGGTATAAGGCGAAATTAAGCTTTACTATTAATGTGATAAAGCTTTATGTGCTTAACAGAGATTATCAAATCTATACACTTGGTTGCTTGTATAACCAGTAGAACAATGGACTTCGTCGTATATTATAAGGCGCCGATTTCAGTTTTTATAAGCCTCATATGTCTACTTGTATCATACAATTTTATTTATGTATAATGTCAGATTTAAGATAAATGTATATCTGTTAAACTTAAGCTGACATAATCACATTAACGAAAAACTTTACGCGAAGTCATTTAATTAATGAAGGACTAGCGAAGTCAACTTTTACTTGCTTAATGCAATAATTGTGGTATGAACCAAATGTAACAATGATTGAATTAAGACAATAATACTTAATTTATATATACAAATAAATAAAATTGGAGTGTCTGTTTGTAATATTAAAATAACTGCTTTCTACTACATGCATATGAATGTATATACGGTACACATACCAAAATACATATTTTTAAAATTTTTGTCTGTCTGTATGTTTGTCCCCGGCTGATCTCTGGAGCGGCTGGACCAATTTGGACGGGACTTTCACTGGCAGATAGCTTATATAATAAGGAGTAACTGGGCTTTTATTTTATTTTAAAAATGTCAAAAACAAAAAAATTACAATTTTTTTAATTACATTCCACGCGGACGAAGTCCCGGGCACAGCTAGTATTTTGATAAAATACATAGTTGTGTATATTTTAATCTAATAAGACAAGTCCGTTAAACCGAAACTCCAATAAGAATTCGTCTTAAAGTAAAGGTGGCAGTAGCAGGAAACTCAATAACAAGATATGAATTCAACTTTTTATGTCGATCACAACAAACGACAAGTAGCTAGCGAAAAGGTCATACCAGTTGCAATTATAAAATAATAATACCCATATCTCACGCCTGATTTAGTAAGGTACTTATAATGAGACAGATTGAAGGCGAAATTAATTGTGCTTATTGAAAATTTGTAAGCCACCAGTTGGTATTGGATAACAAGCGCTTAAAGGAAGAACAAGGCAAGTTTAATAAGTAGGCAGATAAATTGTAAGAAGCCGATGGTGAAAGAAATGTTCCTTGAAATATATTAATTGATGTTGTCATTCACTGTGATTAAGCTCACGTGGCCATTGAAATTAGGGTTGCCACTAGCGGGGCCAATATTATATTTCTTTATATCAATCACAAGTTTATAGATATCGCTTTAAATATGAGTACGATAGCTTTGTAATGCCCATTTTATATATATTTCGGTAACTAAAATAATCAAGCAATAAAATGAACTGACTGTTTCCATATTTACAGACTTACATATCTCTTGACTCTGCAGCTTTATTAAGATTTAATTTTTTCATACAGTAATTACACTATCTGTCAGTTTCAATTCTTGGTAACCGAATGGCTAAGATACCGACATTTTTGAAAAGGTAGGTTCTAGTTCCGTCCGAGTGGAAAATATTCATTTTTCTTACATAATTTAACATGCTTAAAAAACATCGCGTGGGGCTGTGCCGGGGCACACGGCCGTTGGTTTTAACGTGAAACGTCTATTTTAGGGAATCGCTTTCAAAGTAAAAGATTGAAATAAAAAAAAACAAGATTAACGGTGTTTTAAGTATTTAAATAAAAATCTCAGTGTCATTACAGCGAGGTGACTATATAAGTGAAATATTCACACCACATTTTTATTTCTAAGCCTAATAGTTTTTTAATTATTAAGGTACGATGATATAGACCTTTTCGTTACGGTCCACTTTTTAAGCCTGGTACCGTATGTTTCGGCGCGATTTTAAAGACGTTTCACGTCAATATAATGTAAAGCAGCAAACACAAACACTATAATGGTTATATGACTATGTTATCCTGGGCAGATTTAAGTTTAATAGGACATGTACCTACAACGTACCTTGTACGTACCCCGTATTGTAATATTATTACGTTCATTTACAGATCATTTTCTTTCCGTTTTCGTCCTTAAACACATTGAAATATTCACGCCAAATTTCAAAGAAATACTTATGAAACAACAAATAAGCCATTTATTTGCAATTTTGTTGTCAAATTGCTAACTGGTTTTTGTGATAATTCACGAACATCTTCATATTTCAGTAGCCCTGACAGCAATGCTAAACTTGAGTTATCCGCCAGAAGCAGTTTTCTCAAACCATAATTAGAGTAACACATTAAATAAGGATAATTGTTTTGCGCTCTCTAATTTTGGAGTTTCAAAGGTAAAGCAGACACAATGTTGTACAGGAAATCAATTTTGCAAACTGCCCGCTGACGAGATGTAATTATTTATCATGCCTTTAAGCTATTTGATTTGGACTTAAACGGTTTAACGTTTAAATATTTGTTATTTGTAGAGATTTCAAATGTTTATTTTTTTTATTATACTCATACGTAATTGTTTCATTTTTAATACTGAAAGCGGCGCTGTCTTTTTGCAAATAATTGACAGACTTTTTTTGTCATTTTAGCTTACATGGTGATTAGTGGTTATAATTATTTATACTCATGTGGTCTCTCTGAGATTCGCAGTCAATCTGCAATCCACAGGGTAAGTTGTCAACTTGTAGCATTGTTTACCGTTGTAAAATGCAATCTTGTTACTAAGCCACAAGCTTTATTTATTTATTTTATTGTAACTAAAACAAGTACGCGTACAATACTTTCGAACAGAAGACATCACAGAAAGAAATATTTTCGTATTGAATTGAATATTTGAATGGAGCTTTTAAATTTATTTGTACTTAAAATGAAATCGAAAAGAGAGAAAGAAAAATAAGTCTTATTGTACCTGAATTCATTTTTGGCATATTTGGAATAAGTGGTTGCTAAACTATATTAAATGAATATTATTTAATCAAATGGAATCTAAGAAGTTGTGGTTTGCGACTAAAAAATATTTGGTCTCTCACTACTTGGCATTATGTCAACTACTGGGCAATAAATCTATGTCTAATAGTCTATGAAATTTATTTTTTGAGCTTCAATATTATTACCCAAGTATACCCAAGATTTTAAATCTTTAAATTTTTAAAACTACTCCAGAATGCATTTGGCGAAACTGTTTTAGAGCAGTATAAAAGTTGAAATATCCTGAAAACAAATCCCAACATTAAATATAAGTACTTTATTAATACTAAAGTCAATGTAGGAGTTAGTTTGCTTAAATCTTCAAGTGGAACTTCTTTTGCTATCAATAGTAACTCTTAAACCACCTCTACGACAATGTTAATGGGAACGTCGTTTACCGTATAGTTAAAAAGCTTCTAGTGAAAGACAAAGCGTTACGTTTATGAAAGAAAATTTTAACATCTACACAGGGAGTTTACGTCTTCTAGAGACTCTAATTTCTATATTAATTTCACATTTTAATTTAAGCTGTTATTAAAACACAAAATAGAAAGTTGTAGTTGGTAGCGAAGCAGGACAGAGCTGTCCCGTTTCAATCTGGGTCCAAAATAATGTCTGACTAACCGGGCTTCTTACTCATTTGCGAGGATTCTCTGCTTCTTTTCTTCTGAGGTAAAAAATAACGTAGTAAATGAGCTTTACATTATATTTTAAAATAAGATCATTAAAAAAAATTAACACGTGTAGCCAAGCACTTATCTGGTATCAGAGATTACCAAGCCATCATCCCATACGATAGATTACCAAGCTGACTTAAACTTACTAAACAGCAACTAGAAAATCTAGGACCAGTTACCACGACTTTTTCTCTTAAACTATCCAAAGTGCACTGAGGAACAACTACATAATGTTAGTGACGTGTTCCTTCATTTAAATTACTGAAAATATGATATCGCCTAATGTGGGTAATAATAGCATTCACATCGCGCTATACTTTTTATATTCTTTGTGAAACGTTGTCCTTACTCTTGCTCGACCGTAAACATAACTAGTATGGTGTATGTCTTCAATCGGCACCTCGGCGCACATTCAATAATTAATATTAAACACGATCCATGCGCAAGATCCGCAAGATACTCGCTTGATGAAGCAACCCTATTTGTTTGATAAATGAGTAATGGTTGGGACGTTAGAAAAGCAAAAATAAAGTATTTAACCAGCCTCATGTTTCAAACGAGAATAAGAAATTCTAGACATAAAAGCTCGCTAAGCTTTCGTTGAAAACAACGCAGAATATTAGCGGCCACAATAAATAATATATATTCAGTGTTACGAAGACAAGCTGTAAAATCATGTTACTTATCTTTCAAACCAAAAAAACTGCTTGTCTATACTTATATCATAGGCGCTTTAATTATTATTAAATTTGAATATTTGTATATAACAACTTAACCTATGAACGTATGTGACAGGACTAGGATGAAGTTACGGATACCGTACAATCTCGTACGAGGCGGCGACAGTTCTCCCCCCCATTCGACATCCTGGCGACATGTACGCGGCGACGTATGCGTCGCGGCGTGTCGACCGGGGGGGCGATGGGGGGAGCGCCCTGGAACCCGCGCACGAAGTGCCTAAGCGGGAGTGGCACCGACGGATTGTGGCGGCCTGGCGTGCGCAGCTTGAATTACGGATCTGCGCGCGCCAGCGGGCCGTCGGTGCCGTACTCCCGCACCTCGAAGCTTGGCTCAACGGGAAGGAGGAGGTCACCTACCGATTGACTCAGATACTCACCGGGCACGGCTGCTTCGGTGAGTATCTGTGTCGAATAGGACGGGAGGGATCGACACATTGTCACCACTGCGCATCCGACCTCGACTCGGCCCAGCACACGCTGGCGGAGTGCCCCGCGTGGGCCTCCGAGTGCCGAGTCTTGGTCGCAGAGATCGGGCGAGATCTGTCTCCGCCGGCATTGATTGCGGCAATGCTGGCGGACGAGGGAGGTTGGAGGGCTGTGGCTTCCTTCTGTGAAGCAGTAATGCTCCAGAAGGAGGCCGCCGAGCGGGGTCGGGAGATGGCCGATCCCGTTCGAAGGAGGCGGCGCCGGTTCGGTAGCACAGCTGCGGCGCCGCCGCAGGTCGCCGGCGGCGCGAGGAAGTCGCGACCGCTACGGCGACCCGGGATGGACCACGCCCCTTCCGTGGCCGGGGGGCGTCGTCGGTGGAGGGGACCGGGGGAGGTGGTAGCTTCCCCGAGGAGGGCTCCCCTCTAGAGAGGGGAGCGGAGGCTGGGGGTTCCCGGAAGTGGTCTTTGTGTTCCCGGGGGCTCCCTACATGCCTGAGGAAGGCCATCCTGAGATTTTTAGTGGGTAGGCGTCCCCCTTCTGGGGAGGAGAGCCCCACATAACCTCGGCTCGCCACTGCCGGGGTATGCAATTTAATGCATTTTCCTCAGGGGAAAAAAAAAAAAAAAAAAGGATGAAGTTACGAAAACGAAAACAAGTGGAGAAATGTCTGATCTGCCTATTTCTTGCATACAAAAGTCTGTAAGTACAATAAAAGCTAATTATGAAATATTTTTAAATACACGCGTTAAATACACGTAAGATGCAAAGTTTTGACCCATTAATCAATTCAGGTTAACATGTTACTAACTATGATACAAATGCAATGCAACACGATTATTATTGTGACTTACTGTAATTATAATTATTTATTTGCTAAAAACTCGGTTTACTCATAGATTGCAGATAAAAAGGCCAAATATGTTTTGCTTAGATGAAGCATGCAAATATTAATTATGGGATAATATATCCAGTCACACATTTTTAATATTTCATAAATCTTACAAAATTATTGAATATTTCATTAAATGTTACGGTTAATATTCACTGAAAATAATCTACAAAAAAAAAACTTTTTGTTCGATAACCAGTTTCATTTTCATCTTAATAACGAGAGACACTCTATATCCTTTGATCCAATAAAAACCGACCTCTTGTCATTACAAATCACAGTCATGTTTTAAACATCAAAAAAATAAAAATAAAAGGAGTTTCTTACATACACATGAAACAGTATTTCATTAAAACAAAATGACCAAAACTATTAAAGTAACTAATTTTGAAAAACAGCTAAATACCATTTAATATAAAGTAGAATAAATAAAAAATAAATAATTGGACATCACTGATACTTTAGAATGAATATAACAGAAACCAGTTTGAAAGTAATAGTCTAAACATTCCCTCAACTATACCTTCTGGTCTAAATGGGTACGCCTAGGACATAACAGCGAACCATCAAGTGCAGTCATTTAATCAAATGCCCATCTCTGATAGCGTATTTGCCTGGAGCTTCATTTCGTTATGAATAAAACAAAAAAGATGTCCGATGGTAATCTTTGTGCATGCTCGACTTGCTAATCTCTTGTGGTGCTACAAGAGTTCATAAGATAGAAAGGCGTCAGTATCTAAGGATTAACCTGGACTGATAATTTTAATAAATGTTTCTTTTCGGTCATTTTGGATCTAATATGACTATGTATATATCTACGACAAAAATACGTAATTAAGTCTTTAATTATATAATTTTTTCTTGGAACTTACATAAAGTATATAATATACATATAAACGTACTTACTATTTTATAACTTTTTAAATGTAAGAGCAATAGAAACTGTCTACTTTTGCATTACATACTGCTCCTTCAGTGCAATTTGATCATTATTAAAACGAACTATTTGTTTATTTAAACTGTAGAAATCATTGGTAATTATTTTTCGCAAACCTTTCTGTAAACGAATTATATTGCCTCTCAAAATATATTATTCGTTACATAAAACTTGCTTCCTTTATCAAATAAATATGGAACATGTTTGGATAATAATGGCAAATTCACAAAAAATAGCCATACAAACGGTAATTTTGTAGTTATAATACCAACAATGATCCTTAATAACAACTTGATTGCTCAGTTTTTGATGGCATTATTTTGTTTATTATTTAAGCTTATTTAAGCTTTTGCGGCTTCTTAATATACATAGACATAATTTCAGTACCATAAAAGGATTAATTAAGGGTTTGTGAGGTATCTCACTGATCGCAGTTTACTAGGGCCGTGTGTGCGCGAATGCGCCTGTCGCGTGGTTACGCGCTATTAGCTGTGTCGGCTGGCTCGCTACTAGTCAGAGGTACTCTATAAATTACACGAATTATACAGTGTGGCGGGCAGCGCAAGCACGTGATATATTGTGGAATGGCTGCCGCGCCGAAGAGTCCCGTGTCAGCGAACGCGAAATTATATACCCAACCGCGATGTTTGCACCCAGCGCCGCCGACACCGACGCAAGTGCGAACCTTTTTATTTGCGATTGTTATTTCGTAAATGATAGACTTTATTCCCTAGACAACTTATGGCCGGCCAGCGATATTCACGCGGAGAAAGCCTCGACCGACGTTTGTTGCGATGACAATCAAAATCTGTCTGTGTCGACGGAGGTGGTATTATCATTTGTATTGCTTGTAACTCCGGCTAAAGCTAAATACGACTCTGAAATAAATGTACTCGTCTGTATGAAATTTATTAACTATCGTATTAAATAACTATTTACACGTATGCTCTTGTCCTATGGTCTGTGTTAGTATAAATTATTTTAATGGCATTTTTCTGAGCGTATGCAAAGAATATCCGAGAAACCGATGCGGTTATTAAAGATGACAATAAATTCATCGAATGGCAGCATAATTACTAAGAAGACCAATTGATAACGTCTTGTGGAAGCAAAAACAGAAAGCTCTCGGACTAACTAAACGTATTTCTCAGCCCATTAAGTCAAGTCCATTGTTATCCAATTAAATTATCAATCAAAAATGAAATTACACATTGTTTGAGTGGAACTTCATTAACGTCTTGGACTTGAAGAGCGACTGGCATACATCGAATATCTAGACTGTTCTTAATTTTCTGATTAATTATTCATTAATCGTTTATTAATATTGATACCAGAAGCATTAATGAAAACCTTAGAATATTCATGACCATTTTTTTTATAAAATTTCTGTTGATTACAGATACTTATAGTTTTTTTATATAATAAGTTATCTTCAACTATACTATAATTAATCGTAAAATGAGTTGGCAATTGTATCAGAAAAGATCTGTCGACTGAGAAGCATTAGGTATTACGAGTATATGGCGAAAGTATTTATAATATTAATTAATGGATTTATGCGATAGGTACAAGGTATATAAACACCGTATTCTTATTACTTTAGAATATTAGAAAAGTATTACACTTAAATGAAAAGTTAATGTAATTGATATAAAGATAATTAATTAATGGCACATACAGTAATACTAAAACGCCATCTTGCGTAATATGTTTGAATTTTTATATTACCATCGATAGGTGGTTGACCTTGTTGTTATTTGCTACCCTTGAAAATCAACCCCTTGCATGTAGTGCCATCTTTTGGGAGGTTGAATAAGCTTACAGAGATATTGAGTGATGGATCATTAAAGCTACCTACCATTGTTTGTTATAGATGGCGCTACTACAAGCAAAATAAATGACTGTTTCAAAAGTCTAAAACCTATATCACTTGCAATGTTGCTGTAAATAATTATTTTGAAACTTTTTTTGTAATCTTGCCTAATGGGTTTAAGTGATGTAGAGTTTGTGTTGTTTTTTTCCTAACGTTGTTACTTGGATTTATTAATGTTTATCTGTAACAATGATTTAAAACAATTTGTAGTTTTGTATAGTTTCTTTTTGAAAATTCATAGAATAAAATAATTAGGTCTGAATGGAGTGATGAACGTGGGTCTTGTATTAATCGTTTATTGTAAACTCGTATCGCCTAAATTAGAAAAAGTATTAAGTCATTTCCTCACATTGCAGAATAATAAAAACTATATAATTAATAAATTCTTGAAACAATATTTAATCAAACGTTTTATTCAGTATGACAAAAATAATTTTGAAAAAAATATAATATTTGCACAATTAATGTTATAAATGAGCTACTATATTTCTATTTATATTTTACGTGACAAGTGTTCTGTGCTCCGTGACATAATTATGGTGAAAATCAAGTAAAGGTAAAGCAGTAAAGGAAGGTTAACTGCGGAAGATAATGGGATTTCAAAACTGATATTAAAATAAATAAATATTTTTCATTATATATTCTACTCTGCTTTTTATAATATTGGAAGAGTAAAATTTTTATTGTTGACGGAGACGAATCCAATAAATAGGTGATCACATAAATCGTCAGAGCCGTTCTTGAATTGTAAGTAATGTAGGCGGGGCAAGTAAGCCATATTTTTTTAGACAGATTAATTTAATGATAATATTTTTTTTAATATTGACTTATGACATGAAAAAGTGCAACCTAGCCGAAACGTCGAACTTCGCCCGAGAATATAACTTATATATGACATGAAATGTTTTGAATTAATAATAATTGGTATTTTCTAAATGCAATAAATGTAGAGTCCGCCAAATATATTCAAATAAGTACAGTAGTTTATAAAAGTTTTGATATCATAATCATAAACGCACTTGCCTATCTAACGTTTTACGTTGCAAGTTTGCCTATTTGTAAAAAAGTGTAAATAAAAATAAAATGTGATAAGGAGAACCGTATTATTCTTTGAAATATTGACAATAAAAAGTACTACTACTCTTCTTTTTTACGTAGGTATGTAAACCCATAAAACAACTTCTCTAACCAATTTAGGGCAAATATTATATGTATCAGAAATCGTGGGTTCTAAACCGAGTGTTACATGTTATGAATGAATAAAAAACTGTCTTTAATCACGTTGAGTGATTTTAAATTAAAATTTATTTAGCTTTATAATATTATTTTTGACTTACTACGTGAGTGAGAAAGTTAATTGTAAAATAATTGTCTTTATTAGACTGATTTATATCCTAACATATTAAAATCATCCAATACTTAATATAAAGTAATTCTGTGACATTGACGGTTTGTCTACCTTTCTAAATATTATAATCTTCGAGAATTTCGTTCCAAGTCCCTTTAAAAAAAACGTAAGTCTTTTAGTTTTACGGTGATTTAATGCCAGTTATAGCTTAGCTTAATCCTGCTTCTCTACCTCTCCAATATGTCAACAAAAATTAAACAAAGCAATGTAAGTATATAAAATAAACGCAGTACGTAAATTATTTATTTTCTAATTATTTTATTTAAACTTTCAAAAAAAGAGCATATTCCCATTTAAAAGGCCGACAACGCATCTGTGACTCCTCTGCGGGTGTCTATGGGCAGCGGTTATCGCTCACCATCAGGTGATCCGTTATCTCGTTTGCTGCCCTATCCTATAAAAAAAAAACGGAAATATATCTTTATATATGTATATCCACATAAAGAGTTGACATATCTGGCTGGAACCAAGTGCGCTCTACTTCTTAGGTCTAACTTAACAATTTTAAGAATAAGATTTATAGTTCAATAAAAACACATTAATTATAACGTTTACGATTAAAGTACAGACACAGATTTAATAAGAAATATTTAAACTATATATTCGCCCCACTAGTTTACCACAACACGTCAAGTATTTCAAAATAATGGCGCATCATTGATAATAGGTCATCTTAGGCAGCAAATTTTTATGATACTTAAATTAAAATGGCAGTTGCTTCAACTTAAGATGAACACAGCCGTCTATGTCGAAGCGAAACTGTATTTCAGTTTGTCACGTGATGTTGTCGTTAGCTGTTTATTATTTCAGGTTTGCGATATTTTTATGATAGATGCTTTACGCTTGCTGCACTTCTTTTCACTGACTCTACATTGATTAATGACTTTAATGAAATATGTAAATATAATGTTTAAGGGAAAAGAGTTTGGAAAATGTAAACAAGTTTGCCGTTAATACTTGTTTAATCCAAAGAAACAGCATCGTACTAATACAGTCGTTTATATAATTTTTTAGCTTTAAAACGTAGGTAGACCAGTAAGTTCGGTACTGGTCTTCGGATCTGGAGGCACGGAGTCAATCCATATACATACCAATGTATTACTCGTTTTTCCAATATCATATATACATTACGGTAAAGGAGATCATCGTGAGGTAATTTACATACACCTTCGATGGAATTCAAGGGTTGGATGATTAATTCCCATTGGGTGAGCATGGCTGGCTAAGGTCTAATAACCTTGACACAATTATACCTACACCCTTGCTCCTCGTAATTAATATGCGGTGTATTTAAACGTGACTTAATTAATATTTTTCATTCTAAGGTGTCTAATATTATATAATTAAATATGTATCAAAACAACAACATACGACTCATATAAGTTATATGACGCTTAAATATGTTATAGTGCATAACAGATAACGCCAATCCAAGGATATATTATCAGCTCCTTTACTGATATGACAATTAAGACGAGACGTTGATGATACAACGAAAAAGGCGCTTAACTAAGGCTAAATAATAATAAGAAAATTGTCATACTTATTTCACTTACTACTATATCCCCAAAAATAAATACGTCTTTCGTTCGACCTACGATGTAAAATGACATCAAATTAAATAACTTAACCAATACCTTAAGGTAAACCTCTCAAAGTTCAGAGTACATATTTTTTAATTCAAAAATTTACTTCGTTCCAAAAAAATGTTGACTACGTTACACCTGCCGTGCTAGGAATACACATTAAAATATTTCAGCATTCTTAAACAATAACAAAATACACGTTAAAATTAGTTTAGACGATTAAAATCATATATAATTTAATGTTTTTGAAACATATACCTAATTAAATAAAACATTCAAATGTTTAAATGTAAAAAAACTAAAAAGGTTAATCTTAATAATGTATATTAAGTATAACCTATTTAAAAGATTAATTATTAAAATAAATATATTAAGCAAATATAATATACTTTTAATATTTTATTGGTATGTCCTTCATTTTTAAATTTAATTTAAATTAACTCGTGGAACAAAATACCAAAATTATTATTATTGATAAAATCCTATTTGAAGAAATTTCATGAAGTCTTTATGATAGGCTTTGTCACCCCACACGCAATTTTTCATGGTTTTTGAGGTGCCATTCATCACACATTATAATTTTTATATTATAATTATAGAACTCAAAAGAGTTTTTTAACCATGATTAATTATATATAAAACCAGTCAAAAACTGTGATCACTACCTACCCTACCTATGTGAAAGAGGCATATGTATTTATATATGACGTCATGGAGTTGTATATTTATATATTTTTTGTTGATTTAAATAGCTACGATACATAAATAATATTGAGCACGTGTCAGTTAGAGAATTGTAGAGTAAAGAAAAATAATTAAATATTTAATTATTAATTCAGAAGGAAATGGACTTCAAATTCGGAGTAAAAATTAATAAAAAAAATATACACCTTTATGTATAGGACAATGTTGCGTTTGACTCTAAAAACCATGATAGGAATACCTGAAGAATAACTTGTAGTGTGGATATGGACAAGTGGATGTGAATAGAAAAAAACATCTATAAGAGTTCTTACAGAAACTTACAGGAATAAAAGTTTGCTTACATTGAAACAAGTGAAAAGTGTTTTTCATGAAACACACTCGTCAAAATATGTATATTTAATTCATTAACATACTTATAGAATAAGTGTAATATATTAAATTAACTATAAATATACCTAATACAAAAAATTAATGCAAAGTTTAATTTACGATATGTTACAAATGTTTTATAAAATCCGGTAGGCAAAATGTTGTAAATCTTGGCATTTTTATATATTTAATGAAATTTACCTCACAATTACCTACACAAAAGGAAATCTATGTTCATACCGTAAACTTGTCATTGCCATTTTATATTGCGCTCTGTGGTCAATAATTTTCACACACATGAAACGTGATTTGTTGCGGGTTTTTTTAAATAACACGAAGGTTTGTGCCACATGTCGCACACACCTGCCAGAACCTGACGCCATAGAACGTAAAAGGAAAGAGTACAAGACTGAAATATGAAAGATATAACACGTCAATAGAAAATATTGGAATTTATATCCAAAATATTTATGAGAAAAAGCTTTAAATTGATTCAAACAATATAACTCAATCCAGTAATACTTATATGCACAATGCCTACAATATAAGTAGTTTGTTTACTTTATAATTTATTAATATTTAACGAAACTATAATAAAATGTTTCATATCCAAGAATTGCTGTTACAAAAAACTTTAAAGCTTATTAAGGCAAACAAAGCTTCGGGCCATTAATAAAACAATATCGTCGCTGGTACGTTTACAGCGTCTATTTTCCTTAACGACTTCTAAATAGACGAAGCGAACAGATCCCGTCTTCCGAACAAGGTAATGGACGGGATAATTACGCGCAACGACGTGCAACAATAGCGGCGCGAGCTTACTGCTCTATGGCATAATAAGGGCCGGCGTATTTTGATCGGAGTGCAACAAGTAGCGAGGCAGTGGCGCGGGACAGAAAGCGCCGTGCCGTGCGTCGGCGCAGCGGCCGCAGTCCGGCCCGTGCGAGCCGCGCGCGCCCGGCACGCGCCCCACCGCCGCCGCCGCCCGCCGCTGCGCCCGCGCCGCCCGCGGCCCGCCGCCGCGCTCCCGCTACTTAGCGTCGGGGGTGCGCGCCACCTCCGCCAATCCACCGGCAACCTCCGCGCGACACGCACACGCGCTCTATCGGTACAGTAAATCAGCTCACGCTCGCGATGCCGATGGCAACTATACACACTTATCAAAATCTCGATCAAAAGCTGGCGCACCTCCAAGCGCCTGCACCTCGTAGGCTCGCGCCGGCCCCTATCGATCCCAACCGATGTAAGAAGAGATCATACCTCCATCAGACTTTCCAGACCCAACCCGCCTCAGTGGCCAGAAGGAATGCAAGAGAGAGAAACAGAGTGAAGCAAGTTAATAATGGATTTGCAGCACTCCGACAACACATCCCATCAGCTGTTACGGCAGCCTTAGCAGGTGGTAGAGGATCATCTCGAAAGTTAAGTAAAGTGGACACTTTAAGACTAGCTGTGGAGTACATCAAAAGTTTAAAACGTTTGCTAGAAGAAAGTGAAGACGGTTGTTCGGACACACAAATGGCCCTGGGAATTAATACTAGTGGTACACATACACCACCGCTGTCTGAAGAATCTCACTCACCGGCACCATCCCTGTTATCCGAAAGTTCTGCAGGACCAAGTTCGCACGATGCTTATGACTCATACGAACCGATGAGCCCTGAAGATGAAGAGCTTCTTGACGTCATATCATGGTGGCAACAACAATGATCAAAGGTATTATATGATATTAATATTTTTGATTTGTAATATATTTATTATATTGAAAATATATACAATGTCAGATAAAAATATAAATTTAATGTGAAAGATATGATAAAATATGAATGGAACTCAGTGTTCAGCTGATTATTAGAAGCTTACATTTTTATCATATGTTTATTTATCTTGTCAAATATAATCGTTTGACATTGAAATTTTAAGTAAATAGAGTAAGCTTTTGATATCCGTGACTACATTTTTTAACTACCAGCAAAACGGCAGGTAGCATACTTAATTGAAAAGATTTTGATTTTTTTGGCTATTATATTCGTCACAGTTGCGTCGCTGTGGGCTTTATATATAGGCTTTTATTTTGCACAACTTGAATGGAACTGAACGGTCTCTATCCTGCAGGCAAAAAGCAAACACATAAATACTATTATGGTTGCGCATTGAACCATCGGATAGACTTTATCTTCTCATTGTTAAATCAGAAGGATACAATAGCGTGTCTCCAACAAAAGTAAATCTTATAACGTGTCGCTTCACAACGTATCATATTTTAAAAGTTTTTTTTTAAGTAGACAAGTAAAAATTTTTGCTTAGTAGCGAAATACATTCTATAGATTTTTATTTGAAGCCTAACCTTAATAACATTATAACCAATGGTAAGGTATGGATGGTGGATATATTGCAAAGAAATGGAAACAATTAAAAAAAAACAAGTGTTTTAATTTAGTATCTCAAAATGGTATGTTGATGAAGTGGAAACAGGTTTCGATTTAAGTTGCAAACATAAACATCCGGTCAGAAGAGCTATGGGAGCACCATATGGTCACGTCTAACAATTTTTCACATGACCGTAGCCACAGTTTCAAAACTCGTGCTAAGTAAAAAATAAATTAAGCCGGCCTCCTTGTATTTCGTACCGGAAGATAAAATCTCAAGAGGAAATAGAAGTTGCGTTAGAAAAGCACACGTGTTACAATATTTGCTAAGCTCTAGCAAACGTCGGTTGATATATGAGAACTGATAAAGAATATTTTGTAATTTCTAGTAATTATATATATATATGTTATGTACAATTCTAGTTACTTTTACAAACTATTAATCTTTAAATGTGTTATATTTGTTATTAATACATTATTTCTTTTTCCTCAGATGCCGTGCATTGTAGCGATCAAAGTAAGGCCATTGAGTAACTTGTGAAAAACAAGTATTCTTTGAGAGGAACAAGAACGGACCGCGATGGACTCCAAGAGACCCTCTAATTAAGCGCAATCAGTATATTCCTAATGAGAGGAGATAATGGTGGACTATAACGACCTCATCGATGCATTCCGTCGACCGAACATTGTACGAAAATCCTTATACTGCATTTCGATCATTGCAGAAATAACAAACAAAGACTGAGACAAACATTTGTTCCGCAAAAGCATTTAGTAAAGATTTAAGTGATTCCCTACGACGCTGTGCCTTAACTTAGCCTTATATACATAGTTATTACTTCCACTTTGGTACTTTTTAGTGTTAATTTTTTTTATAGCTGTTGACTAGTCATTAGTTTATAAGTTTTCTATTTCAAAATATATAGTTGTAGATAATTTTAGACTGTTACCTCTGTGGTAAGATTTTTGTGGATTCAATGATTGTAAAATATAATTTTAAAATCTTGAGACAAAGACTTTTATGTACATAGCTAAGTTTAGTACCCTAAGAGAGATTCCTAATATTTTAAGATTTTTATGGAAATGATAAGTATTATGAAATACTTCCAGTGTCAACAAGTGAGTTGACCGTGTAAATAAATTCGTTATAACTATTTATATTTATTTCATTTTTACCTTTGACAACTCTTGCTTTTTTTGCTGGGCCCATTTTGAAGTCAAATACTATTTAACAAGCATTTTATCTTCCGCACCACGAAGGAGATCTAAGAACTTTTGAATGCAATCAGGCATTTAAATATTGGTATTGGCTATTGGTTATAAAAGTAAAATTTGGCTATAAAAATAAATATTTGAAATATAGTATTTTATAAATGATAATCAAATTAGAACATAGAAACAAAAGCATGGAAATGACGGCTGATAGAGAGGAATGGAAGAAAAAGATCTACTGCGCCGACCCCAGATAATGGGAAATAGGCAAGAGGATGATGATGATGATGAATCAAATAAGAACATAAACAAAAATTAAATTTTAAAATTTTAATATTCAAAACATTGCCAACGCTTCAAAAATGTTTGGGCAGCTTTAATATTAGATGGGATAAAAATTACATATTTTTTTGAGAAATAATAATAAAAAAAAAACAAAACAACGAAGAACTTTTTGTATCTGTAGTACTATAACACCGTAAATATTATTCTTTTTCTAAATCAAAATATGAATCAACACGTATTCTGTCGCTCCTCTTTTAATGTGTTTTAAACAGAACTTAATCTTTACATTAAAAGAAAAGTATTTAATGTATAAAAAGATAAAGTTTTCACTATAATATCCAATTCAAAGGAAATAACTGCGAAATATAAATTTTAATTTATTGTTTGCCTGCTGTGTATCTATACCAGGGCATACTTAGGTACGGCCATATCCAACGTTCGTGTTACCTATTCCTGTCTCAAAATAACAGTATTGCACAGCTATATTCCGGTGTAAAGGGTAAGATATATAGTGAAATTACTACGACTACATACATCTTACAATGTGACATAAATGTTAGCAACGTATATGTTACAGATTTGCTGCGAATCTCACAGGAACCACATCCACTATAGGTAACTGTAACTACTTACGATGCAGCAAGCAAGCAGGCTGTCCGGCTGGCAGCCTGTGTGCTTGTCACCATATCACATTCAAATAACGGGTGGAAGACTAGTGTGGAAATCTTATTATTCAACAATTCATATATGAAGTTATATTTAAATAAAATTCTATTATAGTATAAAGTTTATCAAGAGTATTAAAAAAAACATCAAATAAATACTAGCAGTATAAGGCACGAATAACAACAATCATGATAATTCTACATTGAACACTAGTTTTTTTATGTATGTCTACGTATACCTACATATTCATATAATATGTAGGTATACGTAGTAAAATACTACTACAAACAAAAACAGTCAACATCAGCAAATTTGGATACAAATGTGGATACTTAACAAGAACAGGATTCAATTGTTACAAATAACGTTAAAATAATGTACATAGCTTTAACTAAGATAGAAGAAATAAGGGGACGCCTCCTAAATTTTTCGAATGGGAATGATATTAACTATTTTTAATTCCAACAATGAGTATAAAGTAATACTACTTACTCATACATTCGTGAAAGTAAGAATAACAAAGCACAGGACGTCGCAAAATTAAAATAACAAAAAGTATTCTTACACGTGCCCAACTCGAGTTACATTTCGCGAAATGGAAAATAATAACACGAAACAGAGGGGAAATATATACATTGTGCAGCTTTTAATTTTTCAAAAGACAATTCGTGAATGTATCACGTTCGGTCCCGCCTAACAACATCAAATCGCAATAGTAATTTTGATAATGGAAGGGAAGCTCGGGCCATAATGGGCGGATATTTCCGTCGGCTCATTAGTTGTTGGAACTTGTTGCTCTATGGAACAAGATGAACTAGATGCCACGGAAACAGCGCACCTGTGAATTCGCAAACGCTTTGTCGCTTTAGAGTCTCATTAATTCTCTCATATTAATTGTTAGCCACTATGCGACGCATCCGTTTTACACCAAATTGCACGTCATTACGTTGTCTGTCTCAACGAGTGGGTTAGTGGACTATACCGTTCAGTTAACTTGTCTGCAGTTTTTCTGACAACATGGTTTATGCTTATTTTTTTCTCGTTAGTGTAATAAAATCTTTACGTATTAACATTTTCAACTATGTACTAACCTTAATTGGTTCACTATGTATATCTAACTGGACTTAACATAGCAGATTCTAGATTGGTATTTTATTATTTACTTATATTAGTTTCTCTATAACTCGACATTCACCAAATATTTTTTTCGAATTCGTTTTTAAATATTTATGAATAAATAATATCTTGCTATCTCTACACATACAAAATCCTATCAATGAAAATAGGTTCAAAAAGTTCATATACCGTTATATACTACATTATATTTATGGCTTTATATCGTAATAATGGTAAAAAGAAGCATTTAATATAACAATAAATACAAAACGATGCTAAGATGTAGGCTATCAACAGGTATATGTGGTTAGCTGCAAATAAGCAGTCCCCAATAAGTAGTGACGGTATTATTAAGACGTACTGGGAAGCTCGGTGGAAAAGGCTATTATTATATACTGCAATATTCTGCAAAGTACTAAGATATCTCGACATATTTATCTTGTCAATATGGACACAACATTTTAACAATTAACTAAAATGTAGGAAAGAAAAATAATTATAGGAAAACATAATTAGAACAAGAGAATTATTATATTGCTTTATAAAGTAAGCCGGTTCGAGAGCTTTGGGCTTTTCGTAGTAGGCCCATGCGTAATTCCGTCGCCGAGCGACCGTCTGCGTCGTGCGCTCTCGGAGCCGCTCGTGCGGCGCGGGCACGCGACTGTCGCACGCAGCTGCGCCAGCGCAGTGACCACTTGCGCAGAACCGATTGTTTATTAGTTATTACCAAACTCACCTGTAACGCACAATTCGAATAAACCTCAAATTCGATAAATTATTTTTATGTTCCTAAATTACTGGTGTTGATTTAGTTTTTTGTAAACCTTGCTTTTCTCTTCTCTTAGTATTTATTATCTAAATCAATTCATAGAAAACATGGGAGATAATTAAGTAATTTGAACCATTATTAGCTTCCAATATTCGTGGAATGAAAAGCTTGTCCTGTTCTGGGATCCCATACCAAAATACTAGAATATTTTTTTAATTTTAATCTTGGAAATTGCACTTGACCTACAAAAAAATTACTAATGGTTTTAACATAATACAGAAAAGTGTTTAAATGTCACCAATGGGTTTTTTAAATGTATAATTTGTATTAAAAATATTTTTTCATATATTACACGATGCATTATAACAAGTTGGAAATTTTCTTTAATTGTTTAAGCGAAACATATGATAAAAATATGATCATCATGAAAACACTTTAGAAATATTACCAAAAAATACTGTTTTATTAATATGATTATTATAAGCTAAACATTTTTTGAATTTCAATGCTACTCAATATCAATACACAGCTTATATTACCATAAATATCAGTATTTTATAATAAAGCAATTTCTTATACTTCGGAGCTGGTAACCTGAACAGTAGTTACGTGCACGATCGCTCTGGGCCCTTGTCCTTGACAACCAACGTTGCCGCCAATAAGCGTGTGACCCAAATCCTGCGCAGGCGCATGCTCGTAGCTATTTTTGAATGTCGAACAAGTTCAAGTGTCGTTAAGCACGAAACTCTTTATCGGCATTTGTAATACGCACTCGAGATCGCTATTATGATCGCTCACGTACTTCTCAAAAATAGTATCAAAACAAACTAACACAACTTGCTCCGTTGCTAGTCTCATAATCGCTTATTTATCATGATAATTTCTATGAAGTCTGTTCCCCCGCAATCGTAACCTTCTACGGATCTTGTGGCACTTTTTTTATGTAGTTTCTTTTTAGTAATGGATACAATCTCAATCAGTTCAAATTTATAATTTGTGATCGAGATCTCAAAGATTCTTAAATAAATTTCTTTAGCAGGTTGTCTAATAGTTTGTGGAATCAGTATTGAAAGTGCTTTTATTTTCGTTTTATTCATACCTATTTTCTTATGACTATTGAAAGTTCTTTTATCCGATCAATCCTATCGGTGAATGTGAACAAGAATGCAAACCTGGCATCTCCGCGGGAAATAATAATCCATAAGTCTCTATGCAAGCCTAAAATCAATATCTATTTATTCACTTTAAAGTCCGTCTGAGATGTCATAAATTGCTAATCTACTATTATAACATCGTAGTCAATGTTGTTAATAACTCTCATAAACGTTAACAAAAATGACCATATCACAAAAACCAATACAATGGCGTATTGGTTTTTGTGATATGGTCATTTTTACTTTGGAACTTTTACAGTCTAAATAAGTTCTCACTTATGATTGAAATAAGAATCATAAGATAAAATGATTTTATCAATTAATAGTTGAAATCGGTTTAAAAGCTTAAAAGTTATCTATAATCTACAATTAAATATACATTCCAAATTCAATATATTACTTAAGTAATACATTTGAATGATTTTTTATTCATTGTTACGAAAATTTCTTTTTCCCTCAAAGTCACTAAGTAAAAGTTGATTAAATAGCAGGCATGCTTATAAACCTTCGTTAAATTGTCATTCTTGTCTATTAAATTAATCAAAAGTCACAGAAAAAATATAAACTATTTCAGAGCGCCATTACGAACTTTAATGAATTGGAACTTCGTAGCAGGTAGTACATGTCACAGAAACATCTCAGGCATCTCCAACGGATCCTCATAAAAATAACAATTATGCCGCAAGGGTATCTACATCGAAAGGTGTGCCCTACGGACGCGTTAACTTCAATTTAAATTACTTGACCCAAATATTTGGATAGCTATGTGACATTCCATTTCTTGTGAATTAACGGTATTAGCTGATTCCAGGTTTATTTTCTTGGCTACGGTTCCGTAGCTTAAAGGATAGTACATTTATTCGCTGTACATAGGTACACGATTAACTCACCAGAAAGCATGGGAGACATATGTTCATTAATAATTTTTCATGATTTAATAATAGGTGAACTTTACACAAGATGGATCCACGATTTGGTGGACAACATAGGAAGGTAGCACTGGATCGATCAGTAAGAGGATCATTGGGAGGGACTATGTCCAGCAGAAGGCGTGTCTGAGCTACAATAACGAATATTAAAAAACGTACATAGTAAAATTTGGTTAAATAAGAACTATCAACGTAATTTGCCTAAAATTTTGATTTGAGTTGCAATTCTTTTTTTAATTTGACACTCATTTACATATTTATAATTCAAGTTTTGTCTTAAGTGGATTAAACCACAAAATTTCACAGTAAATAATCCAGAGGAAGGAAATCACAAAATAAAATTACGATTGGGTTTATAAAGTTGTTATTAGTTTTTATTCGAGGCCAATTATATTCAAGTAGAAGTAGTAAGTACAAATATATAGGTCAGAGAGACAAAAAAATTATATACAATTACTAAAGCTAGTTTTATCTTTATTTTCATTATTGTCGTATGATGTCTCAAGTAAACTAATATAACGTATATAATCACTGTTTCCAGATTTCACATTGTGAGATTTCAATATATTTAATATTCCATTACAGTCTTGGTTAAATAAAATTACATTCAGTTCTATCGGCTTCACTCAAAGGGATGTCGTATCGTGCCATTCGAATAATTAGGCCCGGCACAGCCTCTGGTTCCCATCGAATTAACCGCATAAAAATCGTCCCTTCGCCGCCACAAAAACCCTTCCATCTGTGATATATTGTGGCTCCGAAGACACCAGACAATCATTTATACATGTACCTAATAAAGCCTTATAAAGCTGTGAAATAATGGTCGACATTGATTATTCTACATTCGAAATGATATCGCGATAAAATTCGGTAACAGTGATTATGTCGTTATACCAACTTTGGTGTTACTGCGTGACCAAAGTGATCGAAATGGAAACCTGATAATGTCCCAGAACACACAACAATGAAGTTCGATGACCTGTCCAGGTGCCTTCGCTTCAACTTATCATAAACGGAAGAAAGTACATTATGAATCGACGCCTGTCAATTTATCGAACTGACCTATCATAATACACATTGGATTATATTTACATTCAATAAACTCTTTAATAAGATTATTACAATAAAATATTTGAATAGATACTGTCACGAGCTGTCTCAACTTCGTAGGATATCGATTAACTTTTAGAGTATAACAAGGATGAGTAATGCCAGGCACATTTTATGATATCCGATAATTGATCATTTAAGCCAATACAGTTCTACAATATAAAACTATATTTTCTTTTGGAGCAGTAAGCAAATATTGCCTTATTTCCTTTACATATGACAATTGGGTTGCCCGTTTGACGAGTACACTGTTAAATTCACACTCAGATATCATTTAACATTAATAAAGCAAAACATCGATCAGCCGCTTAGTTTGTAAATCTATCTCGCAAGATGCATAAAATTGTAAATCCGAAGTGTGTCTTGCTAGGAAACAGTAGCCTGTCATCCACTTGCTGCGCTCTAATGAACGCTTATTCAAAAAACCTTCGATGCCGGTGGTCTGGGTTGTCACCGCCGATCAAGTCATTATGCAACGTGTACTGTTTTGAATGATATCACGTACTACCATAAAAAACAATTGACAGTGCATAACCAAAATTCAGGGTCTTACGATTAATGCTACTTGTTGGATTTGATGTCCAGCTCTCACGTTTGATTCTGGTTGTGTACTGAGAGTCATTATCGTAATTGATGGAAGCCAACGTTAAATCAATTTGCAACAGTACTTAAATGCTAACACGGAGATAATTATGCATTCAGAGAATCGACGCCCAGTCAAGAACGATCTGAAACTGATTACATACTACATCAGATAGTGCAAGTATCGTCATTCATAAGCCCCGGCGTACTCTTTCATATTAATTACGAAGCTTCGTCTGATTTGGAAGGCAACATCGACACCAACAACGTTGGTCATGAAATTTTGATAATGAAACGTTAATCACTAGAAAATAAAAATGATATTATATTTTGTACAATAAACTTTGATAGTTAGTCAAACTTTTAATCAATAGTAACTTAAACAGTTAACGCTTAAGATAGAATTCGAGATTTTATTAAAAGGATAGAAACGGAATGATAAGATAAATTAAAGATATTCAACAAAAACTAACAAAAGTTGGTTCTCTTGGTAATCGAGACTAATACATTGATAAACAGCTTTATAATCATAGACCGATCGCATCTCATTTATAAGCCGATAACGAGACGATAAATTGATCACTGGAGATTATTCTATTCACAAACAAATAACATTACAAAAATATCTGGTCAGCAGCAATTTGTTAATGACTAAGCCCAAAATGCAGTGGTTTTAGTGGCTCATTTCCATTTATAAATGTCTCTCCTGAATCTCACATTTGATAAAAGATAAATACTTTTAATGAAATGCCAGATAACGCATAGGTACTTTGCGTTATCTATCGACTATCGGCATACTAATTGTGATGGCAGTTTCATATTTGTTTTCCATCCCGACAAAGTTCTTAGTAAGCTTCTCAATAGCATTTGTTAATCGCCATAAACTTTATTCAAATGTATCTGTTATTTATAATGAAATCACAGTTGCAGATAAGCGAACTCCAACACAGTGTTATTTATCATTTTCGTTCTTTTTCACAGAAATTAATAATATGTTTCAATTCACTAATATGTAAAGATATTTATATGAATGCAATCAAATAATGTTAACTCATATTGTTTTCAAAGTAGTTTTCTTCGATTGGAGTTGAATATTATACATCTAAATTCTTTTAATTTATATATTATATAGCTATCATGGTCGCAAAACGTTATTAGCTATTTGTTTTTGTTTTAATATAGTCATGTGCCGACATGATCCACTTTAATTCTATTCAAATAATCCAATCTTTTTATACTATAAGGTCATTGTCATTGTAAGACCACACCAATTTTCTATTCCAATGAGCAGATCATCAAGTAAGGCACGAGACTACAAAATTAAATATTGTGAATCATTTCCTTCGTTCATAAAGTTTCATCTTGGTTGGTCTTTTTTAATTTTGTAATCCTGAGTCAAGAATAAAAAATTGATCCATTTCGCGGTTTGAATAAAACACAAAGCAGATTGTAGGTTATTCCAGTATTAGAGTATAGCAACAGTCTGAACTGACGGCAACCGTTTCAAAATTTATGATGACTCCTCACGCAATATCCGTGTAATCTAAAGCAAGTTTGCAGGTACGAGTATCTTGCTCTGTGATAACGTATCAAAGATCTCACTTAAGGAGAGAATATAACCGATTCAACGAGTTGACTGCCGCTATATAATTGATTATAGATGCCACTAGTTTCTTCATTCTATCGCCTTTATATAATAATTTATTTCTCCTGAAGTTAAGTATTGAGCTTTATGACTTTCCATTAAATAAGATCATCTACCTATATCAATAAATAATTTTCGTAATTCATCCAAATGAACTGGAAACAATATAAATAGAATATAACAAACTTTCCCAAAGTAAAATAAAAACTGTTCGGGCGATCCCAATATCTTAATTATCAAATCGAGCATACCAAATTGTAATACTTATAATTGTCGTTACGGTGAGTGTCTGACAGAATGTAAACCATAGATAATCAGGTGAAGAGAGCAGTGGTAGCTGTGGCTTAATGGGCGGTAGTCGCATAACGAATGAAACAATCAGAGAGCCGTTCCTCCGTCATGGAACCAATCGACAGTAAGACCAACCCAGTTTTATACAGACTTCTTAGAAAATAATGCGATAGAATTTTTAACTATTCTGTGTTTATTAATTCTTTTGATTTTAATTAGTACAGTATTCTGATCTGATGACTTTAATTGTTTAGTTTTTATCATTGAAAGATTATTATTTCTCTGCGCTCTTTAATAGGTCATCGCAACCAAAAAACCACTAAAATGAAAAGCGATTTAAATAAAATTTTTGTTGCGCCAATAAATAAAATTAGATGTCTGTCAAAGAATTGGTAGCAAAAAAATTACAGACAGAAATTTTCTACAATATGAAATAAGAGCTTCAATTGACGGCATAGTCATTGGTTGGTAGCCGATGCCGAGATCGATCTAATGACGGTGACGAATTGAATAGCACCCGCTCACAGCTATTACTTTAATGGATTTATTACTATAAAATATAAAAAACACAAAATTTACAGCCATTATTATCTGACCTACGGAGATTTTGATTGTAGTGATGGCGTGCCTTAAAATGAACCGACAAAAGTCAACTCGGTGCAGGAACGAATGCTTTTACGCTCACAGTTATATGAGTTTTAATTACGCAATTACTTTCAATCCGCTCGACGGTCTTGGACGATATCTCATAAGGGTTCGCTCAGAACACTGACTTGAATGGTAGCGGTCACGCATGCGCTGCGATTAATTCAAACCAATCAAAGACTGATTACACGCGTTATGTACTTACAAATTAACAGTTTCATCCTTTTTATACTCTATTACTCTTGTTATAAGCTTGCATATCATTGAAAACAAATGCATTAGCAAGATCAAAGAGCTTTAAGGATCGAGCTAGCTGATAGTGCATTTCACGCAATGTCACTCAACTGTTGGTAATAGGGTAAGAAAGGTACCAAGGGTTAAGTAGGCGATAGTTATAATTATGAAATTATATTGACAGTATATAGATAATATCTATGCTTATTTAGGGCACAACTATGTCCAAATTAAAGTATAAAATTATTATCTAAGAGCGATACGGACCGTTTCATTAAAAAAATATCCAATATTTTCAAATATGATTCGGTTAAAACAAGAATGTAATATTGTACGCAAAATAAATTCAACACTCTGTATTACTATTGATGACCTTATATTTTTTTATATAATGTTAAAAGATATCAACTTTACAAAAGTCTATTCTGTAAAACTATGTCAAATATAAAAAGTATAAATTTCTAACAAATTGTCTCAGCATTGCAATTCAAGCACACCCAGCTTCCAACTGATTGCTTCCGATCACGCATTCAATATTAATGTGACCACACAAGCTACCTACCAATCATCTAAACATAGTAAATTCTTCAACGAACAATTGGACCTCCTACGATTAGCAGTGAATGTCAATTTGTCAGCCCAATTTTAATAAAACTATTTAGGTAAAGTAAGATATCACCTTGTGCGGGCGCCGGACCTCCTGCCATCACACCTTCCTGTATCACGCAGAGACCCGGACATAAGTTTTGACACCATTAGAGATATCCGAGATAAAAATAATCAGGGTTTGACCACGACGTGTAAGTACGTGGGCATCATTTCTAATAGCTACTTAATCTCAGTGAAATATCGCCCTTAAAGCAATTACAATAGGCTTGTTTAAGTAAATCAACATTCACCAACCTTTACGCAACAAAAACCATTTATCTAGAAACATCCAGTCTTTTGTACTATCTGATCTACTTTCTCAGTATTTTTTGCAGCTCATTGTTTCTTGTAAAGCACGGTCTTTGACTTTTTGTTTTAAATCCCGTGATGGATGGAAGTGTAAATAAATTTAGCAAGGGTAGCTTTCACGGTGGTTGGTTTGCTTTTATCTCGACGAACTTATACAGATTAAAGGTGTCAAATTTACCATAAGAGCGTTTACGTTATTTCTGACCGAGGGAACTGATGGTAAGAAAAACTTGATTTACAGTTCTAATAACAATGAGCTTTATTGTATGCGGCCATCTTTATTTCCTTTCGATTTCAACTAGGATTCCAATCTTTCGATATCATTAACGAAATCGAAACCTCCGATGCGTTATGTGGTTGAATGTCCTGTTCACAAAGCGAACGAACAAAGCAATCCAGAATGCAATAAAAGCGTTCCAATAAAAAGTAAAATCAGAGAAAAGGAAGTGCATGGCTGGCGGAAATGCAAACTGGCATTATGCGAAACTCGCACGTGTTCCGGAATGTTTTGTGTATGCCCCTGCACTCGACCCGAAGCCTGCTCTGCCTTATGTGCGTAACGAGTCCTATTTTCAGGCTGTGGCTTAGCAACAGTCATTTGTGTAGGAACCTCACTCGGGCATTCGTCATTTAAAAACAAAATTCGTAAGTTTTAGTGAAGAGGTGATTTTCGAAAGCTGACTTCTGTCTTCACGCACAAGTTTCACAAATAACATATTTTTAAGGTAATTTTTTTTAAAGAATTATAATTGATTAGTTTGATTCATTTAACTTTACTATATATGGAACATACTCGCTTTATATAAAATAAATATTTTTAAGGTAATCCAGAAATTTATATAAAAAACTTGATTCTTTCAAATTTTGATCCAAAGTTACCTGACGACATGTGGTTTTCGGCGAGTGACCATTGGGTATATTGAAAGTAACGACCACAAAGCATAGTAGATAATGGAACATACCTACAGAGCGATATATCACGAATCTTCGATGCATCTTCTATTACATTTTTTCTCAGTAGGTGCACAACTTTTTCTGTGCGCAGAATCTCAATAAACGAAATAAAATACGAAATATCAAGCAAAAAAATCTGTCGGTCTCTCAGCAGGGTATGTTTGCGGCTTTGTCGCGCCCACAGCCTTACAAAGAGCAAATAAGAGAACAGTGCAAAACTGGATGAAAAAATATTATCTAAATACGTTCCTATTGATGTTTAAAAGCCGTGGCGAAACGAGCATTGTTCGCGGTTCCAATGCGGTGGCAAAATTGGAATTGTATACCTACATGAAATTTCTTGATCTTAATGTTAATATGTATGATTTTTCTATGATACCTTAAGAATCACTAGATAGTGATTCCCAAGGTGAAACACAAGTTAATCAATTAAAAAATAAATCCAAACAACATTAAAGTTTAATATATAAAATTGTAGTATCTATTTATACGTACGTATGTGCGGTTTTTAACTTCATTATGATTGATGTAGAGTTTAATCAATGGTTTCAATCAACCCTGTTGATGTCATCAACACCAACACCAGTCTTGACAATATTACCTTTTCTGAAATTTTATGTTATTATCAAGACTTGAATATTATACTGATATTTGTTTTGGCAACAAAAGCTAATAATATTATTAGTGGTATTAGAACCGCCCCTTAAGATATTGTTTAATCCTGATTAATTCGTAGTACATACTGACACACAAATACTTTATATTTAACAGTCATATTTTATATCAACATTTTTGTCATTTCATATATAGCATCTTAAACATAAAAACAAGAATAGTTTAGTATCTATCTTAAAGATTTATTGAAAGTTGTTAAAATAAATAAAAACCTCTAATCTGATGCTAAGTGGCCATCATTATCTTGACACTTACAGGTATGGAGTTATTACAATTCAGAAATTACAATATGAAGTGTTCGTTATTCTTTCTTTCTAACGCAGGCACTCTTCCAGAGTGGATACGGTTATATAGGTTCCTTAACTGTAATGTATTATTCCGTATTCTCTCATATTTCATTTTATAAGAACTCAAGTTTTTTCCATTGCTCCTTGGGTAATTTCAATCATTTTATTTACATTTACTGGTTTTGCATTATTAAATATATTCAACAATTGAATAACTTCGAAGTATAAACGATCATTTCAAGGTAATTCAAAAATGTCATATCCTGGAATGTACCTGTTAATTATTAATGTACCTGTATATTATTCGTATTTTCTTCAGTACCTACAAACCGTAGGGAGACTTTGTACCTATATGTTTAGGTACCAAAAGTATGATAAATTAGAGTAAATTGAGTGGGTACCGTAACTTTTTAACTTATGTCAAATATCGGTAATGTACAATTTAGTTATTATGTGGGTTGCAGTTTTGCTACAAATCGCACAGGAACAACATGCACTTTAGCCGACTGTAGCCACTTACCATCAGGTGAAAAGTCTGTTTGTTTGTTGTCATATATTGACATAACAAATAATCAAGCAACTCAATGTCGTTTTGATAGAACTGTAGTAAAATTTGAATTGTACTTAGAAGGCGTTACGACGCCGACGCCAGGGTACGTCCTGAATTAACAACTCACCTAATTTAGATTCTAAACTAAATATCTATTGTAAAACTCTTGGAGCACAGATTCACAATTAACTAACTGCGATTCTTATAATTGTAAGACATACCTAAGCAACTCCAAACAAATTTGAACTACTTTTATTAATAATGAAAACAATCTTTCATTTCCTTACCTCACTGACCTTTGGAGCGCTGCCGGAGTAAAATTTACGCTTAAAATCTAGTTGTTTACCCCGAGCCGCAACATTTTTTGTTATAGTTTTTTTTTTAGAATTTTTTCGTTCGCCGCTTCCAAAGGCCCGTGGCTCGACGTAATTTGACCTGATCGTATCTGTACACTTTTTGTCCTTGTGGTCAGAGACAGCTGTCCATAAGCGCCATATTTTGTTTATTGTTTATACTTAATCGACATAATGGCGGATTTTTTGCGATACCCAGATAAGACTACTGTGGTGGTTCACTAAACCAACGAAGTATTTTATGACCATTGGTCTACTTTCTTAACTTTAGAACGCCTTAACATACTTAATTATTTTTGGTAAGCACCTAATTTTTTATGGACAACAGCACCTTAAGGTAACCAAATATGTTGAGGTTTTAAGCCGTTTTTCAAATTAATATCAAAGCAAAGAGCTTAATAAAAATACGTCTGAGTGTTACACATAGCTCTAGTTTCCGATTTAAGTATATGAAGATAATAAATAAGTGTAAATAAGTCAACCTCAGCTTGATTATGTACAAGATGAGTTACAAAATAATATTTCACACACACTCAAATAGGGTTAAGTGGGTACTGCTGTGGGTAAATATACATAGATATATAAATTTAATTCTTTTTTTAAGGAAGTGATGTCATGTTGAATCACATAATGACTGAACAAGAGAACACACGTCTCAAATGTACAGAACATTTTTCTTGTTTGATATTTTTGAATTCTAATCTAACCCTAGCTGCTAAATCAGCAATTTGACATACAACTCAAATTATTTGGAACATTTGTGCTAACAGAAATCTTATAAAAAATTCGTTTTAAATGAGTTTTATGAAAGCTTATAATGACTCATGAATAAAATCTCAATCATCGTTGATTGGAATTGATAGAAGAGCAAATATGGGACTAATAAACAAACAGGCCTGAAAAATGGGCGTGCTGATTAATTCTATGGGCAGGCATCTTCGCCCATAGCTGGAAATTGGCAGGATATATTGTCAAAATTGACACAGTTACTATCACCGCTAGGGTGACCAGCATTTTGTGTTTTATTTTCTGTACAACGAAGAGTGAGATTTGTACAAGAAAATATGCCTTCTACTAGAGTTTAATTGGATTTTACGGTCCCATTTATATTAAAAAAATAGTTAGGAACTGTTTTTATCTTAAAGAAATATAAATTAATATACACAATAATTTATTAAATTATATATCATCAAACGTGATTATTATTTAAGAAATCATTAACCTTGTAACGTCTATTCTACCTTAGAGGTTTCTTACAGAGTGCTTTAAATTTATCAAAAGTGCTTTAAATTTATAAAATTAATCTAGAATTGTGTTGCAGAAAGTTCCTTATTTTCCCTGTAACAAACCTCTAGTTTTTTGAATCCTGTACGTTGGATCAGCAAGTTTCTTTTTATGAACATCAATTTAATTTTCATATATGTACTAACCGTTTAATGTCAATGTATTTATTTCCTCATATAAATCTGCGAGGGAATATCTTTATCTTAAAGAATGGATAGCGTGAATTGCTATTTTTGAAGTACAAAAATACTTTCACACTCAAGGCAGATCCCCATAATAGTAGTCCACAAAAATAATATTTTACTAAGTTCAAAGTACGAGTCTTCAAGGATAATAACACACTTATTTTTATTTTTATATATTTTTATTCCTTTTTGATTTCATTAAAAATATCCAAATCAATTCTACATATATGTATTGTTCAATGACATAATCGAAATATCGACACATTATTAATATCATAGAATTTAAATAGACGTTTGGTCACCCTACAAAGCCGTTTAGCGGTTCAGGTTGCGTTATTAATATTTATAGTAACAGTTAAATGATTTTTTGTTTTATTTATTTTACACCGAGGGGGGTGGAGGTGCCGCCTTTGATCTGCCGCCGCAACGTGTTCGCTAAAACCACATCAAAATCTATAACGTTAAAATATACGCTTAAAAGTTCAACACACCGCGAAATTTGTTACAAATTTATGACGTTACAGCCATAAAATTTAGTTTGAAAACTTAATTTGAACGAAAATTTCTTTTATAACTCATAAGTTACTCATAAAACCGTTTAAGTTTTGGCCTAGATGTTCGGCTTTTGAAATTTTGTGTTTTATGTCTTAAATCCTAATTTCGCAGATTGTAGTTTTTCAGTATGTATTATGATAATCTTACATTATTCATTAGGCATTTCCTGTAATAAAATTTGTATAATATTTCACATTTTTTATTTAGATAGTAATTTATCATGAAGTGACAGTAAATAGAACAATGAAGTATATGAAACGACAATTTCTACAATACTTTAAAGTATTTATTGAGTTTCGGAAAAATTCGACCTGATAGGTTGAAAGATTGAAAGTAGTATAATACGGATGGATACACTTGATGAAATAACAAAGCTGTTAGTCACATGAATACTCTTAATAGAGCAGCATAGAAATACTCATAGTACCAATACATTGTTGACGGATTAAATACAATAAATTCAAAATATTGCGACATTAACTGGAAAGAATCTTATATAAATGAGCAACATACAAACCCTAATCAAACCTACAAAAATACTAATTTCACAGTAACAAAAATCAAAGTACGAGTCAAACTCGCGTACCTGGTTCCGCAAATTTATTCATAATCTTAATTTTTTTGTGATATTACTACGATAAGTTTTCGGACTTATTCATGTCATACTTCATACCCAATTCTAAAGCAACAACAACTACCCTGTGTTTTCGCGACCACAAATTTACAGCTTACTTCATGTCATATATCATTATTCTAAGTTGACAGAAGTATTATTACAATAATTAAATCCCTTGTTAGTGTCAAAATATGTGGGTCCGTATTTCATAATTTTGGCAACACCTAAGGTGATAGATTTTTTCTCGCTATTAAGAGATTAACTCGCAGATCTGAATATTTGATATTAATTTCAACTTAATACCACTATTTTCGAAAAAAGGTCTTAACCACCGGACAAACAAGTGATTATATAAGAGTTCTGTCTTTTTTTTTTTTTTTTTTTTTTTATGTTTAATAGGCTGGGCGTTTGACCTCAATCACGCCTGATGGAAAGCGATGATGAGGTCTAAGGTGGAACACGCTCGCCTAGAAGATGCTTGTTCACTCTGGCTTTGAAGATATCCAGACTATACTGATCGGGGAAAACAGACCCCGGCAAAGAGTTCCACTCCTTAGCTGTTCGCATAATGAATGTGGAAGCAAATCGCTTCGTGCGAATGGGAGGAATGTCAACAACATAAGGATGAAAGCTCACACCGCGCCTGGTCGTCCGGTGGCGGAAAGGAGCAGGTGGGATCAAATTGTGTAAAACTTCCGCACACTCACCGAAATGCAACCGATAGAAAACTGAAAGGCTAGCTACACGTCTTCGGTGGTCAAGGCTCTGGAGATTAACTTTAACGAGTTCGTCATTATTGATGAGTCTCTCCGCACGGAGCTGTATCGAGTCCAATGCATCTAGCTGATATTGAGCAGATCCGTTCCACAGGTGACAGCAGTATTCCAAGCAGGAGCGAACCTGCGCACGATAAAGGCTTAGGAGCTGCTCAGATGTGAAATAATGTCTCACTTTAAAAAGTATGCCAAGTTTTTTGGCCGCGGTTTTTGCAATGGACTCGATGTAGTTACCGAAATTGAGGTTGGCGGAGATATTTACGCCTAAGAGCTCGAGGTGGTCGTTAATCGGCACGGAAGCATCTCGGAAAGTCGGAGTCAGGTGAAGTGGACTCCTTTTTGCTGAGAAAAGACAGGCCTGTGTTTTGGAGAGATTGAACCCAACCAAGTTAGCTTCACCCCAGAGGGAAGCAGCTTCTAGGGTTGAATTCACTTCCCCCAACATTGTCCCCCTCAATGCTCGGACATCTGTGCCAGACTTCGCATCAGACATGTATCTTACCGAAACTGTGCTGTCGTCTGCGTACCCAAAGATACCGGGAGTTATAAGCAGATCGTTGATGTGCAGCAGGAATAGAGTTGCGGAAAGGACAGACCCCTGGGGACACCGGCATTTATACCATGCAGATCCGACGAGGAGCCATTAATGACTACTCGAATTGATCTACCCCCCAGGAAATCCGCAATCCAGGTGCAAAGTCCAGCAGCGATTCCATATGAAGGAAGCTTGCCAATGAGACTTGCATGCCAGACCCTGTCAAAAGCCTTAGAGATATCGAGAGAGACGGCGAGAGCTTCACCGTGTTTCTCTATGGCTTCGCTCCACAAGTGCGTGGCATACGCAAGAAGATCCCCAGCAGACCGCCCACGGCGGAAACCAAATTGACGGTCACTAAGGAGATCATTAGCTTCAAGGTAAGCCAGGAGACGGTTGTTCAGTACACGCTCCATAATCTTACAGAGTATGGACGTGATTGCAATAGGGCGATAGTTAGTAGGGTCGGCACGACTACCTTTTTTAGGTACAGGTTGGACATTGGCAATCTTCCAGGATCTCGGAACTTGACCGGTCTTAAGGGACAAGCGGTACAGGCGAGTCAGAATTGGAGACAATTCAGGTGCACATTTCCGTAGGACAATAGCCGGAATGCCATCAGGTCCACTAGCTTTATTCACATGTTTTCTGATACGGAGTAAAAGTATAACCCTAAAAATACTAAAAGGCACACCAAAATAATAATTTGCTTTACTTTGCTGTACTAATATTTGTAGCATTATTAACTATATTCTATTTATGAAGAAAATTAATGAGGGATTACAAAAAAAAAACAGACTTCAAAAATAAATCCATATCCAAAAAAAAAATATACAACAAACAGTAAAAATAATATTACAATAGTGTAATGTAGGTACAATAATTATTGTTATTTTTGGAGTCGGTGTTGGTTGCTAGATATATTTCATTGGCTAACAATAATTTTAACTACCTAATATTACCGTATTTATTATTTTTCTATTTAGTGCATATTCATTTATTTTGGAATAAATCATTTTTGAAGTCCGACTTCCTGTTAACATTTTTATATACTTTTTTTATTTTTTAGTACACTTATTACTCGACATGACATTAAGTTATTCGCCCATTTGTCCCGCACATACTTAATGAAAAATCATAAATGCCATTGTCAGAACTGAACCAAATTGACATTGGAACTATACGACAACTGTTAGCTCCCAAATAAAAGCAAATAAAAATATGCAAAATCGGTTAATCCAATCGAAAATGCTAAAGTAAAGAAGACGGGTCAAACTGTAAACAGATTAAAAACAAAGCAAAACAGCTCTAATAGATGTGACAATTATAAAATCGACATAACTAACAACAAGACTAATTAAAAAATTACATGTATATGACATGTAATTTTCTATTTAGTCTTAGTTAAAGTTTGTATTTATATAAATTTATCAAATTTTATCAATTCTAAATTTTAGTCTGTACAATATAGCATTTTGCTACATGTGGAATGGCCTGCATTGAGATTTAAAATTTAAAACAGTACTCCAATCGTATTATCGCGGCTTACAGAAATATATGTACATGGAATATTAAAATTACATCACTTAAGTAGTTTTAGCAAAGAGAAAGTGTATGGAAAACTGCTTTTGCCTGTCCCGGTTCAGATATAGGCTATTATAGGTACTAATTCAATTAATTCCATGGACACTCGTACGCAAAGTCATAAACTCCATTGTGATGTCTTTAAAATATCGATAAGCTATAAAATGAAAATTATATTTTAAGTATCGTATTTATATCATAAACATGGCAATGAAAACTGAACAATCTTTTTACGACTTATTAATATAAATCTAACTAAATAGAAGTTTATTTTCAATGTGAATGCGTTTTTCTATTACCGTATCCTTTTTGAATTTCAAAGATATGCATTGATTTGCCTAATGATATCTTACTCGTACTATGACAATGTCAAATTTTCATTGTGTGTTTTTGCTAAATGGATAGTATCGGACTATCGATAAATTCGTAAAATTTTATCGATACTACGACATAACGATCACGAGACACAATTGATTTCCTAATAACTTGGTCGGTCAGTTTAACACCGCATCCTGACCCTCTCGATTTTATGACGCCAATCAACCCATTAGCCCTATTAAAGATCATTACGCTTACTATTATTATCCGAGAAATCCGGATAGCACGTTATGAATAGTAATGTAGGGCGTTATACGATGAAAACGGTTCTATATCTAATAAAGAATTTTTCAAAATGTCAGTATTAGAAGTTATTTTTGAGGGCAAACTTATCGGACAGAGTATATAGTTAAAAGCCAAATCCATTATTGTAGTATTCTACAGGTGCAATTTAGCTTGATGTTAATATGTTATGCTAAACGCATTTTAAGTTTAATGTACTTTTAACATATTAACATTTTTATACTTTTTATCTGAATTTTAACACCTCACCTTGGACGTTAATATAATATAATAGATAAATTAATTAAAAATTTCAGACATATTATATTTTAAATCCCTTGATATACTTTTTTCATCGAAAGTGGTGCCCTCAGCATTTTCTCTAAATAACTTTTTATTTATAAATAAATTTGATAATTTCAGAATAATTTATAGTTGACCTTCTATGGCTGTTGTGTAATATTTATATTTAATAAATTTTTCTTCAATAATGTCAAGCACAAAAAATGTTATGTATACAAGGGAAACATTTTTTTGAAAATAACACATCTTTTATTTGTAGTACATATCACAAGTGCTATAATTGGTCGTTTTGACACTTTCTCGCTATCTAGTCACTACTCACAATAAAGAGCTACAAAAATAATGATGTCTTCTAAATATTCAATTCAAGATCCGTAGACATACAGATTCCTCGTGCAATCCATTAAAATGTCTATAGGAAATAAAAATAAACAGTGGCGCCATTTTCGGTTTAAATATGTAATTTGAAAATCGATATAAATCTGACTTCAGAACGACCTCAAATGAGCATAATAAAGCATAAATATTTGATGATAGCCTTTAATAGAAACATATTTTAATGGAACACACGAAATCTGTCAGATAAATAAACACCAAAGTAAATGCAAGTCATTGACCCGAAAAAAAAAATTATTTTAAATACTTAGGCTTAGTGATAAAGTTAATAAGCTCTCTATAATCGCATAAAACACAAGTTTGATGTGTTTTATTCTTTTTTTTTTGTTCCCCTGAGGAAAATGCATTAAATTGCATATCACGGCTGTGGTGAGCCGGCGGTTATGTGGGGCTCTCCTCCCCAGAAGGGGGAGGCCTACCCACTAAAAACCTCAGGGATGGCCTTTCTCAGGCATGTAGGGAGCCCCCGAGAACATCAAGCCACTTCCGGGAACCCCCAGCTTCCGCTCCCCTGCCTAGAGGGGAGCCTTCCTCAGGGGAGGCTACTACCTCCCCCGGTCTCCTCCACCGACGACGCCCCCCGGCCACGAAAGGGGCGTGGTCCATCCCGTGATGTGTTTTATTCTATATATTTTATTAACAAGCAAACTGACCACTTTACGGTAAGTAGTTACAATAAGTAATAAGGATTACAGAAACTGCGAATTGTGTGTGTGTGATTGTGAGATTCGCAGTAATTTTACAATGCACATAAATACTACAATGTAACGTACATTGTACTATTTATGTGCATTGTAAAATTGCCATTGCCAACATATGACATAAGATGTAAAGACACGTAACCATTAATTTCACTATCTTAATCTTCGCAGTAGAAACAGGTATGACGAAGGTACTTTACTTCACCCCAGACGACTCCGAAGAAGAGATCACAACGAAGAAATGCTTCAAAATTTTAATTATTAATAGAAGTATGTATAATGTTTTACCGATAAATTGTTTGCGGGTGCTTGGTTAAAAGTTTACTTTAAAACTGTTTACACACACCGGCCATCTGCTCGTAGCGATTATCCTTTTGTTAATTCCTACGGCTTCATACGCCATGTTGCTTCTACGACGCATATCTAGATCACATGCTCAACAACATACTTCCAATCTTTCACAACCGCAGCACGTTGTGTGTAAATTGGATACTCAAGACTAGTACTTAAAATAATTTTTTATTTTAATTTTTGCCACGCTTCATCACTTAATGAATGTGTGACCGGTATCACGCGCGGCTGTAACTGCACAGGGTATGTCCAAGATTTCATTTTATGATAATCATCGGGTGCGCAAATCTCCAATATTTATTTCAGATTCTTTAATTGGAATCTCATCAATGATGTGTTAATGGTGTCATATTTTTGCTGTTCTGCCGATAGCATAAATAAAAGCGAACATATCAGGTGCTGTGAAGGACGATGATTTCATATAGATTCTTATTTAAGTTTATTGTCTGTATAAAATAAGATCATATTTAAAAATGCCAGCAATGTATCTATAACTCCTCTTGTCCTAATCGCATACTACTGATATATTTGTATGTTTGCCCCCCTATAACATAAAAAAATGCTGTAAAGCATCCACTTATTTATTATTACATATTTTGATATGTCAACTAGTTTGCCAGTTGAATAGGCACTAAGAATTCTTTAAGTCTTCCTAAGAATCGTTGTTATGTATACTCATACTATTCTGTATAACAGTACGTAACATCATAGTTAACTTCTGATTTGAAAAAAAAAACATTTATTCTCAGGACCTTAAAAATTACAATAATAGTTAAACAAAAAACGACGTCCATGTGAACAGGATCCGATTCAGTGATAATGCTAGGAACTAGGTACCCGATATCCTTTTCGCAAATTCCAACCTGAAGAGTTTGCGTAATTAGACGTGCTAATCTGAGGAACTACTGGTTGGAAATGGAAAATCCTTTAGTGATGATTAGAACATTTATCGCGCAAACAATTTTTCTATTGCATTTAACATATATTACTGCAATGTATGTTGGTAATATATTAATATAAAAAAGGGTGGAAGTATATAAATCTTCCTAGTATTAGAGATATGTATAATTATACGCGTAGATAATCAGTTATTTAATATATAACTAATCTGTGAAAGTGTTCTCAATCAGTATTTAGTTGTGGCTCAAAAGTGCTAGCAGCCAAGCCATAAAATCAGTGTCTAGTTTTAATAGGAAGTTACTCATAATGTTTCAATTAAACCGATATTTGTAATATCGTACTTTATAATGTATTTACATAAAGTAAAATACTTATAACAATTTAAGATAACATAGATATTTATGTCTTATATCTGGAAATGTTTTAGAAATAAAAAAGTATTAAACCGACTATCACTAGAAATTAACCGAGGTGTAAAGATAAATGCCGGCCGCCATGTGGTCGTTCGTTGGTGGTTCGTTCTTTGGCGCCTCTTGTGGTAACTGGTAACACCTACAAAGTCATAAGTGTGACGAACTATAGCGTGTAAGTGTGGATAATTTCTAATAAAAGTGTTTATAGTATACGCCGTGTTTTAATAGTGAAACCAAGTTATTATACTAGAAATGATTTCTATTGGCTGCATTACTGTTTTTTCACGTTGAGGCCAGTCATATCAATAGAAGCACGCTCTCTTTTAATGGGAAAAATCTTCACACTTTTTTTTTATACCACGATGATCCCAAACAGGTCTACGGCCCGCCTGATGGTGAGCGGTTACCGTAGCCTATGGACACTTGCAACACCAGGGGTGTACTTCGCGCGTTGCCGACCCTTCAAAAACCTATTTACTCCCCTTTTGAAGAACCCCATACTGTAGCCCTGCGGCAAAACCTCGGCAGGGAGCTCATTTCACAAACGAAGTGTACGCGGGAGGAAATTCCTTTGGCACCGCACTGTGCGGGGCCATTTAAGCTCCAGAGTGTGGGCATGAACTCCCTGTCGATGACGAGCGGTGCGATGATAGAAAGTGGCCGTGGGCATCATGTCAAACAATTTTTAAAATTATTAGTTTAATTTCATTTCTTACAGAAGTGAAATGCAAGTGGGCATCATGTCAAACAATTTTTAAAATTATTAGTTTAATTTCATTTCTTACAGAAGTGAAGTGCTTTGCAAGTGTTATAATATTGTGAGATAAAAGCATTTGTATTATTCTATATCTTCGAATTTTTCCTTTAGTGCTTTTATCGCATTTTTGAAAAGAAAACTAAATAGACTGTCTAGATCTTTTTTTGTCACTGCAATTGTCACTGCTATAGTACACAAACATTCGACTACTACCAAAATGAAATGTAATCACTGCAATTTGTTTTGATTTATCACCTCACTCCATTTTATTAAAATATAACACATTAAAATATTCCAATAATATTTGTCAACCCATTAACATGAAAATGGGAATACGTAATTAATATTTATATAAGATTTAAAATAATAAACTGTTTATTTTTAATTGTATCAATATTTATGGCCAGCTAAGTATTATCAGTAGAGATCGGATAATCGGATGCATATAATTTACCTAAAGTTAATTTTTGGCTCACAAATTATGGAAGCGGCTTTTTAAAATACATTTTTTTAAATAAAAATCCCGGGAAAATACGGGACTGCAAATTTAACGTAGTGATATTGTTTGAAAATTACTAAATTAGCACGTGGTATTTATTTTCAAAAGACCGAGACTCCGGGTTCATTTATACAACTATGCATACGTATTTACATGAAGTTTAGTTTCAGTTCCCCGTGCGATTTATGAATGTACGATTTATTACATGAAGAGTGTTATACGAAAGTAGTGAGCTAGTTTGACTAAAACAATTTTGTGGATGAATCCTGCAGAAACTAGATGATAGAGTGACGTATATGAGAACAAAACATGGAAATTCTAATCTCTATAGATAAGTAAGAATATGGAGTAATGAGAGTTATTATTCCACATTCTTACACATTTCTTTTTATGAAATGGTTTACGCTCAATGATTTCAGAATTTTAAGAGAAACCAAAGCAATAATTAAAATGTTAAATTTCCGGTATTTGGTATTTTAAAATCAGACACTATATATGTTCGGACGAAACGAAGCGACCGAGACTTACTTTGACCCAAAATTTATTTGATCGTATCCTTATTGGAACACCATTTAACTGCCGTTATAGACGTTGATTAGTTAAATAAGAAAGGACCGAACACGAAAGCTTGGACAGCAGTAAATGAAATTTGCATTTCGTTTGTAAATGAACCATCGTTAGACACTAATGAGGTGTTAGAGAATTAATCTGTAAGATTCTTCCACAGATACTAGAGATTTTAATGATAGGGTTCGGATAACTTGTAGCCGGGCACCATTTACGTGACATTAAAAAAGTACTTCCGATTTCTGAAGACGAAGTGACATATTAAACTTAAGTTTATTATCAGAGTAAAGGAAAAAATTGTTATTTTTAACGGATTTTAACACTTATTCCAATTAGCCTAACCCAAAGTAAGGCTTGTATTGTCTAGAGTAACGGAAAGACATACATATATTATATACAATATAGATATAGACATACAAATATTTTTATATATAGTACAAATGCTTGAATTTGTCACACAATCATCTGCCTTCACCGGGATTCGAACCCAGGACCTCAGAGATGGTGATAGCTTGAAACCGATGACCGGGTGGTTAGCACCCGACTACGGAGATCGTTAAATCTTTTTATGATTTCATAACACTTGTTAACGAAAAATATGCTATTATGCTTCAAAAATTAAAATTATTTCAAGTCATAATTATAGCATCATAAGCGATAAAAGATTTACGGCTTTCGATTGAGCGGTAGTCGATAAGAAAATCAATTGTAATAAGGTTCACCGATCATCGCTAACAAGCATCTTGAGATCATTAGGCCAATCACACACAAAGCGAGAGTGATTCGGCCACGGTACAGCTCTGGTAGTATCATCGCTCTGATCTATATGGGCATCTTGTCTAATGGGCCGACCATGACTTTCTATAAATTAATAACAACAGCCTCCAATGATTGGACAGACTTAATGAGGTAGCTACATCTTCATTTCTGACCAATGTTTTAATTATGAAACTTTGAAGTTTCTAGCTTCAAATCCGATAACAACATTTAATATAAACTAATTCTTATTATTGAAATCAAAATATATATACAGTTCATTTGCTTTTCAGGTGAAATTTGTATAAAATTATATTAGCAAAGAGCTAGAAATCTATATTTTTTATTAAAAATTCTATTTAGATATTTTAGATAATTTTATATATATTTTGAGTACGAGTAATTACATGCTTAATATTAAAAAGTAAGCCATTTAAACATTTCATGTACCGTAAAGAATCATTTAAGCGTATGTTTAATAAATTTTTAAGTATTTTTTTCTTTTAATAATTAGATGAAATTCAACAAGCTTTTGAGATATCCAATGTAAATCTCACTACCGCCTTCGATCCCATTTTTATTTAGATATATTAAAGGAGCTTCTGAAAGTCGTGTGCTAATAAAATAACTGTGCTATTTTGTTATGACTATTCAAAGCCTTGTGATTTCTTGCAACTCTGTTATAATTCGACCTAACATTAATATTTTACGATATATCGATCAATATCTTTACTGCTATTGCGGCCGCAGCCATTTCATTTTGCCGCAACTATCTATAGACACATAAAAAGAACCGGAAACACTCTGTTACACAACAATAAGTGTTGTAGATGAATAGGTTCCGTTTTATCACTTTACAGTATTAAATTAGGTCCTATAAAAAGTCCAATATAATTTCTTGTTCCAATTTGTAGATATGTTAAAGTATTTTGCTTAATAAATGATCATAATAATAATACCATAGTAATTCAATAAAATATAGTAACATTTTTTTATATTGTTTTCATTATAATGGTAAGCTGTAGAACGTGAAATGTGCAAAAAAGTGATGGTCAGTCAATTCTGACGATTTCTACTGACTTTAAAGATTTTTTCAGAAATGTCGACCGCACGCTTATTCCAATAACCACTTCAACTTCACACATCTGGTAGTCTTATTGTAATGATTATTTATAATGTTGCCAACACAATAAATAACATTTGAAGAGCAAATTATTTTCTAGTGAACTACCAACGACACCTTTGACAATTGTCCACGCCTTAGAAATGTCCGTGTAATTCGTCCTTTTATCTTTTCTGTCTATTGTAGAATCAAGTACACCTTATATTCATCATATTGTTTCTTCGCCAAGGGGAGTAGCTAACGGAGGCGTTATGTTTGCTTTGATACGACACCGAACAATCAACTTTAAAAGACGTATATTTTACCGGAAATCATGCAAATAAGAATCTTAACACCTTCCAATAGATAATATTTTATCTACACAAAAGTTTTACTTTAAACCATCTCGTACTCTGGCGATGACGATGTAAATTGTGAATGAATAGCTTTGGTCGCGTGACAAGTGAACGACTTACCACAATAGCGACATTTTCAATGAAACTTTTATTTCTCATAGAGAAATCATTCATTATTTATATTTTCTTTTCTTTGATCCACTAAAGTACTTTTGATACGAAAATAACGCCCAGCATTTTGATTAAAGACAATTACTTTGACGAAATTGGGGCGATAACTCCTTTTGTCTTGACAAATTATTCGGCAGCATGCCCGCTATAAAGGAAAAAGTGAATCTTAGATAATTAACATACGAAATTAAACAGTTCTTTCCTGTATGTTAAACTAACGAAAGCTTTAATGATAATTTGTTAACATTCAATTTCACTGTGACGTAATTTATCGCTTTGATTTTAAGTTGTGTAAATAAAAAGTTATTTCGAAACCTATTCATTTTTAGTTAAATATAACGAAAAGTCGAGAAAGCAAACTAAATATTAATTATCCATTACTGCAGTTAACTCAACTTTTTGAGTTGCAAGTAACTCAACTTTTTATTTTTCAAAATTTCATATCACACGTTCCCACCAAATTATTTACGAATTTACAAATGATAACGTACATTCACAACTTGCACCCATTGTGCAAGTTCTGTTGCGACATTAAAGCGTCTTTCTCATCTTCATGCAAACTGGAGAATAAATTTATTATCAAGAAAAGCAGATACTCTTAAATAATATGATAAAATATTGTTAAATATTTTTATCCACCGATAGGCGACGGCTAACGATTGTTCTGTTAATGAAAGCGCGAGCTACATCATCAAACACCCTTTTGTTCAATAATAGATCGATGTTTTAGGCAGCACTTTCATTTTATATTCTATCCATTGTCTTAGCTAGTCACGACTTTACCTTCCACCATCAGCTCGAACAATGCACTATGTATCTCTCTGTATTCTTTAAACTGAAAAAGTGGTTTCGCTCATTTATTACAACCTCTCGGCGCCTACTTTTTGTAATAAGTGCAATGAATGGCCAATCTAAGATTTATAATTTCAAATGAGTGTCACTATTGAAGGGTTTAAATTACAAATGTCGCACGTAAGAGGAATCGTGGAATTTATTTGAGCAACTGTAGATATATTTTGCACGTCGAAAATGTTCAGTTCTAGTGAATTAATGTGTACGTGGATTTGATTTGTGGTCTTTACACCATTGACATTGAAACGGCTGTGAAAAATGTAATATACTTTTACAGATAAAACCAACATCATAAAACCAATTGTATTGCCTAATGGAATATGATATTAAAATATAAATTATGATTTAACGGGCTTTGGAATACCAAAGATCATCAAATCATAGTTATCATTATTATTTAGTATAAATCTGAATTCAAATCGAACTTGCATGTCATTGATAAGTTGCATTTCAATATCTATGTATTATAAAAGCTATGCTTAGCGTCACTTATCCATCTCTATGAAGTAATCGAATGTAAAGAGTTGTTATCGGTACAAATTTCTGAGTAACACTTCCTTGCCGCCGGCGTCGCGTACGTAATCTTCGGTCAATATTGATCGAGCGTGGGCGAATGTTGATTTCATATGTATCAATATCAAATTGAACTGTTTACTTAAGACGGACACGATTACTGTTTGATAACTAAAGTATAGAAATTTGTTAAATACCTAATCAATCATCTCTATTGGAATTATACGCAATAATTGAATTGAATATGTTGTAGATAACATAATAATATAATAAATAATTTCAAGCTTTCATTTTTCCAACGATTGACAACTCTTTGTACTCGTATAATTACAGTATTTGCTTCTACAAATACGAGATCTATTTAGATATATTACTTACTTAAAATACAACAAACTGTCGAATATACTATTTATTTAATAAAAAAAATACAGTTCTTACTTTTTATTCTTCAAATTTTTATTAAATATATGTAGTATAACATGATATATTGATAACAGAGTTAGCTATTGTGTTAGGGAAATATGACAATCCTGAAATACAAAAAGGATTTTTAAACTATGTTGACCATATATCTAGGAGTATTTTAATTATGCACTATATTCCAACATGCCTGTATTAAATGCACATCCAAAACAAAGCGTATCAAACAACATTAAACAACAGTCACCTAAACGTAAGTGACATGGTAATTAATCCAATAACTCTAGCCCTTAGTATTAAGTACTATAATTTTACCGTCAAATCCAAGTAATTAAAACTAACTTTATAACATTATCTAAATTGTGGAATCACCAAATTAAAAAAAAATGAAGCTTTGCGAGCAATTAAAAGTTTAACAAAGTAAAGGATAATTAGGAGTGAGACCCAAACTGTGCCCAATGGCATTATACGTAGCATAACAACAGAGCTCACGAGTTGTTTGTACATAAGTATATACTTTGAAATTGTAAAAACCAATCATTTGAACAATACAAAAGTAAGAATGATACAGCCTTTGTATCCGGTTTGTTGAAGACACGACAAAAGGAAACGTTATAAATAGAAAACGATCTACAAATAGTTTAATCAGAAAAGTTTGCAACTTTAAAAATAGCATAAGGACTTTGAGCTCTTGAAGTTAAACGGCCTCATTGCGCAATAAATGTCGCCGTTACACTAATATCCTGACGCTAATTTTAATTCTACTATAAGGACAGTAAGGCGCGCACTCGCTTGTCATAGCGAGTTCAAACTTTCTTTGTCGCGGTCTGTATCTAGTGAATTAATCTCAATTTGTGGAGCGTCTTGTCACGGTGTTTGTATAATGAAATGGAGCAAGTCAGTATCATTCATTAGAGTCGGACACTTCTATACAGTTAATTGTTTGAACTTCGGGCTGCCGTTTAACATCGTCTTGGCTAATCAAGGCTCGGTTAACAACATCCGCCGGGCGAGCCGGGAGTCGGCCGATGACTCGGCGCATCGATGATGCAATTGTCTCGCACTCGAGCTATAATGCATGGAGATGATGCCCAATTGGTAGTCACTTCCGATTCGGTGTCAAGGATGCTGGCGATGTCAACGAGACTGAACCTGAGATATGAGTACCAATTGGCATGAATTCAGAATTCTAAGAAAGACTTGTAGAGTCGCAAGATTGTTCTAGGAGATTAATTGAGTCAATAGTTTCATTACTATATTGATGTTACGCGTAATGTAGATTCATACGCATATATTGCCTCTTGTTACGTCAAAACAAAAACGAATGTTACTTTGGCCACCATGAGTTCGCATTCTTTTCAGACTAATATTGTCTACGTAAATTTTTGTAATTGACTTTCATACGTCGCACAGCGAAAACGCGGTGACTTAAGACTTAAGAACTGCAAATTCTACAGATTATAATTAAGTGTATTAATCCATGGGATCTCGCTGTGTGACTTTCAAAATGGTTCATCGATATTGTATTGAATTGTGATAAATACTTGAATTGGACAAAATACATCGTAACTAAGTAGTTATTAGTAGAAATTGCGAAAATGCAATATAGTGTAAATACATTATATTTTATTCTCGCTTGTTGTGATGAAAAATTCAATGATAGTATGTTCAATTATGAATTCATTTAAATAATGGTTCTACAATCTCAACTACATAATCAGAGATTTGTAATGAAAAATATGTTTGAGCGTGAATCAACAGTAAGAAGTGTTCAAATATTTGCTACAATGTATATAATATTATACAATAAAATGAAATTGAACCACAACCTTGTACGATGTTCGAAAATGTATTTGCGATCAATCAAAGAGTATTTTAAAACAAGTGATGTGTTGCTTAACCTTATATCGATACCTTAATATAATAATCGTCTTTACTAGAAACTATGTTTTATTAGTATAAAGGCCCATTTTGAAATGAACATAATTTATTAAGAAGTGCTTGATCTTCATTTCTCCTAAGCGGTTATATTCAGCCGACAAAACTTCATGTGAAATATTTTATAAATAAACAACTTTTACTAATTAACTATCATCATAACTTTATAAAATGATATTTTAATCGGAACTCTTATCGATATTTTTTCGTTACTACGTGGTACGGCATTATTGACGTGGATTGGGCACCACGCATCAATTAAGCTCGCGCCCGCCATTACAATTCATTCACAATTATTGTTATTCGGAGCTGCGCCCGCGCCGCGCTGCCGCCGCCGCCACCGACATCGATGGGACTATGCGACACGCGATCTGACACGAAACGTTTTTTGTTTACCTCTTGGCCAATTTTGGCCTTACACTTAATTGTTTCAAGTCAAAAAAGGTACACATGCTTTTCTTTTGACCGTTCTCACAGTCTCATTCAACGTTTTCGTAACTGTATCATGAAATTTATTGCTTTTATTTTGTTAAATTCGCGAGTATTCAAATCATTCCAAGCTATGGCATCATTTCATTCGACAATCTTAGCATATTAAACTTATTAAATGCAGTACAATAATAAAAACTGACCACTCAACACTATTTCTTTGGTTTTTGTGTCTATATACATATTTTAAATATCGACTTAAGCATAGATTTTGCTCAAAGAAATATTCCTTTATTTTTAGAAACATTTAGACGATAAAATTAGCAAAATTGACAGTTTTAGCTTTGATTAATTTCATTTTAATTTATTAATAATAACGTAATTAATAACTAATAATTGCTTAGATAATTATATATAATTGAAATATTAACACCACTAGTCGTCTGTTATCAAAACGAAATGTTTTTTTTTTAAATCTTTTAAGCCTTACACCATAATGGTTAAGCCGGCTACAAAATAATTTTTATGCATCCTGGCATTATTTTTAACAATAGAACTAAGGCGGATACTTATAATTCTAGCACACGAAAAGATTTCGTATAATACAAGATTGTAACGTCCCTAATCAGTGTCATCAAATGTCTTAATATTTTTTTGGATTTAAACTCATTAAAATCATTAATTGCAAACGAACACAAATGATCAATGAAACAAAGAGGTAGAATTAACTGAAGATAGTGAAAACATCCCAATTCTATTATAATATGTTCACTTGATGGCCGAAATTTGTATATAGGTATTCATTGTACAAATGATAAAAATTGAAAAAAAATATTTATGGAAAAATCTTTTTCATAATCTATATTATTATACACATAAATCTAGAAAAAGGCTATTTGACAACAGTATAGGATTAGCTAAAACTAACAGATAATTACGTACATTGCTGCTTAATTAAGATTTAATGTGAACATTATTGTTATACAGCATCAGTGTAAGTGTACTTTCTATCAGCTTCAATAAAAAATTGATGGCAACTAAGTTACGTTTAGCCTTCTGATAAGATTACACCTTATTAGAAGCCGACTAATTGAAAACTTTCAAAATGATATGCTTTATTTGGAATTGTCCAATGACAACCGCAATTTACGGTTACTATAATCACGGGAAATTTCACAAGCATCGCGACAAGTCAAGGATAGCCTCGCGGTCCAACACCGAGAGCTCGCAATACCGCTGAAACTGCTTTTTCCTGTGTATGTTTTTGTCCACTCGCCTACTTTATGATGTGTATTACCGTTCATTGTAGTATTAACCCACCGAGTATGCGAAATGTTTTAAACGGTGGCTTATTTATTTCGAGGATTAAAATAGTATTCAGCACTTAAAGTAGAAAAAAGTACAAGGTTAATTACACTTTGTGTTGGTATAAATTTTGTATTTACCTGTATCTTTTATTTTTTTATTTATGTTTGTTGTTCGCTAGAGCATTCGCATTGATTTTTTGTTTAAGGATAAAAATTATTGGTTTATATTTTGGTTTCGTTACTAACTTATTGCTTTATCAGTATATTATATGCGATTTATACTATATCTTATACCTTGTAGTGAGTCGAAGAAACACCTCGTGTAGGGAATGTAATATGAATATTGATGTTAATAAAGTATCAAAGCCACTGCACAATTTTCTTAATTAATAATAATTAAGATTTGTTAATATGCAAAAAATCAATTATCAAATTGTCAAATAAAAAAGGAAAAATGTTATATTTATATGACACCAATCAAGATGCCATTTCGTATCAAACTTGCATCGTCAAAATGAAGCAACCCATTCATTCAATTTATTTATACAATTGTATTATTTGGTAGAAAACAATTTCGTGAGTAAATTTTAATGAAAATTGTGATATAAGTTTAAAATATAAAATAAGATTGAAGCATCTTGTTGTGCCGTGAATGTTTCTGAAACTATAGATGTAATGTATAATAGGAAAATTGCTGCTTATAGGGTCTTTTAATGTACGATTTTTTACATTTCACGTGTTTAGTTGGCCCATGTAAGTGATTTATGAAAAATTGTACATGAATGTTGTATTTTGAATGCCAATTAACTTTTGGCTGAGTCTAGCTAAATTACTTCATTTTTAAATACCTATAAGAGTTGCATCAAGTTTGTTATAAATTTAAGAACTGACTGAAGCAAAATTTTAATCGAAGAATTACAATATATCCTGCTTTTATTTGGCTTTCGAGAGTTAGCAGACACTTTCAAGAGTGAGCAAGCCGACTACATTGTCTGTTAGTATGTTTTCTGTATTGATTTCGGTACGTTTGGATAATTTGGAACATCTTTGTTAAAAATAAGACATTGAGACACAATACATTCACAGTCAAAATAAAATTATGTATAAACAAAGAAATAATAAGAATACAATTCCATCATTTTCCATAACCATCACCAACTTTCCTAGATCTATCGTTTTAACTTTCCTAGATCTATCGTTTTTGTACAAAATATTTCGAAATAGAATTGACTGCCCACAATTGCTTGAGAAATTCAAATTTCGTGTGCCCAGGAGGATTCCTCGAAATCCTATTACTCCATTTTGCCCTCCCTTACGCTATACAACCCTAGGTGGCAATTCCGTAGTGTCAAGACTGAGTAAGGTCATAAACGAAGGACAATTTGACGTTTTTGCCGACTCATTTGCCAGGCTCAAAGCAGAATTATTGGTATCCTGATAAGCTCTTATTAGGTTGCTTATTATTATAATTATATTCATCATGTTTTTTTCATTTTTAATTAGTCACAATACAATAGTGTACCATAACGTAGTGTATAAGTTTCATGTAAGATCAAAATAGTTGTAAGTAGTAATTAAGTAGTACGGTTAAATTGCATGTGGTGTTCACCTTTATAATTTGTGACACTTAAATTGAATATATTGTATTATTTTATGTATGTATTAGTGTTAACAGATACTGGTGTACCTTAAGTAAATAAATAAATAACCATCTGTAATTATGAAAAAATAAAAAGAAATATTCGACCCGAGCAAGACTCGAACCCGCATCTTTAACAAACCGTGCTTAATACTGTTCCTATAATCAAATAATTTTTCTGATCCAACCCAGACCAGTCATTTAGGACAGAAAGATGAGATAGACGACCTGCGTAGACATTTAATTAGTATGGTCTTAATTTTAGTAAGATCTATCTGTAATAACATTTATAACAATAAATTAATTACTTGATTATGTTCATTTACCTTGCAAAGTTTTTGTACTCCCTCATACGTTTCGAATGTACCTGAGATGAATGCAATGGATCACAAAAAAGTCCATTATAACCTCTATTAATAAAGTTAATACTTACATGTCGATAAAATTATTACAGATAATTTCCATATAATATATAATTGTTTATTGTATAATACATCATATAGCTAACAATGAAGTAAAAAAGTAATTGAAACATAGTATGGTCTTGTTAATATCTCATATTCTGGACTAAGTATGCATTTCCGAGTATCCCAAAGTACTTATTGGGAAAAACTCGATTGCATCTTTGTGAGATAATGTAAGCATCGTTTCTTCGGGTAGGTTATACAGTAATTGTCATCTTATTATCACTATTCATTACCTTCTTTATTTATTTTACGAACATTGTATTTCATATCACATTTTTTGTCATTCGTTTCATATAAAGACTATTCTTTATATGAAATAAATTACAAAAAATACTATACCAGGGACTGGCTATTTAGTATGAGTACTAAGCGATACACAGGAAGTGTGCTGGATTCTGACCGATTGTTGGACTAGCCACTAGAAATCACTATCTCCTATCCTAAATAATTTTTAACCAAGTGAAACACTCACTCAATGTATAATTCCGATTCCTATATTATTATTTCGATTCTTGTGTTTATTATTTAGAATAGTGATTCTTAGTAATAAACACAAGCATCGGACAATGGTAGCTCATGTTATTTTATTAATAAGAAACCTACAGTAATGATAACGTTTATTGCTGTAAGTTGAATTCAATCTAACTTTTAAACAGCAAATAACGTTTCACATAATAGTTGTGTCTAAATAAGACAACAATTTTACTAAACGCCTAAAGAAAATATTCCTCAATAGGATACCAGAAGCTACACAGTATTATCTAAGTCCTTTAATTTTATCACTTGTAACTGTAATTGATTAGTATATTTAGTAGTCTGGATAGATCCTGCTGGATTGCCAGATTTATCATGCACTGAAACATCACGTTAGATATAATAAAAAATAATTTAAACCGTTAAAATTTCTTTTATATTATTACAAATATGTAATAATATGACTTTTATTTAAGACGACATCCATCCACAAGATACAAGGAAGGAAATGGACATTTTACAACATGGCAAAACAGTCTTAGGAAATTTTATGTCTATAATTTTGGCTTAATAGGCTGATTTTATCGTGCATAATGTAGTGTTGTGTTCCAAAATAGTCCAGTCACAGTTTTTGATGATATATCTATTGATTAAAAAGCAATAAATTTCCTTTGAGTACGTTTCGTCGAAAGCCTAATAACACTAATTTAAAGTAGAGATACACTGACCTATTTATTACATTGCAAAGACACTTATCATAGCGCCTATATCACAAATAACTGTCTTGTTTTTTATCCGCTACAAAAGACACCGAACTCTTAAAAAATTGCCTGCTTTTGTCAAATTTACTCAAAGATCCAAGGTTCAGCAGTAGACAGTTACAATTTCGGCCGTTATAATTGTATAGAATTTCTTTGTGATACTCGAAGAAATATAGGCGACTAAAAATAGAATGGAGTAGCTAAATATGTTATTCAAAGTTTACCTAATCGTAAAATAATATAAAAGAAAGTTTTTACTACATATTACTAAATCTGAAGTTCTCTAAAATGGACTACTTATAGTTCACGTATAAACTAAAACATTATTTTTTTAACCGTTTCTAAAAAGGAGTTTCGCAATTTGCCAGGTTTTCTTAAAATTTCTTTACGAAATTTCTTTATCAATTTTGTAAATTCTTTTTCCATTTTCAAAATTCTTTTTTTAGTTGCAAAATGACACTCCCAAGACGGTTCTATAAAAACTTATTATTGTTAAAGTGGAAAACGTTGAACGAGACTCTTCGTAGCATATGATTATGGATGGTATTAAAGCAGTAATGATAGCAATATTAGTTTTTCATACATGTAGTTCCTATTTATTAGTCATCGAAATTTCTTTCCCAAATGTGCTTTTAATTAGATATAGTTTTAATTTCTAAGTGGTTAATGTTCTTATTTTTTTTAATATTTTTATTTGTAATGTTTGCTAAAATTTTATAATAATTTCAGCTCTATAGATTTCTTACTCCCGAACATCGTACCTGACTCTACCTCCGTGCGCTGAGAAAATCTTCGAAAACATAATCTATAATCCATCGGCAACACGTGCACGAAGGTATTATTGATTTTGCTGTTTTTTGTAAAGAATCGCATGCCTGTCGGGGGATGACGTTGAAAAAACATCCCCGGTGGCGTGTGAATGGGCCTTATTATAAGCTTGCGCAATGACATTTAGTTTTTGCTAAAGTCGCGTGGCATGGGGAGGAATGTGAAGGTTTCGTCCACATGACAGCTCATAGTTTGTCAAATTGCTACACAATCGCGGCCTGCACAGAATTACAGAAAGTTAACCAATGTTGCAATTTAAGAGATAATTCGCATTGCTTGCATTCGATAGTTTTTGCTTGCCCCATTATACATTAAACATTAAACTCTTAAATGTCATCTCTATAGCTATCCAAAAATAAAAATACATACGTTACATTTGAAATAATTTATAGAACTTTATTTAAATAAATTAGAACCTAATAAATCAAATCTATTAGAAATATTCTAATAGATTTGATTTATTAGGTTCCAAATATAATTTATTCCATCTATTTGTACTGAAATCTGAAATCTTTACCTACACTTGCATTCTGAGTTGTTAGCTATTTGTCTATCATGGCAGGAAACAAGATCGTTAAGAGGGAAAGTGCATAATATTTTTAAACAGTTTATTTAATACATAGTAGTACCGCCAGACTCGCGCAACCACATCGCGCAGCCACGGCCAGCAGCCGTACAGTTTGGCGGTATAAGTCAGCAGACTGGGATGGACTCCGGGAATTCTTCGGATCCTACCCCTGGAAGCGGCTCTGCTTCACTTCCGCAGATCCCGATACCTGCGCAGACTGCGTCACGGAGACGGTGTTGATGGGAATGAAAACATTCATTCCCAGCACCTCCGTTCCTGTTGGCGGCTGCAGTCAACGCTGGTATAATAATACCTGCCGGAGGACTGCACATCGCAAGCAGTCTGCGTTCCTCGCCTGGAACAACGCCAGGAAAAATCGGGATCCTGATTTGGCGGAGAAGAAGCGACAGTACAACGCCGCATCCAGATCCAACAGGAAGGCTATTGCCGAAGCCAAGGCGGAGCACGTGGCCAGAATTGGCGAGCGACTAGGAAGCTATCCCAGTGGGAGCCGCGCCTTCTGGTCGCTGGCCAAAGCTGCGCAACGGAACTTCTGCCAGTCCAGTCTCCCACCACTGCGAGCAAGCGATAGCAGCCTGGCCCATAGCGCAAAAGAGAAGGCCGATCTTCTGGCTGAACTCTTTGCCTCGAACTCGACCATGGACGATGGAGGGACCACGCCACCTACCATCCCTCGGTGTGGAAGTTCACTGCCTGAAATCCGTATTACACAACGTGCGGTCAGGCGGGAACTTAAGCTCCTGAACGTCCATAAGTCGAGCGGGCCGGATGGCATCCCAGCAGTGGTACTAAAGACGTGTGCCCCTGAATTGACCCCCGTATTAACGCGCCTTTACCGTCTTTCTTACCAGCAGAACAGGGTTCCATCTTCGTGGAAGATTGCCCACGTCCACCCAATTCCCAAAAAGGGTGACCGAGCCGACCCATCAAATTACAGGCCAATTGCGATAACGTCCCTGCTCTCCAAAATTATGGAGCGGGTAATCAATACCCGCCTTCTACGGTACCTGGAAGAGCACCAGCTAATTAGCGATCGTCAGTACGGTTTCCGTCACGGCCGCTCGGCTGGTGACCTTTTAGTGTACCTGACACACCATTGGGCAGAAGCTTTGGAGAGCAAAGGTGAGGCTCTCGCCGTTGGACTGGATATCGCGAAGGCGTTTGATAGGGTCTGGCATAAGGGTCTTCTCTCGAAATTACCATCCTATGGAATCCCCGGGGGACTCTGCAAATGGATAGCCAGCTTCCTGGACGGTAGGAGCATCAAAGTCGTCTCTGACGGCTGCTGCTCCAAAACCTTGTTCATTAATGCTGGCGTTCCACAAGGTTCGGTGCTCTCCCCAACACTGTTCATTCTGCATATCAATGACATGTTGTCAGTTGAGAACATTCATTGCTATGCGGATGACAGTACGGGTGATGCGCGGTATACCAACCACCAGACCGTCCCTCGGATTGCATTACACGAAAGGCGGTTGCAACTTGTGTCTGAAGTCGAAGACTCTCTAGGGCGAGTCTCCGAATGGGGTACAAAGAACTTAGTCAAGTTCAACCCCACGAAGACACAGGTGTGCGCGTTCACTGCGAAGAAGGACCCATTTATCGTAGTGCCTCAGTTCCAAGGAGTTGCTCTTCGAATGACAGACTCTATTGGGATCCTCGGTGTGGAAATCTCTGCTACAGTGCAGTTTGGGAGTCACTTGGAGGACAAAACCAAATTGGTGAGCAAAAAACTGGGAGTTCTGAACAGAGCGAAGCGGTACTTCACACCCAGCCAGCGCCTGAAGCTTTATAAAGCCCAAATTCGGCCTCACATGGAGTACTGCTCACACCTCTGGGCTGGAGCTCCCAAATATCAGCTCGACCCACTTGACTCCTTGCAAAGGCGTGCTTTCCGCATCGTAGGAGACCCCAATATTACAGCCTCAACAGAGACCCTGGAGCAGCGGAGAGACTTTGGATCTCTCTGCGTCCTATATAGGCTCGTCAACGGGGAGTGCTCCGAGGAACTCTTTGCAATGGTGCCCACATCACCTTTTTACCATCGCACCACCCGCCACCGCAGCAAAGTCCATCCGTACTACCTGGAACCGATCTGCTCCAGTACAGCTCGGTTTCAGCGTTCATTTCTCCCGCGTACGTGCAAACTTTGGAATGAGCTCCCTGCTGCGGTGTTTCCTGAGCACTACGATATGGCCGTCTTCAAACGAGGCCTAAAAAGAGTATTTCTCTCCAGGTAGGCAGAGACTGAGCTGTGCCCCTGGCATTGCAGATGTCCATGAGCGATGGTTACCACTCACCATCAGGTGGGCCATCTGCTCGTCTGCCGCAAAGGCCATAAAAAAAAAAAAAAAAAAACATAACATACATATAATATTATAAAAGTATATAAAATCATCAATCAATCAATTAATCGGCACCGAAACATAAATTTCTTAAAAATAACCATCTGATATACATATAATAGAGATTTTAAGCAATCGCCTTTATCACGTTAAAAGTTACTATATAACACAAACAATAGAATAGACGTTATATTAGAGGTTCGCTTAAACTGTATTGAGAGCTTGGAACTAGTAAATATTATGCTGTGATTGTTCTTTACTATAGTGGTTTGTATACCAATAGCTACATCATCATGGATTACAAAGTATAGGCACTCAGCACGATGACGTTGCCGTTGACATAATCTGTGAACATAACATTTGTTTGCTGTCGTTGATTTCTACATAACAACTGTTCAAATTCTTGTTTCTTAAATGAGAATTTATGTTATGTTTCTTTTTTATAAATCGCAATGAAAGTTTTTTTCATTAATATTACAAGAAGGAATAGAGCTTAAAAAATTGAGCCTTATATCGGCTTATAAGCGCTATCAACAGACATTGTTCAGCTGTTCACAATAGAGTCGATAGATAGCTCTTTATGCAGTGATGTATGAAGGTATAAGAAACACCACCAGCCCGTTCTTACGGAATACAGCGTGGCCATTCAACGAGTGAAACTTCTCCACTCCCCAGCATCCCGAATCATACTAAAGTCTTCAGACGCTGATTCTGAAATATACTGGAATGGTTAGAACATAAGGGAAAGTTAGTACAAGATGCACAGTGGCCCAATCATGAGCTATAAAAAGTTTTGCCAACCAAACTAACTAGATCTGCTTTTCGCTATGGGATATACTAAATTAAATATTACATCTCGAAACATTGCCGTACGATAGCGTAAAATGTTAAAGAAGACAATAGAATTTTATTAAATCACATTGTTGGATATTTCTTTAATAGCAATATGTTATAGCTTATTGGTCCTGATGATCCAACTAATAGCTATAGGATATCCCCAATATGTAGCAGATCATCATCATCACAGCTCAAATACATCCCTACCGATATGGTAATACATACAGCTTTCAATGAATTTCGTCGCAGATGCAGGTTGCCTCATGATGCCAGCATCACATCTGAAAAATATACATATGAAATTTGTAAAACCAAAAATACATTGGTTTATTTAATTAATTGAAACTATGCAAAACGTTTAATATATTCAAAGAAAAAATGAAAACATTCTAATCTTTCTTATTAATATTTATACCATATTATAACTACAATAATATTGCATTAACAAAATTATTGGCCATTTTGTTTATACGATCATATTAGTATTAGGCAACTTTACCATACACTATTACAGCTACAATATTTCAAAGGAAATTGTATACTCAATATACATATATAGATTTAAAAAAAGTCAAATACACAATTATATTTTTTTAAATAAAGTTTTACTTTCCAGTCTTTTTCGAATGACTTATACACACGTATTCCTCATTAACTGCGAAAGATAGATACTTACCACACAGCTCTTAAATTTCCATGGAAATAATCAAGCATACATAAGTACGCTACCATACAAAGTCAACCAAGCTAGCCCAGTGCGGATTGGTCGATTTCATATATGCTTTTGCATATTTGCGCTAGTGTCTGCTGATCGAATCACGTTTTACTTCACCGTTAGCGAGTAGATTAAAATTTATATGATAATCAAACAATGGGATAGAAGTGGCAGAATTGACGCTGGGCTAAGACCACAGCGCCAACGTCGCTCGAAAAGTATAAAGATATTTATATATTAAAAATTTCCACACAACGTTCATATAACTGAACGTTTTTGTCCAAATAACTCAAACTAATCACTAATTCAATAGCTGGAAGTTTCATCAAATACTCTCAGAAAACTTCCTCATGGAGAGGACGAAACCAGTAGCTGGATTCGTTGGAATCTAAACAAGTTAATATTTGGACGGATGTCAACAAACCTGACTTTCGACCCTTCGGTGAAAGGGTCCCCGGAAAAAAGGTCTAAAGTTACATCGATGCATGTAACCCTTTGTCGTAATGCAAACAACTCTGTTTATTCAAATGTCAACGACATCTCACTTTCGCCTTCGGGTGATTGTATATAGATTTGCATCTCGTTGAAATTATCAAATGTAAATTGATATTCACTAACGGGTTTGTAAAGAATTCGTCATTTCAGACAAAATACGCTGACTGCTGGATGTATAAGCTTCCCTCAACAATCAGTAGAGCAGGTTTATGAGAAAGACCAGATTAAAGTCTGCTGAACCACAAGCAGGTAAGGTTGCCTTTTATCCCATCACTCCGAAAATCAGTTCTTTCTAACAAACCTTCCTCTTTCTAACAAACATTAACCTCCTTACACCTACTTAACAGATTTTAATAGTTACAAGTGATATTCTGGTTTCTACTGTGTGGACCAAACTTCATCCACGAGAAGTTGAAAATTTTCTCAATTGATACTTCAATGGAGTTATTAATAATACATACATACATATACATGCTCACGCCTCATTCCCATGGGGGTAAGCAGAACACAGTTTTTCACTTGTTATGATCTAAGCATACTTTTCTAGCTTCCTTAACGTTATTTAATACTTGCTCATCGGGTACATCTTTCGTCCATACTATACACGTATTTAAAACATTTTATAAAAATATCATCAATATTTATAATATTAGAAGGAAAATAAGGTTTACTTTCAACGAAAATCCTGTTCCTTTATTTTATAGCAAACATTTATTTTGTTCATCTTTAAACAATAAGACGACTTTACCTTCCATTGTGAAGTGTTCGCACTAATAATAACGATATAATGTTCGAAACGATCGGAACAGAATGAAGATAAGATTGCGAGATCTACATCGTTAGAACAAGACGTTTTCGATAAGAGGCAGGACGCCAGACGCCGAAATACAAATTCGACGAGCGGCGATGTCAAAATATTTATTAGGTAAATCTCGATTTATTACTCTTTTAACGTGAGAAAATCCTCATGATAAAAATACTTGCGGCATCAAATATGTGCATATTTTTATATTTATTTTTTTAATTATCTATTTTAATGCTTTTTGCAGTTACTTTTATTATGTATTTCTTACACGAAACGTCATTAAAATTGTTTAAAGAATCATCTAAACTAAACTTCAAATTACAACGCGAAGTCGTAGTGAAGTTATCATATTCGAAGTGTTAAAGTTTCTTCGAATGGTACTTTTCCTTTAATTCGTATTATCGTTGAATATTAAGAAACTGTGATTTAGGTAGAAACATTTAATCTTGATTTTTTGATAGAAAATACTTAATGGTAACGACGTATTACGCGCGCCCTTTTATATTACGTAATTTTGATTGATAAGTTGTCATTTTGATATTCACTTTATATCCTTTGCTGTTTCAATACACGTAACCGATACAAAATTTCATACTATTCTTATAATAGACGTAAAATGCGTTACTCCACTATAAAATAAACGAATGCTATACATTTCATTGTAAAAACAGTAATGAAAATAATATAAGTAAAATATTAGCAACAGAATTCACGTAATATTAGTACATCTACAATATGATATAATAACTAAAATCCACAATATTTCCGACTTACAATCTTTTGCGTATTCAAAATTTTATTTTTAATAAACTGATCTTGTTCAAAATCGATGTAACCCGATTCAACAAGCCGACCTACAAGATTGATGGCACAATAAAATACGTTTTTATAACTAACACATTATAACATTATGATCTTAAATTTGAGTTTTATCTTTTAGAAAGCGTGTACATAGATAAAGAATACCAACGACACGATCGAGTTGATTATAAGTCGGAACATTGGGTATGACATACACGCCGTGTTAATTAAGACGTATAAATAAAAAGTTTGTTATAAACCTCAAGTGTGGGCTTAGAAGTTAAGATGGTAATTTAGGACGTTATAAAGTGGCGAGCTGTAATGGTTTCCGCGTTCGAATTGAATATAAATACGATGATAGATGAAAATGTTTCCAAAGAAATGACGTGTAGCGTTAGGAATAATTGTTGAATTTTAATGGACTCACCGGTACTCCAGTTTTCTACGGATCGGGATTTTAATTCAGTTGTGATGGGCAGCATCCGCTTCGCACCGATAAATGTTCGAGATGAATGGAGCTTTGCGTGAGAGTACTATCTGATGCAGCCCGCTACCGATGTTGCACTTAGGTGTATTACAACTTTTTGCAGCGATGTGAACGTGTAAACCCATTGCGTGCTTTTGTGTCATTTTTATGACGTAATACGATTACAATTGCTGACTACATAGATCTATAGGCGCATCTACAAATAGACAGTAAATAAAATTTATATATATCGTATTAATTTTTCGATAACTAGTAAGAATTAATTATTTAAAGTAAGTGATTACTTTCGCCCTGTACAGTACACGTTGTTCCTGTAAGATTCGCAGGTAGTATAGTGTTCGTAGTCGACTTGTAATATAAAACATAAAGACACACTATTCAGTAATAATATAAATGCAGGTACATGTAATCTTGATAACAAATTTAAAATACATGTCGCACTAATAATACAATAGTGTATCAACTCAAAACGTCGTACTTGACATAATACTATAAACACACGCAAAATTTGATTCCTCACGCGTGATCAAGACCGTCGTTCGATTAGTGCAAAAACAGAATAAGGATAAATTGAAAAACTTATGAGACAGTTATTCAATTTGCAACTATTACATGAAGTGAGTAATAAGTTTTTTGTTGATTCTGAAAAATGTTCGATTTTGAGTTGATACACTATTGTATTATTAGTGCGATGTGTTGTTGCTTCCTTTTTTCTTTCGACCTAAACATAAATATGTATCTACCCTAAGATAGAAAACATCAACACAATCTGTGATTAACAATTATGCATTAACGAGTGCTGAATATGTTCGAAATCTTTTAACATTTTATTATATGGTTTAATATTTATACGAGTTAAATCTAAAAAATTGATTTCTTTTTTTAGTCGTAAGTTAGGCGATTCTATCGCTATATTAAAGTCTGCAATCCAGTTACATCACAAATATAATCGCCTGCAATGCCATTCAAAGATTTCTTGGTCGTGCATCGCTCTGACTCCAGCGCACTTTTTACCGCGGCCAATAAGAATCTGTTCCTGGTTGACGGGCTATGGCATCCCACAGGATTCCCTCGTCAAATACCTTGCCATCATAAAATGGTAATATCGATATCACTGTGACAAAACCTTGAAACAATATTGTATTGTTCTCATTGCCTTATTGCAGCAACTTGTCACAGGTTGAAAATAGTTATAGGTATAAATTAAATTTCATATTAAATACTGTATGCAACAGTAATAAAAAATTGCATATGATTGACACTAACAGACTAGTTAGTAATTTTTATTTGACTAAAAATAAATATTATATTTGTAATTATTTTAAGCGACAAATAGCAGTATCGCTATCTTATTTTTTTTCAGTAACAGCCAAGAACTTGGCTACAATAACTGCTCCTATTGAGCAATGTGCTTTTATAGATTTGACTGTCAGTAATTCTTGTACTGACAATATTATTGATATTTCTTTAAATTAATTTCTAAGACAAAAGAGAATTCCTCTCGCTTAGAAAACATTAGTAATACTGAAATAAATTTAAAGAGTCCACTTAGTACTAATCTACATAGTAAAAATGTAATTAAAGTAATGCATCAAAACATTCAAGGAATGTTAGGAAAGGACTTAGAAATTGAATTATTTATAAATTGTAATAATATAGATATATTTTGTGTAACAGAGCATTGGCTTAAAAATTATCAGATCATGCTTAATTTTAACAATCATCTAATAGCTAGTTCTTTTTGTCGTGAAAATGCAATACGTGGTGGCTCCTTAATTTTATTGAAAAAGAAAATTAAATTTAAAGAACGCAGAGATGTTGTGAATCTCTCAGTTGAACGAACGATTGAGATTGCTTGTGTGGAACTGGAGCATCTTGTTGTATTAAGCATTTATAGGCCCCCTTCAGCATTATATGATTGCTTTGAGGCTACCATGGATGAAGTTTTAAGGAAGATTTGTAAATTGGGCAAGAGTTTGATTATATGTGGTGATTTTAATATTAATTTATTGGAAAATTCTAGTTTATGTACTAAAATTATTAGCTTATTTCAATCATACAATCTCAAAAATATTTTTCTTGAGCCAACCAGAATAACTGCTAACTCTGCCACATGTATTGACAATATTTATACAGATCTTATTCTAAAATCTAAACAAGTTATCAATCAATTAGATTCTGACCACTGTGGACTAATAATCGCTGTCCCACATCAGTGTAAACATGAGGCAAAGAGAGACATCACTGTTATACCTAAAACTATAAATAGATTAGAACATTTTAAAAGTAACCTTTTTGATAAAATACCTTACTTAAAATACACAAATAATCCAAATAAATTTTACAATGATTTTTTTAATCTATTTTGCAAAGAATTCAATAATATCTTTGTGCCAAAAAGGATTTCAATTAATGATGTTGTTACTTTTAGTGAGTGGGCCACACCCGGAATATATAAAAGTAGAAAAAGACTTTTTGAACTTTATAATGAACGTAACTATAACACGAGTGTAGAATTTTATGAATATGTAAAAAAATACTCTAAATTGTTTAAAATGGTTTGTCGCCAAGCAAAGTCAAGTTTTTTAAGTTCGAAAATTAAAAACAGTGCTGATAAAATTAAAATGACCTGGAGCATTATTAACGCTGAAACTGGACGAGTTAAACTTCGTGACAGTAACTACAGTTTAAATATAGGAACTAAAAGAATAACTTCAGATAGTGAGGTAGCTAAAGAGTTTGAAACCTTTTTTACCAATATTCCTATTTTATCAACAAATTTTTTAAACTCTTCCCCAACTGTAGCAGAATCCATCCTAAAAGAAAATGTTAAGGATAGTCAGACTCTTTTTCAATTTCGACAAATTGAATCGGTTAATATAATTAAGACTTTTAAAACATTAAATAAAAAGAAAACCGCGGACCTTTGGGGAAACTCCGTAGTTGTCACAGAATCAGTAATTGAAATAATAGCTCCAATTCTAGCTTGTATATTTAATGATTCTATTGAAGGTGGTGTTTTTCCTGATTTAATGAAACATAGCAAGATAACTCCTTTGTTTAAGTCTGGTAGCTCATTTGATCCCACAAACTTTAGACCTATTTCAGTGCTACCAACGTTTAGTAAAATTTTTGAGAAAATAATGTTAGACCAAATGCAAAGCTATTTTCGTATTAATAATCTTCTGCATAATAATCAGTTCGGTTTTAGTAGGGGTCGCTCAACAACTGATGCAGGTGTAGAGCTTTTAAATAAGATATTTGACGCCTGGGAGGATTCACACGATGCTTTGGGTGTCTTTTGCGACTTATCCAAAGCATTTGATTGTGTTCTCCATGAAACTCTGATTAAGAAATTACGTTATTATGGTTTCAAAGGCTCTTCTCTGAACCTTCTTATTTCATATTTGAGTGACAGGATTCAGAGAGTCGATATTAATGGTACGAGATCTCAGGGATCTTTGCTTAAGATGGGCGTCCCACAGGGCTCAATTCTTGGTCCCTTTTTATTTTTAATATATATAAATGACCTTCCCTTTTATGTTAATAATAAACACGAAATTGTACTCTTTGCAGATGATACATCACTTATATTCAAAATTAAACGGAGACAAAATATTAATGACACTGTGAACGATGCAATCTCTAAAGTAGTCCACTGGTTTAACGTTAATAACTTGCTTCTAAATGAAAGTAAAACTAAATGTATCAAATTTGTATTGCCAAATGTAAAACAGGTGAAAACCGAAGTAATTATAAAGGATAGAAATGTGGACCTCGTGGACACCACAGTATTTTTAGGAATTACTCTCGATTCCAAACTTCAGTGGGGCCCACATATTGATAAACTATCAAAACGACTCAGCACTGCAGCATTTGCAGTTTTGAGAATACGCCAATTAACTGACGTAGAAACAGCTAGATTGGTGTACTTTAGTTACTTTCATAGTGTAATGTCGTATGGTATTTTGCTGTGGGGAAATGCTGCCGACATTCAAACTATATTTGTGCTGCAGAAGAGGGCCATTCGAGCAATTTATAATCTAAAAATGCAAGACTCTTTAAGAGATAAATTTAAAGACACTGGTATAATGACAGTTGTGTCTCAATATATTTATGAAAATCTAATATATACCCATAAAAACATTAATTTATTTAGTAAAAACAGTGATGTCCATAGCTTCAATACTAGAAATAAGAATAAATTACATTTGCCTCACACTAGACTCCATAAAATTAATAATTCATTCAGAGGTAACTGTGTGCGTTTTTACAACAAAGTTCCAAGCAATATTGTACAATTAAGCCTAAATAAATTTAAAATCATTGTTAAAAGTGTACTTATTAGCAAAGCCTATTATACGGTTACTGATTATATAAAAGACATGAATGCTTGGACTTAATGTTTCTTAGTTCCACCAGGCATTGCCATGAACCTTTGTAATTATACTTGTACCTATAAGTTGACTTTTGTATGACTTGGTAACGATATATATTTTTGTAAATGTCGTTGCTTCTGTAAAAGTTATAGAGTTTCTTGCGCCCGTTCTTCTCTATAACTAAAAGAAGTCCGAATGGGTAGTAGGGAAAAAAAAAATTTGGACTATTCAAAAGAGCATATCTAATTGCCTACTTGAAATAAATATTTTGACTTTGACTTTGACTTTGAAACAATTACAAATAACAGCGTATCGCGAAACTGTTTTTTCTGATCTCTGCCGGTCGTTACTCACATTCAATTTGAATTGCGGTGTTTATACGGTACATTATAAAAATTTATTGCATTTTTAATTATAAATTATCTGAAAACCATGAACATTAATTGTTCACTTTATATATGTAAGAACTTACAAGATAAAGAACCTTGTTTCTGCCAAAATTGAACTAATGTAATAAAAATGAACTAAAGAGTACACAAGGGTACAAAACCAGGTGCTCCATGACTCCATTGCACCAATCTGTCGCCAGAACCGCTACTCATTGACGATGGAGAATTGCCACTTTGAAAACGTGGTGTTACCCTTCAACGGCCAAGTCACACAACATTAACTATAATAATAACGAAATCGCAATAAGGAACCTTAGACTTGGCACGACTTTGTTATATTTCATTACTTTTTGGAGATAAACTTTACAGAATGTTATTGGTGGGATTTCACTTCATTTTGTAGAAACACAAATTTTTATAGTTTTCCATTTATGAGTGAGGGAGTGTCATAAATGCGAAACTTTGCTTTCGCTTAACTTCGGAACTAAATGTAGAATTGAAATTTTGGATTTTAAGTATGTGATTATAGCGTACTGGATGACGAAAATTTCTACGTTCTGGTCTTATCCAGAGGTTCTCAAATAGGAGCCGGAAAATGCGGCGAAATGGTTCCAGTAAAGGATGGTACGGCAGTGTTTGCTTCGCGCTCGACTTGGCGGGGGCCCTACCGTGGCCCCAGATTTATGCATCAAAAGCCATGAAATAATAAAGACAGTATTTTGCATGTTTATTTATTTTGTAGTATTCAACAATGGTTATGTTGTTAATTGTTAACTAATGAATTAAACTACCTGATTAACTGAGAGCTAAATTATATTGGATAAAATGTCAAACTGTTAACGTTGATTGATCTGCAAATAAATATTTTGACTTCTTGTTTCGTTTCAAAAAGGATCTAGCATGGAACATAATTTGACTACCGAAAACGTTACGTAATCCGGCAACAGAGCATTACTTTGCTTAAAAGGGCTTATTGACGAAAGATTACTTTCGTCTGGACCTTTTACTTTCAAAGGTTAAGGACACAATGAACATATGCGATCACTAACGCTAAATTTAACAAATGTGGATGCAGACGAGGCGGCGACTTTGCCGTCTGGACTCGTGACTTCGAAGAACCGATACCCCATTGTTATGCCTGTTAAACAGTGTACTGTTACACTTCTTCATGGCACGTTACTAATATGCCCTTTTGTAACCGTTTTGGCTTTGAAGTACTTACTTTTCATCTATGTTACGTATACATTGATAGGAGGATCTTATTACGGACAACTTAAAAAAAAATCATTTGGTTAAAATGTAAAGAAATATCATTACCTTAGTTTCATACTTAGTGATTCAACAACTTAATGATTCATCTATATTACAAACAGACTGTGACTCTTTTAGAAAGTATTACTGTCGCTTTTCACTTATTTGTGTTTGTTACTTTATACTAGTAGATTTTTACTTACATTTAATTCTGTATTTTATACTTTAATGTAATATTCACCACCTATTTCCCTACATTATCCGCTTCCCGACGACGACCGCCTCAAATAATTCGAACCTCCTTTATCATAATTTATTTTACAGTGACATTACTTAATCATCTTCATAATCAACTGAAACAAGCCGAAGTTCCAGTAATGATACTCCACAGTTGAACTCTCATACATAATGCAAATTTATTTTAAAATATGTAAAACGATCCATTGGATTTAATAATAACATCGATTACTTTACAATAATCTTTACTTACTAACGGCCGTTCCCAATATTCAGTCTTCAGTTAAAGATAGACAGCTATCCTCGATCGGCAGTACTTAGCTATCTATCTTCAGAAGCTGTCCCACTATTACAGATAGACCATGTCTATCGCCAGTTAACAGTAGATAGGCCGCTTATCCGAGCCCTCTTTTACGTTCCGAAGTACGCAGTGCCACAAAGCATGAAAGCACTCTCTGTCACGGTACATCAACGTTTTGGTCGTATTTTTTTTCTACTATTAATAAATATTTAAGAAAATAATAATGTAATTAAAAATAATAGGTTCAGTATCCATTATTTTGTTGCAGTTTAATACCTATTTACAATAATTTTATATCGTGAGTAAAATTATTTTGACGTGACAAGGAATGTGAAAGATGACAGTGTCAGTTGATTGTTTGACATTTGTATTCTTTAGAAATAAATAATATTGTTGTGTTTGTAGAAATCAAAGGTGATTACTACAAGTATTAAAGTTATTTTCGGAATATTATTTTCCATAAAATGAGTGCTGTAAGTATTTGTATTTTTTTTTATAAAAAATATTGTGTATTGTCTTGTTAAATAATTTAACTAATAATATATGTTGTTTTCAAAATAAATAGACTTTAAGAAGGAAACATTATTTTTTATTATACATATTTAACACCTTACACAGAAGTGTATTATTATTCAAAATCAAAATCAAATCAAAATCAAAAATTTATTCTTCAATTAAGATTTTTACAATCACTTTTGAATGTCAAAGAAGCTACGCCATTGGTTCACAAGACTACGGCGGGAGACCTTGTACTGGAAAGAACCAGCAAGAAAACCAGCAAGGGCTATATTTTTTTTCTCCCTGTATCTTTACAGAGTCGTAATATTTCATTATTTCGGTCAACAAATCATTGACTGCGGTCTTGCTCAATCTAAATCTGTAATGAAAATCAAAATCGTCGTATGTGTCGAAATAATTTTTACGCTCTTGATATGATCGGGCCATATCATTTTCTTCATCTGAATCCCAGTCACTCAGCTGCTCCAAAAGAGAAAGATCACTGCTCGAACTTGAGTCTGACATTGTTCTTTACGCGAAACTTATAATTTTCACACAAATAAATTAATTAAACATTAAAAACTTGTAAATCTGCCGTGGTATCCAACCGTTATCCCTGAAAATCCTAGGATTGAATTTTGAGGTTACTGAGGATAATCAAACGTACTGACAGATAGCTCTGAAACAATATAGGGACGCGACAAATGTCAATTTCATACAAATGTCTATCCCTAGTAAGCTACCGGTCCTCCCGTCGATAGATAGCATCCACGGATAGGATTTCCTATCGTCGATACATTTATAGGGACAAAAAATTCAAGGATAGATAACTATTTCTATCTCTAGTAGGGTAAAACCAGAGATAGATTGAATATTGGGAACGGCCGTTAGAGTACCGAGATATCCCAACCGCAACTTTTTCTTGTCACTGTCCAGTGATTGGACTTATTAAAATTATTAAATTAGTATCGGAAGATTTTTCTCCCGATACTAATTTAAGAAAGAATGTTGATCTACCTCATTGTACGTGTACATGTAGCAGTCGTATCACATCTTGAAGAAACCTTATAATTAATATTTTTCATACATAGACCAAAGGCAGTGCACCAAGAATACAGAAAAAAATAGTACAATTAATTTACAACTCACCTAAATTTGAATATCGTACAGTAACCTTTTTATAATGTACTCAGTATTAAAACAACATACTGCTCTTGCCTATAATGTAAATATTAATAGTATAAGGCGGAGAGATATAGTCTGCAATAGGAATTTAACCTCAAAATTTAAATTTACAAATATTTTTTTTTCATTTCTTGGTCCTTTTCTTTATAATAAGTTAAATACAGTTTTAAAAATCTATGATTTAAACTACTATACTACTACTATTGTAAACATATCCAGTACAATAACATTCAAAACTTAAGAGGAGAACTTAAGACAATTCAAACTAAGAAGAGACAGAAGAGTTACTTGCAGTCTGTAAATAGATATTATGTTTTCGATATTTTGTATCAAGTAGTTTATTTATCACTTAGTTATGCCAAACTTAGCTATAAGCATATATAATAGTGCGCTACATATTACTCAGATTAGGTTAATAAGTTAGTTATATCACTCTAATTATTATGAAACTTATTAAGATTTATTGTGATTAAACATTGTAGTTTATACCTACGCAATTTAGCATGTAAGCATGCATTTATTCGCCTGAAACACAGGTTTAACCTAGTTCAGGTATTTTTATATTTATTGTAATTTTATTTATATCAAAGATACCAATGTTAATAATAAATAAATTATTATTATAATAATAGCTAGTACAATCGCACTGGGAGAATCCCCTATGCACACAATTTTTGTCTGCTTGGTTTGTTTGTCATCATAAGAATATTATTGATAGCATTAATGAGTTGTTCAGTCCAAATCGCTCGTTCACCTTTTCTCATCATCATCATAACTACACACCAAATACCTATCTGCAATGGCAAGTTTCTTTGAGGTGGAGATTTAATAGGAAATGTACGTTTATGCAAATTAAAACGCACTGTTTGCTAATTCACTGAATAAGTCTGATATACCAACCTTTTTTATTTATAAAATTTTTAATTTTGATTTATTTTGCAGTCTTATTCAGTCGTTCCTTTTTGATAAGGTTTATACTAATGTAGTAAAAGATATCTACTATTTAAGGGAAATAAAGGCAACTAATTATTAGTTTTCTCAAAAGTTTTTGTGTATTAAATTAAGAAAGTAAACATTATGTGTAACTTTTTATATCAAAAGTATTTTTGACATAAATCAAGTTACATTGTTTAGCTTTGCATACAAAACGTCACAATTTGTAGTAGCGCGGCCAATCGGACCACCGCGTAGAAAATAAGACATCAAGCAAATTGCCTCTGACGAACAGAATGAAATCTTGAAGGCATTAGAATCAACCTTTTGGTGCGTATCAAATAAATAACTTGAACTCGACTTAGTATTCCGAACTCCGGTTAAGGGAACCCTCTGCATACAGGCTGGTGTCTATTTTATTTTATAACTCATGGATATAAATTATTTTTTTTAATATTGAATGATTTTCACTCCTTAAACATCTTTACAAATAAAAATACTGCCCATTCATTAATTTAGATACTGATTAAACTTATTACATATTAAAAATATTGTATAACAATATATTGTAAATTAATACTTCTTTTTTTACAAACATAATGTATTTGATTCTATTATAAAAGAAGCTATTCATAAGACATTTTTACATATATTATATTACATCTAATCTTATTTGGTGTGCATAAGATTAAAAGAAAAAACATTATCTAAAATTTGTAGAAATCCTTACCTTATATCCTACAAATAGCATTTTTTTTCTTGTATATATATCAAGTATGCATATAGGTACTGCAAACGTGACGTCGTATTTTATTAAAGGTTCGTTTTATTTGCATTATGTGAAAAAAATCCTTAGTTTTGAAGGTTTCAAAATAAATTTATTAAAGATATAACCAAATTGTCTATTTTGATGCGATCAAAGTTAATTGATACTACATCAGATAATTATAATAAAAATCTTTCATTATAAGATGTAGTCATCTAGAGAGATAATCAAAAAAATACTACTAATTTTAATCTTAATAGAAACCATTTTAACCACAGTAATTATTCATCATAATTATCATCCGGCTCTCAACCCAGCCTTGTGTGGAGTCAGAAGAACGCAACACGTTATCATCCTCTATTCATGATATATATGTTCACCTCAAGTCTGACATCCGTCGCTTATCCTTTTTCCCGCAATCACTTCATTTTTATTTGTGATTGCCCTACTTTAATATTCATAACTCTTCAGATATTATTACTTTTATCCCTTCTCATCAGAAACCTATACAGGAACGATAAGAAGTAACAGACTAGCGTGTAGTAACATACTAATTTTCTGTGTCACTGTGGCTAATTTCAAACTCCATTATTTCTAATTTATAACATCATATATTTTAACATTCTCATTTCTGCCTTTAAAAATCTATCTTTAGGTAAGATAATAGTTATGTCTTTCCATTTATAATTTTCACTTCAAAGTTTCGGTCGATTAGAGTTCCGGAGACCTACCGCCATTTTATTCGCTCTACACCTCTCCGATGTTTCCATGCACAGAGGCGACTTCGTTAAAAATACTATATCAAATAATTGAACTTACTACATAACTATATGCAACACATATTTAAATACAAAGTTAAGAAACATAATAAGCTACATTCAAACTCCACTAAATCAATATTCAATCTAAGCACTAACTTCAACCAGAATCAATCGAAGAATCGCTTCGGCCACCCGTTATTGCCTTCCGCCGGTGGTCCAATCTTCAAGATGATTAAATTAGGACGAGAAGATATAACATGCGAAATGATATACAATGAACTGGAGTCCATTTCGTATAATGAAGCAATCCAATATTTCCTATTGTATTTCCACCGTTAAAGTACGATAACTCGATATTAACTTATGTAATTTGTGCCGAGAACTTGTTAAAATTATTTAACTTTATTTTTTACTTTTTATGAAGTATATACTTTGTATGTTTTCAAGAGAGTACTTAAAGATCATTTGCTTTCAACTCTCCCATAATCATAATGTGTTAGCTTATATATGTATATATTTATAAATTTATTAAAAGCATATATTGTACTGTTATTATGTATTCATTATTTTATAAGTAAAATAATATTAAATTATTATATATATAGTAATATATCATTAAATAAAAGTTGCACATAAAGCTTTCCCGCACATTTCTTTCAGGACATCCGTTCTGGTTGGCTGGAAGAGATCTCTATTAGAGATAAGTCCACCATTGTACATATTCTTTCATATGTATTTTACATTACCTATATCTGTGCAATAAAGTGTTATATATAAGTATTGCTTATAAGTTACATAGACATAGATATGTTTTTATACAAAGCTTAGTCAATAGTTTGCTCTTAAAATTTTGAGGTAACCCAGATGAGAAACGATTGTCCCGACTGCTTTGCATAAGACAATCCCTCTGACTACTCCCTACAAACAAAAACTCGTTGCATTTTAAAATCCCTGTCCAGAGCAAACTTTGACGTTTCGAGGGAAATTGAACGGAAGGGTTTTTGCATATCTCTTTAGGCCAGACTGGCAGGAGCATATACAGGGCGAATACTGTAAATCATCATTATTGATTTACTACGATCAAGGAGCCGATATATTTTAATATCACCGACGTCGATATTCTGCTGAGACGTTGTCACTATGGCGCCTTTGTTCACACAAAAATTTATATGTTAGACAGCCGTCCATTGTACAGCGTTGTAAAGGGACAACAATAAGAAATATTTTACTCCGATCATATCCTGACGTGTGGTCAAAATGTGTTGAAGCGTTAAAGATTTATATCAACCTAAAATCGGAGTCGTCCTTGGACACAGAATCCGAATGAATGAAATATCATTAAACTACCCAATAATATTATTATTTAAGAAAAATAGAAGCATTTTCCTTCAGAGTAAAATGAGGTGAATGGGTACAATAAAAGTGCTTGTCAATCTCATCATGATAACTTTCATCTGCATTTACTTGGTGTAATCATCAACAAATCAAGCAATCAAGAATATTTAACGTATCTTAAATGAACATATAATCAACTTCCAATACGCTGGATTGGCATCTATTCCAACTCATTAGCGAAAAACGAATTTTCCAAGGCCTTTATTTTATTTTAACTTATTATATACACTATTCATTATACTTTATATATAGACATTGGAAATAAGAGTTTAGATTTAATTCTCTATTTGTGCATTAGCTGTAAAAAATAATAGGGTTGTTTCCTAGTATTCACTCAATTAAAAGTAGATAAGTACAAAAGTAGATCCGAAAGTTCACAAAACTAGAAACACGATAAGCTATATTTTATTATTTATAACTGACCACATAATTTTTTAATAATTTATGAAATTTAAGTTTATCGCCTATTACGTCACGCCATTTAAAACGGCGAGTGGCGCCGATTAGAGACTGATGACGTCACTTTACATTTGACAGTGACAAGTATTTGACATTGACAACGCAGACACAAACATAACCTCAAACCTTTGCATCAAACTCGTATTAACACAAACTTTACGTTTGACATTGACACTTCATTGCACCGTTTCATTTTACCGCATTCAAAGCTCTAAACATTTAAGATATTTTATTTTTGTGCTCATTAAAAGAAACAAAATCGTGATACTCAAATGTTTAAATATATGTTTTTTTGTATCTTTATTATAAAAATACATCAATAAAATTTTAAAATCAATTGGTCAGTATATTGGTGTGCGTTAAAATGTCACGTGATCGAGCGTTTTTTGGCCATTTTTAAGAAAAATAGAATAAAATTAAATACATAAAAAGTAAAGAGATTTATGACGAAAAATGATAGGGAGGGTGATCTTTAAATTATTTAGAAGCTATTTAAATAGTTTTGCGAAAATTGGAAACAAGCCTATTACTGAATCTAATGTTGTATGTATTGATTAATACAGCATACAAATTAAAACGCACTATTTTCTTAAAGCCATAAAATAATAGGAAAAGAGTACAAAACATTACCGCGGTAGAAATTACATTTGAATGCACTTAAGGCACTACTTAAAAAGTAGTAATATTACCAGTTTGGTGAATCATATAAAGTCCGGCATTCTCACTGGCAATATTATCCGTAATAACTAAGATAAAAAACTGCAATCATTGAAATATACACTATAAAGTTACCTACATCACAATGTCAGTAATCACACGCTCCGTATAGCACGGACCGTTTAACGAGTCAGACACATTTATGAAGGCTATTTTATGCTACAATGTTCGCCGAAGTAATAGACTCGGCGGAACATTTCTCAGTCGATTAAACGGTTTCATAGATTTTCATCATTGCTGATTTAAAATCTCGCTATCAAAATCTCATAGATTTCGCACCCTCTCAGCATTGTATATTACACGACGAATACGTGTACCTATTAAATTCGTCAATACAAAGCCATTATTATTATTTGTCTAATTTGTGATTTTGTATGCACCATCGACAGCACGTTAACCTTTACGAGCTATATAAGACCTATTAACCAATTTACAAAAACAGTGTATTGCAGGAATGAACGATTTCTTCTTCTTAACAAATCGTATAAAAAATTAATACATTTTTGTTACAGCATATACAATCACGCTCGCAAGTGTACAAAAATTTGTAGTAAAAGTGTGAAACAAAGTAAAAAGAAAAAATAATGGAGGCAGAACAAATTTTGGAACTAGCATGGTGACTAACATTAGGGCCTACTTTAAATGTTCCCGTAATTTTATAGTAAAAGTACATTTATTTCATATATCTGGAACAATTTAGGTGCTATAGAATGTTTTCTTACATAGATATCCTTTAATTTTTGATTAACGATTGATTTGAAAAGTATCTGATCTAGCTACCCCAGGACCCTTTGTATGAGAATCTGATCTAAAATTAAAATATGTAAGTTTTCTTTTTTCTGATATGATGAAGTACATAATATGTACCTTCTTATGTGCATATGTGTTTATATCTAACACATATGCACCAATTTTTTTCTTCGGCTTCTATTTATCAGCTATAACTATTATGCTATCAAATGTAGTAGACAAATCCTCCTTTGAACTGCCTCCTTGCGGCTTCCCTTTGCTCTTCGTTTGTACGACACTAATTTTATTTATTAGTCTCTTTTATGGTGCACTAAATGCGGTATTGAACATCAAAATTGTCGGTAGGCGGTGTTCTTTTGTGCAAAAAGGTGTCCCAAATCAATTAGTTTTAGAATCCTGAAGGAAAGGGAATATCAGCATTAGAATAATACGCCATAGGTACTAGTCATAATTGTAAACGTAGCCATCCAATTAAAGTAGAAAGCGGTCACAATAAATTTGTAGTTAGTTAATAAAATAATGCCTTGATCATATGTACCAAGTAACTGGAGACGACAGTGCTGTGTGTATATAAACATGCATAAAAATATACAGAGAACGCGGCAAAACATTTGGAGACAGGCATAATCAAGGCATTAGAGATAAAACATTCACAATCACCTTAAATTACCAAAGTATGGATTACAAATATCAAATAAACCACATAGTATCACCCGTAAATCCAATATTTTGCAATAATTCTGCAAGAGATCGTATCCGTATTAATAACAATTTTAGATTTAAAAGTTAATAAAATGACTTTACGTGCTTTCACGTGACAAAAACTTTGTAGATAATGCAAGACCGGAAGACATTTTAGATATTACCTAGGAATAAAACGTTCTTACATATATAATATATACATAAACGATATCATCTATTTGACTTTGTAATACATTTTATAACACCTATGCTTTCAAAACGGATAACATTAAACCTTCTGTAGCGTGATTTTATTTACACTCTTTTAAAAAAAAAATTAGAGAAAATTAAATTATTGCAATTTAGTGAAAATGTAGGATTTATAAATTGTAACAAGTAGGTGACGTGTTATGGATATTTTAGAGGTTATTATTATTATCGTAGAATTATTACAGGACTGCTACTTTTTGGGCTACGTGTTCCATTTATGTATATAACAAACTCCAGGTCCTTCCAAATCTGGGTTTATGTGTAACTAAATGTTAGTTAAGGCTCCATTCAACAAATTTTGGAATTACGTGCGTTATTATAATAAGTCTTTTGAATTTTCTGTCTCTTTAAATAAATAGTTATTTTATGTTGCATAACATATTAAATATCTCGTATAAGTTCAATAGGTCCAACGATGTTGTTTATTTAAAAGTAACGTTTAATTTTCGTTTCAGGATTTCGTACTTTATGCCTAAAGTCTTTGAAAGCAAATTTTCTTATTTTTAATTTACGTTATTAAAAAAATAAAAATCTATTCAGATATAATATAGTGTCGAAAAGTTTGATTGTTCAGTTATGAAATAATAATAAAAAACCTCAATATATAAAAAGCATAACTCTATAAAATGTTTCAATAATTTCCTAAAAACATAATGGCAATTTGGTAAGTAATAAATAATTCTTAAAATAAATTTAAAAAGAAGTGAAAAGGTGATTGCTTTGCATATTGTTTTTAATATGTTCAATATTCGCCCCATTCTACAAATGTAACACGTAACATTTTTGCATGAAAAATTAACATTAATCGACAACAATATAATGTAATAGATGTCGAAAATGTTAAATATATCGTGTGCGTTATAGCGAGCCGTCATCTTCGCCCCAGGTATCCGCGTCTGGGTGTTACGTATCGGTAACAATGTTATAATAACATGCCAGTCGGTATACCACTTCACACCTTGTAGCTTAGTCAATAAGTTGACGATAATGTAGCCCATTAAACCACATATTGGTCAGTGACTGGCGACTTGAAACAGCCCTTAACTATTCTGACACACGGCTATCAAGAATGTCGCATATACTTTATCATCTCAATCATTTAACTTAAGTTGTGTATAGTGATAGTTAAATAAACGTGTTGATAAAGTATATCACACACGCTGAGATATAAAGGCTTACTGTTGTTGTGTATGTTCATAAAATGTGACATGACTATTTGTCAAAATTTTTTGAAACAATACCAGTACATTGCAAATAATAAACTAAGTATCGTCAATGTTAAGAGCTATTGATAGAGAACGAAACATTCCTCAGTGGATAGAATCTCCATATAAAAATCTCATAGATTTCGCACCCTCGTATGGTTCCGAATTTTTTATCATTACATCACTCTAATTTTAATAGAATTGGTGTTTTATTGTGCTTCTTAGGTTAATTATTTTTTATTTAAAAATGTATAATAACGCGTAACATGGACCGATTATAATATCGTAATATGTATTTATTTAAATTCACATTAATAAAATTTGTATTTTAACGTATGGTAATTTCATTGTACTTTGTCTTGCTATTGTTATAATAACTGCACGATTATAAATAACAGTTACGATAATATCAATGATATAATATAATTATAAGACGCAGAAAACAAGTAAAAAGTGAAATAGTGGTTCACGTCGCCCTGCGTGCTGGTTGTATTGGACGCTTGTCTTGATTCCACTATTAACTGTATCTTCTCAGTATTGTTGAGGTTACACGATCAGCGAGTATGGTAGTGCGTATTGTGTTGTTGATTTTCCACGTCCAACGTTCACGTTGAAGGGTGTTTAGTTGAAAATGGTCGACCTTAGATACCGCTCAGCAGTCTGGAAACAAAGATGAAGTATGTTCGTGAATTGACAGCTCAGTCCCAAAAAATGGATAGCATTAGGGTAGGTAGAGAATGCGATTGCAATTGTTTACCCTCGACAAGTTATTATTTTGCCTCAAGTTATTATTGTATTATCGTTCAATTAAGTTATATACAAGGAATTGAAACCACAAATTTGAAACCCCTAATCTGATTTGTTGCCTAACCTGCTTAGCAGTAACATTCCAACATCTGCCTAACCCGTGCAAGCGTAATCAAAATAAAAATATTATTTTAGTAGATTTATTCGATAGTGGCCGGCAGATGTATCGGCGCGTTCCTCTATTTTTGTTGGCCCTTATTGTATTTAGGCATGGCTCTAAAGGGTCAATATCCAGCCTGGCTTCCGTTCGGAACTTCTTGTTTTCTTTGCAAACATCTTAAATAGCCGTCAATCAATGCATATTCTTCGCAAATCATCGTACAGCCACTAATTTTTAAATAATTTACTACAAAATAAATGGAGAATATGATCAGTTCAGAAAATGCTACATACATTTTATGACTTCTTTTGACTACATTGTTTAGACGTGATAAATTTATCTTATTATACGGATTTGCTCATAATAGTAGGTGACAATACTACTAGCAAAAATGTATTTTAGTTATTATTTATAATTTTTTAATAACACAAAATCTTAGAGTTGATGCGAAGTCCTTATACAGATTGCCAATTTTTAGGGTACACCTTACGATAAAAAGCTTATAAAATCACTCTGTTGTCCCTCTGTCTATCCACCTGTTAAGCCCCTTTTCCTCAGCAATGAGATAAAGTATCCAGTTGAAATCGATGTTACACAATTAAGCCCTGTAGGGTACATCGCGTTGACTTAAAATCATGACATTTGGCATAAATAAATATTATGTAGCACAAGTAAAGACAAAATAAAAAAAATATATTAAGTTGGTAGATACATCGCAATTATTCGTTCCGATTTTTTGACCAAAGCAACCTAGATTATGAGTAAAATATATAATATTCAAATTTTAAGAAATTAAAAAAAAACTTCACAATCGTATGTACAAAAATTAATGACACTTATATTTGTAGATGGGCTCAATGTTACTAATGTATCATAGTCAGTGTAATAATGCCTGAAATCAAATTCACAAAATAAATTTTATTTTAAACCTCATTTATAACACGCGTTGCAATAGTTCTACCTCAAAACTATTTTGTATATTCATTATTCTTCGAAAAAACTTAACATATTTTGATTCTATTTTGATCGCGTTCACTGTGAATTAATTCTCACGTCAACTAACATTTTACTGTCAAGATATGCATAAGAAATCTCTAGTATATAACTAGTCTTGAATAAATCAAATGAGAGCAATCGTAAATTAATTTTATGGTAGTAGGTTTGCATTTTTATCCCCATCAATCAAAGTGCGGCCGACTCTGCTAAGTCAATGCGTATACCCACAGAGTGGATGTTAAAAATAAACCTATGCAGCCTTAAGCTAGATCACCATCCACTTGCACAGTAATTCAATCTTTTAATCTATAGGACGTATTAGAGTCATCAGAAATAACAGTTCAAACTGTTTATAAAAATATAATGGTATAATTTTATACTAATTCACATTGAATAAAGATTTGCGAACCTTCAGTGGTACTGAAGAGGGTACATTGTTCGCAGTACTATGCGTTGTTAAGGTGAAAGAGTCACCGAGTGGCAGGCAATTGCCGGGAACTCAGCAGCGTTTGAAAGCTTGAACTAGGCTGACTATTTGGTAAAAATCGCAAGAAAGCATTGTAATGCTAGTCACGCCGATCTGATCGGTATGAAGATTCTCAAAGAGAGGATTATGATATTAGTAGTGGGCGTCTCTCTCGGCTGAAATGATGACGGTGAATAAATATTATTCGTAGGGTGGCGCACTTGTAATATATGTGCCGCTGCTTCCTTTTCGTACGAGTTGACTCTGGAAATTTTCCCCAAAATCTTCACGAAGAAACCCTTAAAAAAATCCAAGATACTTTATACTGTTCCTAATTTTGTAATAAATCCTTGATTGTTTTAAAATATATGAAAAAAGCATTCATATTTTTACACAAACTACTTAACCATCAGCTTAGTATGTTACTCACAAATCTTAATCTTACAAAAGCAGTAATTTCTTAACTTTTTTGCGGACCTTAACGAGAGAGTTTTTCATTTTAATATACACTCAATTAAATGAATTTAAAATGCACCTAAGCATGTCGTCCTAGGTGTTAACGACTAATTGATAATTGAAATAAATGGCTTTCTTTTGGACCAACTAATAGCCGTGCTGGAATGGCCTCGCCATAATCAGGAGCCACTTTTCAAATGTCGCTCGTGACGATAATGCCTCTCCAGCGCGAGAGGAGCCGGCTAACGAAACCGAAGATTACTTACAATCTCATTACTCGCCGGCCACGTACCCGTTTTTAATGCCGGGATAATACACGAATACATTTTAATTTTCACTCCCGACCTCGTTAATACGTCAGCCGCAGCTTTGAATGTAATTAATTTCATCGGGAACTATTCGCATTATTTAGAAGCTGCGCGAGAGTTGCATGTTTATTTTCTCCGGGCGTAGATTAAGTAAATGTTTGGTGACAGTTTTTTTTTAACATGCCAATGTAACTACCTTAGTTTTACTACTCCCCTGGTATGTATAGAATCATGTGCATGTTGCAGTCGCCGTAGACAATTCTCTCCATTGAGAAAGGTTTTTAATGTCAGTAAGCTTTATTAATGCAAGGCGCAACCTGAACCGCGCTGCAACTGAATAAGTCCAGCCGATTGTGATTAAAAATTATAGGCACTTCTCAGAGCTAAATAACACAAAAGGATACTCATATTTTCAAAATAATTACGTCAATAATTGGCACGCAAGCATGGAGTAACTCGTAGGAGTTCGTCTCATTATACCTGGAAGATTTTACCACCTACAGAGACAGATTAATCGTTTTAACTATATCATAAGTAATATTCGAGCGGAGGGCCGCGCTATGTCAATTACATTGCAAAAATGCTGTCTATTATTCATAAAACGAGGCTCACGATCTATGAGTTAAGTGAAAATCATATTGCTTTCGTGGGAATAAGATACGCGTTACTTTTAAGTGCCTTCTTATTTCACGAGGATTTCATCGTGGACGCTAGAAATCGTCATATAAAAACCTCAAGTAATTTACGATACAGCCATTTCGTACTTAATATCGGAGCTGTCGTGAATATATTACGAAATAAAAAATAAGCAACTGTTGAACTCAACATAACTGCACATAAACTATCATTGTTTAATACTGTCAAACTTAATCGTGTATCATTTATTATGCCAAAATTGTGTAATGGTTTCAAAAGGACGTTGAAATTTTAATTTTTATGTGTGAGATCTAAGATATTATGGAATAGTAAAAAATCTATCACCACTCTTTTGTCTGCTGTATATTCAAAAGGAGCCTATTGAAGTAGAATGGAGCTAAAACTAGTAACAAAGGATCCGTCGACACAAAACCTTAGATTGATCCTTACAAAGGCACGACTTCGATATTGCGAGATACTATCGTTAAGGTGTAAACTTTAAACTATATTCTGTGGTCAGAATATCCAAACATTGGCAGTTTTACTTTTATATCGGAAAGAGATAAAAATCTCGGTTTAAGTGAAGTGCCAAAATATTGCAGATTGTAATCGATGCTCGTATTTAAAAACGTGATTTGTATAAAACATATTGCTAAATCCATACACTTGAAGATAAATATTAATTAATTAATATTTATTTATTTTTTTTTTTTTTCCATTATTTTTAATTATGATTCACCTTAGAGCATAATTGAGTAAAGAATCAATTAAATGGTAAAATTGTACTTTAGCATTTATAGGATTAAATATAATTTTATGTTCAAATAAATAAATATAGGGTAAATAGTAATCACAAATTAATAATTACAAATTTCGGGTCATAGCAGAATAATAAAGTTCTTAGAACACATACGAAAATTTATACAAGGTAGTTCAGGAAACTATATTGTATATTATGTTGAAAAGGAAGAAAAAAGCCAAAAGATCATTAATTAAATTCGAGTTCACTTATTTGTAATAATTTCTATATATTGCCGTTGGATCTCGAAACGATTTCGATAACGAATAGAATGCGAACCCTGAGCCTCTTAACAAAATTAAATTCACATGCGATTCGTTTATGATATCGTTTCGATATCCAATGGCAATGTAAGCAAATGATTCCAAATTGTATAAAGAATCATTCCCATATATTTCACTCTTACAAAACGAAAACTCTAAATGTTACTTTTCACTCTGGTCCTAATTACAAATAATCTACGAAGATTAATATAAAAAAAACACAGCGATAACCCTTTAGTGTACATATACCAATAACCTTTCAATAAAGTTATTCAAATATTGTATACATACAAAACGACCGAGCATCATCAGCCCAGTACTGATTTATCGACTTTACCGACCTACGAATTTCTTCGCAGATGTTTGCAGTTTGCCTTTACGATATTTTCCTTGATCGTAGGAAGCTAAGCTGTCATTTATTCACCGTTATTATGAGCAACATAAAAGCTCTTTAAAGGTCAACATACAAAGTCTGATGCGGTACTGTGTGTAAATATGAAATTCGAAAACTGAAAACACATTGGTACATGGTAGAATTGACCCGGGCCTCCAGAATTCACAGCGTTACTCATTAAGGCAAAAAGACCAAATCAATCTAACCATAAATTAATTTGATAAAGTAAAATAAAAAATTGTGTAAGTGAATTTATTCCATGCAGTGGGTATACCGGTGAAGTACTGTACCAGGGGTTGTTATTCAAATACGTAACACGTTTATTTGCATTTGTATGTAACGTGCTTTTACTATCGTTAAATATTAGTGGGCTTTGGGGTGACCATGAAAATTATTAATTTCATACTTTCCTTTCTCACTACTGATCTTGACATTCTGAATACAGGATTAATAATTAAAATCGTATCCATGTAGTTTTAGAACTGAACAAACAGTCGTTATTATAACATTGGATTTTGAATACCATCATTAAATTTGGAACATGTGTGATTTTTATGAGATTCAAAATAATTGCTGACTTAGCAGAGGCGTCCGGAGTCACATTTCAGTGCCGTGACATAACAAATTATGACATGATAAACACCACCACAGCCTTTATATTTCACATATTCCAAAATACATCGCTGTATAAAAAAAGATCACAAGTATATTAATATTAAATATATCTATGAATTTATTTTTCTGTCCGTTAAAATTCCGAATATTTCAAATGTCAATTATGGTCATCATACAATGATATCAAAATACGTATAGTTATGCACTGTGGCCTTAAATTCCCTCAAATAAGGGGTGCTACACACCTGCCTTTCACCCTCGCAGACACGCGACGCAAAGCTCTGTGACCATTGCAGCTAGAGCTCTAACTCTCACACAACTCCAGATAACTTTAGGAAATAACACACTTTTATTTACAACTTATTGCAGGTCAAGTATTAGTGGTATAAAAAATATAGGGTGCCCATAAAACCCACTTTCAAATCTCTAAATGTATAGTAATGTGCATTGTTATGGATATGGTGTGTTGGTTATGGATTGGGTGGTAATGTGTTATTACGAGTATTATTCAGGCTAGGCATTAATCCATACAGGTTTAGCATTTGTATTTTTTATGTGGATACTTAATTAAAATAAAAATATCAAATCATTAAAATTCTTCAAAAGACATTGCTGCATTAAAAATGGAGTCTGGTGTATTTTTAATACGTACATACATACACTCACGCCTTTTTCCCATGGGGGTAGGCAGAGATTACGTCTTTCCACTTGCTACGGTCTTTACATATCTCTTTCGCTTCATCTACTTTCATAACATTCCTCATACATGCTCAACGACGATTTTTAATATGATAACTGAAAAATGACATTACTGTCTCAATTGATATTGAATGAATTGTACGTCGACGAATGATTCTCGAATATGCTATGTATAAGGATTAGAGAGTTTTTTTTTTATAGATATTTAAGATGATTGTTATATTAAATATTTAATTGACAATAATTAATTCTTTAATTGACAATTGATATACGACCAAAAAAAATGAAATAATCAAAACTTTTATAGCACGTTTCATTTTACTATCTGCTATTATTACTATAAATGTTTTGTTAGTCCTCCAGCCCTCTCACCCTCGTAGGGCTGTCACACCTGTCCTGCGCGCGCGCACGCCACGCGCCGCTTGCAATTCCCTCCACAATTTTATTATTACTGCGTGATTTTAACAAGTATTATTGTAATGTTTTATGCACCGGCATTTCGTAACACGTGTCCCGTCAGTGGGTGATAGAATAACAATGACATTCATTATAGTTCATTATAATGCATGATTTATGCGCGCCTATTTTTTATGGGGTGCGCTTTTGACAATGTACTGGTTTGACCTTAACCGGTTAGTTGTATATTGGATATTCTATAACATTATTATATTTATTGTGTAGTGGAGTAACTTGATTTGAACTACTAATTTTGTTCTATATGGTACTTTCCTGTTTTTGTCAGTGATAGATTAAGACTTAATATGGAATTATAATGTAGTGCCTCATCTGTCGCATCCCTAATATTCATACTAGTGTTGATGTGGTCTTGTAATCTATTATCCATACATCCAAAGAATAAAAAATATATTTGCTTCAACACTCAAAGATAACAATTTTATATGATATGAGATGATATATAAGAATAGGAAGAAATAATTAATTATTAGTAACATAATGTTCTTAGAGATCAAAACTGCAACTCTCGCGGTTTTTCTGAGCGATTATAATAAAGTTTCAATTTGAGTGCTTAGAATTAATTGTAAAGTGCTTAATTGATAATTTAGTAAAACCGTAATAGTTTATCTTCAATTTAATCACTCCTAGCTAGCAGTCACAAAATAATTATACTATTTAGAACATTAAGTTTCCAATGCGATTCACCTAATAAAGCTGGCGCTATGAAATAAATCGACACAGTTTAGCTATATTGAACTATTGATTTACCTCTTGCTAATATTTGTTTAGATAAATACCAAATGCTTCACTTTGGGTCTTATTTGTATTTGTATGTTGTCTCATTGGGTTTATTTTCAAGAAAGTCTGTTTAATATTATCTCTGATCAGAAAATTTAGAAGTCTCTTATAAACTTTTCGCAACCTATCTTTAACCTAAAAAGGTTTTTCGATATTCCATCAAACAGATTTTGATAATCGTCAGTGTAATAGTATTCAAAGAATAGTTCAATCCTAATAGTCCAAACACTCCAAAGTGAGTTTGAACTATATAACATAGAAATATTATAGTTTTGTAAAATATACATTAAATAATAATACAACAATATTTCATTATATTAATAAGTGTATAAATAAGATAACTGTATAAATAGATAATTAATTAACTGTAACCTTATTGTATTACATTATGTAGAATAATGTAGCAACTAAGATAATAGTATGCTATAAGTAAGGTTTTATCCTGTAGTATTATTCGGAAGGTCCGTTGAGGGAGAAATTTTGTTCTATACAGTTTGGCTAGTTATTCGAAGTAACCATTATAAAAAGAACTAAAGCAGATGTCCTGAAAGGACATATAGAATAAGTGGTATTTAAGGTAAAGGTTAAATAATCAAAAAATGAAGCATCAAAAAGTTCTGATATTCTTGCACTCCCATATGAATGTAACGACAGTTATTTATATATAGTAACTGTAATTTAAAACAACATCGTATGTAAAACATGTTTCTTTACTTTCAAATATTGTTCACACACGATAACTACAAATGTATATATTTAATCGTCTACTGATACAACAATATATGGGATACTCTATAAATGTTATATTTGTTCAAAAATCACTAAATATATCATATTATTACCCAACAAATTATACAAATAAAAGTCTGGAGTATGTCACGTATATCATACAATTAAGGGCAGTACCGTTGCTTTCATACTTAAAATATCGTTCACGTAGGACGTTACCGTTTAAGAAGATCAAGGTCTGATTAATGGCCTTCCTATCCGCTCATTAACCAGGAGATTTTGCCACTTACCGACATCTCGATAAAAACAGTTGAAATATCTATAAACAGTATTTAACTGTTCTCTGCTCTACTTCTTAAATAGTGTAATTGTAATCGCAGAACCTTATTATTGTCAATGGCGAGCTTAGTTTGAATTTACATTCGATCTAATGCAGTAAACATACGTTCAAAAATGTACGATTTTCAGATTTTTTCCTTTACTTGTACTACTTTATTTTGATTCCCTTACAAGTGTCAAATAATATATTTTTTAATGTAACTACAAAATTGACTGTATTCTAATTTTAAGATTCTAGATAAATGGTAAGTACTGGTAAGTGATGGTTTCGAGTCTCTTGCAAATCCTACTACTACTATAAAGGCGAAATTATAAAGGCGAAAGGCGACTATTATAAAGGCGAAAGGCGACTATTATAAAGGCGAAAGGCAACTATTATAAAGGCGAAAGTTTGTAAGTATGGATGTATGGATGTTTGTTACTCTTTCACGTAAAAACTACTGAATGGATTTGAAAGAAACTTTACCACAATATAGCTTATACATCAGAATAACACATAGGCTACAATTTTTGAGGTTTCTAATGTGAGGTCGTAAAAAAAAACCACATTTTTTGCGCTTACATTGCAAACGCTGACTGAATCCTACAAGATAGATCAAAACAATTTACTACAGTATTGTACAACTTAAAAAGGTCTACAAAAAAGTCCGTGATGGTATATGTTTATCTCTTAGGAATAACCCACAAAAGGAAAAAGATCGTTAAATGTAGTTTATAGGAGCATACTGCAGTAGCTACCTATAGGCCTATGATTAGGGCTCTGCAGTGCTTAGTTACCGCATTTCTTACTTATTACTAGACTAGACGGGACGAACCTGAAGTCCACGCGAACGAAGTCGCGGGCAAAAGCTAGTTAATAATATTAGGCGAGCCAGTCTAGAGACTACACACGTGAGTAGCAATTATATAGTAAAGAAAACGTTACTGTGAGTGCTTTTTTCCTACTAAAACTTTAGTAGCATTATACCATATTCACTTTGATTACTTACGATAACTAAATACAATATTTCACAGGCTTACAGATAAAAATTACATACTCCCATATTAGTAAACAGAATCTTCTTATGATGGCAAGAATGTAACTAATCCACAAATAACGACGCTATTTTTTTTTTCATAACGTACAGTAAGTATTGAACCTTTCTTCTTTGTTTATTCTCGGTACCTATTTACTTAAAGCGTATGACAAATTTGCAGTGAAGCGGCTATTCAGGGGCTATCATACAAGATTAAGTTATCAAGGTAGATTTATGAGTCAGATAAATGTCAAGAGACAGCGGAACGCGGCGGTCGAAGTAAACAGCTTCGCGGAAAGCTATTAAAACAGACGTTATATGGCTTGAATCAAGTAAAATCGTTTTCAATTAACAAAAATTACGGATGTATTTCCCAAATTTTTTACCAGTTGCGCGGAAAAATTACTACACCCACTGCGAGATTAGTTTTTAACGGACTTCAAAAAACGAAGAGTTTATTAATTCGACTATATATTTGTTATGCAATTATTCAGCGAACTATGAATTGAGTTTGATCATTCTGTTTTTGTTTAGTAAATCATATTGCAGATGAAGCCCCATATAAATTTAATTATGATCTGCTAAATAATTATAAAAGAAAAGTGAAAACTACTTTATAATTAGTTTCTAATATTGAATATCGATCCCTTGTTCCAATCACTGCGACATAAAAGCTGCATTACTAACAGAGTATTTTACATTATATAGTATCTGTCATACGATGTAACAACAATGTGCTGCAATTATACCTATTTAATCATTGTAAATAATAATAAACCTATTCATAATTAAAAGAATTTTTTCAATTATGGTATTTTTAACAAATTAGAAGCAGTGAATAAAGAAATTACATGAAATTATTAAATGTTTGTAATAAAATATTAGACTCCTAATTAAAGAAAGGTAGAAATGCAGAGTAGTACAGCAAATGAATATTTTGTATGTAATATACACGACTAAATTGGATAATATTTCACCAAAGATTTTCCTTTAATAAAAGATAGTTTTTCAGTACGAAAAATCAACATTAGACTTTATTACATTGCGAAATAAATAAAATAAATACAGAATACTTTTAAGTATTCAGTTGTTAAATTAAAAAGTTATAAGTTGCATTATACTTTAAGTTACAAAATTTACTATTACAAATTTCATTGTAATCCAGTTGAAATAGAAAAATAATCAAATATCTTAATATTTTTCTGTATTTTTTTTTATACTGACATTTTAACATTTACATCAAATATCTTAAAAGCTGCATCTGTTTATTAAAACTTATATCATTCTGTCTCGCAAGTCATATTATTATAGCATACAGTATATTGACATCAGCCGTGGGAAATATCAAGATTATGCAGCCCCTGTTGAGCCACCGACGCATTGTCTCATGATTAATAGCGGAAACTCAATCGCTACTTTCATACATCATTTCCGTTGAAACTGAATACCATTTTTCGAATACAATTTGATATTTTGCATGTTTTTGCAAACTAATAACACTTTAATTATATAGACACATCTGATGCGAGATCATTAATTAATCCTATTTTAATTTTGTTAAGTAGGAAGTGAATTTGGAAAATGGCAATTTTGAGACAGCGTCGTTAATTAATCGGGCATGGCAACTATCAATCAATCGTAATTTAGTCAACTAGAAAAAAATCAGCAAGTCTCGTGTGGGAGTGTAGTAGGCGTAGTTTGAATAACATTTTGCGTGCCAAAATTGGGCGGCGTCTGCGCAGCCGAGTCATGTGATCAGGCTTCGGAAGCTCCTAATGAAGGAAAGATTGATGACTTGCTTATATCGACTGAATGTTACAATCTGAATCTAGCAAAATGGAATTGTGTGATACATGTGATTAAAGTAGCGAGACCAAGCGAGTAGAACAGCAATTCTATAATGATACCAAGGAAGTCATTTATCATTTTTGACAGGATCTAATAAAAATTTCACTAGATCAAAGTGACAGTTCTAATAAGTTCAATATGTAACATGACAATTTCATCATTATAGTAAAAAAAATGTAATTCGAAGTAAAAAATATAGTTAATGTTTAATTTTATGCTTGTACTAGTTAACATTAATGTCTATTTAAAATACATTAAATCAGATAAAAGCAGCAGCTATTTATTCGTACATATATTGCATTTAGCTTAAAAAATAAAATATTTATAAATTATACAATAATGCCCCTGGTATCATCCAAGAATAAGCTGATGGCATCATTTACATGTCAGTTTATTTGCCGTCTATATTATATGCGTTGTGATCATTCGCGAATATAAATACCTACAGTAATAGAAAGATATAAGTGTCTAAAACATAAATAAGAATCATATTAGTGAGTCCATTTGTAGATGATAACTCAATTGAGAAAGGCATATAACATTTACAATCCAATTCGACTGAAGAATCATGTCAAATGTAATTGTGTCAAATGGAATTGTGAGTAAAGTATAACTTAAATCAGTTTCTAATCGCCCTATCGAAGCCTAGATGTTGAGTTTACTTTATCGCGGTAATTAAGCCTTATCCGGGGTCTGGACTCTGGAACCGTCACAATTTTATCGGCGCGCGTCCACCCCGCCACTATCTTCATTACCGCTCGCACACTGACTTTTATTCACACATCCATTAATTTCAAAAGCTGCCGCTCAAGTTACTTAAACCAATAATTATCTTCACGTTAATAAGTCCCTGGGCTTCCCTCAATGCAATAAATCATCCGCAAATCAAACCACGTCGAACGTGGATAATCTTCTATGTTGAAATGGCAGATTTAAGATGCACAACCGGGATGCCTTAATTGCTAGTTTGTGTTACTGTTTAGGTACGGATAATTACTGATTGTATTCATTGAGTACTTACTTGATAATTAATATTTAATTAGTTTGCTAGTTTCTGAATAGCCTTTTTGAGTCTTCATAAGTAGTTCATAACATACAGTGCACTGCTTTTGAAAACAATCATTAAAATTGTGTCAGCTTCAATAAGATATTAGTAAGATGTGAGTGCACAAACTTCTCTTTAATAATCTTAAATTTAACAAGTGTCAACGATGTGTCAATTTCTATATTAATGACTGTGAATAAACAAAAGTCATCGTTTAATAATCAAAGACGATATACCGTCTGTTTGGTATTCATGAGCTTAAATATATATGTTAATGCAAAATTTTAAAAGCACAATTACTATATACTTTAAATATCTTTTCCAATCGCCTTGTCATAGTATTTCATCGACTGTATAATTAAGGTGGAGCGAAGTGCATATGCTTCTCCGCTTGTAATAGTAATGTCGATAGAACGACGTAACTTTCCCAAGACAACATACTTTGGCCTAGACTTAAAATTCTTCATAACTTACCTACGGCCTAGCAATTTAACCATCTATGGAAGGGTGAATTGTGAATTTTAAAACCGGTCTTAATGCTACTTTTCCACAGATATGAGCTATGCGATATACGGTAAGATACATCTTTCAAATTTTGTACAAAAAGAAAAATAAGAATAAGAATAAGATGACGCTCATTCCATGGAAGCAGGGTCGTCCTCTTGTGTGGGACGCAACTTGCTCTGATACGCTTGCTCCGTGTCATACAGGTAGTACGTCCCTTGCTGCAGGCGCGGCGGCTGCCGCTGCTGAGTGCTCTAAGCGGCGTAAATATTCGGCTCTCAATGATAGCTACATATTTGCGCCGTTTGGTGTAGAGACAATGGGTCCATGGGGTCCAAGCGCTCGGTCCCTTTTTAAGGATTTGGCGAAGAGACTCGCCGAGGTGACGGGTGATCAAAAGGCTGGCAGTTATCTCGGTCAGCGCATTAGCCTCGCCATCCAACGGGGAAATGCTGCCAGCCTTTTGGGCACCATCCCTGACGGCAGCACTGGAGGTGAAGTTTTTTTTATTTTGTAAATTTTGTATATTTTATTTGTAGTAATTTTTAGTCGTTAAGTAGTTTTAAGCTTAGAATATAGTATTTATGTCATTAATTAAAATAAGTTTATTATAAATAAATATGTTTATTCAGTAGTCGAAACAAGATGCGTTGCCAACTTTTTTCGTATAGCGTATACGATTGAAGCTTAAGCAGAAAGAGTAATTATTCCAATAGAGAGGAACTCTACCAGTGTTTCCGTGCGTAATGTTTATTAAAGCATCGAAAAAAATGGCCTTCAAATTGGCGGGGCTCCCCCTCCACCGCGCGCGATGTGTTACAGTCTTTACTGGGCGTAATAAATTCTTTGATCCTTTAGCTATCCAGTGGTGTAATTGGAATTTGGATGGGGATGATAGATATGTAGCTACAACACTAAACTGTATCCCCCGATTTTGTTATCATTCGATTTTTTGATTTGCGTCCCTATGGAAGCAATTTTAAAGACGTATTCACGTCAAAACCCGAATATAGAAATACAAAATTTCGCTAATTCGATAACATTGAGAAGATCGAGCACCGTATCAATATCTTGTGTAAACACTGAATTTAATACACTTGTGCGTTATTGTATTTTTGATGATTAGAATATATTCTAAGATTTCATATCGTCCTATTAAATAACGCGGAAAGAATAGCAGAAATTCAAATATTTTTACACATGAATCATATTATTTTATCATTAGATAGTTTTAGGAATTAAGTTGTATAACATAATAATTAAAGATATTCTAGTCTTTACTCGCTTAGATCTAGTTTAGACTTCTAGATACCTTAAGCTACAATTAGTACACAATGGCCGATACAGTGTTATAGTAGATTAAATTTCAAACAAAATAAGTAACATTACTCAATAGAACTATCATATCATAGCGAGATTATGAACCAAATGAACGAACATATATTGTGGACATTTTTATTAGAAAACTGGTTATAGCGAACAAAGAGTTGAGATAGTGTGAATGCTTTCTCTATCAGTTGCTTATATTATTAGATTTTGAGCTGCGTATACATCAAATGAAAAATTATTTTCTCTCCTTCATAGGTTACACGAATCGAAGAAAATGGATTGACATATATGTTTGATTTGATTGTTTCATGTTCATCGCATTTTTGCGAAAATGTAATGCTATTAAGTATTGTTTCATTAGATAGTCAATACATTTATGAACTGGACTTTTCACATGCAACTAACTCTGAAGTTGTGGGAATATCTAATATTAAACTCGTTTATCGCCTAGCCATATTATATGTGGAAGAGCATCCTAGATGCGCCTACGCAGCATCGTATATACCGCCACAATGTTATTCGACACGCGCCTCTCAAACTAATAACAATATTAATTACACCATAGCGTTAGCATCCCGCGAAATAATCGTTTTAATTATCAATAATAACGCGTAACAGTGGACTTAGCCTGCCTAGTTCTGTAATTATAGTGTATTCTTAACCTTTATAAATTGTTTACAGGTTTTGTAGTGAGTGTATCCGCTGAATGTAGTTCCATTATGGGTTCATCGCTATACTTTGCATTTGTATTCGGTTTATTTATTTATTAGTATGTGCTTTGATGCTGGAACAAAATTAATATTACTATTTTGACGCATTTGAAGTTAGTTTGCTGAAATTTTGACTACTTTTATTTATTTGTATGATTAAAAATAGCAAATTGTTGTATTATATTAGAGTACATTAGACTCTATTAATGTATTATGCTATATTCCACAAAGAAAAGGAAAATATGCGACATTTTTTTTCAAAAAACATTGCGTATCTGCAAAATATGCTTCAAGTGTGTCAGACATATACCTAGCTGAAATGTAATATTATATTAAGTACCATGTGTTCCATTTTTCATTGTAAACAAATTTTTGTTATATTGTGCTTTAAAGTCCAATATGGTTGTGCGAATGGTATCTTTAATATCTGTTTCTTGAGTATCTTTGAATATCTTGAGTATCTATTGAATCAACATCAACAGATGAAGAATAATCGCACTTCTTTCATACTCAAATTTGGTAAATCAATATAATTTATATATAAGTACATACGTCCGAGAGCTTACTGATCTTTTATACTGAACAATGCTTTGCGATAATTGAATTTAGTAAACTGCACTGTTGTCGGTTTTTATTACGAGAATATTAATTCGTACAAGACGTAATCGAATTGTGGAACAGCAAACGTTTTCATTGCCCTTAATCTGCAACCACTTCATCGTCAATAAAACAGTGCAGAAGTAAGTTTTATTTATATAAATTATTATGAAGGGAATCGATATTATTTATTATTCAAGGAAGTTATTTTTTATGTTTAATATATTTATTAATTTTTTACAAATATTAGTTATACTTATTAATACTGTATAATTTAACGATATGAATACATATATAATATACTATCAATTTTAACCATCTTTAATATGTTTTTCCATATTAATTAAAGTTTTTGCATTTTCTCGTCATGTATAAAGAGACGAAGTTGATGCTAAAATATCTTCCTACTTTTAATCAATTTTATGGTTTTGGAATTGCCCAGATTAATATATAGATCTTTATTAATATTATAAAAAGTTCCAGAAAAATTTCATAAATGAAATGCCTTCCTTGATTAAATTTGATGTGTACGTTTTGTGTGCTTAATTGTGTCTTCGGTACTGTTTTGAGATACCAATTTATTTTTTACTGACCCAATCTTTACAAGCCTTCGAAAATAACGACCCGAAATGGTGAAAACGTATGTTTATTGTCGCCAGTCGACACTGATATGATGGGTTATTTTTAAAATATGTCGTAACTTTAATATTAGTTAGTTGAATATTAGTTTCAAAACATTTCTCCTTTTTTGAAGAAAAACGGACTCCAAATCAAACTCTTGAGAATGCACGTTGCACTAACGTAATAGAAAAGAAAATTTATTTAGTTTGGAAGAACTTCCTAATAGTACCATGTAATGTAACCGTTATAATAAACACTGACGAATATTTTAAAACAGTAATAGCTGTCACCGATTTTAAGTATATATTTCTCGATAGACTGACAATCGATAGCTAGGAATTGTCCTCATGTGGCAGTTAATCAAGATATACTTGCCCACAAGGTGAATCAACGCGACGATTTAGTAAATATTAAAGGCACAAAAATGTAGAACATAGAAACTAAAGTTATCAACGCGATGGTTCACTACATAATTGAGATGCTAAAAAGGCAAATAAACATTATATTACACATTATTAATAGCTTAGCGTTATCGATAACCGAACTGGCTGAGAGATGTATAACAAAGTGTGAAACATAATTGCATTTTTTTAAATATCTTTGAATATAATATTAATCATATTCTATAGTGACAAACTGGCTTAACAGAGAACAGGCACAGGCTCGAGGGAAATCGTTTAATCTTTGATAATAGACCGCCGAATAAACTCGCTGTTATGACATCAATCTTAATACATCTGTTCTTTTATTGTTATTGAAAGGTTTAGTAAAGATGAATCATACTGCGACACTACACATTTTTTTAGAAGTACCAGTGTAGTGCATGTATGAATATCATGATTATTTGAGTACTTATTTCAGACTCCGAACTGCTGACGAGACTTTTTTTTTGCAGAATATAATTAAATAGCGGACCCGACAGACTTCGTCCTGTCAAAAAGATTTATAAAGTGGCAGTTTTTTGTTCCTACTTATTTTACAGATAATTAAATGTAAAAAAGTAGTTATAGTGACGTAACTATTATAGTTGTTTTTTACCGTGGGAGAGCCATGCTTCGGCACGAATTGGGCCGGCTCGACCGGAGTGATACCACGGCCTCACAGAAAACCGGCGTAAAATAGCGCTTGCGCTGTGTTTCGCCGAGTGAGTGAGGGTACCGGAGGCCCAACCCCCCTTATTCCCCTCTATTCCCCTTATTCCCCCCCTATTTATTTATTTATTTATTTATTTATTTGGTATACCAACAGCTGCAACAACAGTTATATTAATAAATACAAAAACAAAAATACCATGCTAGTTGCACAGCCAATTACAGGTATACACTGCGTGCAATAATTACATTCAATATTTGAGGTTAATAGTATCTGCAGCAATATTACAATGAAAGAAAAAAAAAATATGAAAGTTAAAGATAAAATAAAAATTAAAAAACACATAAAAATAAAAAATAAAACGGTTCAGCCATCATTTCTCGCAATGTTCAATAATGGCTGCTTTAAATTTGGCAAAAGACATAAAGTGAACATCTATGTACCCACTATACCTGTTATAAATCGTGCAAATTCTCGGAATAGGCGAGTTTGCACCCTTCTAAAAGGCCGGCAACGCATCTGTGACTCCTCTGGTGTTGCGGGTGTCCATGGGCAACGGTTATCGCTTACCATCAGGTGATCCGTTTGCTCGTTTGCTGCCCTATGCTATAAAAAAAAAAAAAAAAGTTAGATATATGGTCTCGCGAAGTTTTTTGTAGATATTGATATATTTCTTATTATTCTTGATATTTCTGATTATTCTATATTATTGTCATTTTTTTTTGTCCTATCATTAATATTCTTTGCAGCGTATGCGATGAGAGACATTTTATGGCTAATATTTTTACACCTTTGGTTGGTTTTAATAAGAATTTCTAAAGATTTTTATAGTAATCTAGTACTAATCTGTAGCCTATGTTACTCAGTGATAATGTAGCTTTCTAATGAAAAAAGAATTATTAAAATCGGCCCAGTACTTTTTGAGTTTATTCGTTACATACAAAAATACAAATATTTCCTCTTTATAATATTAATGTAAATAAGCTTTTACCCAACATCCGATTAAAGGTTGCATCTCTGACCATTTAAATCAACAATAAGGCAGTCTATCTAACTTCATTACTTTATTTGAATCAACTCAATATTTTGGTTCCTATATCGCAAATTAAATAAAACACCTTTAGATAATAAAATTTATTAGTCTCATCATGAATATTTAATAAGAATAATTACTTATATATGTATATATTATTTATAATAGCTATTTGAAAATCTGCAGACTTCGTACAAGCTCATAAAGTTGCAAGCTTCTTCGCAGAGATTCTTCTTAACGCGGCTTTTGCTTGTTAATAAGCATAAAAAATATTAAAGAACTTAAATGGTTAGTTAACTCATGTAATTATAAATTTACTTTCAATATGTAAAATAATTACTATTATTTAACACTACTAACATTTAATAATAGTCTATAAAACTTCACTTTAAAAAGTTGGTCATTAAAAGGTTGAATTAGCAAGAAATTTACTAAGCGCTGTCGAAAGCTAAAATATAAACACAAGCTATTAAAAGTTCTTATAGTAAATGAAATTAATTTTAATACTTAGTAAATGAATCCTTGTTTTAAGTGCCCTTATTGTACTTAACCACGATGTTCAGCGTAGATTGTTCTCTTGACCTTTGAATTTTTCCGCGATTCGATAACGCTATGCTATTGAAATATACATTCAAATATCGAAAAACGATTGCATTGGTAAAAAGAAAACAAACATCTCGATATAAAGACTGAGAACACAAGCATAAAAAAACAGATTCGAACTTATGTCTTCATCAAACCTAGTTGACACGATAACAGCAAGTCGTTTATATAAAACTAGCGACCCGCCCTGGTGCAGTGCTTATCTACGTCCCTGCATTTTACATTTGTAATATCTTCACTTAAATTACATGCTGTAAAAAGCATATTGATTTATAATAAATACACAATTTATTTAAGATACTAAATTGGATAAGGATTAATGCTGTATTGTTTAAAATCACTTCGTAAATAACCGTTTTTTAGTAAAGAATAATAAATGGTTATGGTGGGTTATCCCTAAGAGATAGTCATATACCATCGCGGACTTTTTTGTTGAACTTTTTAAAGTGGACAATACTGTAGTACATTATTTTGATCTATCTCGTAGGGTTCAGCCTGCGTTTTTGCATATTTACGTTCTAATGTGATGTCGTAAATAAGCGCAATAAAATGTGCTTATTTACGACATCACATTAGAAACCTCTAAATTTATCAGTGTTTCTCAACTATATTATACATATAAATCTTACTTAAGAATCACTCTATCTATTCCTCTATATATTATAACCGCTTCAAAATCCGTTGCGTAGTTTTAAAGATCTAAGCTAAGAAAGATACATAGGGACAAACAGACGGCGGATAGCGACTTGTTTTATACTATGTTGTGTGATATAACAAATATTGGGATAGGACTTATACCAACAAAAATATACTTTTTAATTCCTTTGATATTTTGTACTTAGTATTGCTGTCATAATATTAAAAATTATTGTTGACAAAGAATAATGATGTAGGTACTTAACTCCGCGGTTTCCCGTTTCTTCAACACTTGCACATTACAATTTCCTATTGTTTTTGAAATCTTTTATTACCCACAAATAAGTTAATGTTATAGGTTATTCCTTAGTTAGTTTTTTATATATATTTTAATGTTATTTTGTCAGAAATTACGAATCTTTTTGATATTTTCTTTTAAAATGTGACATAATTGAATATCACAGAAGCGCATTGCGAATTATTTTATTGAGGAAGAGTTCACGCAGTGGGATTCCTGGACTCCACCTGCGGCTTCAGCTGTCATCGCACGTGTGATAATTCTTGCTGGTCACTTTTTGTGTGAGATTTTACGAATTAATAAATATGAAACGCGACTGTGACTGCGGCTGCGGTGACTCGTACGAAAGTTCGTACGTATGGATGTTTGTTGCCTTTCACGTAAAAACCACTGAATGGATTTTAATTAAGCTTTATAAAGACATACGCCACACTAACATAAGCTTCTCGAAATACTAATCCTGCGCAGACGGAAGATGCGGGCACCACCTAGTTGTTTCATATATACAGAAAATGCAGTCATAAGACCAATTAAAAATTGATTTTTTTTTTCGATGTAATTTTGTTGATTCAGATACTTGATACGTTTTGAATACTTACATTTTCGATATGTTTTAGACATATGTTCACTAGTGGGCGTGTGGCGGTAGAATCGCGAAAGCGCAACTCGCCACGCGCCCCGATATGGGCTTTGTGGACACCGGCGGGTTTTATTGGGTAGGCCGGTCTTCTCAGACCGGAGAGCCCCACATACGGTCACGGTGCACAAGGAGCATTTCCCCTCGAGAAAAAAAAACAGTATGTTCACTAAATATAGTTGAAATCACAGTCTGTTGTACCAGTATGTACCAGTAACATTGTTTACTTGAACCTTAAGCTGATCTTGAAGAAGTTATATAGTAAGGAACTAAGAAACCTGATAAATCCTATGTGGATTTTATGGGTACGCTTATAAATTATTGAAACATTCTGTATACTTGAGTGAATTTAAAAAAATAATAACTTACCCCAGACACTTGTTCCAATTTTCCCTCCACCCTATTAATTCAATTTCACACCTTTATCTTATATTGGGAGAATATTTTCTTTTATACATAATATTTCAACTACTGTATCCCAGTATGTCACATCGTATAAAATAAAGGTACTTATAAGTATAATTTAGGTAAAGTTAAATTAAAAATAAAATCAGAATATAAAAAGTTGTTATTTTTGATACACGTAAGCTGAGTGGCGAAAGCATTTTCGAAATATGCAGGCAGGCCCATAAATAACACAATTTTCGTTGAATTAACAAACCAATGAAACTATAAAAAAGTAATCGGTACCTACGATTATACTAATAACTGGACACGTTTGGATTTTTAAGGTCACAATGTTATTTTTGTCATTATTTCTGTGATACTGGTTCGATTGGCACAAGCTGTGATGGCTTGTTTATCGAGTATTTTGGCTGCGTAAAAAGAAGAATCCTGTGTGCAGAGCTGTCCATTCAAGAATTTCATGACAAGCAATTAAATGGACAAGCAACGTATAATCGGAGTCACATCACGCCGCGGATTCTGAGAAAATCACGGGAATTATCGCCTTGATGCTCGATCAAAAGCACGTGTATAAAATACGCTGAACTTCTGTACAAATAATTTTATCATTGTCAAAACTACGCATATCGCACCATACATAAGATCATCACAGAAAGATTTCATTAAGGTATATTGTATTTAAATTAGATTCAGGATTATTTCTATAATAATAATCGTTCTTATAGAATTATTCACACTTAATATTATTAAATGAGAAATATTATTACGGCAATTAAGTATGAATGTCGCGTTACCTGATCAATATAAAATAGCTGCTACAAACACTACAAATATTTATTGCATGAGTCTCTAGCATATTTCGTATTTCGTCAATAGCATCCGACTAAAACGGCCTGGAGCCTCTACACAGCCCAGAATTCTCATTCTGGGCTTTAGGTAATGTCAGTTGCTCAGAAATCCAACAGGTTTATTTGAACCTGAGCGTATAAAGTCCTCGACCCTCGGAAAATGATAATGCCCACCAGACTGGCATAGAATAAATAATCCGTATAAAATTTATATTTTAACATAGTTTAGTTACTGTATAATAATATAAAATATACAAATTATATGTTTTAGTGTGTATAACACTATAGATAGAAATAAATGAATATAAGTAAAATAAAAATTCGGAACCATACTTTACTGTCTTAAAAGGACTTTTTCATTTATACGAAACAGCCTTTTACTGCACATAATTCAGCATCCAAACATAAATAATCTTAAACTACGTAGTTTACTCAATGAAATGACTTCACGTGCGCTATAAAATATAAATAACAGTATCATTGTGGTAAAATATATGCCGGCTTTGTGGTATAATTTGTCCGGGCCTATAGCAATGCAGCTTAATTTTAAATATCTAATAATGAAAAATATTTGCTGACATGCCGCAATTGTTGATTATTGGATAAATTGGAGTCCTGCATATTTGCAACCATTAGTTTTGTAGCTAACTACGTAAAAAATATTCACTGACTTTCTACAATTGTTGATTATTGGATTTCTTCATGATGGCAATCATTAGTTTTGTAGCAAACTACGTAATTGCTATGTTTATCATGTATGAAATGATAAGATCTTTTCAGTGATATATTTAATAATTCTTGGCTGTTTTGTGAATTTATGTGTAAGTTTAAGTGAATATAAGTTTTAATATATTTTTCATCCCACCACCTCGGAAAGTGTAATTTTGCGCTTCGAAATCTGGCTGGAAAATTCTATTTTATTCGCTTGAGCGGCAAAGTAGATTTGAATTTAGAACATCACATATAATGAGTACTCAATATAATTGTAAATTCAAAACGTCATTAAACCTATTTAATGTAACCTCTATGGTGCCAAATTTATGATTAGAACTTTTTAAATTGTGAAAAAATTTAAATTTGGAACCTTCTTGGTTTCTTTGTTTTATTTGCGTGCCTCTAGTTTTTCACGTTTTATTGCTTAATATAATTAACATAACCTAAAAACTGTACAAAAAAATCAACTAAAATGAATGACATTAGCGACGATGAAGTTTATCTAACGCCAACTGAGTTAACTGCAACAGTTAATAATGCGCAAATGAGCCTTCTCCCTCAGCAATCACGAGAGAAGTATTTGAAACAGTACGATATATTTAACATGTGGCGACTAGCTAAAGGAGCAAAAACATTCTCCGAAAACGTTTTGCTGGCATATTTTATAGAATTATCTGAGACCAAGAAAGCAATCACGCTATGGAGTACGTATTCAATGCTAAAATTAACAATTAAGATGAAGAAAGACGTTCATATCGACACCTATCATAAATTAGTGGCATTTTTAAAAAGAGCCTCATCTGGTTATAAACCAAAAAAATCGAAGGTTTTCACAGCATCTGAAATTGCAAAGTTTATTAATGAAGCACCTGATTCCGTATATTTAGCGGCAAAAGTAAGTCAATACGTGTAATTTTTTGTTGTTGATAAAATTGTACATAGTACTTACAATATTTTTAATTTGATTAATTTATTTACGATTATAAATACTTCTTTTGTTACAGGTTGTTCTTATTATTGGTATAACCGGAGCATGTCGAACAAATGAACTTACACTACTTAATGTCAATAACGTATCAAAATATTCTCATAATTCTGATGAATTGCTATTAATTAATGTACTAAATACCAAGACAAAAAAAGACCGCAACTTCGTTATTCGCAAGGAATATGTAAACATTGTTCAGAAATATCAAGCTTTACGTCCTTCTAACACCCCAATTGAACGATTTTTTCTACAATATCGCAACGGAAAGTGTATCCGACAACTTATGGGTCAGAATAAAATTGGCAGTATTCCACGAGAAATAGCAACTTTTCTCGGACTTTTAGAACCCCCGTTATACACCGGTCACTGTTTTAGAAGAACCTCAGCCACACTTTTGGCCGAATCAGGGGCTGATCTTCTATCGCTTAAGCGCCATGGAGGCTGGAAGTCTAATTCGGTTGTAGAGGGATACATAGAGGATTCAATCCAAAGTAAATCAAAAATTTGTAATAGTATCGTGGAGGCCATAACGCTGAAAGAACCTCTGTCAGATTCTTGGTCTCGCCCTTCTACATCTAAAATGAGCCCCCATAAGATTGGAAACAATAGCCCTCTCTCGCCAACATTTACGCCAATAGAATCCAATGAATCGGCACAACTATTTAAAATTACTGATAGTTTACCACAAAACAGCGCACAATTCACAAACACCAACATAACATTACCTAACAAAAATATTAAACTTAACATAAGTAACTGTAGCAACGTTACATTTAATATTTCTTAATTATTTTCTACTTCTTATTATTTTCTTCAATTTATAGATTATCTTAATGTGTTTTAATTGAAATAAAAATATTTTGTCATTATAAATTGTTTTCTTTTTCATTTTGTCATTTCCTCGCTGAGGTGGGATGAAAAGTTACGTATTGCACTCGAGTGGAAAGATTTTTCACCTTGTGCTCGTTTGTTTCCCTCGCTGACGCTCAGGATTCAAATTTAGAATCCTTCGCTTGCTCGGTCATCCAAATCGAGCACGCGGTTAAAAAGGAACTTTCCACTGTTGTATAATAAATAACAATTTAAGTTTGTAAAATACAAATACACAATATGTGACTGAGTCGGGACTTGAAACCGTATCTCAACAAACCATGTTGAAGCCTCAACATTCGATCACAGATAACCATCCTAATCGAATATTTCTACTACTACCTCTTTTTTTAAGCCAAAGTAGAATTTACTATCTTTTAATAACTACGTATCAACATCTAACTTTGAAAATTGGTTAAAATAAAGAGGAATGTAAATTTCTGAGAATTAATAAACATTTTGCTTTTTCCATACTAACGCCCTTATGAAACTATTGGCAATAGACGTGTATTGGCATGTATTTTACTATATTGACGTGGCAAAAAGTAGAAAATATTCGTTCATCGATCCTCACAAATTTTTATATTTATTGTGATAATAGTCAATCATTTCATACATTTTGGTTATGCTTATAGCGTGCGTGTCACATAAATAAAATATTTTCAAACAATATTTAAATATTTATAGACGTTAGATGATAAAGTAATGATAATAATTCATTTATTTGCTAAAAATGCAATCGTGCTCGTGTTTGTGATTTCGTAACGAGAACGCTGCGTACTCTATGGAAAAGACGGTCTGAATAAATTTCACATTAAAAATAATCCCTTAATCACCATTAAGCCAGTATGAAATAAAATCGCAGACCTATAAATATTCGCGATTAAAACACAAATACCTATGCAGATATCTAGCGACTAGTAGCCGCTTTTTACTGGACTTTAATTAACCAGCTGAGCCAAAGGACATTCGCATTGCTTATTAAGAAATAAATGAAGTACACGCCTCATCCAAAACAAACAAAAACAACTGTTCAATCCGACGTTTGTTGCTAAAACAAGTATTCTGCTCTCAAACCGGGAATTGGATGAAATATTAATTTATGCATTACAAGAAGATACGTTACTTTTAAAAGCTGTCTTAATAGGAGGCGTCATAAACACTTATCTTTTGAAAAAAATTACACTAAGGTTTTCCAATGAGATAGCCGGCGGCACCAAAATTCAATTACCTAGCAAAGGAATGAAACATTATGTTTCATGTAATAAGGATGAATTTGTTGCAATTGACTGAGCACAAATCCCTACTGCTATGAATCTTAATTACTCATATACTTGGAAATCACCTCACATCGGACTACATAGCCCTGGAGACCTATTTTTGAATTACGGATGCGACTTCGAAATCACCGATGTGACTAATAATCACCGAATTTCAATAATTCGTATTTTTGAATATCACTTATGTGACTACCTTAGTCACGGATGTGATTTCATTACGAGTGCCCTGGACCACTCGTAATCAAGTCATACTTGTGGAAATGTTATCTGTGTTTTGTTTAGAGAACACATTGACAAGAGTCTGAAGTTGATGTGTTGATTTTTCAATCTATATATATATATATATATATATATATATATATATATATATATATATATATATATATATATATATATATATATATATGTATATATATATATATATATATATATATATATATATATAATAACCATAATGGTTAGGCCAGCAATAACCGAGAGCGGCTACATTTATATATATACCTATAATATATAGATATATATATATATAAAAACCATAATGGTTACGCCGGCAATAACCGGGAGCGGCTGCGTGGAACCGAACTCTTACATTTGTGTGTGTACTTTATCTATGTTGGCAGCTCTGCGATCGACTTTCAAAAATTGAATGATTAGGAATCCGTGATCTCAAAGTCATCTGATATCAATGTATGCATTGCTGTATTCCAGTGTGATTAACTTATTTAGTAGAATCCAGTGGAAACTCTAATTCCCTAGTAGACTTAATCCATAATTGTTCTTGTCTTTGGGTCCTGGTGTATAAATAAAGTTACCAGTGATTAAAGAGATATTTTAACAATGCGTCTATTCTGATCATATTGTTGACTGCCATGAAAGGAATATCTTCTAAAACGCTGTTGACAGATAACATAGCGACACTTCGAGAATTATTTTAGGAAGGCCTGAACTTTGGCCCTGGTGAATAGCGGATGAACCTAAAACCACATAGAATTGCCAGTAGTTAAACCAAATAGAATCACCAATCGTGATCAATGCGATCTGATTGCGACGCACTGTTTTGTTGACATATTAAAAAAAGCAATATTTATAAACGAAATACGGATATAAACCGTGTAAACACTACAATTTGGTGAAAAAAGCTGTAGAACAATAACAAATTAATTTGAACGAAGCTTTATAAATGCTAGCCACTCAAGACAAACAATAAAACAAGTTGGGAGCCACGCGCCGCCGACCGACCGCGAACTCGCTTACTTTTACTGCAATATACTTAATTGTTGAAGTTACATTACTAAAGTGAGAACAAGTTCGTATGCATGGTAGTTTTGTGTGAATGTCAAGTCTTGAGGCGATCACACTACATGATATAGTGAATGATTTTAAATGATACACATGCCATTCAGTTTGACTAATTAATCCAAGGCTACTAGGCACTAATTTATAACTACGGCAGCAATTACAATTGAAAAATTTTTATGATTCTGATCACTTCAAACACCACCATATTGTATTTATTATTATTAGTAATAAAACCTATAGAACGCTTTAGATGTTATTCCTGATAGATAATAATTAAGCTGAACAAAAAAAACTAGACACAACACAAGTAGAGGAAATATCCGTTGAACTATCATTTAAAATGCCAACTTAGATTATCAAACTAACAGGTCGACTAATCTTCCCTATCTATCAAAAGAAATCTTGTTATATCTCCTGCATTCTCATCTGAAAATTATTATTTTAAATTTATTAATAATGATTAAGTAACTTTTAAACAGCTTTCTTTTCCTATGATTTTAGAGGGAATCAACAAATAATGGTTTTTATTGAAACCCGCTATATTGTGTTAAATATGCAAAATCGTTTAGCCACATTAAATTTATCATATGTATGCATATTTTTTATTCAACAAAAAATAAAGCAAATAATTTTTGGAATCGAGTCGACACGCAGCAGTTTTTTCTTCTATAGGTAAACCCAGGTGCTCTGGCTTCTTAAGACGTATTCACCATCACCTTCGTCCAATGGGCACATTCAATAACCATCCAATTAAGTTCGGTAGCGCCTCCGAAGGCTCCCTGGCAAGTTTTTGTCACTCCCCAGCCAGACGCTTAATTGGCGGATACTCGTCATTAACTATGTGCACTGTCCGCATGCGGTTAGATTATCTTTTAAAGGGCTTCGATCAATGGCATGCACGCCCTTCTATGTTATATTTGGTCATGACGTAGCTTTGTTTCTTGCTATTGATATTCATAAAATAATATTTAGTTTTCTTTTTCATCTTCTTCGATTCTGTATCTTTTGTTATGCAAGAAAATGTCTATGTTATTTTTTATACAAAATTATCACTAAAATCGCAATATTGCCTCTGTGAGATATGGATTAAAATTACACATGATCCCGCTATTTCTATAGCTCCCGCTATATCTTAGGAGACGATTTAAGGGATTTGCTGCAATAAAATCTTTCTGGGGTGCCCGAAAAGTAACAACAGTCCCGTCCCTTATAACATTAAAATACAATTAAAATAAAACTATAGGTGAAATTTGTGTCATCGGGATGTGTGTCCATTTTTAACTTTATGCTTTAGAGAGTGAAAATGCAATCATAAACGGAAACATTATATGTACCATGAAATGCCGTAATAGATATTTTTAATTCTAAATTATGATAATGAAATTAGTTAAATTATTATAATAAATAATAATAAAAACGTCGTGAATAAATTTGCATAGATGATATTAATCAAATTTTCCAAATGCTGTATTATATTTTATTAAGCAATTCTTAGTAAATCTATATCTATAAAAAAAATATTTATGTATTAATAATATGTATTTTATTTATTTGTGTTGTGTATTTTATATTAGAATTATGTAATTCAAAATTTTATTAGGAATTATGATGTTTTGTTATGATTTATTGTGGTACAAGGGGTTTTAAAGTACATCTGATACAGATAGAATTCAAGACTTAAAATGAATTCTGTTCTGTTCGCGGTGCAACGTGCCAACCAACGTACGAGGCCCTGACGCTTTCCACTAATCCATACTGAGTCAGCATGGTGGGAGACGGACCAAAACATACCTACTTAATGTAGACCTATGTTCAGCAGTGGGCGTATAAGGTCTAAAATAATACATTATTATTAATTATTACTATTACCGAGTAAGTGTTTGTACCATTGCAAAGCTATGCTATCACAATCAGGGTATAACATAAGAAACTGTGTTGTCCTGGACCTATAAAGATGTTATCTATATAAGTACAGTTTAGAAATATAATACTTAAAATAACCTATTTCGTGAAAGAAGAAATGATACCATTATCTTATTACCATCTACTTTTGTACAGTGTAATTATTTATTGTTGAAAAAAATTTGAGCACATCCACAAAAAAATAAAAATGATTTAGTATTAATGTATGATGGTATTGCATTGATTTCTAGCGATAGCATCACATTGGTTTTTTATAAATCCCATGATATCAGTATTTCAGTCATTTTTCATTTCAATATTAGATAAATTGGTACGTAACTAATTGGTATTAGCTAAAATAATGTTCATTTCGGAGCATCAAACGCAATAGATTACTTAAAATCAAAATCAAAAATGTATTCTCCAAATGGGATCACTTGTGCACGTTAAAAAAGTTATGACATTGGTTGATAAGTCTAAACCGGAAGACCTTGTACTGGAAAGAACAAGGAAGAAACCCAGCACGGACTGTTTTTTTTTCTCCCTGTTGTTGCTGGCGTCAGATAAATAGTTTGAACCCAAGTTTCTTTACAAATTTACATTATATCTATAAAAACTATAATTTTCTTATGTTATTTACAATAGTCAAAATATTTGACAACGTAACTATTGAGTGATAATATAAAAGTCATAATAAATATTATGTCTGAGAATCACTCTTGATAGTGAAAAATCTAAAGGAAAGTGCAAGCCGTTAAACACCGCGTTGTCACCAATCGAACGTAAACTTATTGGGTTTGATCGAAAACCTGCTGCGGTTACACTAAGTCCATAGCTCCGAACTGGTCCCAATATCGCTTATTATGTATCGCCTTTGTGTTAATCATATCTTTCGCTCAGTATGGCGACCGCGGTGGCTACCGGTCTATTAATAAAGCCAGTCTTCGAACGGACGGAATGCTTGCAACCTGCTATTGTAGTCTTGTGGTTAAAGAATTTGTCTTTTTAATCGAACTGCCTCCTCACTATGCCTGGGGCCTATTATTAGGGTTAATTGGAATTATTACAGTTCTTTTTTCATAGCAGCTAGGAGTTTTAGCGCATCGTAGTGATGCATGCGAGATAGAGTCGAGCTTTTAGATTAATTCATGGTTAGAGTGCCGAGTGCCGTGTTATGGAAATTTTAATAGAGCAGCCCCTGAGCTTTCGCACTTTATACGTACGTGTGGGTAGATCCCAATTTATTTATTAGTTTGCAGTTTTTCATTGGAAGAGAACCATCGCAACGGCTTCAAATATAGTTTATAAATATTTTAGAGATGTACATAAGTTTCATATATGTTTTTAATAAAACTTCTTCAAATATACATCAGATAGGTAAATTTGTAAATTCTTAATGATCTCCAAATCTATTTTATTAAACTTTATATCGAAAGGATTCCTTTAAAAAATAACCTACAACACATACAAAAATAATCATCAAAATTATCATTAAGATTCATAACGAGCTCAGAAGACTTGGTATTGTATATTATATATTAAATAAAAGGTGAATTTTATGTATACATATTTTAGAGATATTAAAATATGTATATATATATATATAACATATTTTAGAGGTGAGTATATATTGTGTAACGAATATTGTTAATTTAAATATTTATAATCACCAAAATCATAAAGAAATATTAAAAGCGAACAATTCAAAGTTAGTGCAGTTGAATGAGCCATTATCCACTCAATGTAAACGGTGGTCAGTAATCTACTCGTGTCGCGTATTAAGGGAATCTGACAGCATGACAAGCATACAACATTGTAAAATAGTGCAATAATCACAGAAGCCTATCGCTTTTCGATTGGAGCCCTGTATTTTTCCCGACACGCATTTAGCAAACCACGTGCCTTGCGCGTGACACGATATACGCACCCTCTAGGCCAGTTAGCTTCCAGCTGCTACTGAAGTCAATTTAGTCAGTTTTTTTTTAATTTGCAAATTGCTATACTTATATTAGAGAGAAATAAGAGAAACAAGTAATACAAAAATATTTTTTTTTATTGCACGTAACATTTATTAATTTAATACGTATTTGTTGGTACATTGATAAAAATCATCACCAAATATTCTGCTGCAATACAGCCGTTTAATTACACGTTGAAGCCAATTAACAGTATAAGCAGCACTTTTTCTGTGGGAATTTCTTCACTGCCAATCTTATGGATTATTTATTATACATACTATAAATACTATCATATATTTATATACATAAGTTTATGTTTTTGTGTATATTATATGTATGTATATTCAAATATATTTTTTTCTGTCATACACGCAAACAAAACTTCTTCTTTTGAAAGTAACTAATGAAACTGAAATGTTTTAAAAATAATTCCTCCTCGCTTCTAATTTGTCTTGCAATGAGGTTTAAAGTGATCTATATTTGTACTTTAACATTATGCAACAAAAATTTATGGAAAATTATTACAATTTTTATTAAATAAAATAAACCTACCATTTTTAGTTGTGTTACAGGTTGAGAAATACATTGGACTTTGTAGTCTTCCATAAAAATGCCCTGAGAAAGTGCCGGCTAACCTAGCATTTGCATTTAATTAATATGTACACACACATTTCAGTTTTTTAAATAACTACACAGGCAAAGGTATGGTAAAGGTTGTAATCTTTCTTTTTTTATATTCGCCATTGATATCTACTCTGAGTCTATTATCGATCGGTGATAAATTTAAAACTTCAGAAATTGTATCGAATATGTATAATATACTAAATTGTATAATATATTGTACCAGACGCTATTTCTAGTGTATATGTACAGTTCTGTAACGTAACTGACGTATTGACTGTAACGTAATCTTAACCCTAAGGATGTAATTAAATTGATTGTTTCATATATATTTAAAAAGAGTTATTTCTTTATGATCGGATATATGAGCTACTTCCCTATAACCTATCAATTGGATTTTCAACAGATTGTTTGAGAATTACATTAACTGAATTGGATGAAAACGATATTTTTTAATATTTCAGAATAGCATTTGTATTTTTTGGATCAATTAGAATATGTTGGTTTTTTAATTGAAATCTATTTTTTATTAAAGAACAACAAACAGCTACAAAATACGAATAAAATAGAAATCATAACACAAAAGTTATTGTAGCCCACAACGCTATCCACGTATTACTCAATTCACAATAACACAAAAATACACTCGCGAGCCGCTGTACGAGTATTATAGGTTAATAAACAGTATAAAAAAATTATTTCAGTTGTGTAACAAAGTGGCACACAAAACAAGGCTATATGCTATTTAAACAACTAAAATAACACATAAAATTAATAGAGAGATTAAGAACCCTGGTGCTCTTTGAAGTTAGACTTTATAAAACTATTGATATAACCACAAAATAATACTATAAGATTCGTTATAATTGTGCATCATTCGACGGAGCGGCACACGCAGACCGGCGACATAAGCTAGTGGCGAAAAGACGATCTGTATGCATGTGTATGTATGTGTATGGACGTTAAGATGCATGTATACATGTGTATGCATGCATCTTAACGTCCATGATGACAAAGTAGATTTATATATCGCACAAATGAACAAATTTAGTATTCTCATTCACACAAAGTCAATATAAATCAAAATAATCAAAGTCATAAAAATAATATTCAGCATAAAACTGATAGCACTTATTAACATTAGAAATAAATCTAAAAATGAAACAACACTAACACCAATTTAACATTGACAAAGTTAGAAGAACATACACCCTTAATTGGCAATGTCAGAAGTGTGTTTTAACATTAATTGTATAGCAAGAACTTAACAAAACCAAAGAAACTGGAGGGAGACTATACCAGATTCGTTTGCTTGCATACCTCCGTTTTATGTATTTCTGTAGTTAAGTAGCCTTACCTACCTGTTTGTTTGTCAACATATCACATAAAAAAAACTTAAATTTGCTGTAGTGCTTAGGTGCACTCTACTGCTTACCTACCTAAACATAACCAAAATGCAGAAACAACAAAACTTTTGTTAACCAACTATCGATCTTGCGAGCCTGTTTAAAGCAGATATCATGTCGTCTACAGTAGCCATCGCCGTATACGTTTTCTCAGTTATTTCCATGATTATCAACAATTAATCAGTAAATACCGTGACGGTGTTCACATACCATTATAGGCTGTAGAGTTTATCGTCAAATTGCTGGACAATCGTGGTTGAACTACAATTAAGCTCGCATTATGTCGAGTTAAGGCGACGTGGTGCAATGTCGCCTATTAAAATCGAGTCAAGGTCTGCGATAATAACCACAAAATTAATTATTGGGTTTTCTTCATAAAAATAAATACTACCCTCAGTAAGAAGTACCTAATTTTTAAAATTAATTACATCGCCGCCAGTCCGATTCTATTATGAACTGAACAAATATAATTGTAATAGTATCAAATAGTGAGTTCAAGTTATTCCAAAAATCTTCTGGAAATACTTAATTAGGTCTTTAAGGCAACTTAAAGTATAGGTAACGTTGATACTTTACAACTTCTTCACTGAGTTAATTTCAAAGGACCATTTTAAAATATGGTAAAAGAATTTTTTTTTAAATACAATACATTTTATTTAAATAACTTAGGCGCGCTAAAATACCTTTTTACTTTTAATTGTATTTCTGTAATAAACACACAATCGTTAAGGCAACGCGGCAAGGCAAAATATGTACAAAAAAATTTACAATATCTTCTTCAAGATCTAGGTCTGGACGTCTAAATCTGTAATATTGGGCGCCAGTTGTCACCGTAAACCAGTGAGCCTCCGACTAGCTCTTCCAAATAAAATCAAAATCCAGAAAGTGATATATATTATATTATTTTTAACGTATCTTTTGAAAATTGAAAATTACACCAACTCAAAACAAAAAAAAAATCTTGTAATGTCAAGAACAACGTTCAAAGTCTTTTCAAAACCATAAAGCACAAAATGCGACCTATAACTTACAATAGGTTATCCAACTAATAGACCAGAGACGCCGTTTTACCGAACAGTCAAAACGTATAGGAGTTCCAAGTCAAATAAGCTTCCTAAAATATAAAACTAATAACATTTGTTATCAGAAATAATAATTGAGACACCGTATTTCGTAACTAATTCGAAAAGTTTCGAAGAGTTCCTATGACGGTAGACAATAATGCTAGCTGCAGGCGACGAAGCTGTATGCATCCATTAAAATCTCAGTCGGAAATGCTCTTTGTCATTAACACAATATAAATATTGATTTATTGATGACCCATCTATGATAATATTCAGAAGCGGAAGCCTAAAGAAGTGTTCACATTGACACATATTTACAACATTTCATAGATTTTTATTGAAAACACCGAATCTTCATACATTGGAATAACAGAATGTTCTTAATTTTACACTTGAGAAAAACATTTTATTGTTAGTAAGCAAGTTATTGTTTATGACAGATCAACAAAACTAGTAAATGACACGTCTAAGCGGACCTGATTGTGTGACCAGGATCATGAAGACTTAAAAGTCTAACAAACAGTGTTTGTCAATTACCGTCCGCCGCGAATTTAATATGTAATGTGTTTTTATAACTGTAACCAAGCGACCAAATTAAAATACCATATTACTTAATTCTTTATTGTCGCAATTGGTATATCAGACTGTTTCACAAGGCTACATTTTAATGCATGGGTTTAATTTTAATAAGTCAATAGTTACGTTGCCAAATATTTTGATTATAGTAAATATATACTATGGTATATATTATGAAACTACGGCCTTTATAGATATGATGAGAATTTGTTTAAACTTGTAAAGGAAGTTGGGTACAGAGTATTTGCCTGAAGCCAGTTTTTAATTGCCGACTCTGTGAAAATACAGAGAGAAAAAAATGTCCTTGTTGGTTTTCTTGCTGGTTCTTTTCAGTACAAGGACACCCGCCGTAAACTTGTGAACCAATAGCGTAGCATCTCTGACGTATAAAAGTGATTATAAAAATCCTATTTGAAGAATAAATTGATTTAACATCTGATTACTTGGAATCTGCTCTAAAAACAAATGTATTTTTTTAGGAGCTACATCGAATCGCCTTGTAAGATTTGTATGTACGTAATTTACATAAACTTTACCGCTACTCACCATCGTACCAGTTTTCTCACGTTTATCAGCTTATTATAATCGACTTCCGAGATGCGCAATCCGGATAATGCCATATTAACACCGTCGCCATATTGTAGTTGTAACGAGGCTCCAATATGGCGTGTCGCAGATGTGATCTCAGTAGAACATAGCGCCTCATTATCGCGTTCTATCTCTGAAAAATGTCATTGTTATTGAGATGCATGCGCATAAGAGTATCACTTACCTGTATCGTTATAGTCGCGGAATTCATATTTTGTTTTCAAGCCCTGATAATATCTTACAAACAAGCCTTATCAAAATGTAACGACATGCAATAAAATTACTATCAACTTTTTTTTGTTTTCCTTTAAACTGCAGCTGATTAAATCCAGTTCCTAAAAAAATATATGTAATAATAAATAAACTAAACATTTCAACTCTAGGTATTGAAGTCACCATCTTAATCCATCTTAATAGATATGTATTTTTCTTATATTAACTTAATATATTTATCTATTTTATATGTTTAAAAGATAAAATAAATGAATATATAGTTAGTACACCTATATTATGTTTATCAACTACATATATATGTAAAAAATTTATATAAAACGCAACCTACCTCCTCTAAGGCAGGTAATATTAAAATATATGCTCCCTGTATATCGAGGCTGATCCTTTGAGTGAAACAATTGTCTCTCACTAATTTGTAAGTAACAACTAACGTACTAACTTAAACAACCAACGTGGTCCGTCACGTCCTTCACAGTCTTACCTCCAAATTATTCAAATATTAGTCTCCACAGAGGCCTCCATATATCATCATTAGAGTATATCTACAGAAATTTACTCAGAAACGTGCCGAATATAAAGATGTGCCGAATAAATGCAGCTCAAGATTGGAAACCGCAAAGGTATCGACGCATGTTGCATGATATACCAAAGACCTTCTATCGTACAGAGAACCAGAGTCATACCATCAGGTCTTTAACTATCGTCACGCTAACTCATTCAACACAAATTCATATGATTCCAGTATCAACGCTGTGATGCTTCTGATACAAAAACGTCATCTTAAGCAATTAATTGTTTATTGACATCATAGAAAACGAGGAGAAAGGCATACGACTCCCAGAAGAAAGCAACATGCAATTGGAAAAGTGTCTTCAATTTTAATGTAAGTTAAACTTATAAGCCTGATTGCCACATGCAAAGTATTTTTATTCATCTGTAGTGAAGGAACATTACCAACCGCTTTTGTCGAAAATCGAGAGCAATGTTCCTAGAGTCACCTAATGTGGAAGACTACATGTACATGAATCACATATAAATCAAGATCTATTTATTGAACCGTAGACAAGCGATGCCGATCGAACCCTTGACAAACCTCACCATCAGCTTGATTGTTTGTTCTGAGATATCATTTTCAGAACTCTGTTGATCATTTATATCACATCTGTAGAGTCCTCTAAATAATCGATGTAATTTTACAGTTTTAGCTGAATGACTTCCGAGTTTTAGATCTTTAAGAATGTAGTGTAGATTTCATCTTAAGATTTATAAATTGAATCCATCTAAAACTTCGGTGATCGGTGATAAAATAGCAGAGTCCTTATTAGACAAAATAAAGTTTATCCTACATTTCATACTTTTCTGATAATAAGTTGTCAAGCTGAATTGAAAAATTATAAAAACATTAATAATTTAAAAAATAATATCCAAACAACAAGTCAAATGTAAAGGTCCTCTTACCTTAAATGAACCACTAAAACCAACACCTCATTAAAGAACGAAATGGATTGAACGCCTGCGGCGCCTCGACAGTGCCAACGTTAAAACAAACATCTCTATTAATTCCTCTTGCATTTCGATCTCCCGTGAAATTACAATACCCCAATATCGATCATCGAAACAGTAATCGATGCCGATGTAATATTCAAATCGATGCACAAAACGGGATGTATCGATTAAGAAATTTATTAAAATTAATGAGCATTTCTGACGGGAGCGCATTAACTGGAGATTTTTCAATATTTAAACAGAGCTGAGGTTAAAGGGCATGTTTATTCAATATTTAAAACAGTTTGAAATCGAAGTATGATGGGTTCAAATTAAAATTTAATGAATCCGTTCAATCAGCAGTTCTATTGATTTGTGAATAACTTTTTAATGACTTTGAAATCACTTACCGGAGGGAGATTCAATATCAGGGTCGTCTATATACATGTTGCCTATTTCTGGCATAAAACAGCAGATCATTTGATCATTGTTGTTTCAATTTAAACGATAATATAACGGTAAAATTACTAGTTACTGTGAAGTAACCTCTTATGTCACAAGTTGGTAACGTACACTTACTGTCAGGTGGGCTATCTGAGTGTATATCATAAATACACATAAAAAACTAAATTCTTGTACATATTATTAGCTATAAGCAGTTTAATTTCTATGAGTTTTCATTCGCTTGCAGTAAATGTCGATAGCGTCATTTTTTGTAAGGGAACCTTGTACAACGGTAACATAATTAAATATTTGTACTAAATATACATTTCTATAGTTCACTATACGAAAACGATGGCAAACTCATAGTAGAGCCACTGATATAGACAACACATACCACAATGTTTATTTTATCGTAAACCAATCGTTATAATGATTAATACTATTAATTAAATCAATAATTAGTAATTAAATTTATTGAAACTAGGTTAAGAATTAACGAAATTCAATTGCCTTATAAAATTACACAGTGATTATCGATTTATGTTATTACGGAAACGATAACTTCACTATAACACATTTATCGTGCCGATAATTATAATAATGCACTACTTAAAAAGCGATATTTCTCACTGATCCAACATCATTACTTCCAATACCACAATGTGGTGAATATTTTATGTTCTACTTAACACAAATCCCACATTGTCGAAACTTTGCATCGATTCGCAATGTATGGGAATGTAATTCCCCAAATCCGATAAAGTCTTCATTTTAACCAGCTTTAAGTCAACTTTATCGTTGCGAGTCTGATAAATCTACTTTCTATTGCATCTTTAACTGGATTTAGGAATAAATCGTGAAATATGTTATAATGCAGACTTTTGGCCGCGAAATCATTATTTATTGTAAAGCGGCTTCCATTTGATGTGTTTTGCACAGTCACAGAATTGAATGCAGTTTAAAACGTTGAAGTGCTCCCGTTGAACTAACTCTATGTGGAATTTTAGTTTCCTATTAATCCACATTTGAAATCATTTACAAGCAATATCACACCAAATCATAAACTATACAAAATAGAATTCATTTTGTTCCTTAGCTATGCCTTTTGTATTACAATCGAATGAATACACGGCAACATATTATATTACAATAAAATGTTTACACACTAAAGAAATGTTGCCGCCAAATGATAAACGGATCATAAAAGCCTCAAGGCATCTCGTTTGATATCTGTTCGGAACAAATCACTGTTTTATCGCTACACTCATCGTAAAAAATATTGATATCAATGAAAAAACTGACCAAAAACAATAGAATGGGCCGATTGAAAGGGTTCTCAGTCAGATAGTGAGTGTTAGAAAAAAGATATGTATTAATAATAGCTTTATTTTGAGGTCGGTATTGATCTGGCTGGTCATCTATGATGTCATTATGGTATGGGGCTCTATCGAGGATGTGAAATGTGCCTTTTTTTATCAATGATAAAGAGCGTGGCGCCGCGGTATTAAATTGAATGTAATGTCTAACGTCCATTTAAAAAAAGGTGTGATTAGAAGAGTACAAATAAATGTATGATTCTTACTAATTATAAAAGAGAAAATAATCTGTCGCGCTTTCACGCCAAAATTTTAATGAGCCTGAAAAAGAACATAGGCTACTTTTAAATGCTAAAAAGAATAAAGTTAAGAGGTTGGGATGAAAGGTTAAGTAGAAAGTACGCCATTTTAAGATCTAGATGTTAGAAACCCTTTTAGGTTTTTTATTAGATAATAATAAAATCGACATTCAAAGTTAATGAAAATTTAACACCAAATGAGTTACCCAATTTAGTGTCAAATTTTAACAAATAGGGGATGTAAGTTTTTATTTGGACACGCCACAAACTACTAAACAGATTTTGATGAAAGTCGATATATAATTCCGGGTTTTGATGCAATTTGGTATAAAGATGGTGACACGGTGGAAGAACAAAATATTTTTTACCGTGGGAAAATATAACTTTCCTTGTGGAAAATGCGACATAACTCCAGCAAAGCCGCCTAGTCAACGTATAATTATTACATTATCTATAAGAACAAAATAAAATTTAAAGTATTGGTCATCATTTAACTTGCAATTTCCAATCGCGTGCCATTTATTATTATTATCTTACTCCGTTAAGTCTAAACTTTAGTAAGATTTAAATATTATTTTTAAACTTTCTAGATGTTAATTGCCTTACCTTCTCAATCGATAAAAACCTATAAACTTATTCATAATAACATATATTAAAACACACTCCGCGCAACAGCATTCCTGCAATTCGCAAAATATGAGTAAGTTACTAATAGCAACAATTTATTCGTGACCTACCTCAATTTTTCGAATGTTAATGAGCCGAGCATGCGTTCGAGAGACATCAATAATGTGGTAATGCGAAAAACAAGCAAAACGAACAGAATATATTAACAGAAAATATCATAAGGCATGTTATTTACATGCAAAGCTCGTTCAGTGTTAGAAAAATTATCGCTTTCCGTCGCAATGCTTTTTAGCGAAGGCTGTCTTGCAATAAATTTAACATGTTTAGTTACATTACTAAAATATTTAGTTTTATTCATTAGCCACAGTATCAAAGAATAAAATTGGAGTGTTTAAAATGAAAATAAAATGTTAAAGTAAAAAATGTGAAACTATATACCCACAGGATCGTAGATTACATATAAAATGAGCTAATAAAGCATTTTGCTTAATTCTTGTAATTTGTTATTAAAATAACATATTTTATAATACATTTCTATAGTTTTTATTATATTACTATTTTGTTTGTTTTTAATATATTAATTATTGCCCGTGTTATTAGTATTGCTCACATGATCATATTTTTCACTCCATTCTTATTGGTAGTAGTGTGACCTATAGATTTCCTACGAAATTGGACTACCTAACAAAAAAAGAGCTCAAGACTAATCAGTAACCCCTCAAATTAGATAAATAAAATAATTATTCGGTTCAATTATTCGTATTTGATGCGCATACACATTTGTATCGAGATGCAAAATTTGAGAGGCGAAGGACATAGATGATTTGATGATAGCTTGAAAATGTATATTTTCTATTTAAAAAATCGATGTAACGCTAATGAAATTGGCACGTATTATCATACAGCAAGTTATTGACTTAAATAAAAAAGTTAAGTAAAAACAAATGAACATACAAGTTTAGAGTTGTTACAGATTAAATACTGGCACTGCACTAAATAATGAGATACTCGTATGTCTATATGTTTTTTTTTAGATTTGAGAATTAGAAATAATAATTATATTATAAAAACAATTATATTATCACAGTACCTGAAATCTACATTTGAAAATACAGCATACTAATACATAAAATCCCCCCACGTTGTGGTCCCATAGGAGCTGGCAGCATTTTCCCATTATATAGCAATCCTAAACGTCGAGAGAAAAAACAAATTTGCTGTCAGCAGTATTGTTCTTGAGAAATTTCGTAAACCAATATTTTTTACTTTTTAATATTAATATAATATTTTTATTTTACTCTTAAAACTACCGATTCCTAACATCATATTTTTGTTTTCATACGACAGCGACCCTTACTATTAAGTATAACTAATTTGCCTGATTGGATTAAGACGTCAAAGCGCGTACAATTTTATGGTCAGCAAAAATATCGTGTTACTGCATATAACTTGCACTAAAGCTGTAATAGATACTTCGGTGAACATTGCTTCGCTTGATTAAGCTAGGAGCGCGTGGAACTATGATATACTGAGATATTGGGCCGTCAAACTCTCTGACGTATAGAATATTTCTGATTGAAACAAAAAGAATCGAACATTAGCGATCGCCTATATGAATACATTTTTTACGCCTACTTTATCTAAATAAGATATTTTGTTTACTTTATCTTTTTTATTTTTTTATAGGAACGCCTAAATATTGCAAAACTCAAACTAAATTAATAAATGCCAAAAAACCCCTCTCTGGCCATTTATGAAATGTCCACTCCTAAGCTAATAAATCGATCTTTTTTAATTACTTATAAGTATATTATTAGACCTTGGACAATGTCATAGGAGCTTGAAATGTTTTGAAAATATAAAGTTATCCCCAAATAATGCTATATAACCGAATTTAAGTAGGTAGTTAAAAATATTAAATCAATATCTAATTTAAAATTCAAAAATTAATAAACAAGTACACACAATGCATCAGATACACTGACCTTGAAATAAATTGATTAAGGTTGTTTTCCTAATACAAATCTTAAGTTTCTCGTGTTACTAACAAAAATCTTCTGTATAAAAATTACATTAAGAATGAAATAAAATAATATTTCACTGACGCAAATAATATTTAAAGAAATTATTACTTCGTTTTTTGGTGACTGTACTTACGGAATAAATTAATTCATATTGACAGGAAATTCCATTCATGGTTTTTTAAAAATCTATTTATTATTACACATTTGCCGTAACGCCGCCGCAGAACAAAATAGCACTGTTCCAATCATGTCAATCGCCAATTCCTATGCAACCAATATCATTAAGAGTGTAATCATTGGTGAATTATAATTCATTAAGCCTCGTTAGATATTTAAAACAGCAATGCATGCTAATAACAATGTCTTAATTAATATGACTTTTTATTAAAATCATTGCATTGAATCTTAGTTTTATTTTGACAAGCATATTATTAACAATAATGACAAGTGAATTTGTGTTCTTTTGTTTGTATACATAATAAATTCAGCGTTATTAACTCTCTTAAGTGGAACTAGCAGACTAGGTAAGAGATCTGATGCGACCATCTCTGCAGTGGCTCTACGATGAGTTGGCTATCGTTTTCAATTGGTATTTGACGTATAGTAAATTACAGAAGTTATGCCAGTTTAATATGAAAGAATAATACTATTAAGTTCCGCTAGGGGCGTTGTACAAAGTTTTCATTAAAAAATGTACACTATCGATATCATTTGCAAACGAATGTAAACTCACAGTACACTGGTGCTTCGCAAAATCTATAGTATTATAGGGTCTATGGTAAAGATGTGTTTTTGCAGGAAATGCACATACACTCAGGCCACCGAGAGAATTTTAGATAGAGCGTCATTTTTACATATTGTAAGGTCTAGTCTAAGGTTCCTTATACCGATTTCGTTATTATTATACACCACGTTTTCCAAGTGGTAATTTACCATCGTCAATGGGTAGAGGTTCTGGCGATAGATTGGACAACGGCAAAGTCACACAACATTAACTATAATAATAACGAAATCGCAATAAGGAACCTTAGACTTGGCACGACTTTGTTATATTTCATTACTTTTTAGACATAAACTAGCAGCTCCATCGAGACTTGGCTAGTTTTTTACAGAAGGTTTTTGGTGTGATTAAGGTGAAGCCATGAAGCCCGAAAAATTCATGGTATGTATCCATCAGAACTGAAAGTTATGTTGGGAAAAAATTATAGCTAAATAAATGCACATATAAATGTAAAAAATAGCGAGACTCAAATACGCGTCTTGAACAGACCGTATTGACCTTAATCATGCGGCCAACAATTTGCCTTTGCCATTTGCTAATAAGTTAAAGTAAACTTTGTTCATTATTAATAAGTGCGTATCAATATCAATTTTTCAAAGTTGAATTTAACAACTTCATTAAAATTAATAACAAGTTAAGCCTACAACGCGGAATGCAAAGATTTCCTATTAAGCTTTGCTAGAACCGACAAAGGTGAATCATGAGTGACAAAAGAGCTGTATAAAAAAACTCTGCCACATTACTGTGTAAAATTATTTAAAAATGTAAAAGTAACATATTACCTTACCTTACACTTATAAAATAACATTTTTCACATTACAAAAAAGCTTAAAAATATCCATATTAATATTCATACACGATTAATATTTATTTTGCTAAAAGACATTTATCTTTGTATCGAAATCGCCCCCATCCTTATCTGATAAGGATGGGGGCGAAATCATATAACATTGAATGTTATATGATTTTGCGACTGTAATATATATTTTTAATATGCCATATTTCACCGCTTCCTAAGATCTTTGTTGGATAAGTGTTGTTTAAACACGAGTAGTAGATACTTCAGCCCGCAGGTGACACGCAAAAAAACCGCCGACCTTCTTTAGCAAATCATTAAAGCGGTCCCGAAATCTTCGGTCCTGTTTAGTTTCTTATCTACGTTTGTTTAGTCAATAACGAGCCGCCGCGAAGTTGTTAACAAGTCGCCAACTTGACTTGTTAGCCGCAGATTAGCCTTAACAAACATCGGGACCCTTAAATGTTAATTAAAGGATGACTTAAGGCTTTCTTTGGGGCCAATGTCTTCGGTAGTACGCCGCCCACTCTCGCAGAATGATCGCTATATTAAGTTCAGGTGGTCATATTGTTGGTATTTGCATAAAGGATTACTGGTTGTACCACCGCGTGTGTGGCGTGCTTCTGTCCCAATATGTCAGCACCCGAGCTAATTGAGGTTTCAGGAACACTCGTTAAGAATTAAACGTCCGGCGCACGTGGCCGGGAGCAATGAAGCTCGCGAAAATGAAGGCAGCTCGTGCCGCTTAACTTCGAAATTCATCATTTTGATTGTTGGATATCGTGCAACAACAGATAGATGGCGTTACGGTATTGCTAATCAAGCTATCGTCAGGTTAACATTCGAAATATATTATAACAGTAATCAAAATTTGCTTACGACCTTAAATAACTTTATTTTTCAACCAATTGTACTTAGTAAGAAAAAATGTACAGCAAATTCAAAAGGGAATAAGATATTTAATGAAGTTGTGGATGAATTATGATATCGATAACCACTTTAGTATATTAACGATGCAGATCGACGCATCGCAGTGATATTTATGAGACAAATTTGTCTCTCCGTGGAGCAGTGTCTCATTACTATATTACCGACAAAGCAACTGCCGAACGACATTTGTCAAATTGAGTTGCAAATAGTTAAACTCTGTGGTAGTAACAGTAACAAACTGAGATTTTTGTTTTGCATTAGTGCATCATAATTTCTACATATATTAATATTTTTATTCAATTAAAAATATGACTGAAAGGATTGGTGTTGATAATTTGAAAACTAGACAATCGATCGCGGTATTCTTATAAGATTTCTATAGGTCTCTCTGTATTTATAAGTTTATGTTATATTTAAAAATACCAAATAAATGTATACAAATGAAGAAACATCTCACAAAAGTTTAGTGTTAAGATATCAACATAGCAGCGACATGTTGAAGATACAGGTTCAAATCCTGTCCGAGCTGGTAATTTTTCTTGCATTGTTTTTTGATTTATTCACTTATGTCGTTGGTTGGAGGTGTGTGATTTGACGCTTGCTTAACATTCAGTGCACTGAATCAAGCTCGTGCTCACTTCGCCACACGTTCATTACAGGGACGAAGATCTGTTTCGATATTAATTTACGATATTAAAATTTCATGTCCCTTTTTTAGCCCGTTCACTCAAGTGTACTTTATTATTATTTGATTGTATAACTGAACGCTGCTACCAGGCGGAGGCTGCTTTTTGGTTCAAAATTTGCTCTCGTTTTCTTCTTTTTAAAGCGATGTTACTCAACCTGTTACTCCACTCGTTTCAAACTTTTTCGACGACATAAAACAAATGCAGTTATGCAGTTTAATTGAAACATAATCTTGATAGTCTACAATTTCGGTTTTTGAAACGTGTTTTTTTTTTTCGTTGTAATAACATCGTACTAAGGTTAATAAGTGTTCATTTTAACGCATTTTATGGTTTTGCTTAAATAAATGTTGTTATAAACGCTAGTAGCTAGTAAGGAAAATATAAGCCACTTATTCTGAATTTCTCCTCCTCCTCTATCTATCTTAAATTAAAGTGTTTACTTTTAAACAGCCTAGCAGACTTAATCAACTCATAAACGCCTTTGCGCTTGTTCGTTGATGTACGCAGACTCAACAAGTTCTTCAATTGTATAAATAACAATAATCTAATATCACGAAAGCATTCATAAGATTTTGTAGGTAATCAACGAGATTATGATTATCACCTAATGTACGATTGCTGTAGCGATTTTGAGGATTCTCTTAAGGACAACATCAAATCCTATTGCAGTTTTGTCAATTAGTGACTTCTGAACTTTACGTCAATCAATTTCAATCAAGTCAATTTGAACTTTAGTTAGTACGTATACGTACACACATACAAGGAATGGAATTCTCTACCAGCGTCTTTGTTCCCCGATACATATAATATAGAGATTTTCAAGGCAAGAGTAAATAGGCACTATTTGAGTTTGGGTGTTCCACCTTAGCCAACATCTTCACTTAACATCAGGTGAGATCATTGTCAAACGCAATCGATTAGTAATAAAAAAAACGTACAATGGCATTACCTCGTCTAATCCTAATGACTATATTTGGTTGCGATTTTTTAAAAATCTGTTTCTAGAACTACAATCTCAGTCACGCGTACAAACTAAGGTTTTCTAATAACTTGTATTTCATCACAGCCTATACACATCCCCGCCGAGGACCACGAGTATAACCACTGGTGTAATTATGTTAGGGCGATTAGACCTTCTTCAACCAGTCGGCCTAGTGTGATGTTTGACAACAACTATTTGTTTTGCAACAACGATTGTTTGACAACATACATCTTTGAATTTCTTCGCAGTATGCACCGGTGGCCTCACGATGTTTTCCTTCACCTTAGAAACGTCAGATAAATGTACATTTAAAATTCGAAAAAAAAAAACGAAAAACACTCGTAAAAAAGATTGGCCTTCGACAGTATTGACCCTGTTTAATCCGATTCATAGACCAATACTGAGATCATAGCGCCACCGACGCTGTTACTTGTATTTAGATATCATGTAATAAAGTACAAAAATGTTTAAAGGGTGTTGACATCAATAAGGAGGCGGACTTAGATGGGCAGAGTCTAGCAAATAAACTCCAATTCAATCAGTCTTTTAAAGGATTTTGGTCACGGGAGTACTTTCGACACACTAGAAGTTATAACTTTCAGTATTGCTATAGCTACCTGAAATATTTCACGTCTCCGTATATACATTTATTGTTAAATTAATATATTAAGTATCTACAAAATAGTAGATTATTTTAGCTACACTTACGAGATGCAACGTGAAAAGGAAACACCATAAGAGCATGTAAGGCTTCAGATCTTTTGACCCTAGCAAAAATAATAAATAATACAATGTAGAGAAAGTGTTTATTACTTTATGAAAATATTTACCAACATAATCATTTTTTTATGGAAACAAACACAATTTTTCTATGCAAATTTATGGAAACTTTTCTAGCTATAAAAGCTAGCCGTATCTCAGTCTTATTTATTTCTATCGCAAACGCCAAAACATTACTCTGCTTTTTAATTTTTCTTCAGTTTAATAATAATTATCTTATTAACTGTAATTAACCCGTAACCCGTTGTTTCATTTCAGATGAAGAAATATCTAATCTTAAAAAAATCTTTAATCAGTCAGAAAGAGTATTGACAACCCTACGCGCGCGGACCGTACGAAAACGAAAGCTACGAACATCGAGCCGCCGCGCCGATGTTCACAATAAAGTCATGACTGAGGTTCAACAAGAACTGTTCTATTCACAGGAACTTGAAAAATTATACATACTAAGATTTGTTTAACAGTTTTTAGTAAATAGCAATACAATGCAGTTTTCTCATATACTATATATTATAACTAGTTTGCATTAAAGCAATGAAAAGGCCCTTTTTAATATATAGAATACCTACTTAATATGCATAAGCTGCCTGCGTAATTAGGGAATACGCTACGGCATTCATGAATCGGAAGACTATAATAATAACCCACTTTAACAAATCTCAGACAATGAACCGAACAAACTATCGCCTGAGTTATGTATGCTCATGGCGTTCCCAGCAATTGGCGCACTTAATGTGGATTCCCGAACTCTTCAGTAAATAACGTTGGTTTACGAGCCCTTAAAGCGGTATGCCATTGTGGCAGCTCTCGAACAAAGTTTATTGGCTAATTTTATTCAATTAAATTGTTCTGGTCGCGATCCGAGCCGGCGCGTTTTAACGCCTCGGGAATTATTGCGATAGATAACGTAATGAGTGAGGCAACGTCTCCGCTCTTTACAGCTCTCATGAAGTGTCCATTTCCTGAACATAATCCGGTTTAAGTCAGTATCGCTAATTAATCTATATCAATTCTAATAATAAAAATAAACGCGGATAAAGAGTAGTTTGTAATTAAACAATTGTGCGGATATAATATTTATGCCAATAGATAAATGTAATTCTTAACATAAAACAGTACCTAAAAATATTTTTTTAATATTTTTCTTGAAATAATTCAATATGTATACTAGTGTTTTTTATTTCCTAAATAATGTAAAAGAGTTGTGGATGAATAAAATATGTTAATTTCAAATGGTTGCAGCCGCGTTAGCTTCCAAACAGTAACTATCTGCCAACCACATGCTGCGTTATCCACTAAGACATTTCATCACAATATTGTCCAAAGGACAATACTATTAAAGCCTTTGTGCGGTAAAAAAGTTTATTTCACTAAACGAAGATCGCGTCATGCTGACAACGCATATTACAAGTCGTTTATAATAGATTTTTATTCTAGCCCGATGCATACGCGCATAGTTGATAATATCGCGCTGTTATGAATGTTGACACGACGACGCAGCCCCAAAGGGTTCGTTGAATGGCTGGCAATTAATTGCCATGATACATTAAATAACGTGGATTTATTTTACGATACAAATATGACAACGTTGGCTTTACATGATCGTATAAATAAAATAACAACACAGATTAATATTGAAATTAAATCGTTAATTTGTGTAATTTAATTAAATTGAACATTTACGGTATTGATATTAATAAAAATATTGAGAGAGCATTTATAATCAAATTATAACAAAATTGAACTTTTATTATCTGTTTCATTGTTTTTATTTCCATCAAACACAGTTTGATTTATTTTTAATCCCCGAAAGATAGAAATTAAAAGAAGTGGCACCATTCAAAATCGCATACTCATAAAATATATCAAAGCATGCAGAATCAGTCACAACTATAAATCGCGGGACATCTCCGCCTACCTACCTTAGAATATAGAAAACTAATATAATTAATTTTAATAGTCTAGTGAGAACTGTCGCCCACCACCCACTGTGGAGGTTCGTTAAATATTTTAATTGCGACGCTAAAAAGGTCCCAAACTTTTATATCCCCTAAATCAAAGGTGTGTCCACGGTAGTCCTGTTAACGGCCTTTTTTAACTATCGAGTGAAATGACGTCGGCAGTAAATTAAACACAGACATTATAATGCTAGCATAGAATAAAAAGCTTTTGTTCCTCTGTATAACGCATCGAAATTTAAAAAAGAAACCTTCCCTTTCTCGTCATCGCTGGATCGTGAAAGCCAATCGTACAGTTACGGGATCGATTAAAATCGCTGCCTACACCCCGTCAGCCTGATTTTTCGCTTCCGAAATTTCTAAAACATGATATTTTTCACCGCGAGTGGTTTTTTAGATGAATAGATAATGATAACTGTCGCCCTTTTTGAGAAATACAATAGCTTATATTATCAAAGCTACGGTAGCTTCGACCTCCCAAGTTACTAAATATATGTCGCATAAATGAGTTATCATTTTCATCATTATCACAGACATCACTTTAGTGTCAGTAAAAAAAGCAATATGTAATTTCGAGCCATCAAAATCGGAAGCTTCTTTCTGTCCGGGTCGAGAGTCATTCGGAATCCATCATTCACCCGCAACGAGATATGTAAAAACTGAAATTTCCGAGTCAATAAACGGTCCGTGTTTGTTTTTCTAACAGGAAACTTATATAGTCTTGTAAAAAGCCTTAGTAAAAAATCTGAGGGCGGTGTGTGGGTGGCGCATCTGACGACAGTTTAAGTATTAGGAACATGATACGCCAGTCCAGAGTCCAGTAGTTTATTTTTCTTCCGCACTCAAATTATCAGGAGTCGATGACGACTACATTCTTTTGACGAAAAGCTCTTATAGACTAGTTATGAGTGCGTCATCGTTAGATTTTATACGGAAGCACTAAATATTTAACTAAAGATAGTATTGAGTCAAATTAGTGTGTTGAAAAGCGTAGCTTTATAGTTTTCTCTGCAATATCAAAAAAAAAATACAGACGACATTAAAACTAGCATGTCACTTAGATTGTAAGAGACTTGTGGCTAAGGTAAGGCTGTATCTTAGACCACCAGAATTCTTTTCATAGGAATGGAAGATTTGTAAATGATTATGATGATTATTGAGTCCTGTCCATCTCTGAGTTGTCTGAAGATATTAATAACAACTATTAACTACAATTATTTTCAATATATCTCAGGCTGATGAAAATATTGCAGTATATTTATTGTTCCATTTAGTAATAAAATATAAATAAGGTAAAATTTTAGCCAATGCGTTATTTTGTTTTAATGTGAAGCTTCGAATTGGGTTCATAAAATTAACTATTATGATAGGTTTATTGCTTCTGTAATTCAAATAATAATCTTTCAAACAAGTCTACGTAGATTTTTTTTTATTAATCATAAATGAAAGTTAATATCAGACGCATAATTAAACAATATCCCACCAAATGTGACAACTAATTGACAAAATAACAAACAGCATATAAATCAATATTAAGCATATTTTTATTAGTAAATCCTTTTCCTATATATATATATATATACAATAATAAAGAAGCTACTGCAAATGTATGTAATGAGTGCGCAACACTTTCCGAACATATATCTATGTTCGTAAAGTAGGTACATTATATTTTACATACATAAATTTGACTAAATATTCAATTAAGGTCAGGATTTCAAGATCCCTAAATACATAAAAAATCGTATAAATTATTTTTATTTAATTTTGAATGATATGTTACTGGCTGATCAATGTCATAGAAACATGTACCTGCTCTTATTACTTTTGAAGATACAGCAATGCTTACAACCAATGATATTAAATAAAACAAGTAAATATTATTGCTTACAACGCAACGTTGCCGCGAAAGCTTATAATCGTTCTGTACTGTGAAAATATGATGTTACGAAGTGCTAACGTCTATTAATTTATTTAAGCATTAAGAATATTTCCCATAAATTATTTATTTGCACACGTTCATAATATGCGTAGTACTTTCTTTAATACTGAATCATGGTAATTTTTACGTGCAAAATTAAGCAATTTTTTTTTTGTTTTAATCTAAGGATAAATATTGAATTTTATAAATCTAATTTATATAATAAATAATCCAAGTATTTTTTTATTAAAATATCATAAAATTATAATAACAAATTACTTTTTAAAATACGAACATTAAGATCAAAATATCCTATATGATAAAATATTATACAATTAAAATGTGTACTCGTAGGTATTTAATTAAACGACACTACCATATATAATGCAATTCAGAAAACGTTTTGTTCTACTTTACATCTTGTTATTTTCTAAGGAAACACTATTCACTAGCAATATTGCACAGCACTGATATCACATAGAAAATCAAGAAAAGCAAATAAAATAACAGTCTGTTAATTAAATTGATTGCACGGATTTTTTTTCCGGATCAATAAGATCCCTTCCCTTCGATGTGTGCGTATTATGTAGGCTGAGGTCACGTGGCAAAGCCCTTAACGCAACCCCTATTCTAAGGGTCCATCTCTTTCACTCATACTGAAAATCATCTGGAGAAATGAGATGGATTCGTTGTAGTTGTGTGAGGTGGCAGCGCGGGTTCAAACATCTGCTGCCTGTGATATTTTTTCGACGGTAATGTTGAAATGGAATAATAATACTAAAAATTGTAATCAGATAAATCTTATTCAATGCTTTGTAATTTTTTATAAATTGTATGGTTGTAATTGCACCACAATTGTCGTATCTTAGGACAATCATATGATATATATTATTTAACATTATTTATATTGCTAACAATTTTGTATGACAAAAATACAATAAACATTAAACAATAAAGTTCTAATAAATGGAATATATATTTGAAAAAATAAATTATAATATTTATTAAACTAACTAAATAATATAATAATCACACGTTGAATAAAATGCATTAACGTTTTTTAGTATCAGTCGAAAACTTGATCTCAGGTGAGGTGGCTACCTAAAACTGCTTAACAACGCGACACTGCTTTTATGTTCACACATAAAGCATATACTCAGCATGTAACGGTTTCACTATAGAAAACGAGACCAAATAATTGAACGGAATAGCTCCATAAGGACTTGATCTCATGTCTAACAAATTTGCGAGAGCAACTGCTTAAAATCTACAACCTTTTTTCTTTAGAACATAAGGTTGCTATTGTCATAACTTTATGATATTCGAATATAACTGTAAGTTTGCAATGTAATAAGAAGTCTGCAAAGTTCATTGAAAACGAATGCAGTTCGAAGGTCCCAAAAAGCTGCTCCAAGTTGCCCCACGTCTGGTGTGAAACAATAAGTCTGAAAAGGACATTGTGTGGACCGCCACCGTTTTGTGCGCTAGGTACCAATGCGCACGGGATATTTTTTGCGCTCACATTTGCTTATAAATTGCAACCTAAAAATTTAACGGGTTACGCAGACAGTTAAATCAAGGCAAATAATGTTTGAACACAAGCAACGAGTAATATTGCGATATATTCGAGTTGATAGATTAGATGAAGACATCATAGTCCTTGATAGATATGAAATACTTGTTTTGTTAATTTTTTGAAGTATAAAATATATTTTTAACATATTTGACATAAATTTTTACTTCTACGAAAAAATAATAAAACACTTGTTCAAACTTATAACATTACATCAAATGTGTTATTTATTCAATTTACAATCCAACAAAAATTGCAATATTCTAAACTAAGACATAACATACGTAAGAACATGCATAACAACAATTTCATACGTACATTAAAAATAATTAAAATTAAAATCTTATTACAATTGTCAATACGTTATTTTATATCGGTTCTTTACATCGCAAGAAAAAGAAACGGTTCCTACTGAAACAATCTAACGCGTTAATAATAGCCCACCCCTTTTCATCAATCCCTCTTAGTATAGCCTAGTCACCTAGACAGCGTAATCCTTTATGCACTGACCTTACTATTTTGATTTTCAAGTTGAAGGTTCCCCTTTGTATATTTCTAATAATTCCCGTCTGGGCGACCAAATCTCAATGGACTAGCTAATTCAAGGCAACCTGCATTGAGATAGGTCTTAGAAGGAAGGGCGCCTTTTCATAACACAGCTGTTTATGACAGCATGAATGCACAGCCATAATGGTGATTCATCTAGACGTTAACTACTGCCTTACTTAGCGTAATTTTGAATAGTACATTTATTTTGAAAATATTCTTAACACGATCAAAAATTACTTTCAAATTAGTTTGATTCTACTGTGACTATGCAATATAACAAGATCTAAAACCAAACCAAATTATACAACAATTTCTTTTTAACTTTACTTTATATATATATATACATATATATAACATATGTATATATAATACTTATTTTATTTCCAAATAAGAGGTAACTATCAAACTATCACCCTAGCTTGTAATAACAGTGCTGTTCAAATTCGAACCTTCGGCCAATTGACTATAACTGATTATGGTCGTTTTTAACAAAATTATTCGTTTCAGCAATTTTTATCTAATGACAATATGTCAAACTAGACATTTCTAAATAAATATTATAACTTTAAAAACATTCTTTATTACCTAATTGGAAAAAACGAACATATTTATGTAGCAATATACCTATAAACGTATATACAAACAACTTTTAACGTATAAATTGGTACTTTTGTGTATATGCTCATACAAATTAGGCGTACTTACTCAATTATGACGGCACGACTGCCATGTTTTTAGTATTGAACGTTTTTGTGCAATCCGCGATTGTCCCAAAAACACGTTGGTATATCTTCAAAAGTAATAAACGCAGATACACCGTTAATTCTATAATACTCGTATTTCTCAGCCGAAAGAGTACTTAGTACTTAGTATAAAACAATATCGCTTTCTCTGTCCCTATATCCCTATGTATGCTTAAATCTTTAAAACTATTCAACGCATTTTGATGCGGTTTTTTTTAAATAGATAGAGTGATTGAAGAGGAAGGTTTATATGTATAACAACATCCATTAAATAGTGGATAAATACTGGTATTTTTGAGGTTTCTAATGTGATGTAAATAATTACATTTTTCCCGCTTACATTGGTAACGCGATTTATCAGAATAATGTACAGTATTGTACACATTGAAAAGGTCTACAGAAAACTTCGCGATGGTATACGTCTATCTCTTATGGAAATCTCACAATATTTTTTTTGTAATTTACTTTTTACGACAAATAATGCCTAATTTTCGAAGCGATTTTAACCAATACAGCATTAATCCTTATCTAAGTATATACCTTAAATACATTGTTGATTTAATATAGATCTATATAGCCCTTTACAGCATATGATTTAAATGAATATTTAATAAATATATACAACGTTCACAGTTTTTCCATAGTGTATTTAGTATCAACATGGCACCCACGCGAAGCCAGGGCGGGTCGCTAGTATTATATATAGAATAAAAAAATGCCATCTAGACAAATGTTGTAATTTAATTTAATCGCATATTTAAAGCGAGACGGGGAAGACGTCGTTTCTCCTTTCAGTTCTATGTGTGGGAAGTGCAATGTCTTAATATCTCTTTCCGTCCTACTGTATGATCTGTTTCATTCACTCTTCCTACTAATATAATAAACGCAAAAGTTTGTAAATATGGATTTTTTCAAGTAAAAACTATTTAATGGATTTTAATGAAACTTTACAATAATATAAAAATATACCTCAGGATAACACATAGGTTGCAATTTATAAAGATACTAGCTAGTGTCTTCGACTTCGTCTGCACAGATGGCTGATTTTTTCCTATTCACTTGACACTTATCGTCATATTTTGTACAATTGAAGACATGAGTGGATGAAGGTGATATGTAACATTTTATTATTTTTTCACTTTATTGCGTATATGAAGGTGCTATGTCCGTACACACATTTTGTTCTTTCAAACATTGTTGAAATATGTCTAAAAATGAAGATAACCAGTGTATGAAAGTGTTATGTGCAGGTGGTCGGTAGTAACAAAAATGTATAAAGGTGTTAAGGGCACTTAACCATAGACTCGTATATATAACGAATAAATGTTATTATTTTTAACTTTGTATTAGTTTTTTATCGACTACATAAAAATACACTAGATTATTTAATATATAGTCCAGTATTACTAACTAATAGTAACTCATATAATCAAATATCCACACAGTAATAATGAGAACTTTAAAACTTGTTCCTGATAAATTATGAATCAGTGACATAGGTATCACCTTCATCAACTCATGTCTTCAATTCACACACTCTGCACCAAAGTAGTTTGAAGACTGCGTACGATTGTTAGACGCAAATAGATCATGAAGTTGCCTAGGGAACAACCGATGTCCAATAGTAAAGTGGAATTGGATGATGGTAATGATAAATTCATTAAAATCCATTCTGTTACGTAAGTATTGAATTTAGTTTACTTACTGTAAAAATCTAGTATAATGCTTGCGGCTTGACCGGTTATAGTGAAATTTCCTTTAGTAAAGAGATATTTTCTCATAGTAAAAAATGTTCTTCTCTGGATCCTTAACATACCAAAATGCGTCGAAATAGAATTAATAATCTACCTTATTAACATTATAAAGCATTTTATATTATATATCCATATAAAATCATCATTTGCTTCAAAATCAATAATTAAGTCCTCATAGTACTGTGCCTTTGACTGTAGTCTCACGACAACACAGATTAGCTGCCACCCCTCTGATTTTCATATGTTTGGCTAAATTTAGCTCAGTACAACCTGACGCCATTACCCCACATGTTCGCAAGATGGTGTACCTCACCTTACTGAGCGAATCGAAAAAACCTCGCATCTTGTGTTACAGGATGCGCTTTAGGGTATTAAGAACATTGCTATGCTGAGGATGTCTTAATCCTTGATGTATTTTATTACATCCAAAAATTGTTAATTTTAAATCATTGTTATTTTTTTTTTGTACATACTTTTAATATTATGTACACTGTTTTCAGCGCCTTGTGTATAAATGTTTTATTTTGCTTTGTATTACAACATTGCTCTTTTGAATTATTAGGCGCCATTTTGCTTTAAATTGGTACCTTAATTAAATCTATCAAAGTGCTTAATTTATTTTAAAGAACAACAGATATATTATGGATAAAAATTTAAGTATTAGCATGCAGAACATTCTACGTACCGTAACATTTGTTGTTACCGTAACAGAAGTTGATATCTTTGCCAGGTTAAAAATATTTTTCTTGTGTATTATAATATTATTCATATTGGGGCCAAAATTATTTTTAATAATTGTATCGGAGTAAATTGTATGTTTTCAGCGAATGTTTCACTGAATATATTTAGATTTACTTAAACGTAAATTACATTACTCATTGACATAAACATATATATAAACAATAATAAATTAGGACTATGTTATTTCACCTACTTTTTAAATTACTATTTTAACTTCTAATGCCAACTTCAAGCTGCAAAACTTAAACTCAAATCTCATCCCAGCCCTTCTTTACATATAACACTAACTAAGATCCTTCCTGTCTGCCTGTATATGTTATCTGTACATTTAGCTTTCAAATGCAACTTTCAAATTTCTGATATTCATTTTTAATCTTATCCATTTTAGTCACAACAGACATTGACACTAATATCTATATTCATCTTGCTCTCTTTTAGCATATGACGATTTTCTTTTTGTGATTTCAATATAGACCGTGATTATTCGTAACAAAAATATATGCTTCATCAATAATATTTTTTGTTCGTTTAACACAAAGGTAAATACGTTTGTTTTTTGTCTAGCAAACCACAAAGAGTGTCGGCGTCAATGTGGTAACTTGTCCTGGCCGTCTGTTCGGGACATCCGTGGTTTGATCGAGATATCGATGTTTTTCGTTATTAAAATTTCATATCAACATTTATCTAATGCTCGTACAGCAAAGGAATATATACGGCAATTTCTTTTCATAACATACTGGGCAGAAACTCACGATCTATTCACTATAAAATTGTTATGATACTCGTGCCCCTTCATGGGAATATATGACGGTGAATTCACAAATTGTAATGGGTACTATATAGACTAGATTAGAATCTAGACTACACTAACACAGGCAGTAAATTCAGTATTAAAAAAATACTAATACTTTCTAAAATATAATCAACTCTCATATTAACTAAAAATAGGCTAAGTTTTTTGGCCAAATATCAAATCAGAACTGTATTCTATATAAATGAAACAATCGGGCTTATTTTAGACAAACTGTAGATTCATCTTATCAGATTTTATATTTCTTTTTGCTATTTTGTGATAAATGAGTTTTCCACATTATATCTCGTAAAATCAATTAAGTTTAAATCATAAATCAACTGCAAGATAAATTAACTGAGATTCTCTAATTGTTTCGTATAAAAATTACGTTAATGTTGATATGTGTATATCTATTTGGAAGTCACAAAGAGGTAACGGCGCGTGCCAACACAAACTATGAAAGGGCAGGCGGCAGCTGTTGTGGGCGCTCGCACACAACCAGAGTAAAATATCATTAATGCACTTACGGCTGCCTGTGTACGTTTCATGTGGCGCTTAGGGAAGATAATGAAATCTACTTTATTCAAACTATTATGAATCTTTACGAATACGTTTTATCGAATACGTTACAAATTTGATATGAACATAAACAAACAAAATGTGACCAATGGAAAATTAAGGTGCATTATTTTATAGCTTAAAGTCATAAACAGAACTCTCTAAGGAGTTTGTGAAATAAAACTGTATCGAGGGTGGTGGGGCGCTCTATTGTGATCGAGCTTCCCCATTCCGCCCCTTTCAAAGAGCATGTGTGCAACTAGTAAGTACCCCTGTTGATCCCCCCGCAGCCCGCGGCACCCCAGGTGCGTCCGCTTGGCACGCGCCATTCTCGCCGCGGCCGGCGCCCTGACGCCATCTAAACTCACAATCACCTCACAGTTATCCCGACGTACGTGACCCAATCACCTTAGCCCGCGAGTAATCAATACACAAACAATCGTAACATGTGAAATCGGCAACTCATCCTGCCGAAATGAGTTCGATAGGCGTCGTCGTGTTCCGCAACTCGCCGCAGGTGCTCCAGGAATCCGTGAATAATTCCGTGAACATCTCAAACAACGAAAACAATGCAAACGTATGTCGTGAAATCATAATTGTGCGAAAGAAACCCAAACTTCAGTCTCCTACTACGGTTACAGCGAGCTCTTTGGTGCGTACAGTGGACCAGAAGCAAGAACCAGTAGCACATGTTGTTGCGAAAAAGGTGAGACCTCGCGAAAACAGTACTGAAAGCTTGGATCGGACACCTACACCACTCGCTGTTGCACGACGAAATGCACGCGAAAGGAATAGAGTGCGTCAAGTGAACGACGGCTTCGCTGCTCTACGGCGACACATCCCGGACGAAGTCGCTGCTGCTTTTGAAAATGCCAACTCGAACCGAGGCCCAAATAAGAAGCTGAGCAAAGTGGAAACCTTGCGAATGGCCGTGGAATACATCAGAAATTTAGAGAGCCTATTGAACATCGGTCATGCTGATAAAGAAAATGATTCGCGACCTTCAATGGAATCTTTCCCTTCACCTGCGTCTTCGTCTCCTCGGGACAACAGCCAAGAGAGAAGCTATTTCTGTTTAAATTCGCCAGCTCTCGACGATGAGGATTTGGATGAGGATGAATTAGATGGATCCATTCATCACGTCTCTCACCAGCAGTATGTAGAGCTACCCGGAGCTGAAACCTTCCATCTTGTGTCAACTCCTCATTTGTACGAAGAAGAGGAATGTGTCGGCCACCCCTTGACTCCATCGTCAGACCTTCTGGTTCAAGATGAAGTAACCGCTCACTTATTAGACGGTCACTTTACTTTTCCAAATTCAGCGGAACAGTTTAGTATGATACCGGAGCAAAGTTTTATAACTGAATCGGATATTCCTGTAAACGAAGCCGATTTTGAAGTGAAATACTCTGAATCTATGCAGCAGGAATTGCAACATGGTTTTGTAAACGAAACTATGATTCCATTGGAGTCATTAAATCCTGATATTTTGGTGCAACACCAGTTTAAATTCAGAAATGAGGATAACAATAAATTTTTAGAGTATAATGATGTTGAATTGAAGAAAGAGCTTCCAGAGATGCAGGTGACTCCTGAAGATAGGGAACAATTTGAAGAAACCCTAAAGTGGTGGCAGGAAAAAACAAGGCAATCCCGTCCGTTATCTAAAAAAAAGAATTAACCTTAGTTCAAATTATTATTCTTTTCATTTAGTTAGTTCAAATATGTTTTAATTTATTGTAATGTTATTACTTATAGTACTGTAATGAAATGTACAGCTGTTAGTGCCAAAGTCGGTTGTCGGTACGGGCGCAAGGTGTTCTGTAACGGTCAACATGTCATAATTATGCGTGTGAGCATGTAATTCCTACTTGAGTTCACTTGAAGTTTCTGTAATTATATTATAAATTAATGAACTATTTTTATACTTAAATTAATTTAGATGTAATTGTCTCTTTCTTGTTTCTTAATATTTCCATTGATTTTATTGTGATTTATTGATACATTTCATCTTTGAATATTCCTATAATTTATTAAAACTAGAGTTGAGGTATTATGTAAATATATTTCGAGAGAAGGGCACCTAAGTGAAATACAAATTAGTTTAATAAATATATCATAGTGCCTTCAATGTAAGAAATATTGTGATGTTAGATTTTAGCTTGAATTATGTAATAATATAACAATAAACATAAAATTTGATGCAAGTTATTGTTTTATTTCATTGTAAAGAAGAGAAAAAATAATTCTTTGCATTATTTCAATGAAATTGTAATTAATTCACAACTACCAATTGTATGTATGACATTTTATGGTAGCAAAAAATATATGGTAATCATTATTAGCATCAACCTAATAAGTCGATCCCTTATTCTAACCCTTTTAGACAAAGACCGTTATGTTAATTCGCCCAAATTATTTAAATGTGAATGACCTACTTAAATCATTTGAACTTTAGCCGACGAGGACGAGTTACATAAGGTAAACATAACGGCCGGTTATAAACTTAATCTTTGATTTTATTTTACTATTTTGTATTGTCGAAATATTTTGAAAAAGTAATATTATTTTACAATTTAATTAAGTAGTTCATTTAATGAGTGCTAGCTAAAACATCTAGGTAAATGGAATAGAATATATAAATTGAAAAATTCTGTGAAAAGATATGATTTCTTGATTTTTATATATATTTAATGCATTTGTGTTAGTATTGGCAACTTTTTTTAACTACGATTGTCGATCCCTTTATTATACGTGTACGATCAGTTCATGTCATAATTACATATTTTGGTGCAGAAATTCTTGATCGTTGTAATTTATTTTTTCTTATTGCACAATAATACGTCTATTGTGACAGAAAAACAAAAAAGTTTACTGTCTTTATAATCACAAAATCTTCAATTTAATCAGTTGTTTAGTGATTCCTGTTTAGCGGCGTCGGTTTAAGACCGTGTAGCCCGTCCACCAGGCCGTTAACGGTAAGGCGATATCACATTGTGATTGTAATGCGCTGCCGTTACTTCACAAAAACTCTCGATTCAAAGGACTCCTCTAGCGGTTGATCACAATTTCGGGATCGAGATTTTTTCATGGGGTGTTTGGTGTACGTTCCAATATATTACATATTTAACGATAGTAATTTTTACCTAATCAACGTGTAGATGGTTACTTTGAGTGGACTTTGTGATTTAGAATATTATTTATTAAGGGTGATTTTCACACCATTCAATAATAAATATACACAAACAGCTAGAAAGTGACACTAGATATTACATTTTAAGACGCATCTGGCATTTTTCGCTTTCCTTAAGTATTAAATATGTACAATACAGGTTGATATATGTCAGCTATAAATGTAACCTAGTTTATTAATGAAACGGTTTAATTATTTTGAAATATAATTGCAACATTTAATATCATCATTAATGGATATAGATCTAACATATTATTTAAATTAAAAAATAATAATAAGAAATTAATAATTTAGAATGCAGATGCCCCAAAGAATGCGAAGTATTTCCATGTTTGTAGATATACAGGATCAGTTATTTCTTGCTTCGTTCCGCACGCACCCACGTTTCCGGGTTAGGAATTTTAATTTATCTTCTACTTAATTTTTTCTTGAAAAATATCGCCATATTTTACGGTACCGAATGCTATTTTGGCTTCCATTCAAACATTTTCCGCTTCATTCGCTAAGGGCAGTTTGATAGTGTTAAAATTCTCGTCATTATATTTTTGATACGCACAACGTAGCATTAAATTTTTCTTGTTTTTAAAAATACGTATATAATGACGAGAACTTTCTTACGTGTTTGTTATACTAGTTTGTAAATATCTTTATTTTTTCTTAAAACCGTCTAAGGTGTGTAAGTATGACACTTGTCCACAATTATTCAAAGATTACTAAATTTTCCACATCACATAAGATTACAAAAAAAATAACACCTGTAAATTTTACTGTCTTCGTCTACGATCCGGAACAGAGCAATACAACCGCTGGTTTAAGGGAGAAAATCTAAAACTATTTTCATACATATTAAAATACCTACCCTTAACAAAATCATAGTCTAGTCTACGCATATTGTATATGTAGGCAAGTTACGTTACCGAAAATAAATACTACGAGACTAGTTTAAGTTATATGTAATTAAAAAATAAATACTGCTAGACTAGTTTCATTTATATGTATTAAAAATTACTATTACGAGACTAGATTCATTAATTTGTATTAAAAATGATCAATGCTTAACGAAAATTTATATAGGTGCTCCATAAACAAACTAATTGCATGCTTGCGTGAGTATTTCATGCGCGGTTCTTTAAGCTAGAATTTGGCTCAGCACAGCCCTCGAACTTGATCATCTCTGCAGACTGCTGCCTGCGTTTGGCAGGCCTCGAGCTGCAACGTGCTGTGCAGTCAGCCATCGTCAGCGTGCCCACGGTACGCAACATACGTCATTAAATAGCTACCGCGACAGTATATATTATTTTCTTTTAATAGGTAACTCTTGTATTAAGCATTTGAATATAATATTTATTTATTAATGTGCACTTGAGTTGAAATATATTTTTCATAAACATGTTTGTATGTGTACTATACAAGACAGCTTATACAATTATCCGCAAAAATTGAAAACACAGCGGTATTCTCATATAAATATTCTCAATTCAAAATCTCATAAATTAAGAAGTATATGTGAGTAATCTTTGCATAATTTCTACGATAATTGTGACAATTTGGTTTACAAGCCTTACGCCATCTTTCGAATAACATTATCTGGTATGTTAAAAATCAAATTCGTTAAATGGTTCAAGAGTATGTTTGCAGAAATGATGCAATTGATTGAAATATTTTTATAATTGACACACATTTCATCTAATTATCAACGATAACCAAAATTAAACAAAAGTTGTACGTACTTTTTTATTTATGAGACAGTAAGATGATCGCCTTTTTCTTCAAACTCCTACTCCTATAACAACATTCAACAAATCGATTCTGCAGTTTCGAAACCTATTCAATACAAACAAATAATCAAATCTTTCCTCTTTATGACATTAGCAAGTATTGATTACAGTTTCTTTTTTGAACACGAGTCTCATAGCCGTTTTCTCCAACTTTGTCTTAGCTTAGGTGACTCCTAAGAGACATGCTGTCTCACTCTTTTCAGTTAATATAAAAAGTGACAGCATGTCACTTAGGAGTCACCTAAGCTAAGACAAGGTTGGTGAAAACGGCCATCAGTCCCTCAATTTATATGAAGTACTCGCTGGTACCTGCGACATGATCTGCGCAGGATTTGTATTTTGAGTGACATACCTATATCATGCCGTGTATCTCTTTGAATTGTAACCTACATATGTGTTATTGTGATATATAAACTATATTATTCTAAAGTTTAATTTACTCCATTCAGTAGTTTTTATGTGAAAGATTTACAAACATCCATCCATACAAACTTCGCGTTTATAATATTAATGGGATATGATATTATAAATGCAACAAACTTACCTACAATATTTTGTCTTATCACGAGTGTTTCTTTTAGTCATCTCATTACATACAAATGCAAACAAGTGGCTCTTCCAACATGAATGTATTTATAACGAAAACATAATATCGGTATATCTACTGTATCCATGTTATCACCTACAAAATAAAATATATAGTCCAGTGCCCATCGCTTACAGTCTGACGAAAGTTGGCGGGGAGAAGTGGGCTGTCTTTTTTAGATTAGTACCTAAACTACTGAATCGATTTTAATGATGTTGTGGCTATTTAATTTAATCAATTCTATCAATATTTGATATGACAGAATCAAAACCTCAGATTGTCAAAGAAACTGAAAAAAAATTTACAGAGATAATTTTCACGTGTTTGGTGTCTTTCAATAGATCTTGGCGACCACTTTAAAAATATCTATATACACAAAACGGAATAGTATGAAATAAAAAAATATAATTAAATAAGATGGTGTGACCATAACTGCCCCGTACCCCTCATCAAAGGAGTGCCCGACTGCCCGTCGACAAGGGACGTATGATTACTGGAGGTCATAGGATCTTGAAAGAACATTCGATGTAGTCGCGACTACATCGAGAGTGTCTTTCCATCTAGGGTGATATAATATTATCATCTAACTAATAAAAACTATAATTTCGGTTATATAGGCCCGGTCCAAAATATTTTTTTTTTAGAAATTTTACCCAAAAGGTAGAAAATAACTACAAACCCCATATTCAACAATGGGTGTCAATTAAATGGTTAGCATAGTATTGTTATTTCTGTGAGCAGAAAACGGTGAGCAGAAATAGCTAATTGGTCAGCAACTCATGGTCAGCAAACATTTCAAAATCAATCAGCAATTTATGTCATTCTGGATGGCTGTAATTATTTTTGTACAGCATATTAATTATATAAGCTGCAATCAGCTGCTCATGTTTAATAAAATTTTGGTAAGCACTCAGAGTGTAAGCAAAAAAATGCATTTTGTGCTGCATATAAGAGTAGCAAAAATACTTTATTTGTCATGCCTAACCTAACCTAACCTAAAACTAAAAAAAAAAAAAAAAAAAAAAAAAAAAAAAAAAAAAAAAAAAAAACCCTAACCTAACATACCAATCAAATATACTGCTTATAGACATGTTTTTCTGCCGCTCAATCATGAAATCTTGCCGCTCAAGTAGTTATTTTGCGGACTGAATGTTTATTATTTAGTAGTAGTATTAGTTGCGGAACAAGAATTGCTGCCTGTTTTTTTTATTGCAAACAAAATCTTTGTATGCTGACCAAATTATTTAAATGCTGCTTTTGGGTGGCTCGCCAAATTTTATAATTGCTGACCAATGTAATTACTTCTCTTCAACAATACCATGCAATCTAAAATTAGCCTTCTAACACAAAACTTGTACAGTAAGCTGTGGTTTTTGTGCAATTTTTAAGTCTTTTTCTATTAAAATACGCACGTGTCTATGCATAGCTCTCGTGAGGTAAGGTATATGAAATCAGGTTAGCTGATGCGTGGGAATTGTAAGGACTTCTTAACATCAAAAATCCTACCATGAGGAAGAAGTCCTGATCGATGCGACGAAAAAAGTCCGTTACGGCCGCTATGCCTTTATTGTTCTGGAATTACACAACGACCAAAGCATCTTGATATTCAGATATCCGTATATGTGTATTGTCTGTTTCATATTCTATATCTTAACTTTAGGTTATTAATGTCAAAACAATAGTTTTCTGCAAATATACTTTAGTTTGTACATAGTTTTTAAATATGAATATTGTTTTATTTGATATTTTTACAAACAAATATTTGACATAGATATGATCCACTACACGCATTTTATTAACTACGTGTGAGGAACATAATAAAAATTGCTACAAATCGAGGCGTCAATAACGTTGTCAATATAGTATATATATATATATATATATATATATATATGTATGTGTGTAAAATATATGTATGTCTATAAATATTTATTTATTTTTAAGGGTGCAGCTTTTAATCTATACACCCCCTTTCATTATTAAGACCCGCTTGTACATTTCAAATTTTCTTATCAGTTTCTTTCATCACTATTTTACTCAGTACCTTACATACATTTTTACACACTTTCTGTGACTCTTTACCCCTGTACAATGATACAATCACAGAGTTGGACTAGTCCTACCGTACTTGGCCTTTTCTTCTTTTATTAAATTGTACGGAAGAGTTATGTCTGTCCAGCTTTCAGCATTTTAGCAGAAATCCTATCATGTACTACAGTTTTTCCTTCTTTTGACATCTTATTTCTTTTATCACCTCCTCTAACGTCGATTATCCCTATATGTTTTCCATCCTATTAGCACACAGTCTACATCTTTTAAAACCGTCCCCACTCTGGCTTCTGACTTTTAGTAGCTGTGAATTCGCTGCTTTCCCTATCACTGTAGCGTCAATCCCTAATAACTGTTAGTGAGATTCAGCGCTTTTTAGCTATTCATTAGTTTGGAGCACTGGTAGCGCTGTGTACCTTTTTTAAAGTGCTTACTAAAAATTAATAAACCAGCAAGTATCAACTGCATTCCGTCCGCAAACCGTCGTAAAGTCAAAGACGTTACCCTATTGTCCTATAATATTTATTCTTGCGCGGATCTCCTCGGCCTTTCTGTAAGGTCGCAACCATTGTCATAGGGTTCATGGGAACAGACAAAAAAGGACTTTGCCTAAAGGGAACCACCAAAACTAACGTACAAAAATGAATAAGCACTTTTTCTATGCAGTTTCGCGTTCAAAATCCACGTGTTCAAAGATTAAGCAGAAGATTTTTTATTGACCTATGATATTTTAAGTAAGTATAAAAAAGGTTTTGTAAGTTCTTAAGCTGCTGTTTGCTTTTATAATTATTATCTACATATTATTTATTTTCTTTAATAGGGTCAAAGTATCCGTTTTTAGTTGTTAATATTTCGCGTTTCGGCCAAAAGACATCATCAATTATTGAAACTAAAATTACAAAATTTTGAATCTAAGTGATTGCCATAATAGCAGTATTAAAGCAAAATGTATTCCTTTTATAGATTAAAAAAAATCGGTACAGTAATCGCTTCCCTTACTGACTCCCCACTGACATGGTAAGTGGTTATAAAACATGTGGGTCCTATAAGATTGCTTAGAAAATCTGAAATACTCATAAAAACCACAGTGTACGTTGCCAACATATGACATAAGATGTATTATGAGAGTCCCCAGTAAATTCACTGGCTATTTTATCCTTCACACATGAACACAGCAATAAGGACACTACTATTTTAGGTACTCAAACAAAAACAGGTATAGAGTAGATAGATAATATTATTTAAACACATATTTTCTAGTCTATAGGCCGGCGAAATTTCATACCTTCGGTATTCTTAACAGTAGTAGATAGTATTGGTAATGATTAGCAGACATTGGAATATTAGGTTCTAGATTTTAAAATCTTGCTTCACAATATAAGAAAGGCACAATATATATGTCTTGACGCTCCCATCAAAAAAATATGATGCTATGATGTTTCTAGCATTTTTAATCAATTTAAAAAAAAAGAGGTGGTTTTCAATTTGACTATTTTATTTTTACATTTATAACCTATTCGAATAGTTGAACCAATTTTGATGATTCTTATTTTTATTTGAAAGCTGGTGCTTGATCTGTAGTCCCGTTTCAATTCCAATTGGTGCAATGGACCATGTAAGTCTTAAATTTGCATTAAGTATGTGTGTGCAAACAGACGAATAAGTCAATATTACGCCGAGTAATTGTAGAGATTCTATAAAAATAAAAAATATACCGACTACAAAAAAATAAAAACTATTCTAATAGTTTTTGAAGTCAGTTCTTTTTTTATATTTATGTACTAAAATATATAGCAAAGGTACATTTATACTAAAATATAAAACCACATTGTGCCCCCACCCACATTTGTGCTATATTTGCTACAGTGAAGATATCCTCTATATCTGGATGAAACACTTACGTATCTCCACTGTACCTTACTTATTTCATTCCAATGTTACTTTATGTTTTTTTTTTTGTTGTTTACCAATTCACATCGCCAGATTGTGCGATAGGAAGGCGACAGTGAAATTGCGTCTGCTAGCCCACTGCCTTCAGACGCCATACGGAGCGCAACATCTGGTAACTTACGGATTGCATATACTTAATTTGTAAAGCGAAGACCAGCATACTTTCCATTTTAGCAAGGATTACCAACCTTATGGCACATATTTATTAAGTTTATTATACTTTAAACTTATTTGGTATCCTATACAAGCGCCACAATCTTCGTCTCTCAGATGATTTTGGTTAATGAAACGAAAGTCATGGTGCCATATGCTTTTGTTTGAATATAATTAGTCTAATTCGATTCCAATTTCGAACGCAGAGCATCTGCTTAATTTAATTTTCATTCAATTTTTAATTTGATTTTTGAGCTACGCGTAGCAGTTTCACTAAAAAAAAATTGTGAATGAATTCTTATTACATCTGACATAAGTAAAGACGAATAACTTTCATAAAATATCAAATGCATAAATAAATTATTTAAATATTGCATAAAAGCTTTTATCTTTACATCAATATGTAAGCTCAATGTTTTTTGACCCAAAATTTATGTCTTTAATTTATTTGGCCATTGGTACTACTACCGTCGCTTCTGTAATCAGAATGTGACAACGTCTGCTTCAACTCTCGTCATTGTCTTCGTTCAAGAACTACCCACCTCTCACAATACTCCAGTATTTGCATCGATATTTAATAAAGTATTAATTAGATAATATTGATTTATTTAATTAGAACAAGTTTGATTAAGGATTCCATCGTAATATTTATCTATATTTGAAAGATTTGTAGCGTTAGGTAATAAACAATATAATTAAATCGTTTATATGATTAAATACTCATGACAAATCTCAAGAATTTTTGTATCACTACATAGTATAAAACAAAGTCCCTTCCTCTGCCCCTATATCTCTATGTATGCTTAAATCTTTAAAATTACGCTGTATACATTTTTTTAATAGATACAGTGATCGAAGAGGAAGGTTTATATGCATTGCACCGAAGCCGGTCGCTAGTTACTAAATATACAAGAAAGATTTATAAAATAACTAGCTTTCTGCCCGCGGCTTCGCCCGCGTGGATTTCGGGATTGGGTCTATAGAGGGTTAAGGGTCATAGCTTTTGCCCACGGCTACATATGCGCGGAAGTCGGTTTATGGCGCGAAGGTTTTATCGCGCTTCCCGTGGGACTAAACAGATAAAAAATACCGCAAAACCTTGCTCAAGAATCAGTCTATCTATTGATGAATGAAATCCGCATGAAAATCTGTGCAGTAGTTTTCGTGCGAAGCCTTTATTGTGCATCCCGTGGGATCTGTCGATTTTTCCGGGATAAAAAGTAGCCTATTATTTAATCCGGACTTTTATCTTTACGTCTGCTAAATTTCAAAGCAATCGGTTCAGGAGTTACGGCGTGAAAGCGGAACAAACAAACAAACAAACTAACTCACTTTCCGATTTATAATATTAGTAAGGATTACACTGTTAGTAGCCCGCCCGTGTTAATTTAGATCCCACGGGAACAGATAAAAGGTGTCCTATGTCCTTTCTCGTTCCGCAGACTATGTGTATGCAAATATTAAATATTAAATATTATTAAATAATTATATTGTTATTTCTTGCCCGTGGCTCCGCCCGTCGTTGCTCCGTCCGCGTTAATTTCGATCTCACGGGAACAGTAGCTACTTTCTTCCGGAATAAAATGTGATATCCTTCCCCGTACCACAGACTATGTGTATGCAAATTTTCGTGATGATCGGTGCAGTAGTTTAAGCGTGAAGAGGTAACAAACAAACAAACAAACAAACAAATAAACAAACAAACAAACAAACACACTTTCGCATTTATAATATTAGTTGGGATAATCTTTACTTCATATAGTAGCAATAAATGCCTACATTAAAATATACGTATGTAATGATTAAAAATTCAATTTTGCGATTCACTCGAATTAAACGATGTAACCCTTTGAGCCATTGAACTGCAGAATTTTATCCAGACTTTGTGGTATCAATGAGATATAATTGAGTTCTCCCAAATAGTGCGTGCATTTTAAAATAACATTTTTATTTATTCAATGAATGCACATGTTGGAATTTTTAATTTATTTGAGCTCCCCGAGGAAACAGAACACCGGAATCACGGGCTCATAATGCTTGGTGCACATGTCACTTGAACATTTGGTATATGCCAACCTTGCTTCCTCTGTCATTTGTTGCAATAGGTACCAATGTAAATTATTAAACAGCCGAAATAGACAATGAATTCCAATTATTAAAAAATAAATAATGTTGCATGGCTTATTTTATTGTTGGAAAGGCATTATTTTTATGTTGAGACTAATATAAATATAGTATAAATATATAGTATAATATAAATATAGTTACGAGATTGCAATGAAATGATCACTACTCAATTATTAACTGTGCCTCCTTTCATCTGCCGACTACAGGTTAAATCTACAAGTAATTATTGATTTAACTTTGAGGTCATCTTAAGTTCAAATTTGTGTAATTTAATTTGAGTGATAATTTTGATCTAATATATTAAATACCCTTTAAAATATGTTGTAGGTAAGTACGCAATCTGTTTGTATGCATTGCGTTTCCTAACGATATGAATATCGTTATCTAAATTACTGGTCTAAACCTTATTAACTGAAGTGACAGAATATTAACTGATTACGTTGTTTACTGTTTATTTTACCGATCTTAATCTGAATTATTGAACATTGTTATCATTATTATCGTCAACTGCATCAATTAACTTATATAGAGCAGCTAAAATAACGATACATTTAAACAGAGAGATTTTTCCAAAGACGCAAGACTCAAATAACAGAAAGTACACGTATACTCAAGCATTTTCTACAATGGGAGTGGTAAACAGTCATTACCGTTGGACTTTTTTCGTGATATGTTGACAAATAAGCTAACAATATTGAATATGAGAACACGCAATACTTGAGGTCTAATGCTCACAGACGTACTACAAATTGACCTGCAACGTATAGTTCTATTCTTTCGCGTTAACTAACCCAAAAATTGTTCACGCCAAAATTAATTTTTCAGGTCAATAATGTAATAGCTTCTCGTTTCTGTCTCGGTTTCTGTCGGATCCAATCGAATGGATATAAAAATAGTTTTACTACCACTTACAAAAACATGTAATATTATAAACATTAAATAACGGAAGAGAATCATCTCATACGGTCACAATAGTGATTTTCTCGGCTCATGATAGCTTACAATAACTCGCTGCTATCAGATCAAGAGTGAAATAAGATTTCACTCTTGACCTTGTTGACTTTGGAATAACAAGACCGAAGACACAAACTATTGGAATATAACTTTAAAATATATATGGGTATAAATCGTTTTGAGTATTAACAATAGGGTAGACGACTGCAACTGATTATGGCCGTTTTCATACTATAATTATCTGATTTGAGCAATTTATATCTCATGAAAGTATGTCAATATAGAAATTTCAGTTTAATTATTAATTTATATTGTTTTTAGATTTCTAAAAAATGAACAATTATTATTTACGCAATTCTAATGAAACGAACACATTTTTAAAATTCTCACATTAAATGTAACATTTTTTTTATATAGAAAGTATACCTATAAACGTACAAATAACAAAGTTATTTTAAAATTTGTTTATACGCTCATACAAATTAGGCGAGTTTACTTAGTTATGACGTCACGATTGCAGTTTTTAGTATGGAGCGTTTTTTAGCGACCCGCGACAGCGCCGCAAACATGGCAATGTATCTTCAAAAGTAATAGGTGCAGGTGTACTGTTGGTTCTACAATATTTCTCACTTAAAAGAGTACTCTTATTATATATAGAATTTAAAAAATTATCGTCTACCCAATTGTTGTTGAGATCTTGACAATTGTTTAAAATATGTGTTACTAATAGTGTCGTCTTCGGCTTCGGCTTTGGCCACCTTCGGCCCAAAACCCGGCCGAAGCAGAAGGTTTCGCCTAAGGTCCGAGCAACCGTCGGGTTTGAACAGACTGTTACGAAAGACTGAGTGAGAGCGCGACGGACCTGTCGTGTTTGCAGAGGCCACGAGGAGTCACTGTTGATCTACTCGTATATCACATTGCATGCACGTCAAGACAAGTTCGTAAGTACGTATTTGTAGTACATAATTACAAAATTACTAAGAGCTTATTAACCTTCGGCTTCGGCTTCGGCTTCGGCCGAAGGTTGTGGTGATTGCCAATTAATCGGCTTCGGTTTCGGCCAAAAATAGACCTTCGGTCGGACACTAGTTACTAACTTAGAACACGTGTCTTTGATCAGGTTACATTGTAGTTTCTCTTAGGAAAGATGGTATCTTTTATATTTTCACATGGTAAAAATTATCCTGTCTCTCATTCCACGGATTTCAAACTATCACCATATCAAATTACATCAGAATCAGTTCAACTGTATTATTAGATTTTCCCACAGAAAATAAATATTTTTCCGTAATAAAAATTATCTTAAATTCTTTCTCAACCTCGAATTTCTATTAAATCAGTTCAGCAGTTTTAACGTGAAAACTTTACTGGCAAAAAGACGGACAGAGTTACTTTCACATAATTTATACGAATAATATTAATATGTATTACAAAAATATTTATGAAATTGATATTAAGAAACATTATTTGATTTAAGAGAATGTAATTTTTTTCAAATATGTTTTCATTTCATAAACTGAAAGATATCTAGACAATTGGATTTACTTATTTTGAGATTTAGGTTAGCTCATTAGACTTTTCGCGCAGTGAAACGTGTTTTCCTTAGATACATATAGTAAAAGTTCCCTTTAAACACGAAGTTAAAACTCCCAATTATGACGAAAACTTTTTAACTATTTACACACATAAAAACACGCCTATGTACGCATTATAACAATGTTGATGAATTATAAAGAGTAATAATAAATTCATTCCTATCGTTACATAAATAAATATCACGTTGTAAGCATTCAGGGCTAGTAGCTAGTCAAGCTGTAGTATAGAACACTTATAATAAAATAAACTGGGCTCAAACATTCACTTTCTATGATCGTAAAGGTTGCAACCCCGCCTTCTTTAAAGGGGCAAGTTCAATTATCATTCGGAATGTTTTTTTTTTCATATTCCATTTCTAATTGACAGCACGTGCACGGTTTCCGCCAAGCCACGTGGCGCTTGTTCGTTTATTAAAATTTGTTCGAGTAGCCGAAGATATGATATAAGTGGAGCCCTCAAACAAAAGGACAGGAACCGTTTAACATGCAAATAGAGGCAATAGATGCATAGACTTTGATTGGCCTTTATTACGGTAAATGTGCACAAACATTCAATAGATGACCTAAATCCTGTTCAAGTACATCTGTCGTATCGTTACCGCTTTGATTAAATTTAAATAAAATTCTAACCCAACCCAACAATAATATAACAGTCATTTGACAAAAGATTTAGTCTATGGCTAACAATCCAAACTGACACATGATATTTAATACTACATATATTCGTTTTGATTTTGTACACACATAACGCGTCAAACGTTACTGACTTCACAGTGCAAATGTAGAGCTTAGTATGTTTATATATGTTATATTTTGAGACCAAGTACGGTTTAGAGAACCCGAGATCAATCCTGTCATGTACAAATGTCTTTATCGTTTTTCGAATTTCATATGATTTTTCTGAAGCTCTTACGTCGAAGGAACATCGTGAGGTAACCTGCACATACCTGCGAAGAAACTGACTAAGGCCCAATCGCCTCAACATAGGATAGGGTTGAGCCCTTTAGTGGGTACGTATTTCAAGGACGACTTGTCTAAAACCTGTTATGGTTTTTGAGATACTTACATGTGTAGAAAACGTACATAAAATCTCAATTTATAACGGAAATTAAAACGACATTGACATACCAATTTTACTACCTAGTGTATCAACCACATTGCTACGGCCGTGATCGCAAGCAGACTAGAGCTGCGCTATCAAGTCTCCGTCATGCGGCGGAAATAGTTACATATTTGTTTTCACCATTCTCATACACTACATTCACTGTGTCCCTATTTTGCAAACCAAAATATGATAAATGAAGGGCCAAATGTATGTAATATATACGTATATATATCTCTTATTTGTATGCAAGTCGAGGTTGTTTTTAGTCACCACTGGATTCCACGCACTTAATAATCTGAAACAATCTTCCCAATCAACATTGTTTAGATATTATTTTTAATGTCAATAGTTTCACGCAGTATATATTTATATTTGTGTGTATGTGATATATGTATATGCCAAAAATACAACAGCTTAAAGGGGTACAAGATAAACAATTACCACTCACTTATTCATTGTCCATTAAATTGAATAAAAATGTAAATTAGTAAAGTATTGTTTATAATATTATTTAATAACTGATTCATAACACATCGCTACAAAATCTGCGAGCAGTTTCATTAACAAACTCCTCACTCTCTACTTAATAAACACGATGTCGTCCAAATATAGCCACGATGCACTCTCCAGATGTTTTCCTGGTTGTTTTTACGGCGCGGCAAAAACATGTCACGTACCAACGTGGGAACTAGGCTCGAAAAAAACCTTCGCATATGGAATCGAATCTTCTGAGGACGTGTGCTGGAAATGGACAAGCTACATGTGTCACAACAGGAAGATATTCGCCGTTTTTTCTACTACTTTACCTGAAGACGCGTGCCACTTGCACGCCAAACCGACTGTGAAATAGACCTGTTTTTACAATCGAGGGTGCATTGGAAATCACCCTTTGTTTCTACATTATTGTTAAACAGTTCCGCTTCATAATTTTAGTAAATTGCCATAATTTGATACAAATATTACCATTTTAGATTATTTTTTATTAAGTTTTACTATGCTCTATTGTTTCATTGTCATTTATATTTGTCATTAATCTACATTCACGTGTTTATGCGACAATAATACATAAAATAGAATATACTGAAACTAGAACACACAAGCGTTGTACAAGATAATATATAAGTATGAAATAATGATAAAAATCGTTGTTATAAATTTATTACATATTTAACAATACAGATCTTATGAAGATCAACCCAAAAACATGTTATAACAATCATATCATTTCTATTTTAATAGAAAATAATATGCCCATTACTCTTAATGTTTCTACATTTAGAAAAATCATTTAAATAAGAACTTAAAGTTATTTTAGTTTCTTTTAAGCTAGGGATTTCTGCACAGGTTTTGGAATTTTTGTTAAATTATTTTGTTCTTTCCCGTGAGAAAAGTAGTCTTTGATTTCCAACAACGTCTTGCCCTTAGTTTCCGGGAGATAGAAAAACAAAAATATTGTACCTAATAAAGTTGACAAGCCATAAAATAAATAGGTTCCATGATGTCCTAGACTTTCAAACATGAATGGCGCCGATTTAATTGTAACAAAGAATGCTATCGAGGTCATCATTACACTTATCCCTGATCCCAAACCTTTAGTTTCAGGAGCAAAAACTTCCCCTACCATATTCCACGGCAGTGGTCCTATACCTAAATTAGATACTACAATATAAAATGCCAATAATCCTAGTGATGGAATTGGTGAAAAATTTCGTATTGTTTGTATTCCAACTAAGTATAAATAAATCGCCAGGAAAATCAAAGAAACGGCAGTGAAGGTTCCACTCAGCAATGCCAAAGGGCGTCGACCTGATTTCTTAAGTATATAACACGCTATAATTAGTGAAATACATCGTAAAATGTCAATACTCAACATTGCCGCTGACATAGTAGAATTATTAGAATAATTCCCGACCAATTCCTTTAACATTTCGGTAGTATAAACGCAGATAACATTTATCCCTGAAAGTTGTGTAATCACAAAGAATATCATCATGATAAATAACGGTTTCCAGAACTCTGACTTTTTTATATTAACTGCTAGAGCCTCTAACTTTAATTGTGTGTGATCTTTTCTAGATTGCTCTAATATAATTCTATTCAGTTCTGCTTCCATTTTAATATTTGTCCCTCTATACCACTGAAAGGATTTAATACAATCTTCTATATTATTTTTAGATGCCAGCCATGACGGTGATTCTGATGCGTAAAAAATAATGGCAAATCCAACCATAGAAAATGATCCACAGAGGAGTGCAGCGATATTCCAACTAAAGAAGGTCCCAAAAAGGTGTGACATAAAAACGCCACAAGCTATAGCAAATGATAACGAGGCTAAGAATAGTCCTCGATGGGCTGGTGAGCTTATTTCTCCTACAAACACAGGTCCAAGAGGACCAAGCCAACCTTGACAAAACCCCGTTATAAATCTTCCAATCAATATTAATGGTAACAATTCGTTGGAAAATCCAATTATAGCCCAGCCACACATGAAAGCTACCCCTAAGGCGAGTTGAGATTTTCTTCTTCCAAGCTTCTCCATTAAATATCCCGACAGTATATTTCCAAACACCAATGCTAACGGTGCCATGGAGGCTAAAAACAGAGAAAAAAATGTAAATTATTATAATTTTTAAAAGAAAAAATATTTTTTTTATAATGGGGAACATGCAATTATAATATTTATGAACATTTTGTTATTAAAATGCTAAAAAATACAAAAGTCGGGCCACTGCAATGTTTATATTTAAAATAATATTGTTTTTTAACAATAATTACGAATCAAAAATAACGTGAAACGGAACGGATTTAAAACACCAATCAGCGTTCAGTGACGTCACTCCTATTATCACAACTTATTTGAGGTTATAAGTTGTAGTAAAAGTGAACAATTAAACCAAAATTATGTGACTTTTTTAAATAAAAATGGAAGTTTAGTTTGCCAAAGCAGATTCTAGGACTCTGCCAAAAGTTAATGTTGACATGGTAATGACATTTTTTGTCGAAAGTGCAGAGTTTTTAAATGTAGAAACGAAAGGGTATAGAAGTGTAGAAATGTATAAACAAAAAGAAATTGAAAAGTTTGGGTAAGTGTTAGGTAGGTAACTGTTTCTTTTGTGTACAAGCAGATTAACTAAGTTTACAATAAATATATCCACCGACTTACGTCAAAGTGGTCTTCACAGCATCGAATTTAGTCTTTGGGGAATAAATGTCATTCCTCTTCGCCGCTTTAAACCACATTTTTCTCAGTTTTGGGTCAGAAGGTCCAGTCAAAAACAATTTATTAGGAATTTTATTTGAAGTAGACGGACACATTGGTACAAAATATATGTCCATACGGATTTTTTTGGAGATTCAATGGCATAATTATGATCACCTGATGTTGATGGATTAAATTGTAAATTTTTACAAAATAATACCTTGAAAGTCAAGATAAATGCAAAAACAACTAAAGCCAGCAATGACACGCGCAGTACAATCATTGAGCCTGTGACAATGACAGACAGAAGTGACGTCATACAAAGTATAGGTCCGTTTTCGCGCGAAAAATTAAATTGTCAATTTTAAACCGCATTGTTTCAGTAATATACAGTCTTTTCATTTTTTAATATAGTTGTGGTCTATTCTACGTGGAGTTCTTTAAAATGAGCACAAAAATAAAAATATTGTATCTTCCCTATTTATACTTAATAATATTCACTCGAAATCTATAAAAAGCTAATAAATCATTAGTTCTTACCGATCCATGATACTATGTCGGTGGAATATTTGTGATATCCCTTTGCATGTTGAAGTTGCGGGATGAGAATGGCCGGGAAGCCCGCCGTTGACCCTGCACTCATTGTCAACATAAATGTGCCGCAACATACAAACGCCTGGAACAATACAGCAAACAAACATGTTGCATAATTCAATTTGTCATAATGAAATTATCGTATTCAATATTAATATAAAGTTCAACTTCATCAATCTTAATGCAATTTAATCAATTTTACTACTCAGTAAAATAAATGATGCAACTTATCAGTTGCAGTATGATATCTCATATTAAATCGTTTGAATACAAAGTTAAAGTACTCATATTAGCAATACAAATAAGATAATAGAATGCTTATATTTGTTGACAAACATAGAAACATTACACGCGCCATAAAACTATTTGGAAAACTATTTTTCTATTTGCAAATTATTTCCTCTCGGGCTCATAGTCTATGTTATTGTTTTGGTTGTCCTCATTTGGATCTTAAATATAATCTTTTCCATACGTATGAGCTTACGTAGATAAATAATATAAGCTAAATTGCGGGTACCCTAACTATGATTTTTTTTTTAATGGCGTGGCCATTTCGCTTTATCCATATGAGCTTAGAGAGAAAAAATGAAAAGAGAGATTTGAGGGGAATGGCTGGAGTGAAGATGAAGAACGAATTGAGAAATGTATGATTTTTACACTACATCTTCTTTCAATGTTTAGGCATTGAAAGAAGATGTAGTGTAAAAATCGAGAAAGGATAGTTTCCACACAGAAAGGGTGGACAAAAACAACTGACGAAAGAAATTTATAAGGCTAATATGAATAGGGCAGTTGGTAGGGGATGACATAGCCGAATATATGTGGGCTAATGGCCGTTTTCACCAACCTTGTCTTAGCTTAGGTGACTCCTAAGAGACATGCTGTCTCACTCTTTTCAGTTAATATAAAAAGTGACAGCATGTCACTTAGGAGTCACCTAAGCTAAGACAAGGTTGGTGAAAACAGCCATAAGACTACGGAAATAGCTGATATACTCAGGTCAAGAGTAACCATAACCGACCAGCATCCATGAAAGTATTAATGGAACCCGTCGAAGCTAGAGAATGTTTAGATCATAGCAAGTGGAAAACTGTGCCTACCCGCACTGGAGAGAGGCGTGAGATTGTATGTATGTATTAGATTATAACAATAGAGATTTGTAGAACGGAATTGTACAACCGCATAACGATCTCTCTAGAGTGTGGGCCCTGAGTTTAGGCCGGTCTACCCGGCTGCAATCCCGACGTCTCCAAAACGGTGCAGAGTTGCAGAAAGATTTGCTTCCTGTACCCATTCCAAAATAATTCCAAATTCAGGAAGTTTTTATGAAAATATTATATATGAAATATTTCGGATGAACATGTTGTAAAGTTATTGGAAAATGCTGGTTACAATGGAAATATTTATTTAAAACATAGCAATCAGTAAATTATCAATTGCCCTACATATGGTACGACGGCGGGACTAATCGACATAATTATCATTCGTTTATAGCATTCCGATGGCTTTTAACTGACGAACGGGAAGACGCTATTCTACAATCACTTAATTAGTATCTTTTCCGGTAACTTTATCTTAATTTATGATGAGCGACCACGTAACAAAAATGTTTTTTCGCACAATTTTACAAATGATTATGGTACATTTTGTACATTCAGTTTCAAGTATTGTATTACAGGAACTATTTATTTTTGTTGTTGTTGTATGTTAATAAATATTTGTGGTTTCATAGTGTTCGCTTTGTTGGATAAATTAGAAAAAAGTTTGCAACATTCTTAACCACAGCTACACCAACGGCAGTTTCATACTATAACTAATCTAATATTGTAAAATCCCATATCTTATACAAACAAAAAAGTATCAACTGATTTGGCATTATTGATAAATAAGGTTTAATCGAAGATTGTCCACGAACCACGAATATTGCACATTTAAATCATTTCTCAAATATTAAACATACAGAGATAATGAAATACTAAATTTTTGTAATTACTGTTAAAATTAGGTTTTTATTAACAAAAAGCCAATTAGTAGCATTTAGAAAAATAAAAGAAAATATATGAAAAACCATTATAAATGGACATTATCTTTTAATTTATCTTTAATATATGTTGACAGAATAATTAAAAGAGCAGTACAGTAAAAAATAACGTGTGTTCAAAAATGCATTCGATTTACTTATAGAATAAGTATAACGGGGCGCGTACCGCTAGCGCAAGTACTGCAATAATGGAATCGTTCGTGAATCAATGGATAATTAACGTGTTCAGTGAAATAATGAGAATGCTAATAATAATGGAAATGCTCAAGGTTTGTTACAAAATATGAGATAACATAATCCTTTAATATGATGATATGGAAGTAATAGTATATGAATCCTTGACAATTAGATACGCAATTACGTACAAAGTTACAATGTAAATAATATAATAAATAATAAAGTTTTACATAAAACATTAATATTATTATTTATTATATATTATTAATGTATTAATTTATTTAACCCCAATTTAAAATGACAAATATTTATAGCAGTATGTGGCATGTACTTAATCTATTGATATATCAATATAATAGGTTAAATGTAGACGATATTAGTTTCTTTGTTAGCCTGATGTTTATACTATATGTATGCATAAACAAGGGTTCCGTGCCAATGAACATAACAAACTAAATAAATTATTTTTTAATAGGAAATAGGAATACTTCACAACAGTTCTCTCTACAGTTAGATTGCTTTCTTTTATCTTAACAGCTGACTACAAGAAACGTTTAATTATTATTTTTTTAGTTTAATGCCTTTCACTTTAGTTTACAAATCCGAAAGTAAAGTTCGATTCTTTATATTAGTACCTAAAATGGAAAAACAAGATCGAAAAGGCTACGAAGGCTTAACTTATTTAATATTAATAGAATAAATTTTAATAGAATCTTTAACGTCGATTATGACTACTTGCTATTTAATCTCTTCTTTTAAGGTAAATAAAAATAATTCTAACAGTAATTCAGGCAAGTTATTGAAAACAATTAAACTCTTTACTAAGTCAAATTATAGAAATTAAAGTTAAACCTGTTTTTTGGTATTTGTTTGTATCATTCATCAGATTTTTATTACCTCTGGAAAGGAATCCTCTTCGATACCACCAAAATTGATTCAAATCAATTAATAATTTACGGCATATTCATAGAAAAAATCATGCAACAGAATTGGTAAACGTCATTTAAATATGGAATACCTAAATAAATACAACGAATATTATATAAAAAGGGAATATCAATCAAAAAGTAATAAAAAGCAAATATAAATGAATGAAGTACTATGCTTGTTTGTTTGTACAATAAAGAATATACACAGTAAAAAACAACAAATAATAATTACATGTTATTACAAGGTTAAGTAAATCATCTACGAATAATTCAAACTAAAGTAAGAATACAACTGTATTTAACAGTACTTTTGCTAATATAACATTAATTTATAGTTTACATTGAACATTACAAAATATGAAAAACCTAAATTAACTGCAACGATGCAGATACAAAATTTAATAACAAAATCTAAACAAGTTTAATAACTAAATCTTAAACTAAATCGTAATTTTAATTACTTCTTTATCTTCTGTCAAGTTTAACAATAACGGTTACGAAATAGATTAAAAAACGAAAAAATAACCGAATAGGTTATAAATAGCGGTAAGAGGTTAAAAATCTGCATAAAAACGAAATCCTATTTTATAACGCGAATAACAAACCTGTCTCCAGAATGGGTCGTGATGAGAATCGGGAGAAAACTCGCTTGTCTTGTCATTCAATCCATTTTGAACAATTTTTTTCTCACATTCCTTTTCGTGGTCCATCGTGGAAGAGCAAGGCAACACTGCACCATATGCACACCAACTTAGTACAGACACACGAACTACATATGATTCCACTATCTTATCGTAGACAAGGCATTACTCACTCTTAAGACGTCTGTCCTAACTTTGAACAAAGCTACATATCCAGATGTGTACAATTTATTGCTGCTCTATCTCGACACATGAAAAATTATTTTATGTACAATTTGCTCGTGTCACTTCTTAATAAATAGATATTATTACGTTCGACGAACATAATTAAGTCGATAATCATGATTATAGTTATATTATGATATCTAATAGTATAATTACTATAGACTAATGTCTATATTCTCTTACTAAAGGACAGTTAACTGTATTTATTACTTTTAATTTAGTTTGTTTTTTAAACCACGTTGTTAAAAAAACACTTACCTACGGCCTACCATATGGTAAGCATTAACCGTACCCTATGGACGCCTGTATGTAACACCAGAGATATCACCAGCCACCCTTTGAAAATTTATTTACTTTCATTTTCAAGAACCCCATACAATATTTTCCGAAGAAAACGTCTATTTCTTAGTAAAAGTTATTTTTTTCACAGAATCAACAATATTTTTAGATGTTTGAAAATAAAATAATAATTTATGATTAGCAGGTACGGATGGTGGCAGGATGAAACCGCAGGTAGGTAGCAATAACAACAGCAGGCTGGGGCAGCAGCAGACCTTAGATAGGCAGCGATAACAGTAGGCAGACTCCGCCTCCTTATCTGAATGCTTGTTACTTGACTTTTGTTGAAAGTTTTTGTTTGTTAGCGATCGCACTAATAAATCGCAAGCGAAACGCAACCGAACCGTTCGGCTTAACCAATCCGAACGCCACAATATCACGTCATCTGTTCGATGACGTGATTATTCTAGCTCTCGGATTGGTTGAATGGAACGATTTGGTTTCGTTTCAGCTGCGATTTGTTAGTGCGATTGCCCGCCTGGAGACCTATTTTTGAATTACGAATGCGACTTCGAAATCACCGCTGACTAAATAGTCAGTAGTGACTTTGATGTCACGGATTCCTAAACATCCAATTTTTGAAAGTCGATCGCAGAGCTGCCAACATAGATAAAGTACACACATAAATGTAAGAGTTCGATTCCACGCAGAATGTAGCCGCTGCCGGTTTTGCTGGCTTAACCATTGTGGTTATTATATATATATATATATAATAACCACATATATATAATATGTTCTCTAAACAAAACACAGATACCATTTCCACAAGTATGACTTGATTACGAGTGGGTGAGGGCACTCGTAATGAAATCACATCCGTGACTAAGGTAGTCACATAAGTGATATTCAAAAATAAGAATTATTGAAAATCGGTGATTACTAGTCACATCGGTGATTTCTAAGTCGCATTCGTAATTCAAAAATAGGTCTCCAGGTCTGCCTTTATATCAGCCACCGACAACAGAAATACGAATTCTAGACATAATACCGGTTTAATTATACATAAAATTCATAAAAATGAGTTTTGTACAAAGAGAGTTGTTCGACGACACTTTTGACTGCTGTCATGAATTGTCAAATATGATAATCTTTATCGATAACAATTATTTAATACTTCACGGGTAGACATAAATTGGTACAGATATTTAAGTTATAAGCATGCTAATTAAAACGACCATCAATCACAAAATTAGAAAAAAATTGTATGCTTATATTAAATCCTCCCTCTAGCCTAGCCGTCCCTAGCTTCCGGCCGCCGCCGGTATGTATTTTTATTTTAATTTCATGATATCTTTTGAATGGAATGTTCGATTTCAATAATTTAAAATGTAATCATCAGGTATTGAGACAGTCTTGAATATGAAATTATTTATTTGGATTAAAATTTATTAATGGTATGGATAACACGGTCTGATTTTGATCGGTATTTCTATCAATTTGTTAAATGTAAAAAAGTAATTATAGTGACGTAACTACAATATTTAGACATATGGTCTCGCAAAGGTTTTTATAGATATTGATATATTCTATAATATTGTCGAACATTTTTTGTCCTATCATTGATACTCTTCGCAGCGTATGCGATGAAAGACATTTTATGGCAAATTTTTTACACCTTCGGTAATAAGAATTTCTAAAGATTTCTTTTGTAATCTAGGTCTAAATATAGCCTATATTACTCAGTGATAATGTAGCTTTCTAATGAAAAAAAAATTAATAAAATCGGTTTAAATACAAATCTTTCCTCTTTATAATATTAGTGTAGATAAAAATGTTGAAAAAATATATATAATAGCTAAATCATAGTAGCGCCACTGGTTAACGTTTTGTTTGAACAATAATAATATTTTTTCTTGCTAGTTTTTAATAATAAGTATGCGCTCTTATGTTGGAATCACACTGCTACAATTGTTTTGTTTTTAGTTTCGTTCGTGGTTTCCAATAAGTCTGAAACTCCTGACAATATATCCTGAGCAAAACATGTTTCCATAAACTTGCGGCTATGATAATACTTCATGGAAATGCACGCTTTAAGTAGAGATATACCCAATTCGCCAAGAGACCAGAATAAATCGAATATTGCATATATCACGTAATAAAATTCAGTAATGAGTATCTATCAGAAAATTTTTAAAACTGTAGAAAACATATAAGCGTTGCCTAGTGATATGAAGCCTGTCGATACCTAAGGCTTAATGACTGCAGCAAACTATTGAGTACCTTTACATCTAGCTTGCTAGTATTTTTTCTATAATGGATTACTAGGGGTGTTATTTGAATAATTTTACTTACATTTGGAAACTAATCTACTCTCAATGTTTTCAGTTATGTTAAGATTTTCAGGTTTTAGACAACCTAGTCTCCATATAATATCCAACTTAAATGGTTCAATTTTTATGCTTTGAAAGTTTCTTCGGTAACTTACCTACCTAAAGTTACACAGTTGATAAAATTTTACTTTCAAGCAAAACATGGCTATTTATTATATAGTCTCTTGTTAAATACCAGTCTTATTCTGTTTTCATTCACTATGATCTCCTGACAAAATATCATTCAGCAAATGATGACAACCTTCCATTACTACTCCACCGCATAGTATAAATAAAACAAGTCGCTTTCTCTTTCCTATATCCCTATGATATATAACACATTAAAAGGCCGGCAACGCGCTTGTGACTCCTCTGGTGTGCGGGCGTTCATGGCGGCGGTAATTGCTTACCATCGGGTGATCCGTCTGCTCGTTTGCCCCCTATCACATAAAAAAAAAAAAAAAAAAAAAACACATAAACTGAAGGTTACCGTATTAATTTTAAACTAGTATTTCATCTATTCTTAAGATCACTGTGCAAATTTGCATCCGCCTACGATAACTGGTTTAATCGACTTCAAAATGGAGGAAAATGCATTTCGACAATTATTTTCTGTACGTTTGTTTTGAAAATTCTCCATAAATATTAATCCGATTTTATAGAAAAGACTTTAAGATGCCGTGAGTTTCAAAATGTGGAACAATCATTGTAGGATTATAACAACAATTATAATAGTAATTTTGTTTAGATTTTACATGTAGTAGTTAGCTAACAACTAATAATAAGGGTAGTACATTGACTCTTTCCCCTTTAAGATTAAATGTAACGTGCGAGATATCGTTTAAAAGTTTAAAAATTCACACTATAAAGTAGAAAATAAAAATATAAAAATGAACCGAAATTAATACAACAATAATAAGAAACAAATGTTTGGGTCAACGCTAAACGAGAACTCAAGAAACTAGCTTATTTGGACTACTAACGAAAAAGAAGACGAAGAACTACTGAGAAGAAAGTTATAATTAATTTTACTAGCTTTCTGCCCGCGGCTTCGCCCGCGTAGGATTTCGGGATTGGTTCTATAGAGGGTTAAGGGTTCATAGCTTTTGCCCACGGCTACATATCGCGGAAGTCGGTTTTTATGGCGCGAAGGTTTTATCGCGCTTCCCGTGGGACTATTCGTTTTTCCAAAATAAAAAATACGGCAAAACCTTGCTCAAGAATCACTCTATCTATTAATGAAAACCGCATGAAAATCTGTGCAGTAGTTTTTTGAGTGAAGCCTTTATTGCGCATCCCGTGGGATCTGTCGATTTTCAGGGATAAAAAGTACCTATGTTACTTGGGGATAATGTAGCTTTCCAAAGGTGAAAGATTTTTGAAATCGGTCCAGTAGTTTAAGCGTGAAGAAGTAACAAACAAACAAACAAATAAACAAACAAACAAACAAACACACTTTCGCATTTTATAATATTAGTTGGGATAATATACAAATCTACGATTGGGGAAGAGGAGACTTTGCAATAGGTCAGGTCAATGTGGCCATGTGGTTTGTTTGGCTGTTCTCCTCTGTTCACTCTAGCATGGTTGATACTGCGGAAATTATATTACGGCCATGTATCAGATTAGAAGTAAGTTTTGTCTACGTGGCAGTCTCTCTAATACCACTACCAAACACATCTTCCCACTGTTTCATTCGTGGCATAAATCCATAACTTGTTTCAAATAAAATCAAGGCGGTTAACTCTATCTTGAGTCATCTGGTCTCTCAACTCTGTACTAAGGTCATTTGGTCTTTCAACTCTATATTAAGGTCTTAACTATTTCTGTAGCAAAACAACTGTGTTCCCATTGGTATCTTTCGGTGTGAAGATGGCAGCAAATTACTAGGTACCTTTATTTACATCCAATATAGCCTCAAGTTGGTAAAAAACACAATGATTTTGTGCAGACTGCAGATTTCACTACGAATCTCACAGGAATCACATGTACTACACCCGACTGTAACCACTTGCTATCACTTGACAGGCTACTTGTTTGTTGCTTATTTAAGTATTTATTAATACAAAAATTAACTGTGTTAACATTAAGTTACAATAACGTGTATTATAGTGTACATAATGTAAAACATGAACTATATAAATATTATAAAGTCGATATTTGCTTACCTAAATAACTAGAAAAATATAATTCTAATTGCAAGGCCAATTCAATCGCAGACGGAAGACTATAGTTCAAGTTAATTTGAATTCATAAGTAGTGCGTGAGTCGAACTTCGAAAATGTTCCCACCTGGTAATGATCCAGGCGAAGGCTGTAGCTGATTACTTATGTAATCTCAGGCACGCCATGTATTACACCATTCTAGTTAATATTGACGTTGTTAACGTACCTAAATTAAGTTGGTTTCTAACAAGTTTAAACAAAAAGAGTATACTTACTTGAAAATTGTTGATAGAAATATACTGTTATGAAAAGATATATTTGCGCACTTCAATTGTTTTCATACTTGTGTAAGTGAGCCTTTTACAAAAGGTAATGTACTTTTTGTTTCTTATACCGTGATATTTGACGAACTTGCATACACTAACTTTCAACCCATATTTCATCCCCTAGCTAGTCGAAATTTCAAAAATGCTAGAACAAATGTTGAATAATTTCTTATAAAGTGCTTAAATATAAAGTTTCATGGTTTTATCTTGTAAATTAAGATATCCCATACAAACTTTCAATCTCTATTTCAACCCCTTCAACCCTTTTTTTCGAAATAATAGCAGCCTATGTTCTGTCTCAGGGTCTAAAGATTGTCTGTACCAAATTTTCATCAAATTCGGTTGCGAGGTTTAAGCGAGAAAGCGTAACAGACAGACAGACAGAGTTACTTTTGCATTAATAATATTAGTTGAGATTGTATTATAGGATCAAGCAATGAGGTATTAAATTCAATGGACATAGCTCTAATGACCTGGACCTTGCAGCCCTAATGGAAAAACCGAACCTCACACGTTTAGTGTTTCAAAAGTCACGAAATTACTATTACAAATCAAATATTTATTCTTCAAATAGGATTTTACTTTCACTTTTGAATATCAAATATGCTACGCCATTGGTTCGGTTCATAACTCCAATTTTCCATTGGTACAAACTCTTTATACAGAAACCTGATCAAAAAACCGTATTCTTGTATTGAAATTATATATAATGCCCATTTCCTATGTGAGGAACGAAGAGAAATTTTATACCATATAACATTTTATGCGCAGACATTTACGCTCCATTTACTTGATCGACCAGTGGATAGAAAACTGCTCTAGTGTTGACTGTGATTTCTCATACGCCATTAAATTGGCAAGACTTGTATTCATTTATAGATAAATTGGTAAAATAATAGTCACTTTGCATATTCGTAAGGGTTTCAAAAAGGAAATTCAATGTGCTGCACTATTATGCACTATTGGTGTAAGTGTAACAAATATTTATTTTATTATTATTATTTATTAACCAGTAAACGCAACTTCTAAAGACTTAACGACTTTTTAGTTAAAATGTTACTTTACATTATATTTCGTATCGCTTCATTTTCAACTTTAGATTTTTAGTAAGACATCGGTTACATAAATTCTCCAGTAAATTTACGTCTACCAATTGACTATCAATCAATCCCTTGACAATTTTTTATAATATTATGTCGCTTTAAAGTAATGTTATGTAAATTAATGCAGACCTATTACTGTTTAAGTATACCAGTGATTTTATTTTCAGATATTAATATCACCAGCCATGGATATTAAATTGCAAACAAACGATAGCTCAAAACCTTTTGAAGGTCGCCTTGTTTTCTATTCGTTGCTACTTGTTTTGATATCTTTACTTTATGTCTATAGAAGACAGCGTTATTCTAGAATGTACAAGTTGGGGAATAAAATTCCTGGACCGATAGCCTTGCCATTCCTCGGTAACGTTCTAAGTACTCTCGGAGTTGGAAACACAGGTAAAGATTATCAGACAGGATAACCTGTCACTGAGAAATACTCATCTGTCATTACGTCGTTATAGCTTTCTATTTGTTCAATTGGAGTAATTCTTAATCATAAGTACTATAAATATTGTCTGCCCATACAAAAAATTTCTAAAATATTTCTCTGTTTCTATTGGTTGGTGGCATTATATGCCATCCTCGATAAAATACAACATATAGCCATAATTGATAAAAGAAATAAAAAAATATATATTATTCACCAGACCTCACCTCATTTCAGATATTGTTAAAATTTGTATGTATTATTCTGACAAATATGGTACTGTGATACGTGGGTGGTTAGGGCCAAAACTGTTCATATTTCTGTCAGATGCAACAGACATAGAAGTGATTTTAAGCAGCCATATACATATAGATAAGTCTTCAGAGTACAATTTGTTTAAGCCCTGGCTTGGAAATGGCTTATTGATAAGTACAGGTAAATCAATATATAATTAATATTTTAAATGATGACTGCTTTTTAAATAACAATGCTAAATAAATACCTAAATATTAGAGAGAGACACATTGACCATTTCATGTCTCATTAACTTCGAAAAATTGTCTTGTAATTTTTCGTTGAACATGTAATTAACATTTCAAAGTTATTAAATTGTTTCATTAAAAACAGTAATTAAAAAATTCTTATTTTATATACAGGGTCTAAATGGTATGCACATCGCAAAATTATTGCTCCGACATTCCATGTCAATATCCTAAAATCCTTTGTTGACACTTTTAATGAGAATAGTAAAAACATCGTGAACAAAATGAAATCTGAAATTGGTAAAACCTTCGATGTTCATGACTACATGTGCGAGGTCACCGTCGACATTTTGCTGGGTATGTTATAATCTATTTAAAATCATAAAACATATATAATCAAATGTGAAGTGAGCCACCTTAAAAAATAATGCGTATGCGCTTCACGACACAATTTATTGCATACTAATAAGCGCTCATTACAATATTTCATCATTACAATCAGTAAGTCAAAGTATTCGTAATGGTTCCCGCGAGATTTAATTATTTTTTGATGGTTGTTTAATTACAGAGACTGCTATGGGTATTTCAAGAAAATCTCATGATGAATCTGGATTCGATTACGCTTTGGCAGTAATGAAGTAAAATACTTTTTTATTTTTATTTGCCTTTCTTTATGTATTAATGCACATACATAAGACGTAAGAGTATTTAAGTGTTATATTACAGTTGTTAAAGATTTATTTTCATTTTCTTAAAACTAAGTTTTATTTTTCAGGATGTGCGATATTTTACATCAAAGACATTATAAATTTTGGTTAAGACCTGATTTTATGTTTAATTTTACTTCTTTATCTAAAGTGCAAACCAAACTATTAAATATCATTCATGGACTAACTTCTAAGGTAACTAATAGAAAATATAAATGTTCGTTATTATGAGCTTAAAAGCAATGGTTTTAAAGTTAATAAACCACATAAATATAAAATATTTACAGGTTATAAAAAATAAAAAAGATATATACTCTTCAAACAAGTCTAAAGGTATAATTCCTGAAAGCTTAGAATTAATTAAAAGTTCTGATGACGGCAACAGTGAATCAGATAAAACAATATTTACTGACAATATATTTAAAGGGTATCGAGATGATTTAGATTTTATTGACGAGAATGATGTCGGTAAGTAAATGAGTTTACTAGCTGTGAATGACAATATACGTATTGATGAGCGGCATAATAGTTATATGTATGTTTATTTGTCTTACAGGAGAGAAGAAGCGACTTGCCTTCTTAGATTTATTAATTGAATCTGCACAGAACGGTACAAGTTCATTAACAGACAACGAAATTAAAGAGCAGGTCGACACAATCATGTTTGAGGCAAGTCTCAATTTGACATTAACTGTTTTTTTTTTTATAATTCAACGTCAATAGATTACATTACATATTTTTTCTGCTTAGGGTCATGATACTACCGCTGCTGGATCAAGCTTTGTTTTATGCGTCTTAGGCGTTCATCAGCATATCCAAACAAAAGTGTATGATGAGCTCTACAACATATTTGGTGACACCAACAGACCCGCAACGTTTGAAGATACTCTTCGTATGAAATATTTGGAAAGAGTAATCCTTGAAACACTTCGACTATTTCCACCTGTTCCTGCAATAGCTAGGGAATTAAAACATGACGTACAAATATGTAAGCTTTTTTCTAAACATACTATGAAAGTATAATTGTTTACTATAATTAATAATATATAAAAGATGACCTATACATTATATTACATTAAATTCTAGTGCGCCTGTTTGTTTTGATTAAAGAAATCCATCATCCATCAATTCATTCATTTGTTTCTCTTTCTACAGCGACAAATAATTATGTATTGCCAGCTGGAGCTACAGTAGTAATTGGAATGTATAAGCTTCATCGGAATCCAAAGTACTATAAAAATCCAGACATATTCGATCCGGATAATTTCTTACCAGAGAACATGCAGAGTCGTCACTATTACAGCTATTTACCATTCAGTGCTGGACCTAGAAGCTGCGTCGGTAAGTTATCTAATGCTGCTATTCGCAATATTATTTCATTAGATTTTTTTGGAGAGTGAACTTCACGAATTTAATCGAAACCTTACCTTACCTTCTTACTTAGATATAGACTATCTAATCTGATAAGAAATAATGAATCCGTATAAAATTATTATTCAGACAAAGATAGTAAAAAGTTTTGTTTTTGCAGGACGAAAATACGCAATGCTGAAATTAAAAGTACTCTTATCTACAATTTTACGAAACTTCAGAACAATTTCAGATATATCTGAAGACAAATTTCCATTGCAGGCTGATATTATATTGAAGAGAAGCGATGGTTTTAGGCTTAAATTGGAACCGAGAAATGGTGCTAGATCCACTCTATAAATTCTATAAAACTTGTATATAAATAATTGTCTTATTTTTATATTAAGCTTGAATAGCACTAGACACAGAGAGAGAAATAATGTTACATACTGAATTGAATAAGATAATTTTTTATGTAAATTTATAGTCTAGTTCAAATATACGCGAAATACAAACTAGAATGTTAGTATTATTTAAATGTCATTCTTTAATTTCAACCGAGTATTTGGATAATGTTATAACCTTGAACTGAACCTTGAACCATGATTCTAAACTCCTAGAAAACAGTCGTCTTAAAACTAAATTCAATAAATTTTAATAAACTTGCCAGTACAATGGGTCAACACATAGATCTAGTCCTACCTTAGTTGAAAATTCGTTGGCAATATTTCATATTTATTTAGCATTTTTGAATACAATATAAACTTACAAGCATAAAAAAGATAAAAATCTGGTATATACTCTGGTTATGGACTTCTTAATGTTCTATCGCTCACTACGTAGTGATAAGAAGCCTTTAGAGGCGCCTTCATCTTTCGTAGCATGAACACCAAAACATGATAATATTTGTCTTTATATTGCGCTGAGCTGTTAAAATGCAAAAAATATTTATAGTATTGATTATACTATATGAAACCGTAATATAAATATATATATATATGTGTGTGTGTGTGTGTATATGCATGTATACATGTGTATATATATACCTAGCTTCCGGACCGCGGCTTCGTTCGTGTTGTATCGGATTTTCACTATTATAAAAATCAATTCAGTAATTATTGAGGCTATTCAACCAAAAACATTCATCCCCTATTATTACTACTTTCAGGATAACATTAGGATAACATAAAACTTTGAATGTCGTATGACATATAAATAATATATATCATATTTATCCAATCAAAACACTAAAACAATAAATTTAAAAAAAGACGGAATTTCTATATAATCTTTTATACCCTATTATAACCACTTACAGCCCTTGTTTCACATAAAAAATAAGAGTTTCAAAAGGATTGTAAAAAATAGCCTATCCCCTTTCTAAAATTTCATTTAAATCGGTTCAGTAGTTTTGGCGTAAAAGCGCGACAGACATTTCTCTCGCATGTATAATACTCGTAAGAGTCGCATGTATAAAATTATAATTTTTCAAGAGTGTATTGCCTTTCATGCCGTTAAAATTAACCTAAATAATTAAAAGTAAAATAAACGTAAACATACATTGTACACACGGGCACACCCTTAAACATATTGTTTCAGAATCAGCGGTTTATAAAAATATGTATTTGTACTTAATTTTATCTAACATTAAGATACCTAAGTAACACATGTAAAAAGTGCAGACAATGCAACCTGCTTTGTCTAAATATTACGCTATTTTTTAATGTCTGACAGAAACCTATTTTATGTAATAGTCAAGTCTTACTCTCCCTCATTACTAGCACAGAGTTATAATACATTTATTGCAAAATGAATAAGCCATTGGATGTTAGATGAAAACCAAATCAAATATGTACCTTGGCATAAATATATCCTTACGCTATTGCTTTAAATGCCCATATACAATTAAAAATAAATACTAATAAGTTTTAAATATTTTATTACGTATCCCAACAAGTTTTAGACTTCAAAGAAATGTGATATATCGTATAAAATAATATTAATACAATGAACAATCAATTGACATTGTGTCGCAGGTCATCGTAATAAAACAGACAAATATGCAAAGCACCCGTCATATCCAAGTTTATTCAGAAGTTGTGTGTTACAACACTTTTCTGCACGTAAGTGACAAAACCTTTTCCTTGGTTTAGTGATAAGCAAATAACCGAAAATGAAATAGTACATAAAACACTTTATTAGTCATAAAAAATACCTAATTGGCACAAAATTCATATAGCCGATTTGCTGTTTGAGTAAGCATTTAGAGAAATGCAATATCTTACATATCACTTCGGGTCAGTAGGTACTTACCTGTATTATTTATTCAAATGTGTATAGTTCAATAACTTTTTCACCCTTGAGAATTTGTCATATGAGTAAATTATTTCATGAGATTAAGTACACTTCAATCTTTAAAATGAAAACGTCATATCTTCTTTTTTCAATATATAAACAAAATTAAAAAAACTGTAAATTGATCTACGTTTTCACGGCGGAAAACGTACTTTAACGTTTTGCTACTTGCACTATCTAAAAAACTTACTTAATTTTGTTCTTATACTTATATTCCTTTCGACACTATATCTCATCTTAATAAGAGGACCAAAAGAAACTCCCAATACATCTACAGAAGTCCCAACAGTCTAAGTGATGACTATGATATCACGAAACTTAAGAAATTGATTAAATCAGAATAAATATCTTTGATACCAACCACTTTGGTTCAATAGTTGAGGTCGATCTGAATTCAATTCACCATGGAACAGATATTCTGTTGTTTGACTGTTGGTACAGCTTCTGAGGCCCACTAGAAACACCAGAAGCTCACTAGATCCACTTAAATACTAAAATATTTTTGCTACTATAAGAATACAAGAAACTAAGTTCACATATAATAGATGTAGAAAGGGTTTAGAAACGTTTTACAATATAATCCTTGTCAATGTGCTTGTTAAGAACTACGCGGTCAAGCCGATAGACAATATGCCGAAACGAATTTGTCACTGATTTTTAAAATTGACTGTTCTGACTTTTTTTTGTTTGTTGGGTTGGTTTTCCAATAATGTAAAATAAAAACAACATAATTATCAAGCTCGAATATTTTATTACTAAAGTCTAAGCATATTCATCCCCATACTTCTTGACTCATTCATTACAGTGCTAATAATTCGACTTTTATTTTAATTACTTTTTCTTTTGTTGTTTTCTTTTACTGAGATGTACCGCATTCTACTCCCTATATCACTGTACTATTGAAATACCCACAAAACAGGCATTGCTTGGGATACACAACTTAGGTCCCTGTCTGTTTTTAATATTAAAATTCATATGCACGAAGACAAACAGAAGCAATAACTTTAACTTCCACTAGTTTACAAATTCATGGAACCAAGATGAGGATCTTCCCAGCAGTGGGCGCTTTGGCTGAGGTGATGATGTCATTGTTTCTTTTACAGAATGTCGTTAGTTTTAGAGACAGTAGAAGGATACCATTTTAATTTTACTCGAGTCATATTTTACGCCTTGCTATTAGTGGCGACAGCACTATGGATCTTGCATCGCTGGCAGCAGCAGACGAGGCTATTCAAAATGGGGAACATGCTGCCAGGCCCTCCCACTTTGCCTTTTATAGGAAACGCACACCTAGCTCTCGGAAAGCGGCCTGACGGTACGTTAAAAACGTTGAAATGAAAGAATATTCTTTGTGTATAGAAGGAATCATTTGTCTAGTGCACAAGAGTGTTCTTATTTTTTATCCTGTATTTGTGCTGAACGTACGAATCATCTGATATTAAACGGTTACCACGGCCATAGAATATTTCAGTTAGATTTTATTCTTTACTAAAGTATCTATGCCAAGGCCTAAGTAGTTGCATCGAAAGAACGCTACCACACCTATCTTAGATAATAATAATAGGTTTTTACCCACTGATGTTTGACTGGAGATAATGCATGTCCATACTGTGAGATGTTTAACTGACCCGCATTGTATGTACATACTTATTTTTAAATGTGTCACGAGATTGTAATAACATATAAAAATAAGTATGTTATCTATGTATAAATATTATAATATACACCTAATTATTTGGTTTTGTTTTTGTTTTGATGTATGTTTTAGTATTTTTGTTGTGCAATTAATATTTTTGTAGGTTAGTATGGTTTTCAGTTAAATAATACCTATTTTAAATTAGATACTCTTGAAACAATTTCATAGTCATTGTTACGCAGTCGCATTTTTTCCCTAATATGGCGGCTAATAATCGTTATATTGTGAATATTTACTAACACCATGTCAAGTGATTTAGATTTTAGATTAAGATGAACGCAAGAACAAGCCAGCCAATCTGCAACGTCAGATATATTTTTTTTATTATTGAATCTAGTTTGAAAAAAATTACAGTGCTCTTTGTATTGTCAACTTTTTGATTTATGATATTCCACATAACTTTTCCTTTATTTTGATACAATTAAATTGTTGGATATATAGTGATGTTGTAGATATGCATAGTTTCTTATATGTCTTTAAATAGTAGATATCTAACTGCTTTAAATGCGTATACTTCATATAGTCTTCTATGACTTTTATATATGCCTGGGGCAGCCCAATCACACAGTCTTTTTCCTATTTTGATCTACAATTTTTTTTTGCTTAATTACATTATTACATTTATTACCACAAATTATTATAACAATTATTAGCATTTGCTTCCATATTGACAAAACCGCGTAATGACTGTCCTGTTAAATGTATCTATGCTACCGATATACCTTACTACCTAGCAGCAATTATGTTTTATACAAACAAGAAAATATCACACCAGAGCATTGAACCTGGGGTGTTTAAATTTGAGCAAATGCTGTAATTTCATTTAGTCACATAGCATTAGGGGACTAAATGAATCGTTTCTCGCTACAACGCCATCTCTAGCTGAATTAGCACTGTGACTTACCATCTCGTACTTCCTGTATGATATGTTTCATTAACAATTAATTTAGTGAAACTTTAAAAGATCAATATATGATGAGATACGTCATCTATAGTAAAACCTTATAGCTAGTAGCGTATGTAAACAAATAAAATGCAATTACATTAGTTTCATTAGTTAATACCTAAATTTTGAACCTAATAATAATGGTTTTTCTATTACCTATAAATAACATCATTACTTGTAATCTTCATTACTATATTTTAAATATTCTGTAATAATTATTTCAGAAATATTGAAAATTGCTTTAAAGTACGCCACTAAATATCCGAGTTTGGGACGCTTATGGATGGGCTCTAGGCTAATCGTGTTTATAACTGATCCTCATGATGTAGAAGTGATCCTCAACAGCCAAGTGCATATTGACAAAGCAAACGAATATTCATTTTTTAAACCATGGCTTGGAGATGGATTGCTTATAAGTTCAGGTATGAATTAATTTGATAAGATTTATATATAATTCTTTCACAGCAGGGTGGTACTCTTTAATTTAATATTATAGTTTGCCATACATCAATCTATATTTATTTTGCGGTATAATTCTCTCAATTACTAACATGAATATCATTTCTGCTATTTAATAATAGCCGAAACGAAAATAATGAGCTGAGCCAATGTAACAGGTGATTTTTATTTATGTAAAGAGACAATCACAATGGAATCGATTTGTAAATTCTGTTTGCACATAATCAATTTTTCTAAATACTGCTACTAGCTTAATTTTAAGTAATCTTCCAAGGGATATTTTTTTTTGTTTAACCGGCCGATAGTTACATCCACCGATCATAATTCACCTTTACTGGTTCAAGTCAAGCCTATTTCAATAAATTCGATTACGATTGTTGATTAATCGCCGCATTACAAAATCACCAACCAGATCGCCACATTGTCATATCGATCATGTAACCGTTTTTTTTTTTTTCCCTCAGGAGAGGAGGCTGAGAATCCATCATGGATACCAACGCAACAGGAAGCAGGGATGCGTTGATTATGTTGGACTCCTGGTACTGTCGAGACGGCTCGACTACACAGACCTACCGACTAAACTCAGCCTAGCCTTTGGTCCTATTGACCCTACTGGCTTTATTGACGAGAACATGTAACCGTTCTGATCCGACTATATTTATTTGCAGAATTGGCACCATAAATTTGCATTCGTTTGCAGTGGATAGAACTTCTTTAAGCACATTTACTTTTAAACATTTAAACAGTGTTTGAAAACCATTTCATTAATCATTTTAATTTTTGTAATAGGGGAAAAATGGAGGTCACATCGAAAAATGATTGCGCCTACATTTCATATAAACATATTAAAGTCGTTTATGGGAGTCTTCAATCAAAACAGCAAAAATGTTGTAGAGAAAATGAAATCTGAAATCGGAAAAGTGTTTGATGTTCACGACTACATGAGTGGAGTCACTGTAGACATTTTACTCGGTAAGACAACATTAATCCTAGGTATTTTGGCCCAGTCTTACCTACTAGGAAACTTAAAAAAGTATATTTATAATGTATTGTTAGAGAATTTTCCATTGCCCGGCCCCTCTACTCAGTGACGTCACAACCGGTGGCGCAATCGCAAGCCCCGCCAGACAACAGCTCGCCTCGATCGCCACTCTTTGCTACGGGTTCGTGCGCAACGGACGTGCGATTGGTGTCCTATAGATAATTAACCATTCCGTGTTCTAATTGATTTCAGTTCGGTAAATCGTATATAGGTTGTTTCGGTTGTTATTTTTTTAAAAATTACCCTTACTTTTAAATTGTTAAGAGTATGTAAATATATGTAACTGTATGTACAAATTTTTCTTTATATAAATTAGATAAAAAATATATACTGATTCCTTGTGAAACTAATTCAAATTGAACACAAATTTTGGCCAACTCATCTATAAAATCCAGGAAAAACATACATCACACATAATACAGCAACGCTAATATTCAGTTTGTTTCTTTTATATATTTGTAGTTGGCTAGAAAAGATCTCTATCAAACATAGATCTAGGTTTGTATTACTCTTTCTGATTTGTATTGTTAATGTTTGATTTAGAAATAGAGTAAAATTTTTGTATGATTTACTACATTAACGCATGATTAATCTTCACAATTATTATGTTTTACATAGTTATTACAAAGTGCAATAGATTTTATCTTTAATTAAACTTACTTTAGAAACTGCTATGGGCATTAATAGAAAAACACAAGACGAGTCCGGGTTCGACTATGCAATGGCGGTTATGAAGTAAGAATCTTAAAATGTTTGATTCGTATAGCTATAAATGTTTTTAGAATTGATACTAAATAATTTATCTTTTCCAGGATGTGTGACATAATTCATAAAAGACACTATACATTCTGGTTACATAATGAATTCATTTTTAAAATTACTGAGTTTTTCAAACAGCAAGTCAAACTATTAAATATCATCCATGGGCTGACAAATAAAGTATGCAAATCTTTTATATTTTTATAAATTAATATAATGGCAAAGAAAAATGCTCTATTTATTTTACCTGGCTTTTACAGAAATAATAAAAAAAATAATACAAGCATAAATTTTGATTATTAGAGCTGTCTAATTCACCGAACTTTCAGCTTTTAAGGTCGATTAGCGAAATTATTCAATTTATTTTTGCAGGTCATCAGGGAAAAAAAGAAAACCTACATCGAAAACAAAACAAAAGGTATAATTCCGCCAACGATTGAAGAATTAACCCGTGACAACTGTGGGGATATAGATGACATCAATATTTTATCTGACAACATTTTTAAAGGCCTAAAAGATGACTTAGACGCAAATGATGAAAATGACATTGGTAAGACTATTTCAAGTTTTAGCAGTTCGTTAATAGTTCAAAGAATTGTTGTTCTTTATATGCACACTTTTTATTTTCGAGAAACCAAAGAATTAAAATAATTCTGAATTAGAGACAATTGTGAAGAGTGTGTTTGATTGGGATAAAGATTTAAAAACAACCGTAGTAAAATTTTGAGAGCACAATCAAACGTTAAATAAAAAGACCTAAAACTAAATTAATAATTAAACAGAAACAAATCGACAGTCGAATTTAGAAGTAGTAATTAGTAGAATTTAAGAGTAGTAAGTGCAAAAGGCGGGTACCAGTAAGGCAGAGGTTAACTGACAAGCAGTAAGTAGGTAGCGCAGCAGCAGCCTGACAGATATGTAGTAGAAGCAGAAAGCAAGCAGGCAAGCGTAAACTCATAAACTTAGCAGCGTCTAGCAGCAGTAGCAGTAGAAAACTGTAATGGCAGCCGTAACCTTAATAGTAATAGTAGCAGCAGAAACAGGCATACAGTGAGAACTTTCAGAGCTGAAGATAGAATGTGTTGCAAGTATCCATAGGCTACGGTAACCGTTTCCGATCAAGCGGGCCGTAGGCCTGTTTGCCACCATCGTGGTATAAAAAAATACCTTTTTGTACTAGACACAGATATCACTCCAGACTTAATAAAAATATGTCAAAATTCATAAAAAACAGTTTAAATTGACGTAAAAAAGACTGTTTTATTTAATTTGTCACAATAAAAACAAATGTACAATCCAATGAAAATGAAAGACCTATGCAATGAAAATAGTGTAACTTTGTGTTACAACAAGGTTACGAAGTTTTTATGACTTGTAAATACATTCGATAAATATTTCAAGATTTAAATAAAAAAAACTTTTTTAAAAAACACGCTTTTATTAAAAAGACTAAAAACCGATCTAAAAACTTGAAAATAAAAATAAAGTCACGCTTTTAGAAAATTTGGGTACATTCAAAATTAAACATTACTCATTTAATGGTCTTAACATTTACACCCCACGCTTTTATAGTCATTGAGTTCTTGGACTAATTTGCTAAATTTTATAGACAAATTTTTGAGTTACATTTCTTTTTGTCATCAGAAATTTTTCTTGATATGTACCCAAATTTTCTAAAAGCGTGACTTTATTTTTATTTTCAAGTTTTTAGATCGGTTTTTAGTCTTTTTAATAAAAGCGTGTTTTTTTAAAAAGTTTTTTTTAATTTTTTTTTATTTACTACTTTTTAGATCAAATGTTTTTTAGTCTTTATAACAAACAAAAGTTTTTTCAAACGTTTTTTAGTCTTTGCGTAAAAAGCGTGTTTTTTAAAAAGTTTTTTTAAATTTTTATTTTATTTACTACTTTTTAGTCTCGTGATTTATTATGTATTTATGTATGTATTTTTATGATTCGAAAATGATTGAATATTGTATTGTCATCTAGAATACACATGTAAAAAAAATTTGAGCTCGATTGGAGCAGTAGAAGTGGTCGAAAAATCGATTACAAGATTTGATCATGACAAACAAACAAACAAACAAACGGACAGAGTAAGTCAATAAAAAGCGTGTAAAAAGTAGGTAGTACAGATACAATTAATCAATAAGAAATTCGAAAAGTTATATAAATCTGCCCATCTAATAGTTTTCCGGCAAATCAGGATATATAACATATAGCAAGTGCAAATATAAGCAAGCATTATAGTACTCCTACAGTACAAAGTTGAGTCTAACGAACACTTTCATAGGGCAATCCATGGCAACTATCTAGAGGTGGTCAATATTGTCATACTTGAACTCTAAACATGCATAACATTGATTTATTTTAAGAATGCAGAAACATTGACATTTAGCTATATAAGCGTTTTATGCTACACTTATGTAGCTAACCTAATTCAAGGATGACCAAATTTCTTTTTAAAAGAGTCGGAATTAGTTGCAAGACCTAAAAACATTCAAGAACGACGAGGAGAAGTTACACGTGTCCTAGTTTTGACCGTAACATCTGAGGAACAAAACATTTGTAAATCTAATGAAATTTACTTTCATAGGTGCAAAGAGAAGGCTCGCTTTCTTAGATTTAATGATGGAGTCAGCTCAGTGTGGGATTAACGAAATCACTGATCATGAGATAAAAGAAGAAGTTGACACGATAATGTTCGAGGTAAAGTATTTAGCTATTTAAGTAAATCGTCACCGATGTTAAATCTAAATTAAATAGTCAGAACTCTATTATCAAAATGTGTATATCTAGTGACAGGCACATATCGGACGCCGCGGCGTTGATAGGCCTTCCACAAGGCAGGCAGACAATTTGTTGAAGATTGTAGGAAGGCACTGCGACGCTAGCAGCGTCAAAACCTGTGTAGAGAACTTTGGAGGAGGCCTATGTATGATAATAGATATCTATTGACTGATATGATAATAACATTTTTGATAATTGTCTAGGGTCACGACACCACTGCAGCCGGGTCCAGCTTTGTTCTTTGCTTACTCGGTGTCCACCAAGATATACAAGCAAAAGTTTACGAAGAATTGCACGAAATATTCGGAGATTCCGACAGACCCGTCACCTTTGCAGACACTCTTCGCATGAAATACTTGGAGAGGGTTATTTTAGAATCTTTAAGGATGTACCCGCCCGTACCAGTCATTGGGCGAAAACTTAATTGTGATGTGAAAATTGGTGAGTCAATGATTCAATGATTTGGTAATCCAACTACCATATTAGAAACTAAAGATTTTAATCATAAAATGAAATTACGAACTAAGTATTTGCTGCGCTACCCTCCTGTTTTATTATTCTAAAATCGTCATAATGAATATATTTAAGATAAATAACAATAAAGCGACGTTATAAAGAGTTAGTATAAATAAAATTTTATAATCCTTTTAACATTTATAATATACAAACAAACAAAGCAGAAAAATATTTTAGTTGGAACAAATTTTTGTATACACTTATTAACAACAAGTATACACTTATAAACAAATTTTAAAATAACTTTGTTATTTGTTCGTTTATAGGTATACTTCCTAAAAAAAAAATGTTACATTTAATGTGAGAATTTTAGAAATGTGTTCGTTTCATTAGAATTACGTAAATAATAATTGCTCATTTTTTAGAAATCTAAAAACAATATAATTTAATAATTAAACTGAAATTTATATATTGACATACTTTCATGAGATATAAATTGCTCAAATCAGATAATTATAGTATAAACACGGCCATAATCAGTTGTAGTCGTCTACCCTATTAATCTAATGGAATATAATATCGAAAATCGTGTAATTATGATTGAAAATCACATAAGGTAACTTTTTTATAATATTTTACTAAAATTAAAGATTTATCTAATTTTATGTTCAGCTACCAACAACTACGTGATTCCAGCCGGCGCCACTGTCGCTATAGGAACCTTCATGATACATCGCAATCCCAAGTACTTCAAAAATCCAACGGTCTTCGACCCCGACCACTTCTTACCCGAATACACACAGAACCGTCACTATTACAGCTTCATACCATTCAGCGCTGGACCCAGGAGTTGCGTGGGTATGTATGTAGGAAATAAAAAATTTGATAAACAAAAAGCTCTCTACGAGGGTGGTCTACATGGATATATCTAATTTGTCTGCAAAACAGCAGTGCTTATACAGCCTTTAAGTAAAATATTAAAATAAAATGTGTGAGTATGTATTTTGTGCCGCTAAATGGCTAGTTCAAGTATTGTTCCTATAGACCAAACATGAATTCATGTTTGTTCAAATTCATGCGATATGTCTGTCACTTTCTACTTCAATTAATTAATTGAAGTAAAAAGTGACAGATATATCTCATTACTTTCAAATGAAAGAGGGAGAAGAAAAATATCTTAGATTTTTTTGTTATATACAAGAACTAAACTTTTTTTATGTAAGTATGAGAATAGATCGTGATGTATATATACTTCTAGGTCTATAGACATTTTTAAAATTTTAATCGGTTATAAAATTAAAAAAAAAAAAAACAATTATATTGCGTGGTATAATGTAATGTACTGTAGTTATGCTTGTAAGCCGTTATCGCAGCTTATTACAATCAACTTATTACCATTCTTCATCAACAGTATTTTTCCAAAACTACATATGATAATTAATATTTTTTTTAATAATTAATAATTCTTTATTTAATTACACATTCGGTATTTATAATTACAACGAGGCACTCCTTTTAAGTATTACACTTGTCTTAGGAGTGTCTCGCTCTTTCGACAATATATTTTCTTACGTGCAATTTATTAACAAAAGGATTAACCAATCAATAAACAAAAGGTACAATGGTAATCAGTTAAACAGTTATTATGCCTATTAAGAAGATGGACAAACATATACTTACCTACTCTTATACCTTAACAACGAACGACTGAACCAAATTATATTAATGCATTTTGTTGTCTTCGTCTCTATCGAGAATAGCAGAATAACTGGACAAATATTATAAAAAACAGGGAAAAGAACTATAGAGAATTATTTATTTATTATAATTGAAGAATTCCACCAGCTTATTAGTTGACATCACTCATCGAGCCTAACGGCGACGCAGGGCGGTTTCGGAGGCAATAATGCGCGTTGCATTGCAGTGATCATCTAATACTGAGTTCTTCTACAGATAGTGAATCTTGAGGGAAACTCCCAGTGATTTCCCCGACTCTCCTTTAGCCACCAGGAACCTCGCAACTGAGTACCGGTCTGTAGGCTGATTACGTAACTTGTTGCTATTACATTTTCATTAAAGCTGACAGATATTGCATTCAAAAACAACAAAATTTTAAAATCAGGGAACTGATTTCCTAGTTATATAATTGATATTATGACTTCACAAACGAGCAGATCATATTAACTTCTTGTAGAAATAAGACAGCGCACCGTCCGTAAACACTGATGATATATGCGAGTACATTCAGAATGCAAAGGACCACCGAAGGAATCGCTGACGCTATTGCGATGCCGACCGGTGGAACTAATATGAGCGGGCGAAAGTGTCCCCTTGCCCCCGTCGTAGCCCAAGGCTATCTACTGTTAGACTAAAGCTACTTATTATACAATAGTTTCGCATTCACGACATCCCTTTGTGTTATACATATTCAATGAATGACGTTACATCGGAGCCACATGGTGTGGGTGCGGCGCGGTGACACATTTAAAATCAAATAAAACTTATATCAAACTCACATTCAAATCGCTGCTCGAGTGTACTCAAAGGGAAGGGAAGGGTTAGAAAGGGATGGTAATATTGCGCCCACATAATCATCCCGTCTCGTTCTGTAATACGGGCTCATTATATGAAATGTAAATTAATTTACTCTTTTAGGTCGCAAATATGCTATACTGAAGCTGAAAGTACTTCTGGCAACGATTCTACGGAACTACAAAACAGTATCAGCAGTTCCAGAGGAAGAATTCATATTACAAGCCGACATTATTTTGAAGAGAAGCGACGGGTTCAGAATTAAAATTGAGCCTAGAAAGAAATAGATATAGTGATATAGAATGGAAGTAATGTGGCTAGGGTTATATGTAAAAGTCTAAACTAAATGAATTGTGACTAAAAATATTACTCGTAGGTTCATCGTCGGGTTACATAATCCTTGTATTGTTGTATATTTTTACGTAAAATTACTAAAAAAGCCGATATAGTTTAATGGATTTGGTTTGTGTACTAACATTTTAGTTATGCAATTATTAATTTAGAATGTAACAGTTATATTTATTTTAATTACAATAAAGACAGAATTTTCGAGTCCCGCCAGAGTCGAGGAATAAAATATAGCTTATAAATATAAAAGCTTATCAGCAGTTATATTAATTAATAAATGAATAAATTATTAATAAATAAAATACAACTTAACAGTTTTGACACAAAAGCTATAGGATAAGAGATAATTGACAATCGAAATATTCGTCTTAAAATGAAAAAAGGTATATTTTGTTATTAGTAATACTAGTAATTTACTAGTTTATGACAATATTAAAACTTCTTTAAAATGTTTATTTTGTATATTTGTCTTTATACATGGATTTGCTACATACATATGTCCATTATATTAAAACAATATTTTCTTGCGTTTATCGTTTAAATTATTCAACAAAATAATTTTATGAAAGAAGTAATAGTGTTTTATGAATCCCAACAGAAAATAATACAATAACATAACAAAATGCTATAAAGATACTTACAAATACAGAAATAATACAGCAAATAAAAATATTTCCAATTAATTGTAATATATTATGGCTTTGGTGTTCATATATTGAACTAATACAAAAAATATGTTCGTTGGCACATTAAAGTAATACGAAAAATAATTTAACATTATTTTATTTTCACATTATTTTTATAAATTCACACTTTGTTTTTCATATTTTTGTAGAGAGTACATAATATTAATACTGCAAAATATTTTTGTGTCAATAGATATCGATACTGTGGGTAATAAACGGAAACCAGTAGATACTGGTTTTCCATTATTTCCCATTAACCACAGCATGTATATACATTTGGACACATAGTCAAATAATGCACATACTTTCTTAAAGTCATTAACGTAGCAAGTTTAAAGTTACAAATCTCGTAAACTTAACAGTCTAACATTTGAGTATTGACCTTACTAAGTCTCATCCAATTTGGATATAATAAGTATAAAATTAGTTATCTACTTAGATCTAAGGGCTCAATTACTTCGCACCCTGTCTTTTTTATAAACTACGAATTCTATAGTCCACAGCACAACACATATCAAACAGCAGAAACTCATAGCGAGGAAGCAGAAGATATAGCTGCCTGTAGTCTCGTACAACACTCCTGAAAAAGATACATAAATCAAACAAATTTTAACTGTAACAAAGAACAAAAGATTATCATAATCATCTCGGCCAAGAGACGACTATCGCTAGACATAGTTCTATCTCCACGAGAAGGAGGAGGTCACCTACCGATTGACTCAAACACTCACCGGGCACGGCTGTTTCAGTGAGTATCTGTGTCGAATAGGACGGGAGGGATCGACACATTGCCACCACTGCGCATCCGATCTCGGCTCGGCCCAGCACACGCTGGCGGAGTGCCCCGCGTGGGCCTCCGAGCGCCGAGTCTTGGTCGCAGAGATCGGGCGAAATCTGTCTCCGCCGGCATTGATTGCGGCAATGCTGGCGGACGAGGGAGGTTGGAGGGCTGTAGCCTCCTTCTGTGAAGCAGTGATGCTCCAGAAGGAGGCGGCGCCGGGCTCGGTAGCACAGCTGCGGCGCCGCCGCGGGTCGCCGGCGGGCGCGAGGAAATCGCGCCCGCGGATACGGCGACCCGGGAGGGACCACGCCCCTTCCGTGGCCGGGGGGCGTCGTCGGTGGTGGAGATCGAAGGAGATACTGTAGCCTCCCCCAGGGAGGGCTCCCCTGTATCGGCGGGGGAGCGGAGACTGGGGGTTCCCGGAAGTAGCTTAGTGTTCCCGGGGGCCACCTACATGCCTGAGGAAGGCCATCCCTGACGTTTTTAGTGAGTAGGTCTCCCCCTTCTGGGGAGGAGAGCTCCACATAACCGCCGGCTCGCCACAGCCGGGGTATGCAACTTAATGCATTTTCCTCAGGGGAACAAAAAAAAAAGACAGTTTTATCTACAAAACTAGCGTTTGTTATTCAGATTTTCAAAAGTTTTTCATTTTTTGAAAATTTGAAATTTATTCGTAATTTAAGAAGTAATTAGCAAAGAATGTAACTAATAACATAGTTTTGAAGGCAAATATAACAGTATAGCACAAAATTCTGTCGAGAAATATAGGAGCTATTTTCGAGAGTATTTTTTATATCTACAAAACTAGCGTTTGTTATTCAGATTTTCAATAGTTTTGCATTTTTTGAAAATTTGAAATTTAAGAAGTAATTAGCAAAGAATGTAACTAATAACATAGTTTTGAAGGCAAATATAACAGTATAGCACAAAATTCTGTCGAGAAATATAGGAGCTATTTTCGAGAGTATTTTTTATTTATGAATTTAAACAAAAAGTATTGTAAGATTCAAGAATAATAATAAATTACAGTGTAAAGGATAACATATAATACAAAAGTAGTTCTTATTAATGATGGAAAAAACGTATCTTTGTTGAGATTGAATCATTTGTATCCGGATCAGTACAAAGATTTGAATCAGTAAAGTGAAGCACTTTACTGATTCGAATCTTTGTATTTGTCTTAACTAATCTCTAATCTTTGTACTTAATATTTGTATCAGTGATTCTAAACCGATTAAATCGGTTCAGAGTCACTGATACAAATATTCTAATATCTGATATATGATACAAATACACTGATATAAATATTGATATTGATTCATTTGTATCAGTGACTCTGAGTCAATCGTGTAAGCGTCGCGTAACGAATGAAACCGAGATGCAATTGAGCGACGTGATCCGAAGCGCTCCGACTCTGGAGACGAATTTTTGAAATAATAGAAAATCAATTCGCATTCGAAATCATGTGATTCGTAAACGAATTACCGAATTCACTATTTCTGAATTTTCATTTCGTGCGTTGTGCAACGAGTGGTTCAACCCACTCGTTTTTTTATTTCCAACTTCTTTTATATTTTTATATCCAACGCTGACGTGACCTTGACAGTGATCCGTTTCACGTGTGAGACATCGCCAGAGTTTTGTTTTTGTTGTTGTGGTTTTGAATTTTTCTGCGCGAAACGGAATTTAATTAAGAATTGGTTCTTAATGACAACACTTAATTCGAGTGATTAAAAATCTATAAAATTGTAAGCAGTAGAAAATAATTTCACGCACGATTTGCATTCGTATTCGAATTCCAAATTCACGTCTAATAATTCAAAAATACGTCTCCTGAACTATTTACTTAACTCAATCGTGCGAGCGCCGCGTGCCAATTGAAACCGAGATGCAATTGAGCGAATGATTCATTTGAAGCGCTGTTAGAGATTTGAATCAGTGAATCACTTGGAAAATACGACTTACTGAGTCGTTTCTGTAAAGATTGACACATCTCTAGTTCCTGTAAGTTTTCATACATTTACATACACACTCCTCTTTCCCATGAGGATTGTCAGAGGTTACATCTTTCACTTTCTACGATCCAAACATATTTCCCTAGTTTTCTCGACTTTCTATACACATATTTTGACGACCTCCATAGTCGAGTGGATAATACACCGGTTTCAAGGTGTCGCCATCTCTGAGGTCCCGGGTTCGAATCCCGGTGGGGGCAGATGTGTTGTGTGATGAATGCGAGCATTTGTACCTTAGTCATGGATGTTGATATATATTTCAATAAAAAATATTTATATATGTATAATATATGTATGTCTATCCGTTACCCTAGATCCCATAGCACAAGCCTTATAGAGCTTAGTTTGGGCTAGACTAATTGGTGTAAGTGTATCAAATATTTATTATTTATTTATTTATTATTATTTATATCATACACGCTCGTCACTTACGAGAACTCTCGACCTGACCTTCCTTCATCAATCTTTTATTTGGTCCAAATACATTCGTATAAGTTTTGAAATGAAAAAAATTATAAAGCTACATTTATGAACAAAAAAAACGGAAATTCATTGAAACCTATTAATTCAATAAATTTAATAAAATTGACACAAACACTTTACAAACTTAAACTCGCAAATAGTTATTTCATCACGTCATAAACTGTAGTTTTGAAATCTCACCAATCAGAGGATCAGCCATCAGCATCAGTGCGCCAGAGAATAGAATGTGCAAAGCCAGCGCACCCGGAAAGTTATCGGGCGCTGCCGACGCCAGCACCAGCGGAAACAGCACCTGCACCGAGCACCGCACCAGCCCCGATATGGCCGTCATCACAAACACGTACCACAGTTCACCGGAACTTACTAAGGCTGTAGGAAACATTTTATTATTTCAATATATTTCGCGTGTACTGGCCTCGATTATTTGGTGTTGCAATATAGTCTAGGTATGGCAGTACCACTTAAGACTTGTAATATTTGACTGCTAAAAAGATTTTTATTACCTAATAGTACAGCTAGCCCCCGTCGTAACACCATTTTAAGAGCTCTTGAAATGGTGTCACGACGGGTCTTACAGCTGACCGCAGTTAAGACTAAACTTTATACATATTAACTTGAGCCCCAAGACAAAGTATCATCATGCGCGTTCGATTCATTACGATATCTAACAGCAACGTAAGTATGGAAATGATTCCAAATTCTTATAAATCGAATGGCATGAATGTTACTTCGACTACGGGCTTTGTACTGAACTGGCTCTGGACTGAAGCTCATAAGTAAATAAACAATTAAAATACCTATTCGTAAAACAACAGTTACGCAGGTGCCAGCAAAAAATATTTTTCTACTATCCACGCTGTAGAAGTAAGTAACAATTGCCAGAAGAAATCTGGCCATAAGATCTGCAATAGCTCCGACCATTACACATGTAGCCACCTGGATCTGTAAAAAATATTATTAACTAGATATTGGTTTTACTAGTAAATGAAATCTAAATTAACAATATCTTTCCCAAAAATTGCATATTTTCTAATTCCTCTTAATAAAAATTATATAGGTACTTTTCTTAATTTAACAAAAAATATCAAAATATAAAGTAAAAATTAACTCAACATTTCATGTAAGAACACAATGATACACAAAAAAGAAATAAGAAGATACATGTGAACATTTCTACGTACATATGATTTAACGAAAGTTACATATTAATGAGACACCTCTTCCCAATCTCGTTTGCCAACTTCCATTTGTCATTTTGAAGTACACTTTATATTTAATGCTAGTCTAGAGAGAAGTTTTATGTCGGATCTTTTTTAAAATTGATTATCATTGTTCGATAAAATGTGTATAAAAATAGACTAGTTAGCAATCAAAGTTATGTAATAAATGGGAAAGACTCTTTGGTACTCTACTTCCAGAATATCACGAATAAAGAAACGAAGATTATCAATTCTTATAGGAATTCGTCGTAAGTCGTTGTAGCTGGTGATACATGTATTTTTGGAAATGGTTACGCTAACCAATATATTAATATTATTTAGTTTTTTTTGATAATGAAAATCTATATTTTTAATAATCTTGCAAGAGTTTGCTTGCGATTGATAGATGTAGAATATTTTGTGGATAGAGATGATACGAGTATATTTCATTTGGTGTTAAATCCTGCGACTACAGATTTTCTTTTAAACACCAAGCTTGGAGCACTGCCATCATCAATAATCTTCATGATCTCACCCAGATTTATCTAAATTTTCCTTAAGTATACAGCGGGACGAACTACTTTTCAGATTGACTGACCCTCATAATTTTATCTAATAAGTTGCCATGGCCCTGGTGTAGGCAATAGGTAATTTAGGGAAGACGAAGGCCCTCCCTGGTGTTCCTCTAGTTATGCCTATTACTCAACACAAGTTACATATTACCGACACAATTTATTTCAATTCTCAGTTAAAGCAAGTAGTAAAGTTCATTTGCTTAAATAGCGGCTTTACTCTCTAGTACTCTTAACCAATTGCAGCTAGTGTAATAAATAATGTACACAAGTTTCATAATAAAGAGAATTTTAATAAAATATTTGCGTATATTTACATTTCCTAATATTTGTAAGTATTCTGGGGTGAACACGGCCTCGTTGGGACTACCTCTAGTAGGTAAAGCATATTATACATATAAAATAATGAATTTAAAAAATACCTCACTAAATCCGTAAGAGAACAGCAACATAGGCTCCATGGCGAGGTACGTGACGTCAGAAACGAAAGCAAAGCCAAGACCGACGAGGGTGCTCACAAACCGAGGATTCTTCAGTAAGTCAAGTTCTACGTTATCATATATTATTTTTCTGCAAAGCCGTAAAGATTATTATTATTAGTTTTAAAAAGTTAGGATAAAATTTCTTGCCTCATTTTTAAGTTGTCCATTAATTTCGCATAAACATAAAAAGTAAAAGAAAACTTGTTTTTAACATAAACAAATTAGATCAGCTTCATTAGAGCCGATTTAAAAGATGTCACTCAACATGTCTAAGAATTGTACAACCAATTTATATAAAATATATTTTGTACAACGCATAATATGCATTATACTAATGGAAGGATAATTTATTTTGTCCACACAATAAAATAGAGACTTTTAAATAATATACTGTAAAAAATTGTGCCAAGCCAAAAAATGTCCAAGCCTCACCACATATTTACACTAGAAATAAGTTCAACGAACTACTACTGATATTCTGTCAGAGCCTTGTATAAATAAGAATAATATTACTACAATAGTAGCCGGTAATTCGATGAATTCCTTTTTTTTAGTTTTTATCAACCTCAAATATTCGTAATCTATAAATAAAAATCTGTGATAATAATGAAAATAGAACATAGAGAAATATGATAGAGTGTAATGTTTGATTTTCTTCTCTGTAGCTCTACTAAGGAGCACCCGAGAATAGCTTATGAACCTTATTTAGGATCGTGGTGGATCGGTAGTTCTGTAACTGGTCTTATCCCCGTTTTCAAAGAACAGTGCCACATCTCTCATATGCTATACTTGCTGTGTGTATGGCTTTTTAGTAAAACAGAGTTATAAAGTTTCCAAAGTCCTGCATCAATATTTCAGAACTCCTATATCATTCAGCTACTTGATAGCCACTCTAATCTCATATAAGCTGAAATTTTGCATGTCTTCAATAAAGTACGAGTATCGGTTAATTTGGTCCGTTAGTTCGATCGGTTGTTCGATTTGTACTATTAGATATCGACCTAATAGTACAAATCGAACAGAGAACGGCAGAGTCATTACATATCGATGTATTTGACTCTGCCGTTCTTTAAGGATAACTTTGTAACAACTTTATGATAACACTATGAATTTTACGTATCCATATCTGGATAGTCTTCTAGGCAATAGAACCGGTTTTGCAATTCGAATTGAATGAGTTCGGAGTTTTGAACCAGAACGACTTTTGGAAAGGAAGGTGCATTCGCTTTATAGGTGGATACCATTCAGTGTTAACGTTCAACTTCAATATGCCTCTGTCAAATGGTGATGATCCCTTTCTGTGACATTATTTAGTAACCGAAGCTTAAAGAACATGATAAAGTCAGTCTTATTTTTAGTTACCACTACTACTACAAGACTACTTTTTGGTTTATTTTTGTTGCTGGTATTGGTATATATGTATATATATATTTATTGAAGAAAATATTTATTGTGTAGTGTCTTTTTCTCTATCCATGTAATCGACTTAATTTATGCATAGTAATCGGGTTCGGATTCTAAGCTAGCTTTGCATTGAATACACCCATGACCACGGTGTAGTTGTGACAGCATGCGTTGCCTTAGAAATATGCTCATACTTTGTTTCCACTTGTCGGAACAACTTTAATTTTTATAAAGTATAAACGTGAAAGATTTTCAATCAATACTATTTCCATTTCTGATATAGATCAGAAATGGAAATAGTATTGATTGAAAATCTTTCACGTTTATACTTTATAAAAATTAAAGTTGGAACAACTGATATAGATCAGAAATGGAAATAGTATTGATTGAAAATCTTTCACGTTTATACTTTATAAAAATTAAAGTTGTTCCGACAAGTGGAAACAAAGTATGAGCATATTTCTAAGGCAACGCATGCTGTCACAACTACACCGTGGTCATGGGTGTATTCAATGCAAAGCTAGCTTAGAATCCGAACCCGATTACTATGCATAAATTAAGTCGATTACATGGATAGAGAAAAAGACACTACACAATAAATATTTTCTTCAATAAATATATATATACATATATACCAATACCAGCAACAAAAATAAACCAAAAAGTAGTCTTGTAGTAGTAGTGGTAACTAAAAATAAGACTGACTTTATCATGTTCTTTAAGCTTCGGTTACTAAATAATGTCACAGAAAGGGATCATCACCATTATGTATAGACAGTGGATAATTTCTTTGCGCCTACAACTAGGCAGGTTACCAGAATTACTTACCACCTAGCCCTCACCCTCTCTTCGAATTTCAGATAGTCAGCCAGCTAGCTATACTTCAGCGAATCCTGCTCAATTCTTTATCAAGTTCTAGCAGCTTCATCTCAGTTCACAGTGTTTAAATATTATAGGTAACAACGATCATGGTCGTATTCTATACGTTAGTAGCAAATCCAACAGTGTGCGTATATTGGATGAAATTATTGATCATAATGACGTTTCATACAATTATTTCGACTACTAACATCCAATGCAAGCTATTCATTTGTGTATTTAGAAGTAATATAGTTAATATATTTAGTTAGTAAAAGCATATTTAACAAGCGAGAAAAAAAAAACTTACATCAGACTTTTTTGTATAGACTCATGACGCTTTCCTCTATTTTCGCTAGCTTCAATTTCGTTATGATCACCTGGTAACATTTTAACTATAGTTTCATCACAGATTTCGCTTTTTAAATCGTATTTTGAGGTTAGTTCTGAAATAATAGAATTAGGACACACCACATAAGCACATAAAACACATAGCAACTACCACCAGGGATAATGGGGCCATAAACCAGGATAATATGTACTGGCGATTATCGGTTTTTATTACTTCTATGATTATTGTAGGTAAGGAAGTGGTATAACAACTTAAAGTGCGTAGAACTTTTTTTATTGAGGCGGGCTTCTAAAGCAGTTTTGCGTTTACTCCACTATACAACATACCAAAATTACCATGCACAACAACCAAAACATTTCTTGGTTAAAGGTTACGATTTTCCTTACAATATAGTAATAAGTATCAAAATAACGTATGTATATCACTTACAAAATCATTTTTTTATGGCGCCAGTAGTAGCCGGGAACTAATTTGGCAAGGTTTTGGCGTATCAGAGGATGGAACATTGACGTGCAGCGAAAAATTGATATTGATTTTTATATAAATTATTAATAATCAAATTTTTTTCTTAAGTGAATATCAAAAGGTGTTCTGCGCTGATGACGCCTACAGAAACAAATTGTCCATTTGTGTAAGTGCGTTTTTTTTTTAAATAAGTCAATGAAATATCGTTAAGCTAATAAATATGGTTTCGAATTACATTTAAAACGACTTCATAAAAAAAAAACAAAATAATGAGAAAGAGTAAGACGGATTAATTTTCGTGTATAAAAGGAATTTCATCCTTCTCAATCGTTCAAAAAATCTAAGTAGTCCATCATTTTTGAAAATAGAAGCATGAAAGTTTAAAATATTTCTGAAATGTTAAAACTGTGATTCTGTGATCATTATTGTAGAAAGGAGAACAAATTTTTGGTCACATACAATTGGGACCAAAAATTTGTTCGCCTTGCAGCTCGCTTCGCTTTGTGTGATTTATACCTTTCCTTATTATAATTTGATGTAGGACCCGAAATCGACTAAATATGAATACAACTAAATACCACAGTCGAAAGTTACGAAAAATAAAAGATATGTATAATAGTTACGTTAAATATTTAGTAGTTATATCCACGTTATAATATCAAACTTATGAGTCAAAAATTTGAAAACTCTCTAAGTTAGCAATTTTGTATTCAGATACAATATTAACATACAATTTAACCGATGCTTCTTCAAGTTTATTTATTTCATTAATTTTAAAGCACGAACGCGTAAGCTTAAGCTAATGCGAAGGTTCGTCAATTTATTTATTAGTAATTTAAAAGAAAAACAATTCAAAGTAAATAAGCTTACTTTTCACTAATTAATATCGACATTTTATAATATAATAGTTAAATTGTACAATAGTATATCAACCATCCACATCAGCGTTTTGGATTGCGTGCAATTTTGTTATGTGCTATTTCAAAGCCAACATACATGATAAACATTTCCCACAAATCACACTTTTAGTTAAACAAAATAAGTATTTACAGACGTACTAGTAAAATTTGCACCATCAACAAAAAATAAAGAACAACAAATGTTAAGTACAAAATAATTACAGTTAGTCAATCAAATTAGAAACATCAAACTGAAATCTTACCCGTGCCAGGATTCGATTCATCTGACTTGATCAGATGCCATTCCACTGGGTGCATAACCAGCATCGCGAACACAAGGTGGAGGTCCACTGCCATTATTAACACAAGTGTCCACCTGAATCCATATTCGGAGAGCAGGTAGGTGACAAGCATCGGAAATGTGATGGACGCTAAACTGCTCATCGTTTGATTAGCGCTCATCATTGTGGTTCGCTTTTTGGTGAAGTAACAGTTGAATGCTGTGAAGCTTACTGGGATCATGACTCCGAAGCCAGCACCTTCATGGAATTACACATTTATGTTTAATTTAATTGAATTTATATACCTTAAGACAGAGATCCATGCTGCAAGCTGACTTGCTAGACGGGTTTTTCTTTTTATAACCGGGGTTGCTTTCTTTATATATAGATTAGAATTATATACCTCTTTGTTTCTTAGGATAAAAATATTTTTCGTATTAGGTTATTTGTTTGCATAATAAGTTGTAATTTTATAATAATTTACCTATTCCTAAAATGATTTAAATTTAGTAAGTTAATTAGAAAAGAAAGAAATCAGTAACTACCATCTTAACATAAAAAAGAATATAATGGATCTATACCTTTCGCTTTATCCAATTCAATTAATTGTTCTTAGCCCTAACTAATACTGGGTGGCCCAGAGCCGGCTGACACATTTCAAACAAGCATACACTATAAGCGGGAGCAAGGAAATAAAAAAAAATAACATTTTTAGATAGAGGCAAGTATGCCATTTAAGTTACATAAATTACAAGTTTATTTTTTAAAAATTACATCAGGTAAATGGCCTCCGTTTACATCAATACATTCTTGCAAACGCTTCTGGAAGTTGGCGTACACGCGCCTCCGCAGGTCCCCATCGATAGCTGCAACTTCGTCAACAATGGCTTGCTTGAGTTCTTGAAGATTCATGATGCGCCTCTGGAACACACGCTCTTTCAAGAGTCCCCATAAAAAAAACGTCTGGCACACTCAGGTCGGGTGATCGAGCTGGCCAAGTTATTTCACCAAAACGAGAGATGACCGTTCCAAACATTTGTTGAACTACGGCCATACTAATTCGAGCGGTGTGGGTTGATGCTCCATCCTGCTGGAAATGTAGACTTTTAGGGTCAATGCCAAGCTGTCGCAGCTTGGGTGCAACAAAATCTTCCATCATTGTCACATAACGCTCTGCGTTAACGGTCACAGTTTGTCCATCGTCAGTTTCAAAAAAATGTATTGATGCAAGAATGTATTGATGTAAACGGAGGCCATTTACCTGATGTAATTTTTAAAAAATAAACTTGTAATTTATGTAACTTAAATGGCATACTTGCCTCTATCTAAAAATGTTATTTTTTTTATTTCCTTGCTCCCGCATATAGTGTATGCTTGTTTGAAATGTGTCAGCCGGCTCTGGGCCACCCTGTATTATAAATTCGAAAGTATCTCTGTCTGTCTGTCACGCTTTCACGCTAAAACTACTGAACCGATTTAAATGAAATTTGATACACAAATAGTTTAGAGCCTCAGACATAAGTAAAAAAGGTTGAAAATAGGATAAATTTTCATATGTAACATAAAATAATTTTTGCCACAAGAAAATATATCTTTCCATTTCGAAAATTCGTTGAATCCGGTATAACAAGGACGACGCCGCGAGTGGAAAGCTAGTAGTAATATTTATAAAGAAAAAGCTGTTCTACAATATCAATATATAACACAGAATAATATTGTTGAAGTCTCTCTGTTTTCTGTGAATAGCATAGTAATACTAACTAACTAATCGAAATCTTATTTCACAATCGCCAATTCCAAATTTCAACTTAACTCGTTAATCATTAAATCAGCATATATAATAATTATAATATTACTGTATTACTAAGTAAATACGCAGGTATAATTCACCTACAGCATTTTCGACTTTCCAAATTTAGTAGTTTTTAAATAAATCCGTTTTAAGCATCGTAATCACATTTTCATTATATTCAACAATTTCATAATTAAACAATTATATGATGTCTACTGTCATGTCATTTTAAGCATAAAGTTATTTATATAGTGTTTTAGTAAAAACTTTTACGACAGTAATAATATTTCGATAATGTTGCCTTTATTTAAGGGAGAACTGAAGCAAGGGAGCACGATTATTAGGTGTGATCATTTGTTGGCGTGAAAACTACAATATTATGATTGACACCTATGGGAGGACTCCTACTTAACACGATTGTTTGAGGATCGATTGAAATTGCTTTTCCCATACTAACATTTTTGTTATATATTTGCAACCCAACAAGTCAACAACATTAAGTGAAATTTCAATATAATGAGTTATTTTTCATTTGAATAAAAATGAAATCTTTAGCTCTCTTTTAATCCAATTCACGCGATTAGGTTCAAATGACTTGCATTAGCAAATAACTATCATCAATAATACTTATATTTCTTAATGAGTATAGATGTAAGAACGAAGAATAAGAAGAAACAGCAGTTACATATAAAAAGAACCGATATATAATTAATCAAGTTACAAGAATGGAGATTTCTTTTCTGTGTAAATGAGACAAATAAGTATTTGAACCAAAAAAACAATGTATTATTCAAGCGCAATAGAACCTGAATTACAAAAATGACTTATAAACCCTGCATTATTTTGGCATTTGTAATCATTCAAATAAACTAATTTACAAATCGTATGATCTACTATATAGGTAAGAAAATTTAACTTTCCTTTTGTAAAACAATGAATTAGTGCTTTTGAATGGCAAGAAAAATACTCGGAATCAGCTTTATATACGAGTATATGAAACATCTGTTACAGGAACCATATCATATAGCTAGCTTTGAAATGATCTCTACTGGAAATACGCTCACCTTAGAATATGTCTTTAAAATATATTTGCTGTTTCTGTTTTATAGTAAAAATATATGTATAAAAACAATATTATCGATTTTATCACCTACCTATGACGTAGATACGAGTGCATCAATATTACGTACAACAAATTAATTTTCTTGTTTCAGTTTAGAGCCTATACTACGTTATTTAAGGAAACGAATAAATGTAAACAAACCAGTTTCAAGGTTATCACAACTCAATTCAAAAAAACGTCAATTATCTTGTCGTTATCTTGTATTTGTAAAATGTTTTCATGACTGATCCATTATAATATTTTGTTTCTAAAACATACTACTACAAACACTTAAGAAACTTCCACATAAATGAATTTATAACATAAAAACATAATTAATTTTACTTGATAACCCTATAATCATGATGACATAAGTGAAATTCAGATGTAATAAACATTTTCGGTTATAGTCGGCACTTTTGTACTAATCTATCAACTGAAATAGACCACATTTTTTTACGTATTCGCTTCAACTTAGTCACCTTTTTAAATCAGTAGCATATATTTGCATTTTAATCCGACCATGATCGAAAATTCTATGTTCCGTTTGTTGCAAATCATAAATACAAATCTTTTTTTATTTTCACTTTTTTACTAATGTTTCTGTGGCAACTATATAATTGATATTTATGTTATTAAGTAAAAATCACTAGTTTAAATTATTACTACATTATTTAAATAAAATTATTATAATTATATCTCACTTTATAAAGGAATGAATTACCGAACGGAGTAACGAACGTAGTAGAAAAACTATTTGGTCGTATTATGTTTGCAATATGGCCGTCATAATTAGTGGTCATAACCTACCTGCTTTCAAGTACTGTCGTGTTATTCCCTGTGTTTTCTCAAGTTTCGTTTTATTATTGTTACTTATTATTTTTTTGGTTAGTAAATTTTCCTTGTTCACAAATATTATCAAGATGAATATGTTCAAATTATAAATGCATCCTACGGGGTAAGAACCATCAAATCCCTCTAGCCTGGTGAGACCTGACCTTATTCCTAAAGCTTGTGGTGGCCCAGGCAGGCTTCCTGAACTAGTGGTTGTATGGTTGTGTGGTACTAGTGGTTTGCACCATCTTCGCAACGGTGGACATGTTGTTTTCCCGTGGTAAAAATCATATTATATTGTAATGTTCTTAAATGACATTATTGTATCTGGCCGCAATACATATGAACATATTAATAACAAAGTCTTCCATAGGAAAGAAATATTTTCCCGCGGTAAAATTTTTAATCTAGTGTATATTACCCAGCTTGAATGTATCTTTCCATTGGTGAAAGAATTTTTGCAATCGACTTAGTAGTTTTTGAGTTTATTGATTACAAAAATACAAATATTTCCTCGTTATAATTTTAGTGTAGATATACTAGCTTTCCACCCGCGGCTGCGCCAGTGTTATATTCAATTTTCCCATGGTAAAAAGTAGAATGTCTTTTCCCAGGTCTCACAATACGTACCTCTGAACCAAATTTCATCCAAATTGGTTCAGCGTGAAAAGGTAACAGACAGAAAAACAGACTTTCGCATTCATAATTTTATTAGGGATTATTAAACAGTCTGACTGCGACAGTCAGTCGGAAATAAATTGTAAAATATTACTACGCTATAATATTAAACAGGTATCACAAATTCGAAAGCAATAAAACTGTATTATAATAGAAAAAGGTTATTAATATATGCCTGTCAGTGGTTGCTAGGCAACACTTTGTTGGTAAACATTCGTTCTCTTATTTGGCTCAACTATAGATAAAATAAATACATTATTTTTCATGTCATTATTGTAAGTTTAAGTCCGAATTTTACTTACTTCACGATAATTTTATTAATACACGTGCATTCTAATTGTCCATTGTAAAACTTCTAATCTGCTCGTATTTATCTATTTGCTATTCTCATAGCAATCACACAAAATGATTAAGTGTAACATAACATTAAGATGATTGTCGTGACATCAATCCCTTGAAATTTATCTTATTTGTTCTTTTTTTGATCGTCTACCTACTGTTTTGAATATTTTATCTATTATTTTACATCCATCTAACACGTTCTAGAAAATGGTAACCGCGTGGAATAGGAGTGTTCAATAACATTCTTATAACTTAGTTTTTGGAAAGATATATTTAATTTACTATTTCAATGAACTACAACCAGTTACATATTTATTTTCATTAAGTATTATCTGATAATTTAAATAATCAGTCCTTTCAAGGTCAAATAACCTTTATTATTTGGCGTTACACTTGGTGGAATACTTTTCTTCCGTGACCCTGATCACGCGTATAACTCTTCTTGGATAAATTATGTAGGAATAATATTGAGATCATCACAAACATCCTAACAGACAGACATGCGGATTTAAATTTTTAAATATAAGTATTATAAAAATTGTTTTTGTGCTCACCTCTTATAACTCCAAATGTAAACACCAGTTGGTAGGTTCTCTGGACAAATATCGTCGTGATGTCGCCCAAAACGAACAGCCCTGCCCCGACAAGGCCAACTTGGCGAAATGAGTATTTCTTCAAAGCTATGCCACTGAGAAATCCTGAAAAACATAATAATTATGAAAGATTAAAAATCTCATTTTTTGTAAATTGTACTTATTCTTATACTACAATAGGATAAGTATGTAGAGACAGTATTGATCATGCGGTTTCAACCGTAGGTCCTTACGAGGTCTTATTTCCCGTGAACCTCAATGCCATCACGACACCCACCTCTACTCCGCACCTTCAGAAGCATCGCTGCTCGCTGATCCTAGGCCCGAAGAAAGTTCGACTAACCAAGAATGATGAACAGTACTGATACCGCGTATCTTAGTAGCAAAAGTGGAGAAGAGGAGCTAGTTAAGAGGTGTCTGTTAAGGGATACCGCTGAGCTTGCTCTATGACACGATGCCTGAAGAAAAGGCAATAATTGCCCAAGGTCAGAACCTACTAGGAGGCGGTGACTGATGCGATGTCGGTTTTTAAACCCTTCGCACTATCTGATTAGAATACTTGACAGTGATACTGGTATTTTTGCACGAACTAATTGGTAATACACCCTAATAAAAACTTACACGAACATTGATAATGACAGTTTTGGTAAATTGAATACCTGCAACCGTGTTACCTTCGGTTGTTGCCTTATTATTTGAATTGAGAGAGAGCCACTTATATTGATAAATAAGGAGATTGTACTACTGATGATAAATAGTTACAGTCGCCTATAGTTACGTGACATTACTTCAGACAGAAACGGAGCGTAGTTATTCTTCCGAGTTACAGAGATCGACATCCGTGCTCAAGCAGACAGTGGGTTGAGATAACAACAAATATTGATGATTTATGTAGCGGTACTTCACAATCTACTTGCACACTCATATTATTTCAAGGATTTTCGGAAATCGCATAACAGCAAATCCGCAGCAATTAACTCAAATTAATACAATTTTGTTAAACTAATGAATTTCGATTACTTTTAATTTTTTTGGAGCAGAACAAATGTTAGCTCCAGACTCTGGGCGTCTGTGGGTTCGTCCTCGGCACGAGTATTCTTGAATGGAGGCTGCAGCACTGCTAGCCATGCATACTTTCATTTTATTCAGTCGTGGCAGGACTAGGAAATCAACGTAGTTCTTTGATTTCGTCGTATCAACCTATCGCGATGTTTGTGATGTCCGAAAACCGACCCAAAGCTGCAATAATCGCTAGGCGAGGTGAGGGATGGCAAGAGGTGTGATATATATATATATATATATATATATATATATATATATATATATATATATATATATATATATATTTGTATATAGAAACTATAATAAATTCAATAAAAACAGTGATCTACATAATGTGAATACTAGAAACAAAAATAAACTTGCCGTTCCAATGTTCAGACTCCATATATCTATGTTTAACAAACTTCCGCAAGGTGTCATTGATTTGCCTTTATATAAATTTAAAATCCATATCAAAAAGACACTCATGAGTAAAGGTTATTATAAAGTAAGTGACTATCTAAATGATCACACTATTTGGGAATAGGGACACTATTCATAGAGCCATGTTTGGTAACAACATTATTTATAATATTGTATTATTTTATATGTGTATGTAAACATACATACGACTGTAATCGTATTAGGTATGATTGTATCTTATACTATATTGTATTTTTATATTATATTATTATAATTATTAACATTGAAAAGAGGAGATAAAAAATAGACCTTCAGAGTTTCTTGCCTGTTCTTCTCGAGAAGGCTCTCCCAATTTCCGAACAGGTGTCGAGTCAATATATTTTTTCTTTTTTTTTCCTTATTCGTACGTACCTACGGACAAGGTTTTTGTTTTTTTTTTAAAGCTTTTTTTTGTTTTGTTTGCTGACGTCAATAAGTGCCTATTATTTAGATTTTATATATATATACTATAACTATAACTAATATTATACCCCATAAAAGTTATGATGTGCAACGTTATTTTGATTGATTTGTAATTATTGTTCGTAAAACTGATATATTTGTAGATGACAGAATGGTAGTAAATAACGACCTTGTCCTTACATTGATCTGGGCCGCGAGGCGACACGACAACAAAACTGACGAAACTGTTTCGTAACTATCGATTGTCGATCACTACTTCCGCCGTTACGAGCACCCTATCGAATTACGGAACTAGCACACGTATACATTTCACCCCATTCACTATGATAAAGAACATGCGCTCTAATTACATACCTTCTCAATATGTTGATCACAGAAAAAGTTATGGGAACCTTTAGAGAAACCAAACCACTCGCACAATAACAATGAGACAAATGTGAATTGACTCGTATGATTTATGATACGTGGCTTTGTTTCATTTAGCTATACATACATTTTTAAAAGTAAGTATTGTGACATTAATAATTGAACTGAATTCTAAAGTGAATGCTAAATCACATTTACATTCCAGGCAAATTGTCAATTTCAACTATAATTGCTAGTTTATTAGACGTTGAATTCTCTAATAAATATCGTTTGAAACTCTCTTGGACGTGTGTTGAAAACTATATATTCCTTTTGAATAAGCTCCATTAATAAAAAAAACAGTAATTTCAGAATACACTACTGTGACAGTTCCTTGATTTTGTTGGTTTGTCGTCATAGGTAGCACTTTAAATCATATTGTTTTTGTTTAAATTAAAAGTTAAGGTTAGTTAGACGGTTTATGCATAGCATTTTGTGTTCGCTGAGAGGTATTTAAATTAGTCAGTGACAGAAGTTGCTAATTTAGCATGAACGCAATCATTTGTATTTTGATTTCGTAGTGTTTTGCTAATCCTATAGGCCCTAATTGAATTATTATATATAACAACCTTTTATAAATTGCTTGGTAACCTAACAGCCAGACTACCTATCTCGGAAAGATTAAGTTCAATCAATAACATGTTCGGTAATAGAATGAGATTAACGAATATCAGCAGGTCACTAGCTCGCCCTCTGTATTCAATCTTTCTTTACTATCCGATGAAGCCGCGGTACAATTAACGACGGTCTTCGTTTGATATTTGAGCTTGACAGTTGCCTGATGGACTAGTAATCACGTTAAACAACTGTTAAAGATCTCGATCAATGTTCGGCACATTCATTGATATAAATTAGGTCAATAAACTACTATTATTGTTGGCGTTGCATACATTATTATTTTCTTGCAAATATGAAATTGGAAAAGTCTGAGAAAGAATACATATTTAAACCATATGTATCACGCATCAGATTCCTTGAGTTAAAAACACATAACAAAGATTATATTTTTTTTTTGCTGATATAGCTAGCTCAGCAAAAGTAAAATACATATATACAATTAGTAGCACGCCCAAACTTTGCATTTGCACTTCGAAAACCGTTGCTATTACAAGTCGCTGATACTCAATACACCGCAGAAAAACGGTGAACTGTATATAATAAATTATACTTTAAAAAACACGCATTAAAATTTGTCGAATTAAAAAATTAAAAATAAAACTGTAGTAATCAATTGAAATTGATATTATTGAACAAAAGAAGTGGCGAGCTTGTGATAATAACTACAGATGTAATAAACTGTTGATAAAATATTAACAACAGTTAAAATGTAATTATTTACGACATCCAATTAGAAACCTCAAAAATAACATAGAGTGCTATCTATTAAAAAAGACCGCATCAAAATCTGTTGCATAATTTTAAAGATTTAAGCTTACTTTTTTTTACTTAGCTTTTATAAGGACAAAGAAAGTGACTTTGTTTTATACTATGTAGTTAAGGACATAAAAGCATAAGAGTTATATTACTTTGGTTGGTTTGGTTACACTAAAAAATAAGAATATAACTATGTATATCTGTATTTATAAGTACATAAAATCCGCTTGGTAAATAAATATTTTTGTTATTTACTTTTTGTCACTTGATACGGTGAAATTGTGAAAACAGTACAGTAATATTATACTTTCCCTAGAAAGTTATCATATTCTTTATTGACGTACTTCCAATTGAGTAATACGCGTAGGTATTCATCGTATTATTATATTAATATTTGTAAAGAACCTGTATTATTGCACAAGTATGCTATAACCTAAATCATAAAACAATGTTCTGTTAGTTACATCTCTTATTATTCAAGAAACGCTGAATGGATTTATCTTTCGGTCGAGCTGAAATTTAGCATAATAATAGTTATTATGATCTATATGCGTCATAATATTCGATAATATTCGATATCAAAATATTTTTGTAAACTAAGCCCCTAAAGGTGAGAAAAATAGGTTTATCTATGTTTATATAATCATATTTTAAATTAGACTTTAAGGTACAGTTCTGAAAAGGTGAAAACTCGATCCAAAGTTTTTACGAATAGTTAAATACTTAATTTGTCCAATATTGTGTCCATATTAAACTAATCTTATCGATAATTTAGCGCTTATCGAGGCTGTACGGGTTCTGTAAATTACAAAAATAAATAAAGACCATTAAACTACGTATCATATTTATGTTGGTTAATTCAAATTATTTTCTACCAATTATAAAAGAATGAAACAAAATGTGTTACCAGCAATCGACAATGCTCCATTATACACCCCGATCACCAACGGCAAACCACTAGCACCGCCTTGTTCAAGGAAAAAGTTGTTGAACAGAATGCCGAATGCATTTGATGAGCCAAAGCCGAACATCTGAAAAATAAAGGAATTACTGGAATTACTATATCATTATCTACACACCATACATTTCCATACGCCAAAAGGATAACGGTCCCCTTATACGATCTTACAACACAAATAAAGGCAAAAGGTCCGAAAATCCCATTGTTATCCCATCACTGAATCTTATTAAAATAAATTGATTTTTTTTCGTAACTCTTGGAGTGCGTGTCCATCCACACTACTTGATGCCTGTGTCCGCACGTGAGTCGGCGATATACCAATTAAAATTGCATTTTAATTATGTAAATGTTAATATCATATGAAAAACAACAATAAATAAAAGAGTATACGACTGACAGATTGACTTTTATAAGATATAGCTATTAAGTTAAGTGCTTAAAGCTCTAAAATCTGTGAAACTATCTAGTCCTGAAGCAGTTTAAATAAATTTTATGTCCATTTAATTATAATCAAAGTAGCACCACATAAATATTGAAGAATATAATTATGGTACAAATATATCCATGATATCAATAAAATATACAAAGGTATTATTAATCGATACAGTTGATGAATATATAAATGATAAAAAGCTGTTTATTATAATAAACTTCTGTACTGCAAAAACAATTTCAACATTTTGTTATTATCTTTTGTTGATTTCATAAATATTGAAATTGTTATAAAATTCTATTTGGTGTCCAATACAAGGAAAAAATATTTGTTATACTACTAGTTTATATACATGTTAAGTTTTGTTGTTAGTGTGTATTGTAATCAAATTAATAAATTCTATAAAATTGTAGTAGCGTAGCATTTTAATGATTAGTAAAAAGTCAATAAAGTAAAACGACATGATACTGACGTATCAATATCTTAATAAATAAATAGGAATAAAATTGTAATCACATTTCAATTGGATTTCTTCATTATACAACTTTTTTTTTTGAAGGACCTATGCTGATTCCACAGATGGCTAATGTGTTTGTGGAAGGAGCACGAACGGAAGAATCGACACCTTGCCCTTACTAGCGACCCCGGCGACCGTTGTGGTGTCATTAAAGTCGGTACAAAAGAATCGAAGCAAAATGAATATGCCGTCTGGTAGTTCAGACGCTCAAGATCACCGTGTAGTGGTGGCTGAGAATCTACCCGGTACGTGACAGTACCGGGTAGATTCTCACCCATATGTTTCACGAGGGAAGTGTGGCAAAGGTCGTCGCTTTCGGCGACGACCGCGGTGCGTGGGAGAGATACATAGGTGTGTGGCGTGAGGGGCGACGCGGGTGGTGGCCGGCGGGAGGGATTCGTTAGAGCGGGTGATGGGGTCGGGCAAGTTTAAAATGTTTCTCGGACGGCGAGATCTGGCCGATACGCTATCTATCGGGATTAACGCATCAATCTTTAATGAGGGATTCGATCGACGAAAGGTCTGGATCGTAATGCAAGTCGGTGCAAGCACGAATCCTTGAGGGCCGCCGTATCGAATTGGGCGGGGGGATGAGATGCGGTAGCGGAAGGAGCGGTTCGTTAGGTAGGCTCGCACGATATGTACGAGCCTATCCGGCACATTGAGTCGGTCTAGGTTGTACACCAAACCATTGTGCCAGACTTTATCAAACGCCTTCGGTACATCAAAAAACAGCGCCAACGGCGGTCGCGATCTCCTAAAGAGTGTGAAGTGACGTAGGATCTGCTTCGTGAGGTGGTGTACTTGGTTAACGCACGAGTGTTTGGCTCGAAAACCAAACTGCTCGTCAGGGAGGAGGTGATTGGATTCTGTGAAGTCTCTAAGACGAGTCAGAAGGACACGTTCATAGAGCTTCCCTATGCCTTTGAGGAGGTTTATAGGCCTGTAGCTAGAAGGCATGGATGGGTCTTTGCCGAGTTTGCGGAATCCGATAATGTTAGCCTCTTTTCGCGTCGGGAAAGAGGCAGTGAGAGATGGCACTATTGAAGATGCAGACTGTGACCAGAATGCAGATTATCTGAGCGAGGAACCATTGTCTAACCTAGTTCAGCTGCGGTCGGGTATCTTTGTACATATCTAATCTTACGCCACCCAAGAGAAGAAAGGGCACGATGACATCTGTATTCTATATTTGTCACCGCAAAAACTACTTTAGTAGGTACTTTAGGAAATCATTTTTCAAATGTGAACAAATTGTCAAGAAAAAGATAAATAAATATATTATTGAACAGGATTATACTTTTTAAAAACAATACTTATTTGGTTACGTAGTATTCTGCCAAATATTAAAAATTTTAAAAAAATCGTTTGGAAAAAAGCAGGTCAAGTGCAAGTCGATTCGGGTTTGATTATTAGGGGAACAGTTCGATTATTAAGTGATTGAAAGACAAATGTTTTTTATTTTGTATAATTGGATAAAATGTATTTTTTAAAAGTTCAATATCTAAAAGCTTTTCTTTTTAAAGCATTCCGAGCACAGGATTTTCTGAATGGCTAGGCCATTTAAAAGTACACTGTTCGTATAGAAATATTGTAGAAGGAACAGTGTACTTGAGAATATTAAATGGATTAAACCGGCACTGCCGCGGATAACACAAAACCTCCGCAGGGATATATATATATATATCCTGCTATATATATATATATATATATATATATATCTAATATATATAAATCTCATGTCACAATGTTTGTGCTCAATGAACTCCTAAACTACTTAACCGATTATAATAAAATTCGCACACCATGTGCAGTTCGATCCAACTTGAGAGATAGGATAGTTTAAATCTCAAATTGTCATCATCATCATCATCATCATCATCAATTTTAAAAAATTCTTTCACCAATAGAAAGCCACATTATTGCGGAGTGTCATCATCATCATCATCATCATATCATCATCATCATCATCATCAGCGGACGGCGCGCGATGGCTTCGGGTTTAATTCAGTTCGCTTTCGTGCTCGCTTCGGGGATTATTAATATTATGCCCAACGAAGTGGGCGCGGGTCAGCTAGTCTAATATATATAGGTAAATCTCATGTCACAATGTTTGTGCTCAATGAACTCCTAAACTACTTAACCGATTATAATAAAATTCACACACCATGTGCAGTTCGATCCAACTTGAGAGATAGGTAGTTTAAATCTCAAATTGCTGAGTGTCATCATCATCATCATCATCATCATCAATTTTAAAAATTCTTTCACCAATAGAAAGCCACATTATTGCGGAGTGTCATCATCATCATCGTCATCATCATCATCATCAGCGGACGGCGCGCGATGGCTTCGGGTTTAATTCAGTTCGCTTTCGTGCTCGCTTCGGGGATTATTAATATTATGCCCAACGAAGTGGGCGCGTCAGCTAGTATATATATATATATCCTATATATATATATATATATATATATATATATATATATATATATATAATTGACTATTGAGATTAGATTGATATCAGACCTAAAATTTTTAAACCAACAGGCATCGACAACTCAAATTGACGTGATATATGATATATAGGTACTCGTAGAAACATAGTGATATAAGCCGTGCGACTGCGGTTTTATAATGCGGTTCTTGCCCTCAAAAGCAATAAACTAGATTCAGATTTGACAAACTAAAACAAGAATAGTAATTACGCATAAAAATGTAGTTTTATAATATTTGTGGCACAAACAAGAAAACGTAATGTGAGATAATGTTATCTGTCATTTACGAGATCATTCTTTAGCTGTTTATTGCACCTGTCAGTAAATGTGTCACATCAATAATAGGTATATGTTTCAATAAAACACCAAATTAATAAAATCAATTGTCGACTTTGTAGAGTTCATTATGCTTTTAATAACTTTACGATATTATGACTTTTATGACTTTACGATGTTTCTATTAATAAATAAAATATTAATCGTCGAACGATTTCTTTACAGACGGTGTCACGGTGACTATATACTGAGGTTTTATAATACATATTGACTTGACAGAATTGAGGTAATATTAAAACTACTGCCTGGCAGGCACTGGATATTACCTCTTAATACAGAACCCATCAATGTAGATATTCTTGGGAGAGAGCTACAGAAGGAGTCTCTTGATTGAAATGATGATGATAATAATTATGACTGCCTATATACAGATACACACAGCGAAATTCCTGGCAATCGTTCACCTAAGATGAAGATGAAATGACTCAAACAAAAAATATTGGCAACAAAAGAAATTCAGTATAAGAGAACAAAAACTATTTAAGTCTGCGCCTGTTTTGAAGATCTATTTTATACCTCTCCATTTTTCATCCTCACTTACAATACATTTAAGATAATTATACATGTATTCTTATATTTTATATGTCAAAAAGACGAATAGTATAAATTAATTATTTTGGGTGGATTCTAAAGCCTAGATGGAAGAAGCATTATCTAGAGTAATGAACAATGACGAACTTATGAAACCCATGTTTCCAAAAGTTCAGGTTGTCAGGATATGATATAGGAATATCAGGTTCTAGTAACATTCTAGATAGAGAAAGATAAAAACGATATATAAACAATCACTTCTAAATATACAAAATATTACGTAATTTGTTCTCAAATCTGCGGCGGCAGTACTGGAAAAAACCAGCAATGGTTTTTTCCTCCCAGAAGTTCCAGCGTCGCAAATCTTAAGCTCGTTCAGAGCAACACAAAATTGGTCAAGTGTCAGTTTTAAGTTTAGTATTTGTTAAGTGTTAGTATCATCTTCTCAGTCAGTCAGTCAGTCAGGCTTAAATCTCCTATCAACAACTAAACAACAGAGAAATGTTTTATGCTATGCCAGGCATATGAACCCTCCTGATATTAAGTGAGACTGGAGTCCAATTGCGAAGGCAGTACAGGAGACAGAAAATACAGTTACCAGTTACCATGAAATTTAAATTTAACCAGCAAAGTACTTAACGCCTGTTCTGCACTAAAAGGGTTTTGATATCCAGAATTGATACCCAGATCTCTAGATCAGACATAATGATAATAATGATGACTTCCGACCGATTTCGGTCATGGCGACTGCTTTAACTCTTGACAGATAATTGCCGCTCGTATGCATGGTTACTGGACTCTACAATCAACTATCGAGACTCATATCTTTCATGCTATATTCAATTTATTATATTAAATTGAATTATAATAAAATTTGCAATATATGATAAACATAACAAAGTTAGTTACGTTACTTTCCAGATAAACTTTTTTGAGGTATTCAACCATGTTTACATAATTTTATTTGTACTCGTCTCTTGAATGATTTAGTTTTCACTATTGAGTTTCAACGAGTTAATATAAATTTGAAATCTGAATTTGAAATTAATCTAATTCATTCCTATTCTTTTCATTTTGAAGTCGCACTTTTTACTGACACAATTTATACAATAGAAACAATAATATAAAAGAACTAACCCCATATTCTTATCAACACCAACTCATGAGAGCATGATTATTTATGAAATTAATAACCTAAATCTTTTTGCCACGGGGACGTTTACGGCCTTATGTTTAAATAGCTAGAAACAATTCTATTAGAAGTATTTATCAATGCTAGACAACTTAATATTAATCAAATAGTCAAATGTTAAAAATGATGTTGTTCTTCTAGTTTGTATCTCGGTTGAGTAACAACTGGGCATAGATTGGTAGTTTGTAGTAAACAAATAACTTTACTTTTACCAGACTGCGCCAAAAGGAGGATTACGTTTTCGATACTATGTATGTATAATTGTTTGGAACGCTCGCAGTCTTAATGGCAAGAAAGATTTTAGTTTGAGAGGACTGAGGAATACAAAACTAAGGACATAGATTTGTATTAACAGTGAAAATGACACTGTGGGTATACATTAACTCAAAAAGAAAACAAAGTAATTTATAAAACTGTATTTCTAAAATAAGTCTCGACTGCCACGACTTTTTTATTTCCAAATAACACAGGAACACAGTCGAGTTAATTTCATTTTTAAATTACCCTTTATCATTGTGTAAAAAAAATAAAGTGCAAAAATATTGTGCATTATTACAAGCTCGTTTTAAATGGTCTTTGTCTTACTTTAAAGGTGACAAGCACGTCTGTTATTTATTACTAACTACAGAATTTCTGCAATTGCTTTTTGAATATTTCTTACGAATTGAAAATCGATTCATAATTAAAGGAATCGGTTAACTACAATCACTAAATATTATTAACACTGAAACATACAATCACTTCCTTTTTTACTATTGCAAAAAAATAAACTAACAAGACTTAAAATGTTATATGCTAAAATAAATAACAACCAATAAACATATTGCACTTAAATTAAGATGCTAGGGACGACTTGATGAAAATAATAATTTCAAAACTTAAACGAATACTTACAAATGTAAATCCCACACCGATTGCAACCACATACCCCCAACCGCCGTCAGGGGGCATCAAACCCTTCTTTAACTTCTTATCACCACCCTCGACATGTGCGAAAGCTTCATCCATAATTACGCGATAAAAAAATTCAAAAATACAAAATCCCAAATTAAAAAAAAATATTTGGTTTAGAAATATTTAGTTATTATTTATTTTCACTGTGCATTTTGTACAAAAGAAATAAGTGAAACACAATAAAATCAACTTTTGTATTGCCGAGTAAGCATTTTGTTTGGAGGCGTCATTCGCGCTCCCGCACTAAACAGTTTGTGTGAAGCAGCAAAACGTAAGGACGTTCTATAACTATGTCACACATAATGTGGTTCCGCAACTAATAGCCCTCCGAGCCGGTGAATGAAAGTGCAAATTTACGCACTGTCGTAATTAAAGGCTTTTTCTCTCTAGACGTAGGTACTTTTCATGTAGTACTTAGAAGTGCATTTCTCGCATAGTAAATCAAAGGGAACAACATTGTTACGTCATTACCCCGAGGCGCAGTTTTGTCACTGGTCGCATATTTGTGGTAATGTACCACTTAGAATGTCGACGCTTGTGCAATTGTTAGTCCCTTACAACCGCATCTAAAGCACATTGTATTAGTTATTTCTGAGGTTTCGACACCAATATAGGGCCTGTTACTTAGAATGTATATTACAGCTTTAATCTAAGATGTAGTACGCCATGGATTTCTCGTTTTTTGGCATTACATTTAGTGATTTGTTTATTAAATACAAAAATTTTACTAATCTTCATTTAAGTACAGAACATATAACAATTCTATTATAAACAAAATTACCTATGTACGTATGAAATAAATAAAGATTGTTTGTGATATAGCTTACGAAGGGGTTCACTCAAAAATAAATGAATGAGGATTCAGATTTAACTTTCATAATCAGATAATCACATAAAAATGGAACGATTAATTCGTTGTATATACTCGTAATCCAAATAACACTGACACGCAGAATAATAAAATTGCGAACTTTACGAGGCAAAGGTCAGGTCAGGACATTTCGATAAGAGAACCTATGGCCCTGGAAAAAACTCACCAGCATCAAGATACACTAATGTGTCTCCAAAAGCGGAGAGTGGGACTTCATTTTCTGAAGCTGAATTTTGATAGGGAGTTAAGTGATTATAATAGAGATAAGTGGGACCTTAAAGGACATAGAAAGGACATTTTATTTTAAACTAGCGCTAGGAAACAATAACTGAAATAAGTATGTTTTAGGCGACATTTTAAATATTTTATTCCATACGGTGGCAGACGAGCAAATGGCCCACCTGATGGTAAGTGGTAACCATCGCTCATGGCATGACATCTGCAGTGCCAGGGGCACAGCTGAGCCGCTGCCTACCTGGAGAGAAATACTCTTTTTAAGCCTCGTTTGAAGTTAGACATATCGTAGCGCTCAGGAAACATCGCAGCTGGGAGCTCATTCCAGAGTTTGCATGTACGCGGAAGGAATGAACGCTGAAACCGAACTGTACTAGACAAGATCGGTTCCAGGTAATATGGACTCTACTGCGGTGGTGGGTGGGGCGATGGTAAAAAGGTGACGAAGGCACCATTGCAAATAGTTCCTCAGAGCACTCTCCGTTAAAGAGCCTATAAAGAACACACTGAGAGCCAAAGTCTCTCCGCTGCTCCAAGGTCTCTGGGTATAATATTGGGATCACCGATGATACGGAAAGCACGCCTTTGCAGGGAGTCAAAAGGGTCGAGTTGATATTTGGGGGCTCCAGCCCACAGGTGTGAGCAGTACTCCATATGCGGCCGTATTTGAGCTTTATAAAGCATCAGACGCTGACTGGGCGTAAAGTACCGCTTCGCTCTGTTGAGAACACCCAATTTTTTACTTGCCATTTTGGCTTTGACCTCCAAATGACCCCCGAACTGCACTGTGGCTGAAATTTCCACACCTAGAATTCCAATAGACTCGGACATACGAAGAGCGACTCCCTGAAACTGAAGCACTACGATAAATGGTCTTTCTTCGCAGTGAACGCGCACACTTGTCTTCGTGGGGTTGAACTTGACTAAGTTCTTTGCACCCCATTCCGAGACTCGCCCTAGAGAGTCCTCGACTTCAGACACAAGTTGCAACCGCCTTTCATGCAGCGACATCCGGGGGACGTTCTGGTGGTTGGTATACCGCACATCACCCGTGCTGTCATCTGCATAACAATGTATGTTTTCAATGGACAACATATCGTTGATATGCAGAATGAACAGTGTCGGGGAGAGCACCACACCTTGTGGAACGCCAGCGTTTATGGGCATGGTTTTCGAGCAGCAGCCATCAACGACGACTTTAATGCTCCTACCATCAAGGAAGCTGGCTATCCATTTGCAGAGTCCCTCGGGGATTCCATATGATGGTAGCTTCGCCAGAAGACCTCTATGCCAGACTCTATCAAACGCCTTCGCGATATCCAGTCCAACGACGAGAGCCTCGCCTTTGCCCTCCAAAGTTTCAGCCCAATGGTGCGTTAGGTAAACTAAAAGATCACCAGCTGAGCCTCCGTGACGGAAGCCGTATTGCCGGTCAGTAATCAGCTGGTGCTCTTCTAGGTACCGTAAAAGGCAGGTGTTCATGACCTTCTCCATAATTTTGGAGAGTAAGATAAGTTATATAAGAGTAAGAGTAAGTTCCACGAAGATGGAAACCTTTTCTGCTGATAAGAAAGACGGTAAAGTCGCGTTAATACGGGGGTCAATTCAGGGGCACACGTCTTTAGCACCACTGCAGAGATGCCATCTGGCCCACTCGACTTATGTACATTCAGGAGCTTGAGTTCCCGCCTGACCGCGCGCTGTGTAATTTCCGGTAATGAACTTTCACGCCGAGGGATGGTAGGTGGTGTGGCTCCTTCATCGTCCATAGTCGAGTTAGAACCAAAGAGTTCGACCAAGTGGTTGGCCTTCTCTCTTGCGCTGTGGGCAAGACTGTTATCGGCTGCTCGTAGTGGTGGGAGACTGGACTGGCAGAAGTTCTGTTGCGCAGCTTTGGCGAGCGACCAGAAAGCACGGCTCCCACTGGAATAGCTTCCTAATCACTCGTCAATCCTGGCCACGTGTTCCGCCTTGGCTTCAGCAATAGCTTTCCTGTTGGATCTGGATGCGGCATTGTACTGTCGCTTTTTCTCCGGCAAGTCTGGATCCCGAATTTTTCTGGCGTTGTCCCAGGCGTTGAAAGCAGATTGCTTGCGGTATGCAGTCCTCCTGCAGGCATTATTATACCAGGGACGACTGCAACCCCCAACAGAAATAGTGGCGCAGGGAATGAATTCTTTCATTCCTATCAACACCGTCTCCGTGACGCAATCTGCGCAAATGTCGGGATTTGCGGATGAAAAGCATAGCCGCTTCCAGGGATAGGATCCGGAGAATTCCCGGAGTCCATCCCAGTCTGCTGACTTATACCGCCAGACTGTACGACTGTTAGTCGTAGATACGCGATGGGATTGGGGATGGGGTCTTAAATACTTCCACTGTTCCAATGTATTCAACATTGTAATAGTGATAATATTTAAAATTACTCAATTATTTTTAACATTAAATTTTTTAACATTTTTTTAATTTAACACGTGTATATTTTAAATGTTACAATTATGAAATCTGTTTCTTGCTTTAATTATTGCGTTGCTTTATTATTGCATTTATAATTATTGCGAGTATACGCGTATACACGTGTTAATCTTAATATTTACATAGATATAAATAAATAACATCTTTGACGTAGAATCCTATATAATACTGTAACATCTAAACTAAATAATATTTATAAGCGTAGCGACAATCATCTTCATTACCTACCTGTTGTAACAATTTGAATTCATAATGGCCATCTCAATGCAGTCACACGTAACCAAACCGTACGTGTGATAAATAGATCCTTAATTATTAATATAATTAGTAGTTGATTATTAAATCGTCATCAGTTATCTATTTTGAATATAGAAAAATGCAGATTTGGCAGCGTATCAATCTAATCCAGGGAAATCATAACAAATTGTAGTTTGTTAGTTATGGATGCTGCTAGTCGACATCTCGAGGTCAAGGTCATAGAACATTTAAATAAAATCATTATGTATTAACATTATTTTTTAACTTGTTTTTGTGATTTCAGACATGATTATGTTAGAATCATCTATTGCCAATATGCCTGGTGTCTTAAACAAAACTAGTGGGTTTTTTATTTAACTATCCTTTCTGCATGCTTATCGTAATCAATAAATAATATTGTTGATATAACAAGTTTTCTCTTCTTTCAAAACGTTTCTCTATTCAAGAGTTGATGATTATAATCAAATTATTTTCACCTGGTTTTGCGATCTATGGTATACAAAAGCAAACAAATGATCTAATTCATTAAATCGGAAACCTGAGGTCTCTTTAACCTTGGCTTTTATAATAATTCAATTTATTATACAAATTAGTTGCTATCTCATAAAAAATATTTAGACCCCGCCACAAAAAACGGGTTAGTGCGCTATTTTACATTTAATAATGAAAATTTAAATAAATACCTAACAGACGAACGTCAAGTCATTAATGCAAATTGCGCAATTCAGTAAAAATTGAAATAATCAAATTTATTATGAATAAGTGTAACCTCGCTATAAGGCTTTCCAATTAGAAAGCCTTATAGCGAGGTTACACTTATTATATATACTTATTATATAAATAAATTGGGAGTCTCAATTTCTCTATTTCGTGTACTCAATCGATTCGACCCTCGTATGGTGAATAAAAAGATCGTGATGTAGGGTACTACTTACTTTACATAAAGTCCGAACTGGATCAGTATGATTGACAAAAGCCCGTATAGTCTCTTTCCGTAACAACACTCAAACTCTAATCTCTACTTGAGGACAATTAGAAAGTGATGCCGCTATATGAGCTCAATAGTATCATTGCTTTCTAATTGCACTTACGAAGGGATTTAAGTTTAAGTTTCATTTGAGAATACGAACCAAAGGCTTATTAATCTGGAACCCCTTGACGAAATTATAACAATACGAAAAATTTCCCTTTCCAATAGAACTCATAACTATATCTTCCTATTGCTTTGACAATAGTCACAGAGATGTAAATAGTAACACATTTCAAATCGTAAGTACCACCCAACAGTCTAAAATGCATTTCGCCGATTTGCTCCAACTATTCCGAATCCGTTCTAACGTACTTGGTGTACCTACGTTAGACGGTTAGTACGGAGAAACGGAACACTATCGCGTAATAGTGATGTACAAATCAATTTAAGCCGTAAATATAGTACGTAGGATAAAATACATAGTCACTCAACAATAATATAAATTTTATGCATGTGTTAGTTATGGCAACTCGCGAGTAATTATTGCGGCCGTACTACTAGGAATGCGAGAGTACGAAGTTAAAATTGCGCGCGTTAAGTTTGACAGCGCAGTACAGTATAGTTTAATGTAATAAAAAAAACGGAAACTGTAACATTTATATGGCATATTTGACGATAAAATATTACCCCTTTATCAGTAGTATTACAAATTGTAAAAGAATATCAATAGAGAACAAAAGAGCAAACAAAACGCTGAGAACGCGCTGGTGACTTAGCATCACCTGAGCAGCTAGAAGGCCGCGCATGCATTTGAGTTCTAAACGCAACATGTAAACAACGTAGTATATTATCATGTCTATACACAAAGGTCGAGATACAAAAAATGCCAACAGTAAATAAATTTTTATTCTTTTTGAAAAAATTATACAGTTTAATGACGTCTTTTTTATGCACGCACGCGACTCTCAAACTTACAACACAACACAAAAGTATAAATTAGATTAGATTTTCATAAATGATTAATTTAAGATTTTGTAAAAGCTTTATGTATAGTTTAAACAAATAAAATACATAACATATTGAAAGGAGAATGACAAATATTCTCAAACAACAACCTGCAAGGGGTCTACGTCAAAAAAACAATTTGGGGGTCCATGAAATGAAAATGGGGGTCCATAATAATGGATTTCAATATACACTGATTACTTATATTATTTACTTGTATAAATAATATAAGTAACTTCTATTAACTAGGTAAGTTCTTCTATTACTATTCTTGACTATTTATTATATTATCTTAATATATATATTTCTTGTGTGCGTGTGTATGTGACTGAACTCCTCCTAAACGACTGGACCAATTTTGATGAAATTTTTTGTGTGTATTCCAGGGGGCTTGAGGATGGTTTAGATTCACAATACGGTCATATAGATATTGTTTTTCAGCTAAATTATTTATTTAAAAACATTTGAGACAACGTGAGACAACGTGACATTTGAGACATTTGACATTTGAGACATTTGACAGGACAACGTCTGTTGGGCCAGCTAGTACTATATATATTATAAAACTTTCTATGATGTAGGCATTCAATATCCGGTAAGGCAAGGTAAGGCAGGGCAAGGCAAGCAATCAACTTACTACTACCGTATCGCTGTTAGTGTACAGAAACTTGATATATAAAAAAAATATTACACATAAGTAGAATTTCTAGTTTGCAAATTTTCCCCTAACATTTTTAAAAAGGAATAGGTATATTAAAATTATGTGGCTAATAGGAACGGACATAATTTAAAGCCAATGTTTTAATAAGTACATCCGACATTACCTATTTCAGCGTTTACATATTGACCTTGACATCGCTATTATTACGTGATAACGACAGTTTTCGTAACGCAGATGTAAAGCCTGACGTGTAGCTTTCTGTACAAAATAAATATTTAAATTTATACATAAATGGAGATGTTTTCTTAAGACGAATCCATTAAACTGTTATTGTAGTATACCTACACGTTACCTACCTGCACCTTAAAAGGGAAAACAGAATCCTTACACTTAGACTTTGTTGTCCGTCTGTCTGTGTGTATATATACCCATTCATGTCGGGAACTATTCAAAGACATTGAACCTTGTTAACGTAAAGTGAGTAGTAAAGAAAAACGATATTTTTTTTAATTTGTGTATTTTTTTTTTGGAGTTGGCATTAGCATTTTGGAAATTAATTTTGCAAAAGACTGTAAGATGTAAGTAACATAACGGAAAAACTCTTCTGGATGTGATTGCCATGATGAAATATTGATGTATAAATTTATATCCGATTTGATTAGCTTATTTATGAAACGGAATGCTGTTGAAAATAAGTTGTGTCATTCCCTATTATCATATCTATCATGTTCAAGGCTGCTCATCGGGTTTTTAAAGCGCCTTATATTTAAGGAGCTAGGAACACAAAATTAAACAAAATTCAAAATTCAAAATTCAAAATCATTTATTCAGTCTGGGCTGTTACAAGCACTTGTGAATGTCGAAAAGCTACGCCATCGGTTCGCAAATCTACGGCGGGAGACCTTGTACTGAGAAGAACCGGCAAGAAACTCAGCAAGGGCTGTTTTTTTTCCCTGTATTAAATAGATACAGAGTCGTCAATTTGGAAAATGACTTCAATATTGATAATTCATGAAGTCACTTTCCATTACATAGTATAATTAATAAAAAATATTTAGAAAACATGCCTATATTAGGAATGCCGTGTCATACAGTTTTAAAAGAATATATTAAAGTTAAATTAAAATTATAATAAATACGATAAAACGTCTCTTGACCCGGGGACAGAAAAACAAAATATTTGTGTCGCCTATAACAAATGTAACAAAGTCCTTTTTTTAACAAATCACAATAAAATAATTTACTAACTGTGTTTGTAACTTTGTTTTTTTAACTATGAATTTTCTGTTTTATTCATTTACTTGCGCTTCGTGACCTTTCACAAAATTTGATCGTTCAAGGTCAACGGAAAGTACACTATATGTTTGGAATTCCTTACTAATTTTGAAATATACGTCGACATAGGCATTTTTTTTTATTACACGCGTTCTTGAGAAAAAGGTTCTTGACAAATGGAGAACAAACTGATCCTACCCGTTCCGTAGGGTTCCGTTTTTAGGTATGGAGTTCGGAACCTTAAAAATTTGAGAATCAGGTCAGTACGTTTTTAAATTTGAGGGCTATGTCACAATATAGTCAAGTCAGTGTAAATAATGTTATACCTACATACTAGGTAGTTATTATGTACTTATACTGCTTTACTCATGATATCTGCAAAATTTTCATAAAATACTATAATTACGGCCCAAATGAAACTTATGATTCACAAGATCATATATCACAGCGAAAAATTTAATAATATGCTGCCGATTTTCTTTCTAACGAAAATTACATTAATTTGCGTCAACAATCAAAATTACATATTTGTGAGTAGTATTTAATTATTTGTTTAATTAAAAAATTACTTACATAAATTATTTAGGTAGATTTTTATATAAGTGTTAAAAGGAATCACTACCCATATGAAGATATAGTACGAATTGATGACCCACGTTAAAACACTTTGTAAAAAAAAAGTTTTGTTTGTGTTTAAGTAGCTGTCATTCCTATGAAATTTGTAGCAACAGATTTTTTATTACTGCACTGCCTCACTTAAGCGAATATTTCACTCAAGCGAATTATTCAATATTTTAAAACAAACAGTTTGAAAGAAGTGTCGACTTGTCGATCGACAAAAGGATCCATCACTTCGTTGCCTACAATATTTGACAAATTTACCGATTTTTATCGAGTATATTGACCTTAATTTAGTATTTATTCATAGTTCTATACTAGCAGCCCAGTTCCGGAATTTCGCCAACTTCTACTATAAACAGCTTACCACTATAATGTCATTGACTGTTAGGCGGTACAAGTTTCACCGTGACAGCAAATTTTAAATAAAAACAAATCGTGTCACTGCCTTAAGTCAACGTGCTGGATAAACATTTCACAAAGCCGCACCATTTTTTTGTCACAACCTGGTAATCAAATTAGACAATACAAAGACTCTGTGGCGAACGCTACACTTTGTAAGGCGAGTTGCCACTGTATGAACGCGGTTGCGAGCGCCGTTTATTTGTTGTCTAAACAGCAAACTTTGTTTGTTGGTAGCTAGACAAAGCGATCTGTCAGACACAACATAGCATGCAACATTATTATTCAAGATCACACATACAATTTTTGTATCAAACCCTTTCTATGATCGCTCTAGGTGTGCTCAGTCAATCCGCGTAACACAGAATATCGTCGACCCAGACACGTCCTTTCTGACCATCCCAACTCATTGACGCTGGCTCTTCAAGCCTTGCGAGAGGCGGCATCTGCGCCGCCATCCCTTAGTTAGTCCATACTTCGCAGCTTGCTGCACATGTACGAGTAGGCCCCATCATTTCAAGGCCGGACCCACTTTGGCGTACCGAGCCGTCCTTCGCGCATATGTCCTCTTCGGAGGACAGCGCTGACGTGCCCTCTCCTGAGGGTGCGCCAACCATTCCATTCAAGCCGTAGGGCCATTAGGGCCAAGGCTAGGCTGAGTTTAGTCGGTAGGTCTGTGTGGTCGAGCCGCCTCGACAGCATCCAGGAGTCCGACATAATCAACGCATCCCTGCTTGCCTGTTGGGTTGGTATCCATGAGGATTCTCAGCCTCCTCTCCTGAGGAAAAAAAAAACTTTAGGTGTGTGTGCGGGCTATGATGGATCCCGCGCAGACATTGGTCCCTCCGTTTGTAAATTACCTAAAATCCACAGTAATCTCCCATAGATATAGATTGTGCAGGCGTAATCTAGAAAATTGAACTCCTCACTCCCTGAATCACTCAACCGACGACAAAACGGACATCGAAATAGCTTAATGAGCTTGCCTTACTTTCTGCCGAGAAAGTACCACACACGTTTCTTGATTTGCCATCGACAAGTACGCGGTACACAAAAGCTTTCCACGTCGTAAAAAAGGCACAATCTCGTCTGTTGATCTAAATAACTTGGTCCTAAATTGAATTGCAATTAAAGTTGGTATTAGTGCCCTGGAAACAAATTCAAAGACCTATAAGATGACACAAAATCCGCAGTGGACGTAACATAGTTGGGGTAGGCTCACATCCCTCCATTGGAACGTATGTGAGTTATAGTAATGACAGCACAGATGATTTACTACAGATCAGGGTAACAATGTGTATGAAGATCAAACTATCGATGCCCACAACCCACTGCTTATAGGATATCATAGTTCACTAGATAATGAACTGTAACGCGACAAACGAAGTATTTAGAAGGATTAACTTAGTTTTATATTGGTTTCCGGCTCGCTCACGGTTCATGGAACACCAACTTTTTAGTAACTCGACTCCAACTTCCGGCTGTTAGTAATGACGGAAGTTTAATTTTTAGTCACAATTTTGATGACCTGCCACTTTTCCGAGTAAAATCACACCATTGTAAAATGTTAATCACGCAATTACATGTATGTGCATAGAATTGCGTTTTATTCAAATTGTCTTGAAAATATTTCAAGACAGCCAGTATTCCATACAAGACATACAAAAACAAGGAAACAAATATACACATCATAGTAGACAATTTACATCAAATTATTACTTAAAACTCATATAGAAAAAAATAGTAGTAATCATTAAAATTTAATAACCTCACAAATACTCAGACGAATACGAAACGATTTTACTATCTGAAACAATTTGTTTAATATTCGGCTAACATGCTTTTTTCTTCATTATTATTAGTTGAATTCCTTCTGTAACTCCAAAGTGTCTAAAGAAAAATTCGTTTACGTTTATATAATTGTTACGCTTACATGCTATAGTGATATGCCGAGGCGGCAATTAAAATTCAAATATCATCAGTAGCAGTTATAAAAATAAATAATCAAATGAGAGGCTGAAGTCATAAGACTTGGACATGTATTCGGATATTGGCACAGGAGACCTATTTTTGAATTACGAATGCGACTTAGAAATCACCGATGTGACTAATAATCACCGATTTTCAATAATTCTTATTTTTGAATATCACTGATGTGACTACCTTAGTCACAGGTGTGATTTCCTTACGAGTGCCCTCACCCACTCGTAATCAAGTCATACCTACTTGTGGAATGTTATCTGTTGATTTTTTGATTTTTCAGTCTATATATACAATATATATTCTGCGTGGAACCGAACTCTTACATTTATGTGTGTACTTTATCTATGTTGGCAGCTCTGCGATCGACTTTCAAAAATTGGATGTATAAGAATCCGTGATCTCAAAGTCACCGCTGACTATTCAGTCAGCGGTGATTTCGAAAACGCATTCGTAATTCAAAAATAGGTCTCCAGGTCGTATATAAAACTGACTACCTAATATAATAATCAAATTTAGGTTGGTCATTTACCCGTAAAACCACTACAACCTTAATCGAACCTTCAGATAGCCGCTTATGGTTTTTCATGTTCATGTTATAAAATTACCGACTCAAGTCAGTTAAATAAGTGGTGCGTCAGGAATCAGATAAATATACTCGTATTCTTAGAGAAAAAAAGATATATGGCGATAAGAGAAATTTTAATTATTTTAGATAGTCAGTTTTTTGTGCGACTAGATCCGATAATTCTGACAGCCACAAAAAACATAACATTTTTTTATCCGACAAGTATTTTTTTTTTATATATATATGTCTACTCCACGGACTCGTAGTCCGTGCCTTTTTTAAACTGTCCTCGTTTGGATCTACTATATACGTACTGTACGTACAGCGTCATATTATCTTATAATACTATTCCGTGACTTAACATTAACGTGAGTTGCGCAGCACTTACTTATCTAATAACTATCCTAATTTATACCTTCATACAACCATTTAACAATACACTTAATTTCAATACTTTATACAATAAAATTAATTAATCTAATAATAATAAGCTATCCTAACATAATTAAATTAACCCTGCTATGGTGTCGATTCTAGCGTGATTCTCTAAACTCAAAAACCAATCCGACAACAGTCCCCCCCTGTCATTTTGTATAGAGTATGACAAGGACAGACCGCCGCCAAACTCAGCTCTAGGTTCGGAGAATGATCCGACAAGTATTGTCACATACTCATGATTGCAGTTCATAATTACATATTTTTGGAAACTATCCTCAGATAGCCGCTTATGGTTTTTCACGTTCATGTTATAAAATTACCGACTCAAGTCAGTTAAATAAGTGGTGCGTCAGGAATCAGATAAATATACTCGTATTCTTAGAGAAAAAAAAGATATATGGCGATAAGAGAAATTTTAATTATTTTAGATAGTCAGTTTTTTGTGCGACTAGATCCGATAATTCTGACAGCCACAAAAACATAACATTTTTTTATCCGACAGGTATTGTCACATACTCATGATTGCAGTGCATAATTACATATTTTTGGAAACTATCCATAGCTTCATATTTATGATAGTGACTGTACATGACTACGTAGTTCCCTCACTACGCGAGTAACGTTATATAACATCCTTGATTGAAACAAATTGAAGTAATTTTTCTTATATTTAGTCTCGTCTATTAGCACTTTGCTCGACAGAAATGTTTAAATCACAGTAACTTACTCTTTTGCGACCCCAGCCTCCGTTCCCCCGCCGATACAGGGGAGCCCTCCTCGGGGGAGGCCACAATACCTGCCCCGATCTCCACCACCGACGACGCCCCCCGGCCACGGAAGGGGCGTGGTCCCTCCCGGGTCGCCGCATCCGCTGGCGCAATTTCCTCGCGCCCGCCGGCGACCCACGGCGGCGCCACAGCTGTGCTACCGAGCCCGGCGCCGCCTCCTTCTGGAGCATCACTGCTTCACAGAAGGAGGCTACAGCCCTCCAACCTCCCTCGTCCGCCAGCATTGCCGCAATCAATGCCGGCGGAGACAGATCTCGCCCGATCACTGCGACCAAGACTCGGCGCTCGGAGGCCCACGCGGGGCACTCCGCCAGCGTGTGCTGGGCCGAGTCGAGGTCGGGACCGGAGAGCCCCACACACGGCCGCGCCTAGCCAGCGCGGTGTCATGGTGCATCAGGAGAATTTCCCCGTAAAAAAAAAACTACTACTAAATAGTAATTTTTGCATTGTTGTATTCAGACTGTTTATTTAAGGACCTATACTGATGCCGCACATGACTATGAGTGTGTTTGTGGAAGGCGCTATACCGGGGTCGTTAGGGTCAGATTAAAAAAAAACGACGCAAAATGAGCGCACAGTCTAGTGGCTCGGACACTCAAGATCACCTTGTAATGATGATCTGGCGTGTATGTTAAGATAGGTAGTAAAAATACATCTTGGTATACGTTGGCAACGTACTGTGGTTATTGTGGGGGTTGCCGGTATCTCACAGGAATCACGTGTACTATATGCGACTGTAACCAATTACCAGCCGGTACTTGTAACTTGTTTGTCAACATTACATTGAAAAAATCTTAACGACTATTATATAAAATAGTAAGATGAAATTTATTAAGAAGTGAATATAATGATATTGTTTATAATCTAAATCTTAATTATGATCTTAGCATAATTTAAATGAAAGATAAAAAGAGACTTGAATTTCATACACTAATTTCATGGTGTCGCTAAAATACTATTTCAGTTAAAAAAAAATTGTGACAATGTTATTGCAATGTGGAAATGCAGAAGAGAGGAAACTGGTGTTATGAGACACAAACTCTTATCTAATTCAGGCAAGAGACTCTTAATCCGGAACACTTAACTATTTATATTATACACTAATTGTATGTATAAGCATATAGCACACAGTATGAAATTACTATTATTAATGATATGCAATTAATTTATCCCCCATTCGCTTATAAAATCGAGGGATGAGAGAACGTCCCTAGAGGAGGAGGAGGAGCTCAGGTAGACAAGGATCAAGACGACAGAGAGAATAATCCTGGCATTATTGAGCAGCACCGCTCGCCTGTAGAGCCTAGCAATAATCTCTACTTCACGTAGTCCAAATCTACTCAGGTATCCGCGAAGAGACGATGGAATTAAAACGTTGCTTTAGACCACGACTGGAATGATCTCAGTGGACGTCACTTCATCTTCTTCTCTGATCTAACTTTCATGAGGATTACCTATTGTTATTGTGTAAGTCAATGTGATCCGGGAGGGACCAAGCCCCTCCCGTAGCCGGGGAGCGTCGTCGGTGGAGGAGTTCGGGGGAAGTATGAAGCCTCCCCGAGGAGGGCTCCCCTGCACAGGCAAGGGAGTGGAGACTGGGGGTTCCCGGAAGTCGTCTTCGTTCCCGGGTGCTCCATACATGCTTGAGGAAGGCCATCGCTGAGGTTTTTAGTGAGTAGGCCTCCCCCTTCTGGGGAGGAGAGATCCACATAACCGCTGGCTCTCCACAGCCGAGGTATGCAATTTAATGCATTTTTGCTCAGCGTAACAAAAAAAAAAAAGGTCATTACAAAATTAAGGTACAAATTCATTCATATTTATGTACTACCTATGTTTTTTCATAGTGTTTAAACATAAAAACATGCAAATTATTTTTGAACGTAGTTGTTAATGAGACGTCGTTGTTTATGACATCAAATTATGTAAACAGTTAAATGTTGACCATTTGACAGTTCAACATTAGAAAACCATAAAAGTGATAATTTGATGTCAAACTTATATTTATTACTAGCTGACCCGCGCCCACTTCGTTGGGCATAATATTAATAATCCCCGAAGCGAGCACGAAAGCGAACGGAATTAAACCCGAAGCCATCGCGCGCCGTCCGCTGATGATGATGATGATGATGATGATGATGACACTCAGCAATAATGTGGCTTTCTATTGGTGAAAGAATTTTTAAAATCGATGATGATGATGATGATGATGATGATGATGATGACACTCCGCAATAATGTGGCTTTCTATTGGTGAAAGAGTTTTTAAATCGTTCAGTAGATCCCGAGATTACCCCTTACAAATATACAAACACACAAACTTTACTTCTTTATAATATTAGTATAGATTCATTAAAATGACGATAACTTTTTTTTTAATGAACCGATTTTGATGAAACAAAGTCTATACACTGCCCGGGAGTGTGCATTCTTCATTAGTGAAAACCGCATAAAAAATCCATTCAGTAGTTACGAAGATGTGCTCGAACAAACAGACAGACAGACAGACAGACAGACAGACAAAAAATTCAAAAAAAAATTTTTTGTGTTTCATTGGTTTTCTTTTATCGCCCTGACTCCATTTTTGTCAATTATCTTCAATGTACAGACACACCGGGTCCTACTGTTTTTTTATATGTATAGATTATGGCTAATCGCTTCATTAATGTCGTATTAATGACGAAATCAATAATTATATTACTTTGGTTACATAAAACCGTAAAAATGTCGCGGCTGCCTAGATATGCATAGGTACTGGGGCATAATGAAATGAAATAATAATTTTCATTTCATTATTTCAACAATTTTTGTTTTTAATAATTAATAGTGGTTTTTAATCTTATATGTGGTTACCGATATGTTCTTCATTTATTGTGTCATTTATACTCTCAATAATAACTTGAAATAATTTCTACAAATGGTAAATATTTAACACAATGACATAACTGAATAATGGAAAAGTCGATATTAAAAACAATTTCGGCGTATTAGCCACTTAATTTAAATTAAACAAAATCAATTTTAATTAAAATGTATACCGACTGTCGTGTGTGTGTATAGTGCTTATTACGAGCAGAGGTTCTTTAAGTTGGCAATATGTACCTATATAATATACATTTAATAATGAAAAAATCCTGCACCTACATCATTGATATATATTTTGATTCAAAATTCTTTAGTTTGTCTAAGTAAATAATATTAATTAGTAAAACACTGAGCTCTAATTATAACTCGCGTTATAGCAAATTATCAATAACATTTATTTATGTATATAGAACGGAGGACCTAAGAATATTTTTTTTTTCGAAATTCAATAGAATAAATTTATGAGTTCGTGTGGGAATTATGTATCATTAAAAATTTGCTTTACAAAACTACGCCATATCACCGCAGGTCACTCGCTAGTAACCTGTCTATAATTAGCAAAATAAATGAATTTTTAATCTAGTCAATTAGTACTTTTCCTCTTTAAAAAACATCCACCACATTTTTACAATCAAAAAAATTGTACAAAAGTAGATCGTGATTGTACAATAAAAAATATTTTTGCCCATATTTGGGCACACGTGGGATGCGCATATCAAACCCATATGTTATGGTTATGACTTCCATATGTCTAGTTAGACTATGTCAGCTATTCTCCATAATTTTAAATCCGCAAAATATAAGCAATCGAACATCAGCACTTCATTATTCGTCACAGTCAACATCTAAGCATGGCACAGGGGCGTGGTGGCACTGTGCATCAATAAGGGGGTAGAATCAAACTGAAAAAATACAGACTATCACGCTACTGAGTCGTGTGTTTATAAGCTGTTCTCAATCGGCTCAAACTGTTTTCATGATTTTCAGCTTCAGCAGGTTATATAGAAGATCCAAAAGTTTAACTTGCCATTATGCGTGGATTTCGTGGTTTACGAATCTTTAAAGTCGTCAAGACCTGAACCATGCTTTAATCTCTCTAGAAATGCTAACAAACTATCAATACATCCAAGTGTTGTAGTCGCTATGAAAACACCACAATATCAGAATACCTTTACGACCGCCATATTAGATTAAAAATGGCGGCATTAAAAAAATCTTGTCATCAAAACTAAGCGCGTATGCAAAATTTCAGCCCGATAACTTTAATGGAAGTGGGTAAAATATTGATCACAAGATTCCAGGACATACATACAGACATGTATACACGTAAAGTTAAACAAAAGTTTTTAAATACTTGGGCGGAACCCCAACTTTAACAACGAGAAGATAAAACGTACCTACCTTCTTTTTGCTAATGATACCGTAGTCATGGTCGAGACAAGGGCACAGTGTTTGAAGATCTCAGTAGAATTTCCTAACAAGGGAGAGAGCTAAGTGTCGAGTTCCAGCTTATAAAACCCGTTCGTTTGCAAAGTTTTATAAAGAACTGCGTTTTCGTAATTTGTAAATAAAGTAACTCTTTTTTGCGGAATATATTAAAACTAATTCTTTTTAGATACGTCTTTTAGTAGTTTGCTGTGACGGAATTATTTAAACTATCAAAAGGATATATTATTTATGTACATTCAGTTGTGACATTTTGAAAATAATCGTTTAATATTTTGGTAATTAATAGAAAATTTTAAATACTATATTGGCTTTTATTTCAGTGTATATGTATATTACATGAAAAACAATTAACATTTTCGAATTACAACTTTTAATTAGTATGGAACATAAAACGCACCTATTGATTCATTTATGATGCTTGAATATTACTATACATATAAATTAGTTAATATAGTACTAACTATATACATTTAATAATGTAATTACATAAGTGTTCTCGACAGATAAAGTTGTAAAAACAAACTATAAAATCAATCAATATCAATATCATAATGTCTTTAAATAAAACACGGGCGAATCACCTCATTAATGTCGTATAATTGATATCATCAATCATAATGACGAAATCGACACAATAATGATATTACATTATTTACATAAAACAAACTTGTCGTCATGTTTTAAATGCATATAAAATACGATGCTAAATGTTCAATAAGAAGTTTTGGCAAGAAATAATTGGTGTAACCAAAAATCAGAAGACGGCATGAAATTACTATATAACATAAAACAATTTTGTATCCAGAGGGATACAAACTGGATAGACTAAAGCAGTAATTTTAAAACTGTTGGCTCACTGAATGTTGCGAACGGTAAAGGCGGAGAATCTTGAAGCTCTAGTAAACTATATATTTTTATACACCGACACATCAGAACCAGTGTCGTATATTCTATTATATGTTTGTTATTTATCGACTGTTATATCTCATTGCAATACAAAACAGGCTGTGACCGAAGAACATCAAAAGACAATAAATGACGCTGAACTGTCAAAAGAACGGCTATGTAGGCGTGGCACGCGAGCCACAGTTATGATCAAATGATCATGACTGTGGCCAATAATGCGAACGCGTTGCGTTGCTTAGTCAGTCACGAGTGATCACGGAGAGTGTTTTACGAAGTGCTGCGCGTTTATTAATGAAAATGCCTACTTGTGCTGTAATTACCTGCAAAGCAAGAAGTCAGGTCTCAAGTGTAGCTATAGATGGAATATCTTTTCATCGGTAAATAGCAAATTTGATCGTAATAACTAACGTTTTACAAAAAAATTATCAAAGCTTGATCGTAACGATAAGACACATAATATTTTTTCTAAAAAATATACATTGCCGGCTATGTACGCGCATGCGTCTAATTACATTACTCAGAGCGCGTAATGTAGTACACTGAATTCGGTAGCGACGCATTTGAATAACAGCAATAAACGTAGTAAAAGGCCATAGTGCTGTGCTTACCAAAAAACGTACGCATTATGTTTTATCGATAAATATATTTTTTTAATATTCTGGTAGGAATAAATGATTGTGTGATAAACTCGAACATTTGTTGGAAGATTGTTCAAGTATTTATTTAAGTTTTAATTAAATTTAAATTATAATTTTATTAAACGAATTAATCGGTGTGTGCGACCGTGGAAATATTATTAATATGTCCAAATACATGTATAATTAATATCATCATCACAGCTCACATACGTCCCCACCGAGGGGAGATAGCCACTGCAAAATCGCAAAATGTATGAACATGTCGGAAAAATGTCCTATCGCACACATATAAAAGTGCCTGTATATGTTTGTTATGGAAACAAGATTTACAGAAATATAGTTTACTTTGCTTCCAACCTACATCTATTTCACTTAATAAGTTTGTTTCATCATTATAGTATAGGTATATACAATTAAATTAATTATTAAATTTTAAATACCTACATGAATGTAATATTTCGTTTTCAGTATTGAAAATATTTGTAATATTAAATTTGCTATCGACATTTTTGTCAATCACTAAGGTAATAATATCGTTTTTAGACGGAATTATTTGAATCTGGTGAGTGCAGTGCTGTGATTGGTTCAGTTCGTTATCGCGCGATGCGTACTTCTCCTGATTGGTTATGCGTGACTTTACAGACGCAGCGCTGGCTTCTTAAACTGGCGACAGCGGCTCCCGTACAAACGATGCATGTTCGCCATTCTAACCTCTTTCTGTGTTCTGTGGTCAAAATACAATACTTTTATCATATTTCAACAGTTGACTTTATCATGTCACATTTTGCTGTTAATGCTAGCGTGACTGACTATAAAAATAATCGTTATAGGTAACAATTTTTAACGTGCTTACACCTATTCTTTTAAAATATACTGTCAATTTTATTTTGATTTCTCACGGGAATGTAATTTGTTTGTTGTTTTAGTGAGCAGTACTGTTTTTAAGCTAGTTTAAACCGCCTTGTCTATTTATGTCCTGTTCTTAAAATAAATAGTACGCATCAATCGTAGATTAGGTTAAGTATTTTTCTAGTCTCCATGCATTTTGCTGGTATGATTTGGATGGTTAGACAAGATTCCTTATTTCGCCTCAAAAGTTCCCAATTGGTACATATTTTCATCGAATTCGCTAAAATGACATCTACTTTAGATCTATACCGCTCATATTGGTGACGCAAAGGACTTCTTCGTAGGATCTGTGACAAAATCGTCAAAAAATATTCATAGATTTTACGTAAGCGATATATAAGTTTGTACCTTAAAAAAAAGGGCAGTGGGTACCCAGAGATACAATTTGTCCTCACGGGACAGTGCTGACTATTGTTTCTAATTACATGTTCAAAGCAAAGCGACAGTGATAACTACTAATTATTAACTATTAACACAATATGTTTAGTTTACACAATATGAAAAATACCAAGATATGGCATTTCCATATTTTAATATTATGCTTTTGCAACTCAAAATACGCATAAGATATATTACTTATACATGCAAATTACGCCCTTAAATGCAAAATGAAAAACATTCTCTTTGCCTAGCGAATGAATTCAAGCATAATTGAGATCAATAATTTAAAAGAATTAAAATATCAGACTTATTCAGAGCAAACCGCACGTTTAATTGCCCATACAAATTTTACTTTTATAAATGTCATAATTCAAAGATTAATTCTACATAACGTATCTTTCATTTTGGAGCGAAATCTGTTATAAATCACTCTGTTTGTTTGCCGCACTCTTTCAATTTTGTATGAAAGTCAGTGGTAAAATAGGGTTTGAAACACGTCTGTAGATTAGTCTAGAAGTAGGTTTATTTCGTGATCGAAGTTAATTGTGAAATGTGATTTATATAAGCGCTTTTATTTTTGATTTGGTGCAATAATTATTATTTGTTTTACTTGTATGCAAACTTACAACTTTATAATGTTTCCACAATCGCAATGATGCATTGGAGTATCTTTAGTAAAACTAAAAGATCAAAAATAAACAAATATGATTGAATATTTTTATTTCCTCATAAGTACACATGGCAACGGATCGCACTTTACATATGAACCTAATATTTGTCGTTCGCAAAAACGGCTGTCATACTGTGATCTGTACATTAAAAATCTAAGAAAATGGTTATCATTCGTAAACAATTGAAACATTTTTTCAAGTCTTTATATAGTCATATAAACAAAGTATTTCTTTTGTCAATTATAATCAATCCTATAAATATTACCAATTTATAAATATCCGTAAATTATTAACACATTCAATAAACAGGTTAAACTTGGCACTAATTGGCCTGGGATCAATATATTACAGTAATAATAATAGACACTAACATATTGATAAAAACATATCTGCCCGTTACTGACGTCATACTGACAATTTTGCTTATTGTTTGCAAATGGAATGCAACCGAAACGTCAGAATCAGGAGGTGTACTCTTAAAAACTATGTTCTATAATATCATGTTATTTAAAACATTTCAAAAGACGATCAAACGAACGATATTTATTTTGACATAAGAAAGCCTCAAAGGACAATGACAATGTTCGTCTGTCAATTTCAATTCATCGTTGTCATTTGAGGCTTTCTTATGTCAAAATTAATAGCGTTCGTTCGATCGTTAGGTGGAATGCTTTAAACGATAGTAACTAAGAGTAGGATACGACACGACGAAGTTCACGACATATCGAATATCGTTGTTAAGAATACGTCCCCAGAGCTTAAATGTAATCGAACTGTTGCGTTTGAAAAAAAGATCTACCTTATTAAACGGTGTAATAATCTGTCGTTCTATTTGGTTAAACACGATTGTTCGGTAACGTTTTTACTGCAATTAATAATCAGAGTTGACCCGCAGTATGCTAAGTTCTCACGTAATTTACCCCGCTCCTATTGGTTAAACGCAGTTACCTTTGTGTTTTAACTGCGATTTCTTCTCAAAATACACCCACTACGCGGTTTTAGTTTGGGTTGGGATAACACTACATATATCAGCCATCATAATCAAATTAATGGAATTCATTAAGATAAACATTATTACGTTCACCGGATTTAGACTATTTAGTTATACACTCACCGGATTTAGTTATACACTCACAGACAGATTTAATGGAATGCACAAATGTTTTAGGTATTTTCCTCAGTACAATCATATTATAATAAATTTAAGAATCAAATGAAACAACTAGACAACATTACAACACATTTCATTACACCATTTATCAACTAGCTATTACCTGTCATACATGGGTTCAACACAAGTAAAGCCTGGAGCGTGAAAACTGGTTACACATATATTTTAAGCAATTTTCATATATTTTGTATTTGTAGACAAGATTGTACACTAACTTCGTTAGTGTTAAGTACATATTAGTATGTACTATATCAAATCTGTTCCAGGGAGTATTCGTTGTGTAACTTCAGCAATCCAGAAAATACTTAGGCTATTTATATAGAGGCTATTTTAGGGCCCTAGGTGATTATGTAAAACCTGAAAAATTAGTACTTTTCGAGTTAATAAACTTAAATATGAAAGCAAAAATTAACAAATGGCAACCCTAGTCCGCTGTTAACTGGCAAGCTAGGTGTAGATGTAATAGACCGCTACGTAATATTCATACGTTGATGTAGAGCTGTCTGTTGATGTAGATCTTAGGAAAAAAAGTAGCTTGATTAGCGATAATCTTATGTTTTTATTTCGTAATTTCTTTACATTATTTCTTCAGCTCTGAAACAGCCTAGTAGGGATTGCAATCCGGAAAAACGGATCCGGTGCCGGTATTCGGTACCAATATACTGGATCCGAGGACCGGATCCGGTACCAGCAGTAAGTAATCATGATAGTATCTGTTATAATCATAAATACTATAGGTATTTATGATTGTTGTATGAGAGTTGTTTGTTAACATTCTCAAATACTTTAATAATGATTTTGATCTCATTTCAGTTAATTACGTAAGGTTAATTGTATCTATTAGATATAATAGTTACTTGATAATTCATATTGTTACTTATAAATTGATCTATTTGTGAAAGTGAAATCTAGAAAAACTGAGCTACTCGTTACGTCGTAAAATTATTACTAGTTACCTACACTATTAAATTTTAATTGTTTTCTTGTTGTATATTTGTCTTAACATTGGTTAGGAAATAAAACCGATTTTATATATTTGTGATTTATTTTTTATAAACTACCTACATATAAGTGCAGTAATACTTGATTAACTCACTTATTTTGTACTAAAAAGCGAAAACTATCTTTATTAAACAATCCTTTATTAAAACTTTATTAAACAATCCAGCCGGATCCGGTCGGATTGACGGGAATCCGGTCGTATCCGGCCGGACTGAAAATGACGCCGGATTGCAATCACTACAGCCTATATATTGTATCTTACAAATATTTCGTATATAGTCATTAATTTTGATCATTGAAATATTGGTGATAAACTTTTCCACTGGATATATTAAACCGAAATATATGTTCCAGGCACTTATCGACGGAGGAGAAAATTATCAACAGAGAACCTAAATACATACGAAGCAGAAAGGGTATATAGAAAACAGGCGTTATATAATTATTACTAAGGTATATTCCATTAGGCATTTCATAATTATAAATAAATAAATATATATATATAAATATTTATTTATTTATTGTTTGCGTCACGTGCCCAGCACGTACACATCTCAAAGTGAATTAATAATTCTTTTTTCCTCGCTTTCTTAAATACAGACATTTTGGCATCACATGTGTATCTATTTATCACTAGTTACAATACTACGTTGTCGCTAAAAACAAGCACTCGAAAGATATATAAGAAAATAAAATATTTTTAAGAATTAAAACTTTCTATAAGTACCATTCCATTACACATTACCAATCACTTTTGCCTTTAAATACACCTAACTACATAAATCATTTCAAAACTACAAACAGCCATCTAAAAATATGTCAATCCAAATGAACGTATTGTTTTTTTAGTTAAATAAACTCCTACTGGCAGTTAACTTCGAATGTTTATTATGATATAGTACACCCGATTTTTATATAACTTATGACTACAAAAATAACGTCCATATTTGTATAAAAAAAAATAATATGACATTTTGAAACTCATGTCATTCGATATAACCACCTCACACTACTAATAACATTGCGCCAAACAGAATTTTTGTATTTGAATTTAAACTTCTGAATTGGACACTTCAAAAACGTTATTAAATGCATAAAAGATTATTTCACTCGTATCGCCTCCACTTTCTATAATAGAATTTGTCTAGACATTCTATGTATTTCACAAAAGTTCTATGCTATGTAGCACCAGTGAATAGTCCGGCTCGAAGGACCAATCGTAAATTACTATTGATTATATCACTACTAATCGAACGGTTTCCTCCTGAAATATGAAAAAAAAACGCATTTTTATTTAATTTGGAAGTTTAAAATCAACAATTTAACACATAATCAATCACACAGTTAACTTCTCTATAATAAAATCCACTACTTATTATTAACGATTAAGTAAATAGTTTTTAACAAATAATAAGTATCTCACGAATATTATTCTATCCTAAGTACATATATAGTCGAGTTAAGTTATAAAAAGATTTGTCAATTTACTTACATAATACATTTAAAAATTTTCAAAATGTCATGATCATTGTGGCACTGGAAGAGAGAAGACGTACTGGGAAAAATTTGTTGCTAAAAAAAGTACCTACATAGTACTATGTAAAAAGTACTGTCATCGTACCTACCTATAACATTTCACTACAAATATGTAAAAATTACAGTAATAAATAAATTCTTCGCTTATGAATACCACAGTTGAGTAACAAAGTGTCTGTCGATCTTACAATAACCAAATATCATAGGTAAGAAGAGAGACAAAACATTATACAGAAAATAGTCATTTTAAATCTTATGTATAAGTAAATAGAATTTCAAAATATCACTTAAAATCCAAGGTCTCTTTATAGAGAATATGATCAACATACAACGCGAACTACACAGAGCTTAATAAATACATGGGTTATATATGTAAATACAACACTAAATCTGTACAACTTTCCGGCGTCGGGTGAACGCGAGCGCGTATTCGACGCCCCACACGAGCACGCACGCCATAATCAGTGCGTTCTGCACGTGGATGCAGACGGCGAAGCTGCCCGTGTAGTCTCTGACGTAACCTGCGCAAAGCAAACAGACGGCTTATTCTAACATTTGTTCGAAATGAAGTTAAAGATTATTCTTTCTTTAACGCTCGACATTTCTCAATATTAGCTGCTGAAATTCATTTTTTATTTTATTTATTTATTTAAGACTAGCTTTCTGCCCGCGGCTTCGCCTGCGCGGATTTCGGGATTGGGTCTATAGAAGGTTAAGGGTCATAGCTTTTGCCCATGGCTATAGGAGTATCCGTTTTTCCGAGATAAAAAATACCGCAAATCTTGCTCAAGAATCACTCTATCTATTGATGAAAACCGCATGAAAATTTGTGCAGTAGTTTTTGAGCGAAGCCTTTATTGCGCATCCCGTGGGATCTGTCGATTTTTCCGGGATAAAAAGTAGCCTATGTTACTCGGGGATAATGTAGCTTTCCAAAGGTGAAAGAATTTTTGAAATCGGTCCAGTAGTTTCGGAGCCTATTCATTACAAACAAACAAACAAACAAATCTTTCCTCTTTATAATATTGGTATAGATTTGCCAACGTTTGAGTACATTTCTTACAACAATTATAAATCTTAAATCTATATTATTAAAAATAAAGAATACATAAAACACCAACAATTAAGACACATAACAACGAATAATATACAACGTAAACCTATAGTCTTGGACAACCACACTGATCAAGCGTCACAATATTCCGAATACTGTTGAGTGAGTTAAAGTGCACATCAAATGCACTACTATATTTATTAATCACCTTGCAGAATCTTTGAATCGGAGAATTAGCACCAAAAACAGTCCGACGCAGTGGAGGATACAGCAATGTTATTTTATTACGCGGATATCTGTTAGGAGCACGAAACTTAAACAATGCCAGTAACTGCGGGCAGTCAATTTTATTATTTAGAATCTTCCAGGCAAAGGAAATATCAGTCATATCATAACGACACACTAAGGATGACATTTTAAAATACTGTAATCTTTCCGAATATGAAGTCCTACGAAATAGTTTTGACTTGCCATTATCGAAAGACAAAAGCCATAAAAATCTTTTTTGTAATTCATATTTAAACTAGAATAAAAAATCTTACCTACCTACCTCCTACATACTCTCAGCGTCGAAGGTGAAGTAATAGAGTACGTTGAAGAGTAATTTAGGGAAACTGGTTTCTTTCAGAGATATTGACTCGGGAGGAAATAGACAGACGAATAGCGCTGACATGGAAACGATACTGGTCCCTGAAAAACCTATTGTTCTCAAACAAAGACTCATGGACTCTATCATTCTACCAACACTAAACTATGGCAGCCAGACCTGGTCTTTAACAAAAGCTAACGCAAATAGACTGTCGGTATGCCAAAGAGCGATGGAGAGAAGTCTCCTAGGTATAAAGCTAAAAGACAGGGTCAGAAACGAAGAAATTCGGAAACGCACTAAAGTTAGAGATGCTATACAACATGTCAGGAAACTAAAATAGAAGTGGGCCGGTCATGTAGCGAGACTTGAGGATGGGCGTTGGACGAAAGTGGTCACAGAGTGGAAAAGACCAGGGGGGAATCGCACTAACAAATCGCAGCTGAAACGAAACCAAACCTGGAACGGTTTGGTTTAAAGATATACCATTATAAAAACCTTATTTAAAATTACAACTATTAAATGGAAGTCATACATTAATAATAGAATATATTTATTTAGTAAAAATTATATAATTTGCTGTTTTGGTTGTATAAGCATCGGTACCTTAGTTACACAAAGTCGTCAATGAAAAAGTAAACGCGCGATTTTTCAATTATCAGTACTACTTTGCAAGTACATATTTTGCATTGTTTCTTTAGTTAAGATTTTTATATCAAAAATGTCATCAAGCGATGAAATTGATTGTACGAATGAAATAATATTTCAGAAATGATTGGCGGTGAAGGTGGAAATCCGACGTATAATTTTTATAATTGTACTTTCGCAAATTGTTTCTCTAATAATCTCTAATAATATTTTATTGACCTATAAAGTTTGTATTAATTACTCGCAATGGTGTTGAAAAACGTCGTATAACACTCGTGAGCAGTTAAAAATTACATTCTCGGCTGAATATTAAGCACTCGCTGCGCTTGTGCTCAATGTCAGCCTCGAACGTTGTATTATAATGTAGTATTTCTCACCAATCAAGGGCCCGATCGCGACTACAAACACGCCTTTGCTGACCATGTGCAGGCCGAACGCAGCCGGCAGTTTTTCCAGCGGGCAATACTCAGATATGGTCAATGTGAAGTTGCTCAAACACATGCCTCGGAAGAACCCGCAGATCGATAGCCAAATCATCAAAGGCACCCATTCACTTTGCTCGGCGAGTACTGAAATAATAACCGTATATACCCATTTAACATAATATTATTAGATATACATATATAATTATACGCGTATGGAAGTGAATGCTGGGCCGTCAAGAAGTGTTCCCGGAAGTGGCTTGATGTTCCCGGGGGCTCCCTACATGATGCCTGAGGAAGGCCATCCCTGAGGTTTTTAGTGGGTAGGCCTCCCCCTTCTGGGGAGGAGAGCCCCACATAACCGCCGGCTCGCCACAGCCGGGGTATGCAATTTAATGCAATTTCCTCAGGGAAACAAAAAAAAAATGGGGGGCCGTCAAGAAGAAGGATGAAAATAGATTGCATACGAATGAAATGAGAATGTTACGATGGATGTGTGGTGCGACAAGGATGGATAAGATAAGGAATGAGTATATAAGAGGAAGCCTGACAGTAGCGCCAGTGGTAGAAAAAGTGAGAGGAAGTAGATTAGCATGGTTTGGACATGTGATGCGGAGGGATGAAAGTCATGTCCAAAGCGAATGTTGAATTTTCATATTCAACATTCGCTTTGGTAGAGGGATGAAATAAAAGATGGATCGATTGTGTAAAGAATGATATAAGAATGAAAGGAGTAAGCATGGACATGACGGCTGATAGAGAGGAATGGAAGAAAAAGATCTAAGAAAAAGATAATGGGAAATGGGCAAGAGGATGATAATATATAATTATACGCGTAGATAATCAGTTATTTAATATATAACTAATCTGTAAAAGTGTTCTCAAACAGTGTTTGGTTGTAGCTCAAAAGTGCAGTAGCAAAGCCATAAAAAGAAGTTGCTCATAATGTTTGAATTAAACTGATATTTGTAATATCGTACTTTATAATGTATTTACATAAAGTAAAATACTAATTACAATTTAATACAAATAGATATTTATGTCCTATATCTATAAATGTTTTAGAAACAAGAAAGTATTAAACCGACTATCACTAGAGAGTAACCGAGGTGTAATGATAAATGCAAGCCGCCATGCAGTCAGACAGTCTTGTGGTAACACCTACAAAGTTATAAGTGTGACATACTATAGTGTGGATAATTTCTAATAAAAGTGTTTATAGTATACACCGTGTTTTTAATAGTGCAAACCCAGTTCTTATGATATAATAATATTTATTTCAGATTCACATCCTTATTCTAGTACATACCACACAAATGAATTAAACATATACACTATCGAACCAATCCACGGGAAATAGCGTTACAGCGATAATTCCCAAGAAGCTGTTGGTACTACTATTGTGACAAAAACAATCTACGTGGTATTCTGTGAACATCCTAGATGCACTATGTGCCGGTCATGAGAACGTGCACGTATTGAGGTTAAACATTCCTTGAGATAATCATCTCAAAGGTGCTGAGTAAGCTAGAAATACGCACGTACCATATTAGTATATAAGCCTTAGTTTTAGTTAAATAAGAGAGTTATTAATAATGGAAACCATAATAGACGATATCAGACTATAACCTGAGTCTCATTATGTCTATTGCCTAAACACTGGCAAACACTACAATAACACGGTAGCCCCAACAACACCCTAAACGCATTGTTCTATTGGACCTGGAGTGCACTTTAGGATTTTTGATAATATTCCGTACGTAGGCTGCAATAGTAGATTGCTTTTACCCGTGTGTAGCACTCTACTTTTCATTTTGAATGCAAGGAAATATACTTTCAGAAAATGATTTTATATTCCTTGCATCTCGCCACTTAATAAAGTCGGAATATGTATTTAAATATCTTTCCTTTGAAATTTTTTGCGAAAGATTTTCGAGTATTGTATTTGCTTCGTTCATGACTGAATCTGTAGCCGAAATTTCTGAATCGCTTGAATTCATTGTTTTTCTTAAATACCTAAATCACACAATCAAGATTTTGGTACAGCGTAACAGATTCCCCTCCCGCGAAAATTATCTTTTTCACTGGTATTTTTAAATTTGGAACCTTATTGCCTTTTACTGGCCATTCACACAAATACTTTTATTATCATTGTACCAAAGATTGTATGAACGTAACCTAATTCAGTTCTATTTTTTAAATTTTACTTTCCGCCCTAAGGAGGGAAGTAAATAGTATGAGAATTTCCCTCCCACTAGTGGGAACTAGCGTTTTCCTCCCAATACTCAGATCAAGGAAACGCTCCTTTCCGAGCATGAGGAATGAAAAAACATTTGCAGTAAAATTTAAATAGTATTAGTAGGTGACTAAGGCCCAATCGCCGTAAAATAATTTAAAAAGGCTCAAGCATTTCTATGTAGACAGATATGAACTGAGTATGTGTCAATTTGTCTCATCATAAAAATATTCTCATTACAATTACACGCAATTAATAACTATTCAGTTCCATGAATAAACTAAATAATAGGTTATATTTTTTCAAGTTTATGGAAATGTTAGTACATTTTTTGACGTGAATACGTCTTTAAAATTGCTTCCATAGGGACGCAAATCAAAAAATCGAATGATAACAAAATCGGGGGATACAGTTTAGTGTTGTAGCTACATATCTATCATCCCCATCCAAATTCCAATTACACCACTGGATAGCTAAAGGATCAAAGAATTTATTACGCCCAGTAAAGACTGTAACACATCGCGCGCGGTGGAGGGGGAGCCCCGCCAATTTGAAGGCCATTTTGCTGCGTACTATTACCCGTTACGAGACGTATTCACGTACAACAAACGGCCGTGTCCATAACACAGCCACACCCCCTTTTTTTAATTATCAATAATATACAAGTTATAATAGAGATGTCTTTGTAAGAAATGTATGTAAATAGCACCGCGGTTTTTTTTCTGTCGGATGTATTTACAACAAAAATACGCTTCTAAAGGATTCAGAACATCAATTTAAATAAAGATCATTATTTTTTCAACTTAATACAGAAAAATATACACTACGACAAATAAAAATTTTTTCACATTTAGTTTTAAAATAATAACAGTAAATAAATTCGACAGTTTTAAATGGAAGTGAAGAGTAACGAGAGTATACAGTTGTCACAGTCATTTATGAAGTGACAGTGAATAAACATATAGCCAATATTATAAAAACGCACTTACCGGATCTAGTTGCCGCCAAAAAGAAGCAGGATATAAAAAATATTAACTTCTTCGAAATATTGGTTCTATCAAATATAGGGGGCAATATCAATCGCACTAAAATATCTGTGATCGCTGTCATGGATAGGCAAAACGCCGTGTCGTTCATATTATACCCCAAACTTCTTATAAAAAAAGGCGTCAACATTCTAAATTGCAGCTCGCCACTCCAAAAGAGCGACAGCCCGAGTAAAAGGTTCAAAAACGACCAGTCTTTCAGTAGATCCAAGTCCATAAGAGCTATAAACTTCTTGAAGAAACCTGCTTTCTTTTCATCAGGCTCGGCTTTCTTTATCGCTTTCATTTCTATTGGTTCTTCATCTGCGGTCTGAAATATAAATGGATACTAAGTGGTCGCAAAATTTTATTTGGATGCCGTTAAATCACACTGTTATTCTAAGCTAACTTTGACAGTTTAAGTAGCTAGCGTTTCTTAATTATCGCGTTCATTTTATTTCACAACTATTATTTGTATATTAACAAACATATTTTTTCAGAATTCATGTTTGTAAATAGAAAATTTTGTTGACCTGTCATTCAAGAATATATCACTAAATAGGACCTTTAAATATAATTAAAATAACTTAAGGTTATTTAAACGTTGATTTATACAAGTTGACAATCTTAATTTTTTTTACATAATGCAAATTATAACTAAACTAGCTTTCTGCTCGCGGCTTCACCCGCGTGGATTTCGGGATTGGGTGTATAGAGGGTTAAGGGTCATAGCTTTTGCCCACGGCTACATACTCGTATGCGCGGAAGTCGGTTTATGACGCGAAGGTTTTATCGCGCTTCCCGTGGGACTATCCGTTTTTCCGAGATAAAAATACGCAAAACCTTGCTCAAGAATCACTCTATCTATTGCTTTATTACGCATCCCGTTGGATCTGTTGATTTTTTCAGGATAAAAAGTACCCTATTATTTAATCCGGACTTTTATCTTTACGTCTGCAATTTCAAAGCAATCGGTTCAGTAGTTACGGCGTGAAAGCGGAACAAACAAACAAACAAACTCACTTTCCGATTTATAATATTAGTAAGGATTCGTTAGCCGAGCAGGTGTTTGTTGGGTTTTATGAAAAAGAATGATAAATTGGTGGGTCGAAAATTTAAATAATTTTAAGTGATAATAGTATAATAGATAATAGTAAGTATAAAGGGTGAAATAAAAAATCTACCCATTGCGAGTTCAATTGGATCAATTCATCAATCAATTGGATTCGATTCGAGAGAAATGGAACATATCCTACTTTCATCTGTTTTTTACAGTATGTAGACAATATCTTGCAGTGTTTTATTTTATCATGAATAACAGTTGTTTATTTTTAGTTTTCTTCAACAAATCAACTTTAATTAATTCAAAAATAAAGCACAGTTGATGAAAAATAACATAACTTTCAAACATCTATAGTTTGGCATTTCAAATATCATATTGTGACATTGACGTTTGGATATAGTTTGTCTGTCAAATTTACCAGTATACATAGATAAGACATATAAGTTACTAGAATAAACTATGATGCCTGATAATTTTATATTAAGCATTTGTGGCAAAAAAATACACATTAATTGCATGTTACAAAATAACAATGATTTTACTTCTGAAAGGTTGATCTGAAATCGTTTTAAGTTGTGCGACGTAATTGCAGCAACGATAAGTTAAATAAAGAAAAAGGTAAAAGGTAATGTAAAAAAAAAAAATTAATACAAGCTTTTATTAAATGCGCTAAAAAGAACAAAATAAACTTTTACATATAAAAGCTTGTCGTTAAAAGTATTCTATAAGAAAGTAATTCTCGCGAAAAAAAAAATTAACTTTTAATTCATTTTCCGACTAAAAAACCAAGCTTAGCAAACCTTTTCATTTGATCCCATTTGACCCATATTGTGGGGGTGCATTATAAATAATTGGTCCGCCATCTTGGGAAAGTCCGCCATATTGGATTAAGAGTGACGTCACATTATTTATCAAGGTGTTCTTTGCAAGTCCTTTCATTTGATACCCATATTGTAGGGGTGCATCAAAAATAATTGAACCGCCATCTTGTTAATGCCGCCATGTTGAATTTAGAATGACGTCACACACATAACCATGCATTGTCATCCGACTTACACGTGCATGCAAAATTTCAGCTCAATCGGAGACCGTGTGGGTCAAATTAAGATTCCAAGATTTTCTTACATAGTTACAAGTAGTAATGGTCGTTATTTCAATAACAGATAATATAATGAATTATTTTCCCGTAACGAATAATACATTATGTTACAACGGCTTATAATGTTATCCCGCTGTTGCTGTTGACAAAAGAATGGCCCAGTCGCATTGTTGTTGTTGCCACTTGAACCGTTGTGCAGGCGTAGGCGCTCGCTCTGTTACCCGACTGCTTATTCTTATAATATTAACCTTACTCACAAGGAAATAAAGGTCCTATTCGATTATTTCTTATAGTAATTTTACTAATCCCAAATTCACAATTTTGTACCTTCGCGCGTATTACAATTAGACTCATTTTGATTTACAGTGTGATTTGAAATAACAATTAGATAAACAGTTGCTGGTTTGCTGGTGCCTAAGCTGTTGTCATTTTTTTTAGTTACGCATTATTTGCAGTTGTGTGATCGCGTATGCAAAATAAATTACCTATTCGTTGCAATAATTAGTGTCGTGTACTTTTAAAGTAACTAATAAATAATTAGAGTAGATATTGTAAACAAATAGAAATGGAAGATTATTGCAAATATTGCATGAAAATATTGACTGTAATTAACAAATTATGTACAGATGAATGAACTTTTAAATACACCAGAATATTATATTGATTGATTAGTTTTAAGTTATTCATTGGATAACAGGATAACAGACAACAGTTTACAATAACAGTTATAGGAAAATAACACAACAGTGTTATTCGTTATTACAAAACAGTCGTTATTGCCATTACTAGTTACAAGTGAAGCTAATATAAAAGCTTGTAATAATAAAAGAGAATACCTACATCAAGGTACAGCTGCAGGTAACTGCCGGTGAAGTCCATGTTGGATATGTTGGAGATGACGGACACTTTCCTCCTCCTGACAGCATCGCTCATACTGCCGCTAGATGTCACCCGCGGCATCGCAGCTACAGAAGCAGCAGTCGTCAAGCCCATACTAAGTTTAGCGTTCTTCTCAAACTCCTGCAACGGTTTTTCACAGGTCTTCGCCCTTGGCAAACCTATAGTCCTCACTGAAGGATGGTTCACGTTAGTGTGAGACCGCTGCGGCGTAAGCTTTGTCATCGGGTGACTGACTAGAGGATTTATCTCAAACTTGTCCTCGGCTTCCTCGTCGCTTTCAAGGATGCATTCCATTTCCTTAAAAAACAACAGAGAAATGTAAGATCTTACCTTTTTGTATGAAGATTTTGAAAAAAAATGTCTTTTCCATAAAAAAAAATCATAATAATATTTATTCAACATAGACCTTTACAGGCACTTATTGAAAACAAACAAATCAAGAAAAAAAGAAAAGCTTAAAAAAATCAAAAACCTTGTGCTTACATACGAACAAGGAAAAAAAAATATTGACTCTACACCTGTTCGGAAATTGGGAGAGCCTTCTCGAGAAGAACAGGCAGGAAACTCTGACGGTCTATTTTTTATCTAATCTTTTCTATTTTAATAATTATAATAAAATAATATAATAATACAAAATTGAGATACAATCATACCTAATACGATTACAGTCGTATGTATGTTTACATACTCATATAAAAATAATACAATATTATTAATAATGTTGTTACCAAACATGGCTCGATGAATAGTGTCCCTATTCCCAAATAGTGTGATCATTTAGATAGTCGCTTACTTTAAAATAGCCTTTACTCATGAGTGTCTTTTTGATATTGATAACACATTATTTAACTTCAATTATATATTATAAGCAAGCTTGAGTGTATAAGTTATACATGTGATATATGCGGACTTAGTATTAAAACTAATCTGTCCTATGTAGCTTTAAAGTTTCAAGGTCTTTTCAGTTAGAAAAAATTTAAAGGTAATTTAATAATTATGTGTGCGATGAGCGATTTAGAAGTACATGGTATTATTAGTATGTACTCTTGTTTAAGGCGAACAACTACCACTAAGGTAATGTTTTCCTTGGCATTCAGCATTTAAGGTAATTCGATAAAAAATTAATTATGTGATATGCATAAATTAAGATACAAACCTTCACTGGCTGCATTTCGCAATCAACGGGTACTTCTTTTAAATGTCTCTTCACTGGTTGCAGTAGGCACGACCCCAGCACAGCGTGGAACGCCAAGGCGCCTAAGATGACCACAGTCCATCTAAACCCAAATTCTCCTAAAAGCACCTTCACAAGCTGAGGCATCACCATCAGGCCAAAGCCAGTACCGGCCATAGACAGACCCACGGCCTGACCACGCTTTCTAGAGAAATAGTGGTTGAGGGACACGAACGAAGATGCTGATGCTAAACCTACACCGAAACCTGAAACACCGAAAAATGGCTTTGGTAACCAAAGAATGGTATTTTAATACCTATTAATGGTATTCTAAAGCTAATAGTTGGAGAGAGTAAAATAAAGACCCGTTTAAAACCGTCTTCCAAACAGTGCGTGGCTATTATTTTGAAAATAATACTTTCGAAATTGATTACTATTGCTTTAATAATTTTTATAAAGAGTAAACACTTAAAGTACAGTAAGCTGCGTCAAAATCGCGCGCTGCGTCGAAATCCGTCGCTATAACTGCATAACAGCAGTCCAAAGTTCAAACTCTTAAAAATACATAAAAACAAATTCGGCACCCAATGACAACCTCTCAACTATATATATATATTGTCGATAACGCACAATGGCCAATAATGGGACTAAGTGCGGAGAAAAGTCCAGCTAAACTAAGTATATACAAAATTTAATGTAATTTCAACAACCTAAATAGTACAAATTATATGAAAATGACCACGATGTTATTCTCAGTCAAATTACCCGCAAATAAAACCAGTAACTTACCGGTGTATTTAAAAGCAATAAATAGGTATTTGTAAGTATAACGGGAAAATATTATTGTTTATCCTTTAGGAACTTATTAACTTATAGACTTGTTACATGATACGTTGCATGAAAAAATCGCCAAACATAATATGAGATTTTAAATCAATTTAACTATTTATAGAATAAGTATAAATATTAGAACATTTATTTAAAAATATCAAAATCTCTAGATAAATAATTAAAAAAAGAATTTTAGTTACATCACAAAAATAACTAAAAAAGGCTGAAGCGATTCAAATTATTACCTAGTTGTTTGATTAGTCTCAGTCATGTTTATTAATCACGAACAATAATCTGCATAATTATATTTAATGCTTTAAAACAGTAATGCATTTAAAGCAGGGATCGGGGAAGGTGACAAAAAATGGGGGTCGACAAAGGTAAGTATGAAATGGAAAAAAAAAAAAGATCTTCACTTTTTTGAGATTTAGTAAACGGTAGTTATAGTTGTAGGAGGTCCACTGGATCCAGAACAAATTTGAAAGGGGCATTATAAACAAACTAGTTTTTTTTTTAATATACTTATACAACACTTACCTCCCAAAGTACTGTAAGTAGCCAATATATGGCCCATGCTGTTGGCCGGCGCGGTGAAGAGCAGTCCGAGGGCACATATCATTGAGCCCACTAGACACACCTTTCTGTACGAGAAGGTTTTGATGACGGGGCCTACGAAGAAGCCGGAGAAGTTGACGACGGAGTCCAGGGTGCTAGCGATAACCGACGCGCCGGTGGTGTGGACGCCAAGGTCGTCCAGTAAGTCTTTGAACAACAACCCGAACGATGGTTCAAGCGAGCGGGTTGAGAACTGAAAGTCATAAACAATATATGTATATTAAATATTCACTATATCGCTTAAAAATAACATGTATTTTTGTTTATACACAGAAAGGAATATTCCTGAAATTCTGATTTGTATTTTATTGGTAACAAGTTACACCGCTAAGGTAAGGTCTAATTACAGAAAAATATTAAAGTTATATACATACTATAGGTTCGTAGAGTAACGTCGCGTTACATGTCGGATATTTTTTATAAGACTGATAACTTAAAAGCTTTATAACTATGTGGCTTTTAATGATATTTCAAAATAATATTTCAATGTGTTATTTATAATAAAAAAATATATTTTGAGATTATAATAATAAAAAATTTGCATATTCCCTATATGCTATCTTAGTAGAGTTTTATGCAAGCGTGTATAAAACCAGATATAAGAAAAGAGTCTGTATGTGTGTATGTGTTATTTATTCAATGTGTAACGAATAAAACAAAACACTTCATATAAAAAAATACTTATTATTTTTGCTTTTAAAAATAAAATAAGAATGCTTGTCGGTGCCTTAATATTTTGTTATTTGCTAGCTCAACCAAGATATCTGAATGATACATGATACACAAATGATACATGAAAAAATCTTGGTAGTGAAGTAGCAGGCCAAGATCAGTCAAAAACATGGAAAATAAAAGGGAAATACTCGAAGATAAAAAAGTACAAATCTACAAAAAGCAACGTAGTTCAACGACGGAATAAACAAAATAATAATAAATCACGCAATGCAGTTGCAGATGTTGCTGGAACGCATAATCCCTGAAGTCTTATCAACATGACAGCACAGTGCTTGTAATTGCTCTCAACGCCACACTAAGTCGTCCAGCATTAACAAGTAATGGCAAATCGGACTGCTGGGCACTTTGGATAGATGTTTCAATAATTTACCGAACTTATTTGTTTACATTTTTCCTACCTTATTTTAAGCACGTTCATAACTATAGAATTAGTGGACTCCAAAAAATGTTTCGATTTTATTTTGTCTTTGTATTTTTAATAGAAAGTGTTAAATCCTCAATGTTAATATAGAAGATAAACTATAAAATGCTATAATAGAGAAGGGAATATTGGACACATTTTTTTATTACCGCAACACTTTTGCAAATTTAAGAGTAAATCAATTTACTTATCTTCAAATATCTGTCAAAGACATTTTAAATACATATCTTACTTCGTGAATGACAGTCATCACATTCACATTGCTATGAATATAATATTCAGAGCGAGCCCTAATATATATTTTTTCTAAGGACCACAATCGACCTCATTTTACCGAACCATTATCGAAAACATAGAAAGCAATGCAGTCAGATTAATGAGGAGATTAGAAACAAAGTATATAGTTTTGATGTAACTATTACGATCGGGTTGGCATTATATTTTTAAACCTCTTTCACTCTAACATACAAGAGACTACAAAAAAATTTGGGATCGCATTTCAGCTTCCATATCGAATCTCCAATGCGATAGAAATTGAAGCGGTTCAAGTTATTAAACATCTCTATTTTACATATTGGATACTATAGCTTAATAGATATACGTAGTTATATTTGAAATTCATAGTTTTTACACAATACAAAGAGGAATACACCAAAGCGGATACTGTGTAATTCATAATTACACTCTTCGGAATCAATGTGTAGTAATTAATTTTAATGCCAGTGTAGCGTCAAGATTATCTTGCCGTTCATCAACGTTAATAGAATAATAGTGTTAACATAATACTGAAGACAACACGCTGCAATTAATTTTCTGAATTTTATGAATGGGAAAGGTTGATTATAGTATAACTAAAGAAGTAAAAAAAATTGATGGCTAAGATATCTAGCATTTTACAACAATACTCTTACTCCTACTCGTATTTCCATTCACAATTATATTCATAACTCTTCTGGGAACATGACCTTTCTATATTCTTTATCACTAATGCTACTTACAAATTGGCTTTTGTTGTTCATTCGAATCACACCAAACATCCTATCATATCCTATTCCAATATTCTTATCCATAATTTGTTTTGGATGAATACAATACAATAAAACATAATCGAGATCAATAAAATTGATCCATCGCTGCAATAAAAATGATAAAACATCAATTATCGTTAACAAGAAAACGGCGAAAAGCTCAATTGATATGTTACAGTTAACGCTGTCAATAAAGACACATTTTCACAACCAACAGATACTTGGAAAACAATGCTTTGTTTCTGCGTATACATCATAACCTATCTACAATTCTACACACAGTGAATGTATATTCATTTTATCTTTTATTTTCTTGTGATTTAAAAATCACATAAAAATAAATAAGAAAATTTTTGACATATGCTGAATTTCATCCGGCGTCTTAAAAAGTTTGTGTTGCCCTTTGCAGCCACAGAATACTAATCCGAGCCGATAGAAAATTCGATTGTATTCTTGACCTAATTACATTGTTAAGGTAAAGTACTAACTATACTACTACTAACTTATATTTGTGACTGATTTTTGCAAAGAATTAGTTGCATGCTTAATAACAAGACTTAATTATATACATATCTCGACGACACTCTGTCGTCGTGTCTGTCGTCGTGTCTGTCGTCGTCGTGTGCTTCCGTCATACAATACGCATACAAAATTCAATATTATTTTTAACAGCTTATACATGGACCAACCATTTCATAAAAATAGTGCCAGCATAACCGCTGATAGCAAATTTTGAAACGCAATCTTTAAGTTTGCTTAGGTGATAAAAAAACAGACTAGTTATTACTTAGTATTAAGTGGTAACGTCGGTACCTAGATTGCATCGCAACACCAAACAACCGAGCCCAGTGTCTACTTCAGTAATTGGGTCGTTTATTGAACATGTGACTGAGTTTAGCAATCATAATTATTGTCGCAAGCCAAGTGCTGTTCACAATATCCGATATCGTCAAAGCAAATTAATAACGAACCACACGCGATAACCATGGTCACATCACGTTTCTCAGATGTGCACAAACATATACTCTCTTATTACAAAAACTTCTAAAACTCGGGTTTAAACCAGGTCTATGTAGTTCGGGTCTAAACCAAGGTCTCTGGTTTAGACCGGACTTTATTACAAAAACAAATTCAAGTACGATCTTCCAAAACCCGAGTCTAAAGAAAATCATTCATTCATTCGTTCGTTTTAAACGGCTTTGGCACCCTAGTTTTAGCCAATTTTATTAGTAAACCAATAATCGTTCCATTTCACGCAGCTTCGTTTGTAACCGACTTCATAACTATAGTGAAAATAAAACTACAATGTTGATAAAAAACATTTATTTTATAAGATAAATTTAATTTTAAAGTATATATAAGAAGAAATGTAAGTATGAAAGAAAATATTCGTTCTTACATTTCTTCTTATATATACTACAAAATATAATAATACATTTCACGTTGTAAAAATTGCTTGTTGAAACGTAAATTAAGTACCTATTCAACATTTGCCGCCCAATTTTGAAACCAAAGCATTTAACTAAACAAAATTATTTCGTTTTCTTTGAATTTTACAATAATATCTTTGTTTATATAAAAATGGAAAATAATAAGAGATCCTATAATTGGTGCCAAGAAGACAAGGTGTGTACTTACCTAGTTTATATTTTAATAAAGAATTTTTGAAAATTAAAATGTTAACTGTGCATAATTCTAAGTTCATAAAACAATGATTATTTAACTTATTACTACCTACTTTAATTACTTTCCTTTAGGATATCAAAAATTAATCAATATCCATTATCAAGCCGTAAAGTCCGTGAAATATCGAGAAAATAAACTAATAGCAAGAACAATAAAAACCGAACAACCGCAAACACAAATCACCTATACGCAAATCACAGACTATCTAGTTAGATTAGAGATACGTATGCACAAACTACGAATTGTCAGCTATCAAAAATCATAATTTCATTTTGAAACCAGACTTAAACTAGGGGGTACCCTAGTTTATCTTTAAACCAGAGATAAACCCGGTTCTTTGGGGAAACCGTGTCTTGTAATATCAATTTCATTAAAATCTGAGTTAAACCCGAGTTTTCGCTTAGACCAGGTCTAAACCAGGTCATGGAATAACACGGTTAAAGTTTGATTTGAACTAAAAATATAGATTGGGCCATATCATACATCTGACACAACATTGACAATACAATGGATGTTCGCAGATGGTTTTACATCACTTTGACTTAAGGTTGGAGAAGACGAGAACTATGATGGAACCTCGAGCCAGATCAGAGACAGCGATGGAAGCCATGCAACAGTAATAACACGATTTTTTCCATAAGCATTAGTATATTCCATTCATTTATTATATTTTTTTAAATATTTCTTAGACTTACACTAATTAATCTAGCCCAAAATAGGCTCTGTAAGACTTTTATAAGATCTAGGGTAAAGGATAGCTTACACTAATTAATCTAGCCCAAAATAGACTCTTTAAGACTTTTATAAGATCTAGGGTAAAGGATAGCTTACACTAATTAATCTAGCCCAAAATAGGCTCTGTAAGACTTTTATAATATCTAGGGTAAAGGATAGACCCACGGGAAGGAGGAGGTCACCTACCGATTGACTCAGATACTCACCGGGCACGGCTGCTTCGGTGAGCATCTGTGTCGAATAAGACGGGAGGGATCGACACATTGCCACCACTGCGCATCCGACCTCGACTCGGCCCAGCACACGCTGGCGGAGTACCCCGCGTGGGCCTCCGAGCGCCGAGTCTTGGTCGCAGAGATCGGGCGAGATCTGTCTCCGCCGGCATTGATTGCGGCAATGCTGGCGGACGAGGGAGGTTGGAGGGCTGTAGCCTCCTTCTGTGAAGCAGTGATGCTCCAGAAGGAGGCCGCCGAGCGGGGTCGGGAGATGGCCGATTCCGCTCGAAGGAGGCGGCGCGGCGCCGGGCTCGGTAGCACAGCTGCGGCGCTGCCGTGGGTCGCGATACGGCGACCCGGGAGGGACCACGCCCCTTCCGTTGCCGGGGGGCGTCGTCGGTGGTGGAGATCAGGGGGGGGGTGTTGTAGCCTCCCCCGAGGAGGGCTCCCATGTATCGGCGGGGAAGCGGGGGCGGGGGGTTCCCGGAAGTAGCTTGGTGTTCCTGGGGCTCCCTACATGCCTGAGGAAGGCCATACCTGAGGTTTTTAGTGGGTAGGCCTCCCCCTTCTGGGGAGAAGAGCCCCGCATAACCGCCGGCTCACCACAGCCGGGGTATGCAACTTAATGCATTTTCCTCAGGGGGAACAAAATAAAAAAAAAGGTAAAGGAAAGACATACATATATAAATATTTATAACTAAGGTACAAAAGCTAGCATTCATCACACAAACATCTGCTCCGCGCCGGGACTCGAACCCGGTACCTCAGATATGGCGACATCTTGAAACCGGTGTACTAATCACTCGACTACGAAAATCGGCAACATAACTGAATGTTTGTTATTTAACGGAAAATTATTTTTTAGAATTTGCACTTTTTTTATTCGTTGGAGTTAGACTGTGTACTTTTCTGCATTGGGTTCATGATGACAGCTCACAAAGATTTAAGTATACAAGGATCTATTCAACATCGTCGTTCTCATTATTGCATGTGCATAATATTTCGACCATGTATTGGGCAGAAAACCTTGGCACACTTGTATTAGACATAATAATCAATCATAATGCTGTTCGGAAATTGTAAACAGCCACAATACTAATGGCAACAGAATCTCGGCCAATATTCATAATCATAATAATCAATTGATTTGTTTTGTAAAGACTACATTCTATGAATATATAGGATTACGATAGCAGTATGTGGCGAAACAATTAGATAATTGTCATTTATCTATTCTATGTATATTAATAAATTAATATAGTATGTAAATAAGTATATATAGTATATTAGTTGTGAAATATTGTAGAACAGTGTACCTGAGATTATAAGTTTGGACACTACAGCGACAAGTTTGTGGCTTTGTCGCGGATCGCTTAAAAACGATTCATACTAAAATACACTGCAATGTGACGTTACAAAATGGTAAAATCACCTACCTAATTTGTATGAGTATATAAACAAACATGTATAACTTTGTTATTTGTACATTAATTTATATGCATTTACATCAAATGTAAGAATGCTTATAATGTCTTTAGTTTATTCGAAATTTTGCGAAACAATTTATAAAGTTTGGAAAACAATTTCTTTAAAAAAAGAAACGACCTTATTTTGACATACAGTTATGAGACAAAATTTCTTAAAATTGGTAATTAAAACATCCATATTGAGTTGTCAAAACATACATATTACATAATATTGAAATATGTTCAATAAGCGATTATCACGTTAACATTATCAAAATAACAGTAGAGTAGCAGGGCTTGGCCGTGTGTACACAGCACAATCCAAAAACCGCCAATGCCGTTGCTATGACGATCAGGAGCCGCGCCTACATACTTATGTGCTCTGCCATAATGGAAGGCTTAATTTGACGATTCAATGGGTTCTTAATTGAATAACAATAAAATAATAGGCCACTTACATTAACTAAGCTAACACCTAGGCAGACCATCCACGCCCAGCCGCCATCCGGCGCGACCTTCTTCGTGGCCGGTGGCATTTTGGCGGGGTAACCTTTGGTCTTCTCCGCCGTCATGTTCTACTAATGTCACCTATGCGCCTGTAAATAATTAAAAAAACACTGTTAATTTTCTTATTAACTTGTGTAAAAAAGAGACAGCGAGAAAACAGCGTAAAATCAATAGTTGCGACCGTTCAACTACTACGCAACAGCTCGCAGATACGACTCCCGCACGGGACAAATATTCTATATAATCTGCAGAAATTTATTCCGGCTACGCCCATGCGTCATGTATGTGCATCTAAAATTCTATATTTATAACTACACCCTTGACGGGGTATAAAATCCTAGTGTGGGGCGAGGTTTTTATGCGTATGTTCAAAATTAGGAGTTAGGGCTGTGTCTAATCAGTATCTAATTGAATACAATAGAGTTGATGTTGATGATTTACTCTAATCGGGATATCGTGTTTCGAACCTCCCTTGTACACACAGCAAACTTCAGACTTTACATGTTAAACTTGAGTGAGCTCTTACGTCGTGCATAATAACGGTGGTATTCATTGTGCAAGTGAAAAGCTTGAAGTCTTATTGATTGTAATCAGTGTTTTTCAAATTTTTTATGCAGACTTTAATCAGACGTACAATAAAGAAGGCGCAGCCTGCGTATATTTTCGAAGAAACTGAAGTGTTGTCAAGTCAACCAACAGTACTACGACAGCGTGGTTGACTAAATCCTAGAGTCACTAATTTAACGCACTAATTAAGCTCCAGCCCCTTGCTGGGAATACAAGTAGGTTGTAATGATAATGAAACAATTACACTATCATCAATTCAGATGTTTTAGTTTTAATAGTGTAAGAAGACAAGCAAGAGCACAGTCGACTTAATTCCGTTCTATCACACAAACATAAACAAGCTAATGCCAATTTCCTTAGCCTGAGCGAAGGTTTGACCCTCGTAGGAGTGAAAATTTAATCGCAATCATCCATAAGGAGAAATTCCTCTTCATGGATGATTGCGACCTCGTTGTAAGTAATTACTTAGTAGAACAGAGTCCATTACGACAAAAACGGAAGGCTTATATATCTCTATTTCAAATACATAATTCATATCTTATGAACGGAAGAAATCCTGATTTGATTTGATTTTTTTCATATACCTCCTGTATATGAATAATTTAAAACCCTATAAAAACTATAAAAATGTTAGGACTGTGCGGAAATGATGGCATTTTATCGACAGCGATATATTGACATAATCGCATCCTACATGCTTTGCTTGAAAACAGCTTGGCTATTTGTTACACAAACCCGGCTCTGTGTGAGGAAGGCGACGAACGGTCACATAAGCACACATAAGTATGAGTCACGTGAATTGATTTCAGCAACATGTGATCGTCGCGTGCTACCCACTAGCTCGATTCACATTTTTACATTGACTCCGATACTTTCAAATTCGGTAGCTTTCACCGAGGATTACGTCCACTCACGGATCAAACGCGTCCTTTACTGACGAAATAAGCATAGTGAATCATGAGACAACTATAGGCTTCCATCTCTTCCATTACAATGAGAATATTGTTTGTTTATCACTAATTCGGCAACACGTGCTTGCCCATAGTCATCGGGTTCAAACATAAATTCTGAACTGATAGTTCTATCCGGACACCGTTCCGATAATTAATAATGATAATAATGGTTTTAGCCTTCGATCATATATTTCTGTAGATACACAATTCCATAGAAAATCAAACAAAATATCTACCCCGCGTCTATACATAGAAGAATAGATGTATATTATAGTACCAATTTTGAAAAGTTCTAAAGTGTCATATAATTTAAGCCAATTTAAATCTTAAGTAACGTAATGAAGTATGAAAATAAATCCTTGTTAAGGTCGTTACATATTATCTTCTGGTTTCGATGATATAATGATGCCGTGAAATCAGAAATGAACAATACATATTTGAAAACAAATATATTGGATAATAAGCCCTTAGTCCGTTGCAATTAAGCACAAATTCATTTCATATAATAATGCTCCTACGTTCCATTTGACTCCGAATATTGTGCTCGCGCGTCTTATCGCATCCTACTTGAACATAGACAGCAGTGGAGATGCTTAGTTTTTTTTTTACACTTATCTTAACAGTACGGAAACTTTTTAAATTATAAACATAAACCAAGAAGTATGTAGAATTAAGTGCTAAGGAAAGTACAGACTTTATTAAGACAGGGTTTCTCAACCTTTATTTTGCCGAGCCTTACAAACAAAGAAAGCGGAAAACTAAAAAAAAAAAAGAAAGACAATCACAAAAAATGGTATAGGCGACTCCATCATTCCACTGACCTTTTTCTGAACATTATAGCTCTGTGCTATTTTTTCCTATGAGTGACCACTCGAGACAGGAAAGAGATAGATGCGATGCTTACGCATCGTGGCATTTATTTATTTATTTATTTATTTATTTATTTAGATACACCATCGACAATATCAAATACATTGTTTATCAGGATAATAATCGCAGTAAATTCTTATTTATAAGATATGCCACTACAGGTGTATACAACATTGACAGAAAACAACACAATTGTATGAAATGATTACAATTACTAAAAACTACGATTACAAAGAATTATTTTAATTAATTAATAACTACATTGAACATCATGCAAAGAAAGCAGATCAGCGCACTTCTTTTTAAAAGTGCGTTCGGGGTCATTTAGGACGTCAATGTCAGGTGTATTAATATTGTTATAAAATCTCATTAGTCTTTTTATAGGCGAGAATTTACCCAAGTTTGTTCTGCTAATAGGAACATTGAAGATATGTGTTATCGGGTGCCTGGGTATGTGAGAAGGGACTGCAATTCTAATTTGATTCAGCAAATCAGCAGAAATCAAACTTCCACCCAACAATTTATGCAACGTCATTAAATCAAGAAGATTACGTCGGTTCGCCAATGAGGTCATCTTAAGATGGGAGAGCCGGGAGATATAGTCAGAAGCATAAGGACAGTCCTGTACCCTGAAGGCAAGAAAGCGAGTGAAGTTTTTTTGAATTCGTTCTATCCTATGTATATGAATTTTATACGATGGATTCCATATGACTGAGGCATATTCTAGAACACTTCGAACCAGAGCATTGTAGATGGCAATAAGGGTTTGCAGGTTCTTAAAATCCTTACATATACGTTTGACAAAGCCCAACAATTTCCAAGAACGTGTTACAATATTGTCAATATGTTCCCGGAAGCTTAGCTTAGGATCAAAAATAACACCAAGGTCGCGCGTAGATGATGCTTCCTGCAAGAACCCTCCACAGATTGAGTAACGAGATGATATTTTGGTTTTATTTCTTGTAAATGAAATGTAGGTACACTTTAAGGGATTCAATTTCATCCTATTCGTTGCACACCAATTGCATATGGCATCAAGATCTTTTTGTAATAATAGTATATCGTTCTGATTAGCTATAGTTTTATATATTTTTAAATCATCCGCAAATACAGACAAGCGGCTGTGCTTAATAGAGTTAGAAATGTCATTGATGAAAACTAGAAAGAGAACAGGACCAATATGTGATCCCTGAGGCACCCCTGAGAGTGCCACGTATTCACAAGATTTAAAACCGTGAGCTACTACTCTTTGCGATCTATTTATCAGGTACGATTCAAACCAACGCAACAGGTTGCCATGCACACCATACGACGCCAACTTCCGCAATAGAATACTGTGGTCAACGATATCAAACGCACTGGAGAAATCGGTGTAAATGGAATCCACTTGTACCCTATTATCTACTTCGTCTGCTACCTTTGAAACGTATTCCATCAAATTACTCACCGTAGACCTACCCCTACAGAAGCCATGCTGCGCATCCATGATAACATTCCTGAAATAGCCAGTAATTACTGGATAAATTAAACGCTCAAATATCTTTGCAAATACGTTAATAATTGACACTGGCCTATAGTTTTTAATGTCATCCTTATTACCTTTTTTATGAATAGGAACTACGTGGGTAGATTTCCAATCACTAGGAAATATTCCAGATGATAAAGATCTACAAAATATTAATTTTAAAGGTAAAGCCAGGTTTTTAGAAGTCATTTTTATAAAAAAAGGCGGTATGCCGTCAGGACCTGCACCTTTATGTATGTCCAAAGACTTCAAGATGGTAAGTATTTTGCGTTCGGTCACGTCTATATTGCTAAGAGAATTTTGAGGGCATGAATCCACGAGAACCGGGGTAGGATTATTACTGGGCTGGGTAAATACGCAAGAAAAATGTTGAGCAAAAAGATTACATATCGCTTCTCCACCCTTTGCTGAAACACCACTCAGGTGCATTACTTCTGGAATACTGGAAGAACCAGCTTTGTTGCTACGTACGAACGACCAGAATTTTTTTGGGTTTTTTTGAATAGATTGTTCGGTACTTTGTACGTAATCAGAATAACACTTAGAAACCATCAATTTTACTCTGCTGTTACAGAGCTTAAGCTCTAATAAGTCTCTAGGATTTTTATAAATTTTGAATTTTAAACGTAACTTATCTCTTTCTTTTATTAATTTTATTACATTGGAAGTAAACCAAATTGGAAATTTTAAACTACGCGACTTAGTTTTGGGTATAGTTTTTTCGATAACGTCAAACAGAATTTTGTAGAACTTAGACAACATGACATTGACGTCCAGACAGCAATTTAATTCCGAGACCCAGTCAATTTTACTTAACATATTATTGACCACTGAGTAATCAGCCTTTTTGAAATTAGACGTAGCAAATATTTTTCTAGGTAATGATGGGGTTACCACATCCTCTATGTTCACCTCAATAGCAGGATGGTGAGGGTCAATCTTACTTAATGGATAGGAGCACTCAGTAACGGTAACATTTTTAAAATTACATAAAACTAGATCAAGAATTCTGTTATTATAGTTTTTTACATTGTTAAATTGTGCTAAATCATTAAGAGACAGAAAATCAACCAAGAGGTAACCCAAGTTACATGAGTAGTTGCTCGGAGTTAAAGATTTAACTGTGTGATCCATATCACTAGACCAGTGTATAAAATTTAAGTTAAAATCCCCCAAAATTATAACATTGCTATTACAAGTTTGCATTACAGTATTACAGTTTTCAATAAATCCTTCCAAAACATTAGTTGTCACGGGGGCGGTAAATATACCACACAAATCAAAAAGTCAGTTCTTCCACCATTACAGTTCAAACTTACAGACACCCATATGTCCTCGTAGACGCTCTCGAAATGATTAACTCTGCTAGAATGCAGTTTTTTAGAAATAGCTACTAGAGTTCCACCACCACGTTTGCCAGCTAGAGAGGTTGAGCTGCGGTCCCGCCTATAAACAGTGTAACCAGCATCGAACAGTTCACCATCCAGTACTGTGTCATCCAACCATGTTTCAGTTCCCGTTATTATATCAAAGCTGTTGACCAGAGAACCCAATTTGATATCGTTGGTCTTCGTTTTAAGACCTCTGAAGTTTTGATAGTATAAATTGAATGTTTATTTCAGAATCCACGGACTTGTACCATATAGAATGAGTGCTATTAAAAACTCACAAGTTGTTTAATGAGTCATAGCACCTTATTTGTTTCGCGGGTGTCTGATCGTCTTTTCTTACAAATATGCGACCGTTGCGTATCCACACATATTTGTAACATTTATCACGAGCTGCTTTTCTAGTTGTTGCGTGTAATTTTTTATTATATGGTGATAAGTGCTCAGAAACATATACAGGTGACTTTTTCTCGCCATAGCCCAATTGAGATGTGTTAAGTTTGTCGTTTTGATTTTTTTTATTAAAAGCGGACACTGCTGCCAATATCTCATCGCGCTTCCTAATGGATTGTAATTTAATAATAATTGAACGAGGGCGGGCACTATCTTCGGTTATTTTTCGAACTCTGGTCCCAGTTAAAATATCAGTTTCTGACAAAGGAACAGAGACAACTTTGCACAATTGCCTCATAAAAGATAATAAATTTTCAGATTTATTTTCGGGAACGCCGCCTATTTCGATGTTCGTTTCGCGGGCATGCTGTTCCAAGAGGTTAAGTCTATCCGAAACATCCGTCATTTTATTGGTCAGGGCAGAATATTCTTTAGTGGTCGAACTCAATTTTTCTTGAAGATCACTCAACTCAGTTTTCACCCTATCATAATCCGCACTCAAAAACTCCATAGAATTACGAATATCGCGCAACGCCACTAATTCGTTCTTAATTTCATCGAAATCTTTCGAAAAGTACAATTTAATTGCCGATTCAACAGCTTCCGCCACTGACAGTTTGATTTCCCGGCGAATAATAGCGAGTAAGGCGTCATCGTCTTCTAAAGGCGACGTACTGGGGCTCAATAACTGTTTATTTTTCTTGGATTGAGGCTTGCGTTGAGTAATATTTACCTCGAGAGGATTGTCAGATATCATATCGGGTGAAAGATGTAAGCGGGAGCCCTGCACTGGAGTGTTTGTATTATCAAGTTTTCTTTGTTTACTTTTGCAAACAGGGCATTTCCAATTATCCTTCTCGTTTTTATCCATAAGCATAAATTGCTTACCTGAGTAATTAACGCACTCGATATCATAAACATCTGCACAGTAAGAACAGGACAAGAATTCGCGATTAATTATTTTTTTCGAGCAACCCGCGCAATGCTTTACTTTTGGAGCCATATCGATCAACTCAAATACTAGCAAAAATGAGTCTTGATGTAAAGATCTTAGAGACGAATATATCAATTCAAGATAGCTGCGTTTTATAAGTCACCTTACTAGTTCGAAGACGCCGACACTCGTTTTTGCACTGTATGACTTTTATTCAATGATTATACCTTTATTACTTATAATAACACTTTCCAATATATGCAGTACAACAAATGAGCACTCACAGAAACGATTTTACAATAATAATAAACTTTGACTAACTTTCTAATCGTAAACATAAATTAATACGTGGAGTAAACAATTGAGGTGTTAAGTTCGGCATGGTACGCAAGCGTTTTAAATTGATATTTTAGTAATACATAATATGAATAAAAGTGTTTTACTCATAAAAAATGCGCTAATAAATTAAGATAAAGATATACTTATTGGAAGTATGACATTCCATCCTTCATTTGCACTTTACGTGTGTCATTTTTACAAGTATAAACTACGCATTTCGGCATCGCTGACGTTATCAATCGCGCGCGGCCACCGAATGAATGAGAGCGAAACAAGGCACATTTACTGTTTGTGCCTTGTTTCACCGGTGCCACTTTTTAGACGGTAACTGTGTATCTACAGAAATATATGATCGAAGGTTTTAGCAAACAAAAGACAAACGAATGACGTCATAGCAACATACACGTAACGGGCATTGCGGTACGTGTTTTGTTCTCGTTAACTAATAAGTGGCTAAATAAGTTTTGTCCATATTATAAATAGATACATTACTACACATAACAATGCTTTGCTTACGTAATTGTCGTTTCATATGGAAATTTTTAAGAGTTTCTCTTCCTCCATACTAATATTTTCTAGCTTATTTAACCATGAAGAATGTAGACATTACAATACCTTTACATCTAGAGATATTATGTATATATAGAATAATATTGAGGCCAGATAATTAGTTGTCGCAAATTAACAGAAAATATAGTTGAAAATTCAGAGGAAAAGAACTAGGCTTTTTTGGAGATGCCTTCACTTATTTTAAATAAACAAATTGCCTGGTTCAGTAACAGGTAATAAAAATCATAGATAATAAAAATTTGATGGTGGAATCGAAATCCTATGTAAAATTATATTATGAAAGTTGTATCATTGAATGTAAGTAGGAAAAAGCGGATAATTCATAAGTCAGCTATTATGAGTTGGTATGTTTTAGGTAATTCATCAATTTAGTTAATTAATCACATAATACCAAAGTTATTACAGAACCAATATTAATGATATTTGGTACGATAATTGGTACCAGCCCAGGGACAGAAAATTTACCACGCAAACATATCTCTCTCGGGAACATTTCTCCATCGGGATCATACGCGGGCGGAAAGCAAGTTTTGTATAAACAGTATATTTAAACAATATGTGGATTTTTAATTATAGAACTTTCGTACACAAACGAATTTGACATTATAGGTATTCAAATATATTATACTATGTTACTCAGTGATAATATAGCTTTCTAATGAAAAAAGAATTATTAAAATCGGTCCAGTACTTTTTGAGTTTATTCGTTACATACAAAAATACAAATCTTTCTTCTTTATAATATTAGTGTAGAAATGTAGATACACGGAGCAAATATTAAACTTAAAATACCGTTGATGAACTCTTCTCATCAGAATTATTCTCATATCTACAAATTATAAGCAACTCGTATTTCAACGAATAAGTTAGTACACAAAAACATAAAAAGCTGCCTGTACATACATATATCGAGGATAATAGGTCGTTTTAAAATATAAAGAATGTCTGTATGTTTGTCTGCCTTTCTTTGAGTTTGTAGAATTCGTTCTTGAAGCTCAAGAAACAATCGTAACAAAGTCATAACAATCACATGGGGTATTGTTGCATTGATTGAATACGCCTCCCGATTACGCTGCAGCTGGTCATTCGCCTGCGTTTTCATTTAAAATAATTTGTGGCGCATCCAATATTAAGAGTACTGTTTCGATAGGACATCTGCTCATTGTGTTTCATTTATTTTTTGAGTAACGATACACCGCAAATGCTTTGCAGTTACATATTTAATATTATGTAAATAGGTTTTTAAATGGTCGGCAAAGCGTTTGTGAACTTGTGCGTTGCAGGCGTCCATAGTCTGACTGCCATCAGGAAGGACATACGACTTTTTACCACCATAGTGGTATAAAAAAATGTAGTAATATGCTGATTTTAGTTTACCAAACACTATTTTCTGTGTGATTTAGATTTAAACCCACCGACATATGCAAAATCTATCTACAAAGTTCAATAATAAATATTTTATTAAATATACACTCAGGTACAGAAATATCACTAGCAACAAAATAGTTTTTATAAATAAACATAATTATACTTTATATTTTCGATCGTAAACATAATCATTATTCATTTAATTTTAAACGAGCCCAAATGAAGTTATCAAAATTAGGCATAGTCAAGTACGCTGACACAGTGTGGTTTAATCGACTTGAGACATACACCTGTTGAGTTACTTCCCACGTGTGCCGATTGCCTCACGATGTATTCCTTCATCATACATATGAAATACGGTTCACGAAATACCACATTAGTGCACGGCAAGATCTGCCGATTAGAAGGCTAGTACAGATACCATAATGCCACAAACGCTTTTTAACTTAATTATAAGGTGACTATTAATGAAAACTGCATAAGGCATGCTTGTTCCATATTTTTAGTTCTACTTTTCGTAACAAATGCTGTTTGTTTTCCATGAAAATAAATATAATGGTGAGTTAAAGATACATTTTTTGCTTTCATTTTATTATAGTTATACTTTTTGCAAATTTCTGTTCTCTCACAAGTCTTACATCACTCAAATAGTTCGAGCAGGACGATCGATAAAGTTCATTGAACTAATAAAGCGCCTTAAGGGTTAACTTTTATTTATTTTTAGCTAGAAATATGGGGAAGTTTGAGTAAGTAAAGAATCAAGAATAAGATTCTCGTGTATCGGGTAAAAATTTGTCCTCCTATATTTTAATCGAAGTACGTCGGAAAGAGGTTTTATAATTTGCTAAGTTTAACTTAAGTATAAAATACAAAAATGCCAGGTGATCTGAAACCTAAAACAGTAAGTTTCATTAACATTCTCAAAGCAAGTGAATCAATGTATCAACTCTATTGGACTATTCAATTTTAGTCCGTGTCAAACCGATTCTTATGCTGAGGATCGGAAAAAAATAGAATAATTGTTATTTAAATTTTTATTCTTACGGAAAACCACGATTTGTCTCAAATTATCAAAATATTAAATGTGTTGATAATAATAGTCAATATTGGTGTTTTCATCAAACACAAATTAAAACGCGAATGAATTAGATAACTACTGAAGGAAGCCATCAGACAAATAACAAAGATACTAACATAACCTAATTAGGTATAGTAATTTAATCATAATCAATACTTTTGATGATAATCATTTGATTAAAATTCTACAAAGAAACGCTATCATTGCGTATCATAATCATTATACAAAAATATAGCATCATGATGGTTTGCGAAAATGAAATACGTCAATTAAGTATGATAAAATATTTTGCATGCTCTATTATTGTTAGCTGCATATGGCTTTGCAGCTTAACCTTAGCGATGATTTCGAGATAACGAGAACTTTAGTGCAAGCTACTCGTAATATGCTGCAAAAGTGATAAAGTATAAATATTGTTTTAGCCCTACTATAAGCGGCCATAGTAAGGCCTCGTGTGAATTTTTATCAATTTGGCATCACCACAAAGATCCGCGTAACCACCACCCCGTAACTAAGTTATCAGGCAGTTTGATCTGGTTGGTATCGACGCGATATTAATATAAATATGAAAAAAAAAACAAAGTTCTCAAAATCATCTCATGAAGTATGTGGATTTAGAGATTTGTTAGTCTATAACATATCTAGTTTTTCCTAATTTTTAATAGAAATTAGGTACTACACATTCACGATTTATCATGACTTCTTCGTCACCAAAATTCGTTTAGCACAATATATAACGCCCTACGACGATGATGTAATAGTCTAGGAATCTATATTACCCCGCATCGACATCGTCCATAGAAATAAATGAGAACGAATATTAAAAAAAACGGCTCCATTCAAGCCGTATAGCCTTATGGCCAAGGCTAGGCTGAGTTTAGTCGGTAGGTCTGTTGGGTCGAGCCGCCTCGATTCACCAGGAGTCCGACATAATCAACGCATCCCTGCTTGCCTGTTGCGGTGGTATCCATGAGGATTCTCAGCCTCCTCTCCTGAGAAAAAAAAAACGGCATGTGCTACTAGTGCAGGAAAGGGTCCGTAAAAACCTGTATGGTAAATAGTCAACCCTTTTCATTCGTTTTCGTCATTACGTCATTCAACTTTTATCGATTCTTATGTCATATTCCTGTGTAACATCTTTTTTTTATAAAAATTCATTTCTGTAAGGCACATTTTTAATTATGAAAGTATGAATCATTGGTTTTCAGATCTTTCCTTTACCTGTAGCTGCGAGACCCCTCTTCTTGCGAGATTTTATGATTTTAGATTATATAGAAAGTACCGTATAGATTTGACTCTCCTGCGAAGTATTAGGAAACAAGGCTCAAATAGCTGTTATTGGAATGTGTTGATTTAAAAGTTTGATTTTTAAAGCTTCTAGGGACCGCAGACGTATAATAATTACCTACAGAGTTCTCAAGAAAATAGATCTTGAAAGATCCCATATGAGATCTGATTAACGAGACCTCGTCTATGAGGTTATACGAGGGCGGTCAAAAAGTTCGCGGAATGGCGGGGTTGGCGGGGGTGAGGTCGCTCCTCCAGGTAGCCGCTACTTGAGTAACTCATAATTACTATATATGCCAATTTCTAGCCTAATTGGGTCATTAGCTTTCGAGTTACAAACGAGTAAACAAGTAAATTGGGAACAAACTAGCCACTATGGAGAAAATTGAACATCGCGCCGTCGTAAAGTTCCTCACCAAACAAGGAAAAAACGCCTCAAACTATTTTGCAAGAGATGTTAGCTGTTTACGGAGACTCTGCTCCTGGTAAAACCATGATTTACAAATGGCGCGGCCTTTTCAAGCAAGGAAGGGAGTCAATTGAAGATGATCCTCGACCTGGACGGCCCATTGAGGCCATTACGCCGGAAATCATTGAAAAAGTTGAAAAACTTGTATTGGAAGACGGAAGGTTGAAGAAGAAACAACTTGCAGCATCAGTTGGAGTATCAGAAACCACAATTTTAAATATTCTTCATCAACATCTTCGGCATGAGTAAAGTGTGTTCAAGGTGGGTCCCGAGAATGCTCACGCCGCTGCAAAAACGTGAGCGCGTCAACTGTTCCCGCGAGTTTTTGGACCGCTGTGGAGAAGATAGGGAAGAAATTATGGCCCGAATTGTAACCGGTGATGAAACTTGGGTTCACCACTATGAGCCTGAGTCAAAGCAGGAGTCGATGCAGTGGCACAAAAAAGGCACACCACCCCCTAAAAAATTTAAAGTGTCGCAATCGGCCGGAAAGATCATGGCGACTATTTTTTGGGATACTGAAGGTATTCTTTTGATCGATTATAAAGAACGTGGTGTTTCTATAACGGGAGAGTACTACGCTTCCCTATTGGACCGATTAAAAGAAGCTATTAAAGAAAAAAGAAGAGGAAAACTGACAAAAGGTGTACTCCTTTTGCACGACAACGCGCCCGTTCACACGAGTCATGTTGCGACGGCTGCCATTCATCGATGCGGTTTTGAACAACTACGCCATCCACCCTACAGTCCAGACCTGGCCCCTAGCGATTTTTATTTATTCCCAAAGATGAAGAAAGAGCTGCGTGGAAAAAAATTTAGAGACGATGATGAAGTCAAGTCGGCGATTTCGGCGTATTTTGACGCCCAAGACAAAACCTATTTTTTCGACGGTATTAATAAGTTATATGCCAGATCCGAAAAATGTATTCGTGTTAAGGGGGAATATATTGAAAAGGAAAAATAACATAATGTATCATTTCATCTTTTTTCCCAGTCATTCCGCGAACTTTTTGACCTCCCCTCGTATCACATTAAATTACTATCTGTTCTGGACTAAAGTTGCCAAGTCCCATATACTGGCTTGTTAATTTGGCATATGATATTCTTATGGTGACCCAGTTTACCCGACCTGTATCAGTTCAATAATTATAGAAAGCCTACTCATCACTACTATTATCATAGTCTATGAAACACCAGATAGACTAAGATAGTTTAAGGATAATGTAACTTAATTCGCTTAACTCTTAAGTTATTACAGGAAAAAAAAACAATCAGAATTTAAAAATGGAAGCAGTTATAACTGTCAATAATAGACTGCACTGTTCATATGATTTTAAAAAAAGTTTATATCTAGGAAATTGATCCGATTGTATTCCGTTTGAATATAATAATAGGTAATTTCAACCGCTTCAAAGTAGATTATTTTTGAAGAAGCTATATTACTAACGACATATTACAGTGTGATATAAAAGTATTTCACTAACTTTGCGCTTAGAATCTCTCAGGCCGAAAGCAAAAGCGACATTTATGAATAAACAACTGAATTTAACTATAATCAATTTCAAACAAATAATATAATGATAATGAGGTATTTACTATTTAAAAAAAAATGTTTCTTTTTCGGAATCTTTTCTTTTAGTGACGTAGAAAAAAATAGATACAAGTGAGCCTAAAACCTAGTGATTTTTTAGTTCGCTAAAAAATCGGTACCCATTATACAGGGAGCGGCAAAATGATCTGACGGTTTTAAAATGTAAATAACTCAATAGTTTTAAAAGATACAAAGGGTTTTATTGCATATTACAGATTGCTATTTATGAACATTTATAAAAATAACCGTCAGATCATTTTGCCGCTCCCTGTACTATATATAGCCACATTAAAAAAAGGCTTGCGTTAGCAACAGTTGCGGTCAATAACCTGAGATGATGACGGATCTCATGCACAAAAAACCGTATGCCTACCTTGATTGCCCATATTACGCTCTAACCACGATCGCCATCAAAATGTATCCATCAAGAAAAAAAATCGCGTATCATGGACTGCCATGTGTAAGCAAAAGTAATACAGCATCGTGTATGCGAGGATATACCAGATGGTAAATGTTATTCGAGTGAAAGGAACTAAAATCACCATACCATCAATTCTTAACAATGCTTCAACCACACGACCCGAGCAGCAAGAGCGAATACTTATAAACTATCCCTCAACATGTTTTCAGCTAAAAATAAAAACAATCTGACCTCGCAAAACGTATGGCGACAAGTTATTGTTTACCAATTCATCGTAGAGCATTATTAGCAATTCAAAATACTCTACCAAAGTAACGCAGAGTTCTAAATCTGGACGTAGATATTTGTCACACAATGAAAACAGAGGTAAGTACGTTCTTCAACAAAAGATGACAGGCTATGTGGGTCACTGGGTTACTCACAAGATTATGTATATACAACATACAGTATACCTACAAAGCAACTCCGTTCTTATCATCTTAATATTCATTCGTTTCAATCACGTGAAAAATAGTTGACTTTATCGAAGATGATTGTCATCTGATAGCGATAACGGTTACAAAGAAGCAAATACAAGAAAAAACTTTAAAATCATACTGAACTATCTATACTACTAACTTATCAAGCATGAAACTAATTAGTGATGCACCGCAAACATAATTTTGCATTACATTATCTTTGATTACGAGAAATTAGTTAATTAGTCCCTAAAGGCCCTCAAATTTTGAATTCTAACATTTAGACTCTGGTATTATAGAATTTTATAAAGAAAAGCAATAGATGTGTTATTTAATGATTAATATATATTTACCACATCGGTAATATAGAACCTCACCTACAATATAAAACAGTATTGACTCTAAAATAAACCTACAAGACTTCGTTTACAAGAATCACGCCGTCAGTGCATGTAGTGTTTATTCCAATTGAATAAAAAACGTTCGAAGGCAAACATCACAAGGTGCACAGTGCCAGAGTCACAGGCTATCTAGGACTTGTTTCTAGGCGACTTTCTACAGCAGTGTCACACTCGTTGAAACTACTTGGAACACATTTTTATGTTTTCGTTTTAATAAAATTGTTATGCATTAATGCAACTTCATATATGCAATTAAAATTACATTTACTATGAAGTTGTCATGATTTTAAGTCGTTTTTATTACATACATACATATTTCTTATGTACACATAGGTATATCAACAGTTCAAAATTCTGGGGGTAATATAAAATCGAAGCTTGCACGGCAGGGACATATGTAATATTATTTAAAATAACGTGAATAATATAAAGCTACGAAGTAATAAACTGCAGTTTTTGTGGTAAACCCTATTTATATTATAAATATGATGATAAAATTTTATCGATTAATAAATTTATTTATATAATATCAAAGTATATTTAAATAATATCAATGCGATTTTACAACCTTCCAAATGAAGATTCGATAAAATATTTCCAAAGCAAGAGAATGCAATTTTCTAAATATGCAATAAGAAAGGATATAAAACAACTTCTCACGTACGAAGCCTTAGACAAAATATCAAACTTGTTCATTTCGTTATTGATATCGTTTTGGTATCCACCGCAAGATTCTGGCGGCCCACGGTCAATCCTGCCATATACGAAAGTGCTTTTGTATTTTCGAATTTCATATGTATATTGAACTGACACTCCTAACATGAAAGAAAGGATTGATCTGTGTCTGAGAAAAAAAAGGCTGTGGCCAATAGAAAAGCTGCGAATGTTATATTTGTATAATATAAATAAACCATATAAACACAATTTATGAAAGAAATTCATGAAACGGGACATTATTCTGAGTTTTGTTGTTGGATGTGCAAATTAATTCGTTAACATCGTTTGTTTCGATGGCCTTGAACTATTACGTCCACACTTCGCAATAGAAACACGTGTCCAGTTTTAAATTGTCTAATATTTATGATAAACGATTATATAACTTTGGTGTATTTTATGACCGGTTATGTAAGATATTTTGTAGTACTTGAATAAAGACGAATTGTGGGATCCGATACAGTGTGAATCCAGGCCCTTTTTTTTTGGGGGGGAAATGCATTATGCACCTTGTCACCGCGCTGGCTAGGCGTGGCCGTGTGTGGGGCTCTCCGGTCTGAGAGGACCGGTCTACCCACTAAAACCCCCCAGGGTTCTCTAGGCCCTGGGGCACACATATTCTATACATCATTATCGTTGCCACGCCACGCTTTGCTCTAACTCACATATGTATGTAAGTTAAAGCTAGACGTGTAGCGTAGCGACGGTTTAGGAGTACGTGCCCTGGCCCTGTAGTCTTAATAAATAAATTCAATATATCATTGCCATTGTCGCGTCACGTTTTACTCTAACTTATATACGTATGCTAGAGCGAGACATGTACCGAAGTAACGTTTTAAGAGCCTATAGTCTTAATATATAAATTCTATAAATCATTGTTGTCAATCAAGTTGATTAATGTGTGATACCATTAATTACAGACTAGATAGTTTTACATTTGTGACTGTATCCATTCAAATGTTGCTGTAGTAGATGCCGCATCTAGGCGGCTTTTGGCCTTTGCAGTTTTTTTCACGTTCGCAACAACGACGAATTTAGTAGTGCAAATAAAAAAATAATTAGAGGCATAAGTATGTATATACTGTCATACAAGAATCAACACAGGCCAGTTTATGGATTTATAGATAAGCAGGCAGTATCGAGTTTTTATATTTCCTTCATGATAAATAAGTTAAATTCAAAACTTTGATATTTTCTTCATTTTATATTTTGAGCAGTATATGTATAACCATCTTCATCACAGATCAATATCAGCCTATTGCTGGACATAAGCCAGATTTCTACATTACTTTATGTTATGAATACAACAGTGCAATTTTCGATTACTATTCAATCTCATAATTTGGATAATTTATATTCAAAAATTCAATCTTGAAAATAGCTCTATTTTTTTTTCAAAAATTTGTACATCATTGGCGAAACTTTCTGAAAACTAATTTTCTACTGTTATTAATAAGTTTAGTTTATTAACCTTTCATAAAGTTTATTGTCTTGATTATAAATAAATAAGGAACACGTGAGTATAAAAAAATACTAAAATAATATTAAATATTTTTTTCACATACACACACCAATTTTCAAACTTATAGCGAACCAGAGTAATGGATATATACATATACTGATTATACATAGATATGTTTTGATAGAAATATACAGTAAAGACTAAGACACAAATGCCGACTCGACCACGAATGTCGAAAAAAGCATAGTTGAAGACCTATTATCAAATCAAATAGTAATAAGAAAAATGCATGATTGTGTTGTAATTTACCAATTATCTCAGGACGGTTATCAAATTATTGACGCAATCAATCATCACGTAAAACAATATCATTTGATTGTGGTACTGATAAATCATTTAAGACAGCGGTAATGTCACGTCTTCTACTACGTCGTCACTATTCTTGAGCTTATGATATGATGAACTGTCCAACCACGGTTTCTGACACATTTACATATTTGTGATTGATTATACTGTTGGTTGTGGTGATATGTTATACAAAATAATAGCTTTCCTCAAAACAAATGAATAAACTATTCAACACTAAAAGAATTTTCCAATTTGATCTAGTTGCTTCCGAGATTATCGCTTAAACCAAGCCATCAGCTTTATAGAATGAGAATAAAATAAATAGATATTGCCGAAAATATAAAAAAATTATTACTTAACTAGAATGGAACTTGAATAAACAAATAATAGTTTATAGCAATTGGGTCTCCTTTCAAGAGCAACTGCTTTGTATTTCCCCTTCGATATGGAGATCCGAGGTCACAAAGATGCCATACAATAGCAGAGGCAATCACAATTGACATTGCAAAACAACAATTATGCTTTAATGAAATTAACTTAAAAAAATGGTTTTCCTATACACAAATATGAAATAGTGAAATAGCCTTGATTAATTTGTGTTATGCAAAAATGCAAAATAAATGTAAAATATGAAAAATTTCAAACAAAATATTTGACTCAGACAGACCAGAATCAGGATCTTTAGCATATCATGCTGAATAAATTTGTCAATTGTCATCAACATTAGATTGTTAACACCTGGGTTACCCTAAAGAACAACATCAAATTCTAATCTTATTCTTTCAAATTGTAAACATGTGTCTTAACAACATAACATTTTACTATCTTAGCTTTATTAAATTTATTATAGCAATGCTTCTTAACATATGCAGTATATATGTGGAGGTTGATAGCTTTAGCAGTGAATTAATTAATAATAATAAATAAATATCACTTATCACATAATAACTGTCTTTTTTTAAAAAACAACTATAGCTATTTGCAGTATACTAAAATGGATAAAACTAACAGTGGCAATAGTACTGTGTTCTCACTAGACTTTCCAATCAGGAGATTAACGAGTTCATCCTATCATAATTCATATGTATAATCATCAGACATTCCTATGGGGAAGGAAAACATTATGAGGTATCTACCACACAATTGCATTGAAATTCAAAAACTGTAGGTGAAATTTATCTGCTAAGTACTAAAGGGGTAGTTTTCTATTAAGGAGTGTCTTGAAACTCTAATTGATATGATCCATGAAAAAATAAGTACATATAAGAAATGCTTCATTATAGCTATTAATTCAAAAGAGTCCTTGTATTTTAAATTATAGACACCAATACATTAAGTGACAATTGCTGAGGACCTCACCTGTCACTACTGCAAATCAGTGAAAAATTCTTGTAATACTCAAATACAATATTAAATTTGAATAAAGATCACTTCGGGCAGCAGACTTTTGGTTATTAATGTTATTAATACTAACAAATATTTTATATAAGGTGACAGAATTATGAAAGATAATGAGATATTATTTTTAACAATAATGATCATTGTAACCGGCACATTTCATGTTATAATCAGCCGAATCAATTAAAACAGTTGACTGTGTTGTGCTCAATGAGTGTTTCCTTATTATTAACTAGAACAAAATAATGCAACAATGAAGTGAACATTTTATTCACACAAAATCAGATGGTGGTAGCACAGTAAATAAAATGATTGCAATTGTAAAGCTAATAGTTTATTATATAGCCAATATCAGTAACATACTTTCATAAAAATTACTTAAGTCATAATTATTATTGCTGCTTGTCATTCCCATAATAGTGAGAAATTTCTAGTGACTATTAAAATTAGGGATGCATCTGCAACAACAGTAAAGGGAGGTATAACTTATTTTAGAGTCATGGTAGCTTTTCTGCTACCAGTTAAACACTAAATAGAAAAATAAATGGCATTTAAATAATAGAACAAATCCATTTCCATGATCAAGTTGGTCAAAGCACACTAGTTAACTTACTATATACTATATAAGTACTATGTGATTTAGTGTTATTTTAAAGCAGAATCAAAGGAAAATCCTGACCTTCATTATGAGACTATTGATGTATATCTGCAATGCAGCAGCAGAAGAATATTTGCTCAAGAGCAATAATAGTTGATTTTAAACTACAGCCCTGGACAATTCAATACTTACTTTCAGTGCTTTGTATTAATAGAGAAAAAAAGCCACTGTATATAACCATCTCTATCACTTTAAGTTACCTTTAAAATATTAGCAAATACTACCAGTTATTAAAATAAAATGATGTATTATATTTATATATAATATATGAGTTTATTGTCTGGCCATATTTGCTATAAATAAATTTATTTGAAATGTGTTTTAAATAATTATTTAAAAATATGAATTACAAATGGATGTATTTAAGCAAAATGAATCCAGTCTAAAACACATTGTATACCAGTTTATCATATTATCATCACAAATAAGTTTTATCATATGACACAAGTTTATATTTTAAGATTATGTTATTGAAGATGATATATGACAATAAAAGAATTATATACATTATGATTTATATACATTATCACACATCAATCACTTTATTCAGCCTTCGTAATCCAAGCCATGTCATAAGTAAATCTTTTATTAGCCTATCTATTTGTACTTGAGCAATTGTTGTTGAGTAAATGCTGCTGTAAAATGTGAGTGTACAGTTAAGTAGATTTTAACAATCTAGGTTCAGAACAAGAATTTTCAGTTGCAATAAGAATTATATGCTCATAATTCTCATTATTTGAGAGTACAGGAACATAGACTATGATATAGTGATTCACCATGATGAACAATCAATATACAATTAATTTAATTTCAAATGTTTAAATCCAGAAGAGTGGTGACAAAATATTGTCAAATATACTGCAGGGTATGATGACAATGCTAAGGAGCAGATAATATTTATTCTTTATTATGCTAAAGTTATTCTGGTAGTGGCATAGTAAACATTATATCACCCTCATGGCTTTATTTCAGCATCTTACAAGCATGGTATTTCTTCATTATACAGACCTCATATTTCTATAAAACAAGCCCACATGAAAGAAAATTTCATATAAACATGGGTGTATAGCATAAAATACTAATTTCAACAAATTTTTAATTAAATGACTATGTAATGAATATTATTGACAGCTTACCAATCCTATCATGAGACATAATAATATGAGACAAAATGTAATAAGTTATCCAATTCACAGGACTCCCTATTTTCGCAACACATATAAAAGCATATCACGCTGTTAAAAGAAACACCTGAAGATGATTATTGTTCATTAATGTCTATTAATGTTTTTTTTTAATAAATAAGTTGGCAAACAAGTATACTATTCAAACGCATTTGCAACACATTTTCAAACCCAAAAAGTAAGGCAATGCATGTGGCTTGTCGTCTTTTATGACATAAGTACACAAGAAAATAGGCTTACAGCAAAAACATGTAAGATTGATCCCCAAATGGACAACTATGGTACAAAACTTCTCCCAGGTAAACAGATAATAATCACACACAAGATATGGAACATGACAAAATTTTTGCATATTACAAGAAGTAAGCATAAGCAAATCACAATTTCTAAATTTGCACTCACAGAAGGCTCTACTTTAGAAGCAATTACGAAAACATTGTTATTTACTGCCAAATAAATATATTTATATTAGAAAAACACTACTCACCGTCTTGATGACAATTTCCATACAGTGTGCAGTCAATGAAATATTGAATTCATAAAAATTCAGTTTCAATAATAAGTTTCGAAGTCACAAAGAAAACTTTTTTAGTGTTTCAATGACTGTAAAATCACTATTGCATGTGATCTTTATAACAAATTTAATCTGTAAGTACACTTCAAAATTGTTTTATTGCTAGAAGTTTTGAGTATAAATATCCGTCAATAAAATTTATTAAATAAAAAGCACCGCACAGTACACACCAACCTACCAGCACTCAGTAATAATACAATGAATGAATGATTCAAAATCATAAGTGATTGTGTTCGGTCATTCTTGGAACAAGATAATGACATTGACGTTCACAAAAGTAGAAACCATACAGCCATATCTTAGTAATGAACTACACATTATAAGGAATTTTCTGACAACAAATCAAAAAATTTAATAGTTGGTATAATGGCCTTATGGGTTCTATCTCAAGAACAGTCACAAATAAGTAAATTTGTAAAAAAACACAATCTTTTCGCAATCTTGTTTGATCTTAAAATGTATCAAATTCCTTTATTATTTATAATTAATGACATTTTGATACGAAGAAAAATATATAAAATAATAATTAAATTTACAAAATGTTGTACACATTTGTTGATAACACAAATGTTGTACACATTTTATTAAATTTTATTTAAGTGTTGTGTTTTAAATGCAACATTTTTAGAAAACATCATAAGCAGCTAGATAAGAAAATGAGAACAATTTTATTGTTCTAATTGTATTTAATAGATTAACATGACTTCTGTAGTATATATCAAAAACAATAATCGAAAATGAAAACGATGAAAAACGAGGTGACGACGAAAATTATAAAAATAAATCAAAAAGATGTTCATTGACATTTAATGAGCTTGCAATATCATAGTATCATAGATATAAAAGTTCAGAAAGTCTAACAAAATAGATTCAAAGTACGATTTCTTTCTGTTTGTATTCATAACATAACTCTTACGCACTTTTTATGTAAAAATGTTTCTATAATCTTATAGATGCATAGCGTCATATTTTGGTGTAAATCATCTGAATTACCTACACCAAAATATGACGCCATAGCGTAATGGCACTTTCTTGACATGCAGCATCTTACATAAGTCTTTTGCTACTGTGGGGTTCCACACTTGCATATACAGGTTGGAAAAAAAAGATGGGCCCTAGAGGGGAAACTTCTTCTTTAATCTATAAAACAGCTCAATTTACTGAAAGGAAACATTCCTTTATTTTTAAAAAGTGCTATTTACTGAAGTCTCCGGTGATCGGAACGCTGACTTACCTATGTAAACTGATTAGTTTAACAATCCAAAAGGATAGTACTACCAGTGTTCTAGATACTGTTCCTATAGGCTCCGAACTGCAAGACTTTTTTATTCACGGTTTTTAGTTTAATTTGAGATATAATTTATATATATTTTAAGATAGAATTATTTACTTTTATATGATAGATTATACCTAATTTAGTTTTTCATTAAAATATATTTTTAATTGTATTTTGTTGATATCATTACTAAAATTATTATTGTCGCAGCATCAATTAACATAGTGATATCAAGGCAAATGCTTAAATGTAATTAAATAGTGTTTTGAGGTAGCATAGCAAGTATATTCTGTTATCATCTAAGGAGCTGTTTTAATTTTGTTGTAATTATATAAAATAAAATTAACATAAAACATTGATCTAGCAGCATATAGCAATACGCAAAATTAGGAGTTTGCCTGTAAAAAATAGTAGGGAGGTGGTAAGCATTGGCCAGTTGTTATTACACGATGTCGGAGACCCACAGCTGGGACTAAGAATGAGTTCCGTAGATAAAGCGTAATAAGTACTGTGAATAATTAGTTGTCCTAATAATGCAGAACTGAGAAGCTTAAAAACCTTCGTCTCACATAATGACAAGTAACGATAGCAAGCTCTTTCTAGATTTGAGGGTCTAATTAGTATATTTTTAAATATCATAATAAGACATAAATAAATTCCATTGTTGTTATAAACTTATGTAAGGCGTTAGTAGCTAGCACGCTTATGCTCTAGGAACTCTAGGTAGATACCAATTGACGGCGGATATGTTACAAAGCGATCATATCAATACAAATTTAAGAGTACACAAGGAGCTATTTAAAAATGTACTTAATGTCTAATAAAGTACATTTTTAGTAGTAAGATTATGTTTTAAAAATAATATATTGCCAAAATTAAAATGAAAAGATATTTCAAAAAAAGGCACAAACCTCTTTGTCAAAACTCAATTGTTATAGATTTCTATATCTACAAAGCTTAAAGAATGCTGTAAAAATAATGATCACATTATGTGCTTATTTGAGTAAAAATATAGCACGATAAGTAGACGTGCACGTGATATTGAAGAGTTAAGTTTAATATACACTTGATAACATCAAACTCATAAAGAGATTTAGTTTAATATGATAACAATTTACTAGGGAACCACGCCATAGTTGCTGCCTCAATTTATTCACAGAAGATTGGAACAAATAGCTAGCACCGGGTTTAATTTTTTTCAAATCCTAAATAAATTCACAGATGTATATTGTTTCAAATTATCGTCGTTCAAATTATCTCCATACCTTTTAATAAAATTTTATTGTATCAGTGGTATCAGAGAATACCTCGAACATCAACTTACAAGCTTGTTTCATATTTAATATTAATTACAAGTCCTGTCCACCTGTCCCGTTGTCTGTCGTTCTGTAATCAAATCTTGCAACTTAAATTTGATCCACTTCCCGGTTTCCGATTGAGCTGAAATTTGGTATACACGTTTAGTTCGGATGACAATGCATGATTAACTGTGTGACGTCATTCTAAATCCAACATGGCGGCGTATCCAATATGGCGGACCAATTATTTTTAATGCACTCCTACAATATGGGTATCAAATAAAAGGGCTTGCCAAGAATAACTAGAAAAAAATAATGTGACGTCATTCTGAATCCAACATGGCGGCGTATCCAATATGGCGGACCAATTATTTTTAATGCACTCCTACAATATGGGTATCAAATAAAAGGGCTTGCCAAGAATAACTAGAAAAAAATAATGTTACATCACTCTTAATACAATACGGCGGAACACCAAAAATGGCGGATAATTTTCTTTTATTCGTTCCTACAATATGGGTATCAAATGAAAAGGCTTGTTCTCAGCAAGCCTGTAGAGGTACTAAAAAGTTAAAAATAAAATTAAAGAAAAAAAAACCTTTTTAAAAAAACCATTGTGATAGCTTGAGGAAAATGTTGTGTTGTATTAAATGTAGCACGCTTTTATTTATAAATGGGGACTATGATAAAGAGGGGGGACGAGATTGAATAATTATGTATGGTGAAAAGTTTTAGTGTTAAAATGAAATAAATTTGTACAATATGGAATTATTTTGTCCTAGACAAAGACGCTTATTTGTCGTTAAAGGTTACAATCAAGTTACAAAGTGTTATATTTCTTTTTAGAGTTAATTTATTTTTAACTTTTTAGTTCATTTTATTTTTAACTTTTTACTTCATTTTATAAACAAATAATAAAGGTTTGTTTTTAAAAAGGTTTTTTTTTTAATTTTTTTTAATACTAAGACGCGATATTCCGATTCATTCGACATCATATATTATTTATTTACTTTGTCCAGAAATGCAAGAAATGTCAGAATCAATGATTTATAACTATAGTAATTCATGAAATGATAATCGATCCTTTCTTTATTCATCTATGTCCGGGCTTCCTTAGGACAGTCCAGTCCAGTCGATTTCGGTCCTAAAAATTTTAGTTATTATTATTAAAAAGTAGTCTTTTTTAAATTTTGCTGGTAAATAGTAAAGTAAAATAAAACCAATGGTATTGTTTGTAAGATGTTCAATATCACAACTTTACATCGTTATCGGAATCTTATCGAATGACATAGATATAAGGCACCGCAATAAAATAGGTAATATGTTTAGTGTTTAAATTATCTTCTTGTCTTGATTAATTGAATATAATATTGGCAAACAAACATGTCGTATTAATCAATTAGTAACTTGCGGTTGCTCCGTTATATTTGTACTGGATCCTTAGGATTTCTTATGAATCACAGAATTGGTTAGTTATCGTCTGATATATCCTAACAAACAAAATAACCAAAATCTAATGATCTAGAGTATGAAATTTGCGTATAGTCAACCGCTATGTCATTATAATAGTACATTATGGTACAAGTGTGTAATGTTGGTGAGTACCGCTGAGGAGCATTGAGGCCCGAGCCGTCAGGCGAGGGTCTTAAGGAGCCGAGGACGGTAATCATCAATACACACGTGTATCATACAACGTTTTTCAACACACTTCTGAATAAAATAATACTTAAATAAAACTACGCTACTGATACGAGAAACCGTCCACCGCTTGGTGAGCAGACAACCGCTCCCCGAAACCACTCGCAACTGATCTACGGCGGGTGGTTATTTTGGACTCTAGCCGAAAGCCAACCTGCCAACTAAATAATGCATAATGCCTTTGGTCTGGCAAGAAGTATGCAGAAGATGACTGACCCGTGCTGGGCAGATGCACAGATGCCGCCTCCAGCAGGGTTATTTGCTCGACTGACTTGTGATTGCTAGCTGAAGTATCTTCAAGCTAGTAATGCGATATAGTTCTGAGAGTGATTTCAACGAATAACAACATTATATTGAAATATCAGTTATTTTTCAACTATATGAATAAACCTGTTTAGATGAAGAACACTACTGCGTATAGCGTTTTAATCTTTAAAATAAAGTGACCTGGGCGGCATGGGCGGTGCCTATTTAAATGTGTCACTGGATAGCGATTTAAGGGCACCTATTACCTACCAACGTAAACAGGTGCCCCAAATCGCTACCCGGGCAGGCTCTTGTCACATGGGATCAATAGTCATCCCTAAACCATGGCTCCATAGAAGGTCGAAGTGCAATGGCTCTCGAGAAGTGCCAACCCACTCCAAGGAGAAATATTACATAACCTTAAAATTCTTACATAATATTTACTTCATAATACACCAGGGCTTTATATTATCTGATATGTACAAAATCACACTGTATCCATGAAATGCAGATTTTTATCGTATACCGTACTTTATCCGTACTTTTATATAGTCTGTTAGCATCTGTAATTATAATGCTTTCATTGTGATAATTTTATGCATGGATTTAAAAGTAAAAATTTAATTTAAAAGTAAAGTCAAACTCCTGTCGATTATATAAATAGACATGTCTGTATTCACATTAAGTATCCTTATTACTTAACATTATGATAAATCATTTCGAACCACAGGGCATATATATATAGGATACAGGTGCTTAAAATATGCTTTTGTTAAATATTGTAGCAATCCGTGCTTCAAGACTAAAATGTTTGGAGGAAAACGCAAAAATCATGATTTATGTACATCCGTAAAATGTACATAAAACTTTACAAGTTTTATGGCTATCAATTATGAAGTTTCATTTATCAAATATTTTAATAATTTATTTGCAAAGTTAGTTATCTAATTTACAAGTCACACTGACAATAATATTGCATATCCTACATCATTCAAATATAATGGAATATCGCGTAATACTTGTGGGGCGGCCGAAGACACCGCGCTGCACACACTCGCGCACTGTCCTGCGTGGAGCGTGCAGCGCCGTGATCTATTGGCTGTCATAGGCGGAGCAGATCTCACGCTGCCCGGTGTGGTTCGAGCGATGCCCACCGGCCCGGCGGCATGGGATGCCGTCTCTCACTTCTGTCGTGAAGTGATGGAGGTGAAGGAGAGGCTCGAACGAGAACGCGAGCTTGACCCCCTCGCAAGCGCGAGGTGGCGTCGGAGGATAGGGCGGCGACGGAGGAGCTACAATGCCCTGATTCCGCCGTCCTAGTGGGGGTCGGCGGGCGATGCGGATGGGTACCGTATCGCCTGTATTGCACATGACTCCTGCGATGGTGGGGGTATCTATGGAGAACACAAGCTACCCCCATGCCTCTAGCGGAGACGGAAGCCCGTGCTGTTCCACGTTGGAGCGGTACGGGCTAGGCTTACGCGAGCGCAGCGCTCTGCGCATGCTCGTAGCTGCTCATTTATGGCCTGTGAGGTGTTCCCGAGGGTTTTAGTGGGTAGTCGCGGTTGCCGTGGAGTCCCACACACCCTTGTCCCCTACTCAGGGGGCTTGGACGGTGCGTCAAAGCATTTCCCTCGATAAAAAAAAATCGCATAATACATCAACAACGTATTTGCAAGTTAACGGCATGTGTATTCTACGGATGTAGGTGTACTATGCTAGCTAGTGTTGACATATGACGGGTCGACGGACGGGTCGACGGACGGACGGTGATACATGTGCACTATTATAACGTGTGTATTTCCACCGTTAGTATTATTTGATATTTCATAAATTCTACAGAAAACCATAGACAATATACACATAAAACAACAAATTCAGAAACAATTACAAGAGATGAGAAATTAAGTGTTGAAAAGAGGACGGAGTAGGAAAAAGAAACTTGAATTGCTTCACCGACTGCAGCAACTGTATTTTTAAATTTTGTGACAGAGGCCTTACCATAAGTATCAATGGCGATACAGCTACCAAAATACCCAAACCGAGTAGAATAGCTAATTCGTACTACGAGGTAGCGATGTGCCGAGTACGGTTTTACTCGAGTCAGACTCGATTCCTGCTTTGGAGTCGCCTGGTACTCGAATACCAATTTATTTTGATTCGAGTACGCCGGACTCACTTCCGATACTCGAGTCAGGAAGAATCGGTTCGTACTCGCTAACTCGATTCTATTTACACGAGGCCTACTGACTCGAGTCAAGTATTAGAGTTTGGTTAACTCGCTTGTACTTCCAAACTGTTTACTTAAGCAATGAAGTAGCGCGGACCTAATATTACAAACAAGTTTGAACCTGCAACTTTTTGTTTTGATTTTGTTCTAAAATCGGAATCTAGTTCTGGACTGGGCTAGAATTTCCAGACTCGAATGTCTAGACTCGAGTCTAAGAATCAGACTCGAGTCTAGAAATATTCGAATACCAAACATAGAATTTGAGTACTAGACTCGAATCAGGGAATCGAGTCCTGATACGAATACCGTATACCCTGACTCGAATCGACTCGATCCACCAAAACAGTGACTCAGCACATCACTACTATTCAGACTAGGCTGTTTTAGTAGATATTCTGTTTGGAATTGAATCATGAATTTGATATTATTCATATGAGAATACATACTGTTAAATTCAAACTAACTTACAATAAATAAACTTCTAGAGTAAATTGGCAAGGTTTTCATCAATAATTTGATACAGATATTCTTCCAATATATTTATGTATGAAATGTCGCATCAATTAAACAATGTTTTATTCATATATTAATTTATTAGAGTACACTATTAGCTGAGAAATGTAGAGGCAACAGCACCTGCGACTATTACTTTTGAAAATACAGCGACATGTTTTTTTTAATGTATTATGGACAGGCATTGGGCCTCGATCTCACCTGATGGTAAGTGTCGATGAGGCCGAAGATGGTCTACTGCGTTGTCGCGAACCTCTTAAAAATATACACTGTAATCGTAACTTTATAATTTGGTAAAGTCACTTATTTTGTATAAGCGTATAAACGTATAAACATGATAATTATCATTAAAAAAATTATACATTAAAGGAATATTAAATTGTGTTCAATTTATTATAATTAAATTTAAAAAAATTGGTTAGCTATAAAATTATTTATTAAATTATACGAACGTAATTTTAACATCTATGACATTAACATTTTTAAATTTGTTAGTTATTTAATATAAACCTTTAAATTCAGTTGTAACTATTTAGTTTATTGAACATACACATACTGACTAGTTTCACTAATAGAATAGAAGAGAGAATTAGGACATGTACAATTATGGAACCTAAATTAATTTAAATGGATATTTGTGTTATTACAAACCTTCAGTGCTAGTGATAATAAATTAATGTTGACTCAAAAGTTTGCAAAACAGTTTTTGCAATATACTGAAAATTATATCTGAGTTTGTAGTAAGTACTACAGTACCTATTAATTCCTTGATTTTTAATTAAATTATTTCATTTCGAGATATACGTATTCAATGCTGTATAAAGTTGATATAAAAAGAGAACGAAGCATATAAATGTCGGAATCATTTGTCGCGTTATATAGATATATACGTATAATAACAAAATTATCAGTTTTATGAGTAACGTGTTCTACGAATGCAGTGGTATGCTTCGCGTCGTCTGTTCAAGTTGTCGATAAGAAGAATCAGTGGACTTTATATTGAAAAAAATGGCAAAGAAATGTAAACTCAAAAAAGATGGTGAATTTATTCCCCCAGATGGGGGCTGGGGTTGGATGGTTATATTTGCTGCTGGATTTTCAAATGTAAGTTGAATAACATTTTATGTTGAAAGTTTATGTAAAAAAATATACAACGGCTGCAATTGGTTTATTAATTTAATTAAGCTATGTGTGACTGTTAGCTGTGATTTAGAAAAATCTGTTTTTTCATCTGTTAATTGCTATTATAAAAATTATAATAGTTTATCTTTTTTTTTTCATTTCTTTTATATATTTTATTATTTCCTGTTCTTGGTGAATATTATCACGAAACCTGTAACCTCTCCACACTAGCTTCGTCCGCTTTTATTAATCATTTATTTGTGTCATGACCTTATAATCACTTCGGTTCCTACTCAAAGATGAAATTATTTGATATTAATTTATCTACAACAAAGTACCACCAAAGTGGGGAGGGTAAAAAGTAAATATTGCTGAATTGATGACAATTGCAAAAAAAAAACTCATTTTTGGTTCTTGATATTAACAATATATGTATTGAGAAATAATATAAACAATCAATATTTTAATTTCAATAAGGAATTTCAATGTATACTCAATGTACCCTACCGACTTTATTAATAAAAAAATATATATTATCATGATCGTTCTCGGATTAGTTCGCCGTCTTCTTTTGGCAATCGGTTAACAACAGTTCCACCAACTCTATATATTTGGCTGTATAGAATAAATTGTCTCTATTGCGTTAGCCGGTATTTCAATAAGTTTATCTAATTTATGTTAGGAGTTTGATGCGAGACTTGTGTGACACTGCTATGAAGTAGATTTTTGACAGCTATTTACCTAGAATAAACACATTAAAGTGTATTATGATTGTTTTATAAATAATAAAATAAATATTCCTTACACGCACTCTAATAGCCTAGGCCAAAGTAAGCTTGTATTATGTGATCTAGTAATATTTATTTGCATCTATAATTAAAGAGCTCCTCTATTCAAGCCGCAAGGCCCTTATGGCCAAGGCTGAGACTGAATGTAAGTAGTCGGTCATACTGGTCAGACCGCTCTGACCAGCGTGGAGTCCGATATAATCACCGTGAGACTTGCCGTTGCGGTGGTATCCTCGGCACATTTCGTGCTCCTTGTGAGGATTCTCAGCCTCTCTCTCCTTTATTTTTTTTTCTGCTGAGGAAAATGCATTAAATTGCATACCCCGGCTGCGGAGAGCCGGCGGTTATGTGGGGCTCTCCTCCCCAGAAGGGGAAGGCCTACCCACTAAAAACCTCAGCGATTGCCTTCCTCAGGCATATAGGGAGTCCCCGGGAACGATAACGACTTCCGGGAACCCCCAGTCTCCGCTCCCGCGTCGACAAAGGGGAGCCCTCCTCGGGGGTGGCAAATACCTCCCCCGATCTCCTCCACCTACGACGCCCCCCGGCCATTGGAGGAAAAAAAACATAATTAAGGCACAAATGACGATGATGATGCGAGAGTCATCACACAAATATGTGCATCCAACGGACCTCGAACCCGGAACCCCAGAGATAGTAACGTCTTAAAACCGGCGTATTAACCACTCGGCTACAGAGGTCATTAATATGGACTTGACTATAAATTAATGTTTTTCCATGCATTGCCTTGTTTTGTTAACTATTAATCACCATAGGAGAAATATAATGTAATTGATATACATATCTGATGTAGTGTAGCTCAAGGCTGTAATATTTTCCTGCAAGATTGCTCATTTAAATACTAGGTTTTTTTTTTTAATTTGGCTAGCCGAGTAGGCTGTATATCAACTTGTGATTAAACGGAGTTTGTAAAATAAATTGAATTGAAAGTATAAATATGCAATAATAGTGTTGAAATTTAGATTTTTCAATGTAATTATTTCTAAACTAACATTAACTAAATTACAAAAAAAAATGTAATTACTTCGCAAACAACAAGACCTAGTCACTATAGTCAATTAAAATGATAACGACACGGCAACAAATATGTAATATGCGAAAAATAACCTTATGAATAATGAGAAGAAGTTCATTTTTGGCGATAACTTTTTTTTGCACTAATCTCAATGTAAAGATAAAAATGGGCCAATCAATTCATGGATTGAACGTCAAGAAACATACCAGACCCACTAGACATTATTCCGTCATTATTTATCGTAGCCTTGAACAGCGTGTAGATAATCTTTCTGGGACAATTAAGCCCTTGTATAAATTCACTCAGATAAGAGTTTGTAACGTGTTTGAAAAATATGTAATAATATTTGTGATATCTTCGTGTTAAATTGTTAAAAAATGTTAGATTGTAGCACTTTTTAATGTAATTAAATTATATGCTACTAGAAAATCATAATCAAAGTAGTCGTTCAGATGTTCGATGAAAAATTGAATAAATTCAGAAAGTTTTCAATTATTCACGAAGAAACGAGGCGTATCAAACGTCATATCCTTATGACGTTCGCGATACTACTCTTGTATGAAATATATGTATACAGTGGTGCCACGAATTGTAAATATCTACATTCTTCAACATACTTAAATATAACTGGAATCAATATATTTTGATATTATGAATAATATTCAAGCAAACTTAAGTTATTTCATTCGTTTAAGTTATTATAATTAGATATATTATACCTATTTGGTGTATTTATTTTCAAAATAAACTGCTATAATAGCATGGTAGTGTCCCTCATCATCATAGTAGTGTCTATTCAATAGTGGCAATTGTCAAAGAGGGAGCAGATCCCTTTGTGCTATCTCTTTCCGCTTGTTTTATGTAAAGTAAATTACATATATTCTGATATAATAAGAACGAGTTCAGTTTATTGCTGTCTGTAAAGACTCAATTATGTTTATATAATAAGAATCATGATCATGATTCCGACGTATAAATGGACTTTCTTTCAATGAAATTAAATTCTTAACCATAGAGTTAGTATGTATTAGCGTAGAACACACTACATCTATCTAATCTATGAACAAGGGAAATAATCAAAGATGTCAAAAGTTATGAGCTATCAAACTAAAATCCAATAAGTTTGAACACAATATTATACCAAAAGTTAAAAATTCATTGATCAATTTTATTGGCCTATTTTTAGATTCCCATAACAAATCTGATTATTCCACTTTTATTAAGATTATAAAAACGAAAATATAACGACACCTAGATCTATTAAAATACCTAGTTATAATAATTTTGTTTAAATTCTTTTAATAGTGTTAAGTTATTACAGATAATAAAAGCTTATAAACTGTCTCTCGCGACATGTAGGTAATAATGACGGACAAGGAAAACACGTCATGTTACAAGGCTACTAAACGCCTCCTTGAATGACACAAAACTAGAAAATATAATTTATTGCTTAGATATAGTGCTTTAGGCTATGTGTTGACATCAATTGGAAATAATTGGTATGATATGCAGAATACGATTCTAACACGTGTAAATTTTTAAGAAGGTGTGGCTAAGCTGACACTAAACAAATTTAGAACGAAATCGACAATTGCTATTAAAAACCTTTGACAATTCTGTTGGCTTTAAATATTTTTTAATTACTTAGTCTTGCATTTTTATTATTACAAGGAAGAATTTATTTTGCTATTGCATTTTTTTTAATGTGTTATCTAATAAGTAAATAAAACTGTGTAAAAAATCTATTAAGCTTATTTGAATTATCTCCATTACCTGCAATACAGTCCTTTAAACGTCCTATTGTAGAGTAGAAGAACACACACTCATACCGTAGGAAAAAGACTTCTTCTTAATTTGCAAAGGTTTAAAGCTAGTCGTACTCTCTAAAACTGACCATTGATAATATCCCGTCTTTAGCTCTCATTAAGTCCAGATAGAATAGTAATTGTGTCAGTGACGGCTCGTGTATTTCTACAGGTTCACAATGTGTTTCCACTGCAACTGTGGCCGTCACTGTAGTGGTTTTTGGCCTTTCTCGCACACTTGTTAGGACGATCGCGTTCCAGTTGGCTTTCGATCACATCGGTGGTGTGGATAGCTGAATTAGCGCTCCTTAACGCTTACGAGCTACTACTTTCGATGGGTTGATGTTCTTGTCAATTGGTGGAATGGCCTCCAAACTTTGTCCCCCCTCCCTCGAAATTAGCTAGGCACAGTGAGAGATTGCACCATCGGTGTTACCTCCTTGTGTTAACTAGTGGTTTTGATTGAGACCTAAATGTTTATTGCCAAAAAAAATCTGCTGTGCCAATGACAGATCTTTAAAAACGAGCAGGAATCTCGGCAAGGATAGCCCTGTGGCATTGCTTAGGGTAATCCTTTCGCCCTACCCAGCTCCGGATTAAAGTTTTCAATAAAACTAGATGTGACTCATTCGAGTGAAAACGCCTCCGCCCGATAGTTTCCATTAATTAGATGCTTAACAATATTGTTTCCAAACAATTTTTTTTATTGTTGGTTCTCATTTAAAGGGCTGGCGTTTCTATAGAACTAAAATAATTTAAGGCTATGAGACAAAATATAATAATATTCATATATCAAACTTCTAGTAAGACCTGTATTAACTTACAGAAAACACGTTGAGATCTAACTCAAATGTATTGCCGTAAGCTTTTGCGGTTCGAACTTTATGTGTAATCACACTTTATGTGATTCCAGTGTTTAATAATCTATGTATTAATTTGAAAAAAAAAACGGTACATGTGATTTATTAACCAGTGTTCGGTATTAAAGCCAGTCGTCATTTGGTTACAATCGAGTTAAGTAATGTCATCGTTTCGGTACAAGCGCAAGATATTTCGAATCATCTTAATCCCTTAGCGCTGCATAGAATTGTAGCTTCTTTATGCATCAACTATCGAATAAACTACGGGATGTGTTCCCGTAGTCCCTCTGCTGTTAGTTTTCACCATCATTGTACGCAACAATACGTTCAACCTCATTTCAGACGGTTGGCAGTCCACAACAGTGCATCTCACCAGAAATTCCGAATTGGTGCCTTTGGTATTTTCTAACCGATGTGATAGCCAAAACCATAAAAAATGAGCTTATTCTTATTTCAAACGCTGACAATGCACTTTTGATTCTTACCATCAGGTAATATGTACTTACGTGATTATAGAATATTGTAGAGATAATTTTATATATAATAAATATAAATAAATATGAGGAAAATATGATAAATATAAATATAAGAGTCGGCTCATACTGACGTAATTAAAAAACAAATATTGCCTACAATATCGATATACATACATCATCATCATCATCCTCTTGCCCATTTCCCATTATCTGGGGTCGGCGCAGTAGATCTTTTTCTTCCATTCCTCTCTATCAGCCGTCATTTCCATGTTTACTCCTTTCATTCTTACATCATTCTTCACACAATCGATCCATCTTTTATTCGGCCTTCCTCTGCCCGTGTATCCCTCCACTTTTATATTCAACATTCGTTTTGTGACATGACTTTCATCCCTCCGCATCACATGTCCAAACCATACTAATCTACTTCCTCTCACTTTTTCTACCACTGGCGCTACTTTCAGACTTCCTCTTATATACTCATTCCTTATCTTATCCATCCTTGTCACACCACACATCCATCGTAACATTCTCATTTCATTTGTATGCAATCTATTTTCATCCTTCTTGACGGCCCAGCATTCACTTCCATACATGACGACAGGTCGAATGATCGATTTGTAAATTTTCCCCTTCAGCCTTATTGGCATTCGGGGATCGCACGCTGTAGCTGTGACCTGTCGCCATTTCATCCACCCTGCATTAATTCTATGCTGCACAGCACATGTGATATACATACATATCGACACATAAATATTAAGTTACATAAATATTGTTGATTTAATTAAAACAGAAACTCATTTGCATAATATTATCCACAGTTATCAGCTCTACCTGTTCTTCAACAATTCGGTCTGCTATTCAGAGACAAGTTTTCGCGACTTGGCATCAGCAGCTCGGAAACCACTACCATCATCAACATGAACTCAGCGCTTACCTCTTGCGTCGGTGCGTGACGCGGTACATGGTAACTCTCTGATAAGCCGGGCCCTAATAAAAATTCTTTCTTTTGCCAACATGAAAGTCATTATAATGAAATTGATTAGATGATAGTAACATTATATTAGTTATCCTTAACTAAAAGTAATTTTCATATTTTCTATTAATAACTATATAATTAAGGTGGGACGGTATTTCTTCATTATTTATTTGAGAGAGTCAATCTTTCTCAAATCTTTGCTCAAACAATCTTACAGTCGACTAGTTTATTTTTAAAATTAACACTTTATATAAAACATTACAAAAAAATTAATAAAAAAATTTACTTTACAGGATTAGCAAATGGGCCCGTTTTCAAGACATTCACATATCGTCAAGTATCCTTAACTGGAGCAATCATTGTATTTACAGCTTTGATGTGTACTACTTTTTCATACAACTTTATAACATACCTTATTTCGTTTTCTATATTGTATGGTAATATATTTATGTAAATAAATAAATTGATTTGTATTATTAATAAATTTATGATTACATGAATTTCTGTTACTTTTCAGGTTCTGGCTATGGTATAAGTAGTTCTGCTAATGCACTTGCTTTAAATACATATTGGAAGAAAAGAAGAAGACTTGCTACCAGTTTATCTTGGACAACAACTGGACTTGGGCCAATGCTTTGGCCCCATATCATTACAGGTTTATTTGCAGTATTCGGTGAAACAGGAACTATTCTTATCATAAGTGGCATATCATTACATGCAATCGCATGTGCTTTATTGCTACAACCAGTTGAGTGGCATTGCAAAGCACCTCCAGAAAATGTTATGGACGAAGAAAAACTCATACATTCCGAGTCTAAAGACAACTTCGAGAAACACAAGGAAAATAGTTATTTCTCACACATCTCAAAAATTAAACATTTGAGCGCTTTTTCCAGTCAGTACCTTTATAATGAAGATGATGCGATAACACCTGGTTACGAAATTACTGATCCAGGAATTCCAATGATGATCCGAGCAAACGATGGTTACTTTAGTCAATCACGTCAATCTAGGAGCCGGTTGTCTTCAAGAGAAGGCTCTAATAAAAATTCTCGTTTAAATTCAAAGAAATCTTCGATGACGAATTTACTTGAAAATCGTTCTCGTAAAAATTCAACTATGTACCTTAATGAATCTAAGAAAAACTCATCTGCGAATCTTGGTTCTGTAGTACAAGAACGAGAAAACTATAAACCTAAGAGGAAAGCTTCATTAACTCTGGGAAATTTGATTCCAGAATCAGAAATTGAAGACTGTCCAACCCTCAAAGCTCCTCAAGACTTAAAGGCTGATGAAAAAGCAGTAGTAGCAAGTATAGATCCAGAAAAGGCGAAGTATATAGCTGATAAAGTGGAGCAACATTTAGCTACAAGTAAAAGTATGAAATCATTTAAAATGGATAACGTGTATGGAGAAAAATACTCAAAAGATAATCATAGCAATATGTCCTTAAGAAATATAGAAGACAATGATGATCGCAAATATTTGAAAGATAACCACAGTAATCAATCAACTAAGGGCAGATATAGAAAAAAATCAAATAATTTCAACTATGAAAATGAAGTGCTAAAGCTAGCTTCTTTAAAGTTAGAACAGTATGTTAAAGAAAATGAGAACAAAACTCGTACAGAAAAAATTAAATTGCTAATCAATGGTACCTCTGATGACGAATATGATGATGATGACGTATTCATAGATAGTAATTCTAAAAACGCAAAGGTATTAGGTATTGAAGAAGAAAAATTCACTTTCTGTCAGAAAATTGCTATGTTTTTTGATCTAGATTTGTTAAAAGATTTTACATTCATAAATTTAATGTTAGGAATGACATTGTCCAATTTCAATGAATTGAATTTTTCTATTTTAACTCCATTTATTCTGGGGGACTATGGAATGACTAGATCTGAAGTTGCTTTTTTCATGTCACTTTTAGCTGGCGTTGACCTCTGCGTGAGATTTTGTATTCCTTTTGTAGCGGGAAAAATAGGATGGGATAATAATTCATTCTTTCTTTTGGGAGTGATGTCAATGGCAATGGGCAGAGTAGGTAAATACACAATTCAATAGCTTTTATAAAGGCATTTCTCGTAATTGTTTTATGTTCACAATTTTTTATATATATCGTTAATTGTTCTAGTTTTATCGTTTTGTCAAGATTACCAAATAGTACTACTTGTTGCGGTCATGATAGGCTTCGGCAAAGGATTAAGAACAGTATTCATGGCTTTAGTAATTCCTACACATGTTCCATTACATAAATTGCCTGGTGCTTCTGGAATACAACTACTCACAGCTGGAATTACTTACCTTACAATGGGACCCATAGTTGGTAATTTCCTTTTGTTTTTCATTAGTAAGCTATTAACTTCTTCTGGATTGATTATATACAAATCAAAAAATAATAGTTTTTTAAAAAAGTTGTCTGTATTTCAGGATGGATTAAAGACAATGCGTCAACTGAAGTGACTTTACATTGCTTAAACATTTTTACTTGGTTAACGGCACTATCGTGGGGTCTTGAAAAGTATATTAGGAGGAGACAGCAGAATAATTCCAAAGAAGCCTTAGTTAAATCATAATTGTACTCATTAACCTAACTAAAAGAATTAGTTTCATTGTTATAAGTTAATGTTAGTCATTTAATAAATAAGTTATTAAAATTAGATTTATTAGATACGACGTGATGTGTCTAATAACTTATCCTGTGATTTTTGTAGTCAATTGATGTAGTGTATTCAATTAGATTGATAATAATTTAATTTCTACCGGTTCAAACTACAATTATAGAAAAGGTGCTTAAAGTATAATATTTTTATTGCAGCTATATAAGCAGGACATAATCTTAACTGCATCCTTTTTAATTGTTTTATTGTTAATTATAATATGCCAAATTACATTGTTTTTTATACTTATCTATCTAATTGCATAATCAGAAAAATATGTATCAAAGATTGACAATGTAACTAGAGAATAATGTAACCCAATTACCCAGGATCATAGACAATAATTAAGTTCAGATCAAGTTTTATAGATCAATTACAGGCAACAAATATTTAGTAAAAATCATGAAGGCGATTAAATGTATATTTGATTAGAGGGGGAAAAAAACTTGCAATGTTTCCTATTTTTAATTTTATTGGTTCTATAAAGGACATTTCTTTGTTGGATTCAAGTTTTAGTTTGATTGAGCGGTGTACCACGCATATTAGAAATGTTTTTAAAATTTTCGTCCACGTTACCTATTTATAATACTTTATTGCTTGAAAGTCTGTAAACCGGCTGGAGGTAAAACAACATCTTTATAGCAGGTAAAAGTCAAAAGATAAACAATATGTGCTAAAAAGTGGGAAAGAATATTTTGAAAGTTAAGAAAGAGAAGACTGATGTCATATAGTGGAGAATAGCCATGTCGAAAATGATACGACGAAAATTATATTAAAGAAACCCGTAAAAGGGTTAATTTATTTATAAGTAAAACACAGTACAAGGAATGGCAGGGTGTATGCTGAAATATTGAAGACAGGCAACTTTGCAACCCATCAGTACAATTTATTCACCATTTGTTAAACAATGAGCCAAGTCCCAGAAGGCTGGTGCAAGTCCGTGATTGGGCTAATGTAGAACAATAAAAGATCATAGCAAAAGTACCTATTAAAATAAGCATCGTTATACGATATGTAATTTAAAAAATTATAAGGAATTGAAAGGATATACCTTTTCAGGTCTTTCACGTGCAAATCAGGTCTTTCCCTTACCTTGTAAAAACGTGTTTGGCGAAAAAGGAAAAATGTTTATCACGCTTTTATAGACTTAGAAAAGGCTTACGATAAAGTGAGGATTGATATATTGTACATACATTAACCGCGTATGAATCATGCAGCAACTTGACGTGAGCACTGGAATCGCTATATGAGAATTCCAAAGCCAAAGTATAAGTATGGTATACACGCACTGGTTGGAAAACAGAAAAGGTGTCATACAACGATATGAGGCTTCGCTGTAGTTCTTCAAACTATTTTGAAGAACTCGTTGATGGAGAAGTTGCAAGACAAAGTTAATATTAAAAGTTATAATGCAGAGTTAATAAAGACAGATAAAGTTTGGACAAAAAGAGAATCAATGTAAATGTGAACAAAACGAAAGAGATTGATTGTTAAAACTAATAACGTCCAAGTAGAAAAAATCACTACACCTTTTTTGCCTGTCTTTGCACTCTGTTCTTTGTACTCTCTGTCTTGTGATCTTCATGTCTTGTCATCAATTATAACAATGATATATATATTACACAAAAGAGAATACATACTGTGTTGTCTTCTTTTTCCTTATCCATGTTGAGTACAAACTATTACAGAATCTACCCTATTAGTTTAGAAGTCTACAGCAGAAGAAATTGTAATGGAAAATACCCAACAAAGGTCGCTTTTCTCCCTACAATGTTACAATTTGGAAGATAGCTTCAGAGCAAAAGTTTGAGTCCAACCTTCATAACAATAATTCTTAATTGCTAGTTAATCTTATACATTTTCGCGACAATACCAACTGTACTATCTGTCCTTATCATAAATAACTATTAAGTCATACAAATTAAGCGCAAACATTCTTATCAAAAAGTAATTATTAACTTCGTAGTAGCTTTTTTGCAATAGTACGTGATTTACGTGTATGTGGTGACATATTATCTTGTGCAATAGTGTAAAAATATATAATAACTGTTTGAATAAACTGTTGCCAGTCATAAAATGATAGTCACTTAACAAAAAAATAACGGGAATAGGCAAAAATATGTAAAAAAATATAAGTGGCGCAAAAATATGCATTCATTCATATATACAACCTAAAAATCTGATTTAGCTGCCTGTTGAATCAAAATTGTTATAATTAGAATTAAGATATATGTAACAAATTGAACAAAAATAATAAAATTATGCATTGAGTCCCATAAAAAACGCGAAAATCATTTTAGCATTAAATTATTTCATAATATATGATCTCAATCATTAATCAAGATGGGTGACGGTACAATAGCCCTGAAAACCGATAGCCTGTTTTATCTCTGAGAGGGCGAAAATCTTTCTTCAGGTGGTGTCAAATGGCACTCATAAACAACGTTGTACAGAACGGAAGGGTGTCGATTAGAGAACAATATTTAATACTCAGAGTAACTAAACTGTATACATTGAAGGTCGTTCAGATTTACCTTTTATAGCGCGATAAAAAAATGGAAGCAATATATGAAAATATTTCTCAAGTAATAAATACCTACCTACTCAATACACTTTTGACGTTTTAGATTTCAATACAAAGATCGCAAACAGTTGCTTATCGAGCTGAAACTGGCTCAATTTGGAGTTAGAATAAGGAACCTTCTTAGCCAACTAGGGATGACTATCATCTACATGTAGTAGAGAACAGGACTCTATACGATAAAACCTATAGCCAGCCTACTATATATTTTGCATTATGTGTTGCTTACTATAGCCACTTGCATTATACTATATATACCGTATAAGAAAGCTCACTTGAGTTTCAGTGGACATTGTAAAATTGTAAAACTGACTGCTGGGGCAAAAGAATCCTCGAATGGCAGACATATGTTGAGAAACGCAGCGTCTGTAGGCCTCCTGCAATTTAAAAGCAGCACCGGCTCAATCGTTGTGAAGCTCCTTGGAGGAGGTTTATGTCCAGCAGTAGTTTCAGTTTAGCAGCTCGTGTGAAATGATAATGATCTTGTACATATTGTAAATGCATAAAAGACAAAACGACATTTTACCGCAGTTACTCTAGGAGCTATGAGAGGGTTTCAATTGTTGCATAGGTATACCCATTTCGGGACTATTTGTATATAAATTAAGGCCCTCGTGTAAACTACTAATAAACTCGAATAAACTTTGTAGAGTAGAAACCACACAATACAATATAATATAATTGCAATACTAATATTCAATGCAATACTATTAATAAAGCTCAAATTGGTTCCCCGTTTTAATCCCTAACTTTGGTAAAAAATGATTACTTATAAACACAAAGGCATTGAAAACGGATGTAATTATTTACACGGCCGCGTACATGCTGGGGATGTAGTGCTCGACTAGGGACATATCAGTCTAGGACTAGGGAGATTCGGCGTTCTCCAAGTGAGCACCAAATGACGACAAATATCATTTTTAAACTTTTTCAGCTCCGGGAGAATCAATTTGGATGAAGTTTATTGTTTTTGATGCGTGATCGTAGACATTCCGACTGGGAAGTGCTTTTCATTTGCGTTAGTAAATTTAAAACGGAAGTGAAAGAAAGTGAATATATTTCTGAATTCAAAATAAAACTCAAAGTTAATTCTTTGTTTTGTATTAAAGTTTCTTGATATAGTTAAAGTGTTACGTTCATAATATTATAACATATTTTTTGTATAAGTGTTGTGAAAATATATTTTGAGATGTGATATAATTTTTTTCTTAATAGAAAAATATAAATTCATAAAGGGATTTTTTTAAAACTCTTTAAAATTGAAACAGCATAATTTGCTAAGTTTCTTTTCATATCTAAATGATTTAAATAAAATTCTCAGCATCACTAAAGCCTCAAATGACAACGCAGTCATTTTTGGGTCTGGGTCAGGATTAGAGTTCAACAGCACAGGAACTCTTAATCAATTTGTCAATTTAGTGAGCATAGTTCATGTTAACAGTGACCACTTTGAAATGTGCTGGTGCATTCGTGTTTTGTGTTATATCTAACGTTATAATGAGCTGGTTTGGTGAAAAGTTTATTAAAATTAACATGACTAAAAAATGTAGTGTCGTACGTCATTCGAGTCAGTTGTTAGAGCTAAAATGTGTAGACTGAATTTATTTTATATTTTGTTTTGGTTTTCTGAATATTTCACTATACAGTTTAGAGGTATGGATTCGTTTTAAAGGTAAACTATTTGCAATACGGTAGTAATATATAATTATTTTTCTAAATAATGTTCCCCTTACGTTTCAATAATCTTAAAGTTGATTCGGTAATGATTGCCTATCATTAACAGACAGGCACTGGGAATCAAATTGACTTCATTAATTCATCAGATATTTTTCATATTCTGAACTGGTATACAATATCGCCCAAATAAAATTGATCTTCCAAATGAACTGTTACAAGTAATATTTCAAATATCATTATTTCATATCGCTTCATTTTTTTATGGATTCTCTAAACAGGGTCCATTACGTAATGCTATAAGCTAAAACTCTACTAATTTATTTTATTAAATAGTTTGACATGATTTTTGTAGTTTACGCTAGTCCAACACTTTTAACACTAGTAAACTCTTGACAGAGCTATGATAAGTTTACTGGAAATCACCAGCAATAGAACACCGTAATAACGACATGCATATCTTTTAGTAGCAGGCATCTAAAATTGGAAAGGCAAATTTAAATAATGAATTGAAATATTTTAATAATTGACAATTTGAAATAATGTAATAACAACGCATTATATGTCATCATCATAATTACATACGCATATCATTATCATTAGCATATTAATTTTCTAAAAGAACACCATTGATATTGAAAATAACTAAATAATTATTTATTTGAGTTTAGTTGCACTAACATTTCATGTACACGTATGTATGTATATGTCATTAATAGCTAAATCACACATCTATACTTATAATAAATCTGTAGAGAGGTCAATTCTGTACATGAAGTATATTTCCAAAATAACTATCAGGGGGTCGTTAGGGATCGACACTAATACCAAAAATGAAATCAGTAAAATTTTTGGCTGTTTGTCTGTATAACCGTTATAGAAACAAAAACTACTTAATGGATTTTAACGAAACTTTGTACATTTATTTTTCATAGTTCTGAGCTGGTTATAATATACTTTTTATCACGCTACAATCAATAGGAGTAGAGCAGTGAAGGGAAATGGAAGGGAAAAGGGAAGGGAAAACGGGAGAAGTCGCGTGTGCAACCTTAATGATTAAAGCTGCACAGAAATCATGTATGACGGAAATGTTCTCCTTAAGATTATATAAAAAATATCCTACGGCAGCATGTCCACGTGTAACTCCCGATAGCTTAGCAGTTCGAAGCTTTCTGATTATATTGTATTTGTCTACTCTGGCGTTTACAACACTCTCAGTCATTAAAAATGCTACCTAAAATTACGATTTCATGCGGACGAAGTCGTAGGTACAAATAGTACGTACATAAAGTAGTATGTATATTATGAACAAAATTAATCCTTAAAAAGATATAGTGAAATATGATTGTGGTAACGACATATGAGTGACCCATAGAGATTTTATCTGTCTAATTTAACAGCTTGAAGTTATACAATAACATTTATTTGTAATAAACTGAAATCAAAATACTTTTCGTAAATCTTATGTGACACTGTTATATGTAACTCATTTTTAAACATTGTTAATGGAGTAGTTCGTTACATTATCGCAACATAACACTATTCTTTACACCAGGTACAAAACAATTTATTTTTTGAAAATGCAACCACACATTCACATGTGACTTGTGTCACAAGTTGTCCCGTGTAATATATTAATTTGACAAATGTGAATTTAATTTACTTAGCTACTGAACTTATTTATTCTTTCATATCCTTCGCCATCGACGCACACACGCGCAATAGCCTTATATAATGCGGCTGTATAAGTATAATAGTACATGAAAGTATAATATATACATATATACTATATATACTATATATATATATATATATATATATATATATATATATATATATATATATATATATATATATATATATATATATATTAGCCGCTAAATTGTGATCTATTGTTAATTTTATAGATTTATCATAATAAGAATTGATCTAGTATTCAAAAACTTTCATTAATTTCTATAGCATACATTTTTACTGCTTGTAAAGCCACTCTAAAATAATCTTTAGCTTAACATATGATTTTTATTGTAAAATAAACTTAGTTATCAATAATTAAGTTAGTAATTCCTTACGTGACTATTTTATCACAGATAGTGCGTGTATTGTGAAAACGATTAATCCTTTCCATGACACTGTTGCTCAATAATCATGGTTAATTTAATATTATAGTTGTCATACTATTATATTGAAATATGGTCATGAAACGCTGGCCTAACAACGCTTTAGGGCTTTTATTCTGGACATGATAATATAAGAGTATTTGTTTTAATCATTTTTACACACTAAATGTACCTTTTTTTTTTTTTTTTTTTTTTTTTTTTTTTTTCCCCTGAGGAAAATGCATTAAATTGCATACCCCGGCTGTGGCGAGCCGGGGTTATGTGGGGCTCTCCTCCCCAGAAGGGGGAGGCCTACCCACTAAAAACCTAAGGGATGGCCTTCCTCAGGCATGTAGGGAGCCCCCGGGAACACAAAGGCCACTTCCAGGAACCCCCAGCCTCCGCTCCCCTCTCTAGAGGGGAGCCCTCCTCGGGGGAAGCTACCACCTCCCCCGGTCCCCTCCACCGACGACGCCCCCCGGCCACGGAAGGGGCGTGGTCCATCCCGGGTCGCCGTAGCGGTCGCGACTTCCTCGCGCCCGCCGGCGACCCGTGGCGGCGCCGCAGCTGTGCTACCGAGCCCGGCGCCGCCTCCTTCGAGCGGGATCGGCCATCTCCCGACCCCGCTCGGCGGCCTCCTTCTGGAGCATTACTGCTTCACAGAAGGAGGCCACAGCCCTCCAACCTCCCTCGTCCGCCAGCATTGCCGCAATCAATGCCGGCGGAGACAGATCTCGCCCGATCTCTGCGACCAAGACTCGGCGCTCGGAGGCCCACGCGGGGCACTCCGCCAGCGTGTGCTGGGCCGAGTCGAGGTCGGATGCGCAGTGGTGACAATGTGTCGATCCCTCCCGTCCTATTCGACACAGATACTCACCGAAGCAGCCGTGCCCGGTGAGTATCTGAGTCAATCGGTAGGTGACCTCCTCCTTCCCGTTGAGCCAAGCTTCGAGGTGCGGGAGTACGGCACCGACGGCCCGCTGGCGCGCGCAGATCCGTAATTCGAGCTGCGCACGCCAGGCCGCCACAATCCGTCCTCCCGCTTAGGCACTTCGTGCGCGGGTTCCAGGGCGCTCCCCCCATCGCCCCCCCGGTCGACACGCCGCGACGCATACGTCGCCGCGTACATGTCGGCCAGGATGTCGAATGGGGGGGAGCGTCCCAGAACTGTCGCCGCCTCGTACGAGATTGTACGGTAGCCTCGTACGATCCGTATGGCCATTATCCGCTGCAGGCTCCGTAGCAGAGCTCTGCAGCGGGGGGACCTCGCGCAGTCTTGCGACCACACGGGAGCCCCATACATGGCCACGGATCGCACGACTCCCTCGTACAGGCGGCGGACTCCATCCCTCGGTCCCCCGAGATTGGGCAGCAGGCGATGCAATGCGCCCGCCACCCTTTTGGCTCGGGGGACCAACCGCACGAAATGCTCCTCGAAGCTCCAGCGGCGGTCCAGGGTGAGGCCCAGGTACTTTATGTACGGCCCCACCGGGACCACCGCGTCACCCACCCGGATCCGGCAACTGGGTGGTTCCCGGCGCCTCGGAAGGCCGTGGAACCATAGCGCCTCGGTTTTGTGAGGCGCTATTTGTAAACCCAGCTGGCGGATCGCCCGCACGACACATGCCACCCCAAGCTCGGCTAGCCTGAGCACCGGCCCGAAGTCGGCCCCAGTCGTCACGACGAGAGTGTCGTCAGCGTAGCAGACGACACTCACGCCGCGAGGAAGGCTGGTGCGAAGGACCGCGTCGTATGCGAGGTTCCATAGCAGGGGTCCCAACACCGACCCCTGCGGAACGCCGCATTCGACCCTCCTCGACGTTTCCATCCGTCCCGTCCCATCACGCCGATCGTCCTGTCGCGCAGATAGTCCCCGACCACGGCCGCAGGTAGGGAGGCAGCTCGTGGTATACGAGCGCCTCCCTAATGGCCTGCCAGGGGAGGGTACGAAGGCGTTGACGATGTCTAACGACACCGCCAACGCCACCCCCCCCGATCGGACTGCGGACTCCGACAGGGAACGAACACGCTGGACAGCGTCCAGCGTTGATCGTCCCCGCCGGAATCCAAATTGGCAGTCCGATAGGTCGGGACCCGCACGCGACAGGTGCTCGCTGATACGAGCGGAGATAACCCTCTCGAAGAGTTTCCCCGCCTCGTTCAGCAAGCAGATCGGACGAAACGAAGATGGAACGTCGCCGGTCCTTCCTCCTTCCTGAGGAGCACCAACCTGGCCGACTTCCAGTCGACGGGAAACACGCCCTCGCGGAGACAGCTCGTGAAGAGCTGCCTCACCATGCTCCCGAACGCCCTGAGCGCCAGCGCTAGCACCTTTCCCGGGACCCCGTCCGGTCCCGGGGCAGTGTTGCGCGCAGAGAGCCGCGAAACGGCCCCGGCGAGCTCGCTCTCCGTCACCCGGAGGTCGTCCGACCAAGGGCCGGGCGACGGGGCGGCGGGGGGACTGTCCTGGGCCCTCGGGAAGAGCGTATCCACCGCTCTTCCCACGACGAGAGGGTCCAGGGTCTCCGTCAGCGGAGGGACCCACGGTCGGAGCCTGCCCAGTACCATCCGGTACGGGCGCCCCCATGGGTCCCTCTCCAGTCCCCCCAGCAGCTCGCGCCAGGACCGCGCCTTGGCGTCGGCGATGGCGACGCCGAGCGCCTTGACCGCGGCTCCGTACGCGCTTCTGGCGCTCAGGACTCCGTCGACTGAGGCTTGCCGTCTTCGACGGGCCTGAGGTACTGGCGGCGCGCGCTACTACAACAACCCGTAGCCGCGCGATCTCCTCGTTCCACCAGTACGCAGAGCGCCGCCGGGGCGGCCTGACTCGGGGCATGGAGACGTCGCAGATCGACGTCATCGTGCCCCGGAGCCATGCAGCCCGCGCATGCACATCGAGGTCGGGCGAAATCCGTGCCTCCTCCGCCCAGTCCGCGACGTGGGCAGCGGCTAGGGCCGCATCCCGGTCCAGCCGCTTGATGGACCAACGTCGCGGACGGCTGTCCTCCTGGAGTGTGCGGGAAGGGCGGCGGTGGGCCACCGACACGTCGAACACGATGTGCCGGTGGTCGGAGAGTGTAACCACCTCCGCCGCTACCCTCCAACCTGACACCATGCGGTGCGCAGAGGGAGTCGCCCATGACAGGTCGACGATCGACTCCCCCTGCCACCGCACGCAGGTGCTGACTGACCCCCGGTTTAAAAGCCGGAGGTCCAGTCCGGCCGCCCACTCCAGGAGTGTCTCCCCTCTTACGTCGTCCGCGGGTGTCGCCCACTCTCGCGAGTGGGCGTTGAAATCACCCAGGACGAAGACTGGACGGGGAGCGCAACAGCGAACGCAGTTCGCTACCGCCCGTCCAGAATATGCCTCGAATGCGGCGAGGCCGCAGTTCGGGGAGATGTATAGCACCTATCGTGGCCGTGGACCCATTCCACGGCCACGTAACCCGGCCCCGTAGCGAGCAGGGTGCAGTGCGGTCGGTCGGTCGCCCAATAAATGGCGACCAAGCCCTGGTCGTCCCCAAACCACCTTGGTGGTTCGGGACAGAGTAGGGCTCTGCGACGACCGCCAGGGCAACCTCACCCTCCGCGAGCGTTTGGATCATAAGATCCTGCGCCGCGCGGCAGTGATTGAGGTTACCCTGGAGCACCCTGCACCCTGTGCTTTGGACGTCCATGTTAAGATTGGACGTCCATCGCTACGCTCGCCCCCGGGGCCGGAGCGGGAGGTTGGGCGACCCCCCTTTTTTTGGGTGGGCAGCATCTCCTGCTGCCACCCGGTGGCCTGCCGGTCTGCCCAGGTCCTTGCAGACCGGGCAGGGAGCACTCGCGGTGCAGAGACGGGCAATATGCCCCGGCTCTCCGCACCGGTAGCACAGAGTGCTCCGGTCCACCTGGCGGTTAGGGCAATTAACCCTAACGTGCCCCCTCTCGAGCACCCGAAGCACTGCTGAGGGCGTGCTTCGAGCGCCTGCACCCTGACCGAGGACCACCCGATCAGGAGCCGCCTCGACGTCAGTTTCCTGACGGCCGCGAGCGGACACCTGACCCAGGCGGTCCCCATGCGGGCGTGCCCAGCGCGTATTTCCCCGACCCTAACGTCGGTCGGGGAGCACCCGCCGGCAGCGGATATGACTGATGCCACATCCGCTTGGGCGATGGACTCGTCGAGGTCCATCACCCGCATTTCCGCCATCTTGCACGGGCGCGTGATTTTCGCACCCGTGCCTTCCAGGGCCTCCTCATTCGCTCCGCCAGGGCGTCAAGCCTTTGGGCGGAGCTCTCGCGGGCCCGGCACCTCTAATAAGAGGGCCCCGGTTGCCGCCCTCTTGGTCCGTACGCGCGCCGGTGATCCCTAGGGCCGCCAAGCTAATTTTTGGCTTTGGCGGTCCCATGACGGCGGCGTACGTGGTCCCAGAATCCGGAGGCACCGTAACAACCACTGCCGCGCAGGCTGGTGGTTTGGGTAGCCTCCGGGGACCGGGCTCCACCACTTTTATTTTTGGGGCCACTTTTGGGGCCGCGGCCCTCTCGGGGGCAGCCTTCTTTGGGCGTCTTGTCACGGTGGCCCAGGTGGTCACCCCGGGGATCTCGGGCGCCGGCGCTGAAAGTGCCGCCGGCGGGGCCATCGTGACGGGCCTGGGAGGAGGGGGAGTCGCCTTCTTCTGTTTCTTCCCCCCCCTCTTTTTCTTCTTCCTTTTCCCGCCCGGTGCGTCAGAAGGCGCGGGGCGAGCCGCCTCCGCCTGGCGGCGCTCATGCGCCAGTGGGGGCCGCCTTCCCATCTCTGGGAAGAACCGGCTCATAAGGTCGGCCTGAAAACGGGCGAACTCTCTCTCCATTATAGAGGAGAGCTCTCCCCAGGCCGGCCTCGCTGGTTCCTCCTGGGGCGACTGGGATGTTGCGGGAGCGGGCGTTCGCTTCTGCCCACCCCCTGTCGCCTTTCCCTTCTTTCGCGGTGCCGCTGCAGACGCTGCAGACGGCTCCGGTGGTCCAGCCTGGAGGCTCTTTTTTAGAGCCTGGTTTTCCCTTTTTAGGGAGGCCACCTCCTCGGCCAGGGACAGGACTCGAGCGGAGAGCTGCTCAATGGTGGAGGTGACCTGGGAGTTCTCCCGGTCCCTCCTCTCCGCCCGCTCGCTCAGCTCCGTCGTCCCGGTCTTGAGGGTGGTGAGCGCGGTTTTCATTGCGCCCACCACTTCCGCCTTCGTGCTCCTCGCCTTTTCTATAGTTTTTTCGACATCGGAGAGGCATGCCAACATGCCTGCCCCGATGTCCGTTGTGGCGGAGGCCTCCCCCTTCGCGGCAGCGTCTTTAGAGGGGACGTCCTCGTCCCCATCTGCCCGCCCCTTTTTCCCCCTGCCATTCAGGGGACGCAGCGACTTGCGCTTACGCGCTACCCGCCGCTGCGTCTCGCTGTCGGTGGTCACGATCGACATACAGCTATCGCTGTCGTCGTCGCCCGCAACCACCGCCACCGATGTCCTGGCAAAATCGGACTGTTTTGGCCGCGGCGTGTCCGGTCGTAAGAACGACCGATCGATGTCCCCGCCGCGGCCAGTTTCCCTAAGCCCGGAGGTGGACCCCCGTGAAGGGGATCGCGACCTCCCACTCTCCTCCGTCCGGTGTAAGGACCGGACACGTCGTCTCCTGGCGGGATCATCGGCTACGGCCGAGGCCGCCGCCGGAACTTCCGCCACTTCCACCTCAGCAGACACTTCCTCTGCACCCACCACCGTCTCCTCGGTTTTTTGGTTTTTATTTGGAACATTCATTATGAATCCCACGAGTATGGGGGATAAGATAGTCCGCCCGGGCGGTGCCCCCTGCACCCGGGTAACCCTATATACGCTGGGGGGTCGGGAGGTACCCCAGGTTGGCGCTAGCTGGTGGACTGTACGCCGCCCACCACCCGAAGGCCCCCTGCTGCCGCGGTCCCCAACAGCAGGGAATTGCGGATTTTTAACGTGGTTTTCTCCACTCGGCCCGGCCGGTTAAGGCAGGGCCCCTACACACTCCGATCGGCCGCGAGACATGATCCACGACACCGACCGGAGCGCACAGGTTGCCCGACGGGGGTCCGAAGACCTAATCGGCAGCCACACCCGTGGCCGCCGACCCCGCCGCGCCGCGGACCTTGAAGGTCCGCCGTCCCACGCCACCCGAAGGTGGCCACTGCCCCCCAAGGGGGGCCCCACACACGGTGCCAGCGCACCAAGGCGCGAACGCGCCACCTGTCTCGCCACCGGCAGAACGGCGGCCGCCGAGTAAGACTCGGCCAACCCACGACCCGAACAGGTCCAAAGAGCGAGGTCTCCGACCCCCCCCCTCAGCCTCCGCCTGAAGCGGCTGGCCGCATGGAAGCGGCCCGCCAGGTAGCACCCGGCCATCCCACGACCCATGAAGGGTCCAAAGAGCGAGAGCTCCACCCCCTCTTAAGAAAGAGGGGGGACTTCGCCCCTTCCCCGCCGTTTTTGGCCCGCGCCGGCCGAAGCCGGTACCCCCCATATCTGGGGGGCGTACCCCTATCCACCACCTGGGGACGCGCCTGGTATGGGACGGCAAACCCACGCAGGACACTAAATGTACCTTAGTAAACAACACATTATAACAGTAAACCCGCGAGAGGATATGGTTATCAGCTTGCATGTAGGACAGAAAAAAAAACAATTTTATAATAATAAGCGTTACACCTGAAATTGCCAATTCGTATGGAAATTTTTAAGATATTGCTTTTCCTATAATCCTGAAACGATACATTAGCGTAACTTTCAAGATTTGTTTTTAGGGTTCCGTACCTCAAAAGGAAAAAACGGAACACTTATAGGATCACTTTGTTGTCCGTCTGTCCGTCCGTCTGTCAAGACCCTTTTTCTCAGGAACGCGTGGAGGTATGAAGCTGAAATTTATATCAATTACTCAGGTCTACTGTCCCTTGAAGCTGTGAAAAAATCAAACTTCTAAGCCAACGCAATCAAAAGATACAGCCGTTTATGCCGCAAATTTTCGACACTTGCAAGGGAATCAAAACCTACAGGGTGCTTCCCGTGAACTCAGAATCTTGAAATTTGGTACGAAGCAACGTCTTATAGCATAGATAAAGGAAAAATTACGAAAACCATAAATTTTTAGTTACATCACATAATATATATTTTTTTAATAATTTTAAACTTACTACCCATTTCCTCATAAACGCGTAGAGGTATTAAATTGAAATTCATACCAAATACTCAGGTCTATAATACCTTTAAGCTGTAATAAAATCAACTTCTATATCAACGCAATCAAAAGAAACAGCAATTTAAGCTGCATATTTTGAAACTCGCAAGTACTCGCAAGGGAATCAAAACCTAAAGGGTACTTCCAGTCGACCTAGAATCTTAAAATTTGGCATGAAGCAACGTTTTATAGCACACATAAAGGAAAAATTCCGAAAACCTTAAATTTTTAGTTACATTACAAAATATATATTTTTTAATAAATATAAACTTATTACTTTTTTCCTCATGAACGCGTATAGCTATCAAGTTGAAATTCATATCAAATACTTAGATCTAACTGCCTTTAACCCGTGATAAAAAAAAATTCTATGTCAACGCAAAAACGCAAAACATACAAGTACAACCATTGATACCGCATATTTTGAAACTCGCAACTACACGCAAGGGAATTAAAACCTAAAGACCACTTAACAAAGTTATGACTCGATTATCATAATGAACGAACTTTGTAAACCTTGCAGGTTTGTACGGAACCCTCGGTGCGCGAGTCCGACTCGCACTTGGCCGGTTTTTTTAATTTAAATAAACAAAATCTCTGGACATAACGTTAATGTTACGAAATAACGCCAAAATCGATATAAAATAACTGTAATACATAAGTGATGTAATATAAAAGTTATTAATATACAAATATGAAAGATATAAATAGAAAATATATAGATAAAATCCTAGTAAATTGTTTTCGCAGTGGCATCAAGTCCTCCAACTTACATGCATATAGTAATGTAGGGTATTCAGGGTATATTGTCAGGGTATCCACCAGTCTTTGACGGCGTTTTTGAGAGATATTTATGCTAAACAAATAGTGAACCAGCCATCAAATAAATACCAACCATAAATAATATTGGTACCTATAATAAAAATATTCAATAAAAAAGTAAAAAGTACTTAATTGCAATCTAGGTTCTAACTTTTAAATTTAATAATGTACACAATTGTAATTGGTTCCAAGCTTACGTTTATATAATTTAGTTAATATTATGTATTAATCTTGGTTTGTGAACTGTAATTGTGTCTAAATAAATAAATAATATAAATAAATAGATATTGGATTTGTGTGTTCTGATTGTAGGGCCTGTAGGGAAAGCAAAATTCATGATATTCTCATAAATCTGTAAAATGTTTGATTACTCCTCCACAACACGTATTATATCAATATAATTGTCAATTATAACCTCGAACACTAAATGACCGAGTTATCATTATTACAAGTAACTTGGAGCAATGACCTTATAGTGAATAAAACAGCGTCTTTTTTCACAAACAGCGATATAAAGTTCCTGTAAAGATGTTGTCGCATATTGTGTTAATTTCGATAATATACGAAAAGTAATTTGACCCTTTATTTCCTAAAGAAACAAAAATAAATTCAAATTATCAATTCAAATGCTAGAAATCGGCCAAACAAATTAATATACCTCTATACGAATACATATGTATGTTTCGTTCAAACAATCATCTAGGTCACTGATGCATTAATTTAGTACCATATACATATCTGTCGCTCGTATACCTAAGCTCACACGGCTGCTAAATAAGTAATATTAGATAAGAGGGGTACGCTATTAAAGTCAACCGATAACGACACTACTTGTTATTTAGTCGACAAATTTATAATTCCATTACTCTCTGTGAGAAATGAGGCGCTGTCAGTCGCGCCTCAAGCTATACCCACGAGCTCACGAGCCAATAAACTAACAAAAAAATATTGATTTGAGTAGCATGGTGCTAGTGATAAATTAATATGGTGATAAGTACTTACAACTTTAAATTCGTGTAAATTTGTGTGTCAGAAACAATAGTGAGATTAACTGTAGAAATGTAATTTGTGATTGGAGTTTCTATTAAAATGACCAGCAAAGTGACTAAAGTGCCTCCTGATGGTGGGTACGGATGGGTCGTGACTTTCGCCTATGCTCTGAATAATGTAAGTACCTATTATTTTAATAATACAAATTTAATTCATTCCTGATTTTTTTTCACATGTAGAATTTTTGGTAGAGCTCTTTATAGAGACAGCAATAAAGCTGATCGAAAGAAATCTTTCGAAATCTAGTTAGTGCTGTATGTGTGATTAGATGCCAAAGTTCAATGCCTCATACAACATCGTGCTCATAGATACCAACTCAATATTTTCCGAATAGTATCGGAACAATATTACAAATAAATTTTACAAGCATACATAATTTTGCTAAATAATATTGGAAATGTTAAATTCTCGTATGCTTAAGATCTGTACTTTGATTTAGGATATTAAGGACAAATACTAATAATTTATTTTAATCCCAAACGAAGATAAGAAATAAAAAAAGACAATCTACACGTATTGCCTTGGCGACAATTTGTTAAAACAAATATCTAACAATCGGTCGTTTTATTGGTAGTTCTACATTATTTTTTTGTACTACTATGTTAACTAACAAGAAGACTGGTTTTTCAACATTTTATATGATAGACTGTGATCATTTCCTATTATTTTGTTGTGATGATGTGTAAGAACATGCGGTTTATATGCAAATTATAATATATTTAGAATATCTACAAGAACCATATTGTAGGTTGCCCTTCTGACAAGACACTATAATGTAAGCTCTGCAGCTTTGCCGATTGTAGATATAGTATTCATACGTTAAATAGGACAATTGGTTTAACTGTAGGTAGTTTTGTTTTTTTTCTGAATTCGAGAGAAGTCTAAGCTATTTCAACGTTTGTTGCAGAATAGACGATTCCCGTGTCAGGGTCACCACGAATGCTTATAAGTAGAGATCGGATAATCGGATGCATATTTACCTAAAGTTAGTTTAAGACAAAGTATGGAAACGGCTTTTTATTTTTTTGTTAAATAAAATTTATCACCATTTCTGTTTTTATTCAATTATTTAATTGATTATTGTTTTAGTCAAACTAGCTCACTACTTTCCTATAACACTCTTCATGTAATAAATCGTACATTCATAAATCGCACGGGGAACTGAAACTAAACTTCATGTAAATACGTATGCATAGTTGTATAAATGAACCCGGAGTCTCGGTCTTTTGAAAATAAATACCACGTGCTAATTTAGTAATTTTCAAACAATATCACTACGTAAAATTTGCAGTCCTGTATTTTCCCGGGATTTTTATTTAACAAAATGTATTTTAAAAAGCCGCTTCCATAATTTGTGAGCCAAAAATTATCTTTAGGTAAATATGCATCCGATTATCCGATCTCTACTTATAAGCGTTTAAAAAAGCGAATTAGCTAAATAACTAACTTTAGCTTTTATTAGTAAGTCTTAATTAAATAATATGTCACATACATATTTGTGTTTTGTTTTTTCCAACCAAAGACATACTATCACATATTTCGTTTGGTTATAGGGAGATATAGATTATAGAGAGGGATAATTTTACTTATTTCCGTCGCAAAAAGATTAGTTTTCCCGTTTGAAGTACATGAAATGAAATCATGGCAGTGAAATCACAGGAATATTATGGCTCTTTTCTTGTAATTTTATATGGGTTTGCACATTTTGCTCCCGATCCCGAGTGGGTATTTCGTCGGTGCTGAAAGATCCTGGTTGCAATTTTAGCCGATAGTCAGGACACCATGGGAATAGCCCTAGTTTTCAAAATAATGCCTTATTTATAGGTTTGTTAAAATCCGGGCAAAAAAATATGCACAAAAAGCTTGCCTGTTTGTAGTAAAAACAGTTAATTACAAATATTTTTATATTTGGTACATTAGGTGAATAAAATATTGAATTGGTTATCGTTCCATTAGTGTATGCTTAAATTTGTATCAAAAATATTTAATCATACCTCAACTCTCAGAAACTGTTTCTATAAGTATGTGTTACCAGAAGCAAATACCTAACCTAAATTATTTGCCGTAAAGCAACAGAACTATATATTCCGTTTTAACGGGCAGTGAAGCCACGCACAGTCACAACTTGGCATATACAATAATTGCAGATTTGCTCCCAGAACATGTACAACAAATAAATTAATAAATATTAATTCTTTCACTTACACCAATTACCCTAGCCCGAAATAAGCACTATAAGGCTTGTTATGGGATATAGGTTAACGGATAGACATACATATATAAATATTTTTGATAGAAATATATATTTACAACAATGACTAAGGTACAAATGCTCGTATTCATCACAGAAATATCTGCGCCAACCGGGACTCGAACCCAGGGCCGCAGAGCAGGGCACACCTTGAAACCAGCGTACTAACTATTCGGCTACGGGGGTAATACGCGACTGAAAACACCTAGCCCGTCTTAGGTCTATCAGTCTGTCTGTCGATTTAAGTATATGAAAAAACTTTTTAATTTAAACGGTTTTATGTTAAACATACATTGCAATGTTTAAGATAAATGTACTAAAAATGTACTAAAAACCAAAAAATAATAAAATAGATACAGTCGTGGGAATTATAAACATATGCATAGACTAGACTAAAATAAAACCGTGGGGCACATTGAAACAACACAACGATTGTAGACAATTGATGTGCCCCACGATTTTATTTTAGTCTAGTCTATGCATATGTTTATAATTCCCACGACTGTATCTATTTTATTATTTTTTGGTTTTACCTATTTTTATTTTCTAGTTTTTAGTTTTTATTTCGCATTATTCTCTTTTAAAACCTAAGTTATCCGCCATTTTGTAGAGACCGCCATTTTGGATTTTAATTTTATATAGTACATTATATTCTACTAGTTGAGCACTTTCATTTGATACCCATATTGATGGGATTGATAAAACCTACGTTATCCGCCATTTTGTAGCGGCCGCCATCTTGGATTTTAATTTTTTTATAGTATATTGTATTCTGCTTGTTGAGCCCTTTCATTTGATACCCATATTGATGGGATTAATAAAACCTAAATTGTCCGCCATTTTGTAGCGGCGGCCATGTTGAATTTATAATGATAATGAATAAATATAATTGTATTGTCACCAAAATCCAAAGTGTATACAAAATTTCAGATTAATCGGTTGACAGGAAGAGGGTGAAATTTGATTTACTAAATTTGACCCAAGAATGAATGAACCGGGCTGAGCTAAATAAAACCGTTTAAAAATGAACTTGCTCTGCGTAAACATATTTTTGAAAGGAAAATTTGTTGTTAAATATATGTACTTTGGCACAGCTGATGAATCTTTCTTCTTAATCTATATAATATTTCCAGGTAGTGGTGCTGCCGTTAATTGCTGGATTCGCATTAGTATTTCAAGAGGCATTTGATGATACAGGACTCACAGCAACTCAAGGAACAACTATAATCACACTGAATCATGGCATCGGCATGCTTCTCTCTTTCTTCGGGGGTCCAGTACTCAGAAGATTTGGATACAGAAAAGTTGCCATATTTGGAGCCATACTTATATCAGGGGGCTTAATAATGACTGCATGGTCCTCCAATTTTTGGATGTTCATTTTCTCGTACAGTATTATTAATTGTAAGTTAAAAAAAATTACAGCATATATTCAATTGAGTAAATATTATTCGTACAATAAATATGTTATAATATTTCTATGTTCTCAGCAATGGGAGTGGCATCAGTGATGGCTGCATTTAGTTTAGCGATTAATTCATTTTTTAAGGAAAAAAGAGGCAGAGCTATTGGCGTAGGAATGTCAATCACAGGATTAGGAGCAATCTATATGCCATTAGTAATGAGTGGCCTATTATACGCTTTTGGTTGGAGATACGCCGTGATGACACTAGCTGCTCTATGCTTACATTCACTAGCAGCAGCATGTTTGTTGAGACCAGCAAAATGGTATTTAAAATATCCAACAATAACAGAAGAAGAAATACCATTAAAAAGAGAGCATATTGAATTAATCAATGGAAGTGCAACATCAAAACTAACAGGTAAACGGGCTTTTAATAACTGTAATCATTTTAGATCACTAGAATATTGAGATCTTTAACTTCGTAGCTCATATTCGTCTCTACCAAGCCTACCCTAACTATGTAAGAGCTAAATTAGACTTTAGTCAACCACCGTGGACCGTTACGGATTGCATGACTTAATATACTAAATAAATTTATTCGCAAGCTACCTTTCAACTTTACTTCATTCACCATAGGAGCGTCAGATAAATGTACTCATAAAATTCCAAAAATAAGAACAAAATATATTGATAATTGGTGAGACCAGTACCAAGAACACAGCGCCACCGATAGTGTAACTTACGGTTTTTAATCAAAAATCGTGTAAACTTTTGCATATTTTTTTTTCAAATTACAGACTCACAGCCAATTATTCATACAGAAGAATCTAAAATAAATGGTATAGTTCCAAGAAGTGCATCAACAAAATCTCTTTCTGATAATACCGGGAACGTATATAATTCAAAAACAGAAACAAAAGACAAATGTCATGAAATAGAATCTCATGACACTTTAGGAAGCAATATGAATAATATAAATGAATATGACAATAAAGAGAGAGGCAACGAAGACGTTGAAAAAGAAGATACAAAAAAAGGATTTACGCAGAAGATAATTAACTTTTTTGATCTCACTTTATTGAGTGATCCAATCTTTGTCAATATTTTAATAGGGTTGTCAGTGGCTGCTTGTGTAGAGACAAATTTCTCACTCCTACTACCAATAATTTTAAAGGATATGTTAAAATTTGAAACAAGTTCTATAGGACACGTTATGGCTGTCATAGGATTTTCAGATACGCTGTTTCGACTGATTTCTCCTTTCATTGGAGAGTGGTGTCATAAGCCACCAAGAGTAATGTATATAGTTGGATTGATACTTATTGTATTTACTAGAACAAGTTAGTATCCTGTTTATTTTCTTTTCGTATTAAAATGTACTACAAAAGAAAGCTATGTCTATAGAATAATATGAAATTAAGCAACAAATATTTTTCATTTCAGTAATGCTGTTTACAACGTCCTACGTTGGAATGTTATTTGTGGCGCTCGCTATGGGCATCACTAAAGGAGTACGCACTGTTTACATGAATATTGTTATCCCGAGTTATGTCCCTATAGAACGATTAGCGTTTGCGTCCGGTATACAGATGTTTGTTAATGGGATCACCATAATAGGACTTGGCTCTATATTAGGTATGCACGTTTACTAAGAAATGGATGTGTAACAGTATCTCGACAAAAATTTTCAATTAGATGAAACATAATTGAGTTATTACCTTCCGATCTTCTACAATCGATTTCCTAGGTTATACGTTTTATTTTATATTATTTGTTATTCCCATCATGATATAACATTAACATTTTATTCCCAACTCATATCCTATATAGCACTTAAAACAAAGTATATTTACAGCAACTTAGATTGGTTATAAAATAAATTAAATGCCCCGAAAAAGAAATAAATTACCTATTAAAACAATGACCAATCAAATTATAGAAATTATCAAAACTGTGTAAAATTTCTATAATGGGAAGATTATTCTATTGAAATATTGCGAAGCTCTCTAGTTTCATTTGCTGATTAAGAGCTTATCCTAAGCTAACTAAAACTAAATAAAACCATAGTTCAGGAAGAATCATATGCAGATAGAAGATTTATTCCATCATTGTTGTCTTACTAACATGTTTTTTAATTTTTGTTCGATTATGAAAGTTACAAATGTTTATCTTGTCTAGCGCCAATGCTAAAATAACTGCTCTTATTCGAAACCATAAACAATTATCTCAAATAATGACTGATAACAGGCTTGTAATCTGGTTTATCTAAAACGCAAGAATGATAACAAAACAGCTGCAATGATTGAAAATTAAACTACGAGTATATTACAAGCTAAATAATGTTTTGTGTTAAGTCATCTTGAACATATTTCGAAGGATGTATAAACACTTTTTATTCACTATAGTTTGAGAGAACATTTTAATATACATCAAGATGTGCACTTGTGTCCTGAAAACATGTTTAACAACAAATTCAACTATTACAAATATTATTATCCCAGTCATGCAGGACGCAAAATATTTATTTATAAATTTATCTCGCCCCTGTTGTCTTATTATATGTATGACCTACTAATAATTCAGTATTCTACAAAAATCTTCTCATAACTGAACATTGGAAAAATATGTGAACAATATCATATCAAATGTTTGGAAAGCAAATAAATGTCCGAAATTTGAAATAGGCGACATTAATATCTTTTATCTGTGTATATAAATTGTCTATAAAAGATTCTTAAAGAGTTATATTACATTAAATTACCCAGTGTCATATTATCTATTATCTAAAAGAATGTTGTACTAAATTTCATTAAACAGCCCTTTTGGTTTAAATGTACTCATTTTTTCAAATGAATTAGCTATGCAGTTGAATTATATACATAAACCTACCTACTCTATACCATAACGCCCACTAACGGTATTTTCAGAAAAAATATTAGGCTCTAATATTTTAAATATTTTACATTACAGGGCGTATACGAGAAGCATCGGGGTCGTATCAAGTTCCAATCATCGTCTTGAACGTTTTCACTCTTCTTACTGTGCTTCTATGGAGTGCAGAATTTTTGTATTTTAGAATAAAAGGCCAAAAGAATCCTCAAGGTGATGATATTACTGCGTGATATAAACAGGTACAATCAGACAGAGTTTTTAAGAAGCTTGTCCTAAAAGCTCTAACAATTTGGGACGAATAAATAATTTCCAGACTGTTATTTAAGATATATAATAAAAATAGTTTTTATGTATATGACGAATTTGTTTTTTTATTATTTACAATTATAACGATATATATACAGTTCCATCATATTATAACTCTTAAATAGATGTCTTGCTAATAATAGGTACAACCTTACTGATCACTATAACAATGCAATCTAGAGTGTGCCTTGGTTATAGACATTTTCTCTAGTATTTACTAAATATTACATACACAGTGAACATGTTTACTAACTAAAGCCTATACAATCTAAATCTACTTTGGTTCACCTTTTCAATATTATTCAGGCAAATTAAAAGGAACACATTTTATTGTCAACAGCGTTCATTTTAACTTGCTCCTATTTAATTCAGTCAATCAAATACTTGATTTGTTTCATAGTACTTATTCTAAATTAATTAATTCAACTAAACCAATACGACACTTCGTTTTTCACAAAATTCATTCCGTAAAATATGTCAGCAAACACTGGTAAGAGTCATTTATCACTATTTAATTTTTTCGTAATCTTCAAATTTCGGCCTCACTGTCTATTTCAGATTCCGCCGCCGCCGTCGTCTTTGTTTGCTCCTGTAATACAAACACAGGCTTTTCAAAATTTTTATCGCTCTCTCTTGTCACAAACGATTCAACTATAGAATGAATATTCTTATAGATCCGCTATTCCATTATTCGTTAATCAAAGAAATTAAAATTTCTAGTAACATATAAGTTAAGTTTAAAATATGTAAGCCGCCGAATCAACTTCTGTAAATCTATCTCAAACCCTTAATCAACGTACGTGTTATTTACCAAAAAAAATATGTTACGTGACACATTGTAAAAAGAGTCTGACAAGTGAGGTTGGTTGACCAAATCGCGATTATCTATCCTGACTTTATTACTTCCAAAACTAAGTTACCAACAGTTTTATTTAATCTCAAATTTTTGATCACGTGTTAACAGATTTAATATTCTGAAAATTAAGTAAAACGTTAACGATGTTGATCGGGGTTCAGAGTTAGATTTCCGTAGATGGCATGTCTTTTTAGTTAATATAGTCGGTGAAATGACTTCTGGGCTTGCTGAGCTTACCTAAGTTTGTCGCGATAATAACAGTGCTAATAATGGAGTGTTCGAAAGTTAGAGGTTAGACAACCAGTTCCTTGGTTAGTTACAGATCTAGATGAAACCTGCATATACCTTCAGTTGTATCTTCATTTACCAACAGGTGAAATAAATATAAAGAGCATTATAGTTAAAAGAAACCAAAAAAACGTCCCTGATATTAGCGTATGGGCGATAATTTATAAGTTGGTTTCATGTCTGACCTTTAATATTATTTATGTAGCTAATAATAGTGTAAGTAAATTGAATATTCCTATTGCATTAACGTCATTGAATTAATGATATGATACAAATGCAAGAACCTTGTCTGTGCGAAATCCATGATTTTGTGAAGATAACCACGCAGTATTGTTACCTCCAACTCTATTCTCCAAGTCGTTAACTGCAAAAATAATTAAAATATAAATAAGTCATCAATTTCGGTAAAGAAAAGAAGAAGAAGAAGAAAAGAAGATTTATAAAATGTATTCTTACTTCGCTGATACCAGGTTCTAGAAAATCCGTAGGACGAATCCGAGTTCAAAGAGTTGGTATTAGCATCAAATGACGGTCTGTTAACAAATCGCGGGGACTTGAAAGGCAAACCATCTGAAGATGTTTCATTCATGTCTTTTTTCTTAGATTCAAATTCTAGTCCATACCAATCTCTTGAGTAATTGCGAGATTCTCTCCAAGGCTTAGAAGTTACGACATAAACTTTTTCTTTCGTCAAAGGAGATATAGACGTATAAATTTTACCCCATGGCGCTGGAGTTGTTGTAGTTCTAAATGATGACGCCGCAGTATAAATATGCAACATCTTATCTGTATTCTCTCCTACTTTTCCAATATTTGAGATAGATTTAGTGCGCTCAATAGTATTATACTCTTTAAAATAGGTATTGAACGTTGTATTCCTTTTTTCTGTTACTAAATGCTGATTACTACTCGATCCCTCGTGATCATAATCATAGTCAACATTATGCGACGTTGTCGAATATGTGGTGGGTAATGTTGTTGTAAAATAGTCATCGGGAATTTGTTTCGCATATTTCTCCAGTCCACGATTCTTCTGAGATTGCTTGTGTTGTTCAGAATATTCTTGTTCTGTCCAGTCATCAATAGTATGTTGAAGCTTAATAATATCAAATGGTGGTTCTTTTACATCATACAAATCATTTAAAATAGCTGCAGTATTAATAGATTCAGATTCATATGAGTTAGTGACGGTTTGTGTAGGATTTTCAGTAGTTGTACTAGGAGTATTATAATTTTCCATAATAGTACTTGTATGCATGTTTCCCATATCTGATGGGACTTTGCGAGCTTGAAAATTATTCTGTGAATAAATCCAATCTTCATAATTTTCAGGATAATTAAATTTGTTTGGTTTTTCTGTGTTTGTAGTATAAGGAACTATTATTTGAACAATTTTTGGCTTTTGTACACTTTCTTGAGCTGCTGTTGGTGGCGGCAAACCATCATTGTAATCTATTTTACTTTCTTCCCATGCACTAATATGTGTAGATACTTCCGGAGCTATAGTCGTTGTAATATCATCATAAATCTCATATTCATTATCAAATGATGGTGTTGATAAGCTTAAGACAAATTCCCCGTATGTTTTATGAGGAGCACTAGGTTTTAAGTAGAGTAGAGGCGAATCAATATTTTGTAAATTACTTTCAGTTCGATACTTATCGACGTCTTCGTCTTTCACTCCCCTTAAATCTGCAAACTTAGTTTTTTGGTTCGATGGTTTGGTATGTCTTAATTCAATAGGAATACCTGAATCGTAAAGTTCATTACCTACATCCGCTCCAGTGCTTTCAAAACTAATATCTGGTATAGTTTTTGTTGAGGAAATGTGATCTTCAGAAGCTTGCGATGAAATTATGTCTCTAGGATCATTTAAAATAAATGCACTTGGAATGTTTCGGTACGATTTTGATTGATTTGTTTGTTTTCCTATATTAACATCAATTACAGGAGATTGAATCACTGTAGTTGGATAGTCTATAGAATGTGTATATTCTGCTATTGGAACACTTTTCTCAACTTTCACTTTATTTTGGGACTGTTGTATAGAATTTATTTCTGCTATCATGTTATTTAGTGTGGAATGGGGTCTAAATGGACGGGCATTAAATATTGGTGGCAAAGGGGATATACTGAGATTTGGTAGAGCAACTGGCTGCAGTGTGTAAATGTTTCTACCTCTGTTTGATGTAAATGGCGCCGGATTTGCTAATGATACATTTGAAACGGGAAAATTAGTATTATTTGGTAATACTTCTGTCTTAACTTTAGTAGATTCAGCAGCTGTAGCGGAAACAGGATATGGAATATCAGAAATATAACTATTAAAAATTGGTTCACCATAAGAATTTTTGAAACTTGTTGGCGGTGTTACTTTTGGCAGCTGTAAATCGAGATCAGGACTTTTTAGAATACCATTATCTTTCTGCTGTGATATTTGATTGTTTAATATTTCAGGTTCATACATAGGTGTAGGTGCTCCATATATAATAGACAAAGGTTTAGGTGACAATTGTTGAGGTGTTGGCGAAGAGGATGTATAGGTAGGACTAGATATACTATATGATGAACCTTGATTTGATACACTAAAACTTGAACTAAAATGGCTGTTTTCTGCATTTGGAATCCCGTAAGAAGAACTCGGTACTGAGAAAGGTGTACTAGGAGCAGAATATGTAGACATAAGAGAACTTTGGGGAGGTAGTGCTATCGTATGTGTTGGACTTGGTGGTCCGTATGTAGAGACCGGTGGTCCATAAGTGGAACTCGGAATTGGTATAGAATTACTGCTATATGAGAGATTTGGAGGACCATAAATAGCATGTGGTGTACCACCAGATACCTCTTGATTTGCAAGAAACGGCTGGGGTTTGAATTCATTTATACTTTCATCTATATAACCTGTAGGACTTGGTGGACCATATGTTGGTTTTGAACTTTGTATAAGATTTTGAGCCCCTAAATCATATCTTATTACTGGAATCCAAGGGACTAGATTGCAAGGATTACAATCTTTTTTTATTAATGCAGGATTTGATGTTTCACTGTAGCCACTTTGTTGCGATGATGGGAATAACCATCCCGATACTTTTTGAAACAATGTAGGGGATGGAGTAGAAGTAAATGGTTGCGGCGGAGGAACAAAATTAAAATTGTATTGTTTATAAAATGGCGCTGGAAACTTGAAGTCAGATGAAGTAGGAAACGGAGGAAGTGGTGGTGGTGATAATGGTGGTTGATAATGATATCCTACGTCTAAATTTTGCCTCTGCGATCTTCCCGATCCTCCGTGAAATGGCACTGGTATTATTGGAGATAGTGGTGGTGGCGGTGGAGGTTTCAAGAGTTCACCGATCTGTTGACCGCCTCTCCCATTATGATATCCGTTGATTGAGTCACTTCTGCATCTTTCCACTGATATAAATAACAGGACTATCAGCATCTGAAACAAAGCAAACATTTGATTTAGAATTTATTTCGCAATGATTTGACTTGACAGTAGTTTTCTCCTTGCAGCTTTTCTAGTATTATTTCCCGTGATTCTTGTAGGAAACTCCATTAACAATATAATAATTATAATTGTTTATAAATTTTTACATTCGCTCTTTATATATAAAATTATAAATTTTATCTCTTTATAACATTAATATAGATTTATGTACTAACGATTTTTTAGCTTCTAAAACTTCTTAAAGGTTTATATTATGTGGACTTATTATAGTTATTTATTAAAATTCATAATTGATAAAATTAACAAATTAAACACGGATTGTAGATTTGATTTCGGTTGATTTGATTAGTTGATTAGTTACTACTGTGTTATAAAATCTCAATTACACATGTTTCGGTTGAAATTATAGGACATACCTACGGACACACTATTAAGAACAGAGTATTTGAAAAACATAGAGCAATAAAAAAATACATAAATATTACGTAGAATGTAGAATTCGAGGAATGCACGTGTCATTTTTAATTGTTACATTCAATTTTATATAATTTTTTGACACTCCTACTAAATGTGTAGTAGTAGTAGTGTAGTCTTCTTTCGCTACTAGAAACGCAAAATATTCATTACAAAAAGGTGAATTCAAATCGTGTCTCATACTAAATTTAAACTGCAAGGTAAAGGTTAATGAATTAGGCTGGTGTTATAGACTGATTGAATATATCAACGTCGTCAACAATGTAAGCCAGCGCTCGAGAGTTTACAATTGCTTAATACTGTATTAGAATCGTCTCCAACTCTATAAATACAAGTGAGTCATTACCGAAACACGCCTTAGAAGTTCCAATCATCCTCCTCACCATACGCTCATCTGTCACGGTCGCCATTTTCTTTTATTTTGTTTCAAATTAAACAAGTAGGATATAAAAAACGAGCGTGAAAAAACACTTAAAGGACATTATATGCCAACTTAGCAAATTTCTTTTTTAACTGTGAAAGAATAAAGTTTTTTAAATATTTAGAGCAATTTAAAAAATATACATAAATGACACGTAGCATGTAGTCCCCAAACAGCATGGAAACAACATGGCTTAGCCATTAGCATGCGGAGTTCGGATATCTTCGACTGTGTTCGTTGCATAAGACCATGAAATCGGAAAATAAAATTGATAGCAACAGCTCAATTTTATTTTTTGATTTCATTTTTATTGTGATATGTACCATCAACAACAATATCAACAATTTATCGCAAATAAAATATTAGATTTTATCGATCGAATTTGGTCTAGGTTTGAAAAATCTTGATTTATACAAACAGTAATTAATAAGTATGAAACTAAGTCACATTAGTACAACAACTCAAACTATTCAAATTAGAGTTAATTCAGTAATTATTTAGAAATTATAGTGAAACAAGCAAACGTGATATATCCGGAGCTATTGTAGCAGTTTCTCACGACCATTCTTTGCAGTTTTCTCTTTTCTCAAGCAAATATAGGGTAATTGCAATCGAAAGATAATGTATTAATAGGAATATTGATTTTTCAAACTAAAGATTTTTCATTTCAAAGCGGTTTTAATTATTAAGTATATCAAAAAACAACTATAATGACTTTGCATCTGTTTTATTCACAACAGAAATTTCATTCACAAAGTTCATTCACACACACCTGATAACACCAACTAATTGTAAATTACCCCGTCACCGGCAAAACTGATGATACACGGCGGTAATACTCTGATAGCTTTAAGGTGCGCTAAACAAAATCTAATGGTAAATAACTTCCAGAGTCAAATGAGCAGCCTTCACTCTAAAAATGTTACATTGATTAGTTTTTAAGGTTAACTATACGAGTAACTGTATCTATACTAAATTCAAAAATTTATAAAAATAGGAAGATACAGACTATTTTTATGCAGTTTTTGGTTTTATACAATTGTTTAATATCTATTTTTATCTATGCTCCCGGCTAGAAGTCGGACAATATATGACCTTGAGACCGCCTCTATTCCCTACGCAATAAAATCTGTTTTCATAGTTCAACCATTTAGATGCTAACTATACTTTTATCATTGTAACATATTGGGGTATCAATAAATTTATCTTTTGATTTAAGTCATAGAAGTGACAAGATTAGAATGGGTAGTCATCACTGATTTAGAGACATTAACACTATAACACAAATAATACTACTTCAATAGCATGAAATGACAAAAATCAACATGTGTGAGTTGGCACCGATAACAAAACAGTCATGATGAATTCAGAGGCCGTCTACAATGAGCCCAATTTCGAAACTGTTTGCACATGTTTTCTGGCCCATCATTTAAATAAATACGTGCATGAAAGTGAAATTACCTCTTACATCAATATGTTACAAATTGAAATCCACTCAGCCATCTTGGAGTTTTAAGTTATTGTGTTACCTAACAATGTAATTCGCTTTTGTCTTGTTTAAATATTGTTAGAATAGTTATTCGTTAATTTACATAAAAGGAATTTAACTGCTGTGCTTTTTGTTTAATTGTTATGTAGTATATATTAGACAGCCGGGACACATGGCGGTCTAATCGCGAAAGCGCACCCGCCATGTGCCTCGTATGGGCCTAGAGAACTCGGGGGGGGTTTTAGTGGGTAGGCCAGTCCTCTATGACCGGAGAGCCCCACACACGGCGGCGCCTTGCCAGCGCGGTGTCATGGTGCATAAGGTCGCATTTCGCCCCCAAAAAAAAGTATATATTAGACATGAACTACAAATGCTTTTCAAGATAATGATAATGCGTATTTTTAGAAAGTTATGTTAACAAACAAATCTCTACCATATTATTTTTCACGTATACTTCATATAGATTATTTTTAGAACAGTTTACGTTAACAACGTAAAGTCATAATGCCGAGTAATTTGCCATGTATTACTCTACACAGCAATATATGCACTACTGTTTGTAAGAAAGAGTCAGCATCCCAGCAGACGCATACAGATGCCAGGTACAGAGTCTGTAACTAGCCGGGTATACGCTAAAACAATTTATCATCCAATATATGACTGCCATAAAAATATAAACCTGAATAATAAAGAATGCATTAACATACCACCACCGTGATATAGTACAGCAATTGCAGCTAGTTTATAAGACGTAAGAGTTCTCTTACGTCTTAAAAGCTAGCTGCAACTGGTTGGTTGCCTGTTCAGACGAGAGTACACATGACTGTAACTTGCACACTTATTTAACAAATTACATATGCTTTTTGTCATTTGTATACATAATCTGACATATCTTGCAAGTATGTAAATAAATAGCACAACATTTATTTTGAAACAAAATACTGACATTTAATTTAGTATGGGGACATCGGGAAAGCGTTATACCAATCACGAGCATGAATGAACTAAATGCCACGCAAATTTAAATCGAAATCATTAGAGAGTGCCTGTAACTTACACATGCCGTTAACTATGGGGAACAAAACTAGTATATTACAGACTTTTTCCACGTATCCATTACGTGTGTCTTTTCTTCTTCCTACACTTGGAATTCTCTGGATTCTCTGGACTCTATAATTCTCTATAACTCTGGAGGAAACACGAGTGCAGGAGCTCGTGATTCCTCCATCCTATAACTCAAAATCTCTAAGCCCGCAGGAGGCCGGCAGATAGTAGTACTCTTTTGGCCTATCAACGCTTATCAATCGGGTGGAGATCATCTGTCGAGCTCTCCATACAAAAAACTTGTATATTTTGTTAAATACCAATCAAGCAACTGCTTCGTTTTACAGGCATAATATTTACACGTTAATGAGATTCAAGTGATAATAATAAAAAGTTTAAGGGCTCATGTCGTATGCTAACAGTATATGAGCACTTAGTTGCAAGATGTTATATGCACCATTATAATAAATCATTGATTGGTAAAGTAATAAAAGTTATGAAATATAATCAGCGGCGCAGTTATAATTACTGACCGTGGGTCGACGGCCACCACGGTCTCGGGCAACTAGTTCGCACGGTTCATCAAAAGAACTTTTACTTAATTGCTCAACAAAACGCAATGCTTTCTTGCTATGACATAAGTTCACTATAGTTGTTCTCATGACCAAAACACGCAAAAGTGAAAACTAGTGAGGAGCTTCCGCCTAGATGCGGATTACTTGTTCGATATCACCATCGAGAAAACTCTCCTCGTTTTTGTTTATGATGAAGCTCTCTGACAAATTAGTATAAACGTATAGATGATTAATTGCACATTACATCTTAAACATAATGTCGTGGCTAATTATTGTGCAGTTACAATTAGCATTAATTGTCACAAAAAAAAATATATAAATTATTTTGTAACAGTTTATTGATTAATTTAATCATCAACTTAATGTAATAAAATAATTAAAATATTGTAGTATCGTTTTCATATCTAAAAAGCTCAAGTGTTATGTTTAATTTAAAAAAAAGTGTTATGTAATTACCTTAAAGCCAGAAATTAACAATCCTACATACCTATATATGTTTAGATTAAGTACTGAAGACTATAGGGTCTGCCTAAACACCCCGTTTATTGATTAATTTAATCATCAACTTAATGAAATAAAATAATTAAAATATTGTAGTATCGTTTTCATATCTAAAAAGCTCAAGTGTTATGTTTAATTAAAAAAAAGTGTTATGTAATTACCTTAAAGTCAGAAATTAATAATCCTACATACCTATATATGTTTAGATTAAGTACTGAAGACTATAGGGGCTGCCTAAACACCCCTAAACTAAACTCCCCTAAAGATAATATCAATATGTACATATGTATTTGTTAAACAGTGTTTGAGTTGGTTTTGCGAACTGTTCCGTATGAAAATTATCTATAAACTATTTTGATAAAATATCAACTGCTGCTTTTTAGAAAAGGTAAATAATTAAAACGAGTAACGCTGTCCCAATGCTGTGGCTTCTGGCATATACCTAACACTCGAGGATCTTTCCCCAATGGCTGTCAGTCCTGCGACCATTAAACTCGCGCGCTGTCATTTTGTATTCGCAATTCTTCGACGTATATCGACCATGGTTCTTCTGCAATTCCATAATTTAAGATTTGTTCTCGCAGTGAAAGTCCGAAAATAGACCCCTGCGTTGTCCCTTAGATGACTTTGAACCTATTTATACGCCCCATTGTAAGTGTCCAGATTTTAGATCCATATGTCATTATATCTCAATACTTATTTTATTTAAATAGAATTTTAGTAATATTCTTTGTAACTGCTTATTTAAATATTTTATTCAGTACTCAGTCAGTAAATCGGATTTACTTGTTTAATTTCTTATGATTTGGAGTAGTTGCGATCTTTTGCCTGAGCTGCCACTACGTCGTGACTTCAATCTTCGCAAACATTGGACAGACGTGACCCATCATCAATTCTGAATAATTGTTTCTTTTTTGTTATTATCATTGTCCGAAATATTTCGTAATGATCATTTCACTTTTCAGAACAAAAAAATACATTGTTATTTCAAATTGTCCAGTTAATACTATTCTCTATTAACTTTTGACCTTTATATTCGGTAGCATTTATTTAAAATGAGCACGAATATTCGAATCAATCACAGACGTCGACAATAAGATTAGAAAACGAAAGTTTGAACTTGTCAACGTTGACAAATGTATTATGAACATTTGAGTACTTAAGAGTAAGTAAATAATCTTAAATTATATTCCTTAAAATGTAAAATCATTGATTAGCTACAAACAGATGGCTGAAAGAGAAAATGATGTCAAGAAAGACAAGCACAGCCGTATCAAGTCTCCAGACCTTTTCTCAACCAGACTAATTTGTAATAATTTAATGTGTAATATTAATAATTTAAGGAGTGGATAACTAGTTATTAATAATTAATGATTTTTAATCATTTATAAATACGCAATGGTAAATGTTTGAAGTTTTTTAATATAAATACGTACAACTTGCAGTAATTATGTAATTTAATTTAGGGTACCTAAACCTATGTCAAACGATATTCACATTAGTACTAACAAATAACTAATTAGCAAATTTATAAGTGGTCTGAACTATGATAATGGTATTCGGTATCCGTTCTCGGAATCGTCTCTAATGGTGAAGTACTTGAGTAGGTACATATGTACACACTCTCGTCGGTCGGGAGTCCTTGGAAATGATCCAGCGTAGCAACGAATGCGTGGGATATGAGATAATTTACGGACATGAACAGATGCCCATTGTGAGATATTAGTCGATACCATTGAATTGTCGTCTACTGGTTTCCTTACTGCGGTATCTCACCTACATATGTTTACCGAAAAATGTTCCGATCACAGCGTGGAACTTGAATGTTGCTACGTTGTCATTAACGATCATTATTACTTTATTACATATTAATAATCAAAGTTAACAGTGAATAACGTCTAATATGACTTAACAAAGTAGCCTAGTTTGGGCACGTTGCCTATTGGCGGCAGTTTGGATCCGACTTTCTATTGATAATTTATTTTTAACATTAAATTTTAATTTAAGGTTTATTTTTACTGTTTTTGTTACAATAATTGATAAATAACCTCAATGAAACATATAAAATCGTTGAGAAATTATTATAGCTTTTGCAATGTGTCTTAGCAAGATACATTTACAAGGTACTTCACTTGGGGCAAAGGGCATGCCTTTCGCCGACTGAATATAAGTACAAACAAGCTTTGCTTGTTATTGCTAATATGTAAATAATGTAGAGTTAATCGGTATCTAAGGATATGCTACCACTACGTCTAGTTGAAACTTTACTTTCAATTTACATACGACCATTCTCTATTGTATTTATATGTCGCTTTTCTCGTCTTAGTTATTTGCCATTATTCTCATAGATTTATTGTATCTTAATATAGAACAACAAATATTTAGAAATACACATTAGCATTCTATACATTTATAGTGCGATTTATCGAATCGATAAATCAACTGACAGCTTAGAACACAAGGTTAATGTCAAATTACTACTGTATTAGTCAACCAAACACACAGTTTGGTTCATCTATGTAAAAAAATACTTGAATAATTTTTTCTACCCCTGTACTTTTATGTCTTTAAAAATGTACTAGTTACCCACAAAAACACTTTCTTTTGAAGAATTTTATTGGCTACTAGATACAAGAACTTATAGCTATTATAGCACTCGTGTCGTAATGTTCTCTTTTCGACACGTCTAGCTACTACACGTCTAGCTACTACACCAAGCAGATATTACCAGGCACATAGACTAAAGTATTCACGATCAATGCTAACTTTACAAAAAAAATATCGACAACAACTGAATTCATATTAGCATATTACTGCCCTTAATAGATATGACATTTTCTGAGGCAATTTCTTCATAACATATCAAGATGCGTATTATTATTATTATCACTGGGAAGTAAAAGTCACATAATAAAATACAGTTTACCGTAGAAACAATATACTGAAATGCCAAAACGAGGAAAAAATTAAGCTGTGAAACATTTTTCAAGATTTGTCAAATACTATCAAATCAAACAAATGTCAAGATTTTTAACTTTTCTTATTTGAACTATATTACGGTGATTAGTGTAATACTTACTGTCTCAATTATATTGAAAGAGATTGATTTAGTGATTCAACTTTAACAGTAGTCTTCCACATCGTACTCCACGCACTTACTGTTTGGCCCTTATACAACGGCTGCATAATATACTATAACGACCTTGAAATCATACAATACATATATGAAACCAGCGCAACTTGTTATCTTCTATTGGTCTATAATTTAATTCGTGGCATACGAGTACATATTCGATATAATCACCCTAACTTAATAAAACTCGTACCCCTCGGTGGATACGTACATATATGCGATGTATATTAGATTCCTTGCTCCCCCAATAAGTATTTTCATATGAAAGAAAACCTATAAAATAGACAACATAGAAGTGGTAGAGAGAAATGAAATTTCATATGACAAAAGAACTTTAACATGTAATTATCAAATTTATCAATAATAATTGATACTTTGTAAGAAAAATATCAAGTTCATAAATTTGTATTGATCAAGACAAGTAAATCTTATTAAAAAGGTTTGTTTGCAATTATAAATCTAGGTAAGTAACTGTAGCATCTGTGGATGTATGTGGATTTAAATATGTATATATAGGTATATTTATTATCATAGAATACTTATAATGTTTTGTTTTAGTTTGGCTGATAGTATAGCACAGTTAAAATTAATGTTAAGTATCCACTTACTTTTTAAATGAGTCTGTGAGTTAATTTTAAGAGAAAAATAATTACATTTCATATAACAATAACTTAAAAAACAATAAAGAAATTCCTTAAATGTTATCATTACCTGGTTACAAAGAAAAGCATTTTTCTAATCCACAAAATGCTACAAATTTCCGTTTGTCTTTCACTCAACATTCTCACGACTCGGAATCTTATAAGGAAGTCGTTAGATAAAACAAAAGAGCGTATGACATTGCAGTGCATTGTAGGATGAACGAAATTCTCAATGATTGATCTGAGACCAAATGTGGACCATTAAAACAAGCAGGATAAGAGAGTGAAAGCATTGATCGTGACTCGTCGGTGATCGACTTACATGTTGCACCTATTAATCTCCAATCTAACTACACACGTTGATATGGTGACGAATTCTACAATAGTTCAAGAGTTTCTCTAGCTAGATGGTGAAAACACTTTTACTATCCACAAAGCCCACACGCACCTTGAGCCATACGAGTACCATTAACGAGCCTCGTTTCCGCCAATTTCGTAAAATGAATTAGTACTACTTAAATGTTTTTCATGTTGAGTATTAATTTTGGTTTGTTTTATTTGGAAGCTGATAGACTAAAATTTGTCTGTACCTACTATACCATCCAATTCATAAACAAACAGTGTATGTAAACTGTATTTTGTTATATGTCTATCATAAAACAAACGGCTCTTGAAATGCACACGACTAATTTATCAATTGTCTATCTCTTATCTATAAAATAAATATGGCGGTATGACAAATGTTGTATAGCTGTCTGTATGTATTTATTTATTATACATATGTATTTAATTCTCGGGTAATAGGAAATATTCAACGATTGAAAGGCCAACGCAATTCCGAAATTCAAGCTATTTATCTAATATTAACTATCAAAATATAAAATCTACTAATATAAAATAATTAAATTTCTTTACATAGTACAATAGAAAGTGGTTCCCGCCGCCTGTACTCTCAGATCTCAAAAACTTCGCTAATGCAACATCAGATTTTATTGCAGTTTTAAGCAATATATAGATTTTTAAGAATTTTTCTGTTTTACACAAATTTATTTATTTTAATAATCATTATTGAGATTAAGTTATTAATTTTGTAAAACTTTTAAACAGATGTCAATAGACATTAACTAATAATATAATATTGCATACAAAAAACATCTATCCAGAAAGTTTCAACCAAATACAAAATTCTGATGAATGAAGTTATAGTTAAGCCAGGGCGACGCACTAGTTACTTTATAAATCACACGAAGCAATAATTTTCACCGCAGTAAATTCGTAAAGAGTTGACCTCAGGCTGACACAACATTTGTATACTAACTAGGAGCTGTCCAAAAGCATTTCTACAAATAAAAAAGGAAGAAAGCTACATCCGTAACATAACCGAAGCAATCGCCAGCGGAATGTTGCTCGCAGCGTTACATCATACGATAAACACTGTTGAACTTGATTAACTCGATCAAGGTCCGAGTCTCGGTTTTGTAATATAAATAGTCTGTTGATTGCATCGAGAAAATAATTCCGATGAAAATTGAGAGTGAAACGATCTTTATGTAAATCTATGTGGGTGTTCTTGGATGGAACCGGTTTGCCTACTTTTTTGACGACCTCCATAGCCGAGTGGATAGTACACCGGTTTCAAGGTGTCGCCATCTCTGAGGTCCCGGGTTCGAGTCCCGGTGGGGGCAGATGTTTGTGTGATGAATGCGAGCATTTGTACCTTAGTCATGGTTGTTCATATATATTTCAATAAAAATTATTTATATATGTATAATATATGTATGTCTATCCGTTACCCTAGATCCCATAGCACAAGCCTTACAGAGCTTAGTTTGGGCTAGGCTAATTGGTGTAAGTGTAACAAATATTTATTTATTATTTATTTATTTATTTTCTTGTGACCGCTACAAGACGGATTGTTCTTAACCGCCAGTCAAGCAAAGTACACGTTTGAGTGACATTTGTTCACATTTGTAATAAAAGCTTTTTATTTTGTTGAATAATAACACAAGTCATTTGCATCCGTAAACGACGGGTGTGCCTGAAAGTATTAATGTCAGTTAAGGAAACTAGAGAAGTATGTTTAGATCGTACCAAGTGGAGAACTGGGGGCAATCGCACTAACAAATCGCAGCTGAAACGAAACCAAATCGTTCCACTCAACCAATCCGAGAGCTAGAATATCACGTCATCGAACAGATGGCGTGATATTGTGGCGTTCGCGATTTATTAGTGCGATCGCCCCTCTGTGATCTCTGCCTACCCCTATGGGAAAGAGGTGTGAGTGTATGTATGTAAAAATAATACTTAATTGTATTGATTATATGTTATAGCTGTTTGTTTCTTTGGCGCTACTTGTCACTTTCATTCGGTAAAATAAGATTCGATGGTGAAAACTAAACTAAGTATTCAACATTTAATTTAAATATTAAAAATATTAATGAAATTAAATATGAAAATACCTTTTGAATAGTAATTTAGATACCACTTAAATGAGCCTACTCTATCTGTAGGTGATATTGAAAATTGCTGATTCCAAATATTATTTCAATAGATATATGTATAATTTTGCTTATATTACTAGTTTGTCAGTTGAATTTTATGTCCGCTATATCAAATTATATAATAAATTAATCATTCACCTTCATCACTTAAATTTAAGTCTAAAGTTAGTTATCTTACCTATTGCCTAACAAAATCAAAGGTACAACTGTTGTACAATACAAATGTGTTTGCTTATGATTCGTAGCTAACTTTTAGATTATAGTTTTTTTTATTAAAAACCACTCGCCTTTTATTTTGTAATCCTCGTGAATATTCATAATTTATTCAATTATCTCGCATCAAGATTCGGGAAAAATGAAATAAGATCAATTTCCATGAGATCTCTGGAATTATTGGTAGAAAATATGTGATGTTGACTTCAGGTATGAGGTTCGGAAGCTGTTACAGACCTTTTTATGATTTATAATTCTTGATTTTAATTTTATGATTTATAATCTCAATCTTGATTATTAAATACAAATAGTACATTTTTTGTTGATGGTTCGTATTTATTTTTTAATAATACAGAATTGCTACACTGTTCAAAAACACCATCGTACCAACTACAAATTGTTCATAGCTGGACTCAGATACATTGGTTTCCTGGAAGAAACATAATGTAAAAGCATAATTGCCTCACAGCAAACTGCTTACGCAATGCAGATTAATAGACAATATAATCGATCGTTATCTATTAGTCCGTAACTAAGGATCGCTTTAGACTCTTAATAAAGGGTTGTGGTTTTGCTGTGGACGGATGTCCGAATTACATCTAACCCAAGCGAACCTCAACTCCTCGCAGTGCACCCTACCAACCAAAATACGAGACTCTTTTACGATTTCAAAACAAACAATGTGAAGATACCTGGGAAGGTCCATGTTCAGCAACCAGCGTCTTTTGGTCGGCATGATAATTCTGACCTATAGTCTGAGGTTGGGAGCCCCTTACAGTACTTTTTATGGTGAATGAATGAAGAATGAATGAAGATCCGATTCATCTTTGTTCTGAATATCACATACCATTAGATACCATCAAACACCAAACTTTCCGAACGTTTATTTGTGCTCAACAAATAATGTAACAAAAGAAAGATGAATATCGTAACGATTACGCATTCAGACAATAAAAACGACTTAATAGTATCTATGATGTCAGTTTTATGTGCATTAAATTAATTTTTACGCATTAGTTATCGTGCATAAGACATTTGCGAACGATCATGAATGTTACTTTGTTCCGGTAAGAATCGACAATAGCGAAGGCATTGTCCCTCTATTAATAGTAACTGCTGTATGTAATACGTATTATACCTTCAGTTTTGTCAATTACTTTGATATTAATTTATAATAAAAAGCATATTAAAATGAAGTCTCAAAAACTATATGTAATTCTACATGCTCCACAATGTCGAGAGTGGCAGAGTGGAAACAACATAAAACATTTATAATAAATATATATTTTTTAAGTTTACACAACATATCAATTTCCAATTGTAATATTGAGCCCCTACTTTCTCTTCTAAACTGGTGCATAGAGAACAAATAACCTATGAATTGTTAATAGGTAATTGAAAAAAGTGCAAATCTGTAGATATTTTGATACAACATGAGGTAAGATCAACAGACAATATGGAAAGAAAAATTACCAACAACTAAGTTAGAAAACGACATCCATATAACAAAAATACATTTACGTAAACATAACAGAGGTAACGTGTGCGAATGCTATAATTTTTGAAACGAACACCTCGGCTAAGTGTTGTATCGTCGACTGTGCTGAATGAGAAACGCGCTTTCACGGCCTTTACAACGATGGGTGGGTTCCCAGGCGAACAATCAGCTTGAACAATGATCCGAGATCCGAGCTCGGGCAATGGAGATAGCGTACAGGTTCAAACTATTTGTCGCCAGTGAAGTATGGTGTCGTAGACATCTTTATCAAGATCATGTGTGAAATGTTTATCGAGCTATCAACTTGTTAAGTGTGAACAGGGGTGCTATTCTCTAATTGCATAAATATTGACCAACCTTTGACCCTTTATTTATAATACAACGAATTTAAAACACGCGTCTCTACAATAACAGTACCAAATATACGTGACTAAACATACGTAGAGAGTCATATTTTTAAACTATCTTCTCTCTTTGAATTCATACTTATACCTAATAGTATATTGGATCACGATCCTGTAAATAATTTGGTTTTGTTAACTCGACGTTTCAACTTGGTTACGCCAGACGTGGACGCGAGGTGAATCCTAATTTCGCGATCCTGACATATATACGTATATAAGTATGAATACTTATGTATCTATTATATAAAATATATAGCCAGCCGCAAAATAAAATACTTAAACTTGTATATTATACTCTGATGCATACAGATGACAAAATTAAAAAATAAAAATGTTAATTACTTTTTGAATGCTCGTGAAATTGTTATTTATATCGAGAGAACACTAAAATTTTTATGGTTTTATACGTAAAATGATTTCTTCTTTCAAGACTAAAGTAATTAGGCTTTACAGCCACAATAGTTAAAACTATACTCTTATTTTAACTATACATATTTAAGCGATTACCGAAAATAACTTTAACATTAGCTGGACAAATTATTTCAATTACAGATATATAGGTACTTAATAAAATTTTCATTCAAACTTATGCATAACTTTATTTTATTTCTTTTATACCAAATTATAAAGCAAATTATATTTTATACTCTTGTTGTACAAGTAAATAATAATAAAAAATGTCCCCACAACCATTTGAATATTGGCATTTCTCATAGTGCATATGATAACGCTGAATCAATAATCTACTTAGTTTCTCCTAAAAAGTACTATTAATTAAACTGCACTTACTTAATATTTATTGCAAGTTTCTTTTTTATATCTTTTGATGCTAGTTTATAATGAAATGATATTATAACATTTGATGTAATGTATTCTTTTTATATAAGTTAGATTCATCGTTAATTATTTTGATTTCAACTGAGGGAGCTCTGCCTCATTGCTCTTTGGTGCTTTGGTTTTAGCTATCTATCATAGCACCGGCAATTACAACCGATTACTTTTCCGCCACGACTTTTAAAACTTATTTCGGCACACAAGTAGATAGGTGACCGGCTACTACAATGCCAAGAGTGATTGAGCTGACTTTGTTATAGATAGAGGACACGTCAGATACAGATTATAAAACCAGTGTAGTCTTCAAACCGATTGAAGATATGCACATTTTTCAGGTAGTGCACCATCATTCTCTCTACTAATGTCAACTTCCGTTTGCCGCGAGGCCTAATAGATGCAAAGCAGTCATTTGATCTGTAAAAATTCTACATAACCTATGCCGGTCGGGGTATAGATATCCAATGATATAATGTCTTTTAGAGAATTATATGCCTGTCTCCTGGACGAGTGAAAAGAAAACGTACGTGAGTTCCCAAGCGCTGTCCATCCGTTGGATTCATTGGAGATTGACCTGTTTCTGCAAGTTAGACTTGCAATTAAGAGTCTACCGCTCTATAGAAGTGGATAAGACATAGGCATTCGACTTTTTTATTTTTGAAAACCACTTCTTAGGTAATTCTACTACATATTTGTGTTTTTTCCCGTATCCTTCACTGATCATAAAGTGAAGCCAACGAAGATAAAAGATATAACTGAAATGCGTTACTATATTATTAGTTTCACTGTAATTGCAGTAATGAATGTATAATTTTATTAGTCATTATAACAAAATACATCATAAAGTTTAACAAATTGTTTCGATAACATTTTTATTAGCTGTATGTAGTATTTATCGCAATATGTTTCTATAGCATGACATTTCCTCAACTTCTCCAATTTAATTACTTACACAGTTAACAGATTACAGTGCCGTAACTAGGGACAATAAATATAGTTCATTAAATATAAAACTGCCTTGAAATAATCTCAACATTTTTCGAGATGCACTATACTTGAAGACCGGAATCAAAATTAAATTTACATTAATTGGGGAGGGAATTACTGGAGTAACCGAAAAAGACTACAGGTTGCTATCACTCTTTTTTTTTGTTCCCCTGAGGAAAATGCATTAAATTGCATACCCCGGCTGTGGTGAGCCGGCGGTTATGTGGAGCTCTCCTCCCCAGAAGGGCCTACCCACTAAAAACCTCAGGGATGGTTTTCCTCAGGCATGTAGAGAGCCCCCGGGAACGCCAAGCGACTTCCAGCCTCCGCTCCCCTGCCGATACAGCGGAGCCCTCCTCGGGAGAGACTACAATACCTCCCCCGATCAAGGTTACTATCACTCTATGTGCGACAGGAATGTAATATATCAGTACGTATGTGTCAGTTGTCAGTTATGATTAAGAATGAAAATACTGATGACGTACCAAAAAGAGTTCATAAAATCACAAATACTATAATTTTACGGAACAATAAACCAGCCTTGTAACTTTTAACACTAATTTAGCAACATACGTAGTAACTTTTATACTACTATTCCTTCCACTACTGGACTTTACATCCTATCCTAATTATTTAAAAAATATAACAGAATATATAGAATTTATTATTATAGTTAACTGTGGACAGTGGAAAAATATACGTTTTGATGGAGACACTATCTCTAATACGGCACTGGCAGTGTGCGTGTTCCGGCGCTCGCGCACGTCCGGCGTTATGCGGACGCATTAACTATCGCACGCGGCACCCGGGAGCGGTAGTCACTTTCAGTTTTAATGTGACCGATTTATACAGGTGATTTAAATCACACAACTTATCGATTTATTATCATCGCGCTCTTATCGATACACTAAATCTTTTGGTTCTTTAAGAAATTGCAATTAATCTGAGACTTAAAAATATACACGTGCTCATTCCATGTTAATTAATACGCTGAATTATATTATATAAAACTCTATGTATGATTTATGGATTTAGAATAATTAAGTAATTTGAAAAATAGAAGTAGAACATTTTTTAAAAATAGTTAAACAGTTTGGAATGAGCTTTCCTTATAAAAGCTCCGCTCAGTGCCTTTTAAATGACACTCTTTGTGTATAAAATATAAATGAAAAAGCGATTTCAGTTTAAATTTAAATATTTATTAGGTCTATTTTGATTCCAAAATCGGCGAATACAAAACAGAGCATTTTAAAAATTATGAACGGTCTCCTAGAAAGGTTTTCCTGTAAACAAAGACCTTATTGCATATACAAGTATATGTGATCTGAGTTTTACTATCATCATCATCGTCATTAAAGCTTTTCTAAAGAATTCAGAAACGCAATGGCTTGTTAGATTGACTAACTATCAGGGAGGCTCTATACCAGGTTTTTGTGTTTGGATATTTCTGTTTTTGCCTATTACTGTAGCAGCAGCAGCTTGCATTGCAGTTTTTCTGTTTGAAGGGTAAGTTATGGCAGTGTAAATACTGAGTACCATGCACGTTTAATTCTTGTGACCAGAACCACATACCATCAGGTCAGCAGTCTGCTTGTTAGCTAATGTAATGTTAATAGAAACGTTTCTAAAGTTTGAATAAATAATAAAACCTTTTAATTTTGTTCTCAGTCCACTCGTTGCCGCTTATTATCCCATCGGACTTCTAGCGGGATCTTCAAATACATACTCGTAATTAGATATATAGGTATGACTTAGATATTTTACAACACATCTACTGAAATAAATAATTTGAGCTGCTCTTGCCGTGATAATAATAATATATATGTAACAACATTAAAAAGATTAAGTCTCATAATCCAGCTGGGTAATACCGCCCGCATACTGAGAACATCACCAGAACATAACTCAGCAACTATGGTAACATCACGGCATTTTAATAAGTAGGTAGTTTTAATATTTTATTTTATTATTATTTATACCTTAGATTTAATTAGTTAAGGCTAGTTTTATTTAAGATATACTTTTGGTTTTTTATTACAATTTTTTTTATATTGAATATAAAAAAGCTTATTTTTTTTATCGTCGTAGTCGATCAATTTTTTCCAATTAAACATTTAAAACTAAAGTCAGAGTTCATTAATTTAATGCCTTACATGTTTATATTTATGTATGTATGTATAAAGGTATGCATATTTTTGTATATAATAAAATTATAAAATTATTTTTGACAGCCATAGCCTAGTGTGGGGGTTTTTCGTTAAACCACAAATTGTACATCTATTTGAAATAAAGTATTATTATTATTATTTTAGTAAAGTAAATCTAAGTACACCATTTTCACGCCAATATAATTCTAGGACTAGGAGGAATTCTAGGAGTGTTTCTAGGATTGGCTGCAAGTGATCTTTTCAAGATATTAATATATTCTATATATATCCTGCTTTATAGCCTATATATTCTAATAATATGTGCATACTTAGAACGTTAATAGAAACAACTCATCAACATTATTTATAATCCAAAAAGCATTAGTTTCTTCTAATCAACTCTCTATATTGAAATCGAATCTGGTCCTACAGCATCGAGTGATACGTCTTGGGTCAGGCAACGAAAACGTATGTTACGTAACATCGAAGTTTATAGTTTTCAAAATAACCATCTGCATCGATTGATATCCAACAATACACGTTTCGGTGTTGTAGTTTATCATGTTCTTAAACGAAATTCACGACTCGTTGTGACTTTATTGTGACGCTGTGATTTTACAGTCAATCAACAATTTATGACTTCAAACCTAAGCAAATATAAAAAAACACCGAATTTATAGGTTGATTCAATAATTTATCTATTAGTTTGTTGTTTATTAAGAAACTTTATCGTAAATTTAATGTCTACAATGAAAAAATGTTCCACTCATTGATTCATAATTTTAACCCTTTACCATAATATCGACACATTAGCGATAATGTTGTTTTGCAACAAATACACTACGTATGTTTCACAAATATTACTTACATTCACACAGTCTTTTACATTAGTCTAAAATAAGCACTGTAAGGCATATCCGCTCCAACCGTAAAACTATCGATCTAAGCTCTCTGCTACGGAGGTTATATTATATGTTACTAATTTTGTATTTAATGCTTAATATTGATGTATTTGCAAAATTATTAATAATCCATTTTATTTTGTTGTTCCTTGACATCTCAAATATACAGTTACTACAGAAATATGCATATACGGGTTTTTGTAAAAATTTTCAATTATCCTAATGCTACTTAATATTACATCATACTTTATATATACAACATGCGCAAAGCAAAATTCTTAATGTTTTTTTTTATAAAAAGCGACAATTTCAAATATAACGATTAACAATAATGCCCACTCTTAATTGATTGCTCGTGCTCGTATAAACATTAAACTTTCAATATACAAACTTACGTGCATCTTCTTGCATCCCAAAGAACCTGAATGAAATTCCTGTTTGTCATATTGCATCAATCATTTACACAATTTAGCTGAAGACAAATGGTAAGCTCGAAAACTTGACACTTGAGCACGACACCCAACGATCTCGGATTACAGACCATCGGTATATTCGGATCGAAAAGTTTATTTTGTTGAATTACTTTTAGCGGCTACATATGTACATAGTTTGTTTTCTTATTTATAATTTACATGAATTTAGTTTTCACAAATGCTAACAGTTTTTTTAGATAGTGTAATAAAAGACATTATTTGCACGAGCACTACACATTAAAATGAAACAACTTTTTATATTTATCTCGATTTATATTTTAATGTTAACATATTTATTTAGTTAACCCGACCGTATCCAACATTCCTATGACCCTGACTACTGGACACATAAATAAATGTATTTACAACAAAATTTGCACGAGATAAATCCGAAAACTTGTTTCATGTAATTTTGTACATAGTTACGTTTTCAATCTAAGATAACAATATGTACTACGTTATGTCGTTATTTGACTTGTCACTCTCTTGTCTTTTAAATAAGAAAAACATACATAAATTTTTAAAAAGTTTTCGAAGTGTATTTATTTATATTATGAATGTACATATTTATATTATGAAAACTTTATAAATATTGATGTATGTAGAAAATATAAAAAAAAATATTATGTTGCATCCAATGAAATAATCTCATGAACTTATTGATTTTTTGAGTCATCTTTTTTCGTTATTAGCAGGTATTTTCTGATTCCAATTCTTTTCTTGGCGCAAGAAATTACAAATGACTGCTGCATTGGTAAATTTTTTAGACTTTAAACATAGGTAGTTTTGATCTTGCCAGTGAACTTATACAGTGCCGCATTTTACTCTTATAATTTCGATTTTGACAGTCTGTAAGTAATTATGTCTATTTTTACAATATTCTTAGATTTTTGATACGATGTGGTTGTTACAACATCTGCAAAAGATTTATTTAAAATGCAAATTTAATGATTTGCCCCTACCTTTATTAAATGAAAAACTTTATCTACCTTTTTTTAATCCCTAAAGGGTTATATCAGTTTATGAAGGCAAAAGGACATCGTTTATTTATTGACTAGTTACGGTTTTATTTAACTATTTGATGTATGAAGCTGTGCTTTACATACAAGTAAGTCGTGACTATAAGATGTCAGAATAAGAGAGAAATGAATTTTAACAAACTTCTGCCGCGTAAGTTTGCGAAGTAATTTTGTAGTTCTTCGGCTTAAACCTTTATACGATTTAGACAATTGTTTAAATAATATTTTAGAAACTTTGACCTTATAATATCTCCTAGAAATATATAAGGCAAATCAAGAACTATTATATTTGAGAATTGACTAATTCTTAATACTTAATCCCTTTGTTAAACGGAGAAGGATTAAACATGATAGTATTTTGAAAACTGCACCACTTACAAGGACCTGATTTCGATCCCTAATACCCTTATTATTTCACTTATTCACTTGCACTTACCTTGACTCGTTACTAAATGTGTAGGTGGGTACGTTTACATTGAAATTCTCATCATGGCTGTACATTATCGAGAACTCATTATCAAGACAAATAAAACAGAGCTTTTCTATCTATTCAAACTCATTACCGTCTCACTGTCACATAGAAAACTGAATAATGTGCGCCTTTGTTTTTGTAATCTTGTAAATGCATCAGGTATAGTTTTACTGATGATCCATTAGCTTTTTAACACTTAAAGTCATAAGCCAGAAAAGGTAAGATAAACAAATCGTTATCTGGTACACTCCAAATTCTCTGTGGAAAAAAGCTCAAATGTTTACACAGGAACATTTCGTAAACCGTTGAATTATTATTTAAACAGCCTTACCTAAGTATAAAGAAACGTTATATGGACTACATTAGATAGTTATATATTTTATGGATGGATGCGAGTGACTAGCTGCGACACAAATTATGAAAAGCTTTGATAATAACGACGCCATTGTCTGTGCCATTGCGTTGTTGTCAAAATATATGGATTTTAGAAAAAAGCGCATAACATAGTAATTATCCACAAATCTAAAGTCATCTGTCCAAGTAAGTTTTCTTAAAAGAGTTTGGATTAAAAGGACTCGAGTCATCCCTACCGTTTCTAAGTTCTAATAATGTAAAGTAATGTAAAGTAAACTAAAGTACCTTTAGTTTGTCATATAGATATACAACAAAGAATTAACTACTATTAAGTATTAAAAGTATGTTGGCAAAATTTGAAGTTAAATGCGTTTGTTGGGTCATTACTGTTTATTAAAAAGCTATCGAACTACTTGTTTATTGTAAAATCAACAAACAAGACATATAAATAACCATATATCAAATTTTAAATATTTTGACAATTAGATTAAAATAAATAATTACGTTTTACAATTTTAATACTTTCTTTCTGTTTTATATTATAACATTTATGACAATATAAACGTTTAATACGTTTTGAGTGCTAGGTCACGAGCGCCGGTGCCTATAAACTTAAAAGATTATAACGTTAATAGAATTAAAGAATAAAAAAATAATTATAATAATATTTTTTTTTCTGTTGAAATATTTAATAATTCTAGTCAAACATATTGATCGGAAAAAGTACTAATTTAATAAATTCATCAACGACTCTATATCAGCATGTTTTCACTTATGTTCATTTGTTTAATTTACTAATTTATACAGGATATAATTTATATCCAAAATTTGGAAATCTCTCATTCTATTTGTAAGTTATGTAACCATCTTTGGATATCTGTTTTTTTAACTCTTATAGTTACGGAGTAATCCTTTACCTTTACGATTTCATTTTGTATATAAAAGTTTTTGACCATAAAATTATGACTACTCAGTGCAACCAGCAATATACAGAACTTCAACTCCTTTTCAATTGTGCAAAGACCTGGTGCTTAAAATAAAAGTTTATATATACCATGTGTTTCGAGTTATCTGTCCGGGACCTGTAGCTAACACTTTTGTAATTTGGAATTATTTCTATACATGGTCGTTAGACATCGAAACGATTTCGATAAAGAATCGAATGCGAATGATACTTTGTCTAGGGGCCCAGAGGTAGAATTGCGGTAAACTCACACGGCTCTCAAGACATCCACGTATAGGCATGAATTACATCCGGAGAGTGAAGCAACACATCTAGGAATTGTGAATGACACTTGATGATGGAGCGAAATTCATAAAGTACCTTCATAGATTTTTTGCATTTAATTTTAGCATACAGCAATGACCGTTCATCTATCATACTTACTAATTTGTTTCATTTGCGGTATGGATCCATACCGAAATCTATACAAATGACTGTAGATGATTTGTAGGATGAATTTGATAGATTAACGAAAAAGGTTTTATCAACATTCATCAACCCTAAATAAATACACAAATAAACTTACCGGCGCAAGGGCCATGGTCTCCTAAATGTATTAAGATCCAAACTCTACTGGACCATCACTTTCACTGATTGTTATGGATCAACTCCAAAGCTCGAATCCTTTCATATCACACGCGGACGTTATCACAGGTGTCACTAGTTCAGAGCCATCGCGACGTGCAGCCGCGGCACTGCGTGGGTGAATGACGGACCGGGTAAATCACGAAAGAGTCAAGTTCCCACGCGAGAGAAATGCGCGCGAACAATGGTGGCGGGTGCGCGTGAGTCGAAAGGTGGGCAAAAAGCGAATGAGCGCGGGCGAGCCGAAGACGGGACCACTTTATACCTGCTGACCCATTTTATTGCCACAACATTGTGGAATTTAAAGCCTGTCGGAACCTCAGAACTATCCTTTACAACTAGTCAACTTTTTATATGACCAATTACCTTAAAATATTTGTATAGTGATTAGGATTGATCCACATTCTTTTCATGTGTTGATGTTAGCAATACATAGAACACATAATTTATTTTGACTTCTTCATTGATTAAACAGGATTGCTTCAACGACGCACGTAGTTAATTAAATAATTTACTTTCATTGATTACTAGACCTAATTTAAACTTTATCTTAGAAATTTAATATTTATTGATCAAGTAGTGACTGATTTTGTTCTGCTGTTATATAAATGAAGAATACATATTTATATTCGACCAAATGTAACTACATATTAGGTAAAATTGTAATAAACAACCTAATTTTTAATAAGAGCCAATGTAATAGGGGGCTACCCTATTTGCGCTGTCTGGGCACTTCGTAGAGTATTTTTCGAGAGACAGATTAACAAGATTTCCAATCCTATTTAAAGACAGCTAGTTCCTATTTAAGACGTTTGTACTTAAATTCAAGACACATTTCATAGCTTAAAAGCAATATTTATAAATTAACATCGATTATGTATAATACACATATTTAGGATTATTTAAAAATTTTGCTTGTTTACGTTACGGATTACAAAACGTAGGCCTTAAAACAAAAAATAAAATTATAACATAATTATATCGTGACAAATCATCATAATTTTGAGTCATCTTAGTACAAAAGCGCCATCTGTATTCTATTATGCCAACAGTTTTTTTTATTGTCTGTGAGATGATCATTCATTGCGGTAAACTTCATTAGACGGTTTTATGGACAACTACAGAACACATTTATTCTTAATTCGTCACCACACACCGATTCGGCAAATAGTATTTTAAAAAAGTAAAGTATGGAAGAATCATGCCGGTGTTATGAAACTATTATTTTACAATGAAAGCGTTATGCGTATGAGACTTGACAACTCTTCACAATAAAACGGGTTTGCTTAAAATAAATTACTCAGTAGTCTCAGGACCTTTAATTGAAAAGTTCAAAGTTCAAATCCGTTGTTCGGTGACTGTGCCTTTCCGATCCCAGAGTAAGGATAGAGTTCGGCAAAAGGTTTAGCCAGGTAGTCAATTCCCGTGGAAATAGTCCGAACATTACATTGTCCGAGTTCAATGGAATGCATTATTAGAGCGTCTCGTCAGCACTCCTATAAGTTTTGTAAATAAGATTAACATACCTAAATGAAAGTATATATACTGTAAATCCGTCATATATTAGAATAGAATGGAATTGAATTTGTTTGAAGCTCTCACAATAACCGAACCGAACGAAAACTGAAATGTTTATGTTGAACACTTCACACGAGGTGTTACTAATCAAATTAGCCTAATTGTCCGTCACAGTGCAGGCAATAAGGCCTTACTTAGGGCTACAACTCACTATCGATTTTAGCAACGCAATACTTTGATAGTTCAGAGAATTAATATCTTGAAAATGTACCTAAATGTCATTACACAGCTACACTAACGTCTTTACTAGCTTCGTATAACAAGCAACTAAATAAGACACCAACATGTGAACATGATTCGTGATGTACGCCAAAATCCTTTGAAGTGTGGACGGAATCCCGTCACTAGCCAGGCCGGTAACAGGCCGGTAAACGTTAGCGCTAACTAACAACATACCACCAATTACTGCTCTCCACATTGCATTGTTGTAAATAAAATCTATCTATTCTGTGATATGTGCTGTCGTAGAGCCCAAAACAATGATGATATCAGTTTTATTTGTTAATGTCGACTACAAATGAATGTTGCTCATGATAGCTAACCTTTTGCAAGTTGCGCAGTTATATAAAAAATGTGTGTTATCAAGATACCATAACTTATATCATGATACATAATAGTTGATAAATAATAGTAATTAACTGTAATTTTAATTAGAAAAATCTTAATATCGAGTGCATATTATTACTACTCTTCCACTTCACACAGCTAGGAAATACGTTTAGATTTGAAAGTTGATTTTGCCTATCTTTCAATTACTAGTCATAACATAAACAGGAAACTCGGTATATAAAGCATTGCTAGTAAATATAGATTAGATCATTGGATTGGAAAATATAGATCTGTTACATATAGTATTGTTATTACTAAGTATATAATCTATCATTACATCAAACAAAGTTGTGTTATTTACATTAATTATGACTCAAGAATATCAGAATAACTATTTAAATCTCATAGCGGGGAAAATAAATATTAAAGAAAACTATTTACGTAATGTAACTTGCTGACCCAATGAAACTGTCAACTGTAAAAAATGCAAAAATTGCAAAACTGATATTATATCATATTACGCTCTTAAGGAAGGCTTTGTAATGTACTCTGCCCATTGCTTTTTACTTCTTCTATTGTGGTAATTCTTCGAGCTATGTCAGTGACTCTGATTCTTCTGCGTATATCGTCTGTACTGATTCGATCACACAAAAGATCTTCGAGCATGGGAGATTTTTTTATCCTTTCTTTTATCCTGTAGGTGACTTTAAGCCTGCTTGTCTGCTTATTTATATTTGTATTATCTTATTTATATATTTTTACTTATTTATATTCTTGAGACATTGCTCTAAATGAACCAAGAAAATATCTTGTAACTTCCTTAACGTAGCCCACCCGAGTTGAATATGTCGAATGACATAAAAGTTGAACTTACCTAATTCAATTATTAACATACGCTACAACAACTTCCAATGTAGAGCTTAGCAATGTAAAGCTGTTGACCTTCACATATCGATTCGACATAATTTTTATCTTATTCTTATTCATTTTAAAAAACAACGGAAATCTCCACTGCCATGTTCGAGTATTGTGACCAAGTATTATAACAGCTGCCAACTGACGTACGTAAACCTAAGTACAGTACGTAGTTATGCATCCCCCTCGCCCAACTGCCTTGGACTAAGGGGGCGAACTCAGCAAAACTTGAACGGTTCTACGAAAACCGATAAGCTTGCTACAGAGTCCGCCTGGGCATAGATTTAAGATTCTAGATCATTAGCATTAGTGCCTCCAAATCGGCAACACCTTAGTTAAGTTAGGTTATAAGTTTTAATTAAATTGTAGTTTTTAAAAAGGTTTTCGTACGCTCCGAAAACTTGACTGGCGCAGCCGGTAGGATTCGCTCAAGCTGTGCCATCGTTCGTCTAGTAAATTACGGTGTCAAAATCCACCTGTATCGCGATCGTGGCGCGAAATAGCGGAAGAGTGAATCCTCGAACCAAACAAATTTGTCAAGAACTGGTAGCGGAAAATCGGAGCATGAACAAAATCGGTTGGTGAGTAAAACTCTTCGCCTTCCTTAAATCCGTGTTCCTTCCCTGGTTACTTAACATAAAACTCTGTGAAGTGCCAAATTATAGTAATAAGAAAACGGTGATGTGACATCAAATTCTGTCAATTACCTTATAGTATAGTAATAAGTAATTGGTTATTTAATATCAAAATTATAATTATTATAAAATTAAATGAAAAATTAAATCAAACAAATAAAATATTAAATTTAGTTTTACAAATTAATACAAATTAATTCGAATTATTTAAATTAAGTTTATAAAAATATTAGACTTTTATATACCTTACTTAATTATAGTTATTAATTTTGTTACTTTATATTATTGTCTTATTGTGTAACATCCGTTCCCTTATATTTGTTAATTAATAAAATTAAAATGGCTGAAGAAATTGTGGCCATTCCTAATGAAATATTACGTCTCATCCCGCTCTACGGAGGAGACAAACGACAGTTAAATTTATTTCTACGCAAAAGCGAATATGTAATTAGCCGATACAGAGGAACAGAAGCCCAGAACTTATACGTGTATCATGCAATTACTAGCCGACTCATCGATAGCGCTGCCGCTCTCTTATCAGAACGAGAGGATGTTATGTCTTGGACAGAGTTACGAGCATTGTTAGAGCAACATTTTGGCGACCCGCGTAGCGAACAATGCATAAGCATTGAGTTAGAATCATTAAAGATAAAACACAATGAACCCTATTTAGACTTTTGTAACCGCATACAGAGCGTTCGATCCCTGTTAATGTCAAAAGTAAATTTATTACACGATGCCAATATTAAACTCGCGAAAACTACAATATATAACGATACAGCCTTAAAAGTATTTTTATATAATCTGCCCGAGGAAATGGTGAGAATAGTTAGACTAAATTCACCAGAAACATTAGAAGACGCGTTAAAAATAGTTCTCGAAGAAGTAAACTTCCACGATCAATATAAAATGCGCAGTAGAGTCACATCTAATAATCACCAAATACCAAAACCTCTAGTACCTGAAAATCAAACAAATAAATTCGGATTTAGATTTCCTACAGCATTTAATAATAAACCTAAATTTAATTTTGGTATCCCTCCAATTAGAATGCAACCAACGGGTCAATCAAATTTTGGTTACCGACCGCAATTAAATCAACCCCAACCATTTAATTATAAAACCACACTTCACCAAAGTGTTTCACAACCACAAAGATATCATTCACGGCTATTCCAACCTCAACAACCTCCACAATTTGGCAATAGAGCAAATTTTGGAACGCCACAACAACAAGGATACCGCCCGAATTTTAATACTAACAATCAACAACAACAATTCGGATACAAACCTCCACAAATTCAAAACCCACGTTTTCAACCTACTGACGTTTCTATGCGAACTGTAACTCAGAATAGACCACAAGACGCCTTTAGAGTTAACGACATTGATATACAGAATAGTGACTTAAACCAATACAGCGACTATACCTATGAGAATTACGAGGACACATATGACGAAACCTATTATAATTATGACAATGACTGTGACTATGACTATTCAGAGCAACATTCAGGTGAAATGTTAGAACGAGACTACTTACAATCGAATGAAAATTTTCCGACACCTGCCTCAACAAAACACGAGAAGTACTAGAATTAAACTGTGACCCTAACCTTAAATTACCGTACATTCATCTCCCAGAAATCAATGCCAGAATGATGATAGACACCGGAAGCTCTAGATCATTTATACGTCCGGAAATAGCATACCAACGTTTTTACAACTACATCCAATACGAACCATTCGAAGTAGTAAGCACTCACGCATCTAGTAAACATAGCGAAGTAATTAACATCCCACTTTTACCAACATTCAGAAATAATGATTACCACAAGTTCTATCTCTATAATGTGGACTCAAGATACGATGGTCTTATTGGCAATGACCTATTACAGAAATTAGATGCAGTCATCGACCTGAAACAAAACATGCTGACAACAAAAACCACACGTATTCCAATAGTAAACAACCCTCAAAATAAACCCTCAATATTACCCTCGCGATGTGAACAACACGTTAAGGTACCAACTGACCAATATTCCGGCGAAGCTATAATAAACTTTACTGAGAATAACACTGACAGACACATTGAAAAGTTACTTGACGAAAACTTACACAAACTTAGACTCGAACACGTTAACGACGAAGAAAGAAATAAATTACTTAACCTATGCAAAGAATATAAGGACATCTTTCACTGTGACCAATTACCGCTAACATTTTCAAACCAGGTCAAACACCAAATACGGACAAAAAACGAAGATCCTATTTTTGTTAAGCCATACAGACAATCCCCCGCACAAACAGACGAAATTAACAGACAAGTTAAAAAACTACTTGCTGACAACATTATCAGAGAATCATACTCACCTTGGAACGCACCGGTACATCTGGTCCCCAAGAAAATGGATGCCTCTGGAGAAATAAAATACCGTATGGTAGTCGATTACAGGAGACTTAACGACATAACTGTGGACGACAAATACCCCCTACCTAACATCAATGACTTACTAGACAAACTAGGCAAAAGCATTTACTTTAGCACCATAGATCTCGCAAGCGGATACCACCAAATTGAAGTAGAAGAAGAAGACAGACAAAAAACTGCATTCACTGCGAACGGACACTATGAATTCACCAGGATGCCCTTTGGCTTAAAAACGGCACCCGCGACCTTCCAACGTACCATGGACAATGTCCTTCGAGGTTTACAAGGATTACATTGCATGGTATACCTTGATGACGTCATTGTATTCTCCAGCAGCCTAGAAGAACACATACAAAGACTAAGACTCATTTTTGACAGACTCAGACAGACCAACCTTAAGGTACAACTAGACAAAACGGAGTTCCTTAGGAAAGAGGTTCTCTACCTAGGACATGTTATAACTGAAAATGGACTAAAACCCAATAACGACAAAATCAAAGCTGTACTAAACTTCCCATTACCAAAGACCACCACAGAAATTAAAAGCTTTCTAGGACTCGTTGGATACTACCGAAGATTTATTCAAAATTTTGCTAAAATAACAAAACCACTAACTACATGTTTAAAAAAACGAAACAAAATAGTAATAAACCAAGAATATATAGACGCGTTTAACAAATGTAAAGAACTCCTAACACACGCACCCTTACTTCAATACCCCGATTATGACAAACCATTTATACTTACGACCGACGCATCTAACACAGCCCTAGGTGCAGTACTATCACAAGGGATCATAGGCAACGACAAACCAATCGCATATGCAAGCCGTACATTAAGCGAAACAGAAGCACGCTACAGCACCATAGAGCGTGAACTCCTAGCAATAATATGGGCAATAAAACACTTTCGACCCTATTTGTATGGAAAGAAATTCTACATCTACACCGATCACCGACCCCTGGCGTGGTTAAACTCATTAAAAGACCCAAATAGCAAACTGACCCGGTGGAGACTACGACTACAAGACTATAACTTCGAAATCATTTACAAATCAGGAAAACAAAACACAAATGCTGACGCACTATCAAGAATTAAAGTAAATGCCATAGATTCAGATAATGACGGAGAATCTATGCAAGTAAATGTTGACGAAGACGAAGAAAAACTACAAGACTATATAAAAGACGTAATTGATAACATCACACAATTATCCAAACAACAAAAGCGAAGCCCCCCTGCAACTATAACGATTTCCGACTCAAACGAAGAAACTTCCATAAGCCCTATAACAATTTTAGATTCTTCCGATTCCGGAAGCAAGAAAAGTTTAAAATACCCAGTCAGATCTCCCTCCACAACAGACTACGAGTCTCAAACAATACATTCAGCAGAAGAATTAGAATCAACAGGAATACCCATCTTACATGAGGCAATAGACACCAAACCAAACCAATTACTAGTATTCTCATGGTTTAGAAATGAACTTAACGTAAAAAATATTTCTAGACAAAAACAAAAAATATTAGAAGTATTCCTACCCCTCGATAATACAGACCTAATAAAAAGCTTTTTAAAAGAATATATTAAACCCAAAATCAAATACTTTATTTATTTTGAAGAAGATAAGCATCGAGCACAATTTAGTGAAATAATAATACAGTTATTCAAAAAGGAAATGATAAATTTTTACCAGTGCACGGAGAGAGTAATATATATTGAAGACGAGAATGAACAAAAGGCCGTAGTAGAAAAACACCATGAAGGAAAAACTTGTCACCGCGGAATAAAGGAAACGCTAGTCAGAATTCGCAGAAACTATTACTGGGAAAATATGCCGGAAACTGTCGCCGCTATTATAAACTCTTGTGAGTCCTGCCGCAAGATGAAATACGACAGAAAACCTATCAAACCCTTACTACAGTTAACACAAACACAAAATGCCCCTTTCCAAGAAATTTTCATAGACCTATTTTCCATTGAAGGAAAGTATTATCTAACAGCAATAGACGCGTTCAGCAAACTAGGCCAAGCTCTGGAAATCCCAAACAAATCCACACCAGAAGTTGTACGCGCGTTAATGAAATACTTCTCATTCTATGGTATTCCAAAGAAAATCAGTGCTGACCCTGGTACTGAATTTAATAACGAACTATTAAAGGAATTCCTTAACTTACATAAGATAACACTTCACATTGGTACCCCCAACAACCCAAACTCTATGGGCCTTATAGAAAGACTACACTCCACTATCATTGAAATATATAGGATTGCAAAATACGAACAGAAATGTACAGACGCTGCTTCGATAATGATGTATAGCATAATGGCATATAATAACACAATACATTCCGTAACAGGATTAACACCATTTGAGATAACCTTTGGACACACAGACACCGACAATCCCTTTAACGCAAACTTTGAACGATCATACACACAACAATTAGTTAAAGATCATGCTAAACGAACAAAAATTTTATATCAATACTTAACAAATAAAATAATTGGAATAAAAGAAAAGACGCAAAACAAAAAGGGTGGTGAGACAGATTTAGATTTTTCAGAAGACCAAACAGTTTATGTGAAAGACACTAATAAAAGAAAGAGCAAGGATAAACCTAGATTCATAAAAGCCAAAATTGTAGGAACCACCAAAAGAAACGTAATACCAATCCAAATAGGTAATAGAGAGACGAAGGCTCCAATTAAAAACATAAAACGCCCTCCACAGGTGGTGTATCCTGGCAATAATGACGCCGCTGCAGGCCCTTCATCTGCAAAACCTTGAAGGAAATCCGGGAATATTGCCTGTAAGAGAAGGACAAGCATATTTACAAATAGATTATTGGACCATAGTAAAAAACATTAACCTAAACAACATACATAATGATTTAATATACACTACATCTAAATTTGACGAACTCAATAAATTAATTATCACAAACAAATCATTCCAGACGAATTCACTAATATCTTAAAACATGCAGAATACTTACGAGACATCACAATAAACAAATACCATCAATTAATGCCGCAACGCTTTAAAAGAGGTACCCTAAATCCATTAGGATCAATTGTAAAAATTATAACAGGAAACCTAGATCACAAGGATGCCATTAAATACGACAAACTAATTGGTAACTTAAAAAATAATCAAATTCTTGTTTCTAAAAAACTCACCTTTATGTCCACAATGTTTGATAGCCTCATCAATAAAACCGCTATTATCAATAATAACACGGTAATTTTGGATACACGTTTAAAACTGGCAGAAAATGATATAAAAGAATTAAAAGATAAGGAAAATTATTGGTTATTGTCTTTATATTTAATGGGATTATATAATGTATTCTTAAGTAACTTCAGAACAATATTTATTAAATTAAGTGAAATAGAAACTGCGTTAGCCTTAAGTAGAAGCTCTATATTACACCAATCCATTGTAAACTCTACAGAACTGTTAACACATCTAAAATTAATCGCAACAAAGGGAAATTTAGTGTATGTTCCTAATGAAAATAACCTTGTTAAATTAGAAGAAACAATTTGTGTAAAATCATATTTAAAGAAAAATCAGATAGTGTTCATAATGGAAATCCCTTTAACAGATAACATTATATATAACTATTTTAAATTGTATTCCTTACCTGTTTTCCAAAAACCTGAAAACGTAACCTTAACCATATTTCCTAAATATCCTTACCTTTTGGCGAAGGGCGCAACTTACTTACCGATTGTGGAGACTTGCAGCGCTCTAGCTTCGAAGAGTGAATTCCTGTGCACCAACAAAGAAAGAATAATGTTTAAAAAACTTACCTGTGTAGAGCAGCTAATGAAGTTCGAGAAAAACCTCAGCAACTGCATACAACACCAGATCATCATAGAAGACATAAAAGTACAAAGGATTAAAGGCGGAAATTGGATCCTATATACAAGACAACCCAAAGTCTTGACACAAAAATGCAACGAAGAAATAAATAAATTCCCTGTATTTGGTACATACATACTTACGCTGGATCAACCCTGCCAACTTGAAATCGAAAATATTCAAATAAATCCACATCAAACTTATAATGAACTGGATTCTGCATCACCAATCCCTGTAATCAACTTACCGCAGCTAACCATGAACGCGACGCTATCAAGTACACATGCACTTGATATGAACGAGGTGAACCTGGACGAGATCAAGTTGATGTCACAAGTGTTGAAACATAGTGAGGTGATAAATAGTGTTTTTGATAGAGAACAAGACTCTAGCATCAGTGTATTACTTTATGTTATTTTTACTATTTTCATTATAAGTTTTCTTTTTATAATTTCATATGTTTTCAAAGGTAAAATCATTAAATGTATACCATTTATGCAAAATTATCGGAAAAACAACAAAAGTGGCAATTCCGATAATTTTTCATCTGGGGATGGAGGAGTTATGCATCCCCCTCGCCCAACTGCCTTGGACTAAGGGGGCGAACTCAGCAAAACTTGAACGGTTCTACGAAAACCGATAAGCTTGCTACAGAGTCCGCCTGGGCATAGATTTAAGATTCTAGATCATTAGCATTAGTGCCTCCAAATCGGCAACACCTTAGTTAAGTTAGGTTATAAGTTTTAATTAAATTGTAGTTTTTAAAAAGGTTTTCGTACGCTCCGAAAACTTGACTACGTAATTAGGCTCATCTCGATTTTCCTAAAAAATATAACTCAAATGAAATTACAACGCAATCACAAATTCTTCAGTGTAAACAAAAGTTCTATCACTGTAATATAGAACTCAATATAAGCAGAAATGGGTCAAGTCTGAGTCTCTCAACTGTCATGAGTTTTACTACTTAAACCATTTTTATACCACATCGGTCTCAAAAAGACTTACGGCCTGCCTGATGGTAAGCAGTCATCGTAGCCTGCAACACCAAAGGCATCACAAGTGAGCCGACCCATCAAAAGCCTATTTAGTGCCTTCTTGAAGAACCTCGTACTGTACTCCCCGGAGAAAACCGGAGCATGGAGGTCATTCAGCCTTTGTCTTGAACTGTCTATTCTATACTTTATCACCAAAGTAGTATTTCTCAAAGTAGCCTATACATTGTTTACGCTAGAGGAATAGAAGAGGGCGGTAAGAGGATCACAAAATTATAAGTTATTAAATTATGTAGTAAATGCTACTTGTATTTTTTAAGTAAATTATTTGTTGTTGTTTGATACTTTTTTGTTGGTAATATTAGTCAACTAACTACTCAATAGTGATAAAATAGATATACATTAAAGTTCTCAATATCTATTTCACAATAAACAAGCTTTTTTTTATTTATTTACAGTTGTGTTTATTTACTTCAAGTTTACACCGCTTTTATTATATTACGGTGTTTAACTAGACCCCGAACAACAGTGGCAACTGGACCACGTCCTATTACACTTGAAATTTATAATAAAAAAAATCAAGAAGAAAGAACTAGATTTATTATTGTTAGAATAAATACTAGATAAATTGAGTGGAAACTACATTAAGTACGTGTATCATATTTTTACTCTAGTCTTAGCAAATATATTCAATTGAACCAAAATTTCCCAAGGTACCATAGTATAGTGAAACTGGCAAAAATTAGTATTCAGATACTCGGAGTGATACAGTGAAATTGTAAAATATCTACAAAAGACGAGACGCGCTTTATTTACCAAATAGTTATGTAGCGGCTTTCGCAAGCTGACATCACATATTCATGGCACGGGCTTGTTTGAACAAGTGCACTTTTACCTCACATTTTGCTCTGATGAAATAACTGGTTTATCTCTTGTTGATGTACTTATAATTGTTGACTGAGTTATTATTAAAAAACAGTGATAACAATATTAATTCAACGCCAAAATATTAGGAAAGTTGTAAACAATCTATTGCTACTAAAAGACTCTTACCATGACTGCAAATTCGCTCTATTATTTTACGTTTATGTTCTATCAATTGAGATAAGTAAGGATGCCCCCACAAATTGCCCACCAGTCTATATAACAACCTGTTCGTTATTTTTAACACTCGAAATACCTAAGATTTATAGAATGTTTGACTTGCCATGTACCGATATATTTTTCGTTTTGCCGATCACATGTACAATCAGCAATACGTCAAGATTCTTATAAAAAAATGCACTACGAAAAACGCCGCTGTTAGAAGTGACATAAGTGCTGCCAAAGTCAACATGTAATCTGATACTGTGTGTAAATTTATGCGACTCTCTTACGGTAAAAGCTTTAAGTTGCGCATCAAAAAAGATTAGTCTATTCTAACCTTAACTCAGCCTCAAAGAAAACCACAAAAGAACACCTTTTGAGTCACACACTGTTTCTCTTATTTTGCAGAACGCCTGTCTAAGGTTACTTAATATCAAACGACCCACGTTCTCCTTTATCACATTTGTAATACATAATAAATACTACAAAAACTTATCCTATTATGAATAGGATTACTATCTCTCAAAATAGAAACGCCACACTAATAATTGAAAAAATCGCAGTATTTGACTCTCAAAGCTGAACATATAATCTCTTTATTGTTTATAAAAACGTGAGGTAGAAAATAAATCAATTATTTAGCCTGTCCCATCCCATAAACGACGGATATGCTCGGCTAAATCCAGACAAATGGCAATCTTAATTATGAGTGATATAAAAACGCTCCAAAGATCAAATACGAGTAACATAGCTTGATGAGGGATCCACTATACATATAGCTTAAATTATTATTATGACACAGAATTATTATGACATATTAACCACAAAAACTGATAAGAATAACGAAACAGAACAATGCACCAATCCCCAGGCGACAGGGCTGATGATAATTACACCTAGCTAATGGTCGCTATACTTCGCTTTTACTTTTGAAAAAATTGATGATGCATATAATATGAATCCATTAACAAAGCTTCCAAGATTTGTCTTTTACCGTCACTACACTGAGATTTTTACTTCGAAGAAAAAGAGGCAAAAAATTCTCATAGGATACACTATACTATCGACCGTATAGGTTTAACCGAACGCGGACTTTAACCGATTAAACTCTACCCAAAACCTTTAGCCCTGTGACTATCAAAGCTTTAGTACACCGCGATCGCCTCCTCGAGAAAGTTCTGTCCTAAAGCGGGGACGTAAACGTAACGTAGCTAACAACGTAACATCAAATTTTATTATAAATATACTAGCGTCCGTTCAATACGAATATATTAAAGACAAATTTTCCAGCATTAGCTTTAGAAAAACTCACAATTGACCTTATATTTAATGAAAGCATGTGGCAGAACTGTAAACAAAGTAAGTAAAAGTAGAAAGTAAATCTGATGAACATATAATTTAAATAATAATATTAACCACAAACTACAAAATTTTTATTGTATAGTTTTTGAGTTAAGAAATACTTAACAACAAATTTCAGACATTTCCCATGTATGTTACAACGTAACACGTGTTACGAGGGAATGAAGATTTTCCTGTGTCAAACTTGTAGATAATAAAAAAGTAATGTAACCTACTTATTAATATGAGTGCGGTCTAAAAGTTATTGTCAGCGCTTGTAGGCGCCCTCGTATTGGGTTCATAATTAGCAATGCTGAAATCAGTTTATTACTCATTTTTCTTTGAATTGTTAGCATTCATCGATGACGTCAAACTGATTACAAATCCACACATGAACAATTACGAACCAACCGTTGTATACAAATAAAGAGCATACGAAAACTGATAGCAAATTTAGATCTGCCTGCATAATAATTATAGGCAACAAATATGTCGTTATTAATTATAATTTTATAACTCATTCGTACCTTATGAGTAGAGATCGGATAATCGGATGATATTTACCTAAAGTTAATTTTTGGCTCACAAATTATGGAAGCGGCGTTTTAAAATACATTTTGTTAAATAAAAATCCCGGAAAATACGGGACTGCAATTTAACGTAGTGATATTGTTTGAAAATTACTAAATTAGCACGTGGTATTTATTTTTCAAAAGACCGAGACTCCGGTTTCATTTATAACAACTATGCATACGTATTTACCAAAATGTTCTAACAGTACCGGAATCCGGGATTTTTATTTATGGAAATAAAATAAAAGACAGTTCCATACTTTGTAAAAAACTAAATTAGGTAAAAAAATAAACATCCGGCCTATCCAATTCCGCAATCCCGGGATTTTTATTTAACAAAACAATAAAAAAGCCGTTTCCATACTTTATCTTAAACTAACTTTAGGTAAATATGCATCCGATTATCCGATCTCTACTTATGAGTGACGTGGTTTGACGCTTACAGCATTACGATCGATCTTTAATCTTATATGTATGAAACGAAACATTTCAAAAAAGCTAAAGACCGTAAAATGGGGTGAATAGACACAACTTTTAAGTTCTAAGCTGATTTTCTTACATTTTTTCTATCCATGCTGTTATTAAAATATTTTTTAATTGTGAGTCGCGTTGTGATTTACCAAGAACTATAATTTAAAATGGGTAAAAATACGTTAAATATTAGTTATTTACGAAAAAGTAGGCCGTTCTATTTGCCTGGAAACTGGGTCAAAAGATACAAATCATTGTGGTTGTGTTGTATTGCGATGAAGTGTAAGGTGTGCGTAAAAAAAAAAAAAAAAAAAAGGCGGGTATTCGAAGATGTGTTATCTATATCTAAGTAGGTATTTTGGTCTTAGAAGAAAAATATAATAAACTGCTTCATCAAAGTGATTTTTCATGTTCAGGATCGTTTTCTTTAAAATCTATTTTTTTATTGGGTTTTGTTTTCTTTCCTTTACCCTTCCCTTTATCGATTCCGTCTGTTATTTTCTTTTCTGTTTCCTGTTTTTTATTTTCTTTTAGGACTGAACAAGGTATGTATTCTGGGTCAGTCTCAACATAATCGTCATCGCTCGAACATAACACACTTTTTCCTGCCTGAACTTGTAGCTTTTCTTTTTTTTTTTGGTTCAACAATATTACAATCCTATATCGCATGTCTTTTAAAAAATGTAATATTGTCTCATGACGTTTTCTTTATTTTGATCGATCCAATCCGGCAATTTTTTTAAAACCTCTGAAGGATTAAATGGATGTATCCCTGTCTTCCTAAATCCAGCTAAAATATTGGCTGGACCAATTTTCTTTTAAGGTGTCTATTAATTTATTCAGCAATTTGGGAAAACAGCCTATCGGAATTGATGACTGTTTTCGTCCATCTGCTTTTTTCCATTGTAGTATAATATTTCGCCAAGCTATTTTCATTGGTCTGAAAAACACAACGTCTAGCGGTTGCGTCAAATGAGTAGAGTTGGCTGGCAAAAATATAAAATGTATATCCTTCTCTTGACATTTTCTTATTAAGTCAATTGAAAGATGAGAGGTCAAATTATCACCTATAAATAATTTTTTACCAGGCCTATTTTGACAATACGGTAGAATCATAGTGGTGACCCAATCATCAAAAATGTTTGAATCAAACCAGCCCGATTGGCTTCTATTAAATCGACAACCTTTTGGACCACCTTTTGTCCAAGTGTCAAACAAATTTTGTGCCTTGTATACAACGTATGGGGGTAGCATTTCTCCTGCAGCCGTACCTGCCATCATAATTGATACTGCAGCTTTGGAGTGATTCATGGAGTGATCACTCTTTCAGGATATTTTGTGCCTATTTTGATGATGATCTTTTTTTGACCGGAATCATCAGCCAAATTTGTCTCATCGTAATTTATAATGTTTCCTACTGGCACATTCGAAATAGATATTTTTAAATGTTCAAAGTAGGCCTCAATAATTTCAGTAGAGACGGCAGGTCGGTTTCTATTAATGTTCTGTGACACTCGTTGTGATATTTTATCACTATCTCTTTAAAAAAATTCTTGAAAAATCCGGTCCGGGCATATTATCTTTAAATCGTTTTTCAATAACACCCAATTTATCTAAGTAATTCTTTACTAAGATCGTTTTTCAATAACACCCAATTTATCTAAGTAATTCTTTACTAAGATCCTTAGTCAAATTGTTCTAGGGGATAGCCCCATTCAGCACAGACTTTGATATATTTAATGAATGACAAATTCACCTCTTTTGATAGTACTGTCTGGCCTCCTTGTGATTTTAAATTTTTAATGGTATGCCTATAAAGGACAGACTTATCTATATCGAATTAGGCGACTTAAAATTATGATGTTGTTAAATAACATATCATTATTTTGATCTATGGTATGGTTTATGATGGTATCTCGACCCAATATTTTAATGTTAATAAACATTTATGGTCGCCGCAAACTTTCTGCAAACAGAACGAATCTGACGAGGAAGCGTAGATCTACTTCTTTAAAATATCCAGCGACTGCATTTTTCAGTCAAAATCATTTGAATCTCTTAAAAAGCGTGGTACCTACGCAATGAAAATTCATTTTGCAATATTTACACAATACTTAAAAGAGACTACCACTGCATACCGAGCGAATACAAGAAAGAGCCCCATTCGTAAATATTCAATTTCAAAGTTTTGCAAATATTTACATAAACGAATTACATTTGAATCACGCCAAATTGTCGCCCTCATTTCGTAAGTTGACACAAGTGCTCACAAATCGCCCGTTTCAAAACATATTGCAGCATGTTACCACGCATCATCAGGGTACAATGACCGGTGACATGGAAAGTGAGCCTCTCCGATCACTCCGGCCGACCTTCACCACCCATTGTGAACATTCAACAATCTAAACTACTTATTCTTTGTTGGAGCTTTTAACACGTAAACTAACAAAAGATCGCATATTGGGTTGGTTTTCATTTCGCTGGTTCTCACGCTATTTGAACAAGCGAATAAAGCGCAATAAAGAAATTCATTGCCTTGACGTTAGTTTTATTTATAAACTAAGTTTTAACTATAATTGGATCTGCAACCCCTATCTTTTTATAAAATGTTATTGTGTATGTTAAATAAATGTATTTTCTTTCTGTTTGTCTTTATTTCTTTCTATAATAACCATAAGTCTTCACATTAAACTTCACCTTTTTAATTTGGATGTTTTTTTCCCACGGGGGAAGGTAGTAAATTCTCATAGAGGGCGTGCCACCACAGTGGTCATCTTAACAACCCCCTGGTGGTCGGATGACCTTGCACCGAATACCACCCGCAACGGCGGGTGGTTATGTTGGACTCTAGCGGAAGGCCAGCTTACCAACTAAACACTACCTACAAGCCTTTGGTCGGGCAGAAGGCCTGGGACCTTATTGGCTTTGAACTAAAGCTCCCGCCCTCCAGAGCGGAGGGCGGTGCGCAGAATTTAGATGTATTAAGCTTACTTGGGCTTAACATAGTAAAAGGTTACGAATGCACTTGAGTTACAGACGCTGAACTAGAATAGAACTAGAAATCTTACCTTCAATTCATTAAGTCATTCAATTAATTAATAGATTAGTGGCATCATGAGCCGTTACGATGTCTTTGCATAAGTCTAATTATCATAGACTTAGAATTTATGTAACTGATTAATAAATACCACATTTTTTTAAATTTGGTTTTTAATTTGGAACGTGTTGGAAGTGCCAACTCACATACAAAAATATTATTTGACACATGGTCAATCACGGTTGACGATTTCGGATTAGAAAACTTAAAGTGAAGCCTCTTAAATTCTCTAATCAAAAACCGACTATAAGATACCAGGTACGCTAAACTCAAGTTGTAAAAGGTAGTCCACTATCAGATGCGGCCGGAATATTTCACGGTGGCGCAATACTACATCGCTGCAACTGCACTGCAGGAGACTGATGACATACATACATATTATATTACCTGATAATATGTACTATATACATAACAATATTCCATCATACAACTCACCTCTATAATGTGTTTTTGGTATTTGAATTTCATATAAGAAAAACGTGAGGCAACCTCACGCCTGAAAAAAACTGAACGTACATTATATCGTCGAAGTTTCGCCACACATCTCGCTACATGTCTCGATTTAACTGTATGTATATACACCATTGTGTATTTATTTGTCATTGTGTGTGTATACACCAGAATGGCAAGTGGCTCTACAGCGATATATCGAGTTTGTGTGTTCAGAATACTGGGTCAGACTATAGCCACTTATCGATCATGATGGGTCGACATATTAGTTAAAATAAAGTTATAAAAAGCTATCTCATCATCGCTATACTACTTCATAATACGAAAGGACTCAGTAGCACAAGAGTACAATGAAGTTATTGATCTTTGAGAAAATCAATCAATATCTATTTTATGTCTAAATCATTTGAAAGCTTCAAGCGAAAGTCGGAACGTTAGTGAATATCGCAATGAATAGAGTCGCCACCACAACTTTATCATATTGGGCCGTAAATTTGATAAAACAATTACCATTAGAGCTCAACATGCAATAAACATCTTTTCTGTCTTACATTTCTCTTGATTAAAAGCGTCTGTCTTATTTATATTATAACATCTATATAAGCTGGTTGGAAGAGGTTCTATAAACAGACATTTTTGTGGCTCTATATGTCGATTTGAATACAATCAGTATATTATCTATAATATTTTACTGTGTAATATTTATACAGTAATAATATTTAACAACAATGACCACAAATTAATATCCTCAATTTTTTTTTTATATTTGAATTTTAGTCATTCTAAAGAAAAGTAGATAAATATCTATTTACGCAAATTATAGTAAATCAGTAGCAACTCTACCACTATGTTCGTTGCGGAAGTGATAATTAGAAGCGTGCGCGCATCGACTCATCGGAAGTATCTCATGTTCTTTCGCCCTGTATTGGGTAAATACTTACGATTCAACAAACCAATCTCGACCTTACAGCAACACTTTAATGTTCATAATTATGTATATTCCAAATAATTATCGTGTATCGTCAGAATGATTTGCCAGACAAACTTGACCCTGATCCCATGCAATGAGAGCTAACTCTCCAAGACTATTGTGAGATTTCATTCACTTTTTACACAAAGATGATAGCATCGCAACTGTGCTGTACATTATTATAATTATATCTTGTTCTTCTGCGCACAGTAGTGGTAATTGATACATGTGTCACATTTGAATTTCACGGGAAGAATAAAAATATTTAATATACAGACTGAATTTATAAAGTAGATGTGAATGGCGAAATCCGAAACTGTGAGAAATAGAGAAATAGCGAAAAGTACTCAAAGGAATATCAGAATGGTCCGATTTGAAATCTTTATTCCTTAACTTTAAATTTAAAAATCAATGATCCAATTCAAGAATCGAATCCGTTGTTTTGACAAAAAAATGTAAACCTGTATTATTAATTACACATGCGATACTATCGCTAATTAGGGACAAGTTTTGAAAAGTAATTATGAATAAGTGAAAAACAGACAAATTGTATGAGCATACAAGGGAAATAACGCGGACTTATATTTATATATATACACACAAAGTTTACAAACAATAATGTATGCTCTACTGTTTGGAAACAAATGTAAGCTCTCCATTGTCATTTTTACATTTTTATACATAATTTCAACAGTAACAGTAACTACGATGTGTATGAAATTATTGGTATATTTATTTTAATTATTCAATTTTAATTTTCTTTTTCGTATAATAAATGTTTAAAATCGTGTTATAAAGAGTAACTAAATAAATCGTATATATTAGACACATGTCTAGTACGAACATAATTTGACAGGAAGACCCTCAAATCGGAGTTTAAAAAAAAATCTTAGTATTGACAGCTGCCAAAGTGTATTTCATAGTTTTAACGGATTATAGAATTAAAAAACGATTTACTTTTTACCCTCTAGAAACTTTAGGATACCTAGACGTAGGTACTTTGACGGACGAAGAACATAAGAAGTGAAATATTTTAAAGCCATAATTATTTTTCTACATTGTTAATTGTTTTTCTATAGTATCTATGTGCTTTTGTCAGTTTCATGTCAAAGTAACCCGTTTTTCTAAAATTTTGTATATCAGAAAAAAACTTCACTGCAGAACTCTAATGTGTACTTTATGTTACGTGTTTTTCTTAATATACGTTGTAATTGTTCATAGCCAAATACACGGTAAATCATTCCAAGTACGCCAGGTTGACGGAGCCTATATAATAACAAGGTTGCCAGAGTCCGATTATGGAAATTTCAATAAGGTTACTGTAAGCATTTTTAAGCCTATGTATATATATATAAATGGAAACCACGAATCTAATGGTATAACAAACAAATATGCAACTATAGCCCGAAAAGATAGAAAATTTAGCAAAAATAAATCAAATATCTCGAAACACATCATTGACAGTGCAAGAGAAAACTATTTCAGGAATTTATACGTCACTATGAATACTACTAGTTTTAGCTTAGTTACCCCAAGATATGAAGAGCATGAAACTTCAAATAATAGTGTCGTGAAAGACAAAAATACTGATAAGTTAATGATTGCTAGAAGACTAGCTTCTGTCTTACTTGGGGAAATACAGGACAAAAGTTCTTTAATAGATAACACTTGGCACAAAAGACGATCTAAGAGAAAACATTACAATAAAATCAAGAAATAAACATTGAAACCCCATTTTTGTTTTTCTTTTCTTTTTCATTGTATTATCCAATGATCACAGATGAACTTGTAGTGATTTTATTTAGAATTCATTCAAACATCACTTTTTGAACATTAATCAACAAGAACAAACATTTATATATTTACAGGACAAATGTATAAAGTCGTACACAATCTAGAGACAGGACTGAATACTGATGTCCCTGGACAAGTTATATCATATTGCACATACGTACCGTTGGCTGCCAAAACACAGAAATAATATGTTTTACAAGTAGTGTCGGAAATATTGGCAAATCTTCCTGCTGATTTGCAAGTGAAAGGGACAACGTGTGATGTGCAATTGTAATCCGACTCACAAAAAGTGTTAGTAGGATTGAAGAACGTATCAGATGGACAATTGTACGACTCTTCTAGGAAGATGCCATCTATATTTACGCATTCTACATAAGATGAACAATCAGTTACATTAGGATTAGGAATGTAACCTTCAGTAGTGCAAACTGAAGTCGTAGAGTCAGTAACATTGCATACGTAGGCAGTGGTGCAGCGAGCAGTGTTAGGGTCGAAGAGAGAAGTAGCAGGACACACGTAGTCGTATGATGAATAAATGCCGGTAGCAGAATTTCGCACACACAATGTGTAGTTTTTGCAGGTAGTGTCTGTTGGCTCTGGGATACGACCTGCCCCAGAAGCAGTGCAGTTGACAGCACCTTCGACATTCCACGTCAGTCCTAGTGCCTAAAATATGTAAAATCATAGTTATTAAAAATGTTGTTTTATTATCATATATGTAAACCCGAGCCTAACTAGTAAAAATACAAATTATAAAGTCCAAATACTAATACAAGTTTTGCTGTAACAAATAACCAATTAATTAGCTGTGCGCTGTAGGTAATATTTTTAGTGACACTATTAATTATTATTCTTTTAATCACACAAAAGTTTTTAAGCTAACATATAAATATATTGTGATTATTCAAGTTTAATAATATGTGTACTGTATATATAAAACTTTACAACGGATCGAATCTAGAATCATATGTATAATTGAATTCTTAGATTTTCTTTATCTACTACCTAAGTCTAAATGAAAAAACGTTAAATGCGAGTAATATATCAATTGATGATAAATATGCAAAATAACTCACAAGTAAAACTACGAACCAAATCGTTCTCGCCATTATACTGAATATTGCAATGAAAATACATCTTTAAATACCTGTCGTAAATGAATTATGTGAAGGATACCTACTATTCTTCGTGCCTAGCTGTTGATCCGTTTATGATTGAAAATCCCACGGCTGTTAGTTAACTGATAAAATGCTTACATATATATCTATGTTACAAACTGTGTCTTTCATCTGTGGTCCAAATGCTTACAAATACATCCTTAAATAAAAGCATGAGAAAAAAGTAAAAGATAGAAATAAAAAAAAAACAAGATTGACGGTGTTTTAAGTATTTTAATAAAAAACTCAATGTCACAACAGCGAGCTGACTATATAAGTGAAATATTCACACCACTTTTTTGTTACTAAGACTAATAGTTTTTTAATTATTAAGGTACGATGATATAGACCTTTTCGTTACGGTCCACTTTTTAAACCTGGTACCCGCATGTTTCGACGCGATTTTAAAGACGTTTCACGTCAAAAACAATGGAGGTTTCGTGAAAATATCACTCGAACATCTTTAATAATTACATTCATTAATGTGTTGTAAACACATATGTATTTCCAAATATGCCTCTTATTCAAAACCAAAGATACTCGTGCACTTCCTTTTTAAAAATTTAACTATTTTCATTTTTTAAATTGGATAATTCAGATCCTTTTATTTGTAAGTTTATTTTTTTGTCTCGTCTCTTATATTTAAGCGTATGCGCAAGTGTTTTCTCTGGTAGTCTCGTCCGCTCTCACAAATTTAAAAAAATAAATTCTTTATAACTTGTTCGATTATACGTCTACTACATGAGGTTTTACGTCAAACTCATGGACCAATAGCATAACACAAATGGTGGTGCAATAGGTTCCAGCTACTATCTTTTGGTACGAATAAAACAACTTTTTTTGTTTAAAAATTACAAACATACTACCAACGCGATGTGACTAGCATGGATTCTTTGTACTGTCTTTATCAGAACCATAACTGTGAACCCAGAGAAAGGGATTGTTAAATTGATTAACAGTTCCATATTTAAATGCATTATTATATACTATATATTTTCTAGCAAAGCCTTTTTCCAGTATGAAAGATAAGACGTAATATTACGCTGAGGGTAAGAAAATCAAATGAATGAGTAACATTACTGAGACTTTGTACTTTATGACACAAGTTGCTAAGTATATTATTGTCCGGCAGGCATTACAGATTTAGAGTGGGAGGTCGCGATCCCCTTCACGGGGGTCCACCTCAGGCCGCGGCGGGGACATCGCCCTGTCGTTCGCACGACCGGACACGCCGCGGCCAAGAGTGTCCGTTTCCAGGACGTCGGTGGCGGTGGTTGCGGGCGACGATGACAGCGATAGCTGTATGTCGGTCGCGACCACCGACAGCGAGGCGCCGCGGGCACGCAAGCGAAAATCGCTGCGGCCCCTAAGCGGTGCAAAGAAGAAGGGTAGGCGGGTAGATGGGGACGGGGACGTCCCCTCCAAGGAGGCAGCCGCGAAGGGCGAGGCCTCCGCCACGCCGGACATTGGAGCGGGCATGTTGGCGTGCCTGTCCGATGTGGAGAGGACGGTGGAGAGAGCGAAAAGCACTAAGGCGGAGGTGGTGGGCACCATAAGATCCGTGCTCACTACCCTCAAAGATGGGACAGCCGAACTGTGCGGGCGGGCGGAGAGGAGGGACCGGGAGACCTCCACCGTCGAGCAACTTTCGGCACGCGTCCTGCTCCTGGCCGAGGAGGTGGCGTCCCTGCAGAGGGAGAACGAGGCTCTAAAAAAGAGCCTCCAGGCGGGGCCATCAGAGCCGTCCCTGGGGATCGCGGCTCCCCCTGCGGTGAACAGGCCGCCGAAGGGGAAGAAGGGTGGAGCATCAGGGGGCGGGCAGGAGAGGACACCCGCTCCCTTGAAGTCTCAGTCACCCCGGGAGGAACCGGCTGGGCCGGCCTGGGGCGAGCTCTCCTCCATAATGGAGAGAGAGTTCGCCCGATTTCAGGCCGACCTTATGCGCCGGTTCTTCCAGAGATGGGAATGCGACCCCCGCTGCGCATGAGCGCCGCCAGGTGGAGGTAGCTCGCCCCGCACCGCCTGACGCGCCGGGCGGGAAGAGGAAGAAAAAGAGGGGGGGGAAGAAAAAAAAGAAAGGCGACTCTCCCTCCTCTAAGACCCGTCACGGTGGCCCCGCCGACAGCTCCATCTGCGCCGGCGCTGGCGCCTGAGATCCCCGGGGTAACCACCTGGGCCACCGTGGCGAGACGCCAAAAGAAGGTTACCCCTGAGAAGGCCCCGGCCCCCAAAAAGGCCCAGGTCATCAAAGTGGTGGAGACCGGTCCCCGGAGGCTACCGAAACCGCCGGCCTGCGCGGCGGTGGTTGTTACGGTGCCTCCGGATTCGGGAACCACGTACGCCGCCGTGATGGGGACCGCCAAGTCCAGAATTAGCTTGGCGGCCCTAGGGATCACCGGCGGCGTGCGCACCAGAAGGGCGGCGACCGGGGCCCTCCTATTAGAAGTGCCGGGCCCGGAGAGCTCCGCCAAGGCGGATGTCCTGGCGGAGCGAATGAGGGAGGCTCTGGAAGGCACGGGCGCGAAAATTACGCGCCCGTGCAAGATGGCGGACGTGCGGGTGATGGACCTCGACGAGTCCATCGCCCAAGCTGATGTGGCAGCAGCCATATCCGCTGCCGGCGAGTGTTCCCCGGCCGACGTAAAGGTCGGGGAAATACGCGCCGGGCACGCCCGCCTGGGGACCGCCTGGGTCAGGTGTCCGCTCGCGGCCGTCAGGAAATTGACGGCGGGGCGGCTCCTGGTCGGGTGGTCCTCGGTCAAGGTGCAGGCACTCGAGGCACGCCCCCAGCAGTGCTTCGGGTGCCTCGAGAGGGGGCACGTTAGGGTTAATTGCCCTAACCGTCAGGTGGATCGGAGCACTCTGTGCTACCGGTGCGGAGAGCCGGGCATATTGCCCGTCTCTGCACCGCGAGTGCTCCCTCCTGCCCGGTCTGCAAGGACCTGGGCAGACCGGCAGGCCACCGGGTGGGCAGCAGGAGATGCTGCCCACCCAAAAGAAAGGGGGGGGTCGCCCAACCTCCCGCCCCGGCCCCGGGGGCGAGCGTAGCGATGGACGTCCAATCTTAACATGGACGTCCAAAGCACAGGGTGCAGGGTGCTCCAGGGTAACCTCAATCACTGCCGCGCGGCGCAGGATCTTATGATCCAAACGCTCGCGGAGGGTGAGGTTGCCCTGGCGGTCGTCGCAGAGCCCTACTCTGTCCCGAACCACCCAAGGTGGTTTGGGGACGACCAGGGCTTGGTCGCCATTTATTGGGCGACCGACCGACCGCACTGCACCCTGCTCGCTACGGGGCCGGGTTACGTGGCCGTGGAATGGGGGTCCACGGCCACGATAGGCTGTTACATCTCCCCGAACTGCGGCCTCGCCGCATTCGAGGCATTTCTGGACGGGGTAGCGAACTGCGTTCGCTGTTGCGCTCCCCGTCCAGTCTTCGTCCTGGGTGATTTCAACGCCCACTCGCGTGAGTGGGGCGACACCCGGGACGACGTAAGAGGGGAGACACTCCTGGAGTGGGCGGCCGGACTGGACCTCCGGCTTTTAAACCGGGGGTCAGTCAGCACCTGCGTGCGGTGGCAGGGGGAGTCGATCGTCGACCTGTCATGGGCGACTCCCTCTGCGCACCGCATGGTGTCAGGTTGGAGGGTAGCGGCGGAGGTGGTTACACTCTCCGACCACCGGCACATCGTGTTCGACGTGTCGGTGGCCCACCGCCGCCCTTCCCGCACACTCCAGGAGGACAGCCGTCCGCGACGTTGGTCCATCAAGCGGCTGGACCGGGATGCGGCCCTAGCCGCTGCCCACGTCGCGGACTGGGCGGAGGAGGCACGGATTTCGCCCGACCTCGATGTGCATGCGCGGGCCGCCTGGCTCCGGGGCACGATGACGTCGATCTGCGACGTCTCCATGCCCCGAGTCAGGCCGCCCCGGCGGCGCTCTGCGTACTGGTGGAACGAGGAGATCGCGCGGCTACGGGTTGTTGTAGTAGCCGCGCGCCGCCAGTACCTCAGAGCCCGTCGAAGACGGCAAGCCTCAGTCGACGAAGTCCTGAGCGCCAGGGGCGCGTACGGAGCCGCGGTCAAGGCGCTCGGCGTCGCCATCGCCGACGCCAAGGCGCGGTCCTGGCGCGAGCTGCTGGGGGGACTGGAGAGGGACCCATGGGGGCGCCCGTACCGGATGGTACTGGGCAAGCTCCGACCGTGGGTCCCTCCGCTGACGGAGACCCTGGACCCTCTCGTCGTGGGAAGAGCGGTGGATACGCTCTTCCCGAGGGTCCAGGACAGTCCCCCCGCCGCCCCGTCGCCCGGCCCTTGGTCGGACGACCTCCGGGTGACGGAGAGCGAGCTCGCCGGGGCCGTTTCGCGGCTCTCTGCGCGCAACACTGCCCCGGGACCGGACGGGGTCCCGGGAAAGGTGCTAGCGCTGGCGCTCAGGGCGTTCGGGAGCACGGTGAGGCAGCTCTTCACGAGCTGTCTCCGCGAGGGCGTGTTTCCCGTCGACTGGAAGTCGGCCAGGTTGGTGCTCCTCAGGAAGGAGGGAAGGACCGGAGACGTTCCATCTTCGTTTCGTCCGATCTGCTTGCTGAACGAGGCGGGAAACTCTTCGAGAGGGTTATCTCCGCTCGTATCAGCGAGCACCTGTCGCGCGCGGGGGTCGACCTATCGGACTGCCAATTTGGATTCCGGCGGGGACGATCAACGCTGGACGCTGTCCAGCGTGTTCGTTCCCTGTCGGAGTCCGCAGTCCGATCGGGGGGGGTGGCGTTGGCGGTGTCGTTAGACATCGTCAACGCCTTCGGTACCCTCCCCTGGCAGGCCATTAGGGAGGCGCTCGTATACCACGAGCTGCCTCCCTACCTGCGGGCCGTGGTCGGGGACTATCTGCGCGACAGGACGATCGGCGTGATGGGACGGGACGGGATGGAAACGTCGAGGAGGGTCGAATGCGGCGTTCCGCAGGGGTCGGTGTTGGGACCCCTGCTATGGAACCTCGCATACGACGCGGTCCTTCGCACCAGCCTTCCTCGCGGCGTGAGTGTCGTCTGCTACGCTGACGACACTCTCGTCGTGACGACTGGGGCCGACTTCGAGCCGGTGCTCAGGCTTGCCGAGCTTGGGGTGGCATGTGTCGTGCGGGCGATCCGCCAGCTGGGTTTACAAATAGCGCCTCACAAAACCGAGGCGCTATGGTTCCACGGCCTTCCGAGGCGCCGGGAACCACCCAGTTGCCGGATCCGGGTGGGTGACGCGGTGGTCCCGGTGGGGCCGTACATAAAGTACCTGGGCCTCACCCTGGACCGCCGCTGGAGCTTCGAGGAGCATTTCGTGCGGTTGGTCCCCCGAGCCAAAAGGGTGGCGGGCGCATTGCATCGCCTGCTGCCCAATCTCGGGGACCGAGGGATGGAGTCCGCCGCCTGTGCGGGGGCGTCGTGCGATCCGTGGCCATGTATGGGGCTCCCGTGTGGTCGCAAGACTGCGCGAGGTCCCCCCGCTGCAGAGCTCTGCTACGGAGCCTGCAGCGGATAATGGCCATACGGATCGTACGAGGCTACCGTACAATCTCGTACGAGGCGGCGACAGTTCTGGACGCTCCCCCCCATTCGACATCCTGGCCGACATGTACGCGGCGACGTATGCGTCGCGGCGTGTCGACGGGGGGGCGATGGGGGGAGCGCCTGGAACCCGCGCACGAAGTGCCTAAGCGGGAGTGGCACCGACGGATTGTGGCGGCCTGGCGTGCGCAGCTCGAATTACGGATCTGCGCGCGCCAGCGGGCCGTCGGTGCCGTACTCCCGCACCTCGAAGCTTGGCTCAACGGGAAGGAGGAGGTCACCTACCGATTGACTCAGATACTCGCCGGGCACGGCTGCTTCGGTGAGTATCTGTGTCGAATAGGACGGGAGGGATCGACACATTGTCACCACTGCGCATCCGACCTCGACTCGGCCCAGCACACGCTGGCGGAGTGCCCCGCGTGGGCCTCCGAGCGCCGGGTCTTGGTCGCAGAGATCGGGCGAGATCTGTCTCCGCCGGCATTGATTGCGGCAATGCTGGCGGACGAGGGAGGTTGGAGGGCTGTGGCCTCCTTCTGTGAAGCAGTAATGCTGCAGAAGGAGGCCGCCGAGCGGGGTCGGGAGATGGCCGATCCCGCTCGAAGGAGGCGGCGCCGGGCTCGGTAGCACAGCTGCGGCGCCGCCGCGGGTCGCCGGCGGGCGCGAGGAAGTCGCGACCGCTACGGCGACCGGGATGGACCACGCCCCTTCCGTGGCCGGGGGGCGTCGTCGGTGGAGGGGACCGGGGGGGTGGTAGCTTCCCCCGAGGAGGGCTCCCCTCTAGAGAGGGGAGCGGAGGCTGGGGGTTCTCGGAAGTGGCCTTTGTGTGCCCGGGGGCTCCCTACATGCCTGAGGAAGGCCATCCCTGAGGTTTTTAGTGGGTAGGCCTCCCCTTCTGGGGAGGAGAGCCCCACATAACCCCGGCTCGCCACAGCCGGGGTATGCAATTTAATGCATTTTCCTCAGGGGAACAAAAAAAAAAAAAAGGCATTACAGATTTGTTGCACTTACATCAGCTTATTTAGTATAGGAAAAAACAAAAATTGTATAATTAGGTAAGTGGTGTCTAAATACAATTTGCATTATATGAAAGATTGAACATAAGTTAGATCCGGTGTGTAGCTGAGTTATCTACACTAATAATATTAATACGAGAAAAGATTTGACTGTCTGTTTGTTAGTAAGTATTTAATAAGCTCCGAAATTACTAAACCGAGAAAGGATATAAGGTATTTTTTCCTACGAAAAATCGGATAAAAGTAGCTGAAACGAATCTGATGTAATTTGGAATGGGTAAATATAGAAACAAAAAATAATATAACTTTCCTGTAAAAAATCCGATACAACATAGGCGGCATGGCATTTAACTAAAAATATCAAAAATGTGAAAAATCTAAATCTATTTTTCGTCCCTCGACAAATACTTAGTATAAAATATATGTCAAAGCCGGATAGAATTTAACAGATTTTTTTTTTAAATTTTACTGGACTTCAAAAGACAAAAAAAAATTGATAGAGTAAAAAAATGATTTAAACGTTGTAGTATTGAAACAATGCAAAACAAGCATGATTCTTCCATGCTGAGAAAACCATGCCAGCACATAATGAAAATTAGAGTAATTACTAAAATTAGGATACCTAATAAGAATAACATCAACTTACGATCAAATCAATTACTGTCTATGCTAGTAGTAGTATGCTGGTAGTAATTGGGTTAACCGTTAGAAGTTAAAGAAAGTACACATCTCTCACCATTACTATCTCGTAATTTCCTTGTAAATAAACCGAGAATAATGTGTCTTGGATCTACGTATCCCCAAAATTACATATCGGACATAGATCATACGACCAATGATTATAGCGTAAATTAACATTGTTTAACTTTATATTCTTGTAAAAACCCAATTTCTAAGATAACGGAAATGACCTCTCACAAGCTAATAACTGCTGTCATCACCTGAGAAGCGGCCATAACGAATATAAACATTTATAACCGTAAAGATATGTAAAGCGATCAGTCAAGTTATGATAAATTCATAAATCATTTAAAAGATCACATTAGGTATTCTGAAGGTCCGCGGGTCGCCGGCGGGCGCGAGGAAGTCGCGACCGCTACGGCGACCCGGGATGGACCACGCCCCTTCCGTGGCCGGGGGGCGTCGTCGGTGGAGGGGACCGGGGGAGATGGTAGCTTCCCCCGAGGAGGGCTCCCCTCTAGAGAGGGGAGCGGAGGCTGGGGGTTCCCGGAAGTGGCCTTTGTGTTCCCGGGGGCTCCCTACATGCCTGAGGAAGGCCATCCCTGAGGTTTTTAGTGGGTAGGCCTCCCCCTTCTGGGGAGGAGAGCCCCACATAACCCCGGCTCGCCACAGCCGGGGTATGCAATTTAATGCATTTTCCTCAGGGGAACAAAAAAAAAAAAAGGTATTCTGAAGGTGCAGACCAAACAGCGCCTATTGATATATAAAAAATTAATGCTGAAAATAGTCTTGTCATTGCTGAGTATCCATAATAATGTATTATTAAAATACACGTATTGTCAGTAATACATAACGTATGCTCAAAACGAAAAAACTTTGAATGTAGAATTTACCAAAATATTCGACAACTGTGATACTTTCACGATTATCACAGTGTAACACATACAACATATAATAGTTATGTGACTTAGGGTGTGGTAGTTACCACACCCTAAGTCTTAGGGTGTGGTAGTTATGTTGTATGTGTTATTTTAAGTACAATCTACTAAGTACTTAGGTCCTAAGTACTTAAAATAGATTTTGTCAGAGGTATAGCTTACCTACAGAATAGATTAAGAACTGTTCTAGAATACAACTCATACCATAAAATATTCCAAGCTGAAACAACTTCATATTGTTTTTATATATATCATTTGTTTCACAAACAAGAGAGAGCGTAAGGTATCTAGGTAAGTCTAATAAGATTTTAAAACAAACAGAGCTATCTTTTATCTAAAGCTAGGGTAGTGCTGGGAAAGAATATTTTGTTACATTTTAGAGATGATTGTATAAATTTCTAAACCGCTTTATAATTGATAAGGTATTTTATTTTTTATTGCATATTAATAACAAAAAAATGTGTAAAATCTATACTTATAATAAATCTGTAGAGAAGTCAATTCTGTACATTAAATATATTTAAAAAATTACTAGCAAAGGGTGATAAGGGATCGTTAGTGATCCCAAAAATGCAATCAGTAAAATTTTTGTCTGTCTGTCTGTCTGTCTGTATGTTCAGGCATCACGTAAAAACTAACGGTTCGATTTCGATGAAACTTGGTATAATTATACCTTATTATCCTGGGCATAAAATAGGATACTTTTTATCCTGGAAAAATACGTAGAAAAAAAAATCTTAATTTTTCAGTTTTATTCATTGACGTTATTCTGTAGAACCGCGAACACACAGTGGATTCAGCGCCGTAGCCTGTAGCGCCGAAAGTCGGATTTGGCTTGAACCGTTTGCGACACAAGCGGGCTGCACGACGTCCCGCCTCCCCGACTCCTATATAATCTATACTAATAAGTATTATAAAGCTGAAGAGTTTGTTTGTTTGATTGTTTGTTTGAACGCGCTGATCTCTGGAACTCCTGGTTCGAATTGAAAAATTCTTTTCTTTATTGAATAGCCCCTTTATTGAGGAAGGCTTTAGGCTACATAACATCACGCTGCGACAATAGGAGTGAAGAAATAATAGAAAATGTGGAAAAAACGGGGAAAATTATTCATCTTTGAGGGCTTCCGTTGCGTGCGCTGCGAAAACGGTTCTCGATACCAAAAAAATATGTATGAAAGAATTATTCCTCTTAAAATGATCTAAAAAAATATCCGCGGCAGTATGTCTATATGTTAACTCACTAGAATCGTTTTTATGGTAATCAAATTTGGATATGTCGCATTGTGAAGATCAGGTAACAACTGAGGTGGTTTGCAAAAATAAATATGATGCTCAAAATAACTATTCCACGCGGATGAAGTCGCTGGCACAGCTAGTTATAAATAAATCTCTGGGACTTGATATTTTTTTTTACATAATTCGTGAATAAAAAATGCCGATTGTAGAGTAATATACTTTCTGTATCGGTTATCACGATTAAATTGAACATTATCTTATTAGTTGCAACTGCTTTGGATAAATCATAATATAGGTACATAAGCCAACGAGTCTTTTCTTTTTTTACTCTTTAACGCGTGTGATCAAAATCTCGTCTGCTGGTAAGCACTGAAGCAGAAGCTCTCTTAGAAAGTGTATATTCAATCGATATATACTTGAAGGAACTCTGATTATTTTTTTATATCTAGCGACTGTCTATAAATCATTGATGGGAAAGAACGGAGGTGTTCGGGTCGTGTAGATTACCGAAAGACTCAAAATTCGACAACGGAGTTCAAGGATATTGCAGACTATTATTGAATTGAAGCAAAATCTTAGTGATAGGTAATTCCTATTTCATGTTGAGTTGATGAGTGAAACCTCTAAAGTCGAAAATTATTACTGAACACAGTGAGTGATTGAAAATATTATAGCCTATGAAAGTTTTACGATCACCATGATCAATTAGTATAACAATTTAATTTAGTTAAGCAAATGATAAGATTATTGATTTGAATTACTAATGGACCCAGCGAAATCTCCTTTAGCTCTTATATTCTAAGCTACAAAAGATGAAAGGCTATGCTTGTGGACACCTAACCGCGGCTTGGGTGTCCAGGCGCCCAGTATCTTGTGGCAATATGTTAACTTCAATATCCGTAAATAACCCTATTAAAATATATATATAGGGTTATAATACTAATAACACTAAAAACAAAAATTCACAACCTATGTTTTCCTATATGTAACTTTTTATAGAACAAGTATTCTGCGGGACTTTGTTTTACTCGTATACATAGTACCTACTATTTTTTTTATCTTTGTTAGTAGTTGGCCAATAACCAACTGACAAAATTTACTAAATTGATTATTTATTAAATATTGATTCAACAAAATATTTAGTATTTAGCTACTGGTCCTGCATTCCAAGCAATTAATATCTAATGTAATTCCTGTATTATTGTTAGGCACGAACTTATAGATAACAATAATCAACAAATTATATACCCGTACACCAACAAACTTCTATGATTTTTAGACAGCACATCACTATTTGGTATCTACTACTGAAGGGATCTACAGCCACAACCCTTTACTATCTCAGTCACTAAAGATATGATGGCAATAATTTATATCTTATATTTAGTTATAATAAATGTATTAAACTGCACGAGTGTTGATTATGTGTGTAATTAGTTACCTTTTGTTAAACTGATAACAGTACAAGACTCGTTCATAATAAGTGTAAAATGCTGCGAACATGGATTGGAATTTATTTAATTGTAAGTTGATCATGCTTTTGATTTTGGTGTCTTTTGATGTCTTAAAAATATATAAGTATCTATTAATTGTTTTATTTCGATACTAATAAATTGTTAATACCCACACGCGGTTAACACTTTCAATTTTTCCATTGAGTCTTTTTCTTAAAAATAACGATTTGAGTATCAGAGATTCTAACAATTTGTTAATTTGTTCGGATGATCGAATGATCTCCGTAGTAACGTCCACCGAAATAGCAATAACTTATTTCTTTTTATTTTCAGATCGCATTACTAAACATAATAACAGCCAGAGAGTGTATGTCGCCAGGTAAAGTCTTAAGCGACCAGTCTGGCAACTGCGATGGTTTCACCTTATGTCTGAGGGGTGTGGACGGAAAGTTCACCCAATACAATCTCACCTGCCCAACTGGCTTCATCTATAATCACATGCACAACGTATGCACCAATGATACTCACTACCAATGCGTTTCTCAGTACCAGTGTACCTCTGAAGGGCTTTTTGCTAACGTTTTCGCAGACGATTGTAACTCGTACATCGCTTGCGTTATTGGACTAAATGATAAATTCAGTGCAAGATCAGTTATGTGCTCATCGAACCAAATTTTTAACAGTGTAGAAGGCTCGTGTGTGAATTTGAACGAAACTAGTTTTAAGTGTCACTCTCAAGAAGATGATATTGTAACAGCGCATGGTTCCACAAATGGGTCTAGCCGTTTAGTATTTAATTGTTTATTATTGTGGCCACTCGTGAGTTTTGTGATATCGGAAATAATAAAATGTTGATTATACATATCCATTTCTCTTCTTCATTGAGGTATATTAACGTATACGTCAATACTTAACTGTCGCAAGAATATGGAAATCCAGTGAGAAAATAAAACTTTCGTCTTATCTAGTCTGTCTAATACATGTACTTAGATAGCAACAAAATGGGGCAAATTTAAGAAATCTTAGGATGTTATTCCTATATAAAAGATTTTTTTATACTTGTTTGAACATTTTTAGCCAAATTTCCCTACCCAGTCAGTAGTGCGGCTGAAGTAGTTTAGCATATGTAGTGAGATGTAAATAATTGATACATAATTAGAATATGACTACTTTTTAAGAAGAACAAATCACAAAAGAAAATAATCGCTATGCTATATAAACTTAAATAATGCTATATAAACTTAATTCACGAAAATAATCTATTTTTTGTTATCTAAAATCATGAAACACAGATAAACACCTATATGTTTTAAGTAATAAATGCTTTTACATTTCAAAGGGTTTGATTTACATCACGATAATAAACCATACACGTGTTTAGGCACTCGACAAAAATTAAGAGAGCTTGAAACGTAATAATGCATCCGTCATATAAACCTGACCTGGCACCTACAGACTACAGGCTAACGAAAAAGACCTATAAGAAATATATTTAAATTAAATGTAAATAAACTTTCAAAAAATGTTTTGACTTTTCATATCGAATGCTCTACATATGTATTTCTTTCTTTTTCCCCTGTTTTAATATAATAACAATGTATATATTCGTCCCACCGAGAGATATATTGATACGTATAGGTCGTCAGTAACCAAAACCAAATTAGCTAAAAAATATATCCTATAGTGGAAAGGATAATTACATTTTAATCCTATATCGGTATGTAATATAATTTATATCCCATAGCGAAATGTCTGTCTCAGATACTTATAAACAATTTTAAAATAATATCTACGATTACATGGTTATCGCTCTCTGCTCGAGTATATGAATTATGCCAGACTATGGTATATATATACATGGTATGTACATATCACAATTAATATCAATAGATCCTAAAAAAATCAAAATATACTTATTTCAACAGATTTTCCTTCTCACGGAACTAAATGCGTAGTCTGCGGATAAAATCAGCCCTCGAAAACTATCCATAGCCGCAACTTTTAGATTTTCCACGTTTGTTATTTAAATGTTAATATAACCATTCATTTGTCGAGAATCCAGCATCATGTGGAATTTAAAAAGTGGGTACTGTATGGGAATTTCACAGAATTTTTGTATTTTTCATGTTCATTACTCCCCACGGTCGGGTGATTGGTATGTTGAAGTTGTTTCCGGACAGCACAAATCTTATCTGATTTGCTTACCTAAACAAATATACAATTTCTGTATCATCATCTTTCGCTATTATCTATCGATGGTATTAAAATCAAGCTCGGAAGAGACGCATCAATGTGTCACTAGCAAGCAATGCCACATTTAGATTAATTCTTAGTATAAACAGTTTTGAGAGTACTTTAGAATGTTGCCTAAGGTTTATAAAGAACTGAAACGTCTCTTAGTTTTATTTCCTTTAAAAATATATAAAATAATTATAATAAATCCCCTAAAAGCACACTCCTTAACGTTCCTCAACACGCCACTGCAATATTCTCGAGTGCCTCCGGCATGTTCTCTGACGAACGCAGCCTACATTAGAAAGAAATCGTAAACCGCTGTTCGGAATACGAGTATTATTATAATATATATATTGACATTGACAGTTTGATCGGTAGCAAAGAGTAGTATTTATAGTAGTAGTTTAAAATTAAAATTTAAGGATTAATCAATATAGTTTAATTTACTAAATATCGCATTTCTCTTTGCTTTTACAATTTACAACTCCTACCTCATGTATTCAAATATAATATTATCTAGGTAACCTCAGTACAATATTGTTGCAGGTTATGTTTATATTTTCACAGATTTAATTCTTGTTATTTTTCATAATTTGCAGACGATGGCCCCAATTCACATGTATTTGCCGATCTTTGACTACAGTTGAAGGGCAGAAGCTACCACAGAGTAGTAAATCCACTGATGGAATATCTCCACCACCTCGTATTCATAGAAACCCTACAGACATTTTACAAGCATTATCAGCTACAGTTGGTCGGGATCCTACCGCCGCTCATTTCAAGTTAGTATAAATTACTTTATTCTCTAATTATGTTATAAAAATTAGTAATGTATCCATGTTTATATGTCATATAAAAATAATATATATGAATACTGTTTTAGAACAGTATTTGTATATATCAATAGTAAGCTCTGAAAATACTCTATTCTATTAAAATTATTTATCATGTGTTTGTTTACTACTAATAAACAAAACAAATGAATGCCTGATTATTCTTATCATAGTAGTACTTATCATATAAAATTTTCATTTAGTTACATTGTCTGCCATAAATTTCTCTTCATTTATTTACAAAACGTTTTCTATTATTCAGATACCATGATGATCCCTACTTGATTCCACTGTCAAACTTTCGCAAACGATCCTATGCTTTATCTGCTGAAGCTGGACGAAAAGCTGCTGCTTGGGTCCGAGATGAACATGCAGTCTGGTTCACTACTCGTGAGTGGGATCCACCGAGCAAAATAAAAACACCCTACTTTAATGCTGATCCTAGAATTGATGCTTATGCTCCAAAACCTATTTATAATGATGAGAGTAAGGTGCGTATTCAATATCAACAAGAAACTAGAATTTTAAGCACTGCTGCAGCTGCAGACAAAAAATAATAATTTACTTTCTATGGAAGTATACAGACCAATCCAACTTTATGACCTATGTCTCATATTTTAATTAAAATATACAGTGGAGTCAGCATATAACGATGATGAAGGGACCACTCTAATTTCGTAGTTATATCCGGAAGTCATTATAGGCAAAGATAGACATGTACATGTGTATGTATAGTTTATATTTATATATTATTGTAAACATTTGCACACATAGTTATTCACTGGTACATTTAAAAAATTGTGTAATATTAGTTTGTTTCCATTTAGATTTTTGTGCTAGTGTACACTCTAAGGTGTATTCTATTTTTATTACACTTCTTCAATATCTATAATACCCTTTTCAACACCAAATAAACAATATCGTTTAAGCTTGTGATAACAACTAACACATCGTCAGTTGTAGGTATTTCACTTTCCTTGTAATTTTCTTCCTTGTAAAATACTTGAACTTTGCCCTATGCAAATACTACAAGAACTACAGTGTATATTGTCAACTTGTGGAAGTAAAATGTAATTTCATAGCCTGTATGTATTCAATTTTCAGGTAACTGAAGAAGATTTAAAGTATACAATTTCCAATGCTCTATTAGAGGACTCTATTAAAGTGTTTCAATTACTTGGCGGAACTGACACAATAAATGATGATCTGAAATTAAATTTTTTACAACTTTTGTGCTTTTGCAATGAGAAAGAACCAGACTCTTTGGAATGGCTGGAAGAGAATTGGTTTTCTGCCAACACAAGAGAACGACAACTGACCACTTGGAAGTAATTAGCTATTTTAACAAAAAAAAATTATAAAATTTAATAATTTATTATAATAACAAATCATCACAAACATATAATTCGACAGACATCCTATACATATATAAATTATAAATATTACATTTTGTCAAATTACTGACATCTTATTAAATCAAACATAAGATTTCATTAAAAAAAACTTATTCTGGTTAAAGTTCTATGGTTCATTACAATTTTCTATATTCTATTGCAATTATTTTAAGTTTCTCTTATGTGAAACCTCTTTACAATAACAAACACAACAATAAAGAATTACAAACATTGCTCTAGCTGGCCATGTGTGATGCTGTGACCATATTTACTATAATAGCTGCTCCAATATGATTTTCCTTGTGTTTTTTCAACAGAGTGGGAGGGCTAGCAGACAAAATCTTTGCATCTTTAGAACCAAAAACGCCAGAAGCTTATTGTGCATTAATTCTAGGCATGGCTAAACATTACCAGGTATTTATTTATTTAGAAATAACAATTTTTATGTAATATGAGTAAATCTATAATATCTTAATAAGTGGTCCATTATATGAACCTTTTCGTTATAATGGACCACTTGCAAAATTTAAATATTCTGAAGAACCTTTTACAAAGTAATGTGTAGGACCTACACTATACTATAGGTAGATAAAGAAAACTAGACTTGGTACTAACAACAATATATAGTATATCCTATAATTAACCAAAGCTTACAAATTTGAATTTTAGCTGACAATATTCAACCGCTGATCGCCGAGGCTGGCATACATATGACCATCCTCCATACAGCCCCAACCTTGCTTTTAATGACTTCTTTTATTTTGCATTTAAAGTGGTCAGCAGTTTTTATTTATTTATTGTTGAATGAAGAGCTTAAATCAATAATCAACTTTACCTCATTGTTAACGTCTACACAGGCGTCAAAATTCTATGAAGAGGGTATACTTTTGTCACGGAATGACAAGTCCTTCGAAAATCATAAAAGTTATCTCGAAAAATAGGTAGATTAATAAATATATATATATTTGCTGTATCTGTACTGGTTGTTTGTTTATTTTGAAACGGGACTTGACAAGCATCATTTTCAAGGTTATTTTGTAATAATCTTTTGACACTGATCTAATAAATTTATCTTCTTAGCAAATGTAAGCATAGGTACATATCTACATGCAAGTCAAAAACACAACCATAGAATGTTTTTGGTTTTATTAATTTAAAGTTAAATGTTTGATATTGAGGAGCACTAAAAACAACTGCAAGCAGAAATATTCAAGTGTACTGACTTAACATATATTGAGTACATACTTAACTAATCAACTGTCCCATTTACACATACAGCATTTTATTTATAAGCTGTCATACAAGATTGTTCCATATACCAATAAGATACTGCTCACATGAGCACTATTCGAGTCACCAATGTTTTGTATAGTATTTTAAAATCTACTTCGAATTATTTCGAAGCCCATGGATTGAGGACCACTGCATTAAAGTGGCGTTAGTATATAAAACTATGGATTTAGGATTGAGTCTTTTGAGTGTTTTTATGCATTACAAATAATATAACTATATAAACAATTACTTTTAGGCGGAAAGAGCTTACGCGCTAACCCAGGAAGCTATTGAAAAAGGGATCCCACTGTCAACAAATGTTTTCAATGCTCTGTTGGGCTGTGTTGGTTTTATGAAGGAAGGAACTGCATTACGAACAGAAGAACTCAAGAAACTGCTTTCTCAAATGGCGCAATTGGTAAAATACAGAAATATATAAAATTGATCATTAACTACCCATAGCACAGATATCATCATTATATATCAAGACAAGACAATAACACCAGACATCTCAAACCTATTCTCAACTTGAATTTGACTCATCAACCACACTTGCACAAAGCAGGTTGCGGACTTCACATACTTCTTTAGTTTGTATACAAGTTTCAGCGTGGTGTTCTCTTTCACTATAGCAGTATTAAATAAATGGGCATGTGTAATTCGAAAAACTATCTGTTTAGGGTACAATAAAATCCCAGTCATACTCGAACACCTAGAACACCAAGCTGAGATCACAATGACACTGATGGTCATATACTACCTTCCATATTTTTTTAAATTTGTCAATAAAAGTACATGCATTTTCTAACAGTATTAGCAATAAGGTTTTATTCAAAATATTTGAATGAATCCGATGAATTGATATAAAATGTGAGAAATGCAATAATTGTTATTTATGCAACTGTTGTATAATCAGGGGTACTAAAACACGAATGTGGGTTTGATAATAGTATCACACGAGTGTTTTAATACCTAATTATAACAGTTGCACATGATGTGAATCCTCTATATTATAATTATCCTCTATAATATTCGAATGAAAAAATGGCGGGAAATAACACGATAAGACGAGAATCCGAAATTACAAATTAGTCTACAATTTTTTGTTCTTTTTTTCAAAATTTTTGCGATCTGGTGGTGAAACTGCCATTGCATGAGAATGTTCTTTTTTTGAACTTCATAATATCACGCGTTTGGATAATATAATGATCATAATATCATTGAGTGTTTTAATGTTGGTAATAAGCTAATTGTTATAGGTTCTTTTATAGAGGATTAATAGCATGATAGTAGATAAAGATTTTTTCTTACCATTACAAAATATTCCATTTACAAATGATCATACTTTAAGCGGCTACCCACCACTCTGCTCCAGTGCGGTTTGGTGGGCAATTGCTTCTTACTTGTTGTAATAATTTATTTTTTATAGGATCTAACACCCAACGATAAAACTTTATCAGCCTGTTTGCGATCAGTGTCAGCGTGGGGCAGTGGCAAAATGCTGCAACAATTTGCTCTTCAGATTGTCACCGAATTTAGGAACTTGGGAATCGAACCAGGACTTGCTGCATATTACCATTTACTTTGCTTATTCTGTAAAGAACGTAAGTGATCAATTAATTACTACTGTGAAACTTGGTGCAAGTTAATAAGTGAAAGGCTATAGCTGCTTTTTTTTATATCAGGTTGACCATATTTCTATCTACAAATCAAATTTAGTATGCTCCAAGATAGATAATTAAGAGAAAGATTCTTTATCTTTGCTAATACATGTCACAGGTACCAATTCTTTTATATTAATTATAGGAGGTCCTCGTGTAGACATTTTATCAGACATACTGAACAATTTGGAAAAGAGAGAAAAATTAATCCCGAAAGAGCCTACTGATACAAACTTCTTTATTACTGCCATGGGAGTGTGTAATGACCATTTACAGGTACAATTCTACATTTATTATTATAAACTAAATATATATTATATTATTTTTATATGTGTATGTAAACATACCGACTGTAATCGTATTAGGTATGATTGTAGCTTAATTTTGTATCATTATATTATATTACTAGCTTTCTGCCCGCGGCTTCGCCTGCGTGGATTTCGGGATTGGGTCTATAGAGGGTTAAGGGTCATAGCTTTTGCCCACGGCTACATATGCGCGGAAGTCGGTTTATGGCGCGAAGGTTTTATCGCGCTTCCCGTGGGACTATCCGTATTTCCGAGATAAAAAATACCGCAATACCTTGCTCAAGAATCACTCTATCTATTGATGAAAACCGCATGAAAATCTGTGCAGTAGTTTTTGAGCGAAGCCTTTATTGCGCATCCCGTGGGATCTGTCTATTCTTCCGGAATAAAAAGTAGCCTATGTTACTCGGGAATAATGTAGCTTTCCAAAGGTGAAAGAATTTTTGAAATCGGTCCAGTAGTTTTGGAGCCTATTCATTACAAACAAACAAACAAATCTTTCCTCTTTATAATATTATAGTAGTTTCTTGCCTGTTCTTCTCGAGAAGGCTCTCCCAATTTCCGAACAGGTGTAGAGTCAATTTTTTTTTCCTTGCTCGTACGTACGCACAAGGTTTTTGTTTTTTTTTAAGCTTTTTTTTTGTTTTGACGTCAATGAGTGCCTGTAAAGGTCTATGTTGAATAAAGATTATTTTGATTTTGATATATATAATATATATCTAGATCTATATATTATAGATTTATTCTATAAATATAAATCTTGATTGGATTGCTTCATAATTCATTTAGTGAATGCAACAGGCAACTAATGAGGGTATAAATGAGGCAAAAGGGAAAGAATGCCACTAAGGATTTTGTCAGAACATAAAAAGAAGATCAAAAAGAAGCATTTGACACTAAACTATCAGATGACTTGTAGAATAGCATTCAGTTCTTTTGGAAGTCCAAAGCTATAGTGGAGACTAGTGATGTGCCGAGTCGCTGTTTTGGTGGCTGCTTTTTGGCTGATTCGAGTCAGTTTAAACGGTATTCGAATCAGAACTCGATTCCCTGATTCGAGCCCAGTACTGGAATTCTATGTTTGGTATTCGAATATTTCTAGACTCGAGTCCGATTCCTAGACTCGAGTCTAGAAATTCGAGTCTGGAAATTCTAGTCCAGTCCAGAACTAGAGTCCGATTTTGGAACAAAAAGGTAAAATAGAAAGCAGTTAGCTTCAAACACCGTGTAGGTTAGGTTAAGCACAATGACACAAAAATAATAATACTGTAATTTTTATAAAAATATAATAAACATTGAATAAAGACATAGAGCATAGGAGCTTATGTAAACAGTTTGCGAGTAGAAGCGAGTTAACCAAACTCGAATACTAGAGTCGAGACAGTAGGACTCGTATAAGTAGAATCGAGTTAGCGAGTAGGAACTGAGTCTTCCTAACTCGAGTACCGGAATCGAGTCCGGCGTACTCGTATCAAAATAAATTGGTATTCGAGTAGGCGAATCCAAAGCAGGAATCGAGTCTGACTCGACTCAAACTGTACTCGGCACACCGCTGAGAGACGTGCATGCTAATGAGGTAGTATTTTGAAACTTTGAAGGGGACGAGCTAGGGTTAAACCATGGAGTTGACGAAATAAGGAGATGAAAGATGAGAGAGAATTTACGTTTCACAAAAATTTGAAATTTCTATTTATATATTTTTCAGAACTATAAAATGGCAGAAAGATTACATGCACTCTTAATGAAAGGTGACAACTACAAATTAGTAGGTGACGCTTACAAGGAAAGTATTTACTATAGGCATTTGGTAACAGTTGCATGCAGGTACGTATTTTGTTTCTCATTTGTTATAATATTACAGTCAGTAACAGGTCAAACTTTACATTTGCACTATGAAAGAAGCCGCTATTACGACATAAGAATCTCTCAAGACCACCTTGTAAAGTCTGTGAGCACATTAACAGTTTAGTCGCACAGAGAATAAATACATGTTTACGACAAATACATGTTACAAAAGTTTTCATGCTTAGTATATACTAGCGACCCGCCCCGGTTTTGCACGTGTGCAATGCTTATGTAAATATACCTACTACAAAATGTCCTTTTAACTGTTTAGTCGCACAGAGAATAAATACATGTTTACAGCATACTCGTATACGACAAATACATGTTACAAAAGTTTTCATGCTTAGTATATACCAGCGACCCGCCCCGGCTTTGCACGTGTGCAATGCTTATGTAAATATACCTATAACAAAATGTCCTTTTAACAGTTTAGTCGCACAGAGAATAAATACATGTTTACAACATATATGACAAATACATGTTACTAAAGTTGTCATGCTTAGTATATACTAGCGACCCGCCCCGGCTTTGCACGTACGCAATGCTTATGTAAATATACCTATAACAAAATGTCCTTTTAACAGTTTAGTCGCACAGAGAATAAATACATGTTTACAACATATACGACAAATACATGTTACAAAAGTTTTCATGCTTAGTATATACTAGCGACCCGCCCCGACTTCGTACCTGTGCAATGTTTATGTAAATATACCTACTACAAAATGTTCTTATACACAAAAGCACGTGCTTATTTACCTCTAAATTTATCAGTGTTTCTCTACTATATTATGCATGTATTTATACATATAAACCTTCCTTAAGAATCACTCTATCTATTAAAAAAACAGCATCAAAATCCGTTGCATAGTTTTAAAGTTCTAAACATACATAGGGACAGACAGACGGCGGATAGCGACTTTGTTTTATACTATGTAGTGATAAGTTCATTTTAGAGAATCATCTTTAGAACAATAATAAAAAATTAACCTTAATCCTCATTAGCAACTGACGACACCTATCAAAAAGGTATTCTTTACATAATCTCATCTGATTTTCACCTAGGATTAGATAAAGGTGTATGAAAGATTCATAATTCGCAAATTTTATTAAGTGTCAGTGTAATAGGAGCCAGCCGATTAACAAAGTCCTTCAAACTTCCTTAGTCTACAACACGAACAAGAAGAAATGAACCGCTCGCTCATGTATTCTAATAGAATTTGTACATTTTAGTAATATTAAATTGATTAATTAAGTTGTATAGTCATGCATTATTGTCAAAAAAAAATATGGAGAAGGTAAATTTATTTTACTTTATAGGCATGCACCATTCGAGAAAACTACAGAGATTTTGGACACCCTAGTCCCGAATGTTTATGTGCCAGAACCTTCTGTTATGGAAGAGGTATGTGATTTTGCAATTAACTAGTATTAAAAACTAATTCTGGTACTTCTATTTTTATATGAAATACATATATTTCTTTAATAATTAAATCAATAAATATTTGCCCACAACTTTCCATGTCATTCGTCTTATATATATGTCGCAGCCAACTGGTTAAAATAGCCGTTCAATCAAACAGCTAGCCCTTTGACTGAACAACGTCATTCAATCACACAGCTATACGTCATTTAGCCGACTTGTTGATTGCAACGTTCAACATTACAGCTAGACGACGCTTAGTCAACTGGTTAAATTGTAAATTAACTAAGGTGACGTTTAGTTTAGTACTTAATTTGAGAGAATAGGAAGACTTTTTGTAATTTCTTGGGAGGTTATTCTTGAATTAAATTTAAGAGGTGACCAAAAGTTTGATGAAATAAGTTAAAATGGAAAATAAATTATTAATCATAATATTGTTTATTGCACCAAGCAAAAAATTACAAACTCAAAAATTTACGAAGTAAGAATCATTTCATAATCCCGTAATTTCTCCTCGAATATTTGTTTAAATTTTGATTCACTCATATCACTCGTAAGTGACCTAAAAATTTATGTGTCTTTAATAACACGTGTAACGTATATTTACTACTTACTGTCCGAAAAATATCTTGAAACAATCACAAACCACGGCTAGTTGACGCCGTATTGAAAACAAAACGCACCTAGCGCTGCGGTAGTGAGCGCTGAACTAATTAAATTAGACGGCGGTTTTTGAATCAGCTGTAGTATTGAACGTTTTGAGCTACTCAAATATTCAATTAATAAGCTAAACGTATAGTTGAATGGCGTTGTACAGTCAAAGGGCTAGCTGTTTGATTGAACGGCTATTTTAACCAGTTGGCTGCGACATATATAAACAAGATAAATCCTATGAATACAGATTAGGTATTTATTCAATACTAGCGGACCCGACAGACTTCGTCCTGTCAAAAAGATTTGTAAAGTGGCAGTTTTTTGTTCCTACTTGAAATGACATATGATGTCATTAAATTTGTTTGACAGAACTAACGTCACTTTTTTGTCTTGCCAAAGGTTCAAATTGGCTTTTAAGTATTAATACAAATTGTTTGTATAAAAATGTTGACTTTACATTTTTCCAAATTTTATTTTTTTATTTTCTCTACGTACAAACCTTCTCTGGACTTCTACGAATAATTCAAGACCAAAATTAGCCAAATCGGTAAAGGCATTGTTGAGTTATGCGCTTACCAGCACATTTTGCGATTCATTTTTATATATAAGATATATTTTGTCCACAGATAATAAAAACATTAGAAATAGCCGGTGCAGGTGAACGCCTCGCTCAAGCTTGGTCCCAACTGGTTGTGTTTGGTGTTGCCAAACGAGTGAAACTTGTTGAGAGGCTGCTAAATGCTATGTGCAGTTGCTATGATCACCAAAGTATAGTAACTTTGTCATTTTAAACATCACACGTATGTATATGTATGTCCTCCCAGAGGTGTCCAAATCGAAATCTTGATGGATCCCACATATATTTATTTATTTTTCTACAATCAGTATTCTGTCTTCAATCAACTTAATTTATTAAAAATGTATGGACTTCTTAGTAATCATAAACAGAGCGAACAATATGTATAAAATAGTACCTATTGTCAAACCTAACCCTACAATTCTGAACAGTATAATTATGATAGATTATGAGAGTCATTGCTTGCTTTATAATTAATTAACCTGACTCGGATAGTGTAAGATAATAATAATAACCTTTAAGAAGTTTGTGCTTTGAATAAAGCAATATTTTGATGAATATATTTGGTTAATGTTCAAAAATTAAATATATACAAAATATTTTAATTCGTCCCCAAGTTTTAATTAAATTGCCCAGTTTACCACGGATTAGATGGCAGTAAAAACAGGTTTGCCCCGATGGCGAATCATAAACAAAATCAACTGAACTACTATAATGAATAAGTTACATTACACCCTTGCATAGTATGTGTTAGAAGTAAAATGAACTTTTATTATTATAGGTGATGAAGTAAAAGCTAATATGCGTACTGCAGCGTGCGACATTTTGAAATATGGTCAACGGACACAGGAAGATGGTGGCCCGATTGCCACTGATACACTTAGAACCCCAATGCCCAAGTAAGTTATTTCCTTCTAACGTCATATGTTATTTTTTATCTACTATCATGCTATTAATCATCTATATAAGAACCTATAACAATTAGCTTATTGCCAACATTAAAACACTCAATGATATTATGATCATTATATCATTTAAACGCGTGATATTATGAATTTCAAAAAAAGAACATTCTCATACAATGACATTTTCATCACCAGATCGCAAAAATTTTGAAAAAAAGAACAGTAAATTGTAGACTAAGTTGTAATTTCGGATTCTCGTCTTATCGTGTTATTTCCCGCCATTTTTTCACTCTATCTAATCTTTATTTGAAATTCATAATATCACGCGTTTGGACCATATAATGATCATAATATCATTGAGTGTTTTAATGTTGGCAATAAGCTAATTGTTATAGGTTCTTTTATAGAGGATTAATAGCATGATAGTAGATAATATATATATATACTTTCTTTCTTATAATGTTTTTCTTAAGCAGACTGTCAGCGAACGCCGTCACAAACGTATTACAGCTCTGTTCGGACGTAAAAGACAATGCTGCGCCTGAATGGGAAGTAGTATTCGAGGGCTTACAAAAGCTACGGAAATCGGAGGCTGCCGGTGTCCCATCAAACCCGCAAACTCTCGCGAATGTGGCTCAAAAAGCCACAGCCGCGGGGAAACTCGGTGTTGCTGCTGTAAGTACTTAAAAAATGTCCAACTATACAATTTATTATATTGATAAAGTTAGAAGAAAATGGTATCACTTTATTAAATTACTAGCGGCCCGTCCCGGCTTTGCACGGGTAGACATAAATAGGTACAGATATTTAAGTTATAAGCAAGCTAATTAAAACGACCATGAATCACTAAATTAGAATATATTGATATATTGTATAATATTGTCGAACATTTTTTTATCCTATCATTAATACTCTTCGCAGCGTATACGATGAAAGACATTTATGGCTATGTTACTCAGTGATAATGTAGCTTTCTAATGAATAAAGAATTATTAAAATCGGTCCAGTATTTTTGAGTTTAGTCGTTACATACAAAAATACAAATCTTTCCTCTTTATAATATTAGTGTAGATATTTCGAGGCGATAACGTAAAACAGATGTGGCTAAAAGGAAAGTGGATCTATATGTTCAATTTCCAAACTAGTGTCGAGTAACGCATTGAGTGATATAGAAATGATACTAACTTGAATCTTATGCATATTTTCAATTAATAGCTAAAATTATTAAATTTTACAATGATAATTGTCAGCATAATCATCACCCTACTACACTCACCATCACCATACTATAATCACCACCCATAGGTACTACCTATGGGAAAACAATGCATGGGTGCAACTCATCAGTCATCTCTATACTAAAAGTGTTTTGCTGCGGAAATCGAAAGCTACTAAATAATTCATTGCAGTCAGTTTTCAGCTTAAGCTTGTTCAAGTACCTTTTCAAAAAAATTGTGTATGAATATTATTATTAAAACGGATTTGATCTCTTAAACTTAAAAAAAATCACACGTGCTAATGTCAATTGTGTGGTTCAAAAATTGCTATTAGCGCTTGTGTGCGCTATTTGCATACAAATAATTGATTCATACTAAAGAATATGCTCCCTTTTTATTATCATCTTCAAATACACCTAGCAATTAGACAAACACCATACTAAAAAATCAGAATATCTATAAAGTTACAAAGCTTCTAAGATTACGGTTAAAGAAATGCGATGTATTACTTTACAGCACCGTAATGCAATACGCATACAAATATTTGTTTTGCTATATACTTTTTCATTATACGTGAACCGTTTTTTACAAGCTATTATATTAGCTTCATTTGTAACTATGTAAGAAAATCTTGGAATCTTAATTTGACCCACTTCCCGGTCTCCGATTGAGCTGAAATATTGCATGCACGTGTAAGTCGGATGACAATGCATGGTTATGTGTGTGACGTCATTTTAAATCCAACATGGCGGCATTACCAAGATAACGGATCAATTTTTTTTTAATGCACCCCTACAATATGGGTATCAAATGAATGGGCTTGCAAAGAACACCTCGATAAATAACGTGAAGTCACTCTTAATCCAATATTTTATTTTTTTTATTTTTATTTATTAATTTTTGGGAAACATACAATTATTATAAATTACAGAAAAATACAACAGATACATTCAAACATAAATCAGTAAAGTTTCCACAGTTATTTAAAATGACATATTAAATAATTAAAGCAATAAGTATAACAATAATTAAGAAAAACATTTAAAATTAAATAGTTACAATATAAAATAAAAGTCAAAAGAATAGAATTAATATGTCAAATACAAATAAATTGGTCAAAGTGTAGTCAATAAAGATAAAATGTCAAAACTAATAAACTACCTAATTACAATTTAGTCAAACAAAAAAATTAAAGGAAAAAAAAAAAGTACAATGGGATATCAAATGTCAATATGAAAATATGAAAATGTCAAATAAATTAAATTAAAATTAAGATATATAAACCAATCCAAATCAATTTTACATACAAATAAATTAAGAAAATGTCAAACTAATTAATTAATTCAATTTTTGCTGTATTCAATTGCCTTACCAGTTTTTTATAACAATGTAGTGAATAATTAAAAATGTCTATAGAATTAAATTCATCGTTATATTTCTTACAGGATCTGCAAATAAAGTTGTTGCTAGCATATTTCGTCTTGTAGAATGGAATATTAAAAGTATTAGTGCAACGTGAACTTGTCCGAGGGCATCTGAAACCTATATTACTAACCAAAAATGATGAATCAATATGATTATTCAAAATTTTGTGCAAGAAAATTTGATCTCTCTCACTGCGACGGTCTGATAGTGATTGCATATATGGAAGTAATTCGCCAGATCTAGCAGAGAGAGAGAGAGCATATGGCGGACTTTCCCAAGATGGTGGACCAATTATTTATAATGCACCCTACAATATGGGTATCAAATGAAAGGGTTTGCTAAGCTTGGTTTTTTAGGCGGAAAATAAATTAAAAGTAAAAAAAAATTATATACAAGCTTGTCGTTAAAAGTATTCTATAAGTAAGTAAATCTCGCGACAAGCTTTTATATGTAAAAAATTATTTTGTTCTTTTTAGCGCATTTAATAAAAGCTTGTAATTATTTTTTTTTTTTACTTTTATTTGTACGTTTAGGTGTTAATATTGTTTGTTTAGGTGTTTTATTTAACTACGACATATTACTTAAATAAAAATCGGAATTTTATGCATATTCCCTATGCGCATTTATCAGCGGTCCAACGCAATCATTGACGTGATTGATGATAGCAATGAAGAAAATATAGAACCCTATCCTGTCCATTATGGTTCCGAGTGGGTGAGTGTACACAAACAAATTGAGAGACCGCACCAGAAGCATTTATATATTTATTTTATTTTAGAGATAATAAAAATTTAAATTTCAACCGTAATTATCATTATCTGAATATAATGTATACCTCAATCGAATATATTAATGCCATTAGTCAATTAGTTCGGTTTTCGTTAAGGGGTGATTTAATCACAATCACTTTTAACTTTTACTCACTCACTTGTAAATATTGACTGCAGATATCTATCAGGAAGTATTGTTAGGGTATATGCTCATAGGTGGCCAGTAATTCGTTAATCGTTAATTAACGAAAATAACATTTCCAGAACTGTTCTCTGTATTGAACTCTTAAGTTCACGTCAGTTTGTTAAAATAATTTCGAAATATGATATCGTCGTTCATATTGCAATTTGTTCTATGTCAAAAATTGGTATTTTTTTATTAATATTGAGGTATGCTTAGATAATAATTCTGAGCGCGACCGAAAGACGAACGCAATAGTTATGAAACGTTAGTTAAAAATATTTTAGTGTTATAATAGATTTTTTTTTCAGTACACAGTTTTTTTACTCTCCTGTAAACTTGTCATTTCTGACATAGATCTAATTGCAATATGAACGACGATATACAGAATATCAATAAACAAATAAAATGCTTTTAATATCATTCCATTCTGCTTTGATATTGCTTACCGGTTATTATGAAGTCAATTCAATCAATTATTGATCCTCTACCTAAATATAACAATGATACAGAAAAGGTATAATGCTAAAGTTGCACGAATGAATGTTACGTAAAGGCCATCTAATCGGACTGATCTATCGAGTGAGGGACTGAATGTGTGCTTTCGGAGATTGGCATCTGGATATTCACATCGTAAATTAGCTAGGAGCTTCAGCGGATGAATTAAAACTCGACCTGTGACTAACCCTATGCTACTGTAATAAATACAAGCAAACTGAGCCATTAGAAATTCACACTCCCACTTTATACTGACGCCCGATGATAACCCTGGACGAAAGCAACTTCTACGTACATTTGATTCACCCACATTGACCAATTTGGTGTGTCACTAACTCTTTGAGACTTCAAAGAGTCCTAAACCGCATGACCTTCAAAGTAAATTGTTTTTGGCGCCATTCATATCGTTAAAATAAAAAACGGCTATTATCAACTAATTTAATAAAATTTTCCAAAGTTCGTATATATTATTATATACACTACCTATAGTAGAGTATGTAATGGCAATAATGACTGTTTTGTAATAACGAATAACACTGTTGTGTTATTTTCCTATAACTGTTATTGTAAACTGTTGTCTGTTATCCTGTTATATTGCTGTTTTGACAAATGTTGTTGAGAACGATTGTTATTGTTATTATGGCTAGTTATTCTTAACAATGAACTTTCCTTCATACTTTTTCAGGCTTAGGACTGTCAGAATATTATTCAATAATTTGAATAACCTAAAACTAATTAATCAATATAATATTCTGGTGTATTTAAAAGTTCATTGATCTGTATATAATTTGTTATTTACATTCAATATTTACATGCAATATTTGCCATATTCTTCCATTTCCATCCATTTACAATATCTTCTCTAATTATTTATTAGTTATTTCAAAAGTACACGACACTAATTATTGCAACGAATAGGCAATTTAATTTGCATACGCGATCACACAAAGGCAAATCCAAACACGGCACTAATTATTGCAACGATCACACAACTGCAAATAATGCGTAACTGAAAAAATGACAACAGCTTAGGCACCAGCAAGCCAGCAACAGTTTACCTAATTGTTATTTCAAATCACACTGTAAATCAAAATGAGTCTAATTGTCATACGCGCGAAGGTACAAAATTGTGAATTTGGGATTAGTAAAATTACAATAAGAAAGAAACAAATAGGAACTTTATTTCTTTGTGAGAAAGGTTAATATTATAAGAATAAGCAGTCATGCAACAGAGCGAGCGCCTACGCCTACACAACGGTTCAAGTGGCAACAACAACAATGCGACTAGGCGATTCTTTTGTCAACAGCAACAGCAAGATAACAGTATAATTATTTTCCCGTAACTAATAATGCGATATTAGTTACAGGAAAATAATTCATTATATAATCTGTTATTGAAATAACGACCATTACTAGTAGATTATACATGTTTCTAGGCTGCTGTTCAATACCTAGCCGAGAATGGATTTGAGGAGGCAATAGCTGCGAGCGTGGAAACCCTTGCGGCCATGTTGAACCGACCGCGGGAGGACATTGAAGCGATGCTGCAACAGAAAACCGCGGATCTGGATCAATCGCTGCATCCCTCTGCTTTCGCCGTTGTCGAGGCTTACAATTTGTGAGTGTGTTTGTTTGCTATTTATTGTAATTATTTTACTACATTGACAGAGAAACAAAAGTCTGCTACGTATTCACCAATTCAATGTAAAAATATACAAGAGAAACCAGACCAGGAGACATATTTTTGAATCTTTAGACTTGAATTTGGAATTCGATGACCAATACAAATCGTGCGCGAAATTATTTTCTACTGCTTACAATTCTATAGATTTTTGAATCACTCGAATTCAGTGTTGTCATTAAAAACAAATTCTTAATTAAATTCCGTTTCACGCAAAAAAATTCAAAACCACAACAACAAAAACAAAAAACCGGCGATGACCCACACATGAAACCCATACGTGAAATTCATTATATTATCTGTTATTGAAATAACGGCCATTACTAGTAGCTAACATGCTTTGATAACGTCCAGCCAGGCTAACATGACCACCAAAATAACATATGATTAAGCCGTATATCGCACTGAACTATCAAAATACGAAAAATATCTATAACATTTGAACACATCATCACGATATAGTTTCATCGTGTTTTAATCTTCATGCTAGTCAGATTTAAGCCAAATCAGCTATTTTCTATGAAGATCACAAATAGCAACGATGTAAAGTATATGTCGCAACCAACTGGTTAAAATAGCCGTTCAATCAAACAACTAGCCCTTTGACTGAACAACGCCATTCAACCATACGTCTAGCGTATTAATTGACTATATGAGTCGCTCAAAACGTTCAACACTACAGCAGATTTAAAAGCCGCCGTTTAATTTAATTAGTTCAGCGCTCACCACCGCAGCGGTAGGTGCATTTTGTTTTCAATATGGCGTCAATTAGCTGTGGTTTGTAATTGTTTCAAGATATTTTAAGAAAATAAGTAGTAAGTTTACGTTACACGTGTTATTAAAGACACAGACATTATGAGGTCACTGACGAGTGATACGAGTGAATCAAAATTTTAACAAATATTCGAGGAGAAATTACGAAGTGAAATGACAGATTATGAAATGATTCTTGCTTCGTAAATTTTTGAGTTAGCAATTTTTTGCTTGGTGCAATAAACAATATTATGATTGATAATTTGTTTTTCATTTTTACTTATTTCATCAAACTTTTGGTCGCCTCTTCAACTTAATTCAAGAATAACCTGCCAAGAAATTACAAAAAGTCTTGCTATTCTCTCAAATTAAGTAGTATACTAATGGTCACCTTAGTTAATTTGCCATTTAACCAGTTGGCTAAGCGTCGTCTAGCTATAATGTTGAACATTGCAATCTACAAGTCGGCTAAACGACGTAAAGCTGCTTGATTGAACTGGCATTTTAACCTGTTGGCTGCGACATATACATTAACGTTAACTTGAATTATATCGTCTGAAAAGTAACGTTTACCGTTAACTTGCTTATTAACGGATAAACGATTAACGAAGTTACTATTGAATTAACGGTTGCCGACTATGACTTTTATTGAAATAGGTTAGTGTGTTGTTACAGAGCGAAGACTGGTGTTGGCTCGAGCAATATGGAAGCATCAAACAACTCGACAAGCTCAGAAAGTGATAGTGACACGACATCCGACGATGAGTAGTCAGTATGCAAATAAATTACACCTATGTAGAATTTGTAAGATATGTGATAGCATTTAACTTTCTTTTAACAATTGCAATAAATAAAACAATATTACTATCAAGCTGTATTTAATTTATTATACTTTTAATTATATACAAAATATAGATATGGTTAGTAATTTAAATAAATTGATATAACATTTAAATCATTACATGTATTTTAGTATAAAAATACATAATAGTAAGTAGTCTTAAACCTCACTACGTATCACCAAGGGTAAGGGGGGGGGGGCTTTAAAAATGCTAAAAGATCACGTGATTAATGGACGGCCCCTTAGTAATATAGAGAAATAGCACTTATAGTACAGTCTACAGTTTTAATTTGTGAACCACCTAAGAAATAAACTGTTCCGAGATATGTCATTTACAAAAAGCCAATTAAAAATGGATGATTTAAAACACTAGTTTCTCTAATCGAAGATCGCGATTGTACCTGAAATGCAGATGGTATGGAATATAAAGTTGCAGTTCGATTTCAAAGCTCCTACAACAATACGTCCACTTCTATAGGAATATGTAAAAGCTATTGACAATGAACGTGACACATTGAACCAGTGGCATGAACTCATTTCTCCATTTGTGGTCGGAAGGTGTTAAAAATGTTAATTGTTCGGAATTTGAGGCGTGAAGAAAGTTGCTACATGTGTCATTAGTCGCCCGGGCGCGTTGCACCAACCTTGACTACTTGTTACATTGTAAAAATGTTACAAATAATTTTTCCGCTAATAATTATGGTAAGTAAACATCTTGTGCTTTTAAATCCATCAATGCCGTGCTAGTTGAAGTTCAATAAAATCAAGAGTATATTTTTTTTAAATTTTATGTTACAATTACACTAGAATCACACCAACTAGATGAATTGTTTTCTTGTTCTATATACATATTATAAAATCGTTAATTCGTATGTGACCTCTAGCAATCAATTTTAACCTTACTTTCCTTTACATACAAGAGTATATAAGTTCTAAGTACATAAATTTCGCTTAAGCAGCAATAGCTTTCAATGTATTATTTAGTAAAACATTTTGTGACGTTGTTACTATTAAGTCATAAAAATTAATTCTAAGTATTGTTACAATATAAGTAATCATTAATTTTGTACATCCATTTTAAATATTTCCTTGTCACTATCTTATTGTGTATCTTTCTACACGAAAATTACAATATTTTAAACATATTCTACTAACAAAAAATACATTTTTTCAGGTTTTAATATATAGTAATTCTAAAGCAACAGAATACAACACAAAAAATTTTTACTGTGGCCCATATGGTTTCATATGCGAAGGGACTAGCAAGTTAAGATTGTGCAATGACAACACCTTACTAGGCCCTTTATTTAAGTGTCCGGCCAACACTGTATGCAATGAAGATTCTGGTGATATCTGTGATAATAGTATTAATTATATAAACCCCGAAACAAGAAAAACATTACGTTGTCATAGAAATGAACGTATACCTGACCCAAATGTGTCTGACTGCAAAGGCTATATTCTCTGCATTCCAAACCAGGATCGTTTTCAAGGCATTAAATTCAAATGCAGTGGAAATACAATTTTTAACGGATTCACCAGAACTTGCACGGCCCCAAATCGATACAAGTGCCCTATCGTTAATATGACCAAGTCCGTTATTGAACTTTATAAAAATGAGAATCGCAAAGTTGATGACGCAAGTGATACAAGGAATCATTTACTGGAAAGTAGACCAATTGAGTGTAAAAACTACAAATTTAGCATGACAAACGACGATGGTCCAGTGCGTGCTGCGTACTTCTGTCCCTCAAGACCCGTCCAAGGAGAGGATTCTATAAGATGTACAATTTTTTCAAGTAAATATTGCCTCACATTACAAAAAGAAACTGACGATGAATACGTTCCTCACACTGGTTTCGCTCATAGAAAACCTCGCACGGAGAACAATATAAAGATTGTTAATTAATAATATATTTGTTACTTACATGTTTTTTATTAAATTTTTTCATTAAAATCGATAAAATTAATAACGTATATTCTACTTTATTGTTCAACGAAGTAGCAATAATTGAATTTCTTTTATATCTTGCCACATTTTTCTATTTATTTATATTTATATCTGCTTCTATACACAAAACAGACTTAAGTATAATTCAATTGGATGTTAAATCCTAAAGATGTTTGTTAACATTCATAGCTTTCTTCGTCTACACATTTCTTTTTAGATTTGTGAAATACTTCGTCAGATTCGCAGTGCTTCCTTCGTCTACGGTATTCAGATTTATTGTTTTTTGTGCAGACGTAATATTTTCTACAGTCGTTTTCGTCGGCAAATATGCCAGCTTCTTCACACCTAAAATTCTCGGTTGAAACATTATCTTTTATGCTCGTTTGCAATTGTATATCTTCACTTAGACTTACGCTATCAGTATACATCGACGACTGAACACTCGATTCCTTTGCTTTTCTTTTTTCAACACATTTAACATCAGTCTTATTTAATTGATATCCATTTTGACATTGAAATTTAAATCTAACGAAACCATTCTTTCTTCTTACACAAATAAAGTAAATATTTTCATTGAAGTTATCAATAAATCTTCCCGTATCTGTACAATTAAATTCGCTTACTGTGTTACATTGTGTTACATTTTTAGTGCATTGTTTTGTTATATCACTGAAAACCGTATTAATTGGACAAGTACCAATTATAGGCTGAATTCGTCCGACGCAAATATAGAACTTTCTACAATCTCTTCTATCAACGTATCTACCGCGTATCTTAGATGTGCAATTAAAAGAAGTGAGTGCAGTTGTATTTATATTTTGAACAGAATTATTGTAATTAGATTTTATTTTTATACCAGAACCATTATACATATTTTGGAAAATATTTAAGGTAGTCATATTATGGGTGTAATTTAGACCATTATTACGAAAAATATTTGAATGAATTATTCTACTGTAGCTATGGTTGTAAGTGTTACCTTTTGATGTCGTTATATTAATAACTTTACTAGTGACATTGTTTCCAGGATCTATTTTTATAATATTTGGTAATGCCGTTATATTTGTTTCGGCAATAGTCGAATTCGATGTTTTCGGTATACTATACACAATGTCCGATCGTTCAATAACTTTTGGAACTACCGTTGATGAAGTACTCGCCGTTTCACTCGATGTATTTCCACAAATTTTTGAACTATTTGTCAGTAATTTTTCATGATTATACTTATGAGTTGTATTGTTAGGACTCACTGTTGAATTTATTTGGACAGTCATTAAATTAACTCCAAGTAAAGAATTTAATTTATGTGTCGGTGTTGCAATATTTGAACTGTTTGTTGGCTGAGAAATGGCCGCCGTATCTAAAACTGGTAAGAAAAATCTTTCCAAATTAATTGGTGTATTGTGAATTCGAATATTGGTCTGGTTGTCATTGCTAGTGTGATTTGGAGTTGTCTTTACAAAAATTGGATCTGTAAATGTATTTTTTGTTCGAGTGGTTATTCCCATAATTTTATTTATTGGCACATACGTTTCATCAGATGTTCTGTTAATATTTTCAATAGATGTTTTGTTTTTAACAAGCAAGTTTGTAGGTATACTTTGTACCTCTGGCATATCTCTCTCATGAGATTTATTTAAACTAAATTCAAGCATATAGCGATTAATCATGATTTGTTCTTCAACTAAATTAGGATACACGGTAGTAACCTCTCCCAAATTATAATTTGAAGTAGTGAAATATATATTTTGGCTGGTCTTTTCTTCATTGATTTGTGTTACTTGCTTCAATTGATGATTGCTGGTTATATTTTCGTTAATATCATGAACAACTGCTTTTAAAGGTTCTGTTTTTGTGATTGTAGTAGTATTAAATCTTGATCTACTATGTTCAATATCTGACTCTAATTTTCGTTTTGACGCGTATAATGGGAATTGTATTTGCTCACCAACATTCAAATCATTTGCTACCAATAGTGTATGCTCATGTTCCATACCATTATTGTTTGGTGTTATGTCAGTTTCATTAATATTAAGATTTGATGATACCGTGGAAACATCTGCGATATTTAATGTAGTTGTTGTTACTTCAAATTCTAATAAACTATGGGTAGTGTCTACTATAACTGGATCTTGAAAATTTTTCTTTAAATTTTCTGCTATTGTATTATTTTGCGACTTTGCTTTAGAAATAGTATATTTGTGTTTAACACCTTTGCCTATTTGTAAACTATTATTCTTGGTGTCATATTCAGTTGTATTGTCTGCTGATATATGATCATAATTATCTGTTAATATTGTCTCGGGAATATTTTTCCTAGTTTCATCAGTAACATTTATATGTAACTTATTCGTAAAACTAATAAGCAACTCGTTAGTAAATATTTCACCCTTTGTCGTATTAGCTAAATTATGATCAATAATAGAATTACCCGGATCAATATAAGTATCATTTGCGATGTTCGTTGTTGAAATTAAATTTTCATTTGAAAGTTGCTCTTGATTCGCAGTTTTATTCGAACTATTGGATTCGTTAGTGGAAGTTGATATATCGGTAGAGAGTCCTGAGTAATCTGTAGACACGTTAACGTCTGGTTGAGATGTAGCAATTTCAAAGCCAACAGGATATTCTCCTGCTGTGGTGGTTAAATTATCTGTTACAACAAGATACGTAGAATTATAATTTGTAGATACAGTGTTCAAAGTAGCTGTATCAGTCATGCGCTCATCAACATTAGATAAAATTATATTTCTATTTGTTTGGAATTCCCCGATATTGCTGTCATTGACAATTCGTTTATTTTCATTCTCCATATTTTCTATTTTTTCCGTACTTGGTAAATCATTAATTACAGGCATCTCTTCAGTTACTATTACTGACGCACCGTCCATATCTGGACTATTGGTTGTTTTTTCTGTATTATATGTATTTTTTTCTGTTAATGGTTCATTTAAATCATTTGTATATACGCTTGTTGCGCTAATTATATTATGTGTGCTAGTATTATTCAATTCATATTCTTTTATAGTATTATTTTTACTAATATTATTGATGTCATTTAGAGATGTACTACTTTTTATTGTATCCTCATATATTTTCCTAGTATCAGTATCAACCAAAACAGTACCATTGAGATAACTACCAAAGTCACTTTGTGTTTTAGGACTAGTCGCACTTTCCATACTGCCGCCGAGTACTACATTTTCTGTAGTATATGAATTTTCCGTTGATTTATTCAAAAAAGAATTAGAAGATGTAGTAATATCTAGATCATTACCATCACTTTCTAATGTAAATATCCCTAAACTTGCTTCATTAGATGGTAGTGCTTTTAACTGAACGTCTGTAACGTTAATTTCTTTTTGCGGCCCCAGACTATAGTTATTTAACTCTGGTTCGGTTACTGCATTAATGGCAGAGATATTCAAATATATTAAACTAACATTTGTTGATTTAATAAAACTATCTTCTGCTGACATTGGGCGCTCTAAGACAGTTATTATCCGTGAACTATTAACGGTATTTAATACTGTATTCGTGTCGAAAGCATTTAAAGTGTTAATATTCGGGATACCAGTATGATTGCTTTCTGATTCAACACCTGCACTACTATAATTGACTGGAATGTCATTAACACTTTTCAATACATTTTCATTTGTTCCATAGATGACAGTCATATTATATTGATTATCGCTTGCAAATGTATGAATATCATTTAACTGGTCATTCGTAGTATTGTCATTGTTATTTGGGTTATGATTAATACTGTTATTGGAATCTTCTGGTTCGTTTAATCTGTTAATAACCATTGTTGTAGTTTGAGTGTATAAGGATTCATTGTCTATCACACTATTAACGGTGGTGGCATTGAAAGAATTTGGATTATGGTAATTATATTTTTTTTTGTCTAAATGGTTTGATTCTGTATTATTGTAAATAATATTCTCAGTAACAACTGATTGATTACTTTCATTTACAAAATCTTTGATAGGTTTTAAAATAGTAAAGTCAATTACATTGCCGTTTACGTCTAATTGTAAACCAGCTGACAGATCATCTGTGTCATTTCCAATTGTTCCTATACTTCTGAGATTTAGATATTCTGTTGTTTTTTCGAATTGTTTATTGTCAGTGTAATCATCATTAATAGTAAATACTTCTGGATTTTTATTTTCACTGCTAATATTATGATTGCTTTCATAAATGAAATCATTGATAGGACTTATAGTAGTAAAATCTATTATATTACCGTTAACGTCTAATTGAAAACCAGCAGACAGATTATCAGTGTTATTTTGATGATCGTTTATACTTCCTACATTGAGATATTCTGTTGTGATTTCAAATACCACGTCGGAAATATTTCGATTGAAAGTTGACATTTCGGTATATGGTGCAAATAAAGAATTAGTATTTTTTTCCTTTTCAAACTTAGTATCATTATTATGATCCATACCACTTTCATTTATAAAGCTTAATTCTGTTGTCGTTAGTATACCTGTATTCTGAGCTGTAGGATCAATTAGTTTCGCTGCACCTGGTTCTATTACTGTCGTACTTGGAAAAACTTGTACTACACTCGATTCACTTGTAGTAACTAAAACTTCTGGCAACACTTTCGGTACTTCACATTCGATATTATTAGTTCGTTGGCACACAGTTGCAGGAGGGCACGGTATCTCGACACTGTCAATTGTAGTTGACACACCATCACTCAATTCCACACAGATCAGGAAATGTGTCGAATTGACACAATGAAACGATTTTCTACCACAGTCGATATTCGTTGTAGCGACTATAGGCACATCAATAAAAAGCACCTGCAAGCAATCATTTATAAAAATGTATATCTTTTTTAATAATAAAATAAATAATAAATATTTGTTATACTTACACCAATTAGCCTAGCCCAAACTAAGCTCTATAAGGCTTGTGCTATGGGATCTAGGGTAACGGATAGACATACATATATTTATATAAAATATTATATAAATATTTTTATAGAAATATATATCAACAACCATGACTAAAGTACAAATGCTCATTCATCAAACAAACATCTGCCCCCACCGGGATTCGAACCCGGGACCTCAGAGCTGGCGACACCTTGAAACCGGTGTACTATCCATTCGACTATGGAGGTCGTCAAAATCTTACCTTATTTACATTCTATAATAAATTAAAGGAAAATCAGTGGTACTTACAATTATGAAAACGAGTTTCCATGTGTTTCTTTTTTTCGTGACGCCCATATCTATAATATACTATACCATAGAGGTAGCTTTCCTATTCAGAGCATATATGCTCGTCGTTTATCTCGTAAAATATTCGTTCGAATGAGAGAACATTATGTGTGACACAATTGTACAGGTAAATTGTTGCGTTGTTAGCATAAGAACTACTCATTTATAACACACTGATTACGATGACATTACACAAACATTCTTGATGGTTGATTTCCTTCGTTGTTACCTTTTAGACCACCTGTGTCTTCATGATTGTAAAATCACTTGGTATAGAAGTAAATTCAATCAAAATTCACAATTAAATTAATTTAATTATGTCTACATATTATAAAATATTACATGAAAAATGAGAAATTTTCACCGGAATTTCTTGTCAAAAGTGCTATTCATTAAAGGCGTAATTATCTCAGCGGATGTTTTGTCACTACTTTGAATAACAAGATAGCTTAGTTGACATAATTTAAGAAGACAAACATTTATTTTATAAAACTCTTATGTAGTAAAAGGTTTCGATATTTAGATCATCTTTTAGTTTATGGATATAAGTAGATATATTATAGTGACATATATTAAAGAATTATATCTTATATATAAAAATGAATCGCAAAATGTGTTGGTAAGCGCATAATTCAACAACGCCTGGACCAATTTGGCCAATTCTTTTTTAAAATGTTCGTTGAAGTTCAAGGATGGTTTTTAAGGGAAAAATTCGAATAATTATCGGAAAAACTCTAAAAACAGCCCTTTTATTTTCCCATGCAAACGTTTTCTAACTAAAACGTACAGTCGAATTGAGCTTTATTGTTATTGTATAAAGTTCATATTGCAAGCACTCACTGTTGTCTAAGCAATGAAGGTGTGTTCCTAACATCAAAGAGTCAATTTGCGCTTTATTAACGCTACATATAGTTGAAATTCATTCATATCTATCAAAACAGTGTGCGTGCGTGCGTTGGAGCACAGAATACATCGTTGGAGGATTTAATGTCACGTTCCAAAATTGAATAGCCACAAAATGTAATAGGTCATTTAGACTTTTTTTGCAATTTCGTTGGCTATGCGACATTATCTATAAAATAATTAGGATTAAAAAGCTGCCACTGTACAAATCTTTTTGACAGGACGAAGTCTGTCGGGTCCGCTAGTTTTAAATAAAAAGAGAATTTAAATAAGACTGTTTATAAAAAATATGTATATGTAAACGTAAATAAGAAAAATGTATTGAACATTTTTGTTACTTGAATTATCATATTGATTGTAATATTGAGCAACGTTTCGCTTTTCGATTCTAGCATTTCCATAGACTTAAGAATTAGATTTTGATTGCTATAATGTTACGTATCGTTTTACTTATATCAAAGGTAATTTCGTCAGATGAAGATAATTTCATGAAATTACTAATTTTAAAATAAATACACCAAAATACGCTTAATCAATATTTATAATCGCATTGTTCGCAATCTAACCTAATCATAAATTAAAATAAACAACGTCTATCTAGTCTGAGAGATCGAACATTTGTAATATATATAGAAACAACAGCTAATCCTGTCCATACTATCGTAATTAGGGCGAGTATTATTGTTATTATCATCATGGCTCTTTGCAAACCTTCTTCTTCGTCTATTATAAATGAGATACTTAAAACGAAAACTGCAAGTAAAATTGAAGATAGAGTCTCCAAGGTACTATGAATCTTGGGCCATTTTCGAGCTCCTACAAAATCTTGGACAGATGTTTCCCAACATGATGTAATAGCTCCGTATCCGACACCGGCCACAACGCAACCAATAGAAAATATGTCGTGGTTTTCAGCAATTGATAATACTGAAAAGAGAAAAGACTTCAAAAAATTTACTGTTAATCACGATTAGTATTAATCGACTTTTTGTTATTTTTTATACGTACCAAAAGACGAAGCTGTTGATATTAATAGACCTATCACAGCTACATATTTAAAATTACTTTTTGCCGTTTGAGATAACCACGGCGTGCATAGTAGGAAACATAACCAAGTAAAGCCATGTAAAGAAATCAAAAAGTTTGTCTCTGTGGTAGATATTTTTGGTTGAATTTCTGATGCAATTAAGGGTAGTAGTATTAGAGATACTGCCGTAAGGACAAGTTTTGAAAAACATATCAGCAAGGCTGGATAAAAACGCCAACATGACAAAGAACGCGTAAGTGGTTTTATGAATGTATCGTTAATATTGTACATCACATACACTAATCTTCTCTTAAATCTGTACATCCTGTATGAGGGCATTCTCAAACTTCTTTTCATACTAGTATAAGCGGACTGACATCGGAAATTAAAGGAATTCAGTATTTTTTCTCTTTCTATATGTATTACAGGCGCAACTGTATCATAAGTAACTTCAACTTCGCTATAATCTTTATTATCCCATCCGTCTGTTTGTACTGAGTCTCGTCTGGCCTGCTTATTAATGTACTCATCAAAACTGTCACCTATTGAACTCAGTCTTTTAATTGCGAGACTAAATTTATTTTTGTTTTTGTCGGATTCTAGTTCTTCATCACTTTCCTCGCTTACTTCTGGTATTTCTGGCAGTATCTCCACCCCAAACATATTCCTTCTCTTTTCCTCTGGACTCGGTGGTGGTGTAATAGTGACATTTTCATCATAATCTTCAAAGTAATCGCTATCAGGTCTACTTGTGTTATCCTCAGAAGGACATTGCCAAAATGATTGACTTAAGTCTTGTAATTGGAAATCGTTTCTAAAGCCATCATTTTTAAATATAGCGTATGTCCTGTCGCAATATCTTGAAAACGAGTCCGGTCTCTTAACTACATGTGCAGCCTTTAGTATCATAATAGCTGGCAACGTTTGTAGCATTATGCCAGCCAATATTATGTACGAGTATGAGTATTCGTAATAGTCTATTACAAAACTTATGATATGAGGAAACATTGTCTGCCCAATGGCTTGGCCTGCGAAGCATAGGCCTCTAACTATACCTATTTGATAATCATACGTATCAAATATTACTGCATCGACTTGTGCAGATATAATAGATGAACCAAAACCTGAAAAATTAGAACGTGGTACATTAAAAAGGTTTAGGTATTGAATATACTGATATTTTTTAAATCTATTTAATTTACTAATAATTTTACTGTCGGTAAATGAATTCAAAAGTAATAACAAAACTAATAATATTAACTGTATGAAAATTTACAATTGTAAATTTTCATATAGTTAATATTATTCCTTTCGTATTATTTTTATACTTAACAACTTTACCTGCCATAACTCCATAAACAACAGGTTGTATTCTATGTGGCACAAATGCGCAGATGAATAAACCAGATGTTACCAGAAGTAATCCCAATGTTGCCATTACTCGGTGGCCCACCGGCCCACCCCAAGAGTCAGCTGCATCCCTGCACCAACATTCTGGAAAAAATTCCAATTATCAAATTATTCCCAGTCACAAAATAATAGCAAACCTTTAGAAAGATCAGTAGCGGCGTTAGGGTAGGGCGCGGTTAGGCGACCGCCCAGGGCGCCGGCCACAAAAGGGCGCCGCAGTAAGTACGAGTATTTATATTTAGTATTTATATGTAAATTCCCTAAATTTTGGGGGTCCTAATAAAGTTGTAAGAAAATCTTTCGGTGCTGTCGTACTTATCTCGCCCAGGGTAGCGCTGGTAGTGCTAGAACCGGCACTGAGAAAGATATACCTATATTTTTCTTGAAAAATTCACTTAAACCAGAGGTTCCCAAACTCTTTAAATTCGTGAATATGAAATATGCAAGTTTTTACATGTAACAGTTGCTGAGCTTCTTAAAATATTATCTGCCTATATTGAATATAGGAGAAGTCAAGCTAACATTTTAGTTCTTCACTACTGAAGCCAAATGAATTTACATGCATCCCCGCTTACAATTTATAGACCCCTTTTTGTTTGTCACTCCTAACGTAGCCCCCGTTGAGTCTCACGTACACTGCTGGGAGTCTACCTGGACTGCAGAGAATTTTCGACTTAAACTTTCTTAATTTAAATTACACTTGAACTTGAACTAGGTAAAACTATATTATTTATTGATTCATTTGACATTGAATAGATTTCTATTTTTTTTTTTTATTATTTAATTTATTATTTTTGATATTTAATTTGTGATTACTTAAACCCATGTAAAAGAATCTGTTATTGTTTTGACAGCCTTCTTTGAGCAAAGTCGTCATTGCCGATCTAAGTCCGTTTTACGAAACAGTTTTGCTCAACCTATATAAATAGTTTTTTAGTATGTTCGTATAGTTATATGTATTACTTGTAATTTTTAATAGTGTTAATCATATTTTGATATTGGTATTAGTGTTGGTACTACACGCATTATTTGAGTATACAAGCCTTAATTTGCAATGACCGCGCTGCCGGCCACACTATGATTGGCTACCTAGAGTTTCGCTCAGCTGCGCTTTTGGCCCTCAAGCTTGGTCACCACTGCTGCCCGCACTGTACCGCCTAGAGCTACGCGCTCGGCCATCATCCTAGTACAGCCCACAGCGCAGCCATTACATTCAGTGGTAATAATCTACTATGATTAAAGTTTTTGTTTATTAATTTATATTAAAGAATAATATAATTTAAACAACATCTTAGAATGAAACTCACGTGTAAGACCGTATGTTAAAATGAAAATAGCAGGAGTCGTCAAGCCAGAGCACACGGGAATGCCTAACTCTGTTGCGTGCCATAATATCACACCATATGAAAGCACCAAACTCGGCAAACAAACCTGGAAAAAAGACAAATAGCTCAATAAACCAACTTGTAATTTGTCACAATAACCGGTAAAATTATTATACCTTGTCAGAACTTCAAAATCCCCAAAAAATGTTACACTTTTACTGTTTTAGTGTTAGTGATAGACCTGGTTAGCATTTAGTACATGTAATGCTACCAATTTCACCCCTAGTACTCTTATTCGATTCGAAAAGATTGATATTCCGTACCGAATGGCGTTCCTTAGCAGAGCTCTGCCGCCTCTGCCCACCTGTCCTTGTGCAAGTTTTTTTTCATAGACCTAAAGCTGTTTCTTGCTTACAGAATGTCACTTTGACTTAGTTTGATGACGGTGAGAACGGTGCGTCTCCACGATTAGCAACCGAACTAACCTGGCGAATTTCATTTCATCACCTCGATGGTGTCCTTATGGGGAATAGAGTCACCAGACCATTCACACCTGACAGGGATCGTAATAATATCACACTAGAAATTGAATGCATATGCGACTTTGTCGCTCAGGTGGCACGCACGTCACCAACTGGGTCTCAGCGTTTTGTTCATTTGCTCCCGAAACTTGCCTGTATAATCATGGTGTTTAACATTATTTCTTATTGCGGAAATTCTTCTACTGCTAGCATAGAGCAGCATAGCTATTTTCCTAATAAATTTCTTTCGTCAGATAATATTTATTCAGATATAGGTAATGTAATCTTTACAAGTAGGTAATATGATTGATACCATTTGTCGTTTTTTATCACATTCAAATATACATGCCCTCTTATGTTTGTGAATATCTGATAGTACTGCACTACAAAAATCAATATAGGCACAGGTACCTACTAAATGATAGCGTCGCGCTCTTATATTCCAAGTGTACAACAGCAGTAATTGGTCGCGAGTGTCTTGACTAAAACATAACCTAAATACTGAATTTACGACCTAATCCATTTGGACATCCTGAAATGTAGGCTACTAGTTAGTTATTGCGAAATTATAGTCTGTGTATATGTTGTAATTTAAATCATGTGCTCACTTGCAAAATTATCTGAGTATTAGATATTGAGTAACATTAAGTGATTTAAATAACATTATTTCTTTATCCGTCATAATTAGAGATCGGATAATCGGATGCATATTTACCTAAAGTTAATTTTTGGCTCACAAATTATGGAAGCGGCTTTTTAAAATACATTTTGTTAAATAAAAATCCCGGGAAAATACGGGACTGCAAATTTCACGTAGTGATATTGTTTGAAAATTACTAAATTAGCACGTGGTATTTATTTTCAAAAGATCGAGACTCCGGGTTCATTTATACAACTATGCATACGTATTTACATGAAGTTTAAATCGCACGGGGAACTGAAACAGTTCCCCGTGCGATTTATGAATGTACGATTTATTACATGAAGTGTTATACGAAAGTAGTGAGCTAGTTTAGTTAAATAATTGACTAAAAAAACAGAAATGGTGCCGATTTTTATTTAACAAAACAATAAAAAGCCGTTTCCATACTTTGTCTTAAACTAACTAGGTAAATATGCATCCGATTATCCGATCTCCAGTCATAATACAATAAAAATATAACTACAGTGATTATCTACAGATTTTTTGTTTCTCATGGATTAACTTGTATATTATCAATAAAAAAATACTGCACTTTCTTTACAAAATAATTTATTATGTATTTAGATTATAACATTTCTTACCTTATAGGTACGACAAATATTTCTACGAAGAATTTAACATCAGGTTATATGTAAATTTTTTATGAACATAGTATTACTTACTTCTTTCTTTGACCGATTTCTCTTTAAATTACGACAAAGTACTTAGTATGGCCATAAATTCTGTTATAATTAAATATATCTATCTGTCAATCTTATGTGAATATTCCTTGTATTGTCTCATTTTCGTGTCAAATATTTTTGTGATATTCAAATGTAGCGGGATGATTAAGAGAATTAACCGAATTGCTGTGATAGTATTACAAAAATTTGGTATGGAATCAAATGCACATTTTTAACTCTATCCGCTTGGTATTAGTGCAATAATTTTGTACCGAGCTCTTGTTAAGGATACAAAATCTTGTGTATTTGTGACGGCCAAGGTATAACATTCGTAGGAAAAAAGCGATCAAAGAACCTACTTACGAACACTATCGTAAGAAAGCAAATTGAAGCATTTCGTATATTTTAAAAGATCACTTATTATTTGCATTCTATTAGATACACCCTCGCAGTATTTAACAGATAATTGAAAAATAGAGTGGTAAAATCAAAATAACTTCTTAAGCGATATACAAAGATAAAAAAAAATAATGACAAAAAATGTACAAGCAGCATGACGATTTTGTGTTGAAACCTTTGTGGATAACTTGACTGTAGTGGAAATGCATGAAATATATTTATTATATTGGAAATATATTACAATTCAATAAAATTCTAAAGAAATTTCCAAGCTAATTAAGACTAATTATAATTAAAATACAAAAATCGAATAATATCTATATTAAAAATTATACGCTTTGCTTTCTCTCTATTATTGTGGATTTAAAAGCAGGCGCGTAAAGTGATTTTACATTATATACCTATCTGATGTCTTTGACTTTTTTTTCACAAAAATTATTTGATATTATTGTTTGAAGGGGGGTATATTCTAAGATTATAATAAAAAAATATACTGCGTATGCATATTCTCTATAAGTCGGCTAAATACAATATAAACTACCAAGGAATGACTGAGAACAGTTTCACAGTCATCCTTGGTAGTTTGATCAGTACCATATTTTTGTGAAAAGATGTTGTAGGAACACATTGATTTTACTGTTTGTAACTTATTTGTGTAGTTCCTTTGTTTTGTACTTAGAAGAAAGAGTTCTTTGTGTGTTATAATTTCTGTATAAAACAGTCGCAATACATCATGTTCCAGTTAACTGGTGTTCTTATTTATTCACCTTTCCTTCTGATAGTCAGATATATATTTTCCATATAGAAAGTTATTAGTAGGTAATTTATTAATACCTTAAATAAGTTATTATATAAAGAATTATCTAAAGTATAAACCTAAAGATGTCAATGCATTGCCAAAAGTGTTCCATAACTAAGAAGTATGCTGATTGTGCATGTCATCATTTGCTATCAAATTTTAATTGAGATTGACAGATAATGCAACTGCATTATTCACATACACGTCTGCTTTATGCAGATGATTGTCAAATTGAATCTTAATAAATAAAGCATAAAGGTACTACTGGTCATAAAACTGGATCTACTCGAGCCTGGTAAGAAACGAAACTTTCCGAGTTTATCAGAGCTGAAGACTGACCATCATCGAGTCCCAGTCTTAATCCGGTGGATTGTTACCATTTGTTTTAGTATGTACACTGTGATAGTTTGGTGTCCCTAAAACAATCCACAAGATTGACAGTAAATAATGTAATGTCGCGTTTCTATTAAAACGTTTAAAGGATTGTATTAAAGAAAGAAATGGAGATCATTTTGAATAAGCTTTATATATTTGTAATTTTATTATATTTATACATATATAACTAACACACATTCCATTACAGTAATAAATGTTGTACTTATGCAATAGAAAAATGAAATAAAAATAGATAGGTAACAATATATATGACAAGACTAGGTACCTATTACCCTACTGCTATAATGAATGAATGAATCTCTAGCGCTGACTCTTTATATAAAATAAACCCTTTTTAATAAATATATTTTATACTTTAAATATAATACCCATATAGGTAACCTAATAGCATATCTCTCAATTTGCACTTTAGATATATTCCACACAGCAAAAATTCCACTAGCAAAACAAGTGTTTATTCGAGACAAATTAAAACTTTTGCATGGAGTAACCCTATAAGAATGTGAAACATGGACGATAACTCGAAGGACAGTACAAGGTTTGAAAAAATAGGACTCTTTTTATGATTACTTCGTTTTCCGTCTGTCAAGTCCTTTAAAGCTCCGTTTCTATGTATTTAACACTCGCAAAATATGAAAAGATTATTATCGCTCTATATAAAATCTATATATTAGTAGATTATACTTGCATGTAAATTACACTGATATCCATACTGTAATTTATACGCATGTACATACGTCTATTTGAAGTTAGCATACAAAAATTATTTGAATGGGTGTTAATAAATTCTGAATCACGTGTTAAGAATTTAACATAAGAATTAGTGTTATTTTTATAACTGATTCAGCATGATTAGTGACGCCTTCGTTATCTATAAACAAACAGAGCTACAGCCTACGAGGCCGCATTTGCGCTATACTATTAAACTTACATCAAACAATTTAAATAAATGCCGATAGTTTAAACTACACGTAATAAACTTTACAATCAGACTCAAATAAGTACTATATGTTTTATAATCAACTGTAATATTATAAGCATATACAAATCGTTTCTATGGTCTCCGCACTAATCTTCTAATCGGAAGGCCCGATATCAGCCCTGCTATGTCCGATGTGTTTTTAGAATTTCATATGTACACTCAATAGCACGTCAAGGTAAACAGTTGAAGTAAGAAAACGGCGTAGGGAATAAAACGATCTCAAGGTCAACATATATATTATTGAACTTATATACTCTTAAGAAAATATGGGTAAACATTATTTTTAATTGTCGAAACAATGTTTACAAGTTTAGGTATAACTTAAAGAAAACTGCAAATGGCATAGGAAGGACTCAAAAAAGATCACCATAAAAACGTATTAGAAAAGAAAAATCGTTTCTAAATCAGAAACATACTTTAAAATTAGGGTGTACTCCTTATTTTGTTTCGAGTAATATATAAGTACTTTGTAAGTGTAAGTTTCCAAAGCTCCGTAGCTTTGGATTTTTGAGTGTAGCAATGGGATATTAACACAAATATGTGTTTGTAACACAATTATATAAATATTGTTGCAAATTATTTCCTACTAAGATATTCAAAGTTTCTTTTGTTCTAACTATTTATGTATTTCAAAAATATATAATAAATCTAAGAATCACCTAATTACTGCCAACTTTGTCTTTAAATAGTATTGTGTAGTTTGTGCGATCGGAAATAACAAAGAAGTTCGTCTTATCGCTGCATTCAAACGTCAAGAAATTACGCCTTTTGTTTATTTGCATGTATATCTACTCACATCTATGTAAGTATACCAAGCAACCTATTTTAACTAGAACTAGGCATAATTATTATACAGATTAATAATACTATGTTTGGAATTTACCTACCAAGATAATATTTAGCCTTAACTTTATAAATAAATCGATAATGTGCCTCTTTAAAGACTTATGCTGATAAACTGTTATGTTTATCTTGCTTAAGTATTTATTAATGCATATAAACATTCTTTTCAACACCTATATTTACCTTCACTACCAATATTTTCATTTGGTGACGAAAATGTATATGTTGCCTTGACTATTATAAATTGTATTTACATTACCTATAAATATGTTTGCTTAATACTGCTTGCTAGTTGGATAGATATTGTTAAATACATTGAAATTATACCATTAAGGCTTATTCAAATTCTACTGTTAAAACTTGAATTGTGCGAGCACATATCTAATTAAACACAACTACAAAATAACAGCACCAGCAACAAGTACTGAAATTTTATGCCTATTTTTTGTAGGTTATTTAAAATATTTCACATATTCAATAACAATCAAAATTATTTTACTACAATAATACATAGTAATCTTTTAAATATATAATAAATACACAAATCATAGAACAAACCCGAATCCAAAATTCGTAATTATTAGGCTTGAAAATGTAATCTACACAAATATTATAAAGATGTCAAGTAAATGAGTTGGGATCCTTTGATTGAACTGATCCGATTTTCATAATATTGATAAAGAAATAGTTTGAAACCTGGAGAAAACTTTTAGCACGGGAAAATATCTCTTTCCTTTGGCAGATTCTTATATTACCCAGTCCAAACCGCGGTGGAAAGCTAGTTATAAAATTATATAACAAACCGTATTACGCACATTCGACAAGACTACAGAGAGCAGGAGTGGCCAGTTCCACGTCGCTTCTTGAATTCGCGCATTAACATCCATCCTAGTTTGTCTCCTTTCCGCATTTTTCTAACATTTTAGACACTGCCAGTTCAAAACTAAATTTCGACACTTATTATAATGAAACACTACATAACATCTATTCTCGTTGATTTGTCGATAACTTGTTTATTTAAAACACTTGTACATATAGATCATTGTGAACGGGTGTATTGACAGGACTATCACATCGACCGCGTTATCGGCAGGCCCGACTAGCCATAGTCACTTACTTTGTCTTATCTTATCGCCAGAAAGAAGTCGATACCTTCTTCGTATAATATTATTAGGATTATCGTTCTTTTTTTTAAATACGTTACTATTGGTCGCTGGCAAAAAATTAAATATTGCGAAATCGAAAATAAGATATTAAATTTTTACAAATATGACATATATGGAAATGTTAGCATTCAAACAACTTATGTGCTTTGTTCTAACAGTATTGCGGTTGCTTACGTTATTAAATCGCATCATAAATGGAACAATATTGGTTCAACTCGAAGTCGACAATTTACGTAAACGGCAATCAAATGTGTGTAAATTTATGGAATATACGGTATGGAATGGAAAGGCATATACGAGTATATATACGAGTAATGTAATGTTCTTTGTCCATAGCTGTCTAGGGTCTGGGGTACCTAAATTCCCCGGACCAGCCCAGAATGACCAGACCAACATTAAGATTTAACGCCTTTAGACGCCTTCTATTCGTTTTCACCAACCAGCATCTGTTTAACGAGGCCAAGCCGAGTACTCTTATAGAGTGTTGATGTATCATAATTGATCCCTAAATCTACATTAGGGCTACAGGTCCTAGATTCTTTGCACTGATGTTTTTAAGTTCCGAAACGCATAAATGAAATGCAGGTCTATGCAATAAAAAAAAGTTATAAGTTCATTGTTCTGTAATTCATTAAACATACATTTTGTCATTTCTGAAAATATAATTTAGTCGGATTTTGTGAAATGTTCAAAATATTATTAATTTTGTGCCGTTCCAAAACATTTAATCTAGTTCTTTTTTATTACATTATAAGACAAAATGAAATTATAAAAAATTGACAACAAGTGTTGGTACGTAGATGTAATCGTGTATTTTTCTATTCATTGGTCACCATGCCTTACCATATAATCCGGTGTCAGCATTTATACTAATATTATATTTATAAACAATACGTATACCAGAATCTTCCATATGCAGTATCTTCAACTAGTCTGTGATATACATATCATCATATATTAACATTTTAATTCAGTAAGGGGCTGTATGCGCTAGGAAGTTATTTTGTTTAATAAAAAAATTACAATTTGACAATGACATCTGGATGACAGTTTTTGTGATGCTACTTTTGTCTTGTTTGAAAATACTTGAATGCGTTTTCATTTAACCAATTCTTATTTCTACATAAATATATATATATTATAAATAATCTATTAAATTGGTACCTACTCAAGAAGAAGCATGACACTAGAGCGACCTATTTTAATCAAAATAGTTAATCAGTGAAATGAGAAATGAGCTACTTTTGGAGTACACCAATTCCATAAAAACATTAAGAAAACAGTGCCTACAAACCGGAATTGACGAATCCGAGTTTCGAGATATGTATCATGAATCCCTAAAAAGTATTATCAATTGTAAGAAACAAAAATCGCGTAATACAAGTTCCAAAATCATGAATGCAAAATTATTACTTATACCAATATTAATAGGCATTATTACATTTAATTTTAACACAATTTATACTTATTTACTCTGCTGTTTGCCTGAATACATTTATTTAGGTTTAAGACTACTGAGAAAACTATCAATACCTATTTTATCTTTATTTCCTTCATTAGTGGGTAATTAACTTATATTTGCTCAATATATATAGTAATCATATTTCATATTTTTACAAAATTATTATAATTTTTACAAAATAATAATCATTCTGTCAGACTATTGTTTTATTATAACAATTCTTTCAGAATACTATCATGAGTCTTACATAATACAAAATCCATACTTCTCTGTTACTGATATGGACTGTTGGCCTTGTAGTACAGTTATTAATATAAGGGAGATTCATGATCCTATTGAATCTATAAACTCTCAAAATAATGCTCCAGTCATATATCAGGTATGTTACAATCACTTTGTTTGTACAACACTCCTCTATGTATTAATATAGATGTAATACAACTTTACAGACAGATCAAAAGGAGTTAAACCTATATAATATTCAAAATATTTATATAGATCATAAGGAGGAGTTTGATAATCATGCCCAGAACATCTTAATTAACAATAAGTATTATTCAACTCCTCACAAATTGTTTACAAAAAACAATATTAATAAAGAAGTGTATATGTGGTATGTAACTGTTACTTAATTGTATTGTTGTGTAAGCAGTTCTGTGATGTTAAAATTGTTTTCTTGTTACAGGAAATTTAATAGCATGAGTATTGCAAGGATATTACGACAGTACATTCCTCGACCGAAAATTGTACCAAAATATGGTCAAAGTATTGAAAGATTTATAATTATTGATACAAGTCAAGAAATGTTTAAAATACCTGATACTGAGTGTAATTTCTCATTTTTAATATCCCTTAGTGGTTCCAGAATAGTACAACTTATACCTTCTGAAGAATGCAAACATCAGTGCAAAGCATTAAAAGTGGAGCTTAAAACATCTTATTTGTGTATGTGTTGTAAAATTTTTGAGAATATCTATAAATGCAAATATGTTAATAATTAAATTACAATTTTTCCTATAGAAAAAAATAAACAGTAATTGGTAATTTTCATATTTAGAATTCTATTAGGTGTGACTTACCAGTGTACATTCCACCACTGTATTGCAAGTGTTTCCTTAGGCAAAAAGAAAACTAGCCCATTATACTAAAAGTTTTACATTTTTTTTCAATATTATTTTTGTAACAACAGATAATTGCTTTGGTTCTCAGTATTTGCAATATAGACATACCAATATATATTTATCATAATTTGGCTCAATACATTTTATTTGACAATGAAAATATTTTGTTTGCTTTACAGTGTGGTATAATTGGTGGTACTGGAGACCCGTGATTCAACCATCTTCCAGTAATGTAACTTTTATAACACATGTGGGATCTTACTGTTAGTCTAAAATGTTGAGAATGAATGAATACAAACTGATCTGGAATGTACAAACGACAATTTTATTTAAAAAAATTAACAAGTATTTATATTAAATAATTTTTTCTAGAAATATTTAATAAATTATTCATTCAAATTTTTCTTTCAGTTTTTCTTTTAATATAACAGGTACTAATGAAATCATTGCAAACACACTAAGAATAGTTATAGAAGTCCATGACCAGGCATCTCTAGTCGATGTTAATGTGTGTAAAGTTTGTCCAGCTTGTATAGCAACAAATGATGGTGGAGCTACACCTGAAATAAACAATATATGTAAACTTACCAAGTAGGATAACATAATATCACTAAAATATCTAGAACAAAAGTCATAAGTAGGTGGTATGTAGGCATATCTTTGCATGCAAGATAGAATAACTAGGTATTTTTGTAATGTTAAAATGCAACTTTGTGACCAGTTTTATTTATTGCTATGAAAGATGCAAGAATTCAACAAATGACAGGAGCAACTTAATGGAACTATAGATATTAAGCATGTAAAACTATTGCTTACCAATAAATGTCCCTAATGCAAATGGCATAAGTGGTACACCAATCACTGGTGCAGTCATATTAATAAACCAATTAGGTAAGAAGGGGGTTACTCTCAAGAATATGATATAGTTGAGCAAGTTATTTTTGTGCTTTTCCACAGTTCTTGACCATTGTGCAGCCTTTTCTGGGAAGTATTTCTTTACAAGCTTCTTTCCAAATAAGTTTGATAAAAAAAAGCATAAGCTTGCACCTATTGCTGAGCAACAGCAAACCAACAATAATGCATAATAAAATGGAAATAGAAAACCTGAAAGAATACTAAGAAAGATAGACCCTGGTATTGCAAAAGTTTGCAAACTGTTTATGAGTTAAGGAAAACTAATTAAATTTATAAGGATTTTCTGTTTATATTGTAAATACAAATAACCCTTATAGATTTGGAAGCAATAATTCTGTAAAACTATGCCCATGTATATAAATTCATTTTCAATATACTAATATCTTATTATAATTATTTCTTTTTTGCTAGCTTTAAAGTTCATAAAACTAGAAATTTTCAGTATTTCTCAACCAGTACAATAAATATATAGAATGTGTTACACCCTCTTCTGTATATATGTAGTGTGTCCAGATAAAAACTAAACAGCATGGATTAATTATTTATAATAACTTAAATTTATAAAAAGGATACAAAATATAAACTAAAAATACTCCAAATAACACTTCATAAAAATATTTATCTTTATATCTGTCTAAAACCAAACCCAATTGTTTTGCGTCTTCTAACTCCCATGGCAACTTTAAATGTTTTTTTTCTTCCCTGAAATGAAATCTGATTTATTATATGTCTTGCTTCAATGTTAATGTTTTTTTCTTTTGTGTTTGTTAAATAGGTAATGACAAATATACACAACTAAAAAAATTTATTACTAAATAGCAACTTAAGTTATATGTTTTGGTGTTGTTCACATATTCTAAACAATGTTTGAACATTGAGCTCTCAATGCTCTCAAAACAAAAAGAGCATAACAAATTAATACAAACCTTTTAAAATGTTAAGGAAGTTTATAAGTTATAAAATTTCATTGTTTTGGTCATCAAGAATAAACACAACTAATAGCCAATAATATAAACTAATTTAGATTTGTTTTTATATAAATGTAAATGTTCATGAAGTGGTCACTTTTAATATCATATTATGGTGATCATTATAGTATGTATTGTTGGTGATAATATTTTTTAAATAATATATTGCATATAAAAAATCACACTTACTCTTCTAGTTCTGGAAACTGTTTGTATAAAATCCTTAAAACAATGACAGAGCCAATAAATATAAAAAAAACTAATACTAATGAATTACATGTTGATAATTTGTTGCCTGTAGATGTTGAGTTATTTGAATCTGTAAATAAGAATTATACGAATTCATTTAATTATGAAACTTAGATATTAAAAATAATAAAGGAATCTGGAATCAAGGTGTAATCAGGAATGTTCCCTTAATTATCTGACTTCTGTTATTATTACAATGCAAATATTATTTGAATATTGATAATAGAAGTTAGACAATAAAGTTACGGCAAATTGAATTAGGAAAAGAAATTGGAATAGGTACTTGACAAAGGAAGAGGATGGGACAGTCTCATGCATTCATTTCTCATATTGAGTATCCTGGGCCTTGTAACAGTATGACGTAAAATATCGGCAGTAGAAGAAACAACGGGATCTTGAACGTCACCTTTATCATCTTGTGGATTATTAGACGACTGGATTATCCTTCTTCGTTCAGATAAACTCATATTTGTGACCTGATTATATTGAATATTCGTTAAAAGCCGAAATAATAAAATCAATATAAATACTCATATATTTCAAGATAAATATCTTCATACACTTATTAAACGTTGATGTTTTTAAGTTATAAATGATTAAAAATTATCACAAAATGACAATACAAAATTTTTGAATTAAATTTTATTTCAATGACATTGACAAAGACTTTTGCGCGAAACTTTTCAAAACTTACTAAAGGAATTCACTTGATACATCTTCTCATTTTATTCTTTCTGTTATTGTTAAATCTATGGCAAAATCACTCACTCTTCTCACGGAGAGGATACATATCGAAACCACTTAATAGTACATAAGAATCACATAGTTTTTGAAAAACTACTACTAGTTGTTTTGACTAAATCGATTTGGGGCATTTAATAAATAAACGATTTCTTTAATAGTCATAAAAAACATAGTTTTCATTCTAATGATATGTTTGAATTTTCCAAAAACTAACACTTGTTTGCTATTTATTTACCACTAGCTAAGTTTATTTGCAACTGTTTGCAAATTTTATTTGACCATACATAGGTAAATATTTATTTTATGAAAGGCACTATGCTATGTGCGCTGTATCATGGTGCAAGTAACAGTTCACATCACAAACCGAATTTTAAATTTTATAATGGTCCTAGGAAAATATTTATATTGACAAGTTCACACACGTTATATACTTTTATTTAATTTCTATCTATCAGAAATTATATTATAAGTAGGTTTGAAATATCGCATAGAATAGACCATAGTCGGTATATGTTTAATCTCTAAAACTACGCATTAGTACTTTCTCGATATCGGAATCTCCTCATAAATACCAATTAAATAATAATTTGCTTTTTATTTACTAATTTTATTAGTAATAAAAATGACGTCACACCCCAGTCATGTGGTACTGACAGATGTCAACGTCAAAAAGGCAATTGTCACCCGCACTATGCTACTTAGTATTCCTTGTCTTATACTATTAGCCTCTCCATAGATTTATTATATTGTGCTGAATTGATTGGCAGTGAGAAAGAAAACAACGTATATTAGAACGAGATAGCTAGATCATTCATCAGTGGTGAAAATGCAGATAATAAGATAATTGAAATGGTAGCCGTGAGCTACTGACATAGCAGTAAAAAAACTATTATAGTCATGAAAAAGTAAAATTTATATATGTAAAATTGCTACATACATCACAGCTAATTATCTAGTTTGGCACAGCAAATAATTAATTTGATGTTAAAGTCAATAAATTGGAAAGACACTTTATGTAGATATATGTATTATTTACTAAATATAATATATAAATAACTATCAAGTTGCTATAATATATTTTACATTGTCTCACAATCAACAACCAAGTTGCTTAGCAACGACCAACGACCATAGTGTCTTCACATTTGATGTATGTTTTAGAATTATTTTTTGTGAAATTATTATTTTTGTAAATATATTTACTGATTACTATATCGATTTTAGTTTACAACGTTCCCCAACACCAAACAAAAAATATGTTTTAATTTTCTTCAAACTACGCGCAATTTTAGTAATAACAAGTTAATATTAATTTGCTAAATATTTCCTAATTTATAAAAAAATAGCAGCCGAAGAGATATTATATTAATTTTTTTTTCAAAATAAATTTATTTACTAACATTTGATTTTCATAAACACTATAAATTAACACATCACAAACTTCTCTGAAATAAATATATTATTGCCTAAGAAAACTATTTTTATATTATCTTATTATTATTGATCATAACCGTAGAACACTCGTAAGCAAATGAAAATTACACTCCCCTGCGGGTTGTGCTCATTATCAGTGTCGTGCTTAATTTTCCATTTATCTCACTGGCATTCATAGGTTACACTATAACATGTTAAGTATACATATAATTTGTTTTGGAGTCTCGTCAACCTGCATGAATTGCCAATCTAGTGTATAATAAATCTATAGGCGAGCTAGATACAAACAATGCTTTTACTGAAATTTCACTTTTGCTCTAACAATTCTTGTGTTTCCACTTTTTGTAATAAACAAAGATGATTATACAACATAAAATATAAATTTCTGCACATCTTGTGAAAAACTTTTGGCGAAACTTAACATGAATTTCCATCTTCCATCTTTACAGACCTACGCCGACAACGTTAACTTCATTGAAAGTTAATAAAAGTATAACCACATAACACGAATGTTTTAAAAAAGTACTTAATTTTGGTACACATTACTTAATAGATATTCAGGCCAATATTATTTATTATATCTAAAGATAAAATTTATTTGACATCAGAAATCTTTTAGATTTAAAGCTATTGTATAGTCCTTAAGTTAAACCTATTCGTAATAATTATCATAATAATTTAAAAACAACCTGTTTTATTGACATTGAGCTGCTGGCCGGACTCGGATTGAACAATAATAACCGCGCGTGTCTTCAAATTTATTTCCGTTAATATTTATTTATGTGCTTATTTCATGCCAATAAAAGCTATATCGATGTACAACGCTGTTAGATATGGGTTTGTGTATCATTACTATTTTTATGATAGTATATTTTATAGGTAGGTACGTATATATACTACCAGTCATGAAATGTTTAATGGCTGGTTCATGTAAACTAGTATAGTTGGTACTTCTTGTTATATTACGTATTTATTGCACAATAAACAGCTTTGCGAACATTATTGCAGATGAAATCATAAATATTAGTACCGCGTAGGAAGCAGGAGGGACCGGGGCCCGTTCTGGCGGACGGTTGAACGTTCGTGCCCTTCGACGCCCGCGCTGCAGACCGCGCCGAGACAGAATTAGAGACGCCTGCGCCGCCGCACCGCACAACTAGCTTCAACTCAATAAACTTGACAAAAACATTCATAAACACAACGCACGGACTTATACTCGGTCTTCCATAGTTGTTTTACTATCGTACTGTGATGTTTTGTGTGTGAATGATCAAAGTGATAGTTTTTAAATCACATGTTAATATAATAATGTGCAATACATAGTGCAGTGAGCTTTCTAAACATTGCGGTGAAATGTCCCTCCTACTAATTACTCAAAAGCATACATGTATTTAAACTACGAGGTATGTACCTAGATGTTTTTACTATTTATTATTTTTGAATACGACAAAATATTTAGCATGTATTTTTTTTTAAATTACTTAATTCCACAATTATTAAAATGCTTCCATAATCTTTAGATTAATATTAAAAATGCAATGAAAGTACATATTAGTGGAACACCCTTTAATTTGAAAAGCTTCATAAATGGCCTGGATCACTCAGACCTCTTTTGAGTGACCAAGACACATAATTTCCGATTTACTGAAATACCAATCAATTCATAAGAGTTTTGTATATAATTAATGTAAAACAAATTGTTGGCAGGTATGCGAGGATATACTACCAAGCTGTGTCTTCTGGTAGTGACACTAGCACTTAGTTATGTGTCGGGTGTCCGCATGTGTCGGCGCGGGGTTAGCTGGTGGGACCGCGAGCGCGGAGCGTGCGTGCCCTGCACGCGCTGCAACCCGGCCGACCGCCTCGCCGTCATGTACCCATGCGAGCTCCACAGAGACACTGTCTGCCAGTCTCTCTACCAAATACAACTGTTCCCATTCAACGAACTCAAAGCCAACAGTACAACGAACAGTGACGCCAAATCTAGTGAACTCGAGTACGAATATGTGGACTACGGAAGTGAAGTGACGAGTAGTGATGACCAAAAGCAGTGGGACCTACAAACGTCAAGTATGACGATAGCTGCTTGCGGTTGTGTGGTTTTCTTTATTGTAGTTCTATACTTCTCACTTACACATGCAAAGCAGTGGCGAGTGCTGAAACAAACGCTGCAGTCAGGTAAGAATACATATAAATATTGGAACTAAGGATAATATGTCGACCATACCATACTGATCTAGTCTACTTGATTAAAGGCCTTAATATAGGCATAACAGGCCCAGTGAGAACTTACATGACCTCTGAAGATGTGTATAGTATAAATAGGGCAGTGCCTTAGTGCAAGATGGACGAGCAATGCGTTTATAGAGCTATTAACTAACCGAAACTTAATAACTTACCAGAAACAGCGCAACTGAAGAAATGCTTCCATCTCATAAAGTAGCGCACCAAAAACATTATGTGAGCGAGTTCAACGGAGCTCATAGTAACTAGGTTGGACCAGGTACGCCGTACTCTATTCCCTCATGGATTTGAATTAATTTCGCATAAATTAAGACGCCAAGGCCCCTTTAGAATAGGAGCTGTAAAGAACCATAGCTCTTTAAACAGTCAGTAAACTGGCACTTGAATAAGTGTACGGGATTGTGGGCCCATGTACCGCTGATGACTGTCAGTGTCAATGTATACCCAAGCGCGCAGAACACAGACTACATTATTAATACTATAATATTAATGTATAAACCGCTAAACATTTTTTACATTATGCAATTATATACACTACACTATATAATGTAAATCTATTGTTTAAAAAATCTTACAATGTTTTAATCAGATCAATAAATTACACTAATTTCGACCCTAACGACTCCGGAACGGTCGCCGGTATCGTTAGCAGGCTAGGCGTCGAACCTTCAGTTCGTGCGCCTTGCACAAACACACTCATTGCAAAGCTGAACATAGCCATCTGAGGCTTCAGCATAGGTCCGTCCAAAAAAAAATCTAAAAATTACACAGGTTAAGAGACTACATCGTCTCTTAAACTGTGTAATTTATAGATTTGTTTCGACAAGTAGTAAAATCAGCGACCTTACCACCTTAGCAATCTGTATATAGAAAAACATAAATTATTAATTCAATGGATAGAATATAATTAAAATTATTGATAAAGAAATATAAAACCTAAAAAGATTATGCATTAAATTTCGTTCCACTCGGTGAAACACCGCAACAGAACTAGAATTCCTACTAGTATGTGTATGTAACTCTATTACTAATAATTTAAAAATACTGTTCATTTTAAATCTTAATAATATTATGAAAGAAAAAAGCAAACATATTCTCAAGTACAGCTATTACCATATAAGTGTGCAAAAATCATGTTTCAAAATAATGAAAAAAATTGCATAAAGATATTAAGGAATGTATTGTTGAAATACAATCGCTTTGCGACAATTTTTCCTGCCTAGTATTTATATCATTTGTGACTACGTTTTGTTTACTCGGGATTGAACGTTATAGTGACTTAATTTAATGTGAATTGACATGTTTTTAAAAGTTTCTAATAGATTACTTTCTTTATTATTTAATAAAACTAAAGAAATAAGAAAATCTCCGTACTAAACGGACATTTCATATATAAAAAATTAAAGATTATTACTGATTAATATTGCAAATATAATTCATTATTTATTATTTGCCGACTATTACTACGCCGGACGGACGGATCCAACTTTCATCCAACTTCCAAGCGTTGGAAAGTTACTCGGCATATTCTCGGCCCATCTACCACTGTGATTTGCTAATAATAATATATGGCATCAAAACCTGTCCGCTTTCAATAGGAGGCTCAAAATCACCAAAAGAGCAATGGAGATGGATCAAAGTTTCTCTGCGTGATTGAATCAGAAATCATGAAATCCGCAGAAGATCCAGTGTCACCGACATGCCCAAATAATTGCACATCTTAAGAAGCAATAGACAAAGCTAATTGTTGGCAGGGCTGACTGCAATTGGGAGTGAAAAGATCCTCAAGTGGCAAGCATATAATGGGAAACGTATCAATAGCAGGACTCCTCCAAGCTTATCCGACGATTTGATAAAAATCGCAGAAAAACGGATGCTAGCAACGCAGGACCAATCTATATGGTGATGATTGGGGAGACCTGTGACCAAGAGTGAGGGAGTGAAGAGTGAGGAAATATAGCTATAACTATAACTAGGATGTTAGTCAAAGATATGAAATAGGTATTGACTGTAGTTAGCTGGCTGTTAATTGGTATTACAAATAAATATCATAAATTACTGTTTTTAATACTGTGATATAGTGTATATGGAGATATTGCAGTGGAGAAATAACGATATGCGAACTATTTTTAGTAATGAAGAAGAGGGCCACTCGTACAACGATTTTAATAAAATATAAATTTCCACATCTGTAACTTAGAAGATCGTATTCTGAAATCAATCTCAGATCAAAGCTTAACAGCTCCATCCCTTTTTATATGTATCAAACAAAATCGTGACAATTTCATTGCCAGTTCCATAATAGTACCGAAATTCGATTGAAATTGTATTAATCTTAATTTCGAAGGTAGACTAGCTTTGTAACATGAGCAATGAAACAAAATATATCATATCTTGTTTCGTTATTATCGTTTACTAGCTTTCTGCCCGCGGCTTCGCCCGCGTGGATTTCGGGATTGGGTGTATAGAGGGTTAAGGGTCATAGCTTTTGCCCACGGCTACATATACGCGGAAGTCGGTTTATGGTGCGAAGATTTTATCGCGCTTCCCGTGGGACTATCCGTTTTTCCGAGATAAAAAATGCCGCAAAACTCCTCAAGAATCACTCTATCTATTGATGAAAACCGCATAAAAATCTGTGCAGTAGTTTTTGAGCGAAGCCTTTATTGCGCATCCCGTGGGATCTGTCGATTTTTCCGGGATAAAAAGTAGCCTATGTTACTCGGGGAGAATGTAGCTTTCCAAAGGTGAAAGAATTTTTGAAATCGGTCCAGTAGTTTAAGCGTGAAGAGGTAACAAACAAACAAACAAACAAACAAATAAACAAACAAACAAACAAACACACTTTCGCATTTATAATATTAGTTGGGATTAGTTGGGATTGTGCGATTTACGCCGCTACCTTGAAATTAATTCTTTGTTTTTTGACTGTTCAAAGTAAAAACTCTGTCATATCGCGTATCGGAGACCGTGCTATGTGAGTTTAGCTGGTAAGAATCTACTTGTATTTGACGACAAGTGTATATGAATATCTCTTTGAATAATCATTTTTTTCTGTTACTTCATTTTGACGTAGTAAAGTTTCCGAATGATTCTAACCTAAATAGTAACGAAACGCCGTTCTTATTAAAAACTGTATTAATAGAAAAAAATCCTGTTCGTAGTAACTATTCTGCTTTGTCATATTTTCACCTTTGACACTAGACATGTGACAGAACAAGTCTAAACAAGACGTTGTTAAAACGAGGAGAATTCTATTCTATTGTGTCTTATTTTAGCCTTTGACATTAAACATGTGCAGTATAAGATTGAAGAAACCTACATACACCTGTGTAGTTACTCACAAGTGAATATGAAATCAACCAATCCTTAAGATAGTTAAGGTAGAGTCGAGCCTCTCGGTAGTGTATGTGGCGTTTCAGCTGTGACGCTGATGACCTAATAATTAGGTACGACTACGCAGTAGTATTTGAGTATTAGATCTATTGTACTTAACTCTACGTCCCGCGATTTTAACCACTGCTTAGGCCTAAGTAACAAACATCGATTAATTTTACATTTACTATGAACCAAAAAATATTTAGTCATATTCACGAGTTTTAGATTAAGGGGTTGCACTCTTAACGTAAAAATTGGCCACATCGTTGTATGAGTAATTTTAAAAGTAGGTACGGTCCTAGATTCAGATTTCATTTCTTTTACTATTCTGCGTCAAAACACTAACATTTATAAAGTCAACTTAACTTTAAAAACTTACGAAAGTCTTCAGGGTTGCTACAGACCACTTAGTCCAACTGCCCTTCAGTTGGTCTGCGATAATGTAAGTGAGTAATCCATTATATAATATAAAATGTTTTGTACTTAAAATATTGAAAACAGAAAGTAATAAATAGACCTTCCGAGTTTCTGGATCTTTTTCTTGAAAAGGCTCTCACGACTTCCGAATAATTATACAGGAATTCTTTTTTCTCTTATACAGTATCACGACAATAACCAACTGAGTAGATCAATTGTCTCAAAGTCAATATGTAAAGCCTAACACGCGGTTGTGTGTACATATGTACGTACAAATTTATGATGCTCTTGCCTTCTCTGAATATGGTTTCAATTTAAAAAATCGATTCGAATTCCGTAGAATAATCGTAAAAAATATTTCTTATACTGTATATTATACATATACAAAAAGATATACTTCTAGATTGTGTGTGAGTGGTCTTTTGTTTTAGACGTTACGAATACCTAGTTGGTTGTTTACAATAGTTTAACCGGTACTGAAAGCCAAAGAAGGATCGGCGACTGTGAATTGTTTGTGTCTGCTAAGCTAGCTTGCTTGATAACGTGTAATTAGGACTTGTGTAGCTATTTGTTCATCATTGTGTTGTAGGTACTTCAGGTCAACGTTCCAAAAAAATAATGATCCCTTGTTTTGACTGTAATTGCGTAGATACCTTAATTAATGTACACACAATAACGCTTCAGACTTTACATTTTATATTTGAGATGGGTTTTATGTCATTTCGGCGACTTTCGCAATACAACAAAGCGTCAGACTTTACATAGGAGCAGATGTTGACACCACCAGGTGTCGAACTTTTACGTAAATGTCAAAACAGAAAGTATCCATACATTTTTTACGAAAATACAAAATTGTTTAGTCACGGTACTACCAGTGCCTGACTAACCCTTAGGCTAATTAGGCAGCCTAGGGCGCGAGGATCGGGGGGCGGACAATCAATTTTGGAATTTAAAATAATGCGCGTAAAACAAACCCTGAATTGACTCGAATCGGTTCTTTTTAGGCCGACCGTAACACACCCGGCGGGGGCGCGTTCTTACAATTGAAGACATGAGTGGATGAAGGTGATATGTAACATTTTATTATTTTTTCACTTTATTGCGTATATGAAGGTGTTATGTCCGTACACACATTTTGTTCTTTCAAACATTGTTGAAATATGTCTAAAAATGAAGATAACCAGTGTATGAAAGTGTTATGGTCGGTAGTAACAAAAATGTATAAAGGTGTTAAGGGCACTTAACCATAGACTCGTACATATAACGAATAAATGTTATTATTTTTAACTTTGTATTAGTTATTTATCGACTACATAAAAATACACTAGATTATTTAATATATAGTCCAGTATTACTAACTAATAGTAACTAATATAATCAAATATCCACACAGTAATAATGAGAACTTTAAAACTTGTTCCTGATAAATTATGAATCAGTGACATATCACCTTCATCAACTCATGTCTTCAATTAGTCTAGGGCGGTCAGAACTCTTGATCAGTCGCTGGGTACTACCAAATGATAAATAAATATTCTATCAATTGATAATATCGGTTAGTGACTTGAAGTTATATTTAGAAAATTTAACTGCTTGTGTCCAAATGTGGACACAATTTTCGAAATGTTCTGCGGATAGTTTTGTAAAAATATCCAATACACCATTGCCTGAAAAGTCAAAATAATTAGTGTAAATGTAAGACAGCTTTGTTCCATTACTTCCAATATAATTTTAAGCGCCGATACTCAAACTTCTAATGATCGAACCTATGCCAAATATGTATTATATCAAGTCAATGAGACAGCTAGTTTTTAAAAATGGTTTGAATATCGATGGGAAGCCAGTGCTAAGACCACTGAATGATAGATATTTAATATACCCTTGACAACTGTACACATGGATTTCCAAATGTAAGAAGTGTCGTATTGTACTTACGAAGTAATTATTACATCATGGCGGGCGGCGCCACAAAGGCGACCGTTGAAGAACAATCCACGATCTTTCTTCACGACCCCGTGATTTTGTCCCACTACAGTCGGGTCAATTTAATAGGCCACATTTGACATTTGTTCATAGTGAGGTGACCTGCTTAAACACTCCGATTATGGTGAAAAAATCGATATTTACTTCAAACACATGTGAATCGAATACAGTTATTATGGAATAGTACTTTTTTTATAAGATCCCTATCTTATAAAAAAAGTACTTTTCCACAATAACTGTAATAGGCAAACGAGCAAATGGATTACTTGATGGTAAGTGATTATCGCTGCCCGCAACAACAGATGTGTTGCCGGCTTTTTAAATGGGAATACGCTCTTTTTTATAGGTACTGTATTAATATATTTTACGAGTTTAATTGCCTTAAAATTTTTTAATATCAATTATTTCTCTGTTTATTAAGTTATTATTGTTTTTTATTATGAAACAAAAGAATAACAAGTTTTATTTTAATAAAAATTTGTCTATTAATTCATGGTGAATAATCCCTTCACAAATAATCATTGCATTCATTCGATTTTTTGAGGGACATCACTTACGTATAGACTTCACTAAACGCAACATTGTAACAACGGCCATTTGTGCATTTCCAAACTAAAAAAATATTGAATATTTTATGTCCGCCATTACAAGGTTAGTTGAGGAATTTTAATGAAATGTCAAATGTGGCCTATTAAATTGACCCGACTGTAGGCGCGCACGCGGTGCTACGCCCGCACCGGTAAACAATCGGGTTTTGTTTGAACATGTGCGTTACTAATTTTGACCTGCTCAGGCCGCACGCGTGCACAATAGCTAACGGTTTTTTCGTCAACGCCTACTATAAAACCAGAACAACTAAATAATGTTAACACGAGAAACCCGTAAACGAATTTCTAAATAGATATGTTATCAATCGAATTACTCATACGACTAAATAAGACAACGTATATACGTATATGTTCTTAGCGATTTCGTGAATTTTACATAACGTGTGACATTTTAATTCCTAATGAAACGTCAAAATCAGAATCAAACATTATTTAGCAAGATTTTTTTTTAGTAAGTAACAGTAAGATTATTGAAGAATGATAAAATTCTTACACGGGAATGTAGGCCGTGACACATAGATATTGACAGATATTAATTAATTATTTACTTTTACATCTCAACTGTATCCTTCCTTACAGGTGTAGGACGACCTCCATAGCCGAGTGGATAGTACACCGGTTTCAAGGTGTCGCCATCTCTGAGGTCCCGGGTTCGAGTCCCGGTGGGGGCAGATGTTTGTGTGATGAATGCGAGCATTTGTGCCTTAGTCATGGTTGTTGATATATATTTCAATAAAAATTATTTATATATGTATAATATATGTATGTCTATCCGTTACCCTAGATCCCATAGCACAAGCCTTACAGAGCTTAGTTTGGGCTAGGCTAATTGGTGTAAGTGTAACAATATTTATTTATTTATTATGAGACGTCCAATTAATAGTACAATACAATAGGTTCTATACAGTTCCTACAGCGTCATATTAACTGCAAGTTCGCAATCGTTAAACAACCCGTGCAGATCGAAATGCAGTTCATCTGTATAAAACTTACGTTGACAGACATGCAAGACCTGACTGCTAAAATGAAGCTGATGGAGGCAGGCGGGGAGTCGCCGAGCGAGCCCGTCGTCGCCACGGATCACCACATCTACTGCAACGTGCACATTGGGAAAGATGGAATGATTGGCAAGTTACATTTGAAAATATTTAACTTTTGTAATACAGATTACTAATATCTGCCTATTTACTTACAATATTTCAAGAATTATTTCTCTTAAGCTTCCGTTGCGCGCGCGTTGCGTGTCGTGAATAGGAATGAAATCGCAGTCAAAATCAAATAGTACAAATACCTAAATATTTTTGAATATTTCATTCTTCTCGTAATTGAAAAATTCCACCAAGTGAAACGATCATATGAAACTCAAGAGCAAAAAAAAAGTCTTCTGTTATATCTCTATCACGTGTATCCGAACTTGGTGCGTCTACTTTTGAATGAACGGCGTCCATAAAGCATTCCCAAAGAAGGAATGTTTACACGCCCATAACTTTCAATGCTGCGGTCGAAAGCGCTGGCAAATGGCCAGACGTGTTTTAAATTACTCTCTTAGATAATTTAGTTTTACCTTTTGACTAGAAAAACATGTGAGGAATTCAGTTTATTTTAAGTACTGTTATCTTTTTAAAATACTTGTAGTGTTAACTGCTTCAACGTATTGTAACAAAAAGCCGGTCAATAGCAAATCCGACTCGGACACCCAGCGTTCCGTACAAAGTTTGATATAAGTACCTACATTGTTCTTGAAACGATGTTTTTTTTCCAAATCAGTGTCCAAAATACAAATAAGTGTCAAAGTACAATCGTATTTATTTTTGGGAAGATATAAAATTAAATTCACATGGAACCATTATACGTCACATTACGACTCGCAAACGGACAGCGGCGCCGATGACGCCGCAATATTTGCCTGGGCCACGGAATACATTGGGCTGCAATATTTATTTTCAATTCGGCCAGTGCTGGAGGTCACTTTACAAACATACATAAAATCTTGCCAGATATGATGTTGAGCTTGCCAACTATCAGAGCCAGACGTGTTTGCGCTCACTATGTAAACATTGTTCTGTAAATAAAATCGGAAGCATACATTTTTACGAGGTAATAATGAATGTTTGAAAATTTCACCAAAGCCATGATTTCTTTTTGAAACTAGGATGAATGGAAATATATATTTGATGTTTCTCATTTATGTGTAATGGAAAAAATGTTTCATTTACACAACATTCTATAAATTTATATGAAATTTTACTCCATAATTTTATACGTGAGTGAAATTTCTATTATCAATGTGACTTAGCTACTGATTCAGATGCAAATAAAATATATCTATCATTAAAAACAAAATCACAGATGTAAGAAGTAATTAAGCACGCAAACAAAACGGAATCAACAACAAATAACCTCTTAAAGCCAATGCTGATAAAGAGGGTCTTCATTCCATACAGCCTTTGTAAAGGAATATTTATATTAAAATGGCAGCCTTAGATAATCTATTGAAAGGAATATATACTTATATTATTATAATACATATATGTATACATATTAAGTAGGCAAAAAAATATTTTACGAGCTTTTATTAAATTTTCGTGTCACAGGATTTAAATAACACAAAATGTTTCAGTCCCCACGAATAAATGATTTTCCTTTACTAACTAAATACATTTTATTTTGATACTAAGAATCTATAGGTCTACATCCGCGTACAGGAGTATATATTTATTACGCAGGCCATTGCGTCCATAACTAACTAGCATTTCTTGTGTTAATAGCTGACTAGAGGTGTCAATACAAAGGTTTGTTTTTATTATGTTTTAGTTAATTCGGAAAATATTACTAAAGTAAAATAACAGCCAGCTAATTTGTCATTCATCAAAGCTCATATCCGTCCCCACCGAAGGGAACAAGCCAACCCTAACTAGTTATATTAGGGTGATTTAGTGCATGGCGGTCGAATCGCGAGAGCGCACCCCGCCATGTGCCCCGTATGGGCCCAGAGAACTCGGGGGGGTTTTAGTGGGTAGGCCGGTCCTCTTGACCGGAGAGCCCCACACACGGCCGCGTCTTGCCAGCGCGGTATCATGGTGGACAAGATCGCATTTGCCCTCCTTAAAAAAAAAGAAAAAAAAGGGTGATTTAGTGCGCGACACTGGCCCAGTGCGCATTGGTTGACTTTACGTACATATTTTGATAAACCATATGTTAATCTAAAAATAATTATTATTTGATTAGAAGAAAAATAAGAACGTCTTATAAAATAAAGTATATGTGGCAACCCTAAGTGTCTTAAACGAGCTGTGATCTGCAGGTGTTGACGGACAATTATCGAGGTCGCGGATTCCTCCGCGTACCACAGATGCCGTTCAAATTTTAATGAAGCCATGTCCTCCTTACCTTACGCACATATTCCATCAATAGCTAGGTACTCTGGATTCCAATGTCGCAAGACTACTTACTTACTCCTTTACGTGATGATACATCCGCATAAGTACTTAACAAATAGAACAAGTGATCTATTTGCAACTTTCTTAACTGACAGTAGAACGAATGGATTCTTAAATCATTAATGTATTATACGCAGACATTATGTTATCGCGTTGCTGGCGATGAAGTCTCAGCACGCTTTTCTAATCCGCTGCGATCCTGCTAAAATATTATGTTTCTATTCAATTTGTATATTATGTGTACTATTATATGACATCTGAAGCGTTTACAATGAAGGAAAATATCGTGAGGCATTCTTACTTACACCTGCAAAGAAACTTAAGCTAACAACCCGCACTATGCTAGCGTATAGTTGACTAAGCTGGTTTTTAACTATAGGATTAAATATACTTTATAACGCGTGAAGTATATAAAAAAATGCAATTATCCTTTTCAGTATTTATGAAGTTTATCTATGGGAACCGTTGAACTGAGAAATCTAATACATTTATATTTTCACAGACGGCAATATATCAGACACACAATATATTGCTTAAATATACTTTTTTGTTATTTAACGTCAACAATATTAGAAGAGTTATTACGGTAAAACAAAAGGGATGACCCCAGTGCAAATATGAATTGCAAAACTCTATAAAAATATAATAGGGTATCTATTTAAAATAATTCAGTCTAAATTCATACTAATTTTGCAAAATAGTATATATTCTACATTCGCCACTGTCATAGGATACCCAATAGTGAGGAACCAGCTTAAGACCTATTCACCATATCTTTGTTAGATTAAGCTCCTGCCCTTCTACGGTGACATTATAAACATTTCATTGCTATGCGTAATTAATAGAAATTTCCGTGAATAATGACAAGTCGGTATTAATAATATAATGACCCTATCTCTCCAGGGACAGTCAGGTAACCGACCGTACATGCGCGGGAGTCGCAGCGCAAGCACGTGCGTTCTTTAAGCGGGTATTTGTAATGCAAGTTCGTAGCCGGCCCGCTTCCGCCCCGGGGCTTCAGTCGTGCCGACCGGGAAGCCCATCGTTTCCTGCTGCAGTCGATTTTCGACAGATATCTGATAAATCATATTATGTGGGATGTAAATATAAATACTTCTATCCCACATAATATTTATTGAAAGACATTTTTAATAACATAAATCACAGATTAAATATACTTACAGTATTATAGTAATCAGATTATATTTCTTAATGGGACTGATTAAATCAAATCGAATGCTCAGTACCACTTTTATCATACTTATCTGAATAGCTATGTGTGGGTTTAGGTTAGGTAGGTATTTTCTACTTACACTAATGTAATTCCCCTTATGTATGGATCTGAATGTTGGACAACGAAGCGAAGGACGAAAGGAAACTGCACGCTTCAGAGATGTTGCGATGGATGTGGGGGTTACAAGAATGGACAAGATCAAGAATGAGTATATAAGAGGAAGTTTGAAAGTAGCGCCAGTGGCTGAGAAGGTAAGGAGCAGTAGGTTAGCATGGTTTGGGCATGTAATGAGGAGGGATGAAAGCCATATAACAAGAAGAATGATGGATATGAATATAGATGGACCTAGGATGAGAGGTAGACCAAGAAAGCGATGGATTGAATGTGTGAATTCTGATATGAGAGTAAAGAAAGTAGAAAACATGTTGTGCCGACCCTACTTAAGGTGGGAAAAGGGCAGGAAGAAGAAGAGACTAATGTCATTCCCCTAAGGGCTGATTTTACAATTGCAAGATAACTTTTACCGAGGAATAAATATGCGAGTATTTTTTATAATCTTTTTAAGCCATAAATCATAATGTTTAAGCCGTAAGAGTCACTTTTTCAATTCGAAATACAGAATAAATATGACAGTTTATTTCTCAATTAAATTTATAAATTAAAGTTTTTGATCTACCTTAGTGTTATTTATTCTATAATTAACATATAACTGGTCAAAAGAATGGCTCTAAAATACGTTCAAAAACAACTACATCAAAACGACCAATTCACATTCTTGACTACAGTTTCTGTTGCCGCCATTTTTGCTATTTCGGGTTCTAAAGTCTTCTTGAGTACATAAATCGATATTTAGAGTGTCAGTTGTGATATACGAGTATTATTATCACTTTAGGTTTACACATTACGCATCTTTTTGGAGAAGTTTATTGCTAGTCCAAGATCGACTAGGCAACTTTAATGTAGACAATTTATTACAATTTCCTTACAAAATTATATTAACTAATTCAAATTCTGAAGATCTGTCTGAAGGCGTAAAGAGACTGTCAGCATCTACGGACCAGACCCTAAGGAATAAGCGCACTTTCCGACTCAACCAACAGCTCCTTTGCCAGACGAGGCACCTTTTTCAAAAAGCCTTATATTTATGTTAGGTTCAACCACTTCTTCAATATTAGGCAACTTACTCTTCGCCAGACGAGATTAAAATTAAAGGCAGAGCTTCTTTCTTGGACATATCAGCAATGGGGAACATGCAATCATAATATTTATGAAAATTTTGTTATTAAAATGCTAAAAAAATATATAAGTAGGGCCATTGCAAGGTTTATATTTAAAGTAATGTTGTTTGTTAACAACAATTACGAATGAAAAGTAACGTGAAACGGAACGGATTTAAAACACCAATCAGCGTTCAGTGACGTCACTCCTGTTATGTTGTAGTAAAAGTGAACAATTAAACCAAAATTAATTGCGTTTTTTGAATAAAAATGGAAGTTGGGTTTGCCAAAGCAGATTCTAGGACTCTGCCAAGATTTAATGTTGACATGGTAGTGACATTTTTGGTCGAAAGTGCAGATTTTTGAAGTGTAGAAATGAAAGGGACTAAACAAAAAGACATTGAACAGTTTGGGTAAGTTTTAGGTAGGTAACTACTTATTTTGTGTACAAGCAGATTAACGAAGTTTATAATATATATATATATAATATATATATATATATATATATATTATATATATATATTATATATATATATATATATATATATATATATATCCACCAACTTACGTCAAAGTGGTCTTCACAGCATCGAATGATAGTCTTTGGGGAATAAATGTCATTCCTCTTCCCCGCTTGAAACCACATTTTTCTCAGTTTTGGGTCAGAAGGTACAGTAAAAAACAGTTTATTAGGAAACTTATTTGAAGTAGATGGACACATTGTTGGTACAAAACATACGTCCATACGGCTTTTTTTCGGAGTATCAATGGCATAGTTATGATCACCTGATGTTGATGGATAGTCAGTGCATTGTAAATTTTTACAAAATAATACATTAAAGTCGAGATAAATGCAAAAACAACTAAAGCCAGCAATAACACGCGCAGTATAATCAGTGAGCCAATGACAATAACAGACAGGAGTGACGTCATACGAACTATGGGTCCGTTTTCGCGCGAAAATTTAGTTATTGTTAAGTTTTCCTTTTTATTTATATTTTTTTCTTTTTATTTGTTTGTGCAGGGTTTTCTTTGTCTTTTGTGTATTCTTTGACACAAACGTAAGTACAGCATTTTAGTGCCCTTTAAACCAAATTATGAAAGCTGCCACAGGACAGGCATAGCCTAATTTGAAAATAAAGTATTATTATTATAAATTAATTAATCTATAAAATATAAATAAATATATAATTGGCTATTCTACTATTTTTTCAAATATATTTTAAAATGTTCGTTTACATGCGATAGACAAGTGTTATTTTTATTTTTGCAAACTATTTATCCTGCAAGCAGGAAAAATGATCAAAATATTATCGTAATATAAAGGCGCCAAAATGCCGAACGCCATGTTTGTAACGTCAATTGTACTAAAACAAAGAAATGTCAAAGTTGTCATACGCCGAAGATAGTAGTGATGTGCCAACACGGAAAAAAACAAAATTCGATTTAACTCGAGTTTAAAAATATATAATAATCTTATGTAAATAACTAAAAAAACTTCTTACAAGTTTTAACAAAAATATTGTTATCTCAAAAACAATATTCTTCTATAAGATTTTCTTTTAGGACCCAGCATTTTTCAAAAATAGAATTTAAAACACAATAACCGGCACAGCAAGTTAACCTCAAATCTACAGAAATTTGACACTTGCTTGTTATAAATGAGTAGTCTCAAATGATCGGCATACTTCGCTTCATGTCGGTTTCATTCGGTTTTCAAACTCGAGCCAGAGACAATTCAACTCGAGTTGGTTCGCGTTAGCCCTACTCGAGTTAGACGACCATTACTAGAAGTTAGAGAAGAGACGCTTATTTTAGGTTTGTAAAAAGTTCTTGTTGAAAGATTACTTATGAAATAAAAATTAGTTTCTATAATCCGTATCGTTGGTGTGTAGCGTTGAATTGCAAGAATTTTACTTTGAAAACACAAAAAAAGTTGTTTATTAAGGTTCCGAATAGCGAATCTATGATATGTTTAGTTAGAACTCGCAGGACAAAATCCAACAAAATACTCTCTAAAATCTCATTTATATCTTTGTGAGGATCATGTTAATGTAAGTACATAAGTTTTTTTGATGAGTCTTCTCTTAAAATACACTTTTGATACAAAAATGTACTTAACCGAGAAATTGAGGTTATTGTATACATTGGTTGCTATGTTACCTGGCTCATTTGTTTACAAACATACACTTTGTTTTAGTATTAATGACGTCATACCAAGAAAATCATGGGGGTCGGTGTTTTCGCTCACGTGATATATAGATAATAAAACTTCGATTTTAAATTAGAAATATAAAATTAATCTTACGTTTTTATGAAAAAAAATATATAATTTCTGCATTATCCGGTATAAAAACTATATAAATAAAATTATTTCACATTTTTATGTTATAACATGAAAATAGCCTATTATTATTAATAAAATTATTATCAATGATATCATTATATATTAATATATTACTATATGATTAATAATTATATTAATTTATTATTATGATATTAATTATATTACCTTTACTATTAAACGCTTATCTCAGCAACCACTGCATAGAATTGAAAAATTATAATACTAAATAATCCATTTATATTAAACATCACGCAATAGCATTGAAATATCATGTTTATAGCCTTCCATATACATAGATATAAAAACATGTATATATAAATGTTTATGGATGGCAAACACATAATATAAAATCTTAGAAAATGTAAAGAAAGTGTTAAATATTTAACAAGCAATGAAGTAATGTTATAATAGAAAAAAAAAAAGAAAAGAGTAGCAGAACTGAGTAAAAGTAAAGAAACAAACGACCTCACTGCTCATGATCACGTAGAACGTGACCAGACTGAAGATTTGATACGTGTCTCGTATATTGTCCACATAGTGTAAACAACGAGAAAACTGTGTCCATTCCGATCCACGATTCTAAATTAAATTGGATATTATTGTGGGTAATCCGAATTTGCTCTACATCTATGGCAGCATGTTTTCGATGCTGGCAACACTTATAATTATTATATCCTGTTGTTAATAAAAAGAAATCTTACGAAACTGAAAAAAATAAACAATGATGCTAACTATATAAAGTATTTTTCAGGTATAGTATATATTCTATTGCAAGGCATATTTTAGTATCTACATTTATTTTACTAGGTTTTCATTCGTCCGACGGTTATACGGAATTTGCGAAACATACGAAAGACACAGGTATCTTACCTGTAAAATATTTTCTAGAACGTTTATATCAGTGAAAGAATTTAATATTACTGCGAATATCCGAATTGGACCTTTGTCTTTTTATAATTTACGTCTTGATCGCAGAGATCGGGCGAGATCTGTCTCCGCCAGCATTGATTGTGGCAATGCTGGCGGACGAGGAGGTTGGAGGGCTGTGGCCTCCTTCTGTGAAGCAGTGATGCTCCAGAAGGAGGCGGCGCCGGGCTCGGTAGCACTGCTGCGGCGCCGCCGCGGGTCGCCGGCGGGAAATCGCGCCCGCGGATTCAGCGACCCGGGAGGGACCACGCCCCTCCCGTGGCCGGGGGGCGTCGTCGGTGGAGGAGACCGGGGGAGGTATTGAGCCTCCCCGACGAGGGCTCCCCTGTATGGGCAGGGGAGCGGAGGCTGGGGGTTCCCGGAAGTCGCTTGGGCGTTCCCGGGGGTTCTCTACATGCCTGAGGAAGGCCATCCCTGAGGTTTTTAGTGGGTAGACCTCCCCCTTCTGGGGAGGAGAGCCCCACATAACTACCGGCTCGCCACAGCCGGAGTATGCAATTTGATTCATTTTCCTCAGGGGAACAAAAAAAAAGGTGATGCAGACTTTGAATTTCGACTTTATTACGTAATTGCATATTCTAGTTTCTTACACTGCCATTTCGACATAAATATTCCCCTACTAATTTTCTTGGTGAGAACAAACAGGTTTGCTGACAACAGTTATGATAATAGTTTATTTGGGTTATAATTTTAACCCTTATAATCAAAATCAAAATTAACTTTATTGAAATGTGACTTTATAGAAAGCTCTTTTGAATCGTCAATTTTTTTTTCCCCTATTACCCATTCAGGATGTATTTTTTAACAGATAAGAAGAATGCGCGCAAGAAACTTATCAGATTTATTAAAATTAATAACAACATTTACAATAAATTATGTCGTTATCATACAATGTACATATGTGTTTACAATTTATACTTGAAAACTAATATTTACAATTTAGAATGTAATATCTTCAAATCAACACCAAGCATTGGCATCATTTAAATATTCATTGACTTTGTAATAGCCCTTACTCATTAGCGTCTTTTTAACATGCGACGGCTGCTACTTAAGTATCCGGAATCTGGGATTTCAACATTTTTAAACGCAATATACGACCTCCATGGTAAAATTCGTTCTTTTTTTGAAATACTGACCGCTATTTTTTTCTTATGTACGCTAGTAGGATCATTAGGAATTACCTAGCTATTTTTCATAAGGTCAGGAAAAACATCTCCATCAACACATAAATTGAATATGAACGCGAGTTGCGCAGCAAGTTCCTGTAACAACAATAACAAGTTCCTGTGCAACAACAGTTGAAATTATTTAAGGCGTGAAAAAACTAATTGACTATTTTATAGTGTTTATTAAATATGCTACCAATACGACAATGCACGCTAATGGGAACGCGGCTAATACTCCGAAATCATGCGATCGCTCTCTAGCCGAGACCTCCTCGGATACCTTATCCCACGACTAGATTGTCCGTATGGAATAACAAAACTATGAGTTCGTCACGAGACACTGTATTTATCATTTCATTAGCAACCAGTTTACAGACAACACAATTTTTAAAATTGCAGAGGTTGTGATTTTCACAATAGAATATAATATACATATATCACACATTATGATTATGATATCTGTGTATTAAAAAAATATGTAATAAAAAATGCAATTATCCTTCACACTATTGAATGTCTTTAGCTTACCAATGGCTAGACAACAGCCCGATAACGCTAATAAAGGATAATTGCATTTTTAATGTATCTCTCTGGATATTATATTATATTCCACAGTGATAAGCCCTATAAACACAGTTTAGCCCGGCTTAAGCCCAGTTAATATACAAAGAGAAGTAATTACATTGGTCAGCAATTATAAAATTTGGCGAGCCACCCAAAAGCAGCATTTAAATAATTTGGTCAGCATACAAAGATTTTGTTTGCAATAAAAAAAAAAACAGGCAGCAATTCTTGTTCCGCAACTAATTTTGATAATGGTCAAAAATTAAATCATACATAGGCAGCCAACAATAACATGAGTCTGCATAATAAACATTCAGTCCGCAAAATAACTACTTGAGCGGCAAGATTTCATGATTGAGCGGCAGAAAAACATGTCTATAAGCAGTATATTTGATTGGTATGTTAGGTTAGGTTATTTTTTTTTTTTTTTTTAAGTTTTCCCCATAGAGTTGGTTAGGTTAGGTTAGGTTAGGTTAGGCATGACAAATAAAGTATTTTTGCTACTCTTATATGCAGCACAAAATGCATTTTTTTGCTTACACTCTGAGTGCTTACCAAAATTTTATTAAACATGAGCAGCTGATTGCAGCTTATATAATTAATATGCTGTACAAAAATAATTACAGCCATCCAGAATGACATAAATTGCTGATTGATTTTGAAATGTTTGCTGACCATGAGTTGCTGACCAATTAGCTATTTCTGCTCACCGATTATATTTTTCTGCTCACAGAAATAACAATACTATGCTAACCATTTAATTGACACCCATATACAAATGCCAGTATATATATTGTAGGAAAATGCGTGGTTTAATTTTCATCGTTATGGTTAATCTTTATCCAATATTTGACAACTACCCATACGTATATGGCTCCCTGAAGTGCCCATCATGTATTCGGTGTAGATTGGGTAAAAGATATACATAAAAGGCAATGTTTCTAAAACTTTTTCACGTTAATAATGTTTATGTATATAAAAACGTGAACAAACGACAAAACCATGAATAAACACCTGCCGACTTTAATTATATACATGTACATATATATAGTATATCTTAAAAATTCTGCTTTGTTATGCTTTAAAATATTAAATCGGGTTATGAAATGATTGTTTCATTATTTAAAAATCCATCATTTTTAACAATCAATTGACAACACATATGTAATCATAATTAATCCACTGCTCACTTATTTTTAATATTTAAATGTACAAAATGAATATGCTCAATGTTTTAAAGATGATTTTGGAATATACATTTAAAAATTTAAGCATCAAAGTGCTAACGAACAGTGGGCTACATTCCTAGCATTCTATTTTAATTACGATGCGTTTCTATAAAAAATCATGTTATTATGAGCGGATGCAGAGGTAAAAACGTGCGTCACGGTCGCCCCCATTTTGTGCAGCTCCAGGAAATGGCCCAAAAGCTTCCTTTCACACGCTGTTTGCGCAGTCAATAATAGAAACCGACCGATCTCTCTACATTGCACTCGGCATAGCATCATCATAAATGAGAAGCGATTGATGACGTGCGGGCATTCGAAGTCAGCTTCATACGAAACGTATTCGCTAGCTCTAAACACGAAACACATGACAAGGTCAATTAGGTTAAGCCAATTGAGGATACTATGACAACAAACACTAATAGAACTGGCCACGTAACGATTGTTTCCATTCTTAATTTAAGCAACAAAAAAAATCATATATTTCAAATCCATTCCCATGAATAATTTTAAAATTGCAGTAATTTCTCGAAATGGATTGAAATTATCACTTATTTGATAGATTGAATATCAAATATTAGAAAAAAGTAAGGAAAACAATGTATGAACAAAAATTTTTTGTATTAATATTTAAATTTCGCTATTTTTCGCAGCTCACGTCATGCGAAGAAATGTGTTTAATTGTCACAAATATTATGCTCATCAAAATTGCTCAGACTATCGATGTTCTGTTACAGGCAGGTAATAAAATCTAATAAAAAAATACTTCTATCTAAAAAATTCCCATATTTTATTAAATATAGGAATAATATTCATAATTAATAAAACCTACTTTAAGTAAATCAACTTTTCGCATAAATGTTACCTGGATGTATTTACTTTTAAAAAAAAGTATAATAAATTAATATTTATTCGTTTATTCGTGGCGATTTATCTCGATAAATATCACAATCTATCGATACCTCCCAGTTCTATAAACGATACTTTGACAGCTGTCACAGAATTCATCTTTTATCACGTAGTGTAGCAAACCAAATCGCAATAATATGTCACAAGAACTGTCAAAATACAATGAATAAATTTTTATAATGGCCGCAATATGTCACGATAAATGTTTTACCATAGTTATGTGTCGGCGCGGTACAAGTCGTAATACTTGAAGTACATAGCCACTGTTCCTCTGTTACTAAAAATTCATAAACAGATATTTTTCAATTACAGATCGATAATTTTCAATTCCATATCAAATTGTCATTTGTACGTTCGTACCTGTACATCATACCTAAACAGTTCTCACAACCATTTAATTCAAATTCAACAATTCGATACCAGATACTTACCAACCAAATTAGGCAGTGCGTTGCAATTTGCATTTGACAACATCCACAAGATTCTGGGAGCTCAACAGAGGCGTGGTTAGAATTATGATTTTGCTAGTATATTTGTTTCCTTTTTGGTCTCCGGAAGAAGCCGGCGTGCAAGTTTAATATGCAAAATGCCACACGCGATGTTATTAAACTTTATAGTTGGACGATATATAATAAAGTTACCGTTATTCTTTACCTATTGGTTTCGAAAAGGTAAGGAAAGTACCTGTACAATATAAAAATATTAATAAAAAAAAAACAAAAAGGAAGAGGAATTGAAGGAAATCTCTTTCTTATGTATAAATTTTAAGCTTAGGTACTATGTTATGGAAACGGCATTATTTAACAAGTGATGAAATTGCAAGCGATAAGAATGCTAAAGGTAGGTAAATGTAACTAAATTATACCTTCATGAATGCAGTAATAAACTACAGTTACGATGGCATAATGGCATATTTTTTCAAGTAATTAAATATGGAACGTTTTTGCTGTGACTTACAAAGTATATATTTTTTTTTTTTGTTGTTTTGGTATTTCTCAGCTAAGCGTATTCTCAACTTATGTAGAATAAAATGGTAATATACCCTATTGCGGAAATGTGGGTGTTTAATATATTCCCACTTAACCTTTAGGGGTAAACAGACGTGTTTATATGTATATACAATACTTATATAAATTGAAGCAAATAAATAAGTTACCAAGCCGGATTTCTTGTTATGAAAACCGTCATACATGAGCATGAATTATGGTTTAAATTACCTGTAAACATTATGAATTCCGCGGATATGCCTAAACTGATGGCAAATTGATCGACTGTAAGGAAACGATTTGCAGACAGACAATATAAACTTGACTTCCTGAGAGCGAAGCTTAACCGTACACGATATTATGGTTAGTTCATGAGAACCTGATGCAACGATTGATGTTTGAAATTTTATTGTATATAAATTAATTAAACAGCACAAATTGATTGAATTAAGGTTTATAAAGATGAAAAAAATGCAATAAACAAATACAACTAACCAAACAAAACTAAAAGAAATATCAGAATATTGAAATTAAAAATTAACAATATTTAATGTTAAAAAAAAATATTATCATCTCAATTTTTTTTAACAAACTAGATACTGTTAGTAAAATATTTTTTACAATTTCATTAATTGACTGCCTATTTTTAAGTGTCTATACGAGTAGCTAGCTAGTTATAAATGTTGGCACCATGCGCACGTACAATTGAAATAACAAGATGATCAATGCCGAAGAGGTAGTTGTAGCGGAAACCATTTACGTATTCGGAGTTAAATATAATGCTATGGCTATTGAGGTGCGTGTTACAAGTAGCCAATATACAGTACGTTACAAGGACGATTAAGTATTTTTCTGCTTCCTACTTCTTGAAGTTCCTGCTGCCACTGTCTTAATATAATCAGCTATAGATTTCAAAGTGGAAACTTCCGACTTCTCCTGAAAGCAGAGCGACATCAGAGATATCATTTTCTTCGCATAAGTCGAATAAATACTTAAAACAGAAATGAAGCTGATAGGTTCACCTCTTTTAAACATTCATCCTGAGGTAGCTCCAGATATCTCAAATATGATCAACCAATTTATTTCGAATTACTACGCATTTAGCTACAGATTCATTTTAGTTATATAATAAGTTTTTACACAAATTAATTATAAAAAATAAAATATTTCGTAAGTCACCATCGCTAATTCAATAGATACATCAATAATTAAACACAATACATTATTTTTCTATTTTAGATTGCAATCTGCGCTGTATGAATCGACTCAACTTTAGGACCATATACTTCACGTGCTTGTTCCTACTACTCAAATCGAAATAACTATACTGGCGGAGCTGAAGCTATTTTGTTTTCGATATAAACTTAAATAATTTTTTGATACTAAGTATCGACAGCCCTACATCAGCGTGACGTACTACGTAGTGACTCTTCTATTGAGCGCCATTACGTCTACAGCGACCTTTTATTTTGTGTTAATAGCTAACTAGGTTTGCCATTTGAAAGTCTTTACTTTTATTTTGAATTCAGTCTACAGTCCTTGGGATCCTATGACATTCGCAGCAAATCTGTAAGCCTCTCAAAACGTTGTACGTTGTCAAGTAGAATAAGAAGTCACAGTACCTAGTTAATTCACTACCTGTTTTACCCTTCACACCAGAACACAAATGAGTACATCGGGATGCAAAAGGAATGACACTAACTAAATAATATGCCTCTTAAATATTATTTCGTCAGCACTGATACACTTCTATATCATCGTCGTTTTCGCAACGTATCTTAGACCCGAAACTACGAATAGTCTAAAGCTAGTAAAATGTTATGTTTCTGATGGGTTTAAAATGTCACATCGCTGAAATGATGGAACTCACGCGTGAAAATATTCGTACTATGATTTATTACGATTTTCGACATGGTTTAATGCAACAACAGTGCGTAAATCAATTAACTTCAACATTTGGTGTTGAAGCTCCATCAAAAACCACTGTGAATCACTGGTTCAGTGAGTTCAATCGTGGACGGAGTAAGCTCACGGACGAAGTTAAGGAAGGTCGCCCGAAATCAGTCGTTGTGCCACAAAACATTGAAGCTGTACGAAAACTAATTATGCAAGACCGTCATGTTACGTATCGCGAGATAGAGGCTACTCTGGGCATATGCATGACAAGCATTAATAAAATATTACATGAACATTTGTTCGTAAAAAAAATTTGTTCGCGTTGTATACCGCACAATTTAACTCAGCATCAAAAAGAAGCTCGCCTCGAATGGTGCAAGAATATGTCAAAAAAATTTAAGAGAGGTGACTCCAAATCTGTTAATAACATCTACACAGGTGATGAATCTTGGATCTATACGTACGATCCCGAAACTAAGCAACAATCTACAGTTTGGGTGTTTCAAAATGAGCCGAACCCTACGAAAGTGACTCGTGCAAAAAGCACTTTAAAGCAAATGGTGGCCTGCTTTTTTGGTATTAATGGTCATGTGGCTACAATACCACTGGAGAATCGTAAAACGGTCAATTCGGAGTGGTACACGACCATTTGTTTGCCGGAAGTATTTGAAGAAATACGTAAAAACAACAAGCGACGCAGAATCATTCTACACCACGACAATGCCAGCTGTCACACATCACGCGAAACAAATACATTTTTGGAGGGTCAAAAAATAGAATTGATGGGTCATCCACCGTATAGCCCAGACTTGGCACCTAATGATTTCTATTTATTTCCAAATGTAAAGAATAAATTACGTGGTCAACGATTTTCGACCCTTGAAGATGCCGTCGACGCGTTCAAACAGCACGTTTCAAAGATACCGCAATCAGAGTGGAAAAAATGCTATAAAAATTGGTTTCAACGTATGCAAAAGTGTATCGATCATCGCGGAGAATACTTTGAAAAACAATAAACCCATATTTAGCCATATACGTTTGTTTAATTTTTCTATTCCGGATACATAAGTAGCAGCCCTCGTATAGTCTCCTGCGCGAAACTACCTAGTTGGAAAGTTCGAAGATTTTCTAAATATAATCATTATAAAAAGTTAGGGCTAAAGATGCTCGAGAAAAAAACGGCGGTGTGAAACCCTCAAGTTATCTTTAAGTGTTTCAAATGCACATTTTACTGACTATAACACTAGTAAAGTTACCTGGAGTGAAAAGAGACCTAGATAAATCAATATCACAAAGCGATAAAAAAGATAATCTCATCTTTCGAAAAAACGATTTTAAAGTAATAAAGGCGATGAGCGCATACGACTAGTGCACAAACCGTACGCAACGTGCTTCCATAGTAAACTTCTAAATTAATGTCAAAACTACGCCAGAGTAATCTTACGTTAGGACATTATAATAAAATAACAACAATTCTTGATGCATATCGAGTTTATTGAAAATAATAATTACTCTTTATATTAGATTCACTGTCATGTGATAAATAAACAAATTACAATAAGGAGAGCTTGAGTGATGCTATAAAAAATAACATAATAATGATAGATTTTTTATCACAATTACGTTTCGATATGTTTATAAGATTACCTTATGTATATATTTCCAATTTTATGACTATGATATTACATTTTCTCCTGTTCACTTCACTCTCCCTGCATTAGAACTATAGAAACTAAAATTTCTATAAGGTTTAATGACCACGTACGCGAATAATACCGGCAGCTGGACCGTTTGCAATTCAATGCGCACGCGCACAACCCGTACATTCGAATATGGGAACTACTAACCGCAATTAGCATTGCAAACTGTGCATGGCAATCTTATCGACCGCAAATAGTCGTTACGCAAGCAATTGCAATTCAATTTATGAACAATTATGCTAATGGATATTGTTTCTTTTTTTACAGGCCCGTCTTCTAAGAAAGGACTTGGCAACGTGTACACTCAAGAAAAACATCCATCTTGAACACTAACGATAAAATTATGGCATAGTACAAATAAATTATAAGAAAAGAGAACCTCGCGAGACAAAATTTAAATTAAACGAAACGATTGGATATATTTTTGTTTAAATAAATGACAATTAAGTTATGTTTTATATTTTGTAACCCTTTTCTATGTACCTGTCGAAAGTTATATAGGCGAAATAATTTTAATATTAATCTGGAAACACCGCGAATCCAGGCTATTCACGAGCGAGACGCGACGTCGAGTGACGCCAGCGATCCCCAAATAGACGATCGACCAGTATAGTCTAACAAACATTTTACATAAACCTGGATTATTTGAAACCTTAAAAGCGTCTTCTTACGGTTGATATTTAACTGGATTCTCAACACACGAACGGAAGGAAACCATTCTTCAAACAAATCACATTGATATACACCTGGTACGGATAGTCTAATCCAACATAGACTAGGGTTGCTATAATTTTGGAAAACAACTAAAGACCATACACAAAAACGTAATAGGGCAATTACATTAAGGTTTTGGAAATAACCTGATGTCATGTATCTAATTGTAAACAGACAAAGGTACATAATTTGTTCTAGTTAGATTAAATACAATTTGGTTCGACGTAAGAAACAAAATACATTCGAATTCTTCCTCAAAACGATTTAGTCATATTTCTCATATTCAATTTTGTAAAAAAGCCTTTTAGATTTTTTTAATCAATTTCAACGAATATAAGCTATAAAAAAAGTGACTAATATTATAAAGCAAAAGTAACTCTGCCTGTCGTGCTTACACACCAAAACTACCAAACCGAATTAAATGAATTTCGGCAGAATCAGCAGATTAAGTTTTTCTAAAAGTTGAATATTCTGAATCAACTCATCAAGGAGAACAACATATCAAAAAATCTGCTGATTCTGCGGAAAACCACGATTTTCTAATACAGACTTCAGAGCCCCCTAGCGGGAAAATGCGTCGTTAACTTTTTGGCGACCATGAAATTTTTTGCTCAGCTCGACCAGGAGAACAACATATCCAAAATTTAGACCTGGGTCCCGAAAACCACTTGGCCATTTAAACAGTATCATCTACTTTGAGGACACTCCACAAGTCATAAATTTGGTTGCATGGCTCTGTGTCTCGACTAGTATAGATAGTCAGCATAAAAAAAATCTTCTAAAACGTCGCGGTTAGACCCCATTCTTTCCCGCGTCGCTTGTGATGTGTTTAATAAATATCACGTCGAGAATAAATTAGGTATAGAAAGTGAGAACAAGCAATGTAAGGGAATTGTGATTGTACAACTCCTGTAAATGACCTTGAACTGGTTTAAAATCTTTAGCGGCACAAAAACCTTGAAGAATTCGAGAAACTATCATTATAGAAGTAATACTTTAGGGTCACGAGAGAGTATACTTACCAGCCTCAAAGAACATACTGTCTATATACTCTTTTCAATCGTGTGGTTTCTATTATATAAACAAATGAAATAAAACAAGAAAATTATTATTTATTTAAAATATATTACCAAAATAGTAGGTACTCATACTTACCTCCGTTTGCAAAACTGGAGAAAATATCGATTACATTAAACTACATTAAAAATTACCTACCAACATTAAAAACATACCTTATAATTATCTCAAAAATAATAATTTACTAACAAATGTCCGCACATGCAACGTTATAAATTTTTGAATAATATCAATTAGCTAACTACTCAAAAAATATTCGAATTCACAATTCATAATTGGATATTGTTATTATTATTCATCCCGCATTTGTTGTATAGTCAATTGAAAATATTTTACTACAACAATTATATTAAGTAAATAAAATACAAAGAATTTCACTAAAAACTTGGTCCAATGTTAATTACCTTATACTATGAAGTAATAATTTAATTCTATCAATTTTAAAACCAAAGAGCTTTCCCGAAATCGGAAGACACTGAAAATAGATGGAACTTGAACACAGTTAGGGTTTCTTAAAATACATATACCTATAAAGTTAAATCGTTTGTACAATTACCTTACATGTATTAGTTACCTCATGAGATAATTACTCTACTTAATAAGCGTAAATATAAGTTGTGATGGTTTCGTCAGATACTTAGTTCAAACGGGGATTCCTTACAGATCTAATAAGGTCACTTAATTCAAAATGATCCTTAATATTTGAACATAGTTGGCCAATTCCCATTTCTCTTTGGTCACACATATAGCGCGGTTACACCTTATAGGTACTTTACAACACAAATCAATAAATAAAATAGGACATACGAGGTCGAAAGCGTTATTTCCATTGGAAATAAGTATTACTTTTAAATAATGAAGCTCAACAAATCTACACAAAATTGTTTCAGAAAACTGCATGCACATTATCAAATAATGGAGACATGGATTCTATCGTTTTGAATAAACAACAACAAAGGCAATTGAACTACCTAAAATTACAAATTCCAAATGGTACTCACCTTTTTTTTAAATTTAAATGCATGACATTTATTTCTGTGTTTGAAATTATCTTTCTATCTAGCATCTTATTTAAGCGAGATTCGAATGTTCTCAATGAAAATTAAGCCAGATAGTTCCATTTCTTAATAGAAAAAAAAAAATTAAGGACACTTTCTCTTTCACAATATTATAGTGAAGAAAAAGCCAGCCGATATAAAACTCTTATTTAACATGAAGTTCTTTAACACTCAGATGCATCTACACCTTTAAACAACATTAAAATATATAAATTCATTACTTGCAAAATAACTTTCATATAAGTAATCCTTCAATTCCTTTTCCTTTCACTATTATAATGAAGAGAAGAGGCTTCCTCAAAATTTGTTTTTACATTCCTATGCATTCAACATCAACCTAAATTGAGGTCTTGAGGTGTACTTTTAAAAACTATGTTCGATAATATCGTGTCGTATCCTACTCTTAGTTACTATCGTTTAAAACATTTCAACGGACGACCGAACGAACAATATTAATTTTGACATAAGAAAGCCTCAAATGGCAACGATGAATTGCATTTGACAGACGAACATTCGCAAAATAAACGTCAAATTTAAGATGATTACATCGACACGTCAAACCGTATCGTATTAATTACCTTTCGTTGTCATTTGAGGCTTTCTTAGGTCAAATGTTAATAGCGTTCGTTCGATCGTTTGGTGAAATGCTTTAAACGATAGTAACTAAGAGTAGGATACGACACGACGAAGTTCACGATATATCGAATATCGTTTTTAAGAGTACACCCCCTGGTTTTGAACTGAGAATCCTAATATAGAAATATAGAAAATTTTGCAGCTCAAAGTATGAGCACAACTTCGTGAGTACATGAATTCCTTTAAGGTTTGGGCAAAATCATTGCTCCCATCATGATATCACACCAAGATACAATTGTTTTTGTCCGTTAAATACAATTATCAAAAATTGCGTAAGGTGTTACTAACTAGTCCGTGCAGTGTCCGTAGCGGTTGAGCGGGGGTTGTTAGCCGGCGTTGGTGGCTGGTATTTCCCCACTGGATACATAGGCCGTGCTTCCAAAGTGGAAACTCCCTCATATCTGCAGCAAAAATACAGATCTTAATATATATGATTTTCTTCATATTTGAAAATTATCAGTTTCCCACATAACGCACTACCCGTGTAAAAAAGTCCTTACTAAACTTGCATCGAAAATGTTTTATTACGTAAATAAAGCGAGTATCATGGTTTACACCTTCTGTCAAAATCTCATGAAGCTGTTTACAAAAATGAAGGAATAAATGCAATGATACCAAAAATTTTGCGACTTTAAAAAACATAAAATTTCAGCATAAAATAGGGGTATGCATATTTACATTTATTCGTTTTAGAATTATCCTGCTGATAAAGTCATAATTATGAATAGTCATAATCATAATCTAATAAATAATTAATAATCAGACTAATTATAATCACAATTTAAAGAGGAAACTGCTCCAAAAGCTAGCCCACTAGGTATTTTTATTATTTAGGAAATAAGCTTTCAAAAATACGAGGGCATTTAAATCATTATCTGATAGTCGGTTTCGTATTAAGTTTTAAAAATTTTTGACTTAATTTCTCGTTTTCTTAACCACTTTTTTCTCGTCTCGAGTAAGGCAAAATTTCTCGGGAATTCTCGATTCGAGAATTCTCGCAGAGAAACTACTAAATACACATCCAAACAGAATTTCTATTGTTTTTAATCTCGCGGTGTCCTTCAGGAGGTTTATATGCATATATTATGCTACTTGGACGTTAAGCAAATTATTACCTACAATTTGCCATGGATCTACTACAGATTATAAATAAAGGGAATAAAGCAATATTCAGTAATTCAGAGTGTAATGAATATATCTAAATTAAAACCTTAGCTGGATGAATGAGTAAATAATTATGATTATGAGCACAGCAAAGGATTTCATAAATTCTGGATGAAGCAAGGGATTCAAGTTAGATGGATTCAACAGATACTTTTATCCCTCAATAGTATACTCTATACACCTATTTATACCACCTACAAATATATCAAGTCAAATCAAATCAAACATTTTTTCTTCAAATGTACGGCGGGAGGAGACCTTGTACTGGAAAGAACCAGCTAGAAAACCAGCAAGGGCAATTTTTTTTTCTCCCTGTATCATTACAGAGTCGGCAATTGGAAGCCGGCTTCAGATACACAGTCCAAACCAACCTCCGATACAAGTTAAAACAACTAACAAATATATATTTCCGTCACAAGAGGCATATCGCATTAAACAAATCTGATATGTATATGTCCGGTACAAAACAAAAATATGATTTATTAGAGACTTATTAAAATTATATATCGCAAAATTTACATCCAAGCATGTTTGTTTAATTATTCAGGAAATTAAATATCGTAAAAATGACATCCAAGCATTTTTATCATTCAAGAAATCATTGACCTTGTAATACCCTTTTTTCATTAGAGTATTTTTAATATATGCTTTAAATTCATGAAACGGTAAAGTAGTAATATTTTCTGGAAGTGTGTTATAAAAAGTTGCACATTTCCCTAAGAACGAACCTCTAGTTTTTTGAAGCCTGTATGTTGGAACGGCAAGTTTATTTTATTTCTTGTTTAAATGATGATTTTGAAAATTTGTATTAAATGTATCGTAATTCTTGTAAACATATATTAAATTTTATGTATTTATATGTATAGTATTATTAATTCTGCATTGTTACTTACTTATTGGACTTATACTTGTCTGGTATCGCTTGATACGGCTGCAGCTGCGCGTGCGCATGCGTCCGCGCCAACTCCCGTAAACAGGACTCCAGGTCCGACAGACTGTATCCTGTGCTAGTGACCAGGGGGCTTGGCCAGGCTACAGCCAGACAACTTTCCTTCATCCCAACGCTGACTATAGATACGCCACTTTTACCTGTCAACACATTCCAGTCCTAAGTGACATTTAAAGTGACAGTATTTTCTCTATAAGTCTAATTTTAATTTATTTATCATATTTATACTTAGTTGCAGTGTTGGAATATATGTTTAGTAAGTACCCTATATTAAGCACCAACATGTCAGTTCTGAAGTAGAAACAATTTGCCAATGACAGATGGAAATCTTTAATCACGTCATGTGACTACTGTAAAAACATTGTTCTCCTGAAGTTGATAATGTTCAATATGATGCAGAAGTATGAAGCATCACAAAATATTGTGAACGAGGCCATTGGAGTCGAGCCACAACACTGTATATAAAACTGGGTAATTGAAGAAACTGTTTGTCTTTGTCACTTTTATATGATCATACCATATCTTAAGAGATTATTTGTAATTAAACATAATATTATATATCAATTAAATAAATCAATTTTGTAAATAAAAGACCAAAAGGCCAATGTTTTTATTTGTATAAAGCATAAGTGATTTATATTATCATCATATTTAATTGTATATCAATACAAATAAAATAAAATACAATGAACTCTTAATTGAGCCAACAGCATTAAGAACTCAACCAATTCATTAAGTTACTAGTTTTGCTTTGAATAGATATTATATAAAGTGCATAAGGGAACATGGGCTATGTTGTGCAGAACAAATAAAGTATTGATTTGAAAAAAATATTAGTTATTTTTTAAATAGTTTAGTAGCAAGTTGCATTAAACATGTCATCCTATAATCATCATCAGCTCTTAGATTCTCAGTAAGGAACATTGAGGAGTTAAGCCTAATTTGATTAGAGTGATTAGGCCTTAGCCAACTATGTCAAAGCAGTTTAGATTGATTAACTTCACGTACACCTTAAATTTTCTTCCAGTGTCAGGCAAATTGTCGCACAATGTTCACCATTTCTTTGGCTGTAATTAAACAGTACGTCAAAGTATTGAGCCCTGACAACAGCTTTTATTGCATAAGTAAAATGGTATTAGTCTGACGCACAGTTGTGTGTAAATATAAAATTCGAATAACTATAAACATGTTGTTGCATTACATTGTAAAATCAAATCCTAGAACTACTGTTAGTAAGCTTAAAATATGTGTCACATGCAATAATAGTTATTTATGCAACTGTTGTATAATAGTTATTTATGCAACTGTTGTATAATAGTTATTTATGCAACTGTTGTATAATAGTTATTTATGCAACTGTTGTATAATAGTTATTTATGCAACTGTTGTATAATAGTTATTTATGCAACTGTTGTATAATAGTTATTTATGCAACTGTTGTATAATAGTTATTTATGCAACTGTTGTACACTCATGTGATACTATTATCATTATGTGATAATAAACATTTCGTGTTTTAATACCCCTGATTATACAACAGTTGCATACAAGACCTTAAGACTTAATCATGATGTGAATCCTCTATAAAAGATTTCCAATATTCGAGTGAAAAAATGACGGGAAATAACACGATAAGACGAGAATCCGAAATTACGAATTAGTCTACAATTTAATGTCCTTTTTTCAACATTTTTGCGATCTAGTTGTGAAAATGTCATTGCATGAGAATGTTCTTTTTTTGAAATTCATAATATCACGCGATTGGATGTGATCATAATATCATTGAGTGTTTTAATGTTGGCAATAAGCTAATTGTTATAGGTTCTTTTATAGAGGATTAATAGCATGATAGTAGATAACAAAAGATTTCTTACATTTTATAGTCTGCAAGCTATCTATTGAAGAATCAGATTCATTCTCATTGGCAAAGCAAGTCTCACACAGTAAGCAGTGGCGAGCAGTGGCAAGTGCACTGGCTGCAATCACTGAAGGCTTGAACTGCAAATATGGGTCCGCTTCCAATAGGCTTAATTCAGCAATGTACTGAAATTTCAAACTGCCATTAATATGGAAACCAAATTAACAACACATTTCTATAATTATTTATATCATTTTCACTGTAAACCATACTTACTGCAGCTAAATAGAATGTTTTTTTCGAAAGGCCATTAGAGATGCAGTAATGTGACAAGAAAGCAAGAGAGGTAGGTGTTGACAGATCAAATGACAACACTTTTAAAATTAGGTGTTCCATTCGTAGGACTTCTCGCTTTGTATATGTATCATCTGTGATATAGACAAATTCTGAAACCTCTGGAGGATACACTTCTTCATATTTTCTGTAAAAGTAATTTGTGCCTATTATATATATATATATATATATCTCTAAAGTCATCATAACATGCTCTCATTTTGAATTAAGAGTCGACAATAGGTATTTAAAACTTCTATTCTGAAAACAAGAGTAGCATTGTGCGTGCACTATATCGGATGTCTTACTCTTTTGTAGAAACAGAGTGACAATGCTAGACAAGGCGCTCACATGACACATTATGCAAAACTCAGCTCGCTGGTTTCTATTTAATGTTCCTTATACAATATCCACTTATAACACAATCAGAGCGACTATTTAATTTTAAAATCGGGATTACAACATTTTCTAAGAATTTTAGGTTACTAATATATTTTCATGATAATCACTTGTGTTTTATAAACATTCACATGTGTATGCCACTATCATTTTGTTAATGTTATTCCCAAAATTCTCGATACATTTCTTAGAATATCAAAAATAATATAAACCTTTAATAGCCATCTTGCAAAAAAATTTAAATTATCACTTATCTATAGATCACAATGTATTTTCTAAGCAATTTTCATTTCGAAAGCGCATGCTTATGTATTTTTTCGATTATTATACAATTCTTATATAACTATTTTAACCTTAATGTTTTTATCATACTTTATAAGTATGTATTATTGTAGTAACGATATGGTTTATAAGCACTTTTCATTCTCTCGCATAGACAAATTAGAACAAAAAAGAAAATTGTATAAAATTTAAGATACCACTTACGCTGCAATGTAAGTAGCTGCTGTGCCAACAAGTTGCAGCTTGGTGCGTACTACACTCATATATGACAGAAATCTATCAACATATGAAACAGCAAGGTGCAGCGTCTCATTCTGCTGTCCATACTCATCACAAACCTCTACCAGCCAGTCAATTAGAATAGAACGCATTACATGGGTGATGTCAGGTTGCTTGCGCATGTATCGAGGATGGGCGCGATTCTTCACCTGGAAATAAATATTATTTCTACTATATACAAATGGCGAGTCATTATAGGAGTTCCAACATCTTTTGTCCATGTTTGTGGCTAGTATTTTTTGTCATTAAAAACTGCATGAAATGATGTAAAACATTCAAAATCAAAAGATTTTGTACTACATAGCCTCTTACACTTATTGCCATCAAATACAAGGGACTTAACAGCACCCCTAACTATTGTATGTAATACACATAGTAATTATGAAATGGGGTACTGGTATTCTTTATTAATATGGCTGAACTTTTTCACACTGTAATCTACACTTTCTTTACAATATAGGGGGCTAATGAGTAAATATATCGTCGCAATTAGCAATTACCGCGGTTCATGACACCACCAGAGAAGTCATAAATGCGTTACATACTTATTAAATGGGAATACACAGTATTTTTGAAGATTTGAATATCACATAAGTTTGGAAATGCCGCAGATAATAATTTATTCCACAGTTAAGGTAGAATGTCCCTGAAAAAACTGGTGATGAGAATGAAACACCAAGAATTCTAATATTGACTAAGGCAGTTAAGAACACGCTCTTATATCGAAGATTTGCAATAAAGAGCAGCTATTTTGCATTGAATGCACATACTTGTACCGTTGTGCGGTTAATATGGACCAGATTAAGTCTGCCCCAATCTGACCTTCACTCATTAGGCGAACCACAATACAAGCTGTTTTACACTGACCTTCTGTAAGGCTGTGTTGAACCGGCCTATTCATGCAGAATGCATAGCTCTCTTACAATAAAACCACACTAATATTAAAAAGAGGAAAGATTTGCAATGCTTGAATGATTCGAGTTTGTAGATGGCTACAAAATCCCACTATGAATAATAAATGACAAGCCATTATGAAATTATATAAACTAAACAATGAGGCTGTAGAGTAGATGATTAGAGTTGTTTTACTGCATATATGTAGTAAAACAACTTTAATCATCTACTCTATAGTATAGCTTAGTTTGTTTGCCAAATCCTTTTGATAGAAAGAAGTTCACATAATCTTTATTGCCTATTTTAAGTAAAATATGATAGATAATAAGGTGAATCTACAATTGGGACATAAAAATTGTTACATTTTTTTATCAAATTATTAAATTTTTAAATAAGATACTGAATAAATTAGTTGATATGTGTATATAATGATTATAGCAGTATAGTATATTCAATGGTAGTTGTAAATTGTCTACAAATGAAGTGTCCTGCAAATGTTGCTGCCATGCATTCAATGCATACTGGCAAATAATAAAGAAGAGGCTCAACAAGATATTAGAATAGTACATTCTAGTTGGGATGATAATCTATGGGTCCACCCTATAGCTTAAGGTTACCGTTATCACTATCATTGTGATAAAAAATTTATTGATTTGGTATTATAGTGCTCATGTTAGTTACATGTCATTGTCTGCCACACCCTATTTCTATTTCGTGTGTAAGTCGGGGCTGATATGCATCACTGCGACCTATTAAGATCTATTGTGACCAGCCTCCTATGTAGGTTCTATGTAGGCCCTACAGTAGCTCCCTTAACTGCCACACCCTATATTATCTCCGGTATTGAAGATTCTACCGTGATCACTATGTGCATAAATGTCAAAAAACAAATGTTATTGCCAAAATTTGATAATATCTAATAAGTTTTTTGCCACAAATTATTAATAATTGGTATACGGTCTTTTTTACAATATGACATTACATAAATTACCTCTGAGGATGCAACAAAGCTGCAAACATATTTTTAAGAATCCATTTATTATTGTTTATACATTCTACTTCTTAAATTCTAGGCAGATAATTATGTCAATTTGATACTTGAGGTGTGAATATGGTAATTGTTACTTTTAACTGATTTAATGATGATAGTGATTACAATAACCCATTAGAGCACCCATGACTGGTATTATTTCTGATCTTGTTTTGACCATATTCACAACCCTATTACTAGAAAAATAGGAGTTTATATTGAAGTGATTCAAGATACAAACCTCAATCTCCCTCATGTACTCATAAATATCTTGTCGATATTCCTCAACATGGAAAAACATTTCCCTATCAGTCTGAGCAGTGGTAGCATCTTCTTTATCTTCAAGAGTTTCAAGAAGTTGACTTTCATCTTTTGAAATAGACATAGATAGGATGCTTGAATCTACCACAGACATTGGTGATTCAACTTCATTTTTTTCTTGTGATTGTAGCCTGAAAAAAGATGTTTCATATATGAACTAATAAGAAACAATTTACTTACCTGGATATGAAATAGAGGAATGTAATAGCATTATTCTAAGGAAATAGCTATCGAAACTTAACTGATGTAACCACAATAATAATTAAAAAAAATTTACCACTTAAACTTGTGTGAATAGGGGGAAATGGGTTGAAGCTATAAAAAAAACTAATTGTACTTATAATTATATAAAAATAAGTTTACTTTTAGGACAATAATTACCTGAGTGGAGGCACATCTTTTTTCCATTCTGGATGCTTGTCAATTTGACTACACAAAACTTTAACTTGTTCAGCTGCATTCTTAAAGAAATTATTTTCTTTTTTAAGTTCCTTTGCGATGAAGGGCTTAAATGTGGGCTCGCGTTTCTTAAGTTCTACCTCTGTTGGTTTGTCTTCGTACACACTAAAGGCACGAAATTGAGCTACAGGGGGCACAATATTTTTTTCATTTTTTATTTGTCGTACTGTTCTATTCTCGTCTTGATCTTTGCAAGGTCCATTCGTCAATCCAGGCTGATGAAAAAGAGTTATATGATAACATCCTTTAACGCATTCGAAACGTATTGAAGATAATAAAGTATACTTACAAGTTTGTTCGCCTTATTCTGGTTACATGCAAAATGACTGAGGTCTCCTAAAGCACGCCGCTGATTGGCAGCCGTAAACATCTCTGCATTATCTTTCCTTAAACCTAAAGTTGAATTTTCTTGATCCTCGTGAATCCTAAATGCCATTTTTGTATCTTTTTCCGTAAACAGTACAAATCACAAAACCAGCATGTACGCGTGCCGTGTGAATGCAGATAATGGCTGCCAAGGCGGAATTATACAAGTAACGGTAAATCAAAAATCCATTTTATAATGAGAAACGAGTGTAAATTTGAAAAAAGTCTCGAGGTTTTCTGAATTCACCTCCAAATCGTTAAAGAAGCGTCAACGGACAACAGACATTTTGACGATTTCAGCTGTTGCAGTTTACATTAGTCTCTTGTCTATGATTATTTCAAATTTTAACCAATAGGGAATAAACTTGAATTTATGGTTTTTCAAGCTTTAAAATAACTGACAAAAGGTCCGAATCTTCTATAAAAACATGTTAATTGCATCTAGATACCAAGCTGTGTGGTTCTAAATTTTTACATGCCCATTTGGAAACTCGCTAATATTCAGTCGCTTGTTCATTGGAAAAATAAAGTCATAAATATTTAAATATTATGTTATTACTGTCTTATTTCAGATTGTTTATAGATATCTGTTCAGATCTTTTCATATCTTTTAAAATTATTTTTACATTTATAATTAATAGTGTTTACAATATTTTGATATTCATGTAAGGTCCTCCTGTAACTATGTATCCTGTCTCCTGTAACTAATATTCTATACTACTACTACTACTAAACAACAGTACATACATTTTACACGTGATATTCCACGTGATAGCAAATTTAATCAATTTAATAAGACCAATTCTAGCGCGCCAGCTTACTATCTATATACCTTCTCAAATTTAATTTGATATTTTTGATAATCTATATCTAAATTTAACGACGTTGATAATTTATTCAAGTTAGCTTATTATCATCACCTGTAATATGTTAAACACACATGTAACATGTTAAAGAAATCGACGTAAGTGATCACCGCAAATATATTTATTTTTAATGAATTTTTGAATTGGTAAATAAACTAAATCTACGTTAATAGTCGCTTTAAGGCCATAAGAACAACCAAAAAAGTAGCTCCTTAAATATTTAATAAAAAAAAAACAACTTATTCAACAATTGCAATAAGCTCGCATAACTTGAGGAATACCCGGTATATTTTTTTTTTGTAAAAAATAAATCTTTTCTCATGATAAAAACATATCCATATTTCTGCTGGTATAAAACTTTATTAAAATTGGTACAGCAGTTTTTGTGTCACCGCACTGCACTGTCCTGACATTATGTTCCTAATATAATTTCTACCGTGGGAGCTCGGGCACGAATTGGGCCGGCTCGACCGGAGTGATATCACGGCCTCACAGAAAACCGGCGTAAAATAGCGCTTGCGCTGTGTTTCGCCGGGTGAGAAAGGGTACCGGAGGTCCAACCCCCCCTTCCAAAAGGGAATAAGGGATATTCCCTTTTAAAAGGCTGGCAACGCATCTGTGACTCCTCTGGTGTTGCGGGTGTCCATGGGTAACGGTTATCGCTTACCATCAGGTGATCCGTTTGCTCGTTGGCTGCCCTATCCTATAAAATATATATATATATAAATTTACTAAAATTTATTTACTTAACCAGAAATTGTATGGGTATTGTTGTTTTTAATTCTTCAATTAAAATCTTCTTTTAATAAATTCCATTATTAAATCAGTATTGTTACGACGAATTTATAGTCATAATTTAAAATTAGTAGTAAGTGGCAAATTTGATTGATTCCCTCTAACTTTTTATCAATGCTTTCTAATTCAAAAACATTTAGTAAATTTTTTGAAAATGATCTTCTAGCTTATCATTACTTTTTATTTTCCATATCAACATTTTCTTTTTAAGTATATATCGTTTTCGCATTTTGGTACCTCATTTGAAAACCTCGAGGCTACAGCAGAATATCAGTGATTTAATTATATGTATGAGGAAATTTTATACTAAGCTGTTAACCAAACAAAAAAACACAATAAAGCGACTCATTTATTTTTTATATGACAGAAATGACATAAGCTTCAAATATAAAATAAGTTCTTAACACCTTTTGTACCATTATAGCACATAGAAATTGCACAACATAGTACAAATATGATATTTGTTTTCCGTTTATTATCGTTAATTTTGAATTTTGTGAATTTTATATATTTTATAATGTATAAATAAATAAATCTAATTCTCTTATAGCTCGGTTGTATCTTCTGCAACTTTCAATTTTATCAGCACCATGAATAGTAGATATTATTTACATAGATTTATTATCCAAAAATCGATCCTTCCATCTTATCATACATTTAAACCTCAAAGTAACCAAGACAGGAGATGCCATTGTCTAACATTCCCCTCTGCCAAAGCATAAGACTCGGAATCTTGTACGTTATATAAAACTAGTTGAGCTGCCTTATGGGCTGTCACACAACATTGTGCATGTCGCGGCGAACAGAGCTCCCACTAAAATGCCTATTTGTGCTGTTTTTTCGTGTAAAAAGAAGTCTAACACGTCAAGTATGCAAAAAGATGGTGTCACCTTTCATTTGCAAGTATTATTTTTAAGATTTATTGATTATTTAATTCATAATTTCATGTTTTACAATTCTGCAAATTCAAATTTAACGTCATATAGTCTCGTGAGGAGTGCGGTCTGACGTCATATAGTCTCGTGGGGAGTGCGTGAGCTAGGGTTGAACATTATCATATTTCAATTAATTATGACATTTGACATATAGAATTTGTATAGTTCATATAACAATTTTCTAATCTGGTAGGTATTAATTTAATCAGTAACAGCATCATTTGGTACTCTGCTGTCTTAAATTGCCGATGCCTTGTTACAATAATACACAATTTTACTATTTTTGATACTTTAACAGTTCTATACATAACGATGTACTAGCAATTATACCATTTAAATTAAATATTTTTATAAGTATTTATATAGGTGCATTATTTAAAACAATCAGTAATGTAAAACTGAACTAAACTCAAACTTCCCTTCAAATCAAGTATAGATGATAAATCAAGTAGCACACTGCTGTTATTCTATCGAGACATACACTTTTTGTATAATACCAAATGGTGAAGGTGCCTTGATAGAATAACAGTTAAGTAACAAGTTTTGTTTCTATTAGCGGTTTCTATATATAGAAATCAAAAAGATGTATGAGGAGGACATTTGCAATAGTTTTTTTTTTATCTATCGCGAATTACTCAATCTGTCACTGTTAATCTCATTGTATGTTATTTTTGTTTATAAAAATAGCAGTAATAAAATAGTAACACTTACTTTGTGAGTGTAATTTTGTTAAAGGAAATATAAGAGCCATGCTTAAAAGGTAAGCATCTGTAAACTAGCGCCAACATCATCTTAAAAATTTTAGTTAAAAAATATTATCTTTTTTAATCAGCAGCCCTAATTGATTTTCACACTTGAAATAGGGATGCAACTATATCGATATTTTGGTTTTACGAGTAAATAGGAATGAATGAATGAATGGAATAATTGACATTAATTAAAAATATTATGCTTAAATCTTATTGAATAATAAAATATAATTGACAAACAAAGTGAGTAAACAGAAAATAAGTACGCTTTATTTAATATTGTTTAATAATGACGTCTCGGATTATAATACACTAAAAGGTGCAGTCGAAAAATTACCTAATGATGTAATATTAATTACATCAGTGACCGGAGCATGGGGGTTCACAAAATATTATAACCCAATATAAATCTGCAAAAAAAATATTACTCAAAATTATTGCTAACATATTAAGGATAAAAATAAAAAAAAATCGTTTAAGAGATATTGTTGATTGTTAAAGTATTTTTAAGATCCCTATCTGATATTTAGTTGTATTTAATACGATTTAACTAATTTAATTATTATAATGACATACATGGGAATAATAGAACTAACTGTCAATCCCGTGTCAAAAAACTCAATTATTTTATAGTGTGTATTAAAACGTGTTTTTCAATAAAATATTTCTTTTAGAAAACGCATTTTGAATGTTATTATAACAATGTCGGTGTTGCAGTATCTAATTTTGACGTAAAAATACAATTTTTGTTGTATCCGCAACTTGGTGTCAATAAAACTTATTTTATTTTCCGGTTTAATAGGACTTCTGTAGCTTCTCATGCAACAAAATTCGTATTTTTACCTTAATATCCTACCAAATAACAAATATGCAGTTAAAAAGAGACAAAAATTAGGTAAAATTATTAGATGTTATAATTTAGTATAATAAACTACTTTGCATTTTATTAACCTTCGATATCTGTCAATTTTATATTGACTACATACTAAATGTCGAAGCATGGTATTTTAATTATGTTGAAATATTAACGCCAAGTTAACATTCATTCATTGAACGAAAGCGATTTATCGATATCATTCTTGTGGGTGATGTCTCGTTACTTCCCACACTTTTACATTTTTGTGTTCAAATAGAACGTCAACGTACTTTTTTAAGGTTTGTGTGCGTGAATTTCAAAATTGTGTGTCATGTGTCCATGTGTGCATTTGTAAAAACGTTAAAATTTTCTGTTTGTGTGTGCTGGTTTAGAGTGTAGTAGTAACCTCGCCCCCCGCAAGATATGACAGAAAAATTTGTTCGAGAAATTTGACTGATGCCTACTCCAGTTCTATTTACTCTGAGATTTAAACTCATTTGACACACTGACTTAGTCAGTGATTTGACAACATAAACGGTTCCGAGTTACGCTGTCAGATATGTTTTGAAAAAAAAAATGTAAACAGCTGTTTCTGACATTGACAATCAATGTTATTAATGATGTGTACATACATGTACACTGTCAATTATATTTTTACCGAAGTTTGAAAACGGTAAATGATATTAACTTCGTCAATGTATGATGGGTAAATTATTGGTTTTATGTATATTTATATTGTGTTTTTGCAAGTCATGTAATACACTAAGAGAATACACAAAAGGAGATATTTTACGCCTCAGGTATGATGGTTATAAAATAAATCAGATACATAATCTATTTACAACGTACACTCAGATAGATCATATGAATTAACCGGTATACATATTAGTCTAGGATATGAATCTTATTAAACCGGTCCATACTAAGAGGTAAGCGGTACGGTAAGAGATAAGCTTTTTTTAATGTTATTTATCACTCTGATCTAATTTTGGTGTCCATTGAAATTTTTAGTTAGCAAAATATTGATCTAAGAAACCAAAACAAATCAATTTTTATATTCAACATTTAGATCCATAAACTGTGATAAAAATGATAAATAATATTTATCTTCTATCCTTAAAATGTGTTTCAGGGAGGAGGTGAGGGATATGTTTCAACATGCTTATGAAAGCTATTTACGCTATGCATATCCTTACGATGAGCTTAGGCCATTGAGCTGCGATGGTATTGATACATGGGGCAGTTATTCCTTGACACTTATTGATGCCTTGGACACCCTAGCTATCATGGGCAATTATACAGAATTCAACAGAGTTGTTGAAATTGTTCTTCAGAAACAGAATTTTGATACTGATATTAATGTATCTGTTTTTGAAACAAATATCCGTATTATTGGGGGTTTACTTAGTGCACACCTCTTATCTTATAAGTAAGTTTATATATTATTTTGATGAATATTATGTATACACATAAATATACTATTATATATTTACTGATATATTTTAAGGGTTACAAGGACTCTCCTAGCAGATCATTGCTAACAAATGCAGCTGATTCGATCGACATAATAAAATTGCATCAATTTCCATTTGTATATGTCTCAGTTTATTGGTTGATATAGCTGCCCAATCAAACAGTTCGCTGTTTTATTGAACAACACTATTCAACCATACATCAACATGTTGCTTTGCTGGCTAGCTATACAACATTATACCTAGATGATGCATGAACTGGTTAAATATCAGTTTACTTTGTTAACATATATTATTTATTATAGGATATATGTGTATGTTGCTGTATTTGCTATAGTTTGAATCATTTATTTAATCAATACTAATTAATAAAATAAGTTTGTGTAAACATCAGATATCGTATATTGGATAAGTTTCTTACATGTTTTCTTTTTATTACCTTAATCATACTTGTAGATGATAGATAATAGGTATTAAAAGAATATAGAAGACTTATTATTTTAAAACTTTTACTGTCGCAGATAAAATCTATCTAAATAACTGTGAATATGACCTAATAATTATTTTACAATTGTGTTACAAAGAGCTATAACATATGATGCTGTGATGCCTCCAAACTCATAAAGTTTGGATTTTCAGGGTAATCTCTGATACTACCGATTTTTATGAAATTTAATATGAGTATAGTTTGATACCTGTATTTCCCCCATGTATTTTACCAAAATACTTTTGTGTTTGGCAAAATATAAATAAAACAAAATAAATATTTCCTTCCTTGGGAATATTTAATAGCATGCAGAGCTGCAGAAAGAACGAGGGTATTTTAATAAGGAAGCCTAAAGGATTATTTTGATTTTAGGCATAGTAATCAGCAGGGCGATTCTCAAATGTAGTTCAGCTGAACTCTACTATGTTTTTATACATGATAAAAATGTGTCACAGCCATGCCACTTCACCAAGCTCGACTTGGCGATATTTAGAGAATCTTATCTTAAAGTTATGAATATTCAATCTTAATGTTTAAATGTAACAAATAATTTATTCCAAAATGACATTGAAAATGGAAATTAAATATCTATAGATTACTTTTCTTAAGACTATTGGGTATAGGTTATCTCTAGGCACACTTTGAATATAATTAAAAACAATTTGTGTTTAATATAGAAATATATGTGTAAGTGGTGGTAACGGTAGTCAGTGGTGCTGTTTTGGCATTGTTCTTTAAATACTGAGATTTGAAAGACCAGCGGTTGTTCCTACAATGTACCAATTTATTTTCCTTATTTGAATTCGATATAATAATAATGAGGCTTTGAGAAGGCAGGTGACTAGAGTCTCTTCCATAGTCCGGTTTTCTTTACCACCAAAATCAAAATGCAATAGTTCACAAACTATTTTTTGTGCATCTAACTGCACCTGCATCTTTAGCTGCAGTTTTCATTTTGCAGATGGAGATTAGACCCAGTTGGTACATTCCATTCACACTCATAAAATTTTACTTTAATGGCTTATATGCGTTAGGTATATCCCCGCGCACGCCTTACAAAAGATCGTGTATTATAAAAGATGCGTGATATCAAGCTACATAAGAATAATAATAATTTATTATTACGATATATTGATATGAAATATATATTATTTATTGACAATATTTCAGTAATATATAGATATTTATATAAATCAATATGTATGTAAGTGTATATGTGTATAATTGTGTTTATGATTACTAGTATATATGGACTAGTAATTGTATGGAAATGAATTGCAACTTGAGTTAGTTGACTAGCAGGTTTTCAGTTTCATTATAATTTAGACCCATAAGCCAAGACTCCAGAGGGGCTCACGTAGAGGTCATTCGTTGTTATAGACAGGTAGTGAAAAAACAGTGACGTCTAGCAAAGGTGATTGAGTTGGTAGAGCTGGAGTTTTGTAAATACGATGCGCGATTCACTTCTCATAGTGCGACGATGAAACAGCCATATTATGTCCTAACATTACTCCTTTCGCTATGGAGAGTTGAATAACTCACAGAACCCTACTTTTTTTGAAAAGTTGTTTGGTACACTAAATGGCTTATGTACATAGATCTGAAGTCCTAAACTTTGTGCTCTCTAGTACCATCATTGTTGTCTTAGCTGTACCACCTAATAATAAATAAATAATAAAAGTAGGAATTGACAAATAGTTTGTAGCCTAGTGTGCGTACTAATGGGAGTCGAGTGTCTTCAAGTCTTAAAAGTGCATATCAATATCTACATATATCTCATGCTCTTATGGTGAAAAATTTTGAGGTAACCATATAAAATTCAAATGTATTGGCCGAAGTCGACTAATGACGAGAGAAAATGTATAGAGTTCCTAGACAAACAATAAATATTACTATTAACAATTTGAAACAAAACATATTTCAAGCTTATTAATAATATTTGCATGGACATAAATAACGTGACATATCTTCACAGGACTGGAATGGAACTAGAACCGGGTTGGCCCTGCAATGGTCCTCTCCTACGTCTAGCCGAAGATGTCGCACAAAGACTTATAACAGCGTTTGATACAGAGACCGGAATGCCATATGGCACTATCAATTTGCGGTCAGGGGTTCCTCCTGGCGAAACAACTGTGACTTGCACTGCTGGTGTTGGAACATTCATTATAGAGTTCGGAACATTAAGCAGGCTAACTGGAGATCCTTTATATGAAGAGGTTGTTATTGTAATATAAAATACAACTCTTTTTTATCAGTATTACTATTGAAAACATTTTATGGGTATTTAAATAAATTTTTACTTTTATTTTCTCATATTTGCCTGTGGTTTTTGAATAAACAATAATTTATATGAACATTTTCAGAATGCATCAATTAAAAAATATGCATTTAATTTTCAGGTAGCATACAATGCTTTGAAAGCACTTTACCATCATAGATCACCTATAGGTCTTCTTGGAAACCACATAGATGTAAAAACCGGTCGCTGGACAGCGCAAGAAGCTGGTATTGGAGGAGGCGTTGACTCCTATTATGAATATCTTGTAAAGGGTAATATTATTCTATTTATTCCTTGACATTATTAACTAGCATATACTATACATTAGGCTTTGCTATGTTGAACATATATATTGATATGAAATAAACTATCTATTTTTTTTTAAATAGTCTATAATAGGTTCTCCCAACCATATGTAGGGAACAAATGATTTATCATCATCATAGGTGGGTAATCTTTTAATGAAAAAAATAATTAAACAGTACACTACAGTGAATACATTTTCAAAAAACATCTTATGTAATATGTTACATTTAAAAGTAAATAACATTAAATACAATAATGCTGTATTAAAATCTCAGTGAGAGGTAGACACTATGCGCAGCACTATAGACTGACCGTTTAATTAGTCCTCGCCTGCGGGGTATAGGGGCGGCGAGGTAAGGCGAGCACGGGGGCTGGGAGAGGTGCGGGCGGCAAGCGCTCGTAGCTGTTATACCGCCCGCACCTCTCCCAGTCCCCGTGCTCGCCTTACCTCGCCGCCCCTATACCCCGCAGGTGAGGACTGGATTAAACGGTCGGTCTATAGCTATGACTTTGTCGCGATGTTTTCCAACATTATTAACCTCTATCCTCAGCATAATATGGATGATGAATATATAAAATGAACAGTGATGAACAACGTAAAGGGTTAACAGTATAATCTCTTCCTGTGTTCCATCAGGTGCTATATTATTAGAGAAACCAGAACTGATGTCCATGTTTGCTGAGGCGCGGGTATCAATTGACAAATATCTAAAAAAAGACGACTGGTTTGTGTGGGTCACTATGTTGCGTGGTCACGTTACGTTACCAATCTTCCAGTCACTGGAATCCTATTGGCCGGGCTTACTAAGTCTTATAGGTATGTAACAAAATGGTTTTCTTACTTTCACCTAATTTAACATATTTCTGGGAAGTGCGACCACCTCTGCTGAGATGTGGCGCTAAGTAAGTTCTGTTTCTTCCCCAATACAGGGGTATTGGGGAAGTCTGGGGTTCAACATTTCGCATTACCACTGCTATGGTTACATGTCATCCAAATATAAGAAGCGCGCTCTAGCCCCGATTTTATTGAAGTGACATAAATATGTGGAAGGCTGTTCAGACCCAGTGCTTTAGCAGAATTCAAGCGAAAACATTTTTAAGCGGTCAGTCAGTTAAGGCGGCCGCTTGGTTGAATAAAGCTCCGATCACCCTAATTTAGTTAGGGTGGGCCCCTAATAGGAAAAAGAGAGAATATGATCTCAAATACACAATTTGGCCTTAAAAGCGGTTTAGGAACTAGAAATGCTTTGCTTAGTTTTCAGATGCTGGATACAGATATGTTGGGATATAGACCAGTAATTTTTTGTAAGTCAGTGAATATACCGGTCCCCCCCATTCGAGATCCTGGCCGACATGTACGCGGCGACGTATGCGTCGCGGCGTGTCGACCGGGGGGGCGATGGGGGGAGCGCCCTGGAACCCGCGCACGAAGTGCCTAAGCGGGAGTGGCACCGACGGATTGTGGCGGCCTGGCGTGCGCAGCTCGAATTACGGATCTGCGCGCGCAGCGGGCCGTCGGTGCGTACTCCCGCACCTCGAAGCTTGGCTCCACGGGAAGGAGGAGGTCACCTACCGATTGACTCAGATGCTCACCGGGCACGGCTGCTTCGGTGAGTATCTGTGTCGAATAGGACGGGAGGGATCGACACATTGCCACCACTGCGCATCCGACCTCGCCTCGGCCCAGCACACGCTGGCGGAGTGCCCCGCGTGGGCCTCCGAGCGCCGAGTCTTGGTCGCAGAGATCGGGCGAGATCTGTCTCCGCCGGCATTGATTGCGGCAATGCTGGCGGACGAGGGAGGTTGGAGGGCTGTGGCCTCCTTCTGTGAAGCAGTGATGCTCCAGAAGGAGGCCGCCGAGCGGGGTCGGGAGATGGCCGATCTTGAAAACTTGTCCTGTAACCAAAAGACGAGTATGTATTGAAAACAAACTAACAGATATCGTAGATATCTTGGAAGTTGTTCACCAGGGTTGCATACTCTCAAGATTTTTATGCAAGTTGTATTCTGAGAGATTTTTAAAGAAGCTCTGGGCGACTTGTACTAGGTTATGAATAACATTAAGTATGCAGATGACAGTATATTGCTGGCACCCAATCGGAATGATATGGAGATATTTCGGGACATTGTGTTAGTGTTGAATATGATTCACAAATATACCAAATATATGATAATCTCCAAATTATCACCACAATTATGCATGGTATGGAAACATGGACTTTAACAGCGTCTATAAGTGCAAAAAAGACAAAGTTTTCGTAATATGAGTTTACTGACGAATGTTAAGCATATACATACAGGAGACACAAAATACGAAATGACTACTTTATTATTTTTCTGAGAATGGGTATAAAGGTTGAGGTTCTCAGCATTATAAAGAGACGTAAACTTGCGTAGTTACATTAAGTACTTGTGGTACTTGGGAGATATAGATATGTGCGGAACGTTATAATGGCATGTAGCCTTCTTCGATAATTGGGTATCCAGTATTAAAATAAATTGTCAATACCATCCAGTAGTTCCAGAGATTAGGCGTTTTCTACCCAACTAATTTTACAGCATAATAATGTTACCATAGATTGAATAAGTTATATAATCCCATTATCTTTCAACACCTAATTTTTATTAAAATTTTTGTGTTTAAGTGGATTCGTGAATGGCTTATTACAGAGTGATATTTTATAAAAATGTTAAATTTCTATAGATTAAGGACATGTACATAGAACAATGCTTGTCGAAGCTGCTACTAAGTACTACGCACGGTAACGCTTCAATGCCCGCATTGTAATTGTGATTTGTGATTGTGATTATTTGTAATGTTGATTTTTGTAGTACAAATGTGATTTTATATAAACAAGGTATGAGTAAGTGTGTGTGCGTGCGTTTTTATTTGGTGCGATCGAAATTGAACTACGGGTTTAGTTATCGAATTAACGTGATATTAACTGCTCAGTTTGATTATTACCTTTTACATTCATTTTCCGTCACTCTATATAAGTAAATATTAATCAGGACTTTGGACTTACTAATATTAAATATTCTCTGTCTTCATATGTTTATTATTTCCGTTCCTCTAGGTGAGAGTGACACAGCTATGCGTATTATACACAACTACCACGGGGTATGGAAACAATATGGGTTTACTCCTGAAGTATATAATTTGGGCACTGGAGAAGCTTCGTCGTCCCGCGAGAGTTACCCGCTGAGACCTGAACTCATTGAATCCATTATGTACCTCTACCGAGAAACAAGGGATCCAATATTGTTGCAAATGGGGGAGGATATACTTAGAAGCATACAACATAGTGCAAAAACTCACTGCGGCTACGCCACGGTACGTTACTACTATGTACTTTTTATCAATAGATTTCGGAATTTGATATATGTGTATATATATATGTATGATATATGTATATGTACTCGTAAAGCACATAAATAAAATTTTACAAAATGAAGCAAAATGTTTCCAGTAAAAAGATTTCCATGAAACGTCTTATATATAAGACCCTAATTAGTTGAAGAGTGACTTCAAAATGCGATGCAAGAATGTCGGCATTTAGATAGTTTCGCTTCTGAAAAGTAGAATTACCTAAAAGTGCACTCGCGTTGTTACAGATGTCAAAAACAAGACCATATTTATAAGCATTGACTCTATTTATTTGTTTATCACCTTTTATAAATCTACTGAATATATTATTTAAACATTTTTTATTACCAAATTTCTCATCTGGTTTCATACTTTCAAGATAATACGAGTAGCGAATATTTGTTTTCTTCTTCATCTGTATCTGAAACAATGTCTTATTTTCGCCGTTTTGTGATTTCCTTTTTACCGTAGCTTACTTACCGTACCGTACTTACCGTAGTTATGGGTAAAGTATTTTAAAATTTATATTTTTTTTATGAAAAAAAACAACACATAATTTAAAACAGAGCTAAATGATCGCAACGCTATGTCATACAAACCATATGTTCGTTTCTATTCGATTTTAGATCAAAGATGTCCGCGACCATCGAAAAGAAGATCGGATGGAATCTTTCTTTCTAGCAGAAACCACAAAATACCTATACCTTCTGTTCGACCCTGATAATTTCATCCACAACCCCGGTCTTCACGGCACCGTAATCGACACGCCTAACGGTGAATGCGTAGTCGATGTCGGAGGATACATATTTAATACCGAGGCCCATCCTATAGATCCAACCATGCTGTACTGCTGCCATGAAGGTAGACAAGGGTAAGTTTGTTTATATACCTAACCATTTTGCATATTATATAATTTCTTCTCACTAAGTCACTCTTTCACAAAGTCACCTTGCATAATCTCAAACCCAAATAAATAACACTTACAATTATTTTATAAACTATTTTAAAAAGTCTAAGATTTAAAATGCGAAACGTGGGGCTTTTCGCTATTGACGCTAGATAATGACTGTTCGTTCATACAGTAGTTAATAATAATATATCATAATTTATCTAATCAATTGATAATTTTAAAACAAAGCTGTAATAAAAATGAAAAATTTTAAAATGTATATTTTTTTTAGAATTAATATAAGTGAAATACACAGAGTATATCAAATGCTCGATGAAGAAGACAATATTAGTTTCATGAAAATGATTGACTCGAGTACAAATAACAATCTAACAAACACCACTGAATCAAAAAGTGTGGGTCAACAGGGAAATTACAATTTGAATAACAGCACAGACCAAAATGAAACATCCAACAAAATAGATAGTAATCAGGTTCTCATTAAAACCGAAACCCGGACTGGTTATGTTAATATAGATGGAACTGAAAGAGAAAAGGTTAAAAGTAATGATTCAATTTTAAACGATATACTGAAAGAACGTATAACTAACTTCTATAATAATACAGATACAAATTTAAATAATCAGGGATCAGCGTCTACTGAAAACAATAGTCCAGACCCACAGGTACATTCAAATGTTGAAGTTGACGATATAATAGTTGCTCAAAATGTAGAAACAGTCTCCCTACCTAGTGAAGCGAAAGCAAAGGAATTTCAAAACGCATTGAAAATGTTGCCAAAAGTTATTCAAGACTTTTTGAATAACGATTGGAAAGCAAAATCAAAATGTGAACCACAGAGAATGTTGGAAAGAATTCGTTTGGAAAAAAAGTATTCGAACCATCGTGATTTGAAAAAATACTCATTGTTACTGACACCGGCACCATCATTTTTACAAAGAATTTCACTTGCAGGTGAATTTCTTAGTAGAAAACCATTAGAAACATAAAACTTATATTGTTAATAGATATTATTATTTTAAGAGTAAGCAATTTGTTAATAATAAAGACTGAAAATGTTTTACTATTTTTTATTATAATCTTCAACAATTTTAAAGATATGCAATAAAAGAAAGAAGTAATATCGTCGACATTGCAATCGGGTATGAGGGGAGGTGCGAGAGAAGGAACACCCCGCAATCCGCACGTTACCCGTACACTCCTTAGTGTTAGTACTGCCGAACCCACATCGACCCATATGGATTTCAGTCTTGCTCGTTTTAAAATGACTTTGCTAGCTTTTGACAATATAATGAATGTGCGATTTAAATGCTATTAAATTTGCTTGTGCCGCCGTTAAACTATTAGTAAGAGAACACAACATAAAGAGTGATTTTGTTTGTCAAAACTGAATTAAAGTTCGTTTTTTAATTCGAGTCAGTAAAATGACATTTCCAGTGTCATGTGTCACAAATCATATTATTTAATATGGTATGTATTACATATTTACAATAAAAAAACGCTTTGATACCTAATAAAATAAAGCATGACTAAATGTCTAAATCTATTGATTGCCGAACATCACTATTGTAGTGGGTTGTGGTGGGTCACCCTTTTTTGTTTCAGTGACAGTTGCACTTGTCATTTTACTGACTCGAATTAAAAATCGTAGTTTAAGTAACAGTGAATGCAATTTCGTCAGTAGCGGAAAAAGAATGGGCTAATTTCAAAAAACATGTTTAGTAACTGGAGAATGTGTACTGAGATAAGGAATTGAAAATGTAATGTAAGATTTTATCATAGATGTCGGAGAAACTAGTGACGAAGAGTCACTAAGCGCTTGTAGTGATGATAGTATGAGCTCATTTGCTATTGATAGTGATGAATAAAATATTCTAAGTCTATAGCAACATAGTTTTAAATTTTCTACTAGACCATTGCTAACCTACTTGAAAATTATTGAAATTTTACTTGTTTGTCTATCAGCAATGTTAATTTAATTGTAGTCATTTAGTTCTTGTACCACAATAGCCTAAACTGAATAAATCTGATTCATATTCATTTTATTTATAGTAAACCTTATTTAATTAATGTTACTATTATTTTGCTGCATGGAAAAAATATCGATGTAAAGTACCTATATAGTACGTCATGCGACATCACTAGAAAATTGCCATGTCAATCTGTCGAGTACAAATAAAAACAACTTTTAACAAAATGATAGATATTTTTTTTAAAGTTTAATCTTCATTTTAAACTTCTTTGATGAAATCAGAAGAATACGATCACATTTGACAAAGACACGCTTTACGTCAAAACATGACACTAAAAAGCTAATAGGAAGACCATAACCCCCTTGCATTAAATTTATGATTTAGGTATTAAACATACCAAAATTTTTGTGGTGTTTAATGTGACTATTAAAAATGTGGCCCGACTTTACTACAGATGACAGAAATCTTCTACAGATGATAGATACTCTTAACTTATGTGTTCACTGCACATATTGCTCATAGCATGACCGATCTGAAGACAAGTGCATCTGAAGAGAACACTTTGTCTTCTAAAGGATATAAACTTTCAACTTTCCTTGGTGAAGGAGCTTACGCTAAGGTATCTAGGTAATTAAATCATTTAAGTTGTTGTAACTATGACAGTTTGTTTAATATAATAAACAAAAATTATATATTGTTTTTATAGGTATATAAAGCTGAGTATACTAGTAAAGATGACTCCTTAAAATGTACTCTGGCGTGTAAAATTATAGAAACTGCAAAAGCACCAAAAGATTTCGTAGTCAAATTTCTCCCGCGCGAAATAGATGTTCTAATACGCCTCAACCATCCTCACATTGTACATACTCACAGCATATTCCAAAGAAAAACCAAGTATTACATTTTTATGAGATACTCTGAGAATGGAGACGTTCTCGCGCATATATTGAAGAACGGATGTGTATCAGAGAATCAATCTAGAGTTTGGACTCGGCAATTAGCATTAGCCTTGCAATATTTACACGAGTTGGAAATATCACACAGAGATATCAAATGTGAGAATATCCTAATAACCGCGAATTACAACGTCAAGCTGTCAGATTTTGGATTTTCCAGATCCTCTGTTGATGAAAACGATCAACCGATCTTTAGCGAAACTTACTGCGGTTCTATGTCTTATGCTGCTCCTGAAATTCTTAGAGGTAAACCATATCAGCCGAAACCAACCGACTTATGGTCTTTAGGAGTAGTACTCTTTGTGATGCTGAACAAATCCATGCCGTTCGACGATACTCGAATACGAAAACTATATGAGCAGCAGATGGGCAAGAAGTATCGATTCAGATCACGCGTTGCTAGTGTTATTTCGCTGGAATGCAAATCTATATTGAAACACTTGTTAGAACCAGATCCTGGATTAAGGTATAACGCTACACAGGTTCTTAACTCCGAGTGGATCGCTATGGATAAAAGACTAATCAGTAAGAGTATTTTAAAATTAAAAAGGAACACCTTACTCGTACATTTTTGGGCCATTTTAAGTCACAAATCAGATTTGTTGCAGCTATGAATGCAGTAGAAGCAATGGCACTAAAGAAAGCAAAAGACGAACGTAGCAAAACATCGGAGTTACATCGAAACTCAAGACAAAGACAAGGCGATATCTATTCTGGACCAAATAAGGATACCACTCACAGAGTAATTAATAATATTGTAGAAATACATCACTATCTTCGCTGTTATCTAAGTAGTTGACATCTACAGACACTTATATTTTTATTTTAGGCTAGTGAAATGATAAAATCTCTCGCAACCATTACGTTAAGGCAAAAAAAGAACGAATAAATGGAGGGTAAGCTCAAGGTATGTTATCAACTAAGCCTATATTTAATTCAATTATCATTTTAATTTAGATAATCTCTAATACACCTTGTTTCAGTTCGAAGATGAATTATTAATTAGTGCCTCCGAACAGTTAACTTTAGCTTCACGAGGATATAAACTTATTAAAAAAATTAATGAAGGCTCTTATGCAAAGGTAGAACTTGCGTTATTTAATTTTGTGAAAAACTTTTTGAGTGCAGTAATATCGTTGCTTATTTGTAGGTGTATTTAACAGAGTATAGAAATCCAAATAAAAACGAAAAGTTATCAATACTCGCTTGTAAAGTTATCGATATAAGTACGACTCCCAAAGATTTTGTTAAGAAGTTTCTGCCCAGAGAAATAAACATCCTCATCAAACTCAACCACCCTCACTTGGTGCACACCCACAGCATATTCCAGAGGAAGAACAAGTATTTTATTTTTATGCGCCATATGGAACACGGCGATCTGTTAGAGTACATAATCCAGAAAGGAGCTGTCCCAGAGGACCAAGCAAGAATATGGACAAGGCAACTAGGTCTGGCCATCCAGTATATGCACGAACTCGAAATAGCGCATAGAGACATAAAATGTGAAAACGTTCTGCTGACAGTCAATCAAAATGCAAAGTTAGCAGATTTTGGATTTGCGCGTATTTGTGTAGACGATAAACAGAAAAACATTCATAGCGAGACGTTCTGCGGGTCGTTATCGTATACTGCCCCTGAGATATTGCAGGGTTCGCCGTACTTTCCGAAACCTACGGACATATGGTCTCTAGGTATTGTTTTATTCACCATCTTAAATAGAGCAATGCCCTTCGAGGATAAACATATAAAGCAACTGTATCAGGCGCAAATAAATAAAAACTGGAGATTCCATAGTCGCTTCGCGAATATTGTTTCCGAAAACTGCAAGCGTTTAGTGTCTTCCATGTTGAACCCAACATACCAAAAAAGAATCAAAATAGAAGAAGTAATAAACAGTGAATGGATAGCAATGGATTCAAGATTACTAGGTATGCCAGTTTCTATTTATGAATGTCAGACCTGTTTAAATTAATAGGTGGTGGTTATTTATAATGTTAAATAGACGGTCTATTTAACATTACACCAAGATGTTTGAGCAAATTATTAAGACGTAATTTAACATCAGATTTTTCACTAAGCATCATTGTTTGAAAGCTGATCTTAGAATAGTCATAAGATTTGGAAATCTAGATGATTCCATGGAAATAGAGATTTCCCGAAAGTTTCAAAATAACATTTTTAGGTTTCTTAGTTGTTTATGTAGCAATAATATGTTTTTGTCTAGAGTGGACCCCGCAAGAAACTATGGCTTATCAAAAAGCACGCCAAGAAAAAGATAAACGCCAACAGAATCCTGAACAAATTGACATAAATTCTCTGAAACTAGAGAAGGATGTATTATGTGAAGTCGAAGAAAATAATGCAATTAAGGGTAATAATGACTCTTAATTATGATTTGTGTATTTTTTTTTTGTAAGAGATTTCATCTCCTACTATTAAAGAAACCAAAATGTTGTATATTCGCGAGATGCTTTCACTGTTCCTATTCTTATTATAGTCCTAGAGCCGACTATAGGAATTTAGTGTCCAAGAATGTATAGAATGCTCAAACTAAAACCCAATAATTTATCTCTTTTGTCTATTCAAATCATTCTAGGGTCATACTACAATCAATAACCTCGCCACCTTATCTAAGGAAAGCCTATATCGGAGAGTAGCTTCTATAATCCTAAATATTAGTAATTATCAACACCTAACTAAATTTCAACAAGCAGTTGTCACTGTATGAATAAAAGGATTGATTTTGTAAAATCTGTAAGATTGTTTTACAAATCATATTTATTCCACGGATATTAATTATCCGAATGATTAGCGCAGATCAGGAATAAAACATATTTATTTTCTAGTAAATAACATTCGTTTTTGTGTGTCTCTCTATAATTATTAAACTGATTTTCAAAAAATGGCATTTTGTGAATTCTCGGTTCAGAGATGCGTTCCGAGGATTCAGAAAATGCCAATTCAACTGAGAGAGTTTGACAAAGTGGTTTGTAGTTTTGATATATACTAAGTTAAACGTTGGTATAAAATGTTTTTACACTATTCAGGCCAATTTTGATTCGTTGCAATGTTTTATGACGTACCAGAGACAATTGTTTATTTATTTTTAAAAAGGTATATTTATGATTTTGGTACATCTGCCGTACGCTGACTACTGTAAGAATGAGTTAAAATTTCTTCCGTGGGTCTTTTTCTTTAAAAATATCCCGGATATGAGCATTAATAGTAATCACTTCTTAGTTTGATTGAAAAGAATCACAATGGTTCTTAACAGCAAGGTCGAACGCGCCTCTAAAACACTGGTTACCTACTTAATTTTCATAGTATTCATAAGTACAAATGCTATATTTATTATGAGTTTGCATTAACAGTATTATAATGATTTTCGAAATTTCATCATTTCAAACTATAACTTCTTGGTGGAATCTACTTCTTTTTAGGTGAAGAGAAATGACATATATGAAAGATGCACTGACAATTTTTGACACGTTTAACGTAAATGCCGAAATGACACATTAACCAATATTAATAGAAAAAATGTAAATACATAAATATCTAAAATTACCAATCAATTATGGTGCTAATTAAAGTCAAGATCAAATTCCACCACAAAAAAATATTATGCTATAAATGGGTGCTGTGACAGAAAAGACAGACCTTAATACTACGCATTCAGATATTGTAATACTGCAAGAACACGGTTTTATATTGGAGAAACTAGTCGGACAAGGATCTTATGCAAAGGCAAGTATGATAGTGGGGTAAATATGAAAATTTCTGTCTATACGGAATTTGAACACGTTCCTTTAGCATGTTGTGTAATACTTTTACACAACATGCTAAAGGAACAAAAGTTATCTGACCTAATTGAAAACATAATTGCATTTTTCACTTATTGCATTATAAATGACGATTGAAAAGGAGATGAGACAAAATAAGACCTCACAGTTTCAAAATGTTTTCTTGAGAAGGTACTCCCATTTTCCGAATAGGTGTAGCCAGTTCTTTTTCCTTATACGTGTACAAAGTTAGCTCTTAACTTATCTCTAATTTTTAAACTTGTTTTGATATCAATTAGCATTTATTAAGGTATGCCAAAATAGATTGTAATACATATTAATAACTATAATTCAACATCCATCTTATGGTATAGAATAAAGCATAATTATCGATGAAATTTTCAAGATTAACTGATTCGCCTACTCAATGAAGTCATGGGATTTTTCAATTAAATTAGGTTATTAATGCGATTGTATGTTTCTTGCACGTTTATTCAACCAATTAGGATAAATTCTTGTTTGATAAATAGTTTTTTAAGAAATATCAATAAAACAATAAAATAAAAGTTAAATAATTATTAAAGAAAAACAAAAACCGACTTTAAATCTAAACCTGTACGTCCAAAGTTAAACTAAAGAATAATATTTTAATTGTTTCAAGGCAAAAATCTGGAAGAATAATCAACAAATTTATGGATATTTAAAATATATACGAGGGCTGCTACTTATGTATCCGGAATAGAAAAATTAAACGTATATGGCTAAATATGGGTTTATTGTTTTTCAAAGTATTCTCCGCGATGATCGATACACTTTTGCATACGTTGAAACAATTTTTATAGCATTTTTTCCACTCTGCGGTATCTCTGAAACGTGCTGTTTGAACGCGTCGACGGCATCTTCACGGGTCGAAAATCGTTGACCACGTAATTTATTCTTTACATTTGGGAATAAATAGAAATCATTAGGTGCCAAGTCTATGCTATACGGTGGATGACCCATCAATTCTATTTTTTGGCCCTCAAAAATGTATTTGTTTCGCCTGATGTGTGACAGCTGGCATTGTCGTGGTGTAGAATGATTCTACGTCGCTTGTTGATTTTACGCATTTCTTCAAATACTTCCGGCAAACAAATGGTCGTGTACCACTCCAAATTGACCGTTTTACGATTCTCCAGTGGTATTGTATCCACATGACCATTAATACCAAAAAAGCAGGCCACCATTTGCTTTAAAGTGCTTTTTGCACGAGTCACTTTCGTAGGGTTCGGCTTATTTTAGTAGGAACACCAAACTGTAGATTGTTGCTTAGTTTCGGGATCGTACGCATAGATCCAAGATTCATCATCTGTGTAGATGTTATCAACAGATTTTGAGTCACCTCCGTTAAATTTTTTTAACATATTCTTGCACCATTCGACGCGAGCTTTTTTTTGATGCTGAGTTATGCGGTATCCAACGCGAACAATTTTTTTTTTACGAACAAATTAATGTAATTTTTTATTAATGCTTGTCATACATATGCCCAGAGTAGCGAGATAGAGTCTCGCGATACGTAACATGACGGTCTTGCATAATTAGATTTCGTACAGCTTCAATGTTTTGTGACACAACGACTGATTTCGGGCGACCTTCCTTAACTTCGTCCGTGAGCTTACTCCGTCCACGATTGAACTCACTAAACCAGTGATACACAGTGGTTTTTGATGGAGCTTCAACACCAAAAGTTGAAGTTAATTGATCTACGCACTGTTGTTGCGTTAAACCACGTCAAAAATCGTAATAAATCATAGCACGAATATTTTCACGTGTGAGTTCCATCATTTCAGCGATATGACATTTTAAACCCATCAGAAACAAAACACTAGCGTACATAAGAAAAAAAATAGCGGCCAGTATTTCAAAAAAAGAACGAATTTTACCATGGAGGTCATATATTGCGTTTAAAAATGTAGAAATCCCAGATTCTGGATACTTATAATTAGCAGCCCTCGTAAACAGTTATCTAACCTGCTAACATTGAATTTCAATAAACAAAATTTGGCAGATCTTGTCGATCTTAACGACATGCTTTTGTCGACCGATATGTTGATCGATAAGTCCATACTTAGGGGCCATCCATAAATTACGTCACACGGTTAGGGGGAGGGAGGGGGTTGACGAAGTGTGACATTGTGTGACAAGGGGGTGGGAGGGATCTTAAATGTCGTGACGTCACATTTCAAAATCTATTATAAGCTAACTGATAAAACACAAATATTAACTTTTATTGTAAAGTCTGTATACTCTCATAAATAAATAAAGGAATAGTATATTCTTCTATTAATAGGGGTACTCCCGAAACGTACTATTTTTTTAATTGATTTTAGTAGGTGATTTTGTATAATAAGAAAATCATGAAATGACCATATACTTATTTAATATAAGTAATCGTTTTTTGTTTTGTTAATTGATTTGATGTTACTTTTATTAAAATGAAAATAAAACTGATTTCGTGACCGCTTTTATCATTCAATAATTTATATAATTTCAAAATTTGTGACGTCACACTACGAGGGTGGTCTCACAAATGTGACTAGATGTGACAAGGACGGGGGGAGGGGCAAAAAATTACGAAATTCGTGTGACGTAATTTATGGATGACCCCTTATCGATCAAACTCATATAAATATTTTTTTGTAAGTTGTGGGACGTAGGTAATCAATATCAGGTCTACCTAAAACCGAAAAATATGGCGAAGGGTCTACGACACAAAAAGTTTGGAAACCTCTGTTATTGATAATCAAGAATACCGAAGTGAGATTAGGTGAATAGGCTAAAATAGAGATTACGGACAGGCTGCAGTTAATAACGGATGGTATTGTGCAGGTTTACTTGTCAACTCATATGACGGATGAAACGCGCCATTCAATACTAGCGTGCAAAGTGATAGACACAGCAAAGGCTCCACGCGACTACCTCACCAAGTTCCTGCCGCGAGAGCTGGACGTACTTATCCGAGTCAACCACCCGCACGTTGTCAATGTCTCCAACATATATCAGCGCCGCGCGAAATACTTCATATTCTTGCGCTTCGCCGAAAATGGCGACTTGCTCGATTTCATAACGAAGAATGGTCCAATTCCAGAAAACCAGAGCAGGCTTTGGATGAGACAAATAATCTCTGGAATACAATACATTCACACTATGAACATAGCGCACAGGGATTTGAAGTGTGAGAACATATTGATAACCGCAAATTATAACGTGAAGATAACTGATTTCGGTTTCGCTCGGTATGTGCGTCATCGCGACCGGGACATCTTGAGTGATACTTACTGTGGGTCGCTCTCATACGCGGCGCCCGAGGTGCTCAAGGGCATGCCTTACCTACCCAAGCAAGCCGACATGTGGTCTATTGGAATCATTCTCTATACGATGCTCAATAAAGCGCTGCCTTTCAACGAAACATCTGTAAAGAAATTATACGAAAAGCAGGTAATTTTTCAATGAGATATTCGTCATTTTAGTTTAAAAGTTCTTCATTTCTATCAAAGCTGTCACGCTAGGGGCGTGACCAATAAAACACGATATAATAGTGTATATCGCGTGATATAACTGTCATTTTGAAATCAAATCATTGTATATTGACAGTTAATAGTGATAAATCGTCTATCACATCACCTTTTACTGGTCATGCTCGGAGGTTGGTTTTCATTGGTAGTTATACAGCATGCGGGTAGTTCCCGAATACAGGCTATTGTGTAATTAAAATAGGTTATCTATATCGTAGTACATAATTATCATGCAGAATACAACGCAGTATGAAGTGGCATTCAATACGATTCATGATTTCTAGTGTATATTTCCCGTACACCGGATACGAGCCTCATCGACTAATGATGAGGATTACAGCATACGGTCTTTATGACATGCGTAAACAGAAATCTCCCACACCCGAGCTGTGTAACAACCAATGAAAATGAGCTTTTATTGTAAGAAAGAGTAGCGTGTAATTTTGAATAGCATTACTTACTCATTACAATCGACGCCACGGTTGGCGCAGCGGTCCAGTGATAGACGGGTTAAAAGTTCAATTCCCACACGGAACAAATATTTTTTATCACCTGCAGAAATTAATTCCGGTTTAGTGTGATATTCTATTTGTAACTGTACCCGATTGCAAGGATTGAAATCTTTGAAAGTTTTTTGTTGAATATTGGCATGTTAGCGATAAAATAAAAATGATGCATATTGTGTAGGTAATGCGCAAATGGCGTTTCCGTAGCAATGTTGTAAACCAGCTATCGACAGAATGTAAGTGCCAAGTAACCCAGTTGATAGAGCCAGAAGCAAAATCGCGGCCAACTGCTGGGCTCGTGTTTGCTGGAGCTTGGATTGGGATGGATCAAAAACTTACAAGTTAGTTTACTATGTATTCATTTTTGTAATGTTTCTGCCTGCCAGCAAATATACAGATATTTAATATATCAACTATTTTAAATATACAGGGTGGAAATTTGTAATGCCACCTGGAGGGGAAGTACTCTTAATACTGTAGATAGAAAGTTTTACTTAAAGGAAACATTCCTTTATTTTTGAAAAGAAATAAAACTGCATACAAAGATTTTTGAAAATTCACTTGCCCCACCCGGTAGTCGAACCGACTAAAATCTGCAAAAGTTTCACCCTGTATTTTTATTGCACCGATCGGTAGGGTCAATTATAAGGATCAAATCTCTCTAACAAACTTCATAAATTAAATGAAAGGAAAACAATGAAAACTTAATTCAAAGAATTAATAATTTAAGATTTCATTGATTTCATTTGTTTCATAGTACGTTCTTGTGATGCAGACTCCTTTCTTATGCGATCTTGTAATGCAGACTCCTTTCTTATGCGATATAACTGCGTGTGTGGCGTAGTTTTAAATATGGAATGTTATGTTACATTTGAAAATAGATTTTCATTTGTTATTCACATAATAATAAGATTGTTTTTACAAATAATTTAACATTTGTTTCACGGTAAAAATGGCTTATCAAGAACAATTTGATTTATTGGAAGCCTATTTTTTAAATAAAAAGATGTGAATCGTGCTCTGCGGTGGTATGGAGAGAGATATCCAGACCGACAGGCACCAACTCGGTTTGTACTGAAAAGAATGGTAGAAAATTTAAAGAATACGGGTAGTTACAAAAAGCGACGGCAAACTTTTCAGCAGAACAACTTCGATTTTGATCTAAATGTTTTAACTTACTTCGAAGCATTTCCGAAGGCTTCAAGCAGAGATGCTGCCGAAGTAATTGGAACATCCCACACTCGCGTACTTCAAGTGATGAAAAAGTATAAGTATAAATGTTATCGTGATGGTCGGTTGGTACAAAAATTGCATCCTGGGGATTGTGAGAGAGACTACAATTTTGTCAAAACATGCTGAGAGAAATTGACGGTGACCCTAATTTTTTGAGTAACATTGTATGGTCCGACGAAACCAACTTCAGTAATAACGGCATGTACAATCACCGCAATAACCACTATTGGTCTCAAGTGAATCCTCTTCGTGTTCACGAAACTAACAGTCAAGTAAGATTTTCTTTCAACGTTTGGTGCGGAATTATGAGAAATATGGTTGTGTTAGTCCAATGTGTACGAAGGTCACCTAAGCACTGTAAAGTATTTAGAAATATTGGAAATGAGTTAAATGGTTTCCCCGATGAAGAGCGAAACCAAATAATTCTACAGCAAGATGGTGCTCCAGCCCATAACAGCAGAATCACTACTGCCTGGATTAATAACCATTTTAATACATGGATTGGTACAAACGGCACAATCAGATGGCCTGCATGATCACCAGATCTCACCCCTTTAGATTTTTTTTTTGTGGGGCTATGTAAAAGATCAAATTTACATTAAATCGTATGCTAATGTCAACGAATTGAGAGTGGAAGTACAAAATACTATCAAAAATATTCACCACAACACACTTTTAAAAGCTACCAGCAATGAAATCGTACGAAGAATAAATTTGTGTATTCAAGAAAATGGGGCACATTTCGAACAATTAATTAGTTAGTGTATCATTTTTTGTACATACTTAATTAATGTTTTCCTTTCATTTAATTTATGAAGTTTGTTAGAGATTTGATTTGATCCTTATAATTGACCCTACCGATCGGTGCAATAAAAATACAGGGTGAAACTTTTGCAGATTTTAGTCGGTTCGATTACCGGGTGGGGCAAGTGAATTTTCAAAAATCTTTGAATGCAGTTTTATTTCTTTTCAAAAATAAAGGAATGTTTCCTTCAAGTAAAACTTTCTATCTATTAAGAGTAATTCCCCTCCAGGTGGCATTACAAATTTCCACCCTGTATATTAAATATCAATAGTTTATCCAACAAATAAATTTAACAATTTTGTTAGTTCCATACTATTAAACTGTGATAGGAAGCTTTGCGAAACATTCACCCGTATCACTGATAAATAAAACAATTATACAAAGTATTATTTTTTTGCATTCTAAATACTGGATACGGGAAAGAAAACGAAATCAAGCGTTGGAAACGTAAACACAGAATTCGAATGAAAACAAACCGACGTCAATTGGATGTCAGTGTAGGTACCATTCTGTCGCTGTCAAAAATGATGACGCATTCCGTTTCACGACGATACTGGACTGACGAACTAATGGTTAAAATAATCTAAAATAGTATTAAAATAATTATTGAGAGTTCAATACTTTTAAATAAAATAAAAAAGAAATAATACACTATTCTTTATCTATTATTATATATATATATTAAATCATCTTTCATTTTGATTTAAAAAACGTTAGTTCCTTGCCGTTTTCTAATGGGCCTAAATAAAATTATCTCCTTTGACTTTTATTTTCATAAAGTAACAACCAGTAAATTACAAAATTATGATGAATATTTTTGAGATTGATTATTTCAATTAAATGAAATTCATTTCGGGTTCAATAGTAACAAAATATTGCGTAAGGGTCGATAACAATAAATGTCTTCTATATAAATATTATAGTTTTATAAAAAAACCGAAACTTAATAACTTACCAGAAGCATCGCAACTGAAGAAATGCTTCCATCGCATAAAGTAGCGCACCCAAAAACATTATGTGAGCGAGTTCAACGGAGCTCATAGTAACTATAGGTTGGACCTGGAGACCTATTTTTGAATTACGAATGCGATTTCGAAATCACCGCTGACTAATTAGTCAGCGGTGACTTTGAGGTCACGGATTCCTAAACATCCAATTTTTGAAAGTCGATCGCAGAGCTGCCAACATAGATAAAGTACACACATAAATGTAAGAGTTCGGTTCCACGCAGAATGTACCGCTGCCGGTTATTGCCGGCTTAACCATTATATAATATATATGCTACATTCATAATATATATTAGATAACATTTCCACAAGTATGACTTGATTACGAGTGGGTGAGGGCACTCGTAATGAAATCACATCTGTGACTAAGGTAGTCACATCAGTGATATTCAAAAATAAGAATTATTGAAAATCTGTGATTATTAGTCACATCGGTGATTTCGAAGTCGCATTCGTAATTCAAAAATAGGTTTCCAGGAGACCTATTTTTGAATTACGAATGCGACTTCGAAATCACCGATGTGACTAATAATCACCGATTTTCAATAATTCTTATTTTTGAATATCACATGTGACTACCTTAGTCACGGATGTGATTTCATTACGAGTGCCCTCACCCACTCGTAATCAAGTCATACTTGTGGAAATGTTATCTGTGTTTTGTTTAGAGAACATATTGACAAAAATCTGAAATGATGTGTTGATTTTTCAGTCTATATATTATATATATATATATATATATAACCATAATGGTTAAGCCGGCAATAACCGGCAGCGGCTACATTCTGCGTGGAACCGAACTCTTACATTTATGTGTGTACTTTATTATCTATGTTGGCAGCTCTGCGATCGACTTTCAAAAATTGAATATTTAGGAATCCGTGACCTCAAAGTCACCGCTGACTAAATAGTCAGCGGTGATTTCGAAATCGCATTCGTAATTCAAAAATAGGTCTCCTGGTACGCCGTATTCTATCTATCCCTCATGGATTTGAATTAATTTCGCATAAATTAAATAGTCCACCACGTAAGGATGGTAGTTAAGCCTACGTCTGGTTGACTGGTGGTGGAAAGGAGCGGGTGGAATTAATTCATGTAATTCCAACGCACACTCTCCGAAATGCAACCTATAGAAAACCGAAAGGCAAGCAACTCTTCGACGGTGTTCTAGACTCTGAAGACGTGAGTTTATAAGTATTTCGTCGTCGATAAGTTTTCTAGCTCGCCTTTCTACTGAGTCCAAGGCAGCCAACTGATAGCGGGCAGAACCGTCCCAAAGATGGCAGCAGTACTCCATGCAGGATCGAACTTGGGCTTGATATAGGTTGAGCATCTGTTCTGCAGTGAAGTAGCGCCTAACTTTGGATAAAACGCCAAGCTTTTTAGCTGCAGTTTTCGCCAAGGACTCAATGTATCCCCCGAAGTTTAGGTTGGACGAAATATCCTTGATGACTTAATCAAAAAGGAGTAATCCTCACACCTTAAGAAAAGATTATAACTACCTGAGTTTATTATACTTTTTGTCGGTTTCTGATCTCGTCTGGCCGTCCGTCGCAAATGTTAATTCCTAATTTTATATTATACTTGGTAATTATTACAATTATTACATATAAATGTCCACAAATTATTATAAAGATTCAAAAGGTTTCATAATGATAACTCAATTCGCAGAATAATTTATTATTATTCAAATGTATGCTTTATTTAACATCGTCTATTTACTACATATAATTAATAGTCTAATTATTTTGAAATATTTATAGAGCTAACATTTTTAGAAGATTCGCTGTTGAAACAAGCACAGGCTGATGAGTTAAATAATGAAAATGAGAGTGAATGCGAAAGTGAAACTGAAAGGATTGCGGAGCTTCGACGTAAAGGACGGGATCGAGGTATGGGAGCAAAAATATTCGAATGAAAAAGTAGACTAGGAATTTTTATATACTCCTTGCAAATCGAATGAGTGAATTATTGATCCATAAAATTGAGGCTTTTGCCATTGTATAAAATAGTCGTATTGACAGCAACTTGCAAGAAACTAGCTACTGCCCCTTAATTGTATTTTCGGTGGATTTTTACATACAGCCCTAAAAATGGTCTCTTAGGTCGAAACTGTAGATTTATTCTACGGAGCGTTAGATAATGTAGATGGAACGAGTATTATGGATATAGGATCGTGGATGACACTGGACTTATCGGTTCTAATCGAGAGGCACAGGGTCATTATTTACTTATCCGACGTTCCTAACGGTGATTTTCATCTCATTGAGCGATAAAATTCTAGTATATTCCCTTGGGTCGTGCGACATTGATGATATACCTAAATCCGCGACCGCGAGGTTATTTACAGGATCTGACAACAGATGTTCTCATATTTCAATATACCTTGTCACCGATTTCGATGTTGTGAATGTGGCAGTGTTTAGATTGAGAATATTGTAGTCAATGGATATTTTCAAATTTTCAAATTTAATAAAGAATAACTTATGGAAAAATAAGAAAATGTTGAATTTCAATAAACTGCTTTATAAATTTACTTTGTAATGTTGAAAACTTTTTAATATGTAAAAATGTTAAATGAACTCTTCGATTTGAGCGTTTCAATTAACTTGTAGTTTTAAAACTACTGAACTTCGACTATTGAATGATTACCTAAAGGTAGGTACAAGTAAATAGTCTAGTTGTTTATATGTAGGTACGAATACCAAGAAGTAAAATAAAATATAAAGAACTAGTAAACATAATTATTATTCAACTTGAACGATGCTGTTATCAAGTTCGTGGCCAAAAAATACATTGAATTTGCGATTAACTGTGATGATTTCCTGTCTTTCCCGTGGAGAAATCTTGTACCCGTTTGTTTGATCCTTAGTGTAAAAATTTAATTTTATTTGACGCTGACAGTACATTTTTTTATTTTATAGGGGCAAACAGATCACCTGATAGTAAGCCCTCGTAAGTAACCTGATAGATCGCCCGCCTATGAATTTGAATACCCATGTAATGTAATGTGAAAATATTTTTACATTTCAGAGGGACTTAAAATACTGAAGAAAGCAGACACAAACTTCCCAAAATCTCAGCAACTATTTGAAAAGGACAATTGAAACAATCATGTCTATATATTATTTATCAATATATAATTTATTTACGACATTAAGTTATTGTAAAAATTATTTAATATTGAATACATTGTTGTACAAATGTTTTTTTTTTGTTATTTAAATGCTACTTTTCAACAAACATAGAAAATAGTTTAAACTGTTATTCATTGCAAAATTGCCTGCAATAACAGGAATCGCACAATACATGGTAAATTCGATTTATTAATTCGCATATTTTCTTTGTTCGTCGAAGTCGTTCATCGTGATAATTAATAAGTTATGGAAGACAAAGTCAAATTGTATATAATATAAAAGTTTGGCACAACAGTGAAAGGGGGTTTTGTTACATGTGGTATATCTAAATTAACATCTTATTAAAACTAGAATTTGTGATTTTAAATGATACGTATTTTTGTTAAATTAGATAGATAAACAGTAGAAATTGACGTCAAAAAATCTGCAACAAATGATCACTCAGTAAATGTATACTTATATTCACTTCGTTAAAAACTCCTATAAGTACGTTCAGTTTGATATCGAATTTTAATAACAAACCAAATGCAAATGATAATTTGCGACTCAATTCTATGCGACCACCGAACAACTCGCCTAGAATTTCTAAATTGAAGTAAATTGAACCAAGAGCATGGAATTGCACATCTAACGGTATATATTGTGTATTTACTAACATTCTCTATTTAAATGCTCTGTTTTCTCGTTCTATTATCATAAAACATACACTCCAGCATGTTTCAGGGTCATATTAGATGAAGTCCTGAAATCTTTCAAATAGTTCCCCGAGTCAGTTGTTAAAACATAATAAATACTGTCTAGCTATGGACGCAATAGCGTTCAATAGATGCGTAGTAATCCTAGTACTCGGATGTAAGAGCGTTGGATTGAATTTGTTTAGTTTTTTAAGCTAAAGCTCTTTTATTATAGCTAGTATTTGATGTACAGAATCTTAACTTCAGATTATACACCACAAAATATTGTTAACTAACGTTTAAAATTGCAAATGTTAATACAAAAATAAAGTTAGTGTCAAATTCGTACTACAAATATTTATCTGGTTTTAATTATATTTTCGCAGAATAATGTTGACGTCAGGACTCGACTGTAAATTACAGTTTTTTAATTATGAATGTAGAAAGTAACAGGAATTTGGGTTCATTCAAAAATCAAATTAATAAATTAACTGTCACATATATTTGGAACTAGAAGAAAGGACAACCCATTTGACATTTGATGTTTTAAATTCAATCTTTCAGTGATAGATTTTAACTATATTATTCTTAAAATTTGTGACAACTCCGATTAATGTAAAAACGAGCATTTAAATAAGACAAAAATAACCTAAATTATTTTTATCTTAGATTAGTTAACGATACAACAACTACAAATGCAAATCCAAGTTTTCGATAATTTATAATATGTTCTATTTAGTAATTTTGTAAGTGCTATTCTAGCCAAAATAACTTTATGTAAAGTTTTACTTCTGTAATGAATTGATTTGTGCTAATCTTGATTTTGTCCATATGTGCAACGTAAGACGGCGGCACCTAAAAATAATTGGGAGGTTTTGCAGAACACTTTAGATTTGAGTCCTTTGTCTACGGGCCCTGGTTTGCAAAGTATTTAAGACTAAATAATTCCAATAAACACAACAAAATACACACATCAAAACAGTTTGCGAATACTTTGTAATAGACATTAATTTTTTTATTCATTTGTTATTTCTGCCCGTAAAGACAGAGAACTGCTGCCGGAACCACGTGGCAAAGCAGTTAATATATAGAAGAATCAAACAATTCACTTCACATATGACAAAATATCGCAAACTTTTTTGATGGATAGATATTTTTTTTATTATTTATAAATGTGCGTCTCACACTATATATTTGCATTTTCGGTATTCCAGTAATAATTATATTTATTAATGCTCTTTGTACAAGACTTACACACACGACTCTCAAAAACGGATATAAACCTGTACAATACATTGTTAAATTCTAAAAGTCTGATATATAAATACACTCTCAAAATAGCAACAAATAAAACTCTTCAGATATAACAACATGTGTTCTTATTCTTACAATTACTAATAAACCGTGTATTATTATTGGATTATTACAATGGTACAATTCTAAATCTATGCGAAAATAATAGTGGCAGCAAATTAACAAAACTTCATCAGTATTGTCCGCTCTCAGTCCATTTCCTAGTAAGCTACGTTCTAATTTAACAACCTAAGTACAATTTACTGATTGCATTTTATGATATATTACTGTTTGCATGTATATAATACTGTTTGCGACTAAATTCGTATTCAAACAAAAACTTTTTCTATAAATAAAGTCATTATGAAAATAACCCAAGTGTTGCAAAAGTCCTTTATCAAATTGGAATGTCTATTGTCTGTGGTGTATTCGTTGACATTAAATTGAAACACATATTTCATCGTAAATCTAAATCAAACAAGCATTCAAACGTAACGACATGTAAGCATCCTGATCCTTACATCGTATATCTTAGTATATATTAATATAACCACTCTCTATACTCTTGATTTATCAATTACTAATGTCAATAATATATTTGGCAGTAAGACTCCGAATCTACGTGATAAATAAGCAACAATAGGTCACATCATAAAAACACTCATTAACCTAGTTACAATAAATAAATATTTTCACGGGCAACATTCATTTACTCTTTAGGGCTATTTAGCACCAACTGCGTTCCTTAGTTGGCCCTGATAATTATATTTAGTCTTGATTATCATAAATTAATTATTAGCCTACCAACTTTATTTTATAATAGAAATTGTAAAAACGATGTTGTATGGGGCTTACTATATATTTCAGTAAGCACATGTTCTCGAAATTGTCGAAAATCCGTTTGTGGAATGTGTTTAATTCCTATCGCAAATCGGCTAAGACTATTGATTCCTGATAATTGTGATGCGAACCAATTAGCGTTCAGTCTACAATTCATAAAAAATATAATCGTGAAGGCTTTCAATGAATATCATAATATAACAGCATCTAAATTTACTGTTTTCAAACATTAAGTGTATGTCTAGTTGTGATTATTCGTTACAATATTAAGTGTTGGTAAAAGTCTTAACAGACGAAATGGAACGAAAACATCGCAATGTCCATAATAGAACTGTATTAATGGATAGCGCTCTAAATTTAATATATTATAAGCCTCTGACGAGCGTTGCAATTTATTGTCAGTTTATATTAGAAATGAGCATATCTGAAACAAATCCTGGAGACGTATTTTTGAATCATTAGAAGTGAATTTGAAATTCGAATACGAATACAAATCGTGCGCGAAATTATTTTCTACTGCTTACAATTTTATAGATTTTTGAATCACTCGAATTCAGTGTTGTCATTAAGAACAAATTCTTAATTAAATTCCGTTTCACGCAGATAAATTCAAAATCACAACAACAAAAACAAAAAACCGGCGATGACCCACACGTGAAACGGATCACTGTCAAGGTCACGTCAGCGTTGGATATTCTACTAGTAGAAATCAAAAACGAGTGGGTTGAACAACTCGTTGCACAACGCACGAAATGAAAATTCATAAATAGTGAATACGGTAATTCGTATACGAATCTCACGATTTCGAATGCGAATTGGTTTTCTGTTGTTTCAAACATTCGTCTCCTGATTACTTGCAGTTAGTGGGCGCGCGATTCGTCACGCTGGGGATAGACAGCCGACGCGACGCCCGCTGTTGCTGACTTTACTCTCATCGTCTGTAAATTTCAATTTATATAGTGTTCTAGTAAACAGGCAGCTTACACATACATAGGCTAGATCAGTGATTCTCAACCACTGTGCCGCGGCACTTTTGTGAGCCGTCAAAGGACATGGACAAAAAGTGGGCCGCAATCATGTGCAGAGACGTAAGATACTCGTATATCAATCGATAGGTAATTTTATGTTCATCAATTCACAATTTATTATATTTTTTTAAATCCCCCGTTTTTCTGTAAATGACGTTTGAAAGTACCTAGATTCAATTAAACACATCCCAAAACGTGGTTAAAATGTTTTAATGAAGTATATAAAATGATAATTTATTTAAATCTTATTCAAAAATGGTTATATAGTTAACAAAAGAAATGTAATTTAGTAATTATAAATTCATGAAGTTCTAGATATGTTGTGTTACTGACCACCCTGAATGTACATAGTCTGTGACCAATGATGACACTGGTCCGCTGTCAATGCGACTTTGTCAGCATGTCTAGCGCAAATTAATAAAAAGAAAAAAAAAAGATTTCATCAACTTGCTAGTATTAAATAAATTAAATTATTAATTACAAAAAAAACGGGAGATATTTAAAATCTAATCTTTATCCAGATGATCTACAATAATTTATACTCTTATCTGGTAACGTTTCGTCGCTGCACATTACTCAGGCCCACCTTCCATACAAATTTTGACCATCACCTTTTACAAATATATAATTCTGTTAATATTATTAAATTATATCATTTAAAAAGAAAAATATTTTTAAGACAACATTAGAGGAGAGAATTATTTCCCAAAATTAGATATTAAGAAATTTCATTGAGTTCGTAATCCATTTCTCACAACGGATACTTCTGTATTTGACTTAACTTTGAATGAAGAGGAAGAACTCATTTTGTTTTCCAATAATCGAGATTTAATTTTAAAACCTTCAGAAGAATCAATTTATTCATTTTGGATTAACATCAGATGCTATTATCCAATGATAGCCAATAAAGCTTTAAACATATTATTACAATTTTCCACATCTTATTTGTGTGAATTCGATTCAGCATTAGCCAACATTAAAACTAAAAAAGATCAAGATTGTTAAATGTAGAAGACCATATGAGAGTAGCATTGTCATTTTTACGACCAAATATAAATTAAATCATCAAAAAACATCAAGTTCAAATTTCGCATAAAATATATTTTTATTATTAGCTTGTAATTAATCCCTTAATTAAACGTTTACTTATTATTAGAGATCGGATAATCGGATGCATATTTACCTAAAGTTAGTTTAAGACAAAGTATGGAAACGGCTTTTTATTGTTTTGTTAAAAAAATCCCGGGATTGCGGAATTGGATAACCGGATGTTTATTTTATTTATTTACCTAATTTAGTTTTTGACAAAGTATGGAACTGTCTTTTTATTTTATTTCCATAAATAAAAATCCCGGAATTCCGGTACTGTAGAACATTTTGGTAAATACGTATGAATAGTTGTATAAATGAACCCGGAGTCTCGGTCTTTTGAAAATAAATACCACGTGCTAATTTAGTAATTTTCAAACAATATCACTACGTTAAATTTGCAGTCCCGTATTTTCCCGGGAATTTTAAATAAAAATTTAACAAAATGTATTTTAAAAAGCCGCTTTCATAATTTGTGAGCCAAAAATTAACTTTAGGTAAATATGCATCCGATTATCCGATCTCTACTTGTTATTGTAGTATATATTAGTTTATTTCGTATATTTTAAATTTTTGTCATAAACTATTTATGCAGTGTGTTATGTGTGTGTATGTCAGCGGTAAGTAAATAATTTTTATCTTTTTCTTTGTGTGCCGCCAAATTTTGAAATCGTTAAAAATGTGCCGCAACAAAAAAAATGTTGAGAATCACTGAGCTAGATGATTACAACTGAACACGGCTGTTTTTATGTAATTATGCAATTTGATAAATTTTTATCTTAAAAATATATCAAAATGGAAAGTTCAGATTTATTTTTGAATCTAAAAAAATACATAATTTGAATAAAAACAACACATTTCAAGCTTTCTCACATTAAATACATCATTTTTATTTGTTGAAAGTCGACTATTATTAAGCTATTAGACTATTATTACTATATAATTAGGCGATTTCACTGAATTATGACGTCACGATTGCAATGTTTTTGAGCAATCCGTGACAGCGCCACAAACATTTCGTTGTATCTATAAAGTAATAAGCGCAGATACACCGTCGTTTATACAATATTATTTTTATTTTATATAGAATAAAAAAGTTTTCTACCCCATTACATAGCAATGATATTACTGTAATTAGATTTGTCAGTGAAATCTTTATAAATATTTGACATTAAATTATCTTATACACGATTCAGACACATTTATTAATTTATTGATGTTGTTTTTATTTTATCTTATAAGCAAATATAATTAAATAGCAAGAATAAAATATATTGTAGGACAAGACACAGTAAAAAATATTTTAAGTGCGTTTTATTTTTTACTCTACTTTGCGCTTCTTTAAGTTATAATGTTCTTATAAGAGATGTATGGGGTTCTTCAAAAAGGGAGTAAATAGGTTTTTAAAAAGGTCGACAAAGCGTTTGTGATGCCCCTAGTGTTGCGTTCATAGGCGACGGTGACTGCTTACCATCAGGCGGGCCGTAAGCCTTTTTACTAACTACAACGGTATAAAATATATTTTTAAGAATGCAAAACTTAAAACATTTCTAATTTACGAAGTGATCAAATTACAATACATATAAATTACAACCAGTAACACAGTTCTTTAAACTTTATTACAAAAAAAATCTACTCTAAGCTGTGTTTACAGCTTAGAGTAGATTATTTCGTCGACTTTTTTGTCGACATTCATTCGACAGTTTTGTCGAATGAAAAATCAGGTTCTTTCATTAATGTTAAATGTCTAATGTTTTAGAATCGTTTGAAGAACCTTAAATGACTGTGCTATGTTATAATGGATAATATACTATATTGATTAAAGTATTGCGTCTCATCTCAATATTGTACATAATTGAATACTATTTTTATTGTTGTCAAGAAGTGAGATTTACCTTTTTATAAGACGTGTCCCACGACGCCTGCATTAGCGAATATTTGTGGTCAGGGAACCCAAATATCCATAGATTGGACATAATATTCTGATATTTTATACCTAAATGGTATTTTAGGTATAACTTTTACTGGATGTTGTTTTTGGCTAGTATACGAAAAGTACAAAAAATTTGAAAATTAAATAAAGAAAAATATTTTAAAATGTACTTATTGCGAAACATACATTACATATATAATCGATCGGTATACCCTGAGCACAGACATTCATCATCAGTCATGGGACATTAGGTATACAAAAAAATCCATCACCACAACCTAAAAAAAATGTACATTCCACAAACCATTACTATTTTTACCCATGTTAAAATGTTAACAACCGAACACCAAACGGGTTAATCAAGAGTATATTTGAAAACGAATACTTATTTATTGATGAGGAATTCTAGTGTAAAAGCACCTTCTTCGAATGCGTCATCTTTCAGTAGTTAACTGGAAACCTTATAACGTCTTAAGAATGTGGTGAAATTATGTCTAGTAGTAAATAACTAAAACTTATTGTTATTACTGCGTAAATAAAACATTAAATCTTGCGTGCACACTGAACTGACAACTAGATTTTTTATCTCGTCTTTTTTTCACCTTTTTCAAGTGAAAGATAGCCGTATTACTTTTTACAACTCCATTTAACGAAACCTCCCGACCCAATAATCTCGACAAAATATCAGCTTCAATTAAAATATTATAATTTTTTGCATCATTGTCAATCTCGCGACAAGCTTATATATGTAAAAGTTTATTTCGTTCTTTTTAGCGCATTTAATTTTAAATCATTTAAAAACTTTATCTACTATCATGCTATTAATCCTCTATAAAAGAACCTATAACAATTAGCTTATTGCCAACATTAAAACACTCAATGATATTATGATCATTATATCATCCACACGCGTGATATTATGAATTTCAAAAAGAACATTCTCATGCAATGACATTTTCACCACCAGATCGCAAAAATTTTGAAAAAAGAACAATAAATCGTTGACTAATTCGTAATTTCGGATTCTCGTCTTATCGTGTTATTTCGCGCCATTTTTTCACTCGAATATTGGAAATCGCAAACAAACAACAAACAACTGTGTGCGTTGTTTACAAAAACGAGTGATTCTAGCTTTGATGACACACCACCAGATATTTCTAAAGCAGCAAAGGAAATTTCTAACAAATGGTTACAGGAAAAATCTAGGAAACAGTATGAAGAGGCATACACCGAATTCATGAATTGGAGATTTTTTTTTGTTCCCCTGAGGAAAATGCATTAAATTGCATACCCCGGCTGTGGCGAGCCGGCGGTTATATGCGGCTCTCCTACCCAGAAGGGGGAGGCCTACCCACTAAAATATTTAGGTATGGCCTTCCTCAGGTGTGTGGGAGCCCCTGGGAACGCGAAGCGACTTCCGGGAACCCCCAGCCTCCGCTCCTCTGCCTACATGGAAGCCCTCTTCGGGGGAGGCTACACTACCTCCACCGACGACGCCCCCCGGCCACGGAAGGGGCGTGGTCCATCCCGGGTCGCCGTTAACGCGGGCGCGATTTCCGCGCGATCGCGGACTATACCACCCTATGGTATGAGAATCTTTTATAGAGGATTCACATCATGATTGTAGATAAACGGCCGGTTTCTGAAACGCATGTTATGTTAACACGTTGTTAACACGTTTACTACTTCTTATTAAACGCCAAATATATGAGTAAACTAGCTGGCCCAACAGACGTTGTCCTGTCAAATGTCTCAAATGTCAAATGTCTCAAATGTCACGTTGTCTCACGTTGTCTCAAATGTTTTTAAATAAATAATTTAGCTGAAAAACAATATCTATATGACCGTATTGTGAATCTAAACCATTCTCAAGCCCCCTGGAATACACACAAAAAATTTCATCAAAATTGGTCCAGTCGTTTAGGAGGAGTTCAGTCACATACACACGCACACAAGAAATATATATATTAAGATAACCAAAAAATAGTCAATTAGATAATTTTACACTATAAACCCATTCAGTAACCAGCTGTTATCCATACATCTAACATTTAATGAGAGATTAACAACGTGTCAACATAACATGCGTTTCAGAAACCGGCCGAAAGTCTTGTATGCAACCGTTATACAACAGTTGCATAAATAACGATTAGTTAATCGTATAAGCCCGTTGAGTGTGCACGTAACGGCATTAGTACGTTAGTGGGCGACTTACAGGCGAGGTGGGCATTTCACCTGAGCAGTCGTCGTGCAGCGGACACACCAGGTCCGCCAGCTCCAGCTCATCCTTGCTCTTCTTGCGCTTCAGCGAGAACTGACTCTTCTTTGGTACCTACGCGAACGTGGACTTTGTATTACGGACCGTACGATAGTTCGATTTCTAAAATCTAGTTCTTTTTTCAAAAATCAAGCTTCAGCTTTATTTTCGACTTTCTGCCCGCGTGGATTTCGGGATTGGGTCTATAAGAGGGTTAAGGGTCTTAGCTTTTGCCCACGGCTACATACGCGCGGAAGTCGGTTTATGGCGCGAAGTTTTATCACGCTTCCCGTGGGACTATCCGTTTTAAAAAATACCGCAAAACCTTGCTCAAGAATCACTCTATCTATTTATGAAAACCGCATGAAAATCTGTGCAGTAGTTTTTGAGCGAAGCCTTTATTGCGCATCCCGTGGGATCTGTCCATTTTTCCGGGAAAAAAGTAGCCTATTATTTAACCCGGACTTTTATTTTTACGTCTGCAAAATTTCAAAGCAATCGATTCAGTAGTTACGGCGTGAAAGCGGAACAAACAAACTCAATTTCCGATTTATAATATTAGTAAGGATTTTTTTAATATTAGGGTAGGAAGGTTTGAAACTTAAATGTTTGTGCGTCATTCAGGGAACCACCTATTTTCAATTGAGAGTCTGCAATTCGTTATGTAATTTGTTAGTATGTCTAAGTGAATGTTGTTTTTTGAAACAATTACTTCCACGAGTGATTATTTACTTTACATATTTATTTAGTTTATTTATTGATAGTGTAATAAAATAAATATATTTTTTCCATCTACTATTTTTTCTTAACAGTAACAACCTTTTTCAGAAGTCAAATTCTTATTTTACCGTGGGAAAGCCATGTTTCGGCACGAATCGGGCCGGCTCGACCGGAGTGACACCACGGTCTCACAGAAAACCGGCGCAAAATAGCGCTTGCGCTGTGTTTCGCCAAGTGAGTAAGGGTACCGGAAGCCCAACCCCCCTTCCCCCCTTATTCCCTTTTAAAAGGCCGGCAACGCATCTGTGACTCCTCTGGTGTTGCGGATGTCCATGGGCAACGGTTATCGCTTACCATCAGGGGCACGATTCTCATGCAATAGAAAGAAGTTCACATTCATAAAAAAGTTCGATTTTTTTTCGAATATAACACAGTTTGTCTATTCACAGAAGTTCACAATAGAACTAGTTCGCATGAACGTCATTCGAACAAAACGAGTGATACGGACCAGTAGAAGTGGACATTCGAATACGAATTTAAATCAAAGTTTGATTGGATATACTTTTTGTTTGTGTTGATTTGACTTTACTTAAGAAATGGACGAATTTATTGTAGATTTTATTGGTAAATTAGTTCAAGAGTTAGAGGCAGCGAATGCAATGAGTTTATTAAACATTTTCGATTAAATAAGAACCTCACATTATAACTCATCCAAATGATTGAGCCAGTGATTCATCAGCGATCACGCAGTGACTTGAAAACAAAGGTAGGCATAAAAAAGAAAAAATAATAATATATATATATAGTAGAAAATATCGGAAAAAGATCATTTTTAATTTCTTGTTTTAAAGTTGTTTACTAAAAAAAACTTACGAGTTTTAAAATTCAAATGTCATATTAATAAAATAATATATTTTTAAAAGTAATATTTACAAACAAAATCTATTAGTAGATGAAGCAGTAACAGCGTTTTTATAAACGCTTAATAATAACGTAATTTATTTTTTAATCTATATCTGATGTACTATTTGGAATAGTAATTGTTCTATGGGTGCCCAGAATACGAGATAAACGAAACATTCGAACTATTCAGTAGAGCGGAGAAATTCGTATTCGAATTTAAATATGGAAAAAATTCGATTGCATGAGAATCAGCTTCCAGGTAATCCGTTTGCTCGTTTGCTGCCCAAACCTATCAAAAAAAATATTCAAAAGCCATTTACTTTGCACGCATGGCTCGATTGGAGCAGATAAGCAAACCGAAGCATCCGTTCACGTGGCGTCTCGGAATCTAGATTCGCCTTTATATACGCTTATAGTATTGGTGGGAGTTGATAAGTACAAAGGTGAACCTTATATTTGGTAGTCGATGTCAACGGTTGGTAGCCTAATGTTTGCTCCGCGTTGCGCTTTTGTTGTATCACGTCTCGACCCAGCAAATCATTGAATCTGAAACAATATAACTATTACTTATAGCTTTCTGCCCGCGGCTTCGCCTGCGTGGTTTTCGGGATTTGGTCTATAGAGGGTTAAGGGTCATAGCTTTTGCCCACGGCTACATATGCACGGAAGTCGGTTTATGGCGCGAAGGTTTTATCGCGCTTCCCGTGGGACTATCCGTTTTTCCGAGATAAAAAATACCACAAAACCTTGCTCAAGAATCACTCTATCTATTAATGAAAACCACATGAAAATCTGTGCAGTAGTTTTTGAGCAAAGTCTTTATTGCGCATCCCGTGGGATCTGTCGATTTTTCCGGGATAAAAGTAGCCTATGTTACTCGGGGATAATGTAGCTTTCCAAAGGTGAAAGAATTTTTGAAATCGGTCCAGTAGTTTCGAAGCCTATTCATTACAAACAAACAAACAAACAAATCTTTCCTCTTTATAATATTAGTATAGATGGACGCAGACAATAAATATATAAGTATATAAATATGTCTTAGACGTCAAGTGCGCCTCTACATAAATGTACTGGCAGCATTAAATTAATTAAAGATTCATTTTACATCTGCGTTATGGATATCATTGTATGTATGTGAAAAGAAAATTGGATTTTTTTTATGGTTTGCGGTGCAGTTATCTTCGTAATTGCAGCCTGAAACAAATTTACGGACCAAAATATCTGATTCTGCTGACCCAAATTTTTAAAATAACTGACATTATCTGACCATTTCCACAGATTTTTTTTGTAGGTGTAAGGTATAAAAATAATAAATACTATCAAATAATTGGCCTCCACCGTCTCAATATTGGGTCGGACACTTGCAAGATGCAATTGAGAAACTGACAACTTTACATTTCTCTTTATGTTTTTGAGTTGATGCATGTCGCTCAATAGCTTCGTAACTATATCATGATGCATCAATATTATGCTGCTTATGCCCACAACATAATAGAGCATCATTGGTGGTTGCCCTGAAATCATCACTGGGCAAGTGGGCACTAATGATTACAATTGGGTAGACGGCATTTTTTTAAATTCAATAAGAGTACTCTTACTCTATAAGAGTACTATTTTAAGTGAGAAATATAGTAGAACCAACAGTACACCTGCGCCTATTACTTTTGAAGATACATCGACATGTTTGCGGCGCTGTCGCGGGTCGCTCAAACGCTCCATACTAAAAACACTGCAATCGTGACGTCATAATTCAGTAAACTCGCCTAATTTGTATGCGCGTATAAACAAATTTTAAAATAACTTTGTTATTTGTACGTTTATAGGTATACTTTCTATATAAAAAAAATGTTACATTTAATGTGAGAATGCTAGAAATGTGTTCGTTTCATTAGAATTACGTAAATAATAATTGCTCATTTTTTAGAGATCTAAAAAGAATATAAATTAATAATTAAACTGAAATTTCTATATTGACATACTTTCATTAGATATAAATTGCTCAAATCAGATAATTATAGTATAAAAACGGCCATAATCATTTGTAGTCGTCTACCCTATAATTGGTGGTGATTGAATTTTAATAATTCAACTACCACCAATTATTAAATTGAACTAGGACAACTTGTAAAAGCTAGGCATAGTTAATTATTTAAAAGCCAAAAGTAATTGAAGGAGTCAATTTTTATCCAAATCAACAAGATTGAAAGAAAAGTAGATCCCTTCACAATATCATGATGCATCAATATTATGGTGGTTATGGCTACATCATAATAGAGCATCCTTGGCGGATGCCCTCAAACCATCACTGGGCTCCTAATGATCAAAGCAATGTTGCAAACTTGGGCGTGCATTATGTTCACACTAAAAGAAAACGACAGCTAGTCAATGATTCATAAAAAAAACCAGTTCGCCAAAAAATCTGACAAAACTGACCATTTTCCAAAAAAACCTGACTTTAACTGTCCAATGGCCAAAAATCTGACTTTGTCTGATTTATTTGACTCGTTTCGGACCCTGTAATTGCATTCGCAATCTCATTGACGATCGCATATTAGAGCCATAAACCCAAGTCTCCAAAAAAAAAAACTCATAACATAATTTGAGTTACCCTATAAATAAATAAACACTCTCGAATGTTACCTCTGTGTGAGATGCCGTCGCAACAGTGTCTTATTTGCGGGTATGTTGAGAAGCGCTGCCAATAGTTCTGCAGTGAATCTAGGCTCTAATAACATTAGGCCGCCATGTACACCTGCGAGAAATTCATCGATAAAATTAGTAATGTGTGATAAAGTTAATATATTTTTTTATTCTTAACTTTTAACGAGGCTTTGAACACTTTGGGTGAACATGTCAGCCTCATAGGAATAATCACTAGGAATAATCATATTTTTACATAACATAATAAACATAATAAAGTGTCCTCAAAAAAGGCCAGGTCAGAAGTACCCGCAATCGTCGAGCATGTATGAGGAATGTTATGAAAGTAGATGAAGCGAAAGAGATATGTAAAGACCGTAGCAAGTGGAAAGACGTAATCTCTGCCTACCCCCATGGGAAAAAGGCGTGAGTGTATGTATGTATGTATACACACACAATTATTACGTATACAAAGTTGCCTCCTCAAAGGACAAGCAAACAAACATGTATAATTTTATGGCTAAGCTGAACAATGGTTCCGTTAGCAAACAATTTATATTTCCATTAGCCAGATCCATTCCCACGAAAGTTAATATTTAATTCTTTATTATACACAGATACATTATAAATACAGTAAGTACAAAGTTTACACGGGCAAACTTATCTTTTAAAGAAATTTCTCCGAACCATACCTAGTATTAATATAAGACGTGAATGGGAGGAGAATGTGTAAAAATTATGAAAGACGTTATAGAAAATAAATGCTATCCACATAAATAAGCATACATGCTAGTGTATTTTGGTTTCTCACAAAAAAATTAATATTAGCTAATGTCTAGTACATTGGGAGCATTAGCTCTAGTACAAGGTATTGCGCCGTAAACTTGTCAACCAATGGCGTAGCATCTTTGACGTGCAAAGTGATTCTAAAATCCTATTTGATGAACGTTTTTGAATTATATATAAAAATAAAAAACCCATGTTTCGGAATGAAGAATCCGGCTCGAAGGACCAAAAAGAATGTTGAATCCTAAAATCCGACTCGAAGGACCAATGTTTGGGGGATGATGTCAATTAAATCTAAATGTCAACTTAAACTAATGTCAAATGTCAATGAGTGCCAAAAATAATAAATTAAAATGCAAGGCGAGAGTTGTTGTCACTTCTAATTGAACACTAAATAAAAACTATGTATAATTTAACCATTACGGCAACAGATCGCAGTTCATTGCACTGATATTTGTAGGTCGCGATCAAAGTGCACAATTGACAAAAAATATAAAATCATTGCAATTTGCACTGTACTTTGTACAGAAGGACTAAAAAGAATGTTGGAGTCCAAGGGGAAATTTGTAGAATTCTAAAAGAGTATGTTGTTTGAGCACCTTTATTATGTTAGTTAAGTACAAATGGAAGCGTGTTAACGAGTACGTGTTGCTAAGTGCACTGCTTACAATAATACGAGTAATAAAATAATTTGACACCATATCATAGTGATCTAGTCTATTTCGCAAACCGTTCAACAACATCCAACAAAATTCTATACGATATTCAACTAAATATGAAAATGAATATTTACCAGCGCCTCGTAAGTTGGGTGCGTATTCCGCCAAGTCTATTTCTTTCAGCCACTGCATCACACGATGGGAGGACCAACGGGCCAACTCTGAACTGGGAGTAGTGGCTTCTCCGCTATCAGCGTCGCTACCGCTCACTACTGCGGTTTCACCCTCTAAACCGCGCCGGATCATAGTATCCGGGTTGAATTTATTGTCTCTTAAAACCTGGATACCTGAAAGAAATATGTTAATTAATTAAGTTTTGTTCATTGACTTTTTTTGATGTCGTTTTTTATTGTAACTATCTTCTTGGGCAGAATTTTTTTTTAGGTACAGAAATGAAAAATTTTAATGATTTGCGTTCTACTAAGGTGACAAAGTAATATTTTTGTTTTTATGTAAACGTAATTTTATATGTGAAATTTACACCTGCAGATAACAAATGTACTGTACTATCTTTATACATTAGTAACAGGTTTTATTAACATTACTCGTATATCGAGATATACGCAAAAAAGGAGTTAAGAGTTTGGAGGAGAGACCCTCAAACCGTAGGTGGGGAGAATTTACAACGTACGTTAGAATGATAGAAAGTTACAACACTGTTTTCGTTTCATGCTAGATGTTATTAGGAGGACTTTAATGGAAAGTTTAGTGTTCGGTAGTCCTGTTACACAGACACCAGGGATTATGAAAAGGGCGGCCTGGGTGTTCAACCTGGAATTAGACAATTTCAACCATGGTCACCCCTTGTTGTGTGTTGTGCGCGTGTGTCACGTACAGGTACGCTGCACGTACAAGCACACTCACCGCGGCGCACGGAGAGCGCGTGCAGCGCGTGCGCCACGTGCAGGTGCGCGTGCAGCTCGTGGTGCGCGAGGCGGTGCAGCAGGCGGCCGTCGAGCGCGGCGTCGGCGGCGGCGGCCCGCGCGTACAAGCACACTCACCGCGGCGCACGGAGAGCGCGTGCAGCGCGTGCGCCACGTGCAGGTGCGCGTGCAGCTCGTGGTGCGCGAGGCGGTGCAGCAGGCGGCCGTCGAGCGCGGCGTCGGCGTCGGCGGCGGCGGCCCGCGCGTACAAGCACACTCACCGCGGCGCACGGAGAGCGCGTGCAGCGCGTGCGCCACGTGCAGGTGCGCGTGCAGCTCGTGGTGCGCGAGGCGGTGCAGCAGGCGGCCGTCGAGCGCGGCGTCGGCGTCGGCGGCGGCGGCCCGCGCGTACAAGCACACTCACCGCGGCGCACGGAGAGCGCGTGCAGCGCGTGCGCCACGTGCAGGTGCGCGTGCAGCTCGTGGTGCGCGAGGCGGTGCAGCAGGCGGCCGTCGAGCGCGGCGTCGGCGTCGGCGGCGGCGGCCCGCGCGTTACAAGCACACTCACCGCGGCGCACGGAGAGCGCGTGCAGCGCGTGCGCCACGTGCAGGTGCGCGTGCAGCTCGTGGTGCGCGAGGCGGTGCAGCAGGCGGCCGTCGGCGCGGCGTCGGCGGCGGCGGCCCGCGCGTACAAGCACACACTCACCGCGCGCACGGAGAGCGCGTGCAGCGCGTGCGCCACGTGCAGGTGCGCGTGCAGCTCGTGGTGCGCGAGGCGGTGCAGCAGGCGGCCGTCGAGCGCGGCGTCGGCGGCGGCGCGCGGCGGCCCGCGCGTACAAGCACACTCACCGCGGCGCACGGAGAGCGCGTGCAGCGCGTGCGCCACGTGCAGGTGCGCGTGCAGCTCGTAGTGCGCGAGGCGGTGCAGCAGGCGGCCGTCGAGCGCGGCGTCGGCGGCGGCGGCGGCGGCCCGCGCGTACAAGCACACTCACCGCGGCGCACGGAGAGCGCGTGCAGCGCGTGCGCCACGTGCAGGTGCGCGTGCAGCTCGTGGTGCGCGAGGCGGTGCAGCAGGCGGCCGTCGAGCGCGGCGTCCGGCGGCGGCGCGGCGGCCCGCGCGCGTACAAGCACACTCACCGCGGCCACGGAGAGCGCGTGCAGCGCGTGCGCCACGTGCAGGTGCGCGTGCAGCTCGTGTGTGCGCGAGGCGGTGCAGCAGGCGGCCGTCGAGCGCGGCGTCGGCGGCGGCGGCGGCGGCCCGCGCGTACAAGCACACTCACCGCGGCGCACGGAGAGCCGCGTGCAGCGCGTGCGCACGTGCAGGTGCGCGTGCAGCTCGTGGTGCGCGAGGCGGTGCAGCAGGCGGCCGTCGAGCGCGGCGTCGGCGGCGGCGGCGGCGGCCCCGCGTACAAGCACACTCACCGCGGCGCACGGAGAGCGCGTGCAGCGCGTGCGCCACGTGCAGGTGCGCGTGCAGCTCGTGGTGCGCGAGGCGGTGCAGCAGGCGGCCGTCGAGCGCGGCGTCGGCGTCGGCGGCGGCGGCCCGCGCGTACAAGCACACTCACCGCGGCGCACGGAGAGCGCGTGCAGCGCGTGCGCCACGTGCAGGTGCGCGTGCAGCTCGTGGTGCGCGAGGCGGTGCAGCAGGCGGCCGTCGAGCGCGGCGTCGGCGTCGGCGGCGGCGGCCCGCGCGTACAAGCACACTCACCGCGGCGCACGGAGAGCGCGTGCAGCGCGTGCGCCACGTGCAGGTGCGCGTGCAGCTCGTGGTGCGCGAGGCGGTGCAGCAGGCGGCCGTCGAGCGCGGCGTCGGCGGCGGCGGCCCGCGCGTACAAGCACACTCACCGCGGCGCACGGAGAGCGCGTGCAGCGCGTGCGCCACGTGCAGGTGCGCGTGCAGCTCGTGGTGCGCGAGGCGGTGCAGCAGGCGGCCGTCGAGCGCGGCGTCGCGCGGCGGCGGCGGCCCGCGCGTACAAGCACACTCACCGCGGCGCACGGAGAGCGCGTGCAGCGCGTGCGCCACGTGCAGGTGCGCGTGCAGCTCGTGGTGCGCGAGGCGGTGCAGCAGGCGGCCGTCGAGCGCGGCGTCGGCGGCGGCGGCGGCGGCCGCGCGTACAAGCACACTCACCGCGGCGCACGGAGAGCGCGTGCAGCGCGTGCGCCACGTGCAGGTGCGCGTGCAGCTCGTGGTGCGCGAGGCGGTGCAGCAGGCGGCCGTCGAGCGCGGCGTCGGCGGCGGCGGCGGCGGCGCCGCGTACAAGCACACTCACCGCGGCGCACGGAGAGCGCGTGCAGCGCGTGCGCCACGTGCAGGTGCGCGTGCAGCTCGTGGTGCGCGAGGCGGTGCAGCAGGCGGCCGTCGAGCGCGGCGTCGCGGCGGCGGCGGCGGCCCGCGCGTACAAGCACACTCACCGCGGCGCACGGAGAGCGCGTGCAGCGCGTGCGCCACGTGCAGGTGCGCGTGCAGCTCGTGGTGCGCGAGGCGGTGCAGCAGGCGGCCGTCGAGCGCGGCGTCGGCGGCGGCGGCGGCGGCCCGCGCGTACAAGCACACTCACCGCGGCGCACGGAGAGCGCGTGCAGCGCGTGCGCCACGTGCAGGTGCGCGGTGCAGCTCGTGGTGCGCGAGGCGGTGCAGCAGGCGGCCGTCGAGCGCGGCGTCGGCGGCGGCGGCGGCGGCCCGCGCGTACAAGCACACTCACCGCGGCGCACGGAGAGCGCGTGCAGCGCGTGCGCCACGTGCAGGTGCGCGTGCAGCTCGTGGTGCGCGAGGCGGTGCAGCAGGCGGCCGTCGAGCGCGGCGTCGGCGGCGGCGGCGGCGGCCCGCGCGTACAAGCACACTCACCGCGGCGCACGGAGAGCGCGTGCAGCGCGTGCGCCACGTGCAGGTGCGCGGCAGCTCGTGGTGCGCGAGGCGGTGCAGCAGGCGGCCGTCGAGCGCGGCGTCGGCGGCGGCGGCGGCGGCCGCGCGCGTACAAGCACACTCACCGCGGCGCACGGAGAGCGCGTGCAGCGCGTGCGCCACGTGCAGGTGCGCGTGCAGCTCGTGGTGCGCGAGGCGGTGCAGCAGGCGGCCGTCGAGCGCGGCGTCGGCGGCGGCGGCGGCGGCCCGCGCGTACAAGCACACTCACCGCGGCGCACGGAGAGCGCGTGCAGCGCGTGCGCCACGTGCAGGTGCGCGTGCAGCTCGTGGTGCGCGAGGCGGTGCAGCAGGCGGCCGTCGAGCGCGGCGTCGGCGTCGGCGGCGGCGGCCGCGCGTACAAGCACACTCACCGCGGCGCACGGAGAGCGCGTGCAGCGCGTGCGCCACGTGCAGGTGCGCGTGCAGCTCGTGGTGCGCGAGGCGGTGCAGCAGGCGGCCGTCGAGCGCGGCGTCGCGGCGGCGGCGGCGGCCCGCGCGTACAAGCACACTCCCGCGGCGCACGGAGAGCGCGTGCAGCGCGTGCGCCACGTGCAGGTGCGCGTGCAGCTCGTGGTGCGCGAGGCGGTGCAGCAGGCGGCCGTCGAGCGCGGCGTCGGCGTCGGCGGCGGCGGCCCGCGCGTACAAGCACACTCACCGCGGCGCACGGAGAGCGCGTGCAGCGCGTGCGCCACGTGCAGGTGCGCGTGCAGCTCGTGGTGCGCGAGGCGGTGCAGCAGGCGGCCGTCGAGCGCGGCGTCGGCGGCGGCGGCGGCCGCGCGTACAAGCACACTCACCGCGGCGCACGGAGAGCGCGTGCAGCGCGTGCGCCACGTGCAGGTGCGCGTGCAGCTCGTGGTGCGCGAGGCGGTGCAGCAGGCGGCCGTCGAGCGCGGCGTCGGCGGCGGCGGCCCGCGCGTACAAGCACACTCACCGCGGCGCACGGAGAGCGCGTGCAGCGCGTGCGCCACGTGCAGGTGCGCGTGCAGCTCGTGGTGCGCGAGGCGGTGCAGCAGGCGGCCGTCGAGCGCGGCGTCGGCGGCGGCGGCCCGCGCGTACAAGCACACTCACCGCGGCGCACGGAGAGCGCGTGCAGCGCGTGCGCCACGTGCAGGTGCGCGTGCAGCTCGTGGTGCGCGAGGCGGTGCAGCAGGCGGCCGTCGAGCGCGGCGTCGGCGGCGGCGGCCGCGCGTACAAGCACACTCACCGCGGCGCACGGAGAGCGCGTGCAGCGCGTGCGCCACGTGCAGGTGCGCGTGCAGCTCGTGGTGCGCGAGGCGGTGCAGCAGGCGGCCGTCGAGCGCGGCGTCGGCGTCGGCGGCGCGGCCCGCGCGTACAAGCACACTCACCGCGGCGCACGGAGAGCGCGTGCAGCGCGTGCGCCACGTGCAGGTGCGCGTGCAGCTCGTGGTGCGCGAGGCGGTGCAGCAGGCGGCCGTCGAGCGCGGCGTCGGCGGCGGCGGCCCGCGCGTACAAGCACACTCACCGCGGCGCACGGAGAGCGCGTGCAGCGCGTGCGCCACGTGCAGGTGCGCGTGCAGCTCGTGGTGCGCGAGGCGGTGCAGCAGAGCGGCCGTCGAGCGCGGCGTCGGCGGCGGCGGCCCGCGCGTACAAGCACACTCACCGCGGCGCACGGAGAGCGCGTGCAGCGCGTGCGCCACGTGCAGGTGCGCGTGCAGCTCGTGGTGCGCGAGGCGGTGCAGCAGGCGGCCGTCGAGCGCGGCGTCGGCGGCGGCGGCCCGCGCGTACAAGCACACTCACCGCGGCGCACGGAGAGCGCGTGCAGCGCGTGCGCCACGTGCAGGTGCGCGTGCAGCTCGTGGTGCGCGAGGCGGTGCAGCAGGCGGCCGTCGAGCGCGGCGTCGGCGGCGGCGGCCCGCGCGCCGCACACGCCCACGTCCTCGAGCCAGCGCAGCGCCCACGCCGTGTCCAGCTGGCCCGCCGCCGTCAGCAGCGGGTCGCCGTGCCCGCCCTAAGAGCGTAGCGCAAACATCGTAAGGAAGGACGTCGCTAGCGTACAACGTTGCATACAATGCTTTGTCCTAGAATCGTAATAAAAGTATCATCACTTCGTCAGATAACGCTAAACTGTTTATGAGATTATCATCATTATTTTGCATAAGTCGCCGGTAAGATGTTTGCTTAAATACTATTCTTCAATTAGCTCTCCTATTTATAGAACTCAAATAAAATATATAAGTATGAAGTTAAGCGCAGATTTGTGAAATCACTATGTCTAAAATGTGAATTGAAAAAAGATTATTCAGATTGTTCTAATTATTTTGATATGGTTTGTACCTTCATCGGATTACCAATATATTGGTATTTGATAGTAGTTTAGTTGAGGTATTAAAATACAGAGTACCGACTTGGTCTGATATTCGAAACAAGAAGTGCACGTAAATGCCGCTCCTTACGAGCCAGGATACACACTCACCAACAAATCTGTGAGGGCCAAAACGATCTTTTTCCTATGCATGGGGTGTCTAATTGCGAGCTCTTTCTCGATGGTACTATGTGACGCGGATGCGAATGTGCCAGGTGAGGAATTGGACAGCCAAGCCTTCGCCGCCGGCACATAAGGCTCCAGTCCTAAGGACTCCAACCATCCACAAGTCGTTTCACAGTCCCATTGTCGGACGTCGGTTGTTTGCCTGAAACAGCAAATACACATTGTCACAATCAGCAAATAGTCTTTATTATAATTGACATATACGAGGTCTGTTCAAAAAGTTTCCGAACTTATTTGGATTTTGAATAATGCTTTCTAAAATGTTCGCTTATTTCCGTACGATACTGTGGTTCCACCAATACCTAAATAGTTCTGTGTTCAATTACTTTAATGGTTCTTACAATTCTCCGGACCTGGACGACTGACTCGAGGCGTACCACAGGGCGGCATATTAGGACCTATTCATTTTAATTTATACTGTGACATTGTACGAAGTGTTAATACCACACACGCTGGTGCTGACAGAACTGTTAATACCACATCTACACTGGTGTTACTCAATTTATTTATCTTTCAGTCTAAATCGCTATTACACATTACGTCCTATGTTGTTGTCAGGTATCAAAAAAAGATATGGATTTTCATATTTTCTGCGCGTGTATTTTTCTAGTAAAGCAATTTCGTTTTATCTCGAAGAAGGTAGTCAAAATAATGCTCAAATTTCCAAGCATATTTGAAAAATAATTTTTTAATGTACATAGGCTAAGGGAGCGTTCAAGTATTACGTAACGCAATTTTTGAAGATTTTTGACCCCCGCCCCCCTCCCTCCTTTGTAACGCACCGTCAAGTTTTCTGTACCCCCTCCCCCTGTAAACATTACGTAACACTCAAGTAATCATTTTTACCCTAAAGTCATGTTATAATTTTTATCCTTGGTACTAAACACTAACGAATACTGAGAACGAAAACAACATTAAATGACGTACAATGCAATCTAGGAAGCCCCGTGAAATATAAACGAAAAGATTTGCCAACTTACGGGATCAAATTATAATAACGACTAGACTAATACAATCGAGGAATTGCCCGTAAAACGTAAACGAAAAGGGTTGCCAATTTGGGAGTTTTATATCCCAAATTTTTTATTTAAAAAAAAACTATGTTACGTAACGTGTTGTAAGACAGACCTCCTCCCACCCCTGTAACGCATCGTAACGTTTAACGGGATCCCCCCTCCTCCCAAATTGCGTTACGTAATACTTGCACGCCCCCTAACCAAGGGAATAGATATTTCAGTGATATCCCTCCCTCCCTCTCCCTCGAGTCAAACCCGCTACCGAGTCTCGATTATCTCATCTTTCTCTAAAGTATGCATAGTACTTACCATGGCATTGGAAGCAATCGCGGTCTTGGTGCGGACGAACGAAGGGATTCTCTGGTCACATCCCCACCCTCGAGTCGCACCCCGCCTCCCCCACTACCAAGCCTCGCGCGTACCTCGCGTAGCGACGGGGATGGACTACCGCGAGGTATAACCTCATCTTTCTCCGCTGTAAGGTTTACACATTTCTATTATCCACTGATAAATTATTGCTTTTATTACAAAATAATAGCAGGAAACTGTTTTAAATATTCACACATACCCCAAGGATCAATATAGGTTTATCAAACTAATAAAATTTGTCTTTAGTTCTTAAGAAAATAAAATTCTTCAAATTCTTTTCATCATCATCAATTCAGTGCTACAAAAAGATCGCTATTCTTTGGCAATATGTCGGTAACCCTAGTTCTTATGAGGATTTCATAATTACTGATGTAATAACAAAGTGAAACTCCGAATATAAATCTCTTCATTGTCCTGTGAATTTGAGCATAGGGCAATAGGCCTATGTAACCTGGGCCTTACAATGTAAGAGACCAACTTTCAGTCCCAAACATAATCACTGACGTAAATTAAAGACTTAAACAGAACCTATTACATTTTATTGAATTAAGATAATATAAAAGAGACACTCAATAGGAGGAACCATACTATATGTGACTAGAAAAGTATTTACTGATCTATATCTGATAACAAAATAGTTTATTTGAAAATTCTATTTCAAATTTAATGTCTAATTAAATACGCATACATAAGACTGTATAATACTATATATGTTTGTTGGAGTATCGGTGGCGTTGGGGTCACTGATCCATGCTGCCATTAACCACGTGTTTCTCGTTTCATATCTAGATTTATCTGGCGTTTTTAAGTAAAAAGATTATAAACAAATCTTTTTAAGATCGATAGCATTTTATCCGTTTCTTGTCTTGTCTTGGTCTTCATTTCACCAGACGATAAAGGAAGTTAAGGTCGAACGTTAAGGTTCATCTGACCCCCTAGATATATCTCAGGATTCGTCATCAAACTTAACAGCCACCCTGTGGCACAAGATTTCGACAATCTCATAATAATCGGCACATGGGTATATCGGCATAACCCATGTGCGGATGCCGATGCGTGAATGTAGAATCATAAAAACTAATAAGATGCTTTTGTTACGATGTTCCAACTGTTTAAGTGTTTCAGGTTCAATGGCGATAAATAAAGTATCACATGCAAAGGCAAAATGATAAAACATATTGAAAAGGCATCGACTACATATCCACCAGTTATGTTGGTTTCCCTATGGATGGTCTATTGACTGAGAAATATTTACTGTATCCAGTGATTATATACTCGTTAGCCAAAGCTTAAGTTAAACAACAAAATAATATTAAGCACATTCCAAAATTATGTAATATGGATCCATCTTTACTTATAACTAGAGATCGGATAATCGGATGCATATTTACCTAAAGTTAATTTTTGGCTCACAAATTATGGAAGCGGCTTTTTAAAATACATTTTGTTAAATAAAAATCCCGGGAAAATACGGGACTGCAAATTTAACGTAGTGATATTGTTTGAAAATTACTAAATTAGCACGTGGTATTTATTTTCAAAAGACCGAGACTCCGGGTTCATTTATACAACTATGCATACGTATTTACATGAAGTTTAGATTCAGTTCCCCGTGCGATTTATGAATGTACGATTTATTACATGAAGAGTGTTATACGAAAGTAGTGAGCTAGTTTGACTAAAACAATAATCAATTGAATAATTGAATAAAAAAACAGAAATGGTGAAAAATTTTATTTAACAAAACAATAAAAAGCCGTTTCCATACTTTGTCTAAAACTAACTTTAGGTAAATATGCATCCGATTATCCGATCTCTACTTATCACAATAACATGTACCGAGTTAATTAAAAAGTATATTTTTGGAAAGTGTGCGATATTAAATAGGAGGTCGCGCATGCGGGGTCACTCGTGCGTTAGACACATTACGACATTGACTCAGGCGGATGTATTTATTCTGCATTAAGGATACGCTAGGGCTGCCATTAACATATTCATTAATAGCCACATACTGTTATTAGTGTTTATTCTAAACAACTTTATGAACACCTATTCTGCTATATAATAGTATATAATAATACAAGTGTGGTAAGTTGTTCATTACACACGAGGCTGTATGTTGCAGCTCAAGCAGTAGGTATAGTAGAAGTATATCAACAGAATATATAACGAGCTGAGTTCACTAGTTTTGTACGATATTAACAGACACTAAACTTATTTTAAAATTAAAAACAAGACTTTGAAGGGAAAAAAATAAGTTTTTGCAAAGTTGATAACATTTTTCAGATATTGTATTAATTAATAATAAAAATCTATTATTTGTATATTTTTTTATTACTCACCTATTAAATTGAAATTATTTTCTATGATAAATATATCTACTTTTTGTAAGTCTAGAAATGTATGCAATTAAGCTCATAGATGATAGATGGAGGTTATTCTGAGAGCATGTGAGATACGTTTTATAGATAGTATTGTTATACTAATTTGTTGACTAAATATTACATATAGTCTAACTAGAGTCTAGATAGAGTACAAGCGAACAATAAAAGGAGATGGCTAAACGACTGTCCTTATATATTCATTAATGAATTATAATATAATAATTATTTTCCTAGAACTTTCGTGAAAAAATAATTAAATAAAAAGTTATAAACTTGTTTTCCTATTTTCCGGACTTGAATAGTGTTGACATTTAAACGAGATAATCGATTATTGTAGTTTCGGTCAATATACAAAATAATCGATATATACGGACATAGCGGATTAAACTTTTTGTTTTATCAAATAAAATAATTCAATAAAATCATTAAATAATAGAGAAGAATATTTTCTGTACAGAAATATTTAATTAATGTTAATCGTCGAAAACAATTAACAACAAATAAGTATTTTATTCCCGCGATAATATCGATTTCCTAATCGATGTTATTGTATAGAGAGTTTATTGACAGCACTTTAAAAATGTCTGATGTCAATGTCAGATGTTATACGACTTGTTTGTTCGATTGTTCGTTGCGATATCACTTGATTTTTGATTTTAAGACTAACCCTGCTTTTCCTTACTTGCCGACTTCAAATGCGTAACGAAACTTGAGCGCATAACTCGATATGGATATACATATTAAATAATGGTCTTGCGTATTTTAATCACAATCATGAATTAAAGTCGACATTCTTCTACAATAGTAATATATTACCCAGTTATTGTATCTTTTTAATTTTATCTTTACTAAAATACCTACCTAAAGTTCATAGCAAATTCTCTAGTTGTAGTTTAGCGACCATAATATCATAGGAGTTTCTATAATGTGTTTTTCAAGATTGTAATAATATGAAAAGTTCATGTAACTTTTTTTATATCACATATTAACTTTCAGGTATCCAGCATTAAATGCAACTACATCCAGTATCTATACATTGCAAGGGCAATTGCCCATACTGTCCTTAGCCATCTCCTTTACACGAACTTTAAATGTTATCGAGTAAGCAAACTGTTCTACATGTATATATGCTATGGTTGGAAAATTACGTAAGGCGCTATAAAAGTAAAGAAAAACAGCGTGATGGCAGCCCTAGCGGCGCTAGCAGCGCTAGCAGCGCTAGCAGGCCGGCACGCACGCACAAGCGGCGCGGCGCACGCGCGCAGACCTAGGTTGGGCACCGAGTGGCCGCGGCCGCGCGCCCCCGCCGGTTTACCGAGCGCGCGCTCCAGCGCCGCGGCGCGCGGCAGCGACGAGTACGCGTGCGTGTTGCGCTCGATCTGCCGCCCGTAGTTCGCCGGCGGCGTCTGCAACCACACAAGCCCGCTGTCTTGCTTTACGAGTCGTCCCCCTGTGTGATGGCTGTGGCTGCATTGCGAGCCACGAACCACAAGGCTTATAGTACAACATTCAAATAGTACCAATAGTAAATACAACTAAAGGTGGATAATACAGCGCCTAGCGCCATTCTGTAGAGCGCTGTTTCCTCGTAGCGCATAGCGCGCGCTAGGTAGGTGAACGTTGCGGCGCCGGGCTCGGTAGCACAGCACCGGCGCCGCCGCGGGTCGCCGGCGGGCGCGAGGAAGTCGCGACTGCTACGGCGACCCGGGATGGACCACGCCCCTTCCGTGGCCGGGGGGCGTCGTCAGTGGAGGAGACCGGGGGAGGTAGTAGCCTCCCCGAGGAGGGCTCCCCCGAGGGAGGGAGGGGAGCGGAGGCTGGGGGTTCCCGGAATTGGCTTGATGTTCCCGGGGGCTCCCTACATGCCTGAGGAAGGCCATCCCTGAGGTTTTTAGTGGGTAGGCCTCCCCCTTCTGGGGAGGAGAGCCCCACATAACCGCCGGCTCGCCACAGCCGGGGTATGCAATTTAATGCATTTTCCTCAGGGGAACAAAAAAAAAATAAAAAAGGTAAGTGGACGTTACGATGCTATGACGAAATTGATTGAATGACTATCGCGCGGTCGCGCCGGCCGCGCACGCACAGCGCGCGACGGCACTCCGCCTAACGATGTACGATATGCAATGTAATGTAACGTGCTACGAAATGTAGCGTGTTGCAATAATTATCGCGCCTGCTGGATGCCCACGTGCATTCTTATTTATAGCGCGCTATAACATAGCGTATCTAATAGCGCGCTAGAAATTAATAGTTTATAGTCTGTAGCGTGCTTTTGTTTTATAGCCGTTTGAACAACTCTAAATACAACTAATACCGTCTTTGCCATAAGGGCACACGCGGCCCATGACCAGGGCCACGGTAATATTATCTAACAGTATAGTTAGTTTAGCTGGGCTCCACCGCACTTAGCCTTATGATTGAGCCATTGTGCGCATAGGAGAAGGCTCCTGCGTCTGCCTCCTTCCTACTCCATCCATCCCAGTTCCTCCCAGAACGCCAGCAGCCTCCGTGGGCTGCTGCATGCTTCTGGCATGGACGCTGGGGAATGGAGAAGTTTCTCCCGTTGGTCGGCCGCACTTGCACATTCCATAAGAACATGCTGTGGCGTTTCCTCAGCCTCCGTGCACCCTCTGCACAAGGGGCTGTCTGTTATACCAATAGGGAATTAATCTCTTTTTTGAAAAGAATCTTAATTTGATCCTTGCGTGTCAGTAAACCATATACTAAAAATATAACAATTTTATACACTCGGTAATTACTATAAAAATTGCATTAAAATTTAATATTTTCAAATTTCGCGCGTAATTAGACGAAGGCGCCGCACGAGTTGTTACTCTGTAGCGATGACGTCAATACGGCATGTAAATAATAAACAAAGCTCTATGTTTGATGCTATGTATTATTATATTCATAATTTAAAAATGAGTTATTATCTTTTATATATAAACAACCAATAAAGGAATAATAATAAAAGAGTAATACTGACATCGATGTCTTAATACTCCGTAACTCGGCAGAACAAAAGTCGGGATTTGCAGCAAAGAATTTTCCGACCATTAATGCATTTATTTTTGGTAAATTCGTACTATCTCCTTTTACAAAACTGCTTTCCATAGTGTGATTCACGTGCGATTATAATTTAACTTACGTATTTATAACGTTCTCTTACATTAAAAAAGCAGCCTACAAACTTCTTTTTTTATTGTTTTGCGGCTTTATACGTACTGATTCATAATGACATTGACACGCATAAGTTTACAGTACCTTTTGACGTCACGACATGGCGGCCTATGTTTCGCTCGTGTTTTACGTATAGATTAAAAAAGTGAATACTTTGAAACTAATTTTTATATTATTTTTGTTATTTTATGTACTTAAACATGATGGTTCCCACTATTTAATGCATAAGCTATCATAGTTATATGCTTTTAGATCTTTTCTAATATAGAGGGAAGTACCCTATTGTGTACAGGTGTTTGTTTAAAAGGCAATGTCCAGTTATGGTAGCTATGACCTTTCGGATCTTGTCTCTCTTTAGTTTGATAAATATATAACAGTATTTCCACTCGGCCGTAATCTTGAGAAACATACAGCCGAGCGCTGCGTAAATATGCGATAGGGCTGCTCGCATCCAGCATTTTAATTACATTTGTCTTCTTTGGATTTCCTTTTAGTTTTGTGATACTAAATATATTTTTATATTATTTAAACAGATAAATTAATTTCTGAATTGAATAGAAAAGTTAAATAAAAATTTATGTTTTATGATTGGCAGATTTACTAATTAAAAACATATTTATGTTTAAATAGCAAGCTTACAGCGACCGAAAAATACTTGCGCCTTGACTGAGACATGCGAAATGCTTTATTATTAAATTTTAAGCTATAAAATATCCGCATTCTAATATAAAGTTTAATTAAATTGTTTTGGAAAACATGCGACAAGGTGGAGAAAAGGAATATCTTTTACTTGATTATAAATACCTGCACCTACTTTACAATTGATATATTTGGTTTTAAATGAAGTTCGGAATATTTCTTCCATTGAATATAAACTTGAATATATTTTGTTGAAAAAATCGCACAATTATTGCTAAAAACTTACACACCGACCGTTCGTCACTGCGACACAGTCGTGACTATTTGCACCCGGAGCTCACCCGAAAATCGAGCCGCGTAGGTATAGTTCGTGTTTCGACCGTTTGTATGGAGTGGAAATACTATTAGGATAATATTACCGTGCCAGGGTCCCCATTCACAGGGGGCTCCGAAGGACCTACAATTTCTCTCACACATTTTTGTCGGACACATTAGACATCACTTGTTTTCGCAAATTAATATCTTTATGAAAAGGTGGCATATATTAACTTTATGGCATATATTAACGCCAATATATCAACGAAGACAGACGGTCCGAGAAGGCTGATTTCTATCTGGAAGCTGAGCCGAGAGACGCCTATGGATTTGTAGTTCGGGATTCCAACAATTGAAGCGCTAGCGTCGCAACTGCTTAATCAGTTACGTTATTTTAGTGCAGTATTCCAACTTATATCATCATCTGGGATGGATAGAACAGGGGGAAGTCGAGTTAGATTAGGTTGCATGGTGGCCCATCATCAAGCTAAGAAAGGAAAATCTCAGTTCATCGAAGTTATTAATTATGCATATAAAACTTAAAAATAATAAGTAGGAAAAACGTCGAAGGATATTATTTGTTATAATATTCTCACCCTTGGAGGCGCTGGTCGGACCAAGGGCACCTCAGGCGGCGGCGATCGTTCCAACAAGCCTCGCTCGGCCACTCTGAGACGAACTTCACTGAGCTTTGATAGCAGCTCCAATTTTTGAGTCTCCAGGGAGGAGCGCTGGAGCATTTCCTGCAAAAGAAATAGGTCATTCAAAACTTAATTTATTTTATTAGGATAGCTAACATGAATAAAAACAAATAATTAAGTACATGCCAATAATGAGCGATCGCAAATAACTACTACACATAAATACTATAACATTTGAATTAAAAAAAATATTTACACAGTCCACCCGATATTCTGAATATTTTAGATCTATCTCAGTGAATTGATTGAAATAGCTGTTCAATTAAATACCTAGTTCTTTTTTAAGAACAGCATTCAACTATACTCGTATGTTGAGCTCCGTAATTGAATAATTGAAGCGCTCATTGGATTACATTTAATCTAAAGGCAGGTTGTTTTTTTATAGGATAGGGCTGCAACCGAGCAAGCGGATCACCTCAATGTAAGCGATAACCGCTGCCCATAGACACGAAAAAAAAACCGTTAAATTAGTTTATTTCTAAGCAATACGAGGTTGGTATCGTTTTGTTTTCAATATTATGTCAACTTACTTCATTTTTCAATCGTTCGAATTTATTGCCGTGATAAATAAAGGCAAAATTTATGATTTATGAATAGTATTAGTTACATGTCACAAAATGGAATTATAGTATAAATATGAGTTTCAAACAAGTGAATCAAATTTAAAGATACTTCTAAACAGAAATTAAGTTATGAAATTCATCATCAAGGTATTTTTTCACAATTTAACGGATTGCTTACGGATTTTTTACAATTTGACCAAATAATATTAGTTTAGAATGTATATGTAATATTAGTCATCACACAGTTAATACATTGTATGATCATGATGTTTGCAATGGAGAATACAACAATTAACCTTGTTTCTACTTCGTCAAACTTTCGAACACCATAAATGGTCATCAGGAAATGACCATGGCGATTTTCAATTGTAATACTAATAATTATATTCAGTCTAGGCTACTGACTAACTAGCTAACTGACTTGTAGACTTGCAACTATTTCGACTAGTTGACAGCGAAAGATCTTCTTAATCGACATAGTAACAATATTGACAGTATTGTCGTGTTTCTAGTTGTTGGGATCTCCTACTGAAGCTAGCTTGCGCCGTTGGCCTTCTTCCATTTCAATCATTACTTATTTATCTGATAAAACGCCCCTAAGAGCTTCCCTGTTTAAACGACCTAATAAAGTGAAATGTTTCGATTACTTCACTCGCTTATTTCGATTATACTTATGAAATCTTATTTGAAAATCATAAATTTCACATATCGTTTCGACCTCTAACGCCTCGAATCACTAACACCAATCAACGTATACGAAACATAAAAATGGAAGCTTTTAGCGATTGCACTCTTCGTTTCTGTGTTTTATATCATGATGCTGTTATTTATCCACGTGAACGAGCGAAACAGATAAGCTAGACTTTTCACATGAACACTTCAAACACAACTGCTGGATTCAACAAAATAAACAAAAACAACCTATTTAAGACTAACTTTACCAATGAAGTTTATAATGAGGTTGTATCGCAGACGTTTAATAAAAAGCGCATCTGGCGTAGTTCGCGGGATACACGACGCCGGGCATGCCGTAAATGTATACGAAATTAGAACAGCATTTGTTTTCTTTCTTCATTTCTTTGGTGTTGTTTATACTTGTTTATAAGAAATGTGTTTATTTGTAAAAGAAATACTGACTATTTGATTAATTGTTCCCTAAATTTCTTAAACAGGTGTTATTAGTTTGACATGTTTATAATTCTGTCTACATCATCGTATACTGTCCATATTTGAAACTCACGTGAACTATCAATAGAGATTTGTTCAGGCAGATCCTTACCTAGGTATCACCATGCACACTATAATTTCAAACATATATGTGATTCTACCATTTGAGACACTTATGTATCCTATTACAAAGGGAGCAACGTTAAACTATACTGTTTGACCTTAGACCACTCTGTCTCCAGTAATAGCAAAGACTTTTGTAGAGCTTATGTGCTACATTGCGCCTTCTGAACCACGGAGCAACTCTTTTAAAAATACTATGTCTCCAGACGGAATCTGTATACCCAGCCTTTGCCGTTTCTAATAAAACTAGATAAACTATTATAATAATAACTTAATTATTAACCTGATGCAACCCTAGTAGGATATAACATCGTGGATTAATTAATAAATTTAGGGGTTAATGTGAAAATACCAAGATAAGCTTTTTGTGTCTTTAAAATTGAAATTTTATTTAGTTTAATATAAATTTCTGTATAAAATTGATTTGATACTAAAAATATAAGATGTCTCAAGTAAAGTACAATTTTTTAAGTAATTTATTCCTTTTTTTAGATTGCTATTCAAATAGCATTTCATTCATATTTACATTAACACCGCCGGGTTGAGCAATGAACATGAGTCATCAATACTTTCAAGCACGGTAAATGTGTAATGTAAATTTAATTTGTTCCACATCTGGAAGGTGAGTTACTACGCCTATAATAAATTTCCGCCCGCGATTTTGTTTCCGTACGCGAAGTGAAGTTATGGTGGGAATGGAAGCTTAAAATAATAATCTCCGCAATATTTCCTTGGAACTTACCATTGATTTAGAGATGTATTGTATATACTAACAAGTATGTGTTATTGTTGCAATGAAGATCTGCAAATGATCACATCCTCTGGGATTTTATAGTACTTTTCATACGTGGCCATTAGAACAGCGCTATCAGATTCTGTACCCAAGATTGAGTGAGGCTTGATCTTGAAATTTAAGGTTAAGTATTCTTTAATAAAGTTTATTTGTATTTTGTTACTGGTCAATCATTTTGACTTCTAGCTTCTAGAAGGCTTATGGTTATGGCATCACGTATAATGTGACTAATCGTTTAATTATTAACCACTCACTATGCATTTCTAAATTCATAGCGTACTTCGTAGCGGTCTTCACTTTTCTTACTTGTACCCCAACCCGGCTCTATTTACTTGTACACCTGCCATAATTTTTTTGTGGAATTGGAATTAAGATTCAAGGTTTGGTGCACTTTTGTCTTTTGGGACAAATGTAACTAAGTACTGTACTTTCTGAAAATATATTATTTTGTAACCCTCACGTGTTTGTAGAGATCGGAAGATTTCTTTAACTCCAGCCCGAAATTATTGAACAGATTGTACATTAATTTCATTTAACGATTCCAATTTATACAATTTTATCCATAAATAGCGGAATTCACTTTTACTATACCGCTTATCCAGCGTTATGTATTCGTATTTTCTACCATTTTAACACCAGCAATTATATGTAACTTGAATAATTACAGTAAATTCTAGATTGCGTGACCGCTTCACGCATACTAGAATTAACATTCAGAAATGCACACCTTTTTATAACTAGGAACCAATTGAATGTCTCACAATATCATAGATAATTGGAAACGATATATGAAGCTAAGTTTAAAAACTTTTTCATGTTGATTTTTAAATTGTCGGTTACCTCATAAAGACATAACTGTAGAATAATATCATATTTATATCTCTTGTGAAACTTTCCAAGTATTGAAAATGCAAATTATATTTTTTAAGTTCCATAAAAGACGAAGAATACTTTTATTATTAGCAGTCCATAGTATAAAAAGAGACAAGAGTAGGAAACAATATTGTTTTAACACAGAAGTTTAAAATAATAATAATATATTTTCTATATAGACCTAAGAATAGAAGTGGCATTGAAGTAGCATTAACACGATTTGTCGAAAACAAGTCTATATCTAGATTTATTTAGCATTACAAAGTAAATGAAAAAGCAATATATATTTTTTATTGCATTCGCATAAACAATCCCAAACAGAACTCTTCTTCCGAAGTATGATTATTCAATAGTCTCATACCAGACCGTTATGAATTTTAAAACTTGCCCGCTGCTTTTATTGTTCGTTGAATTTATAGCAAGTAATATTTATTCAGGCACACTTGACGCGCTGTTCTCCAGGCTACGATGTAAGAATTTTAAAATGGATTTGTATTATGAGGATTATAAGATTATACAATAGTTTTAATAATACAAGATAATTAATATTATTTAATTTACATTCTGGAGAGGTAGGGTGTTTATTCCGAATATGTTTGTTTGAAACGTTTGAATATTAACACGATTTTATAGAAAATACTTTACTTGAAAACTTGTAGTTGAAGGAAAAGATAATTTTGTTGATTTAACCTTAAACATCCAATAAAAACATTAAAACGCTCAAAATATAAAGAATATATATGTATAACGAATTGGATCCACTAAGACACTATAAGGCTCGCATTAAGGCATTATAATGATATTACCCGCAGTGGACCTGTGCTGTTCACCACACACGGCTTTCATAACTCTAGAAACTTAAAGGAACTGAAGGAAAACTTTCAAGGAAATCAAAAATCTAACTCTTGCAAGCGAACGATCCCTAGATTTCTATTGGTCAGGCTCAGGTTAACTTGAGATTCAAGTAAAAAAACCAGCAAATTAGTAAATCGGCTACTATGAAACCAGATGATTATGTACGCAAGTACTCTCCACAGATCTCCGCTTATATTTAAGAGTAGTGCGTGAAGATTGAAATTAAATAACCAATTTTGATCGGGTCGTTTAAGCCGGGCTCATCAGTCGGTTTGCGAAATTCAGACACGAGTATGTGACGATACCAATAAAAATATTCCGTAGGTTCGAGAAAATCGTGACATTACAGTGACTAGTCCTCAGTAAAATAGCTATGTTGCCATATTTAAATATTAATATTAATTATGCAATATGAATGTTTCAATATGAATGATAGTACTTACTTTTGTTAACTATTTTATAAAGAAAATTTGTTTCCTTAACTTGTAGCGTATTAACGAATATGGAACCCGCATTCTGAAAATTTTCAATAGTGCTTATACAATACAGTACCTTCTGCAATCGCTGGTCGGCGTCGTCCAATCTCTGCCTGGCGTCATGCAAGGAGCGCTCCAAGTCGTTCATCTTCTCGCTTTGCGCCGCGATCTGCTCCGACAACACTTGCACCTGCAACTGCAGGCTCTCCTTGTCCGCCTCCAGCCGTCGCACCCGTTCTTCTGCGTCGTTCTGGTGACAGCAACAGACGAATCTTACATTATTAAGGCTCGTGTAAAGAATCAAAGATACAGTTTGCATATAAAAAGCATCACAAATAAGATGCCAGTCTTAAAATAGGTACAATCATTAACACAAGAAACATACAGATACACAATTAATAACCTTTTTTAATGTGTGGTTTTCGGGGAGAGTCAAGACTTGAAGCTCACTTCACGAAATCTAATTGGCACAATTTAATGTGCATGTATAAAATATATGTATATTTCAGAAGATTTTGACCACTTATTCCTACATGCACGTTAACGGAAGTTAAAACGCATGGTACGTTTACATTGCAGTTTAAGGAATATAAGTATGAGAATAGCCCGTTGAGCTACAGTGAACTAATACCGTTTCTGAAGTATGCCTGATAAATATAATATTAGTATTAAAAAATCAATTACAACATATGAAGGTATAAAATTTTGCGTTAACTAGCAAAAACTATTAATTTAAAGATTCTTTTCATTAGTTTTTCATCACTCATATTTACACAGTTAGTTATACTACATACAGGAAGAGTTAAAAAAGATTATACATATAACACACGCACTGAAAATAAAAATTTTCACGCTTAATTAGATACAGTCCGGAATGAGAACACTAATACCTTGTAGGGTCGCGATGTCGCCACGGGTCCAAGTGAAGGGTGTGAGGGCCAAGAGCGATCATGCATACAGCACGGAGGAGGCGCCGGAGGACCGTGACACCAGCACATAGGGGGAGGCCACCAACCCCCTTCGGGCCAACGGAAATGCTCGTAAGAGTTCCAACGTCTCTGTAGCTCTGGGGGAGTCTCGTCGTTGCGAGGACGCCGCGGACGCGGAGATGCGCGAATACTAGACGGATGCTGCGGCGGCTTCCCTGGCAACGTTGACCTGCTTTTACGATCGCGGTCGCTGCGATCACTACGATCACCAGAAACTCTACGTCGCCTCTCTAAACTAGCAACTGCATAATCGTCTTTAATTTCAGATTGCTCTACAGGCTGATCCATCATCTCTCCTTTAGGCATCCACTTAAAATCATCGTCTCTACGGCTAGAGTTATCCAAACGCCTCGGAGTTAATGTTCGATAATCGGCGTCGTTGTCATGGGTTTCATACTCTCTTTCATCAGAATCCTCTTCATTACTGGAACTTGATTCTGTGTCCGTAGAAGACTCCGGCCGCGCTGGGATGGCACCGTCGCTCCAAACTGTACACTTTACCGTCGTCTCATCAGGGCTATCGGAGTCGCCGCCTGTCACGAAACATTTCGTAAAATTTCAAACTACTCGTATTAGCGAACTAAGAGCTTCAATAACGACACAGACTCACCCATTGGCGAGTACATGTAGGAGCGCACAGCGGGATGCACGTAGCCCGCCGCCGTGCGCTCCTCGTCCTCATCAACGGGTTCGGTTAAGTATTCGCGGTCGGACATGAAGCTCTTCGCAAGCGACACTGGGCGACAAGAACTCTGTACGAGTCACCGACGTATCTGTATTTAGAGTTTGGCCGCGTTCCAGTAATAGGCTACGTCACAAACTTGTGCACTGATTATGAATTACGTACTCTCTTGTGGCGGCGGTTCTTCACTCGACTGCACGGAAGCCGAGTCACGTTCGGAGGCCTCAGACGCTGTTGATAAAGGGCGTTCACTGCAGTCCGAGGAACGTCGTGGAAGACTCTCTCTAGTAATATCTTCTTTCACAGGGCGCAACACATTTTTAACTCCGGCGGCATTAAAGCGCGATTTTCCGGGTCGGTATTTGGAGTCGACTACAGCTCGATTGTTCAATGCCTCGATTGTGGCAGCTACAAGTGAACCCCCACGGCCGAGCTCGCGCATGTTTTAGATTAAAATGAACGACGCCTACGCGAACACTCTCGACACACGCGCCCGGAAATAGATCGGGGTAAATGCGTCTGATGCATTCCGGACACCCTTCCCGCTTTGATTCGGCTTTTATTAAACACAACAGAAATTAGTTTTTCAACGCTGCATTAAAAGTATTCTATAACAACCTGAACTTGTGTTATTACAAACAAATAAAGATATTTAGGTCGAGACGTTATTATTGCGTATAAACAACTAGTAAATCGGAACATGCGCAAGCGCAGACAACGTGCGGTATGTTTCACTTAAGCATAAGCACTCACCGGCCAGTTGACGCCCTCGTAGAACGATTGGCGCCCCCACTCGCCTTTAACATAATCTTCTGACACATTAACGTATTGGCTCGTTCTACGGGGCTTGGTTTGACACAGATCCCAGACTGGTGATTCTGGTGTTAAGATTATTTCATTCTCGTCTATATATTCTGGATTATAAGGCGGTTGTACAGGATACTCGTATATTGAAGTCCGATTTGATTCAAGCTCGTATTTTCCATATCGAAAGTTTATGCAATCCATCGCAAGTGACTCTTAAACTTTATCTGTTAAAATTACACCGTGTTGTTAAAATTTCACACGAAAATTTAGTTCAAATGTAAATACAAAATAAAAATTTTACATTGTACGGATGTGGAACAACAGCTGTACGGCCGGGAATATCCTGCAAAAGCATCAATTTTTACTGCTCATCTGGGACTAACAGACGAGCACACGTGTTCATAAATCTAAAATTAACCTCGAGGCGTTGGATTGCCTCCTCAATTACAGTAAAAATTCGATCAACTTTTAAAATCTCTTTCGAATTATCGGAAAACGTATATATCAAATATGAGCTATGTATCATACATAGGTCTCATGTTATTTTCAACATTCAGCAACGTTGGTTGATTGTTTCACAGAACAAACATTTCTTATTATTAACTTATTTTATATTGTTACTTTGCTTTCTTTATTGTTCGTTAAAAGACCAAACACCAAATTTATAGAGACTAGTAACTCGATAGGTGAGCAAATATACTTTTAAAAAATCTATGGATTATTTTTTTTACTAATAAATCAGATTTTGTTTTTCTACCAATAAAACATAGCCAATAGATGTCTGGTGGGATAGTTGTTAGGAATAAATATTCATTTAAAGTAATTTCGTGCGGTAAAGGTTTAAACATACAAAGATTTATAAAACGTCTACAAACGGACATGTGACATACAAGGGATGGAATACAGGATCTATGGTAGAATAAACCTTAACACACGAGAGCATGTCAGATAAAGAAAGACAAAGATAGTCTAAAGAATACGGGAACCTTAAAAACATTTAAGTGAGTCATAGAATTAAAAACTATTTTAACGAAAATCAAAAAATTTATTTTACTCGCCACCCTTTACTGTTCATCAACCTATGGTACTCTCCGTTACCTTATATCTGATTCCTAAAATATTGTTTATATATTTAGATTTATTATTCTATTTATAAAATGTATAAATAATTGAAATATATATCAATCCGAACATGAATTCATGTAACGTATTGTGCTCGTAATAATATATATTCTTTGCTGGTAGAAGTAACTTCCTAACAAATTAGAATCATTACTGTATTACTTTATAAGGCTTTCTTGTTCTTTGTATTTTTATGATATGAACAAATATTCAATCGAGAGTCTATGAGTCTCAAAGAAACCGGTTAAAAAGGCCGAATATTAAAATGTCATGTAAACGAGTAAATTAAAAACAAAATGGTTTCAAAAATATTATCACACTTGATAACTATATATGATATATTCTAATGGTTCATTGCTACCGATTCGACAATCTTTTCAAAAAGTAAAATACGTGCCTTTTCCCGACACATTTCCGAGGCTACATAGGATCATATAATACAAAATATTATATTAGTAGTTCTGCAGTTGACAAGGATACTGCCTACAGCGACCCGTCGAAGCTTTGTACGTTTTTTTACAAAATTGTAAGACTTACTACGGTTTAAGTTATAGACGTTTCGATGAAACACAAAAAATAAACAATTTATATAAAGAATATCGTTTATACAGAATTTACCTTTAACTGGATGCATAAACACTGAATCAATGTATCTCAAAAACCGCAGGCAACGAAAGTTTGTCACCAACTGGTGCTGAAATGTTAATTCTGTTACAGCGCATTATAGGTCGTTGACGTGAAAAATTAGATAAAACTCTTGGCAAGAGAATAGATTCCACGAACATCCAGTCAACAATACAAATCGTAATCAAAAGAAATATTTGAACTGCATAATGTATGAAATTAAAGAGTATATTATCCCACAATTTTTAGACTACTATATTATTACATTCGTGTATCGTAGTTTTTAGATGGCCCCTATTAATTATGTGTAATTGATTTCTAATATAGAAAGAATTTTATTTTTATTCATAAAAGGATATTGTCATATCTGACAGCTCATATCTGGGACAAACACTGAAAGATACGAGCCTACCCTAACTATGATAAGGCAAAAAGGCCGTAGTCAATCACGCTGGCCCAGTTGTGGGTTGATCGATTTTACATACACCGTAGGATGAACACCTCACGATGTTTTCCGTGAGTGTAGGAGCGTCAGATAAATGTACACACGAAATTAGAAAAACCCCTGCAACATATTACATGGTTGGGCTATATCCACGAATCGAAGACCAGTATCAAACCCACACACACTGCCACCGACACAATGAAGAATTTTGCACTTAATATAAATTGTGATGAAGGTCACGGGCGATGGATGCTAACACCGCAGGACCGATCAGTGTGGAGAATCCTTGTGCGAGGCCTATGTCCAGCAGTCGACGTCTCTCAGCTGAATAATGACGTGATGATAAATTTTGAATTGAATTAAAATTAAAAATTGTAGGCAGCGAAATTACTAAACATTTGTTCATTAGTATTTTTCGTAATGCACTGTTTTTATGCATTACATGAAAAGCAGGTCGACGGTCGGCACCCTACCGCCGCCGCCGGCGCCGGCAGTCTCGGTAGGCGGTAAATAGCTGTTGGGTGGGCGTTTTCTAAAAATGAACTCACTGTAACGATAGTAAATAGCGGCGCGTTCCTAACATATAAGCAATGGAAGCTGGAAACGAAAATCAGAGCAAGTAGATCACCAAGGTCTAGTAATCACAGAACAAGTGCAGTCTTATCTTCGTTCATTGAAGCAATATCGAATTTTTGTATGACATGAGGTGTGGTAGGTTTCAAACTTTATTATTGAAATTGTTTTGTTGCTATTGTGGCAGGCGGATGTCTCATGTCAATTGGAAATACCTTATAGTTATGAGCCCTTAGCAAGTGTCAATAATAAAAAAAAACATGTAATATACTAAAAATTTACTGTTTTCGATTGTTTATTGTTTTTTGCATTATAATTTACTGTTTTCATTATTTGAGCTACATGACATTGCTACATGCTGAATTTCATGATTCTCAGACAATGGAAAGTGCCCTACAAGTTTTGATTTTTTTGAATTTGATTACGTCGACATACTGTAATTTTGATATTTATTTTAACTAGATACATCCAGACATTTGGGTTTTGCCAGACGAAAAACAAAGTGATCCTTATATGATTCGTTTTTTGGTACGAAGTAAGAAAACCTTTTTTTTTTGAGGAGGGGAAATGCGATACCGCGTTGGCAAGGCGCGGCCGTGTGTGGGGCTCTCCGGTCAAGAGGACCGACCTACCCACTAAAACCCCGCCGAGTTCTCTGGACCCATACGGGCACATGACGGGGTGCGCTCTCGCGATTCGACCGCCAGAAGTAAGGAACCCTAAAAAGTAATTCTATTACAACTCACGAGGGTACTGATATTAGATGACAAATGTATTGTGGAGAACAACTTGTGTAATTTGAAAAATTATCGCGATAATAATTTCTTATTTTAACACCAATTAAGCTAGGAAGTCAGGTTTATTGAGTTGTGCGTACACGACAAAACAATTGTCTTTGATGTACGCCAGTTCAGCAATTTAAAGTACAAAGAGTAATTTAAAATTCAGATCAGTGTGCTCGTAGACACTCGCTATGCCTCCCTTATTGCCGACTATTCTCACGCTAGAAGTCTGTTACAGAAATATAGGACGTTTATGGTTTAAAATGCTTTCTCATGGTTGTAGTAACATTACTAAGTACATGGCAGCATGCTTAATAGAATTCTTAAACAGAAGACGAATTAGTCACAGAGACGAATTCTTTTAATAAATCGTCTTTATTTCGCCTCAGTAGTTCTTGTATAACATTAGCTTATTTCGTAACGCATTATACATTAATCAGTTATACACTATCAATAGAGAAAGTATTTACAGTTCGGTATTCGTATTTCCATTATTTCTAAACTCGTTAGATCTGACAGCTGTCCGGTCACACAACTGTTTTGAATCGTTTGTTTTCTGCCATACAGTCATATTGGATGCTGTTGATCAATTATGTAGTTACTCTTCGAAAATATATTTGTAATACTATTGTATAATAAAGAAATACAAATAATGTCTAATGTCAATTATAACCACGTAGAATGCTTTAATTTTATTAATCATAAGTTACAAAGGATGTGTACTACGATACGTCACTGGCGTATAGACAATTTACATAATGGTATGTCTCGATTGTCATTAGTAGATAACAATTTACAGTTTTCTTTGCTTCCTGCATGCAAACGAAAACAAAGGAATAAAAAAATAATAGCTGTCAGAGAAAACGTTCAGGAATATCCAGAGAACACTAATTATAACTTTTCTAAACATCAGTTCAGCATTTGCTAATGGATGCAGAGAATGCATTATTAGATTTCAGTAATAAAAAGCAATAAACATGGCTTGCAACTTTGCTATGGAAATCGATTTCGAAGTTAATGGAAATTCTTGTGATTGGCAGAGGACGGTGGGGACCGGAAACCGGATAGCCTACTTTGTACATACAAAGGTGACCAGCCCAGACTCCAAGGTTGGTGACGTATATTCTGATGTGGAAAATATTGGAATATATTGTACACAAAACAACAACAATCCGATAACATATTGATGTTATCGAACTAATTCATTGAATTCGCTCAATCCCAATGATAGAGTGAATGTAATGAATCAATCGAATGTTCTATTTTGGAACGCGTTTATCAGTATAGCAAAAGTCACAAATAAAACTCAAAGAATTACAGGGGCTGCCCTTTAAGTTTGGTCGTATGGCAACTTCCTGCAATTATAAAAAAAAAATACATATTACTTTTAAATCTTTTAGAATTTCGAATTCTAAAACAAAAGAATGTTTGAGATCGTCCATAGTTTTATTGTATCGTATATACAAAGGTGACAAGTCGGTTGTTAAAATGGAAAAGTCTCAGGAAAATTGTCGTGTGTTAATTTTCCACAACTTTCGACGAGGGTTATCGCGACGTCAGTGTTTTGAGGAGATCACTTCTGTGTTTAGTGATGCAGCACCATGTCTTAGGACTATAGAACATTGTATATTTCAACGTAGGTAGTCTATCCTCAGTAACAAGCCACTTGAAGGTCGTTCAAAAACCGCCATGACACGAGAATATCAAAGCCGTGCGGCAGCTAATCCTCGAAGATCGTTATGTGAGCGAGTCCAAATAATTCTACACGAAAAACTTGGCGTAAGAAAGTTAATCTCTCGTTGGATAGCACATTTGCTTAGCGACGATCAAAAATCAGCCCATGTTAGTTGGTGTCGCAAGACTGCAACGATTCAATCGAGGAGAGTCAAAACTTCTTCTTCTTCCTGCCCTTTTCCCACCTTAAGTAGGGTCGGCACAACATGTTTTCCTCTTCCATTCTCCTCTGTCACTCGTCAGCTCAACATCGACTTCCTTTACTCTCATATCAGAATTCACACATTCAATCCATCGCTTTCTTGGTCTACCTCTCATTCTATCATACCATCCTATCATACCATCCTATCATACCATATCATAAACATGTTTTGACTCTCCTCTCGAGGAGAGTCAAAACATGTTTATGATATGGTTAGTGATGACGAGTCCTGGATATATGCTTACGATACAAATTCTAAGCAGCAGTCTACAGTCTGGGTCATCCAGGATGAGCCAAAACCGACCAAGGTAATACGCTCACAGAGCACTTCAAAAAAAATGGTTGCAAAGGGTGGTCACGTCGCCACTATTGTACTAGAAGATCGCAAGACGATTAACGCTGACTGGTATACCACTGTTTGTTTGCCATATATCAGTATCGAGTTTCGACAAAAAAACAATCCAAAACCTCGTATCATACTGCACCATGACAATGCAAGTTCGCAGACCGCCCGCCAAACAAGATGTTTTTGAGCACCCAAAATGTCGAAATTTTAGACCATCCGCCTTACAGCCCTGACTTAAGCCCTAACGATTTACGTTCCTCAAAATTAAGCAAAGACTTCGTGGTCATCGTTTCAACTCACCCGAAGAAGCTGTTGATGTATACAAATCAGCCATTTTTACTACGCCTACTTTGAAGTGGAATAAATGTTTTAATAACTGGTTTGAATGCATGCAAAAGTGTCTTAAATATCGCGGAGAATTCTTTGAAAAACAATAAGTGGTAATAATCTATTAGATTGTCTATTCTTACTTCAAACGACACAACTTAAAAGGGAGCCCTCGTACGAACATTAAGTGGGAATGTACCTTACATTGCTCGCAGAGCGATTGACTATACTGCGATATTAATCACAAATCCATACAGAGCCACATCAAGCCAGAAAGCTTGAGAATCCTCCACTGTTCTTCAGGGGAGGCCCCAAACCAATCTGTAGGTGAATTTGTAACAGCTATCTGCAGCTAACAACAGAAGGTCAAATGGAAAGTGGCCATTAGGTAGCCGGTTGCCAAACAATGGTAGGTATACATTGTTTCCCTAACTATCGTAATTGAGTCTACTGCCTGAACGCGAGGCGACCACCATTCCCAATTTCAATAAGCTTGAGAATTTATTGAATAACCCCGGGATCGCGATCGAGACTTCGGGCACGGCAATGTCATTTTAATTAAAATTCGCTATTGTTATCTCCCCATTCATTTGTATGGTAAAGAGCTTCATCGATAATATGAAAAAGGAAATTTATTTAATATTTGTTAAGTTATGTTACAAGTGAAGTGGTGTATGTTGTTTATAATACATATTTGCGAAATTTCAAACAATTTTATTTGGAACCATACGTGCTTAGAACCTCGTTTACGTACATTTTTTATGTTTATTGCTTTTGGATTTCTTTGACTTTTAAATAACTCACCTACTATTTTTTTAGGTACGAGAAACAAGCAATACCTATAAATTTCTTGGTTTAGTGAGAAATTTCTTCATTTCAGTAGAGCGCCGCGCCCGCCCTAAGCCATTTTGTTTCGTCGTAGATATTTTTTAATAAAAATATCTTGTGATATTTCGGGGTTTGGTATTCTCTCTTTGTTTGCAATACAACATCAATGCTAGATACGGTAACATTTAACTTTGGTTCGCTTGTAACGTCAATTCAATAATCACTGTTGTATACTTAAAGAAATGCCTAAATGAAAATGATGACGGCTTTCTCTACAAATCATATATTCGAAAAGTAAGTCAATAGAAATCTTTACAATTAATTTTTAAATATGTTTCTAATTACCATTTTAATAAATTATAATCAGGTGGTACATGATCTGTTGCAGATGTCGCTTGTGACAAACTAGACGAAGCCATGTGGGCCTCCTATTTCACCAACAACTAAGTGACGATGTGAATATTAGTGAGACGGTCTGCAGATATGGTTTACGTTTACTCTAAAGCCTCCCTGCACGACCAACACAACGATGCCTCACTTGAAACTATGCGCTACGAAAACTTCACGTCAGAACGGAAACCATTATGAGGTTGACGTTGATAATTTCAGCTGTGGCTCGGTTATTCACCCCATTTTCGCGGAGAGTGGTGCAATGAATGCCTAAGTGGTGCACGCGGAATCTATTCATCGCGGGCTGAATGGTGGATGGTAAACAAAACGCTTTCAGGTACGAACGCTTCACCTGGTACCCTAGTGCGGAAGCGATTTCCTATGTGAGTCTTCTTTAACATATTATAGTTATATATGTCACCGGAAAATAACAAGACTCGTAAGTTGATCAATTTTCTAGGTAGTTAATCAACTCTCGGAAAATAATAAACGGCAGTTGAAGTGTACTATTTAACGAATTGAATTTTAGCTAATTCATCAACTTACGGTACCTAGCCGTAATTTAGTAATTAACTATATTGCTACAAGTAAAATCATCCACAAATGGACCAATCGTTGCCCAGTGTACTATTTGACGGTACACTATTATCCGTCATTTAATACACTTTTCTATGATTGGTCGACAGCATTCATTATAAGCATTTAGCAAGTGTTTATTCATAGAGTTACAAACACTTAGATATGTTGTTTTAATATTTATATTTTCGATATAGGAATATTAAAGATCGTCTATGCTAGACGAACTTATCAACAATGTATTTCCAAAAAATATTTCTAACTATAAAAGTAATGAAGGGTTGAGTGAGCGGGAAATTTTAGCGGCTGCAATGAAGCCACCAACTATCCAATTGAAGTTTCAAACTCTTTAGACGTGCCTGACTTACCATTGCACAATTTACGCCTAAAGGTTGGTTCCGTAGTAATCATGCTTCGAAACATAAACCAACCAAAACAGTGCAACGGTACGCGTTTGGTGGTTAGGAAATTAATGAACAATGTAATTTACGCTACGATAATAATAGAAAAATTCAAAGGAGGAAGTTCTCATTCCGAGGATACCGATGATCCCAACCGATATGCCGTTTGAATTGAAAGGACTGCAATTTCCGATACGTTTACCTAAAGTTTTAGCAAGATTGTATTCTTCTATCATTTGAATAACATTTTGGACTTTTTCACTTGTCCACAGACTTTTTTTATTTTCTGTACTTAGCCCACTGTAGTACTTTTGTAACTCTGCATCAAAGTGTTCACGATCAACAAAACTAGTATTGCTCACAAATTGTTCGTTTATTTCTACCACTATAGACTCCATTTCACTAACAACGCGTTATAATAAGAATTATTATCAAACAAAACAACAATTGTTAATTTTACTACTGTAAATAAAAAAAAACAAGTACGGACTAGATAGATTTGTTTACGCTGAAGCCGGTAATGGCGGCGGCCGGGTGGCGGGGAGCGGTATAAAAAGCACGTGAGTCTTTTCACCAATCAACGTACACCTTGCCTTTGTCGGATGATTTAACGGCAAGACGCCGTAAGTTAATCTATTTACTAAAATTCAATGCGTTAAATAGTACATTTCAAATGCCGTTTATTATTTTCCGAGAGTTGATTAACTACCTAGAAAATTGATCAACTTACGAGTCTTGTTATTTTCCGATGACATATACATCTGCATTTTGATCGTTTTAAGCTCTAAAAGGTACAAGAAATACTATCGACCTGTAAAGATAAAATTAAAAAATAGTGTTTCATTACCTAGTAAGCAAATGTAACTTTATTTATATATCCTTATATAAATATTCATTACATAATAATAGTATATCACATAACTTTTTTCTAAATGACACGATCCCTTGCGAGTATCAATAAAACACAAAAAAAATGTGATTAAATTCCAAATTAAGGTTTCCAGATGTTGTGAAAAAAGATACAGTGAAAGACTGTTTTGATGCGAACATTTACAGCTTTTTATTTTCATTGTTTTCATTTTAAAGCGATAAGTGTTTGATGAACGTCACTTTTCAAGCCGACTAAAGCTAGAAACACTATCTAATATATAAAATCAATATCAAAGTTTATATAGTATTATAGTACCCAACTAACTTAAAGTTACAGTTTAATCTCCTGAATGAAGAAAATCAGAAAAATTAAACAAAGTTTTTCTTGATTTTATGTTACATTATAATGGTAATGTTGCGTTATAATATGTTAATAAGTATCCTAAATAGATTCATCATCAAAATTTAAAGCAATGTCATATAACACAAAATGAACTTAATATAATTCAGATTTCGATGATCATGAGTCATGACACAAGACAATGCGGTTGTGATTTCAATGGGCCTACAGGGGATGCCTTGACACCGCCAAGACACCCACGCTGAATGACACATCCGATGTATACCTGGCCTAACACGTGAAAATCAATTAAATTCCCAGCATAATCAGAGAAATTCGGTTATGTTTATGATAAGTATTCAAAATGATTTTTCACGTTCAAATGACAATCGAGCCTCAATTGGATTTCTATACGAACATACTCAATGCAGCAGTCACACAAATGAACGTATCCTCTATAAAGATTTCTCCGTTTATGGTAAGATTATGTTTTCACTTTTTCATTTTTTTAGCATTACATTACCCTTTACCGGTCAATGTTGCTCAACTGCGGAGGATGGCGGAATTCTAAACCTGACATTAAAATAAAAAGTTTACTTCATAATTACTTTTCCCTTTTTAAATCATTTCGATACTTATTCTGTATAGCTCGATGAAGACGAATCCTACAAATAGATTATTAAATTTATTTTTATTATTATTATTAGCCATTTTGACTTGATGTCACTTAAACTACATAGCTTTGTGTATTTATTAAATACTAATAAGATGTTAGTATAGACGAATAATTTACATCGTGATTTTAAATCTTCATGTTTGATAATGTGAATTCTTATTAGTATATTTTTAATTAATTTAGTTATTTGAAATATGTTACGGCAGAATACGAATATAAAATTCTGCCAGCCTAAATGGGTCAGCGTCGACATTCATTGCGTGTCGATTCACGTCAGCGAGCAAAGCTTCTGTGAGCAATTAGTGCTGCTCACACAGCAAACTCTTTGTGGGAACGTGCTCCGGCTACCACCCAAATCTCCTCACGTCACATAATAACGACAACTCTAGCGTTGTAATAATTATCGTTTGACAATAATTTTATTACTACATTCAATTCAACGTGAAATATTTTTAATAACACAACTCAAGCACTGACAAAAAAAAATTGTGGGGGTTGATAGTCTGACACATTCAACAATGGGCTCAGCGCTGTCAGGGCCGATTTCTCTCTGTTCGTGTCGGAAATAACATCAGACTAGCGAACTACGATATACAACTATACGAATAACGGGACTGAAAATGCGCTTGCTTTTCGGACAAAGTTGCTTGAATACAAATAAACAAAACAGTAATATTTTTTATTATCAGCAAAGATGCTTAGTCTCTGTTAAAATTGTGATGGGGCTGGCTAAGTGAAATCTAAGAAGTTATTATCTATTCGTGACAAATAACTGCACCCCTTGCCTCTGCCCGCCACTCATCGAGTATTATGTGTGAATTTTCTTCTGTGGAAGATACTCACAAGTGCGACCGAGTTGTTGTTCTGTTGCAGCCAGCGCAGTATCGCGCTGGCCGTTGTGAAATCTGGGCGCGGTGGCGGAGGAATGGCATGCTGGAGCGAACTGGCGAGCTGCTGAGCCAGCTCGAGGGCGCGCGCTCGGGCAGCTCGCCCCGGCCCGCTGGTCAGGGCTGTTGTACCGCCGGCCTCTGCGTTACAAACATTATTTTTATAGAGAATAAATATGCGTATTTTTGGTAAAGTCGCTTGTCATAAAATTGACAGCGAATTCTCCGTAGATTTTTTAAATTATTTTTATCGTAACCTCTATTTCAATATTGTTTACAGAACTACTTAAATTTTCTTTTTTAGGTATTTTTCTAATATCGCTTGTGGTAAGATTGACGGTGGATTCTTCTTAGATGGAAAGGTTAAAATTGACATAAATGAAAGATGAATTGTCCACTGGGGAAACGGAGATAAATGAATCATCCTGTCTACAAGCAATTCAATGCCGAATTGGCTTTAGGAGAACGGTTGTGGAATCAATTTATTAAAACCGTCCTGGTTTTAATATTTTGATTTTTTTCGATACAAATTATTTAGTAAAAAATTGCACTATAGCCAGCCATCTTAAATTATTACTAACAGATTTAAAGTTGCTTTGCTATCAGTGTCATTATTCCGTCATAAAACATACATAATCTTGACATGTAATACGAAATATATAATACGAAAATTGTTTCATATGCTCGTCTGAAAATAATAACGGAACCACAGAAATATTCGTAAACATTAATTTACGAACATTTCTGTGGTAATGTTTCGACTCGCGCTTTGAATAAAACGGTGAAATGCCTCATTTTCCAAATTTGATTGATTTGACTTTTAAGTTAAATTTCATGTGCACGTCTGCAATATTATATAATGAATAAAACTTTACTCGATGGTTGTTATAACTCATAAATTATACGTAATGTTTTAGGTTGCGTCAAATAAACTAAAATCCTTTAATCGTTAAGATATTTTTCACAATGAACACAAAGCAAAGTATCAAACTTTACGTGTCGACCATGAAACAGCTCTTATGTTGCTCGTAATAACGGTGGTTTCATAGTATTCGTAAGCTGTCATTCCTGTTTATTAAATAAGCACATTATAGTAGATAACTATTCGATGAAAAAAATGCAAGTTCGATGTTTTTTGTTTTGTATTTGAAGCTCCAAACTGATATAATTTAATGAGATTTTGAATTCAAATATAATCCGAGATATTGCTTTAAGTCGTCAGTCCACAATAACATTATGATAAATACTCACTGGGCATGGAACACTAGCACTATTGAGAATATTCTTGCATAGTTTTTGCACAATTTGATTACCAACTATAGTTGGTTATATCTTATAACAAATAATAAGATATATAAATAAGATATATCTTATAACAAATAATAATAGTAAACAAATATACAAGATAACGTATTTCCAGCTCAAAAGATCGATAAACACTAAGATCGCGAAGTAAATCAGATAATAATACGTTGATATCAATTACAAGTTTCGCATTACGGAAGCGAAGGTGTCCAACTGTGCATGCAATTTGATCGTCCGTAAAGTTAAGTAGACTCAGATTAGGGTAGGCTCAGATATTGCGGCTATTTCAGGGCCGGCGAAATAGCATTTAAAGGGCATATAAATTAGATAGACCATAGGTTCTTAACTAGCTTGCTGAACGAAGCGGGGAAACTCTTCAAGAGGGCTATCTCCGCCCGTATCAGCGAGCACCCGGTCGCGCGCGGGTTTTTGTCCCCCTTCTGGCGAGGAGAGCCCCACAAAAAAAAAAAGGTGCTTGTCTAAGATCTGAAAATTTTCCGAATGAACTGACTTCAAAATGAAAGCATAAACGTCCAATAGTCACCCTAAGACGGACGTGAACACAAAATGCTAGCTTGCTGCAGCCGCAACAGCGCTCAATAAGACTGCTACATAGTATTTCGCGTACCAGCTGACAGGAGCTTTATTATTACAAATATTTTTGCTACAGAATCTTTACTTTTCATGCATACACACTAAATATTATTTAGCCGGCCCTGAAACACTGTACAGAATAACTTCCAGCTTAGCTTTGTCGGTTTGACTGATAATCTGTCTGTAGCGTGGTTGTGGCTGACTTCAATCTTTTCAAAATTACTCCACTCGCGCAAATTGCGCGGGGAGCGAGCGAATTGCATCCGCCTAGGAACAATGACGCCATTGCGAGGGATACAAAAGAAAATCTCTCATCATTTTACCCTTCGTTATAAAACGTTATAGCTCAGTGGCAAAAAAGCCACGATCTGAAAATGACACCCATTTTCCTTATTAATTTTCAGCGAAGACATGTTTTAAAATATCTCGTTGGTATAATGCGTACGACCCAATCAAGTAAGTCCTATTGTTAACAATGGAACGAGAAATATACTAAATACTAATGATTTCTGATCATTCTCTTAGTCTAAAGAACTTTGTTGCCTCTTTTGTCCAATAGGCGGACGAAATAATACTTATTGACTTCTCAGTTCGTTTCATTAATTAAATTCAATTAGTTAGACTAAGAGAATGATCAGAGATAAAAAAACTTACACAAAATGCTGTAAATAATTTATATCGGCCATTTGTCTGGGTTTACAATAGGATATATTTTTTCCAATTCTTCCACAGTACAGTTATTATGTTTAAAGGCAACTAATTATACCTTTATATTGTATAAGTATATCCTCTGCTATTAAATAGTAACAAAATAAGATAGTTATATAGGACCGTAATAAATAATATACCGTAAAGTGTTTTTAAATACTGGTTCAGTTAATCTAGCTATTAGGCTGTTATACTGTTGCATCTTTAAATAAACACCATACCATGAGTTACAAAAATATATATTAGCTAAGCAAACATATTCACATAAAAATATCAAATTTCACATAAGTAGTTAATTTTAATATACCTAATATTTACATATTACCTTATTTTATACAAGATTTGTCGTTCTTTATTATAAATACACAGTACAGCTGGGAGCAACTCGCAATGAAGACCCACCTATAGTTTGTTAAAGTATTTTAATGAATAGGTATTATATTAATGTATTAAATAGGTAATAATATAAAGCTTCACTGAAATTACCGAAAACAGGAAAGTACGAAGGAAAAAATGTGGAAATTAGATTGGTAAGCACTTAGTTATATTATGAGCTCGCATTTTTAAAATATAATGTCGTATTGCCTTTACAGCCATGAAACGCCTGTTGATGAATTAAGATCGAAGAAAGGGAAATTGGGTCATTTCTCACCAGAATGGTTCAATGCGGGTTTGTGAACTCCGGAGCCTCATTCGCTGATTTTTCAAAAATCCAATGATTCAATTTTAATATTCATCGAAATCCGGCCCGAGACTCCATTCAGTATTTTTGTGCAAATTGCACTTGCATATGTAATATGAATGTATATGTAGTATGTATTTTGACAGCTGTATATGTAGTATGTATTTCTGATCAGTCAGTTTAGATGTGAAATTGGTATGATTCCGATATTACTCCTAACCTATAATATAGTTTAATTATTCAGTATTATTATTTTGTTAATGTAGAGATGTAACGTGTATGTAAGCAATTGTACTAAAACTACATATACATGTGACTACATATGACTGTCCTATTTTATGCATATTATAGAGTCATATTTTACTTCCGTGTTCTCGCCTTTGCACGCAAAAGGTTTAGATTATTTTGATTATTGTTGTCGTCATGATCATAATAGTTCATATGGGAGACGTATGACATACGTGTCGGAATCTGTGAATCTGAGTCAACGCCGCCAAACAGCCTCTGTCTGCAGACATCAAGGAGCCACCAGCGCGTGACGTACCAGCACCCAGGCATGATGCACTGAATTTATCACATAACAACATCCATGGCTACCACACGATATATTGCTGTGACATAAAATCTCTGTCGTCGGCTTTAGTGGAGTATAGAGACATAATAATCAAAAAAATAATAAAAGATACAAATTAAAAATTTCATATTGGTCAGAGGACATAGATTTGGTAAAACGTGGCCGCGCATTCTCTGCAAGACGAGATAAGAATATGTACTTATGTAGGTGTACAGCAACATGTACGATTGAATATTAAAAGATCTGAAACGATCTAATATAAGAATATGATAGGTTTCCCTTGTGCTTGAGTTTTACTGAGAAACGAGAGATTTTAAAGAGCAAGTGAAATTCACAAATAGTGCTACCTGTATTATCTGTACATTGCTGCTTTACGTAGATTTTGATTCTTTATAAAGCAGCAATGTAATCTGCCAATTTCAATCAAATTAGACAGCAACAGGGTTACATAATCAAAAGACAGGGACAAACACGTTTCTTTTTACAGTATGAAAAATTTGGTACGTGCACTTTTAAGCGTTAGTAACTTGTAAGGTATGTTATCGTACTTTTTCGTATAATACACGAAACAGGAAATTTACAAATGATTTTAGTTGATTGTGAAATACTACCCAGAATTCGACATATAATATATTCTATCTTACTGTTATTAACTCTTTATTATCAAAGATATTGTTTTATAATTACTAATTATTAATGTATATTTCCAAGTAGTATAACTAAATAAAACTACATTGAAAATAGACATGAATGTGAAGACTATTAAAGAAAATACACAAAAATAAATGGATGGAAAAACAGAGATTAAATTGATGGAAAAAGATACTAGATTATTTATGTAATAGTAACTGTGGTATGATTATGATATGATAATTAAAGTTAAATCATTAATAATAAACTTAAAAAATAAAAGAATCAAAAAACTTATAAGAATCAATTAACAATATAATTATTACCGAAATAATTAAAAATGAGATAAATAAAAACTGTATTTTAAAAACAATGGTTTCGATGTGAAGAAATAGACAAAAAATCACGTTTGTTGGGATACACGGATTTATTGCGGCGAAGGGCGCGCGTCTTCCCGGAGACGTGCTGCCGTGGACTGGGTTGGCGGCAGGCCGGCGCGGCGGGCGCAACACCCTCTGTTCAACAGATTGCACCCACCCCCATCTACCATGTGACTGCTATACTCGACCTTATTTACGAATTTTCATATAAACTTCCCTTACGAAATGTTTAATACAAACGTTAACAACCGATCTTACGATAGCAATCTGATAGTAAACGATTGATTTATATGTTTAACAAATTATTTGAACTATTTGTAAAAAGCTATCACATTTATTTTTGTAATAAATTATACTATAGACCTGTAAACTATATTAATTAGTTCTGTTAACCGTTCTCGTCTAAACTACACTGAGCTTCGACTTTACTTGACTTTGTTTAATTTTTTTAATAATTTAATTTTGTTTAAGTCGTCTAAATCTAAGTATTTCTTTTTTAAATAATGCTACGCCATCATGCGAATAACAATAAATTCTATACTTCCCAATGTTTATGAAAACAAAAGGAAACGTCATAAATATAGAACATAGCGTGGAAACATAGAAAGGTTGGACAAATGACACCTAATGAAAGAAAATTATAAGGCAAATATAAATGTTCAAGTTGTAATCAGCCTCTAGCGCACCCAGGGGAGCAAAGGCCGGGGGTCCTCAGATGCGACACTCAATCCTGAGGGCCCCTTACGACGCCTGAGGAAGGCCATCGATGAGGTTTTTAGTGGGTAGGCATCCCCCTTCTGGGGAGGAGAGCCCCACATAACTGCCGGCTTTCTGCAGGCGGGGTATACAATTTAATGCATTTTTGCTCAGCGTAACAAAAAAAAGGACAGCAAACGAGCAAACGGATCACCTGATGGTAAGCGATAACCGCTGGCCATAGACGCCCGCAACACCAGAGGAGTCACAGATGCGTTGCCAGCCTTTTAAATGTCTTTTAATTTCGATATCGCATCGGTATGTATTTATGTATGTACATATGTAGTATGTATTTTGTCACCTGTATATGTAGTATGTATTTTTGGTTTTATTATCTATTAATCAGCATATCATCGCGAAACGGTTTGAAAGTAACTATGTTAACGAACTAAATGACACACTTCCTCCAATTATGACTCCTAAAATGCAGCAATGCTTATATGCCGTCACTTTCACTGCAGACAAAATTTGGAATAAGATAATAAAATAACACTACGGGAACACCATGAACCCATACGAAATTCAGGCAATTGTACTACACAATTGCCTCATATTATAAATGAATCCTTTCGTAGATATTTGTATGTATATGTATATATATATATACACACACATATATATATATATATATATATATATTATATATATATATATATATATATATATATATATATATAACAAACGTATACTATATATCGTTGGTAACCCAACAACCAATTTTGATGTAGTGGTAGCGCGGAGCGTTTCCGCCTCTTTGTTTTAAAAGCGTACAAGCACGCATCTCTGTACTAGTAATCCTTTAATTTAATAATTTAAATATTTTGAGCTACAAGGTCTTTCTTTACTCTACAAAAGTAGTAGATGTTGTACTACTGCACCGTAAAACTAGTAGACATGGTGTAGTTGAATTACGAAAAAGATTTTAACAGAGTGCGCCATCGAAGGCTTTTAGCAAAGCTTGCCATTTGGTGTAAAAGGGTAAAAGCTTCAATGGGTAAAATAACACAGAGACATATTTTAGTTTCTTTGCAGATGACTTTGAGCTGTTCATTAACGCAGGCGTAGAGCACAGCAAACTACAGCTGGACTAAACAGGACCTGAGACTAATGCCAGGAATGGTTTAGGGCTTAATTAATTGCTCAATAAAACAAAATGCACACAGCACACAAAATATCAAAAGCTTCTTTATAAATAACGTTGATTTGTCAGGAAGCATAACTCCACAAGACCTAGGTAGGATTCTTCAAGTTCAACAATCTCAACTGGGAACCTCATATGCAAATCGTAAAAAAAATCGAATTCAATCATTTTCGTATTTATATTAGAAAAGCATTTCGCATTCTTATTCCTGAAATAATGTTGGAGATCTACAAGACCTCTTCTATAATACGCCTTGCAAATATGGAATCCATAAAATCAAAAAATACATTTTCTTAATTGTACTATTACAGAGTAATTCACTAAGATCCCCTTGTATTTGAAGTCCTACTACTACTACCTTACGAAGAAAGATAAAAAACTAGGCTTGACAATACTGCAGAATAAGCGAGAACGCAGAGACATGCATGAGCGAGACTGTTAATCCTAAACGGATACTACGACTATTCAGAACTCAGCGAGCTTCTTACTCATCGCACGAACCAGCGCATAAAAGGACCACTTTAAATTGTTAACGACGATAAACAATATAAATATCTGCAGAAACTTTATAAGTGCCGTAATAATTATAACAAATGCATGGAACAAAGTACCTTTCTAAGTTATGAACTCTGACAGTGTTAACCTTTTCAAAATCAGTTGCAACAAAAGCATCAAACGCTGAAATCTCAGTGAAAATGCAGTCGCAATACACTTAGGAGGGTCTAAGACATAGCTATTCCCCACAAGACCCACTAATACCATGCACGATCAACCGAGGGATGCGATCACCGCCCAGTGTATCTCGCCCATACAGAAGGTACTAGAAGTGATACAGCTGGGGAAAAATTCAGTTCTCCTAACCTGAGACTGCTCTTCGGAGGTCGCGATGCGACGAGTACAAACACCATAATGAAAAGAGGCCGTTGCCTCAATCAGTTATAGAGAGCTAAGAAGTTAACAAGACAAGATGTAAAGAATGAATATTGTAATTCTATTATTTTCTGAGGAAGAGGAACACATTGAGCAGAGGAATGTAAAGATCGAAGAACATACAGAATGTATAAAAACTTCAATCTAAAGATCAAGCTAATGAGATTTCTATCTCAGATATGTATCTTGTTACTTACAAACACTAAATTGTTTATTTATTTTTTGTTGATAATTATGAGTTTACAGAACGGCAGGTATCTTGTTTGAGTGACTGAAAATAAAGTTTGTGCTGCTTTCCAAAACACACTTGCAGGCTGCAAAACTTTGGTGAGTTGAGATACACTCGTTTTATCTATTTCTGTCCAAAGTAAGAAAATGGCATAACAAACTGTTCTCAGAGCACTTACCTAAAAGAACCTATAGAGATAACCAGAAGCCACAATGTTCTAAGGTTTTCATTGCAGGGAGTTAAAAGGGGGAAGATGATATTTGAGAGCACCAGTCCAGAGAAGCTACACAAATGTCATATGGTAAATTTGAAACTTATAAAGCATTTGCCACTGGCTAGGAGTGATGAACTGCTTCACTTTGTTCATTCGAAAAATAACTTCTTGAAGTTACAAGGACCTTGAAGGACCTTCCTAGTTAGGAAGGTCCTTCTTTATAGTGAAAGCACACTGGTGTTTACCTAGGATTGAATTTGACTAAGGTCTGTGAATTATTCGAAATTTCACCCTAAAGTGACCTCAACATCAGAGAAATTACAATTTCACCTATGCTGTCATCCATATTATATTTTCATTGGACAGTATATCAATGATATGCAGCCCAACTAGGTTAGGAATAGCACTACAGCTGCGAACATTGACTTAAATGCTGATACCATTCCAAATAATTGGCTATCCATTTGCAGTCTCGATTCCATAAGACTGTAGCTTTCTGTTCTTTATACCAAATCCTATCAAAACATTCACAATATCAAGTCCTAAAGCAAGAATCTAACCATTACCCTGTATGGATTCTGCTCAATGGTGTATTAGGTAATTAAACTAAAAATCATCAGTTAACAACTGTGTCAGTAGCCGTACTGTTATTGCGACTAATAAATCAGATACAGAAAACATGTTACAGGAATAATTACAGGTGCACATTTTATCACCCCTGCAGAAAAACCTACCATCCCACTCAAAATAGGAGTTTAAGCTCCCACTTGACATTAAGTGACAGTGGGTAATTTGGTTTTTCCATCATGCATAGACATGTTGCATGCAAAGTGTAAACCTGGAGATTGGTCATTTCACTATAGGGCCAGATCAGCTACCTGCAGTAGAAAATAGGTCTGGCAGAAGTTAATTAGTTTAGTCAGACTTTTCCTGAATTTGGCCTCATAATTGGACTGCAAAAAGAAAATAGAGTGGAACAAATAGAGATTAAAATATTTTAAAATATCTTAGGTATTAATTAAATATATTGTTTGTTGATTGGTAAAACAATAAATCAAAAGAATATAAAGCCTCGAGTCTAGAAATGTTCAAATACCAAACACAGAATTAGAGTACTGGGCTTGAATCAAGAGAATAGAGTCCAGCGACTCAGCACATCACTATCTGTAATGTTATGTATATATTGGACAGTTGCACTTCGTAAATTGAATTATAAACTTAAATATACAGTTATTAACTTCTTTTATTACATCCTAACATAGGTGCTTTACAGTAGCATAATAGACAAGTGGTAAAGTTCAAGCTTACCGAATTCCACTTAATGATATCCAATGGTTGAAATTAAATGAATTCTATCAAAATATTTTATTTCCATTGCTTGTTGAACCATATAAATAAACATGTTTACAATATCTTCTTTCAGTTTAATGTCAGCGAAGCATTTATAAATAATTATCAATGCCTTATTGTTACATTGGGCAATATATATATAAAAAGACCTTAGATATAAAAAAAATGTTTAAACTGTCCTAAATAAATATTTACCGGCTATAATTCCATCCATCTGCAGTAACGCAGCTTCGAGCAATTTTGTTGGGTCTGGTTCAGGCGAAGTAGTTGGATTATTATCTCCATCAACATGGGTAGATTTTCCCATTCCAGTCACCACTTGAATTTTCTTTCCTTTAATTGGATGAAGGTATTCAAATAACTATTTTTATTTCGCAGAAACTTGCTCGATGAAAGTTAACTTTTTGTTCCACAAGTGATTTTACCATAGATTAAAAATATTTTACTGTGACAAGAAGGCATAGGAGTATCGCCCAAACACTTATTGCCTTCAGTACAAAATTAAGTACATTATTAGCGAATAAATATCGAGTATCAATTAAAATTATAAGTTTATTGTCAGGAAAACATCTACTCAAATTATCTATGACTCCATTTGTCTAGTATACATAATTCTTACTCACCTAAAATCTATATTTATGTTATTGAACATACAAACAATATTAATTGAATACATTAAAAAAAACATAGTTGACAGGCAAACTGGTTGTGTCCTGAAGACATATTGTCCAGCCAATCCTCCAGGGAATATGTGTGAACGTACCGCAGGGACACTAAATGATAGTTTAATTAACTATCTATTTAATCATTTTAAGGAATCAATAAACTTCCAAAATCAAAATATTATATTGATTTCTTGTCCTGAATTATCTACTTAAATTTATTTAACTTACAAAAGAATATGATTAATTACTGCTAACTATATGTAATAATTTAATAAAAAATTGCAATGAAATGTTTGAGTAGTACATTTGATTAAAGATATCAGCAAAATCTTTAAACTTACTGAATAAATAGAAACATTAATTTAGTTTAGATATATGTATTTATTATTAACCAATTTATTACGATACTCTCTAACTCTAACTGTTTTCACACGATGTCAGCCCATGCTGCACTGAAGGCTACGTATAACGATTTGAACGATAAACGGTAAGCCCTTTTTTAAACCAATGCCATAGCCGTGATATGAGGTGGTTGAGATCTACAGTATTTGTTGATCACTCTGCTTGCCCTAACTTTCCTAATAGGCTTTACGAATCGACCCCCATTATTTTCTTCCGACATGTTTCACTTTTTCGTAATTTATAGATTGACTTGCCGCAGTACCGCCGTTTGTGTGATGAATACGAGTAATTGTACCTTAGTCATGATAAATAACAAAAAATATTTGTCTATGTATTTTTATCAAGGCTAGTGTAATGAGCAGGTATCTCATTTATGTCTTTAATACTTGAAAAGCAGAGACATCGCAAGGTGTAGGTTATATGGTCAGAACTGAACTAATGAGTCATTAGTTCTGCATTTGAAACCGTAAACTAATTCATCAAGTGTTACAATATTCCTATTTATTTTTAACGTTTTTAAAGTCAATAGGTAGTAAATTATAGTAAAACAAATAAAATTTGGTATGTATATTACAGACACCATGAAATGTTAGTTTTTGATAAACGAGGAGGCGTTTGTCAAGTTATTCGTTAGTTCTAAATTCAGGCGATGATCAATGTCTAAAAAAACGTACTTTTTCTTGGACCTATGCTGAAGCCTCAGATAGCTATGTTCAGCTTTGCAATGAGTGTGTTTGTGGAAGGCGAACGAACAGTTTTTTTTTCCTCAGGAGAGGAGGCTGAGAATCCTCATAGATACCACCGCAACGACAAGTAGAGATGCGGTGATTATGTCGGACTCCTGGTGAATCGAGGCGACTCGACCCAACAGACCTACCGACTAAACTCAGCCTAGCCTTGAAAATAAGGGCCCTACGGCTTGAATGGAGAGGTAAACAGAAGGTTCGGCGCCTTGCCTGCTAACGACACCTTGACCATTCCGGAGTCGTTAGGATCGAAAGGGAGTTTACGCAACTTGAGCGCGCCGTCTAGTGGCTCAAACGCTCAAGATCGTCGTCTAGTGGAGGGTGAGAATCTGCCCGGTACGAGACGGTACCGGGTATGGTATGACCCGGGATGGACCACGCCCCTTCATTGGCCGGGGGGCGTCGTCGGTGGAGGAGACCGGGGGAGGTAGTAGCCTCCCCGAGGAGGGCTCCCCTCTAGACAGGGGAGCGGAGGCTGGGGTTCCCGGAAGTGGCTTGATGTTCCCGGGGGCTCCCTACATGCCTGAGAAAGGTTTTTAGTGGGTAGGCCTCCCCCTTCTGGGGTGGAGAGCCCCACATAACCGCCGGCTCGCCACAGCCGGGGTATGCAATTTAATGCATTTTCCTCAGGGGAACAAAAAAAAAAAAGCCTGCGTCGTGGCGCTCGCCGACGAGCGCGATGTGTGAGCGAGCGACGTGGGTGTGTGGCGTGAGGGACGCCGCGGTTGGTGGCCGGCGGAAGAGATTTGTTTGCGCGGTGATGAGGTCGGGCGGGTCGGATAACACCAAAAAACGTACACTGCTAGACATACAAGGATCTCGCAACGATCGATCCTACTCTGTTAGTATAGGGTCTACCGACGATCTTCACACATTTGCGGCACACCTTGTGTAAACTACCAAAGCTATGTTTCCTAGTATATGCCAGCTACTCGACAACTTTCCACTTAAAGGCAGTTCTCCGTGCAATGTGAACTGCGATTGCCACAAAAGGTTACTTACCTGAATCCTTAGGCATAATGGCGCAATAAACACAATAATATATTACTTCTCATAGTTTATTAATATTTTATTACACCCTTTACCAAATTAAAGTAAATAAATAGAACTACGAACTTTGTAATAAGTACCAATCAGGATAAATTCTTTATACCTTAAGGTATTGATGAACATTTGTAGTTTTCTCGCTGCTAAAGCTGCTTAATAAGGTCTAAGTAACTTGATAATAAACTCTTTTAATAAACAAGCACAACATGATATTACACAACAGCAATAAATTTTACAACATCTTATTGTAAAGTAATAATTTATATGCATATTAGAATTTTTAAACTTTAATATAATCTTCTAAGGCACAAATTTCCTAAACTTTGATATAGTTTTTATCACTCATATTATTTAAAAATGGTTCCCCGCATCATTCACTGATTATAATTAGTAATATTATTCATCTTAATAATGATAACGTAATAAATGTAACAGCAAAATATCAACGACACTTTTAACCCGCTTATACAATTAATTGCTTTGAACCGTGTTAATTTATCTATCTTATGCATTACATACATAACAAACAACTTATAAATTTAATGTTGGTAAGCTGTGATTTGGTATTAAGGTGAGTACTGCTACCCTAAATTCGGTTCTAATTTCATATATATGATTTTACAAAGATGTTATTAGGGCCTTTATGTAGGATCAGGATTATCAAATCAAGTCATTTCATGATAATTTTATATTATTACATTATATTTGTATTAAAACGCGTTTTGTAAACATATCATACATAGCTCAAAATGGTAATGATATGCATAGTTCGTTCTTAAAAATTGCTCCCAGGCGACAATATAAAATGACCCTAATTATAAAGAAATACTGTTACTTATTTTTTAATTGATACCGAAATCCAATTCCCTGCTTTGATTTAACAATCAAATACTTTGTTTCACCATTTCTATTAGTTACCATAAAATAATAAACTATTTAATATAACTTGTAACGATTAACAATATTATTTATTACACTGTAATATAAATAAAACAAGCATGGATAAAATACACACTTTTATCATATTAAATTATCATTCTTGATTCTGTGGTCAGGGGGCTGATTCTCACCTATTCGAAAAATGGTATCTCAATTCTTTCTTGAGATCAGCCAATCAGAAAATGGCTAGACGCGATAGCCCCGCCATTTTTAAAAGGCTTACGGCCGGTTTCTGAAACGCATGTTATGTTAACACGCTGTTAACACGTTTACTACTTCTTATTAAACGCCAAATATATGAATAAATAACCAAAAAATAGTCAATTAGATAATTTTACACTATAAACCCATTCAGTAACCAGCTGTTATCCATACATCTAACATTTAATGAGAGATTAACAACGTGTTAACATAACATGCGTTTCAGAAACCGGCCGTTAGCTTATGAAATCACAAATTGGTTTAATAATTCCTTTATAATATTTTATTGAATAAATAAATCATCAATTTAATAAGTTTAATTTCAATATGTAATACTATAATAATCCCTTTAGGTTTATATAGACAACGAAAAAGATAATTTAAATTGCACACAACTCTCAAATATAATTGAAATTAAAATTTTAAATAAATAATAATATAATTGAAAGCAAAAGAAAAAGCCATAAAATATTAATATAACTATTTCAAAAAAAGTATAACTATTTCTCACATCTAATTGATGTCTCCCCACAACTCCCTCGACCTCGACATATCCTGGGCTGTAATGAGATTTAATTAACGCTCTAGAAAAATCGCGAATTCGAAACCATTTTCGAATCAATCAAGTTTCGGCCCCCTTGTTACAGATGTCAAGATAAATAAATACTTTAAAACCTTTTGAATCCTATAGACGTATTATACCTAAGTCTGCACTTACTTATATCTAAATTCTATAAAATATATTACTCTATTAAATATTAAAGGCAATTTATCGTTAGATATGGACGGATTAAGTAAAGGCGCCCTATGGGGTTACCAATTATATATATTTTTTTATATTAATAGCACTTAATATAAATTCTATCTAGAACAATTTGCAGCGGCTGCGGTAGAAATAAATATAATAAGTATCCGAGTCATACTTAATCAACAACGAAACATCACAATATAAGAATCTCTTTAAATAAATAATATGCTTCATGTTTCAGGTAACTCACTAGGTCCACGTAACGAACGGACAGTCTACCTCCAGCCGCGCTCAACCAAGAAAAACTAATACGAAATGTGTAATAACAAAAAAATAAACAACTTCGTTGGTAAACAATTTTAGTTCCATCTTAGTCAAATTTAGTAAACTTAACAGGCAAGACCACAACCGATATTAAGTACTTATTACCTAAAAAGGAATGTAAATCTCAAAACACTTAGCGTCAGAAGAAAAATTAAATGGATCAAATAATTCTTTGAAAGGAATGATTGATTGTAAATGACTATATTAATTTAACATTAAATTAAACTTAAAACTTTAGATTAGATATTTTCGTCATATTATCCTTCACGTGAAGCAATAGTGCTCGCGACACAAAACGTAGGCATAATTTATTTTATATGGGTAATTTGTAAATCAATACATACAGAATAATCGTTCACCGCATGGTTGAGCACTTCGTTTTACAGTGGGTAATCAATGTAAATAAATAACATTTCATTATAATATAAGAGATCTACATAATTATTATTTTATAATTAGTTTAACATTAAACCGTAATTTGTAATAATCCAATAACGTAATATTTCGGTGATTCTGATTAATACATTACACAGTATCAATATTTACAGGCACCAATTTAAGCACAAGCAACTTTCCGCACGAGAGTATTATAATGTTCAAACTCTTTTAGTATGGACTACAGATACTATTATGCGTTTGTGCGAGTGAAACGTTACCTCCCATACTTGAGCTATGTCTATTGAGCAACCACATTTTATTTTATCTATGGAGATAAAATTAACAGATACAAATGTCACTGATTTGGTCCTAAATTAGCTAGCAAGGCTCATGTGCGCTATTTGCATACAAACAGATGGTCCATATTTTGATAGTTCTGGAGATATTTTCACTACCTATTTTATGTTTAAACTGTTGACATTAATTGACGGTATCAATTAATACGCCAGACTGTCCACAACCAAGCGATAATGGACTAAATGTTGTATTCAAATAGCGCAAATTTTGGGCAGCACCATTGACATTGACATGTCAATTTTCGCTATAAGATGAAAAAAAACAGAGTTCAGTTATAAATGATTTCAAATAAATGTTTAAATACTCAATACTGAAGGTGCAAAATAATTTTAAATTTAAGTACATAATGAAATACGCTTTCCTGCGTAAGTATAAACAAAAATTAGAATTTATTAAAATCAAAATGTACATTAAGTATTAGTCGTGGACTTGCATCACATGCACATCAAAGAAAACATAAAACAAATGGAATGTAGAATTTTAAATTCCTGCGTGTAGACAATCACAATAAGTATAAACAATCACGGAAATATAGGCTTTGCCTTCTATAACATCTTGTCAACAGTGAAATGTAAAAATATATTAATTTGTACAATCTAAACATTTGTAAAATTCACTATCGCACCAAAAATACTCTAATTTTTAAAATCACGGTAAACATACAGTTTAGTACTGTAAACGAACAATTTAAAAATCTTAAGGGTTAATCAAAGTATAGTAACTTTCCCCTCCAAAGTCATAACTCAATCTCAGTTCGACATGGAATGCATAGATACGTCTTAATTTGGAATGTATAATTTACAGTTTACCTGAGCAGTTTTTCCATCTTTAACCTCGATCTCGCTACACTACCTAATCTCTGTCGTGTATTAGTGAAAATGTGCCAACATAAATTTTAACAAATAATTCTTAACTTACGGACATATCGATAATTCGTATCGAGAAGCCAAAACATATAACTATTTAAGTTAGTTTCGCATCAATTTTCATTTAAGTACTAAAATATCCGTATAAATATCTTCGCGCAATTAACTAATATTAATAACCACTTAGCATAGCTTGACGTAATTTGCACTTTAAAAAGTTTAATAGCTTCGGGGGGACGTTCGGTGTAGAGCATAGTCGAAGCACTTCAACCCAACAGTGCCTAATATAGACAACAAATTCAAATATTTGAAATGTATAGACATGGTTCTACAACTACGTAAAAGGGTGTACGGATTTAGGAGTGAAAAAAAAATAAGTGAAACTTTGAAGTGCTTACCGATTATGCACACATTAAATACGAAAGTGCATTATTCAAACACAAAATTAGTGAGTGTCGAACGGCCCCCCTGCAAACAGTCATTGATGACTTTTACTCAACAGGTGGGAGTTGAATTCGTAGACATTGCAACACTGTTCGCCACAAATGTTGCACTTCCAAGGATTTGAGTCGCAGTGGCAGCCCTTGTGTAAGAAGTACAATGTAGAGTCGGGGAATGTGATAGAGCAAAATGTACATACGAGAGACGCAGGCAAAAGTGTAGTGTCTCCGTGGGTTGAAGTAATCATTCCACCTTCGGAAGGAGATGCCCTGGATGCCTGGAAGTAGTCAACAATAGAATTAAGTGAAACAATATATTTTAAACACAACTTTAAATTCTCTATGGTAGCCAGAATATATAACAACATTGGACATTTCTAGTTTACCTGCGGGCCGATTCAAAAACTGTCTGTTTAAATGGCAGATCACAAAATGTTATTATTCTGTTTCTGAATATTTAAATAATGCTAGTTAAATTGTTATTTATCTGCTCGTCTACGTTATGTTGTTAAAATATGGACATTATTATAACTGACATAATTTTATTCAGATTATTTCTTTTTTCTGATTAGCACTATGTATTGAATTTATATTTTTATTACTTGACATTCATTTCTCTAATATTTTTGTAATTTTATTTTTGTGTAACCTTTGCAAACCAGAAATGGTAAATATGGCTGCTCTTTAACACAGTTTGTCACGTTATTTATACCCATATTTGTGCAAATAAATGATTTGATTTGATTAGTAGAAATATATTTTGCGGCAGGCAAGATCATGAATATGAATGAAACGAGTGTTTGAAACAGTACACCATTGCAGCGTAGCATATTCATGATTTTATATTTGTTTATTGTATTTTAACAGTTAGCTATCAAAAGTTAGTGTTGTTTTTTTTTATCTCCGGGTCAAAATTAACATATGACTTGAATACAAATACTGCGGATGTAGTCCTAAATATTACTATGTACATGCAAACAGCGAATCCATAATAGGCTAAATTACTATGAACTATATAATTAGTAAAACTACATATAGAATTACAAAACAGAATTTTCGGATGGGAACAGATTTAGAACTTTCTCACATTAGGTGTAACATTTTTCAGTATATAAAGTATATAACGGGACATCGACTATAGAGTTAAGTAGTAGTAACAAATGGATTTACGATCACTATCCCTCTGCCACAACTCCGGGTACTGGCATGCACCGAGAAATGAAAATGTGAAAATCTCCAGAAAATGGATACGAACATGCAAAAAGGCATGTATGAGCTCTTATAGCAACTATTGGAACATTTATTATTGACATTTTGTTGCTTATGTTATAAATAAGACTGCATAACTCGAAATTGTAAACTTTATAGAAGCAAATAAAGAATGCTTGAAATGGTTTTATTAACATAAGTGACGATTAGCGTGTTTCAATTATTGAGCCTGTCATATTATATTGCGGTGGTTATGCAAATAGAGTAATGTCGTGTTAACGTTTATGTATTTATGTAAATTAAATTCAGTAATTTATTGAACTAATAAAATTCGTAAATTGAGTAAGAATTGTTTATATTGAAAAAAATCTTAAGACAAACGTTAACACCCCATAAAACAATTAGATAAGCTATAAGCGTGCGTGACGTGAGCTGTCATTTGCGGATAATGCCGGTGGTCTAAAAATAATTTATTCAGAAATAAAAATTCTTTATATTTATTTCACGAATTTTAAGGTTTTTTTATATGTTAAGCTATTGTGCTATTTGGGGCAGAAACACTTCTACAAAGATTATTAAAATCGGTTTAGAAATTCTCGAGTGTTTAATATTATGTAGATAACTGACTCGATGCTCTTTAATATTTAGTTGAATGGTAATTCATTTTAAGGAGAGACATAAACATATAAATGTCCAACAATCTGAATTTGAAAAGTCTATGTACCAATATTGGGATGTAGGATGATGATATTTTAAAAAGTTTATAAAATAGTTTATGCAAATTTAGGCAAAACGGAGTAGATCATTTGTCATAAAATCTGAAATCCGATTTTTCATACAGGTGAAAAGAATTTAGTTAAATATTTCCAAAACATTTTTTTTTTTGTTTTAGATTTAATTATAATGGAAATGATATTAATTAATCGGAGACCGCAATTTCATGACACTGCATACGCACATTAGAGCCACGGGCGCGACCGCGTGCCGATATGCGTCTGCGCAGATCTTCACGAAGCAAACTCTTGAGCGGCGATACCTTGATCAGGGAAGATGATACTCCGCGCTTATCGCCGTTCGCTTCACCATCCCTCGTTTCGACTGTGCCTGACTCGTCTTGCGCGTTTGGCTCCTGAAGAAATTACGAACGGAGGCATCAATTTAATTTCGAAGCAACCAATATCAAACAATATTTGTATACATAGTACAATTAATAAGAACAAAAAGCGATCAACTACATTGGCCATAGTCTATCCAAGAAGCCTATAACATTATTAACGACAAAAATACGCAGTCGGAATTTTGTTGTACATGTCAAAAGCGTATGATAAAGTACAACCCGGTATACTCGTGAAAAAGCTTTATAATAGAAAAAATATTCGCGGAAAAACTCACAAATAGATAGCTTCATATTTCAATAATAGACAACAGATTGTGAAAATTGAATATTTCAACGATGGTAAGGTCTGTTCAGAGGGCGAAATCATTAGCTGTCTCATTCTTGATATATATAAATTATCTTCGCCGGGCTTTGAATGATCACTGTATTTTGTTTGCGGATGACGTGTCAGTGCCCACATCTTGCCATGATAATGTAGAAAAGGAAAATAAAATACGTCCAGTAACAGAATGGATGGAATCATTCTCTCATACTTAATTATAATACGACATTAATTTTAGTGTTTCATCTAATAAGCTAAGCGGTTATAGATGACTGCACATTATTGGGTATAACTATTGATAAAAACATTAATTAGAAATCACGTGTACAGAATATAAATACAAAGTAATCGAGATTCTCATACGATTTTCGTGAAATAAAGAAAGCTATAGATTTGAACACTGATATTACTAATTTCGCTTACGTGTACTCGTAGCTAAGCTACGACGTTATTCTTTGGGATAACAGGGTGGAAGCATCTTTATTCCTAACGATACAAAAGAAGTTGATATGTGTGCTCGTGAATATACAGCAAACGGACAGATGTAAATCTCAATTTAAATATTATTGATTCCAAATGATCTTTAGGGCTGTTTGAAATGGGATTTTTAAAAGGTGCAAATTTTTGACACCATCTGTATTTAAAACAGTCCATCACAAAATCAGTTAAATAAAAGACCAACAAAATTCTCTACAGAACTGAGCACAAAATTGAGAAAATCTCCAAATAACAAAGTTGATTTAAATGTGACAGATGACATTAAACCAATATTTATAGCCTTCAAATACTAAAACAAATGAACAGGACAGAAACAATTGAAATACATATATATGTATAGCAGCATTATTATAAACAAATACACTTATATATTTAGACCTTATTTTTTATCGCATTCAACCATGTTGACCAGTTGATCACAATTGTGGCCTAGGGCTGAACTGACAAGTTCAGACATACTTATTTGAAAAAAATGCTTTAGTCAAACTTGAATTGTCTGTCATTCACTTAGTGTATGACTGCAATAATTATGAATTTTAATTTGTTAAGTAATTAATATCCAATAATAATTAATGATAGTAATCAAAAGCTATCGTCCAAAGAAAAGTAAACCGTGCTGTACAGAATTATGCTCAGTTTATAGCCATTATTACATGTTACAAAAAGGGGGATGTCCATAAATTATGTGAGGTGTTTTTTAATTTTCTGTACCTTATTTAACCACAATTTCATGTGAGATTTTTCAATTTTTCAAAATGTGGGATTCATATACATAAACACATTGGATTGTTATTGTAAAAAGAAAAAAAAATGCTTCGGCTTTTATTTACGACTAGTTAAGACTAGTAAATCAATATTGCTATGAGTTATTAAAATGTAATAAAATTTAACAATAGAATACTTAAATCGTGACTACTGTGATTAAAAAAAAAGGAATATCTACTCTAATTCAGTCCATGGAGAATCATGCGCGGTCTCAAGAGAGGTTATTGGAACCAACCATAAGATTTTACTGAAAATCATATAGACATCATATGATTCAGTAAAATCTCATTTTCATCTACATTCTGATCTACCCACTCTTAGCGGCATCGTTGACGCTTGCGCACAGTAACTCAACTAGAGTTTCTCTGCGAGAATTCTCGAATCGAGAATTCCCGAGAAATTTTGCCTTACTCGAGACGAGTAAAAAGTGGTCGAGAAATCGAGAAATTAAGTCAAAAATTTTTAAAACTTAATACGAAACCGACTATCAGATAATGCTTTAAATGCCCTCGTATTTTTGAAAGCTTATTTCCTAAATAATAAAAATACCTAGTGGGCTAGCTTTTGGAGCAGTTTCTTCTTTAAATTGTGATTATAATTAGTCTGATTATTAATTATTTATTAGATTCTTAAGTATACTTTACGTAACAAAAAAGTCAATATATAACAAAATATTGAAAAGTTGGACTAAAATAAGTTACCTGTACTACCTTATTGTTGTTCATTGTAATTATGAAGCTAGTCTGATTGTTTGATTTTTATAGGTAATTCAAAAACTGTCGTTTCAACTATACCTTTTAATAGAAAAGTTTGTAGTACAGACAGAGACTAAAGTAAAATAAAAAAATGTAAGGTACTAAATTGTATTGCGGTGACATGATGGCATTGTTTTTAGAAGATATTTTGTTTTTCCCAAAAATGAAGACTATTTAGTCCTAAAATTGTGTGTAGAAATAATGACAAAAGATCTCGCTACATTTTATTTCGTTTAATAAAAATTTTATATACTTACTTAAGTTAAAACCAATTGAAACTAATAATAAAACTTGTTGATGATAAATGTTGTTGAAGTAGTAGTATGTTGTTAAAAAACACATATTTTTAAAAATGTCCATATATCTCGACAACCCGAGAATTCTCGAGAAATAGTGGTTGCGAATTCTCGTGCTCCGAGAAATAAAAAAGCTCGAGAATTGAGAAACCCTAAACTCAACTCATTAACTCGTCTTGTGACAATACGTGAGAGTTGCACTTTGCGGAACATACTCGCTTGCTTAGCTAGTGCAATGTGGGCTGCTCGCCTGTGCTCTGCACCTCTTGTGATAGGTGCAAAGTAAATACCGCATGTACTGCAGCATCTTAACTAGAGTTAGAATAAAGTTACTTAATTTGGTATAAAACAAGTATGGTGGTTTGATAGTCTGTAGATGAATAAAGTCGAAGTACGAGTGAAATTATTTTCTTTCCAACGAATTAGTGAATGGTCTTAATTGTATTACGATTACACTTAAAATTAAATCTTAAACATGTATAATCTGGTTTAAATGGACCAAAATAGTATATATATTTTTTGTTTCAATCAGAAAAAAATAAAAATATGCGTTATATTTGCCGAGATTTAACTCGACTGCTTCCTTAAACATCTCACGTAATTTATGGACGCCCCCAAAGTTATACCTTGACTGTTTACCTGTGAATTCCGACTACATGTGCTATTCCATGAATTTTTGTGTCGTTATCACCAAAACACTACATAGTATAACAAAGACGCTTTCTCTGTCCCTATATCCCTATTTATCCTTAAATCTTTGATGTTGTAAATAATATTTCGGGTCGCTAGAAGATTATATATTTTGCGATATAGTAAATAACCTAATTGCGAGTGGAGAACTATAGTCCTACAAAGCAATTAAAATAAAATTACTTAGATAATGTCTGTGCACCTTCTCTGTGTCTGTACTAGCGATATGCCGAGTACGGTTTGACTCGAGTCAGACTCGATTCCTGCTTTCGACTCGCCTACTCGAATACCAACTTATTTTGATTCGAGTACGCGGGCGTCGATTCCGGTACTCGAGTCAGGAAGAATTGGTTCCTACTCGCTAACTCGATTCTATTTATACGAGTCCTACTGACTCGACTCTAGTATTAGAGTTTGGTTAACTCTCTTGTACTCGCAAACTGTTTACATAAGCTCCTATGCTCTTCGTCTTTATTCAATGTTTATTATCTTTTAATAAAAATTATGATATTATTATTTTTATGTCATTGTGCTTAACCTAACTTACACACTGTTTGAAGCGAACTCCTTTTTACTTTTCCTTTTTGTTCTAAAATCGGCCTCTAGTTCCGGTCTGGACTAGAATTTCTAGACTCGAGTCAAGGAATCGGACTCAAGTCTAGAAATATTCGAATACCATACATAGACTTCAAGTATTGGACTCGAATCAGGGAATCGAGTCCTGATTCGAATACCGTATATACTGACTCGAATCGACTCAATCTACCAAAATAGCGACTCGGCACATCACTAGTCTGTACAAGCGCTTGTGATAATTGTAATAAAATGAATATAAAGTAGTTTATAATGAAATAATTATAAGAAGAATTGCATTGTGTCTGTTACCTGTTTGATGGGTATAAGCGTAATAGATGGGGTAATGTTGGTGGGAAGGCCGGCAGAAAGGGAACTGCTTGCAATAGCACTGTCACCAGATTGAGGAGAACTGGGACCCTCTCCATTCATTCGTGAATCTGTAAAAACAGACAACAGATTTAATATGAAAATAGGTAAAGTTGTTATTTAAATGATGAAAACATTAACAATAGGATTACCTGAGTTGGTCAAATGATTAGTACCACCAGGAGCAAAAGTTTCATTATTATCAGCCATGGATATTTCTACGTGTGGAGTTAAATAGTGCATAGGAGGAGTGGCATTATCTACTGATCTAGCACCATTGCTTTCACCACTGTCTGAATAAGCTGCGGCAACTGATACAGACAGACCAGATCCTAATGCACCCAGTGCATTAATAGCTGCAGCATCCATTGTGCCGTCTGCATAAGCTGCATTTGCTATACCAGCTGCAAGTAGGGAAACAGAGTTGTTCCCAGGTCCCGGGTTATCCAAATCAATACCATGTCTGTAAAAAAAAACAACATTATGACCACTTTACTGCGTTGAAAGTATTTGATATAATCCAGACCAAGTTACCTGTTAAAAAAATGTACTCTTAGACTCTTCATAGTAGGTGCGCGATAACTACAAAGTGGGCAAGTTTTGACAAGATCATGTTGACCGACATGTTCATTTTGAAAGTGGGCACGCATTGCTATCTGGCGCTGGAATCCTCGGTTACATATTGGGCAATGGTACGGCAAGCTTTTGGTATGTGTAGTGAAATGTTCAGCCAAATGATCCTTTCTGAAAAATCTCTTCTGACAAACTCGGCACTCATAAGGCTTGACTCCTGTGTGACGCATCTTATGTCGGCGCATATTGGCGCCGTTAGAAAACTTCATATTGCACACATCACATTCAAAGAGCTTCCTATGAGGGCGAGTGTCCGCTGCCTGCGCCGCCGCCACATTATTATTATCTGGCGAACACTGCGCCATATGTGTTGTCAGTGCACGACTGTTCAAAGTACTAAAACTATTGCATGTCGTACATTTTAATAATGTGCCTCCCCTTTTTGGAGTATCTTTCCCACTTGGAGCAGCTACCTAAAATCATAATCAATTTAAAGCTGATTAAATCACATTCAATATTTTATTGCTTGCTACATTGATGGACATGGTAATTTCAAAGTACAAGGATGATATTAAACAATATAGCATTTTGTTCCGATTCATACTATTCTTAAATGATATATTAATGGTTTGTTCTACATGCATTTTCAACTATTTAATAACATTTCTTTTGATGTAGAATTCAATTTTATTTATTACTATCATTATATTGATATTAAAAATAAAATAATTCATCCCATAATAAGTAAATCTCAAGGATTTTGATATAAATAGGTATTATTATTTTATATTATTCTGATAATTGGTAGATAACCAATCCTTTAGTCATTAAGAAATCCAAATGTGACATTCACCTTATAGCCTTTTCATCATTTACAATATTTTACGAATTGTGAGTAAAAAACATTGTTCATTAAAAAATAAGAATGTTTTCCCAAATTAGGTTCCAAATTGGGAATCAATTATTTTGCACATTATTGCATTCTACATTTTTTTCATTTTTTATATAAAATCCCATCTGTTATACTTAGAGGGTATGGTAGTGTAACAAACACAATCCTTTAGTTAAATATTAAATTCCAGTGTATCAGGATGCAGACCTGTTGCTACTGTTCATCATTGCATAATATCGCCCGAGTTCTTTTGATATCCATGAGAAGAAAGCAAGTAATACACCTGTATTTTAAATTCATTACTGTATATACAACACAACAAAGTAACACAAGTGATACTAATCATAATCAAATTACAGATACACTTGTGACAGTGATCCGCTTAGCCTTTTCTGTATGCATAAATGCTAGATATAGTTCCACTATTAGATCTTCTTCATAAAAGAATCAACTGCATACAGAATGTTGAGAGAAATACTTTAAAATACAGTCTTTGAGCAATTAATAAAGAAGGATGACATTGACAAGGATTGACAATAAAACTTCAAGAAAAAGCAAAATCAAGAAATTAGGTAGAGAAAAAAGACCTCTGAGGTTTGTTGTTTTTCTTTAATTAAAAACATAGGCTGACCTACATAAATAAGTAGTTACAAGATTTATGGTGCATTTAAAAATCAAGTATTAGTCAATACTATACAACACCTACATTAATAGAAGCTCTTGAATTAATTATTATGGAAAAGCCCACAGAAAATTTTTGCCTTTTTAATTTAGTTTATAAAATTTTATACATTATTTTTTAGGTACTGTTATCTATATTAAATATAATATAAAAATACTGTACAAAAGAATAAACCTGTATGTACTACATAGCAAAACTTACCTGTTCATTTTTAGATATTGCAGGTAAATTTGGCGACACGGTGCCAGAGTCGGCCTCTGTTTCCCCTTTTGATGACATCACATTACCAGATCGACACCTTTCTGATCATCACTCTCCCGCCTACAAACTACGAAAACAAACATTAGGTATCTAAACAGTTATTTATAAACTACAAAAACACTTGCAGTAAACATCTAAAAGCATTTAACTTTAATAAAATTAGTACAACCCAATGTACTCTATAGATGGCGATGTGACCCATTTATGAAAACATACAATTTATCAACTTTGGTAGAGTTTAAAATGATCTTTATATCCAATACTGTATAAAGTTGACATGCCACTACTAACTAAGAGACAATAACATGAAAACATAACATATAAACTCACGTTTATCTTGATACGTCGACAGGCTGAACAGCGGTATTTTAGGGAGAGATCGCTATGTGGCCTAATTCAATGGTAAACTTGATGCACAAAATACGTGTTACGCGTATAACTGTAAATACACAAAATTGTTGATCCCGCGTTTTCTTCGTCTTAAATAGATTTACTACTACAGTATCACATTATTATTACACTAATTTATATTGGTTTTTTATATAATTATGAACATTTGACCAAACCCATTTTGATAAAACCACACACCTGTGATGATTTTTTGTTGGCGATATTTAATATATTTCAATTCTAGCAACACTATCAATTTTTTTTATTATTTAGACAACAAAGATATACTGATTTGTAGAGCTAAAACTGGAGTATGTTTACTCTGTGAGTATGTTCACAACCATTCAAGCTACGATATTTGAACTGTAATTCACATTTCCACAGTTATTATATAATTATCGTATTTAAAAATATGACGAAAGGAGAAGGACTGTTCCTAATGACAAATTAATGAGATTTTGAAGGCTGTTCCTACAGAAATTAAGCAATGAGCGACGAGACTCCTGACCAAATATGCTTTTTCGTTCTCCCTTTTATCATCTAACATGCCTCATCTTTTTTATCTTCTCGCAAGATAACTGTTGAGTATGTATACCAATAAGGTTGTTAGTAATATAGTTAGTTTGTCTATGTATAAAATATTTGATTTGATTTGTTTTGGAACTGTCAATAAATTAACAAGTCAAGAAGTGAAATGAATTTTATTTAATTATAATATTTAATAGGTAATTAATAAAGTAACTCACGTGTACATTGTAAAAATAACTCATAAAATAGTTGCAAGTGAGCCACTTTTCGCTATAGTAAGTACAGAGGCGTATTGGTTGGTGAACCACCTTGTCGTCATTTTTCTGAGTAGCAATTTTCTCTCAATGCGTTTCCATGATTAGGGAAATATATGTCTACCTAGGCAGAGCTCCACGTGCCTAGGTAAAATTAGCTATTTTCTGGGGTCATCCAGTCCCAGGGCAAACAACACGCTAACAACTAGGCACGTTCCTAGCTACGTATCCATGGCAAGGCAATTGTAGATTGATAGAAGAGTATGTCGCGAAAGGAAAGGTTAGGAATAGCTTGGGAAATCAGAGGCCACATACCCTACATTTCTATTAGCAACACTTTAATTTCGTTGACACGATATATTCATGGTTGTGCTTTAGTTATAATAACGAAATACTAGGGAGATTATGTTATACTCTAAACCGATGAAGTAGCAGGTCGGCTCAACCGAGAAAACGTGCCGACTAAACTCAGTCTGAGCCTTGTTTGTAAGGCCCTATGACTTGAAAGGAAGGGTGTTACACACTTTTAACTAGTCTGTGTGGTTAATAATATACCCTGTGGTAGAGATGAGTTATAGTAGAGATGTGGTAGAAGAAGATGTTCTAGTTAAGATGGGAACTTAACAAACTCGCATATGGCAATGGCAACACCTGCCCTTCACGCCACAGATAAAGAAGAAGAAGTGGGAAATTTACGTAGCGCAGTAACTTAAATAAAAAAAAAAATTGAAGTTTAAAAAAAAAATTAAATAAAAAAAAATCTAGTAAAGTAAACATCTTTTAGGGATTAACAATTAACTTTATTGTGAATATAATATGTAAAGAGCTAAAAGAGCACTTTGCGTACATTTTTACAGACTTAAAATGACTGACTTAGAAAAAATAGAAATGCTAGAACAAGAAAAGAAAGTTCATCCATGTCCACACGATGGTTGCAGTGCCGCATTTAATAGGCCTTGTAGACTAACAGATCATATATATTCGGCTCACACTAATGTTGTTAGTATGGTTAATTATACACTATACTTTTGTATCATGTATTTCATCATAGTATTTACGAAACCTACTTTTCACATAAGTAATTATATTTTAGCGAGTATACGTGTGTCGCGAAGGAGACTGTTCCAAGTCCTATTCTAATAAAAGTCACCTGATAAGACATGTAAATAATTCTCACAAACAAATGCAGAAAGATGTAATGTACAGGTATTACAACTAAAGAAACATGATTGTTCAATTTTATACAACTTGATCAGCAAATATTACTCGACACATATAACTTATTATGATTGCGCCCTTGATATATAACATACTATATATTCCAGCTGTCCAACATGCATGAAAACCTTTGTTAATCGCCAAAACTTAAAAAGGCATATGAAAATTCAACATACAACCAGGAATTACTTTTCTTGCGATTTATGTAAAATTGGATTTAAAAAGAAAAATCAACTAAGGTCACACATGTATCAGCATACAGGTGTAAAATCTTTTTGGTAAGTTTAATAAATATTTTCAATTAGTTCATTTTTATTTATAAGTAACACAATAACAACTTTGAATATTAGAAAAATAATATAATTGAATATTAGAAAAATAATATACTTCAACAATATCTGGAGAAAGGAATTTAGTTTCTTTTCAGATGTATAAATGATATTGCAGATAATCATAAGTATGATTCTGAGATAAAAATATCTATCAAAGTTCTATAACAACATATCTAGTATGTATGTCACTCAATTTTTTCTCCCATATGGAGAGACTATAAGTAAAAGATAAGAAATAATTAAGACTATATTTCATAAGAACTCTTAATTTAAATTTTACCATACTAGAGAAGTTTAGAAGCAAATAGCATTATTTTCTGATACAGTTGTGATGTCTGCCCAAGAAGAGAATTTGTGACTCTCTATGAGAAGAAACGACACATGCGATGCCACAAAAGCTATAACTGCATTGAATGTCAACTACAGTTTGATGTGTGGTCAAAATATCAGAAACATAAGAAATTATTACATGATGTTAAAGGTACTTTATTTGCTGTATTATAAATAGTTATGAATGTAAAATATTAAAAAAATAATAAGTTATTTAATTTCCGTACAAATGATATACTAACAGTCAATAAATAAATGCATTTCTGTCTATATGATATCAGCTATACTAAATATTGAAATGCGAAAATCATTTTAGTTCTCTTTCTTATTTATAATCATATTAAAGTAATTCTTTTGATTCAATACAATTTTGTTGAGTTGTTGATGTGATAACAGCTGGTGTGATAGTAAAAGTAGATGAGGTGAGGCATCATTACAAAAGTGGTGGAGGCATCATTATAAAGGTGATGAAGGCATTGTTGCAACTCCTCCAAGGTCTCTGTTGAAATAGTGATATTAGAATGACCGATGATAGACAGTACACTTTGCTGGGGATCGAGAGGGTTGAACTTATATTTGAAAGAGGCCTAGAGGTGTGATCTGTATTCTATATACCACCAAATTTGGTTGTTCTAAAGACATTGGATGTTGTCTGGATGTAAAGTACTGTTTCGCTGTGGCCTCCAAATCCCTCCAATACTGCACAGACCGAAATAACCATTCTTATTGGGATCCTCACTCTATAAAATCGTACATATGAAGAGTTACTCAATGAAACCAAGACATTAAAATAAACGGATCCTTCTTCATAGGGAATACCCACATTTGTATCTTTGTATAGTGTGTATAAGTTCTTTGCACCTCGTTCGGAGGCTTGCCCTACTACTAAGTCCTCAACTTCAAACGAGTTGAGACCTTTCTACTACAATAGTCAAGTGAAGATCTAGTGGTTGGTAGACTGCACGTCATTCATGCTGTTATCTATGACGCCTAAACAAACAACTGTTTCTACCTTTCAATTGAAACAGATAATTTCTTGAAAAAAAATATCTGTTGAAATTGGCAGAGTAGGTAGTGGTGTCAATTGCAGAGTTCCGATACTCCATCCTTATTAGTACCGACCTATCCACAAGTGTAACAGAGAGCAAGAGATGTAGTTTCGACGACTAGAGAAGCCAAGGTCAGGTACCCGACCTGTTTATACATCAACTGGACAAGTTGAAGTTAGAATTAGACATTTTTTTGGCCAAAGTTGTAATCAGGAAATTATAAAATATGTGTGAGTGGCCTTGATCAAAGTATAAAAGATCATCCACTCTTCATAGATTGTTGCACAGTAGTACATTTAAAATGTATTTTGGGCACTATGTAACTTTATTATTATGAATATTACGAATATATATATATATATATATTTCATTTTATTGATTTCATTATTTCAGAATTCACATGTAATGAATGTGGCAGAAGCTTTAAACAGAGAAGTCACATAGTTCGTCATGTCAAAGTACATACTCAGTTACACAAGCGTACCTTGTACTTGTGTCCATATGAAAACTGTCAAAGGTAAAATCTATTAAGATACAATTTGAGCAATAAAATTATTAAACCACCCACTGACTTAAACTAATGTCACAGCTTGAGTCTATTTATTAATGAAATTATTTAGTTCATTCTTGGCACTTTGTTTAAATAGAAAGAAACCTATTTACAGAATTTTTTTTACTACCTTGCAAAATGTTTATTAGTCGGAAAATGTCTCTTCTGGTGTTCTTTTTTGCAGATTCATGTTACATTGTTATAGTGACTATAAAAGTAAAGAATTTTATTAATAATCCTGTTTATGAAATTATTAATGATAAGAGAATATCCGGTTATCTACGAAATATCAAGAGGCATTTTGCAATTGATAGATTTTTGCTAAAGGTTTGGAAGAGATTCTAAATTACACCAGACCAAGCCAACCTCTAATGTTCGCGATACTGCCTTCTAACCAACAAGCGGCACTGGCTGACCCCACGTACCCGCACTTGTCCAGCATAGTAGGAACCGGTTCTCCTAATGATATTCTACCAAGAAGGCCCCAAGTACCTTGTGATACGATAAGGAGGTCATGCCAACGGTGATAATCCTTGTTATAGTACAGTTGCCAGGTGTGTCAAGAATTTCCCGACGGCGGATACCAATCATCAAACGAAATTATTAAATCGTACATACACTGCCGATCGAGGAGAAGTTGCTAGAATTTGAAACAGAATTGAGCAGAATTCTTTGGAATATTTAAATGTTGTAGGACTTTGTGCAATTCGAAGAAAGGTTAAGAATAGCATGAAATCCGGCATCACGTTTTAGTTCCGGGAGGCTTATTGAATATTACTGTAAACGCAGAGCTTTATCTATGATTTATCATGTTTATAGTCCAACCCGAAGCAACAAGATTTCGAACTTCTGTACCGCAATTTCAAAATCGTTTAGATTGTGTGTAGGAGGTGGACATTTATAATGACCGATTTGTAGCTGTCCTTGCGTTGGGTTGATCGTTTTTCAAACTCCATCGCACTAAAAAACTATGCAAAATGTCGGAGTAAAACCCTTAAGCTAATGGAGAAATGTCATGTGATGGATCAGACAAACAGATCTCAAACTCTGATTGATACGCCAATTTAATACCGAATGTATAAGAAGCGGTAGAGTGAAATGAAGAGGTCCAAAACTTTCGAAACATTTTTTTTTTGTGACGGACATATGCTGAATTCGCAAATGGCTTTGTTCAGTTTTATCGTGTATTTGTGGAAGACGTACGAACGGAAAGTTCGACACCTTGCCTGCTAGTAACTAATTTAAATACGGTCATAATATTGGTGTGTTAAGAGCGTATTTTTTTAATACTTATTTTAATACTAAATTATATTTCATTTTAATACTAAAGTTATTAATGTAATGAAATATAAATATTAATGACATGCAATATAGAGCAGATATAATAATTCTATCAATAAGACGTATTCATACACTATGTTTTCTTTCAGATTTTATACCAGAAATAGTAATTTGAAGCAGCATATTTTGATAAGACATGTGACCCTCACTCATGAATGCGAAGTTTGCAAGGCTCAGCTTTCTTCAAAAGTAAGATGCCTTCAAAGTGTCAAGAAATATAGTGAAAATTTTAACTGTGTTATAAAATATTTTTAAAATATGATATTAGACAGTATTTTTTTACACAAATTATTTTGGCGAGTTTTGTATACATACAACATTTAGACGACCTCCGTGGCTAAGTGGTTAGTACATCGGTTTCAAGGTGTTGCCATGTTTGAGGTCCCGGGATCGAATCCCACTAGTAAATAGTAGTTAATATTTCAATCAAATATATTTACATATGTATTTCTATCCATTACCTTAGATTCCATAACCAATTCGCATTCGAAAACGTGAGATTCGTATACGAATTACCGAATTCACTATTTCTGAATTTTACATTTCGTGCGTTGTGCATCGAGTGGTTCAACCCACTCGTTTTTGATTTCTACTAGTAGAATATCCAACGCTGACGTGACCTTGACAGTGATCCGTTTCACGTGAGAGATCGCTAGATTTTTGTTGTTGTGGTTTTGAATTTTTCTGTGTAAAACGGAATTTAATTAAGAATTTGTTTTTAATGACAACACTGAATTCGACTGATTCAAAAATCTATAAAATTGTAAGCAGTAGAAAATAATTTCGCGCACGATTGGTATTCGTATTCGAATTCCAAATTCACGTCTAATAATTCAAAAATACGTCTCCTGAGCTTACTTTGGGCTAGGCTAATTAATTTAAGGTATATAACTGATGTCACCGAACATACGTAATTAACACAGATGCTTAATCACTTCTGAATATTTGATACCGGATTGCAACGTAATCCAGTATTTATATTTTTATAAATGTATGTTTCAGACATGCTTAAAGAAACATATGAAATTACACACCGATCCACCAAAAGAACCGAAGAAACCAAAAACCAAAGCCACAGGTCGCAAAGAAAGAAGAGACAAGGGGATTCCCAGGTCGACAACAGCACTGAAATTAGCTGGTTGCACGGTAATCATCGAAACGGATGACCAGAATCCTGTATTTTTAGGGCAGTCTCTAGATATTCAGTCATAAATACTGGAAAACCAACTTAATTTTTCATAAGTGATATGTTGATACCTGAATTGAAATACAAATTTATCTATTTATTTGTATATACATTATTATACAAAGAGTAAAAACATAATTTTACTGTAAATTTGCAATTGGTCCTAATTATCTCCAAAAGAGATTTCATCCAGTGAACCTATGGCAGTGGAAGTAGCGAAGTGGTAAAGTGATACTTAAATGTAGAAAACTAAGTAAAAATATACGACAAAGAAGACTGGCGAACTTCTATACATTTTCAGACTTGGATTTAATGGTACCGTTCATGAATGAAATTGAACCTTTCAATAAAACTTAGTTGTTAAACATGTTACTGAACACTAAAATTACAAAAAATATTTATACTATTACAAATATCACAAAAAGTTCTTTAAAATATCCTGATTTAAAATTACTAGTTAGAAATATTGCCAATTTGAATGTTAATTAAGGAAGACAAGAACTGATTAGAATTGTCACAGGTACCAATAATTTTGTTATAAGAAAGTGATAAACCTTCTGTTCTGGAATACATAAAAGATCTTCAATACTGGACAGATATGAGTTGCATTATTTTTTTAGCCGACCTTCTAGTACATAGAAGGTATTTTAACGAATGAGTTGCATTACATTAGATTATTTAATTAAATTAGTGTAATAAAAATTATAGAATATTGATTTCTCGCTTCTTTGATGGAATCTAATGTTTATCTATAGATAATCCGACTAAAACGTTTTGTTTCATCATCGTAAATATTTCTGTTCCATAACCAGATAGAAAATTATGAATATTTTTTTCCCAGCTTTAAATGATATAAGATTGTTGAATTTAATTGTATGGTTAAAACTTTATGTATTTATCATATTTACGACTATGTACGTTTAGAAAAATATTAAGTCCGTTTTCGCCAGTCTTCTTTATACGATAAGCAAATATTGTTACTTATGTACCTATGTAAATTTTTTGTATTTTTTTTATATTCTAAAAACAGTTAACTGTATGTTATTATATTCATAGAAGTTATTAAAATGTTTATTATTAATTTTTTTGTAAAATAAACTAAGTAGGGAAATACCTCAGCGATCTAACATGTAACAGCCCTATGAAACTACAGTTCACATTTCACTACAATACCGAACTACAAAAAATCCTTACTAATATTTCAAACGCGAAAGTTTGTAAGTATGGACTCTTTCACGTGAAACTACTTAGTGGATTTTTATGAAACTTTATAATAATATAGCTTATACATCAGAATATCACATAGGCTACAATTTATAAAGATTTACACTATGCTAATATATTCTTCCGCTCAGGATTAGTACTTAGCTTATATTAGTGTGGCGTAAAAAAGACTTCGAATGTGACCCAAAAGTTATTTGTGACAATTTTATTGTCATATTATTAGTTCTTTTCTACGCCACGCTAATATAAGCTATTCAAAGTACTTATCCTGCGCAGACGGAGTCACGTACACCAGCTAGTATTTATGAAACTAAAGTAGAATATTCATAATTACGAATACACACCAGCCCAACTTCCAATTTTTATATAAAGAGTACAGTCTTAAATAATAATTTTAAGTCCATTTGAGGTTACAGATACTTTCGAGTGGCATATTTTTGTACAGTGCAGTAAACAAAAATTTGATCAATGATTTTTAGAAGAAAAAGGACCCGTATTCAACGGTTTTCAAGCAAGAGATTATAATTTCGATAGATAAGATTGACGTATGACGCGAGTTACATAAAATCTGTATGATGACAAAATATATGAATAAAATCATTATTCAATTAGTGCCCCACCTAAGACCTGGAACCAGCTCAGGGGGTCATGACCCCCATGACCCTCCCCTGGATCCGCCACTGATCAGGAATCTTGCCCAGGATACCCTCGTCGTCAAGTGCTGCGGAGATTATGACTTGCGATTTAAAAAGTATCCGATACGGTCAGTTATTTTATATAGCTATTCGATTCAATATCACACTAGAGCGTCGAAATAGGCGCTCAAATTCGGCCGATTGGTCCGATACTATGTTTAGTTTAAGGAGCGGAACGCTTTTCCGTTCCCTACTTCCTGTATGATCTATTTTATTTACTAATATCCACAGACCAATAAGAGAAATGCTAATAAATATGCTAATATCTTGTAATAAGTATATTCATGCAAATTGGGGTTCGTTTAAACATGTATAAGTTACTCTATGGTTAAAATGTTGCACAGTATGGAGATGATAGTAAAATATTGGATACGGTGACAAGTATTGATATCGTTCAAGCTATGCGTTAACTGTAGGTTACATACAGATAGATACAGAATCATATTTCTAATATTGAAAAAACTTGTCTTTTGAATTTTAGGATGACTTTAGTGCGACGAATAAAACCTCTTTTCAGAGCTAAATCTTATTTCAAACATTAACAAAACAGGTCTTATTGCCTATTTGAGCATATTCTTTATTGACTACTTTCTTTTGGTATTTTCGTATTGATTATTGTAAATAGCTGACGGTACGCTGGCAAAATGTTTTATTTGTTATCAATACGTAACCACACTTTTAAGTGAATAAAAATATGGATATAACACTGAATAATAGAATTGATTAGCTATTAATTGTCAAATCTTAACGTAACTAATACTAAACTACGTAACTAATACTAAACTAATAAATAATAGGAACATAATTTGTTACTCATAAAGAATCTTAAAAGTAAATAGAAACAATAGACTAGGAATTTACAAAGACACGATATATACCTATTTATAGAATAGAATGAAAGTAAAATTTAAACAATACTTTTTTAAATGAAAACATAAACACTAGGATTATATATTTTTTTTATTTTGCGAAATTAACAACGCAAAGTATTATTCGAGTAATCTGGCATTATTGTAAAAAAATTTCGATATATTAATCAAGTGAAAAGTCAACATATTTGTTTTGATTAACTAAAATTTTGAAAAAAATATATTTGTTATTCTCAACCGTTTTTGTATCTTAATTATTGCAGGAATTATAATAACGATACTATACCGTTACCGTTTAATATTTTACATCATCGCGAGTAATTTTTATAATCTCTTTTTTTTTTTTATATAAAATAAGTTCAACGAAATACTAGTTAATAATAAATAGTTTTGGCGCGTCGAAACGGTGCGCAAAACCGGGAATAAATAGCGAGTCTCCCGCTTCTCGGTACGGATTACGACGGGAAACATACATAGAAGCGGATGACTGCCGGAAGTAGGCTCCTGAAGACCCTGCCTAGCCGAGTGAACCAATCAAATACTGGCGTTTGAATTCTTCCTGGACTGACCCCTCGCAGTTCGGGATCCTTCTCAATCCCAACAATAGCGAAGTCTGCCTTCGCGCACAGTTGCAATATTTAACAAATTTCGTATATATCGTGTAGTATTGTTACCGATATTCTGTTATGTCGCACAAGCCGTAACTGCCATCTGTTGTTTTGGACATATTCTCTTTAGTCTATGGTTGTTTTGTAAATCAAATTCACAATAATGTTGTTGTCAATTGTCAAGTCGATTTGCAATAATTTACATCATATTTAATCACACGTATTTGCACTTTTACTAGTTCAGTGTTTTGTTTGTTAAACCATATATTTCTTTGTATCAAAACAGTATAATAAATATGTTGGATATTATATGTTATGTTATAAATAGTTTCCTTTCTTTAAAGTAACTCGTCGATTAAGTAATTCGTCGAATATAAAATTTTCATGTATATTAAATTGCGATATTATTATCTAACTTTACGAAAATGTGTCCTTCCTATGCTTTTTTACGCCAGTGGAAATTGTGGATAAGACCTTTTCTTATAGCTTTATACCTTATTTTGATAGCTGTATTTGTGCCTTTAGTTATAGCCCATTCGATAAATAACAAGTTTAATGAGAACGAGGCTGCAGTTTTAATTGGAGGGATATTTGTTTTATTAGCTGTGCCAATATCAGTATGGCAAATAACCCAACATGTAATTTATTATACAAAACCAATATTACAGAAACATATAATAAGGCAAGTACTTATTCAGCAATAATGTTTAACTATAGATGACAGAAATTCATACTGTTCAATATTTGAAAATTTAAGTGCAGCTGCAAACAACAACCAGTACACATAATTTTCACAGCTCTAGAGTATGAATCTCATACACTTTCATTTATCATGTCACTGGCTTTAAAGCTGAGTTCCAAAGCTAAAACAGAAGCTTAATTATAAATTCCCATATTTACAAATGGTTTCTATATTTATACTGTTATCCTCTTGTCAATGAAAGAATTTCCAGAATGAAGTACACAAACTATTGTTAGGTTTGACAGTCTATACTAAATATCTGAATATGTAACAATATGTATAAAATGTTTTCAGAATTCTCTGGATGGTACCAATATATGCATTGAATGCTTGGATAGGTCTGGAATTTCCAGAACAATCAATCTATGTTGACTCTTTAAGAGAATGTTATGAAGCCTATGTTATATACAATTTTATGAAGTATCTTCTTAATTATTTAAATGATGGCCATGACTTAGAAGCTGTTTTGGAAACAAAATCACAAGTACATCATATTTTTCCTTTGTGTTGCTTAACACCCTGGGAAATGGGCAGGTAATTGGATTTCAATTATTTTTATACAGAAAAATATTTAAATAAAACTTCTTCATGATAAGCAGCCATATAGTCTACAATCTGAATATTATTATTTGAACCATTCTAGGTATTTAATCTTTGTAAATCACAACTAAACAAAGCAGTGTCGCATATATGTCAGAACAGAACCCTAGGTTTTAATTTTGCTTAGAAATGTTTGATTTCGAAATTTGTTAGATTATACAGTTTTATAAACTTAAGTAATAGAATAGTAGCTTTATATATATGTTAATAGGACATACTACAAATAAACATTTAAAGATTCTATCTAAACTATAAATGTATTAAGTAAGTGCATATTATGTACAATTCGTTTAGACATATGTACTTAATGACCAGTTACAACCTATTCAATTATGAATAAAGAAAAGTTTGCAGATAAAATGATAGTGAGTGATAAAATCATAGGAGTGATTAAAACGCATACGAGGGTCAAACTGAAAGTTCTTAGAAAATCAAAAACTGATAGTCATTAGCCAGTTATTAGTTTTATTATATCTTTTCAAAATATTGTCCATTCACGTCAATACAACGCTGCATGCGATGGAACCACTGGGAAAAGCATTTTGCCCACTCGTCCTTAGGGGTCTCTTCAATGGCATCGCGATACGCAGCCACCGCTTCTTCAGCATTCATAAACCGCTTTCCTTTAAGTTTTTCTTTAATTTTTGGAAATAAATAAAAATCACAAGGCGCGAGGTCGGGGCTATACGGCGGGTGACCCAGTAATTCAACGTTTGATGTCGCAAATAGTCGATCGTTCGCTTGGCGGTGTGTGACGAGGCGTTGTCGTGGTGAAGGAGGATCCTACTGCGAGGTCGTTTCTCACGAACTTTTTCCAAGACAAGTGGCAAACAATTGGTAGTGTACCATTCTGCAGAAACTGTTTTTTGATCCTCTAACACAGTTGTTGCGAAATGACCTATCCTTCCAAAGAACGAGGCCACCATTTTTTTTCCGCACTTCGATCTCTCTTCACTTTAGTTGGCAACTCCTCGAAAGGAAACACCCACTGAGCAGATTGTCTTTTGGTTTCAGATCATAACAGTAAATCCAGCTTTCGTCACCTGTTAGTATGTCGAACACAGCATTTGAGTCACCTCCGTTAAATCTTTCAATCATTTTACGGCACCAATCCACACGATGGAGTTTTGAGCCTCAGTCAAATTATGAGGTATCCACCGGGCGCAAAGCTTCCTGACCGCTAAATGTTCGTGGAGGATTTTCTGCACTTGACTCATACCGATGCCTAAGCTTGTCCGAATCTGCTGATAGGTCACTCTTTTATCAGTCTCTATCATACGCCGCACAACACAGATGTTATCTTCAGTCGTCGCCGTAGAAGGCCGTCCCTCACGTAAAGCATCAGTGAGATTAGTGCGACCACGTTTAAACTCATTAAACCAGTTGTAACAGTCGCACGAGATGGGGCTTCATCGTGAAAGGCCAATCGTAGTCTATCATAACTTTCTTGTTGACTTAAATGACATCGAAAGTCATAAAAAATCATTGCACGAAAATTTTCTCGTGTTAAATTCATGTTGACGTGACACAGGCAATTTTCAATTTGCCGCCAAATCGTAAAACAAATGACAAATGAATGAAATATATACTCAGTAATATTGGCAAAGAGTTCTATTTTCAAATTTTAGAATTACTTTTTATTATATTGTTTATAAGTGGCCAGTTCTAAGAACTTTCAGTGTGACCCTCGTATATGTCAGTAGAGGTCAGATATTCAAGTGCATATTTACTTTGAAGAACATAGAATGGAAATAGCACTAAAATATATAACAATTATTTTTAATACTAGGATTTAAAAATTTCTGATTTATTATTATATTTTTATTGAATTTTATAGACATATCGCAAATTTAGGTAAACATTTATTTGAGGAATATTATTAAATTTTTTAAAGTTCTGTACTAAAATTGAATAACATTAATCTATCAGTAAACAGAAATTTATTACATTATTTTGATGAATTTTAGTGCAAACTAAGAAATGTAAAAATTATTTAAATGAATAAATTAAACTTATCTATCTATATATATAAAGGTATATATATAATTTCTATAAAATTCAATAAAACAACATTATTTATATATTCCGATATTAAAAATTAAGTATTATAATATATTTTAGAGGTGTTAAGGTAGTTAAGGTGAATATGAAGTTGGCCATCCCATATCTAGTTTCAGATACATGTTAACAACATGAATATTTTTTTTGTTGTAGGGAATTTGTACATAATTGCAAACATGGTATTCTACAGTACACAGTGGTACGGCCGATCACAACAGTAATATCTATGATATGTGAATTATGTGGTGTTTATGGTGAAAGTGATTTTAGCCCTAAAGTTGCATTTCCATATATGGTGGCAATAAATAATTTTTCACAGTTTGTAGCAATGTATTGTTTAGTACTATTTTACAAAGCAAATAGAGCAGAGCTGAAACCCATGAAACCTATTGGAAAATTCCTTTGTATCAAAGCTGTTGTATTCTTCTCATTCTTGTAAGTATTTAAAATTAAGTAACCATATTTTTTTATTGTGTAATAAAAACATAATATATTTTGTAATTTAACAAATAACTATATTTCAGCCAAGGTGTAATTATTAATATCTTAGTCTACTGTGGAGTAATATCCACAATTTTTGACATTAATGATTCTGGGGAAGTAAAAATTATTTCATCCAAGTTGCAGGTAATATTATTTAGGTTAATCTTTAATTTGTCTTCAACATTAAAAAATTGAATTCAAATTTAACATTATTGTTTTTCCTGCAGGATTTCTTGATATGTATAGAAATGTTCCTAGCAGCAATAGCCCATCATTACAGTTTCTCTTATAAGCCCTTTATGTCGCCAGAAAATCTATCACCATCATGTCTTGGTTCATTCCTAGCTATGTGGGACGTGTCTGATGTCAAGAGAGATATATCGGAACATTTAGGTGTTGTAGGTAAGCATTAATCAAAATAAGTATGTAACATCAATTGTACAAGAAATTTTTATACAATATTTTTTCCAGTAAGTATAATAATTGTGGTTGTAATCCATACTGGCAGGTTCACCTTGTATTCATAGTTGGCTTAACTTCATCTCCACTCAAGCATTGTAATTACACAATACATGAAAATCTCGATTTGCTAAAATTATTAGAGTATGATAAAGGTACCAGGTATATAAATAACCATGAAAACAATGCATGAAAAGTTTGCGATTCAAATGGGACAAACCCAGTAATTCACCAATATGAATGAAAATTTAATAAATATGTTAAATCAGTCTGGATATCCTTTGGGTGGGTGATTTGGCGAAAATGACCTTTATAATTGTAATGCGGCATACTTTTTAAATGCGATATCTTTCCGTTTTAGAACCTTAATTTTTCTCTCCATAAACATCACGGTATATTTGACTTATCTATAAACCACTATTTAAGTTTCTTTGGTTGTAATGTGATTCCATACAACTATCTAGTTGTAAACGCATATAGGTTTATTTTATACAGGATGAAAATTTGGTACCATGAGATTTGCTATTTGACTACCGAACAAAATACTAGCAGTAGCGTGGGTTAACTTTGGAGAATTGGGATGCTATGGTTCTAATCAAGGGCGCCAGAATTCGGACTCGTTATGTATCAATATGAATTTCAATTTTGAATTGGCATGGCAGGTAAATTTATTATGAACATTTGTGAACAACACCTGTTATGCTGTGTATATAGTACAAACGCCAGCTCACCAAGCTGCCATAAAATGTGTTTTTTTCTGATTGATATAGGCCTTTATACATTCGACATTAAGTTGACAATTTGTTCAATAAAGTGTCATTGATTTGTACATATGACCTATTATGTAACACTATTGCTATCAGTTTTGATGCAAATGATACATAGTAGTTTTATAACCGTTTTACGAAGATCAAATGTTAATAAAACTGCAATGTAATATTTATCAGGTTTTGAATCAATATTTTATAGTAACCGAATTCCTATGTAATCAGTACTATTGTTAGTTTATTTATCCGACGTTCCGATACGCTACGGTGAAGAGGTATCGTAAAGCTACATGTCGCTCTACCATGAGTTTGCTATCATTTACGTCTTATCATCGACGTATAGTAGTAATGTAATGTAAGTAACTACAGAAGTAATGTCAGTTTAATATGAGATAATAGTACAGTTACCTACGTTCCATTAGGGTCGCTGTACAAAGTTTTCATACAAAAATTTACGATGTCCATATGTGCTGATAAACTGAAAGTAAAAAATGTTAAATTTCGCATACAGCTCTTGAAATAAAATGATGATTTTATGATTCATAAAATTATAAAAATTGTAGATTATTAAAATGAATGAATGAATTATTAACATGATAAGTAGGTGGATCTAGAAATTTATTAAAAATACATGTGTTGGACTAAAATGTGAACCTAAACCAAGAGCAAGGCAAGATCGATAAAGCCCCCCGAATTTCAATGTACCGAGACAACGCCCGGTGGCGTTTACAATATAAGAACATCGGTATACTCTTACGTTGTAAACGAATCAAATATTTGTGGCTAAAGCAAAGTTATATGTATATTACGTTTTTTAATACTTTATCTACTATCATGCTATTAATCCTCTATAAAAGAACCTATACACAGAAAAAACGGTTTTCTCCGAATAAGTGAAATTATCTTACACTAGCTTTTGCCCGCGACTTCGTCCGCGTGGAATAGTGACTTCCGGCAGATTTTTGGTTTTTCCCACATAGTTCCCGTTCTTGCGGGATTTTCGGAATGGTCGAGTTTCCGCAGAATTTTTAGTATTATTATGTTGATACAACTTAAATTATTTCGACCAAATTTGGTACCATAAAAACGGTCATTGTGACTAAACCTTAAAAGATAGACATATGCCGTCGCGGACTTTTTTTTAGATCATGTATAGAGGAATAATTCTTTCATACATATTTTTTGCGTATCTTGAACCGTTTTCGCAGCGCACGCAAAGAAAGCCTTCAAAAATGAATAATTTTCCCCGTTTTTTACACATTTACCGCTCTGTCTTTGCTCCTATTGGTCATAGCGTAATGTTATTTAGCCTATAGCCTTCCTCGATAAATGGACTATCCAACAAAAAAAGAATTATTCAAATCGCACCAGTAGTTTCGGAGATTAGCGCGTTCAAACAAACAAACAAACTCTTCAGCTTTATTATATTAGTATAGATGAAAGCAAATTGCATTAAACCAAGATTATGGTTGTCTCATATATATTGAAACTAATATTTTCTTAGTTTTGAAACAAAAAAATCTTAAATTGATATTTGAAATGATCTTGAATTAAAACAATTCTCGATTGATTTAAGATAATACATCTTCAATCAAGAATTGTTAAACTTCTTAATGTAAGTTAATAATTCTCTTGATGCAAGCTTCGAATGTTTTTTATTTCAACAAAATATTGATTTCAATACAGAAAAGAAATCATTTCACTAGAGATAATATATTCTTAATTTAAATAAACAAGCTTTTCTTTCAATAATAGCAAATCTAGCTTGAAAACTAATTTTTCTTGTTTCAAATGTGAAAATAAACAAGAAATCACTTCACTAGAAATAATATATGCTTAGTTTAAGTAAACAAATTTTCATGTCGATAATAAAAAATCTATCTGGAACACTAATTTTACTTGTTTCAAAGGTTACTTTTAATATGAGAAACTTGTATCCTTAGACCAATAACTAATATTTTAAATTTTAATGCGTGCTAACTTAAATAAAGAATAACCTTTCTTGTATCGGGAAGTTCATACAGGAACTCCAAATTATCCAAAAGAAGGCGTTATCGGAAAGGAATGTTAAAGACATATAAAGAACCAACAGACTTTAAAAAAAAAATTAAAAAAAACTTTTTAAAAAACACGCTTTTTACGCAAAGACTAAAAAACGTTTGAAAAAACTTTTGTTTGTTATAAAGACTAAAAAACATTTGATCTAAAAAGTAGTAAATAAAAAAAAATTAAAAAAAACTTTTTAAAAAACACGCTTTTATTAAAAAGACTAAAAACCGATCTAAAAACTTGAAAATAAAAATAAAGTCACGCTTTTAGAAAATTTGGGTACATATCAAGAAAAATTTCTGATGACAAAAAGAAATGTAACTCAAAAATTTGTCTATAAAATTTAGCAAATTAGTCCAAGAACTCAATGACTATAAAAGCGTGGGGTGTAAATGTTAAGACCATTAAATGAGTAATGTTTAATTTTGAATACCCCACGCTTTTATAGTCATTGAGTTCTTGGACTAATTTGCTAAATTTTATAGACAAATTTTTGAGTTACATTTCTTTTTGTCATCAGAAATTTTTCTTGATATGTACCCAAATTTTCTAAAAGCGTGACTTTATTTTTATTTTCAAGTTTTTAGATCGGTTTTTAGTCTTTTTAATAAAAGCGTGTTTTTTTAAAAAGTTTTTTTTAATTTTTTTTTATTTACTACTTTTTAGATTAAATGTTTTTTAGTCTTTATAACAAACAAAAGTTTTTTCAAACGTTTTTTAGTCTTTGCGTAAAAAGCGTGTTTTTTAAAAAGTTTTTTTTATTTTTTTTTATTTACTACTTTTTAGTCTCGTGATTATTATAACAAACATAAAGAAATGTACATAATTGTTCAGAAAATGTAGTATTAGAATTAAACATATGCATTATATCAAATTCTATCTGTTTGCTTCATTGAACCAATTCTCATATTAAAAAGTTTTTCATTTATTACAACATAATTATGTATTTTTATGATTCGAAAATGATTGAATATTGTATTGTCATCTAGAATACACATGTAAAAAAAATTTGAGCTCGATTGGAGCAGTAGAAGTGGTCGAAAAATCGATTACAAGATTTGATCATGACAAACAAACAAACGGACAGAGTAAGTCAATAAAAAGCGTGTAAAAATAAAAAGAGACGTGATTCGTATAAAAATATATTTACGTACACAAAATTAACAATCACAAAACTATAGTACAGAGTGTACCTCATACATCACAATAGAAAAAATCTTAAATAATAAGATGTGTAAATAGGATAAGTGTAGGTACATAACTTTTATAAGTATTTAAAAAAAATATAACCTGACAGAAATAGTAGCCTCACTTGTCTTATTCGCGCGTCTCAAGGTGCCTGATTTACATAATCACACACAATCAACTTTACTAATCATATTTTTCCATTTTTTAATTCGATTAATGCCGCAAGTGCCTGAAAGCATAAAAAATATGGATTAAGCAGTTTTTTTACTTTATGTATTGATAAACAAGCAGACTGCCCACCTGATGGTAAGTGGTTACAGTCGCCTTTAATACATGTGGTTCTTGTGAGTTTTGCAGCAATTGCCAATATTGCCAATATGTGACATACGATGGAAAGTCACAGTACCATATCTTACTACCATATGTGCATGTAAGACGGATGTACTCAAGCAGACAACTCTGGTATTGTCTCCCTCATCACTCTTAATAATTATTTCATATGATGGTCTTGGTCGGCCAGATTTAAAACTATTGAGGAATATATTTTTAAACATATCATTGTAAGTGTGACTTAATATACATCCCACTGTATACACGAAGAATAAACATTGCCTATTTCTAGCTACAGTGATGTTGGGTACATGCTGAGCGCTATCGCCACCAATATAGAAAATGCTAATAGATTATATTTACATGAGCTGTGATAATTTCCAATAATTTTATCCTGGTTCCAAGATGAGGGCAGAGTTCTCTGAGGTACTCTGGAACGAGTTTATAGAATAACTCTGTTGTTATGCCATTTGCTATAAAATAGAAATTATAATTTAATGAATCCGATAATTTTATAACAGAACACAAAAAACTTGATATGGCTATAATTTGATGGATGTTTGCATGGGCTGGGACTACACTAATCCAAGACTGACCTATTGGCCACCAGGCTGTTGCCTTTCCAGTAAAGTCAATGGGTACTTACACACAAAAACTGCAATTACTTCGGGAGGAATATTATTGGCCTCGAGAAAAGTAGCTAGGTTATTTGTTTTATTCATTTTCTCGCACTTCCCAACACAACCACTGCCGCCGCAAGATGACAACAGATATTGCATTATACTCTAAAATGAAAAACAAAAATAAAAAAATATAATGGAAAACAAAAAACAAAGAAATTTCAACATGGGGCGCACGTGAGCACACTCACTCTACGCACATATTAAAAATCATTAGAAAGAATTCGACTACAAACATACACTTATTGAAAATACGACACTCCACCGGCTTCTGCACTTTTATTGTATTTTATTCACTGCACAATCAATAAGTATACTTGTAAATCACTGACTCACTGTATTACTCTGACATCCGCACCATAAATGAACGAAGAGAGGCAATTTACGCGGGCTAACGCGGGCGCCGTTTAACACAATGTTACGAACTCAAGAAAAATATTGGTAATATAAAGATAACTAGTTATCGAATCAAAATATTCGCAACTTCTTAAAATATTTTATTTAGTTGAAACAATGTACTAGAACATTTTGTAACAACGCAAGTTGTTACTCTAAAAAAGATTAGATGTCATTACTTCAAGAGTTTATTTTTTTATTTGCGCAAGATATCATTCCAAGATTATATTTTCTTCATTGAATGAATCGTATCGTTATGATAAACAAACATTCATGTTGAAATAAGTATTTCACTGCTTAAAGCAAAAACACTTTAATTTCTTAGATTAATATTTCTTATTCTTTATTGAAAATATTTATTCTTGATTTTAAATATTGCATTAAGAAAATATATTTTTTGTTTTTAGACTACCATTATCTAAAAATAAATAAACATTATTTGTATTAAGACAATTTTCCTTAAAGTAACGTAATATGGCAAGAAAACTGTTTTTCTTGCTCAGAGAAAACCTTTTTATCTGTTAACAATTAGCTTATTGCCAACATTAAAACAATGATATTATGATCATTATATCATCGAAACGCGTGATATTATGAATTTCAAAAAAAGAACATCTCATGCAATGACATTTTCACCACCAGATCGCTAAAATTTTGAAAAAAGAACAATAGATTGTAGACTAATTCGTAATTTCAGATACTCGTCTTATCGTGTTATTTCCCGTCATTTTTTCACTCGAATATTTAAAATCTTTTATAGAGGATTCGCATCATCATTGTAGATAAAGTCTTGTATGCAACTGTTATAACAAGGTATTAAAACACTCATGTCATACTATTATCGCACTCGGCTACGCCTCGTGTGATAAACCCACATTCGTGTTTTAATGCCCCTGATTATACAACAGTTGCATAAATAACTATTATGCCTTGATGTATTCAGAAATATACCGAAAACATTGACATATATTCTACCGATAGACAAGAACACTAAAGGAAAAAGTGTGTTCAAATACTGGTGAATGTTAGAACTATAATCAGCTAGATAGCTAAATCTATGTGACCTCGTCTGACCATAGAAGAAAGACAACTGCTGGATCGCTCGTCGAAGTATAGATTTCGTTCAACCAAAACGTCGTAACCGCCGCTTACTTATGACGTTTTGCTGAGCACAGTGAAGCATGACGTTAAAGCGCTTTGTATCAAAGAGTTTTTACCACAGAAGCGATACCAAATTTAATAAGTACATTGTACCTCATACGCTTATTATCTATACTAATATTATAAAGACGTAAAGTTTGTGTGTTTGTATATTTGTTAAATTGTAAGGGGTAAACTCGGGAGCTACTGAACCGATTTTAAAAATTATTTCACCAATAGAAAGACACATTATTGCTGAGTGTCATAGGTTAAATAAAAAACCGAAAAATAAAAAGGCTTTTACGTGGTAGTCCGTTTTGCAAAGTGAATCGGAGAAAAAACGGGCAGCGGACGGCGCGCGTTGGCTTCGGGTGCTCGCTTCGGGGATTATTAATATTATGCCCAACGAAGTGGGCACGGGTCAGCTAGTGTTTTATAATAGGTTTAATGCTCTAAGTTTATAATAGAAGGAATGGCAACATAAAAGAAAACAAAATATTAGGACTTTATTTAATTATTATTACTATATTTTGTACTAAACAATAAAAAATTACGAACTAAACATTTTATAATCATCCCGTCTATACATATATTAACGTCGCCGCGTACGCTTAGGAATGGAGGAACATCTATAATATTATTATCCTTATTTCCACTTAAACAACTAGATATTTTACTCACTTAAAGAAGATTGGCAGGCCTGGTACCCATTACATTGTTAAATGTACGATTCTGATTTTTTAATATTTTGTAAACGGTAACTGGTTACCTATTTTTCTTTCACTGAGAAAAATCTATAACTTTTGTAAATAAAGAAAAAGTGAAGTTACAATTTCAGGGAATATTGATAACAAAATGTATTTATGCGCCAAGCAATATTAAAACGCAATATGCATAAGAAAAATAACTATTCATTCGTTACGGATATATCGATTATAGATTAATACATATTCTGATTTTGATTTGTTAATTATTGATGAAATTTTGATATTCTGATTTATTAATTATTGATTAATGACGATTAGAATACCGATAATATCACTAGAATTTATGAATGTAATATTACTATTCCTAGCTGAGTCCTGTATTTTTAGATATAAATGAAAAATCTGTCACTATTATGTCAACTGGCAAAGTCAAGTTAACGTCACAGATTAGTATATTATGTTAACGTACGTAGCTTCTACTACTTCGTCTGTGGTCACATGCAATATCATTTATGGTCGTGTCGTGCATAGATTATGTCAATATTAAATCAATCACACACATATTTTGACATTTACAACGTTTTGATAACACATAGTTATCGACAAAGTGTCGCAAAAGTCAAAACATAAGTGAGTTTATAACGTTTCGTTACCTCTATGCTCTATTTTTTAAATGAGTTTATCTTTTTATTTAGCAGTTGCAGACATATGGTGCGATTACCTTTTTTGTTATATTATTAAAAACGAAGAAATACATGGTATTTTTATCGCCGTACACTTAGTCTAACTATGGTACCAACAATGTATAGTTTCCTGCCAATCTTCTTTTCAATAATTATTTTTGTTCAGGTTTACTATTTAATCAGTTTTAATTATGTTTATTGTCGGCCTATGAGCGATGCACACTGCGCGAATGGCGACGACTCACTGAGCGAGGTGCAGAGTCTACCCTGCACTTCACTCGAACGTAGCGAGTGTTCGGGCGGGCGAATCTAGTACATATATATCGATGACCGAAAATATGTTTATTTTGCAGGTAGTTCTTTTAGCAGACGGCTTAGAGGAAAATCAATGTACCACATGACACGAGGATGCGATGAGAGTTCCAGACTTGTGAACGACTCCGTCAGTTCTAGTTCAGTTCCCAATCTGTCTGTGGAAGCGGAGATGCCGGCGGTGGAGACTCGGCCCACCACATATGGTACTCTTGAATCAGCTGTTCAAGGCTCTACGAATTCAGACACTGTACCTTTCATCTCACACGAAGAGGATCCCGAGGCGTAGATAAATCTGAATAAAATATGATTATTTATAAGGGCAAATGATTCTATGAAACAATTAATCTTATGCATTATAATTAATGTGATAGACATAATAATTATTATATGTGTACATATTTATGAAGTAAAATAAAAAGTGTGAACATTCCTTGTTGATAAAATGTAAAACATCACTTTTTTAGGTACCTGAAATGTATTTTTTTATCTTATATCCTATATAACTATTATTATGGATCGTCAATCTAAGTCGATATACGTAAAAAAGGAATAGTACTCAACATAATTTTTTACCGATTTGGTAGGATAATGGTTATATTTATTTTGTAGTAATTGAGTTTTATATATCTTGGAAGTTTCACCTTCCTTTCACTCTCTTCTTCTCGTAGAGTATGAATGCCCAGTGACTGGTCGTTCACTGATGAAATATAAAACTCATTTTACCCTGAAGCACAGGAGGAACCCTTGGGAGGCTTCGAGAATCTTTATTTAAATGGATTAAATGAATTTTATCGATTTAGATTAATGATTTTTTTATTGTAATTAGGTACTTATAGTTATGACAAAATGTGATATTAATTTGCAATATCAATATAATTTATTTGTTAACATTTTGAAATAAACGAAAATGATTCTATATCTATATGTTTTTGTTAGGTTTCCTGATTCCATATATTATTGAATTTTAGTTCTCTTACTATTATGTACTATACTTAAATGAGTCGCTGGAGTATTTCTCAGTCACATGCATTAAGTTTGAATTTAGGAGCGTGAGTATGCAGAATAGAAGAAAATTTCTAATACTCAGTATTAGGAAAAAGAAATTGTAATGTAACGAATCTGCACTGTTATTGGCACTATTTCACTTCATTATTGAACATAAACTTGCGTAATATGAAATGAATGTTCACATTTTGTATTCAATTAAGAACTTACACATTTTAATGGATTATTATTAAATTTCGCAAAAATATTGAATGCAAGATTAACAAGCAAAATTATTGGTATATATATTTTTGGTAAATTAAAATGAATAAAATTTCTGAAGTCCATATTTACAATTTCAAATAAAATCAGTCCTAATTATATTAATAATCAGTCTAAAATGAGATTTATGTCATATAGTGTAAACAGTGACGCGACTAATACCATCAGAAGCCCGAGGCAAATTTCTTGTGGGGCTCCGCAGTAAAAAACGTTCTGTTGTAGTTGATTTAAATAAATCACTAAGTTGCATTACAGTATTACTTACTGTGTGTTAGGCAAACGAGGCACTGTTGACTGAAAGTTTAGCAATTTGGAACTGGAGTTCAATGTCGCTACCATGAGTTTACATTCGTTTGCAAACGATATTGACAGCGTAAATTTTTGTATAAAAACATTGTACAGCGCCCCTAGCGGAATGTAATTGTACCATTCTTTCATATTAAATTGACATGACTTCTGTTATTTACTATACGTCAAATAACGAAAACAATGGTAAACTCATGGTAGTTACAGATTTACCGTGGTGAAATACTAGCCGATGACGTGGAGAGGGAGGGTCTCTATATGATAAACTATTTTTCCAAAAACGCTATCATAGAAAATAGACCTGAAAAAGTTCGCGGATAAGAGTGATTTTATCTTGTCGACTAATCCTCGCTTATTCAATGATGAATTACGACCTATTAGTATTTTATAAGGTATTATTATACGACGATGTGAACCGAACTAATAAGTCGGCATAACAATATTCTTATGTGATAGATTCTTTTCTTTATGACCACGAAGGTACTACCATTCATCTTGCCCTGCAAATTTATAGTTTCTCCATTATCATTTATACCGAACTCTACCCTAAGGTTTACTGATTACATTGCAAAAAACAAACAAATCCTATATTTATCCAAACTAACAGTTTATTAACCAATGTTCTCTTCTAAACAAGGTGTATATTACAAACATATACAATCAATGAAAAGAGGTGTTATTTTATTTAAACCAAAATAATAAATAACAATTAATTTACATTAAATTTAATAAACGACACACAAGAATAAAAGTATTGCATTTCGCAATGTAGGCAACAATGAAAAAATATAATTGTTTCATAACTTTATTGTAATAGTTTAATATACTTTTCACATAATATAATACGTCATCGAAGTAATCACAATTAGTTCATGCCTACTATTAATTACGTAAGCTACGTAAATAAGATGAAACAGTGATATGCAGTTACCTAGATGTGAGAAAATAGAATAAGTAATATGCTCCATCACGATACCAATGCTATATAGTTTTCAACAAATTTTAATTATATTTGATTTATCCTTGAACAATAAAGTTACAGGTATTTTTTCTTCCTTTATTCGCCACAAGCTACAAAATATTAGAAAGTAGTTTGATTACAGAATAAATTTTATTTTTAAAATTATTTATTAAATATAAAAATATTAGTAGATAATTTATTATTCTATGAAGGTTAAATATAAATTAAGTACTTATTTAATAGATCTACTTACGTATTGCAAAATTATATTATCGTAATGTTCAAATATCAATCATGCATGTTTTGGCATCATAATTACAATACGAAAGTAAAAATATATTCAACCTTTACACATTTAAGTAAGTTGACATTTAGATGATGTTAGTCAAAACTGTATTATTAGACATCTTTTGCATTCGTGCAAACTTGTATATTCGTGACCAGCTCTTCAAGGAGAACAATACTACGAGGGGCGGTCAAAAAGTTCGCGGAATGGCGGGGTTGGCGGGGGTGAGGTCGCTCCTCCAGGTAGCCGCTACTTGAGTAACTCATAATTACTATATATGCCAATTTCTAGCCTAATTGGGTCATTAGCTTTCGAGTTACAAACGAGTAAACAAGTAAATCGGGAACAAACTAGCCACTATGGAGAAAATTGAATATCGCGCCGTCGTAAAGTTCCTCACCAAACAAGGAAAAACGCCTCAAACTATTTTGCAAGAGATGTTAGCTGTTTACGGAGACTCTGCTCCTGGTAAAACCATGATTTACAAATGGCACGGCCTTTTCAAGCAAGGAAGGGAGTCAATTGAAGATGATCCTCGACCTGGACGGCCCATTGAGGCCACTACGCCGGAAATCATTGAAAAAGTTGAAAAACTTGTATTGGAAGACGGAAGGTTGAAGAAGAAACAACTTGCAGCATCAGTTGGAGTATCAGAAACCACAATTTTAAATATTCTTCATCAACATCTTGGCATGAGTAAAGTGTGTTCAAGGTGGGTCCCGAGAATGCTCACGCCGCTGCAAAAACGTGAGCGCGTCAACTGTTCCCGCGAGTTTTTGGACCGCTGTGGAGAACATAGGGAAGAAATTATGGCCCGAATTGTAACCGGTGATGAAACTTGGGTTCACCACTATGAGCCTGAGTCAAAGCAGGAGTCGATGCAGTGGCACAAAAAAGGCACACCACCCCCTAAAAAAATTAAAGTGTCGCAATCGGCCGGAAAGATTATGGCGACTATTTTTTGGGATACTGAAGGTATTCTTTTGATCGATTATAAAGAACGTGGTGTTTCTATAACGGGAGAGTACTACGCTTCCCTATTGGACGGATTAAAAGAAGCTATTAAAGAAAAAAGAAGAGGAAAACTGACAAAAGGTGTACTCCTTTTGCACGACAACGCGCCCGTTCACACGAGTCATGTTGCGACGGCTGCCATTCATCGATGCGGTTTTGAACAACTACGCCATCCACCCTACAGTCCAGACCTGGCCCCTAGCGATTTTTATTTATTCCCAAAGATGAAGAAAGAGCTGCGTGGAAAAAAATTTAGAGACGATGATGAAGTCAAGTCGGCGATTTCGGCGTATTTTGACGCCCAAGACAAAACCTATTTTTTCGACGGTATTAATAAGTTATATGCCAGATCCGAAAAATGTATTCGTGTTAAGGGGGAATATATTGAAAAGGAAAAATAACATAATGTATCATTTCATCTTTTTTCCCAGTCATTCCGCGAACTTTTTGACCTCCCCTCGTATGTAAATTTGGAGTCGATCGCCGCTCGCCATGTATATATATGTATCGACTTCGAGGGTGGTATGAGCGAGTCAGAAATTTAATTTAATTTGGTTGCCGCTTCTCAACAAATTAGGTACATTAAGATTTTTTAGTTGTTAATTGGAAGCTGGCCTATAAGCTTTATGCTTATAGGCCAGCCTTATAGTTATGAGAGCAACTCCCATCACAAGAAAGGATCAAAGTAACTATTTTTGATCGTGTCTGGTCACATTACACATTTTCGGCAAGCAACAATGGTTCACAATAACTTTTATTGACATAGTAAATTACTATTAAGACATAAAAAGTAGATTATAAAGCTTTGTTAAATCGTGCTATAAACAATTACTTATTGATATTTCTCTAGTCTATATATTTATATATATATAAAGTACTATATAACTATGGAATAATAATCATTGGTCCCTTACACACATCAGTTAAAAATAAGTCATTATATTTAATTAATATAGCTTTCGTAATATTGTATGTCTTTAGTCTCATCATCTACATTGTTTTTAACGTCATTATCTTTTAAACTATTTTCAACCTCATCATTATCTGAACTATTTTTAGCTCCACTATCATCTAAACTATTTTTAGCCTCACCATGAGAATTGTTTTTAGAATCATTTAAAGTGTTTTTAGCTTCATCACCAGAATTTTTCACATAATCTGTTTCAGATCTTGTTTTACTAAAGTTTTGAAGTGCATTAAGACCAGCTTTAAGACTATTCATTTCAATTTGATTCCATAATGTTCCCATTATGATATAGTAAAAAGAAAATGCTGACAAAAATATTTTTATAATGTCATAAATTACTTTATGTGGCCAGAATCCTATGGTCCCCAACAAAAACATAAATAATAATCCACCAGATGTAAGGTACAATTTTTTTGATCTTATTATAGTTGCACTAGCTTCCTTACATACATTTATAGCTTGCGTGATAGTTGCATCAAATAAGTCATTTTTTATTGTTTTAGTTTCACCACCTGTATCATCAGAAGCAGTAAGTTTCAGTTCCAACGTAACTGCATTGTGGTCCGAATAAGAGAAAACTTGACCAGGAACTCTGTCTTCTAGAGGGTTGCCAAAGTTTACAACTTGTGCCTGTAAAAAATATAAGATAACTGTACTCTATGAAATACGTTCCGGAATTTGATTCCGAATTAATATATTTCTATTTTCTTTTCTTTCATTGTCAGTGGCTTTTAATTTCGTAAAAAGTTGTTTTATATTCATGTATATTATATTTATATAAGTATTACACATAGTATACACTGTAAACTGCTTTTGTCTTCTCTCTCTCTCTCAGTAAACTTCGTGTTTCGTTTTTTGTCAAATTTGTAAACAGTATTTATTGTAAATTGCGTACGTTATTATATAAATGATACATCAAAAAATATATGAAGGCGATCAATGATATAAGCAAAATTTTTTTTAATTATTTTTTGCTAGCTTAAAGCAACTTAAACTTGATAATATTTAAGGTTAGCTAAAAAAATATTTAGAAATAATATTAGATGGTAACTTAAGTTCCACCACATTATTTCTTATCTAAGAAGAATAAAATTGTTATTCATTTTTTGCGAAATATACACCGTGTTTATCAAGCCAGTATCACCTTATGATAACATAGCAAACCCATAAACATTGTAGTGTTATAACTATGATACAGTTAACAAAACACATTCACATAACTACAACCCATACATTATAGAACCGTTGCCCACAGTAAAGCATCTGACGTTACATCTTAACCCTGAGATAGTATTTATGTCAGTAACTGTGGTTTTCGTATTGCAAATGTATAGTTTGACATGTACCTACTATTTGTATTTAGTGCCTATCAATTTATTCAATGCGTTGTGTTGCATACAGAAAAGAGATATTTTACAATGGAAAATAATCATTGTATATTTAAATAACAAACTTATGTTATCAAGAATTTACCAATAATATTTTATATCTAATGGTGCACATTACCTGCCACAATGAATTGACGTGAAACAATATATGATCTATCCTTTTCCCTTCCGGAGTTCTTTCAGCTTGTTTAAGATCTGTGTAACTATTATTGGCATTGTCACATGTACCAGATGGAGCTTTAATATTTGGGTTGGCTTTTTGACAATGTAAATCAAAAGGATCAAACAATGAAGGAATCAGTGTAATTAGCCTAAAACAAATACAATTAATACTATTATTTAATAGTTTTATTATATGAAAAATATTTAAGAAATTAAAGTATAGCTTTTTCTACCTGTAGGATAAGTCACCTGGAGCAGTATTCAGGTCACCTGCAAGGATTGAAACATCAGCAGGTGCAGATGTAAGATTCACAAATTCTGCTGTAGAATAAGCTTGGAGAACACGATGTGCTAAATATATGTCATCCTCGTGGTATTCAGCATGAAGCTAAAAAGAAGTTGCAATCACCTTAGACATTACCACTTCCATCTGGTAGACAACGTGTTTGGCACTACAGGTCAGCAGACTGGGACGAGATGCGCTCTTTCTTTGCATCCTACCCATGGGGGCAGATTTGCTTCAAGTCAGAGGATCCTAGCACCTGCGCTGATTCGGTTGCCGATGTCGTGCTGCAGGGCATGGAATTGTTTGTTCCATGCTCAGCGGTGCCCGTCGGTGGCAGGTCTCGGCCCTGGTTTGGCGGGTCCTGCCGTGACGCACATCGTCGCAAGCGGGAATGCTACCAAGCTTGGGCTAGGGCAAAGGCCGCTAAGGATGTAAACTCTGACTCACTCAAGAAGAAACACAACTCTGCTTCCAGGTTCTTTAAGAGGCAAATTGCATTGGCGAAATCGAATTACGTTGGGAGAATTGGCGAGAGACTGGCACGCCTGCCATCTGGCTCTCGTGCGTTCTAGTCTCTCGCCAAGGCTGTCCAGAGTAATTTCTGTCGGTCGACGCTTCCACCTTTGCGCGGGGAGGATGGTTCGTTGGCCTATACCGCAAGGGAGAAAGCCGATCTTCTTGGCTCTATCTTTGCGGAAAACTCGACTCTTGACGACAGGGGTAACACTCCTCCTAACATCCCGAGGTGTGAAACCACAATGGCGGACGTCCGCTTCACACAGTGTGCTCTGCGGAAAGCACTTTTCTCCCTGGATGTCAACAAGTCGAGTGGGCCCGATGGAGTATCTCCTATTGTGCTGAAGGTGTGTGCTCCAGAGCTGGTACCGGTGTTAACGCGCTTATTCAGACACTCTATGTCCTCGGCGTTGTCCCACATTCATGGAAGACGGCTCTAGTACATCCGATTCCTTAAAAAGGCGACCGCTCAGATCCGTCCAACTATAGGCCTATCGCTATCACCTCCTTACTCTCCAAAATTATGGAATCCATAATCAACCGCCAGCTCATGGGCTACCTGGAAGAGCACCAGCTGATCAGCGACCGCCAATATGGCTTTCGCAAAGGCCGATCAGCTGGTGATCTTCTGGCTTTACTAACTCACCGTTGGGCGCAGGCGGTTGAGAGTAAGGGTGAGGCACTGGGCGTTAGTTTGGACATAGCGTAAGCCTTCGATCGGGTTTGGCATAAAGCATTACTATCGATTCCGCTTCCTTCCTATGGGCTTCCTGAGAGACTTTGTATGTGGATCGGCAGTTTCCTTGCGGAACGGAGAGTTAAAGTCGTCGTAGACGGCTCATGCTCGAACCCCCGGACCGTAAATGCTGGTGTTCCCCAAGACTGCGTGTTATCCCCGACATTGTTCATTCTGCATATCAATGATTTGTTGCATACCAGTAGCATTCATTGCTATGCGGATGACAGTACTGTGGATGCACTGTATTTCGGCCGCAGCAATATCTCTCCGGATCACGTCGACGAGTGTCGGAACAAACTTGTGTCTGAAATCGAATCATCCCTTGTGAAGATTTCCGATGGGGGCGGACTAAAGTCTTCCCCAACAACTGAGACATTGGGTTATTCAAGAAAGGAGCATATTCTTACCTGGAGGGTAGGCAACGCACTGGCGTCGCTGGTGACGTGGGCGGCGGTGAATCACTTACCATCAGGTGACCCGTCTTGCTTGTTTGCCTCTTTTTACATAAAAAAAAAATATATGCAGGGTGACGAATATGTATATAGATAGATTGTTTATTTGGTATACAAACACACATACACATGTAATTGATGAAAAACAAACAAACAAAACTTTATAGCAATCTTAATGTAAAATTCATAAAGAATATGGCCATAAATTATGCCTTTAAACATGATGTAAAGAGAATGGGTGAAAAAGATCAGGGGGTTAGTATTTGAAAATTCAATTATTACTTTTATATATGATCATTCAGGGCAGTTAGATGGTAATAATTGCAGAATTGTAAGATAAAGCAATTGAATCTTTCAAAACGTTAAAGAGTTACATATAAAGTTGATTTTTTGTACAGATTTACTCACATGGGTGCAGTAAACATTGATCAGCTTCTGTCCATACTTAATACGACAAAGACCTACACCTTTCCCACCAAACCAGTCTCCATGATGAATTTTATGAATGTATCCATTAAGTGGCCATTGATGAAAAAATACATCCTGAATTACCCATTTGGAAAATATGCATAATCCTGAGCCCAAAACGCCACTAAAATATATCAATATATTAGCATTTAATTTATTATATGTCCTATTATAAAAAGTATATATATGTTACTGTTATAAAAGAATATATGTATTAAAGCAACAGTGTTTATAAGCAGTATCAATGAATTCATCTATTAAGGCTAACAATTCAAAGTGAATATAACTGGTGTTCTCTCTTCAGAATGGTCAATTATCGACCCAACATAATGAAAATGTTGGGTCAGTTTCGTTTCAAGTATTAAAAAAGACTTATATGATATATCATGTTTTAATAAAAAAAGACGAAGATATTTATAATATTTACAATTAAATAATATAGGTATCATCACAAATATTCAAATTAAATGTAAAAAATTAAAAAAAAATTGCAGATTCCAAACTTTAACTATAGGAATATTATAAGCAGGTTTCTGAATTAAAACTAAATAATTACTGAAAGCATGGTGTTTGTAAAACTAATTTAAAAATGATGCAATTTAAATCAGATTAAGAAAACCATACCTGTAAAAATAATATGAATATGGAAGGACAATGTTCAGAGACTCTTTTAGGGTTGTATAGTCCTTTTCACTCCAAATTTCTTGTAAACAAACTATATTGTGATTACTTTGAATAAGATACTTTGCAATAGCTTCGATTCTTTCTATACGGTTTTTTGAAACAACTGGAATACCCCTGTTTTAATAAATATTTAGTGAATTACTATATAATAAGATTAAACTATGTTATTAAGTTATTCGCAACTTACCAGCAATTTAATGTAAAAATATTTAATGTGAAATCTGACATGATTACTATGACTGCAAACTGTAAAATACATTGATATGAGATGATTAATCAAAAGTTTATTCTAGGCATAGTCTAAAATACACTTTCAATTCATCTCCCAGGGGTGTTATCAAGTGTAACGTTATTGTGCACATACAATATTAAAATAGTAATTATAATCAAATATTATAAATATAAAACAGATTTACAAATAAAAAGTAAAGATTTTTACAATAAAGATTTTGAAAATGTATGACATTTTACCTAGGTATCATTATTGTTATTGTCAATTTTCCTCCATATGGACCACAGATTAGTATACTATATATGGACAGGCGAAGGTACTAACTACATAGGTACCTATTATAGTACAGCCCGGCTGTCGAGAATACATTTTTGACAGGGCATGTCACTTTCTTATGCTATATACAATTAAAGTTTATTTTCAAGAATCGTGTTTTAGATAGTAGTAGTAGTAATATTTGTCCACATGGACAAGCAAAGGGAGATAACCATACAACCAAATCTTGTATTTGTGTTTTGGATAGTCCATAAATGAATCCCATTTTATGTAGGTATTTACCTACTAAGAACTAGCTGACAGACCTTGTCAGAATCGCATTCTCTCAGCGGCTGAACAGGAGTGCGTTCCGATTGGCGAATATATCGATGCCAGCGTCCTAAAAGTTGTGAGTGCGATACCAGTATCCACCCTGACGTTATTGATGACAGGTGGAAAGAGCGATATGTGGTAATTGGGCGTGATAATCAACGGCAACATTGTCGTCAGCGTCATAAGCGCAACAACTAGCTTTCTAAATAACAAACTGTCATTTGTCGGTTTAGCGCAATATTCAAATCGAAACAATGATAACCTTTTAGAGTACTATAAACCGATGTAAACTAATTTACAATGTACTCAAGGTGCATTCCGGTTACAAATTATATTCATGTCAACACTCTAAAAGTGATGTCGTAATCATCACAAGCGTATTGACAGCATCTTCAATTTCATTTTTAATTGTTTTTTAATAATTGCGATAGATAACGAATATAATATAATGGTAGAACTTTTCGTCACTCTACATGAAGAGAAAAATTCTGAAAAATGGTTTTGATGCATAGCAGTATATTGACGTTGTGTTAAACGTCAACATCGTCGTTTGTATTGTAATCACTACAACTAGTGTTTCAACTGTCATTTGCAGATTTTACCGCGATAGTTCATTCAATACAGCTATGAGTTTCAGAGTATTGTCTTGTGACCGTTGTAAGCTCATTCGGAACTACGGATTCAACCACAATCACTGACTTAGAACAGTGTCCACAACAGATGAATATGGTAAATAGCAAAATAGTAGCAATTCGCAGATTTTTAAATTGATTCAAATTTTGGATATTATTAAGGATCTACTCCCTATATCCAATAAAATATATATATATATAATTTTATGCATTATGTTTATAGGTTTGTGATTGATAATACTGGTTTTGTAATTCAGTTCCTTGACTTGAGTTAAACGAGAATATTATATTTCATGACTTTGACAGATTGACAGCCAAAATTTGCCAAGGAGCCATTGTTTATTAAATTCTTAATAAAGTGATGAAATATTGAAAGATTTGTACAGTACATTATCAAATTTTGATTTAATAAACTCTTTTTATTTATTAAGTGAAATATACCACATACTATATTCAGAAATAATTCAAGAAATTGTCAGCTGATTAACGTAAACAAAGGGTATGTCAATAATATTTAATACACGAGTGACTACCAACACAGTTTTGTGATATATATTAACTATTTAGAAAAATGGATGTGGATGGATCTTCTATAACCGGGGAGATCGACCAGAATCTTTTGTTACAATTTAGTTGTATGAATACTACCGACAGAGAAGAATTAATTAGTCAAATGCAAAAACTTTTGGGTCCTACTTTAAGCTATAATACAGCAAGTTTCTTTTTGGATATGAGTAATTGGTAAGTGAACATAATAAATAGACATAATGAATATGTTTTCGTCGTGTATACTTGCGTTATTAACTTTTATTTTCAGGAACTTACAAGCAGCAATTTGTTGTTATTTGGATTACACATTGCCTCCAAAATTACCGTCAATGTCTTTAAAAGCAGCTCAAAATCAAGAAACTGCTGTATCTCCGGGTGCTTGGTAATATTGATATCTCTTTAAAATAAAAAAAATACAAATTTCTTTTAAAAGTTTGAATAATATCCTATATTTTTGATGGCTTAGTAAAAGATTCTGAAATTCTAGGATACTACTGAAAAATCAAGAGTCTTATAATTACTTTATACTTTGGAAATCGGTCCTAATCACAACTATTACTGCCAAAGTTAAATTTTGGATAGAATTGAGGTTATTGTTTTTAATCTGGTCAAATTATTATTTCTATTGGGTTGACAAGAAAAGTAATTACTTCTTTAATTATTATTAATTAGATTTTCTATTCTAGTTTTGAACAAAATTGGAGTATTGCAAATACTGGGACTGAACAGTGGCCTGGAAGCTGTAGAATTATCCAGGCAGGTGGTGAACCTTTTGGGGCTTCTCCTCATTATGTGCCACCATTAGCCCCTGGTCATACAACAACGGTTGCATTAAAATTAATAGCACCAAGTGCATCTGGAACTCATAGAGGATTTTTTCATTTAGTGACAGACAAAGGTGAACAAATAGGAGGTACGCATAATTTAAGAAGTTTTATATTAATATTACTTTCTCTGACTGTTATGATTTACAAAACTTACTGATTGGAAAGTACTCCCAATTTCATATTTATCCACCCTAGATGTCTACAATTTATTTCATTCTATTATTACTGATTAAGTTACTAAAAAACAGAATAGAGATGATAGCCTTTTTTACACCTCTCATTCAGACATCAGTTAAGACTAGCATGTGGGAGATTAATGTTGCTATTCACAAGGTCACCTGGTTATTCATAACTTAAAAATAAAAAGAAATCAAGTTGCCCTTATAGGATCCCATTTTGATAGACACCTAAATCTAGTAATTGATTCCAGCAGGAAGTAAAATCCAATCATGCCAAATATCCACTATTATCCAATAGGTTTTACAATGATAAACAAACTTGTGTTTTGATCCAAACCTGTCTTAACCCTTATAACACTCCACTCCCACCAGAGCGCTGTTGTCTATTGGTAGTACATTGCCAAAAACCTAAACATGCATAGCAACACCCATTTCTATATCTAACTTTAATAGTATAGTATAGGGCCTCGGGAAGAAGCACCTCACATCATTTGAATATGGGTATATTTAAATATTGTAAAGTACTAGTGCATTTTCCGACACATGGGTCTTATTCATGCTCAGTGATCCCAAAAATGATAGTGCAAATGATATGTCAGAAATGTGGTTTGTCAGAGTTCTGTAGGGATTATTGTCACACAATATATAAACACACCTTCAATTTTGCTCCAAGCAGGACCAATGAAGAATATTTTAACCTACCATATAAACAGATGTCAGAGCCTTTAGTGGCAAGTTGAAAGAACTAAAAATATGTGACATGAACTCAACTCACGGAAGTTGAATTACATTAATTTTAACTTTTCTCTGTTTATTGTGTGTGACTCAAACTATATACTTACATTGCACTAGGTAGTCATAAAATAACAGGATGCTGCGGTATGATAGTGATATAATATTTCTAGTTAAACATTATAACATTTGAAGAAAGCATAGGATGGAAAATTTGTTGACAAAACTGGAAATGAAATTGTTTTTACATAAATTGAGTATAATTGTTTCAGATCCACTATGGGTAGAAATAACAGTAGAGTCAGAGACAACTATGGCCTTAGTTCAGCAACTTGCAGCTTTGCCTGTACCTAGCAGTAGACAGGAAGAAGCAGCCAATCAGGTAATAAAACATTTATGAAATTAAAAGTAATAATATAATAATTATTGTTTTCTGTGCTATTTATTATTCTACTGTTATAGACTGAATTTAATGCTATTCATTTCTAATAGTGCCTTAGTGTCGAATGTTGAACCATGTCTGTCTTATGGGTGTTTGGCTGTTGGAGTTTGTGTTAATATATAAACTATTTATAGAAAAAACCAATTTCTTTAAACATCTGTACAAAACGGCAGACACATATACACTTTAATTTTTTTATCTACGTAATTACTGCTCAACTTGCAATATTATTAATTACAATAGGTAAGGAATAGTGGAGAAACTTATTACGTATTTATACAAGCACAATTAATATCTTTCAATTAAGATAACCACCCAAAATAAAGGAAAGTGATTTTGATAATAAAAAAAACGTACATCTGAAAAATAGTCCCATGGAGTGAAGATTGATACGGGATGAGTTGGATGACATTAAAATTCCATTTTTTACAAACTGAAGTGATGCGGGTCGCATATAATTTTAAAAAATTTGAGTGGCCGACTCATTTTCGAAAATATAGTCACAATGGATCCGTTCATCGGTGTGCAGTGTGCTTTTTTATGTGATTGAATTGAAAGCTAAAACCAAATTGTACTAGATCATCAATTCTAGGTGATACTGATAAGGTGGCGGGTGGTATGATGATAAAATGATGACGAAAAGGTGATGGCCAGCGGGGCGCTGTTTCATGTTCAATTTTACACAACTTGAAACATTTGAGTATGAATAAAGAAATGGATGAAAAACTTTGAAAAAACGGAATTGTAAATATGAAGAAAATTGTAACTCGCGGACTTCACGGAGTGAAGACAATATTCACAATATTTCACTTCAATTCATAGAGATCTTGATTTATCCACATGTAAACAATTCGGCTACATTAAATAGATAGATTTGAGTTCAGTAATGTTGCTCGTTAACAATATTTTACCAAGATCGTGTGTGATGTTAGAAATTTTAAACATTTTTACAAATAATTTGGTATGATATGATGATGATGATGATACGAATTTATTATGTATTAATGAATGGAAAACTTTTCTTGATGTATTCCTTTTTTGAACATGTCAAGATACTTTTAGCCATTTTTTCACATACCCTTTTTATTTGTATATATTTCCTCCACGGATCCGTAGTCTTTTATGTCTGTTGTCCTTATTTAGATTCTTTTACAGTTTCACTCACCTATTACACTTAATACTATAACGAATTGCAAAACACTTTACTTACGTAAATAAATTATAAACTAAATTGCGGGTCTCTGGTTATGAAATCGCTGTTTTGTACAGATATTGGTGTGTATTGTTTTTTTTTTCATAAATAGTCTATGTAAATATGCAATCCTAGAGTCATATGTTTTCTTAATTCTACAATACCAATCGTTCGGTTTGTTACGTCTAAATGACTTCACGATTCTGGTCTTTAATCGCCATTTCTTTGCTGTAATTCTCTACCTCTTGATTTTTCGCTATGCCGAGAACTACAATGAGACGTCTAATGGCGTCATTTATTTGAGTCCCAATAGATGTAGGTGCCGGACATCGTATGCTGAGTTACGACCTCGACTGCATGGGGAACATAATCGTGAACCGGCTTTTTTCTTCTGCTTCTCTACGTGCTTATACGAACTCTGAGTTGTGTAAATACCTTCATATGCTTTTGAGGGCGTACGCTACATCTATTGGACAATGGCCTGTTCAAAGCTTTTCAGTTATAGGCATATACAGTGACTGCACTTTTGTAACATTGCTAAATGGGCGTCTCTATCGATGAAGGGGATTTGCTTCGTGTTACCCATGAGTTCTTTAGCTGTTATTGCTGATTAAGCATAATGATTGCTGTGAAATGAACCAAGAGAGCATTATCTATCAACATACGCTTTAGACTGTCCAGACTCGTTAATGCGAACAGAAGCTATTGTTCTTACCTTTTTCTTTGCAAGTGCTCCCAATAGACACTTTACTTTGTCCATCAGATTTTGTGTAGTTTTGCTGCTGATTGCATTTCAAAGTTTTGTAGAGCCATGTAGTCTTACCATCTAATATAACCCATCGTTCGGAGATTCAGCCCCTCTAACAGCTCTCTTCGCTAGCGCAATTTATACATGAAAAAACCGATCAACTAGTCGATCAATTGAAATACGCTTCTGAGCGTTGGCTTGCGTGTACGCCTACTTTACCCATCCAGCCTTAATTATCTTAACATAGGTAAAGGACTTGTTACAGAAGGCCTAACTGGACTTGTGATAATAACTATAAAATAACTTAATTTGAAAGTTTCGCAAATACTGTGAACTGAATACTATTCAAACTCCGCATGTTTCATAGTATCATAGAATTTATGAGCACGCCGCAGCATTTTGATGGTTGTTGATACATTTAAATAATATATTTTTCTTTTCAGACGCCTTCACAAGACGACCAAATGTGTTGATTACTTGCTAACACACTAAAATACACAATGATTTGTTGTTGCTCCACTGCTTATACCCAAGGATGATCGTCAAATGACCTAAAATAATAATTCATGTTATAGAATTGAAGTTTTGATAAACAGGTTAAATTATTTAGACAGAGCACAAATTTTTTGACATTCTTTCACATAATCAATAACAAATATCCATAAACTGAACATCTACTCTAAGTAATTATACGAATAAACAATTCTTTAAAAAAATCAATGTGGTTACAGACAGATGATAGATAAATTAAGTTGGAATAAGTAGATTGCTTAAACCATACAAAGTTTTTGAGTTCGTGTAAAACTTGTTACTGTTGCTTGTATCCTTTTGTTCGCCATGTTATATCTAGCTGGCGTTACTATATTAATGAACGTAATCCACTAATTAGTTTGCTACATTCTGTGATAAGTGTAATTACTAAAATAACATCTCTACTCGGACAATGACCGTCATCTATAATCTTTTGGCTTAACTACTTGTAATACTTTCCTGGCTTACGAAAAGCAGTATTTATTTACTTACGAAAAGTTTTTAGGAATGAATTTTTTGTGTATGATGCTACAGATTATTTAACTAAAAAGATATGATAGTGCCTCCTAATCAGTTAAGGGAACGTACCCATACTACGTGACCCGTTTAGGGGGGGAGGGGGTCGTCAAAATACCACGCTTGGGCACAGGGGCGGGGGGGGGCCTGAAGTTTTCGTCACGTAATCAATATACTTTAGGAAATAAAGAGAAAAAAAGACTTTTTTTTTTTTTTATTTGGGATAACCACAACCTTTATAACATGCTTTTACTTAAATCTAAATATAATTCCCTGTCCATCATAATCACACATTTGTTTTTGTGATTTAAGATTCTGTTACAATATGACTACGTATGTTTTCTTCTTAATAATATTTTTTTACTTGTGATTATAGGTATTATGGCAAGCGCCGTATTAATAAAGATAAATATGAAAAAAATTAATTTTTTTTTAAACTTTCTATTTGCAAAAACATAATTCTAAAACCATATTTATGAATTACTACGTAAAACTTTCCTGGGACGGAAAGCAGTCTTTAGCATTATACTACGAAAGTTTTGAGGAATGAATTTTTGTAAAAAATTGTACAAATATTTAATCAAAAAGTATGGGTACGTTCCCTAATACGAATTAAAATAGCTTGACATTATATATTGTTTAGTTACTCATCTTTGTGATCTCTGTAATTCTTGTTTATTTTAAAGTAAATGCTTCTATTAAATCGAATTGCTCTTTGGTATGCCATTATTTTAATAGCTAAATAACACAAAATACTTACCTATTACCTTACGAAATGTTGGGAAAACAAAATAATATTACATTATTGTAATATTAATTTGTAATTATTAAGTTTTTTTTGTTAAGTATAAATTATTTATTGTTTTGTAATATTATTATAAAAATATTATATGACATAATTGGTAATATTGAAAATTTCTAGACCATTAACAAAACAAAATGTTCCATTTTTAATTTAAACAAGAATCATGAGTATTATAGTAATCGTGAATATTAACATTGATTTGATTGAAGAGTAAAATAAATGTTAGAATTATTAATATTTTTTATTTCTAAGACAATATGTTTCTTAGAGACAATTTATAGGCTTGGGTAAATCTTTCGAGGAAATCTATGAATGCAGTTACGTTTTTTTTAAATGAATGTATCTTTTCCGCAAATTAACCTATTTTAAAGATTTAAGGTACTTTTTTCAACTATTTATACATTGATTCGGTTACTAACATCGGCGACAGTGAAACGGCCACTTACTACTTGTTTTTTTATGTTCCTTGCTTCTATGGCATAAACATAATTTTATATAAACACCAATTACACACAAAAACACAAACTCGCTAATTTAGGATTTAATCAATACATCTTGTAGCTTAATTTATTTACCTGTTTATATTTAAGAAAGAAAAATATTTATTGTCCACGAGTTTAGTTTTGAGATCGAGCGACGCTTCCCAACATTACTATTTTATTATTTACCGGAGTTGTGTTGGTAAAATTGTAATTGACTTGGAATGTTTTTAAATGTATTATTATTAAATACACTAATTTGTGCACTGTTTAAGAACCTGTATGTCATTCATATTAAAGATAAATTATAGTTGTCTAGAGGTATAGTGGATATTTCGTGTATATTATAATGCACTTGGTGCAATAATTAAAGGATCAATTTTTTTAAGATCCACTGTTTGTGAAAGGACACAAGGATGTTGTACACATGAAGGCATTTTATAAGATTGTGTAGTGTTTATGGATTAATAGTATTGAATTGTTTCTAGAACGGTATTGTTTTCATTTTATAATACTTTTGTAAAAATAGTGTACAGATATCAGTCGCAAGACATAATAATAGTGGAAATAACTATTTAATTTATGGCCAATAAAACAGACAATATGTCACATAAATCATAATTAACAACTGGACTGTACGAAACTCAAATATTTGAATTAAATTAGAAAAATACTTAGGCTTTAGAATGCAGTGTAAGTCCGCTTCAAATGATAAATTTACTTAACAATGGCAACTTTAAATGAACTTGATATAAGACTTTGAATTGTAATTTTTAAGTGTACAAAATTCATTTTATAAGTGGTTTAGATAATAAAGTAGCATATTGTTAAATTTATATTAAGTTGACATTGATAGGTTTTTTTTACAAAAAACATACCTAAGTCATAATTTTATGTTTATATATAATCTTTTGGGTTTATCACATTATTAAAATAAATGATCATTGTTTGATTACTTTCATTTATTATATTTACTTACATATTTTTACAAAGTAATCATATTGTTAAGGTTTTTAAGAATACATTTTTAACATAATATTCGGATTCATAATAATAATTATATAATTAATGCTCAAGAAATAAAATAAGATTACACACATGAATTTCTTTCTTTTAAAACCATTGAATCCTAGAATATGTGTACAGAACTGCAGAATAAATATTGGTCATTGATAAACAATCGTATTTTATTACTAAGCTGGTCGCAACCAGTCACAATTAATACACACGCAATTTCGACCTAATTACAAATAAAATACGTCTCACGATTTTTTCTATGAAACGTAATTACAATTTATTCAAGCGTCAGTTAAAGTGACCTAGAGGGCATGCATACAATGTTGTACTGAGCAATCATCAGATGAGATTGTTTTTATAATTGTTGTGACACTAACATTTTTTACACAGAAAAAAACATATCAGCTAGAATGCAATACTTAAAATCAGTATCAGAATATATATAAAATTTTATTTCACAAGATTACTTTTATATAAAACATCTTAACTAGATGGATTTATAGATTTTTGCACATACAAAATCAGCTCTTTTTAACTTAACAATAAATTGTAACTTTATTGAAAGCTCTTTGGAATTGTCCAAATCTGTTTTCCTACCACAAGAAGATTTACAAAGTAAACTTTTCCACTCTTCTGTAAAATATAAAAAATATAATTTTGTAATACATCTTTATATGTATACTGTTCTTAAATACGAAGTTACTATACAAAATATTTATTTTGCAGTTCTGTATATTTTTGGAAAACATTTGTAAATATTTATTCACAATTAAGTTTATCAAATTAATTTTTAAACAGCCATCACCATATCAATTTTGGGATGAGGATTATATCCTTCCACAATAAAATCTTCAAATTTAAAGTCATCTATAGATTCAATTTTTCTAGAAAATTTCAATGTCGGGAATGTCCTGGGTTCTCTAGTCAACTGTTCAGAGAGTGGTTCAATATGATTGAGATATACATGTGTATCACCTGTAGTATGAACGAAATCTCCTGCCTGTAGCAAAAATGTAATAGCAAAAATGCATGAAAATAAAAAATAAATGTACATTGATGTAAAGAAAAAATAAATAAAATACCTTTAAATTTGTAACATGTGCAATCATATGTGTCAATAAAGCATAGCTAGCTATATTGAATGGGACACCCAACCCCATATCAGCACTTCTTTGGTATAGCAAACAGGATAATTTTCCATTGGAAACATGAAATTGTGCTAAACAATGACATGGAGGTAGTGCCATTTTGCAAAGATCTGATGGATTCCATGCGCACATTATCATTCTTCTGTCAGCAGGGTTTTTCCTGAAATAATATTAGTATATATTTATTCAGCATGGCATATTAGCATATTTATTGAGAAAATAGTAAAATTCTTTGAACATTCATCCAGCTGAGACAATATGAAGTAATCATGTAATTTTACATCAAGCAAATTGTACAACAATCGCATAAAATGAGCTAGGATTAATCTAACAGAAGAATCTGAAGGGTGATTTAATTAAGACATTAATTGTATTATACAATTTTTTTTTGTTATCCCATATCATATGGAAATTCAAGGTGATCCAAGAGCTAACAAGTACCTAAATGAGCTTAACAATCTTGCAAAGTATTACTATCAACATTTTGACCTTAACCCACAACAATAATGTATTATCTTACTCAAACCATACTAACTTTATTGTATCAATGATATTTTGAATTTGATCAATTCCTTTTCCAGTGTAATCAGTATTTGCATCTTTGTATTCTGCTCCACTGTGTCGCCATTGGAATCCATAAATAGGACCCAAGTCACCTGAATAAAATTTGTTGTTAACTGATTTTCTTTTGTAGTTAAATTATTTAAATTTCTTCAACATTGTAAGTAAAATTGATTTGAACAAGAATAATGATAAAGCAGTAGTTACCTTCTTCTCTATCAGTAAAGCCTAAATTATCAAGAAAGGCCCGTGATCCATTAGCATCCCAAATGTGGACTCCTTTAGCTGCAAGAGCTTTTGCATCAGTTGAGCCGGAAATCATCCAAAGCAGTTCATGTATAATGCCTTTTAAAAATACCCTTTTCGTTGTTAATAGTGGCAATGTGTTATTATCTAGTGAGTACCTTTGCATAGCTCCAAATATGGAAAGAGTCCCGACACCAGTTCTGTCAATTCGTTTATCACCTGAAATCAATATTTATGATGTATACATTCTATTTAATTAACATTAAACGACACTGGCCAAATCTTCGTAATTTGAGAAATTAATACCATTTTCTAGTATGTTTTTAACAATTTGCAGATACTGATATTCTTCGTGGTGAGAAATTTTCTTGTCATTCATCGTTTTCAGCGCTGAAAATTTATAAATGTTATAACGATTTTTAATTCAAGAGGTTTAAATGTTATTTAATAGATCTTTTTTCAAGTCTGTGACAGGATTTCTACATTTCTTTGTAGTAGGTACCATTAGAGAAATTTAAGCGGGAAAATTAGACATTGATATTTTTTCTTCTTCTGGCTTGCACGGATTGTGTATTAGCCTGTTATGACAAGTTATACAAGTAGGGAAACAGACGGATGTAAAAATATTTTGGATAGGAAAAACATTTTATATACTCTAATAACATATTATAGGAAAGCAGAAACGTGTATGATAAATTATAATTTAATGTTGTTAAAGGAATTATACAAAAAAAAGAACTAAAATAATTACAGACACATAATAAGGAATTAACTGACTGAAATAAAGGGAGATGAGAGAGAACAAAGAGGAAAGGAAAGAAGAATGAACATATAAACGGAATACAAAAAATATATGGTACAGATCACCAACATCCTCACAACACTCACAGATATTATCACTAACTATATATGTTAAATCGCGATAAGTGGGAAGGAATGCAAGATTTCGAAAAAATGCCTAAATGGTGAATATAACTATAAGCTTCTTCCGTTTATTGAAACTTGTAACAACGAAGTCAATGATATAATGGACTGATTCATCGGTTAATTTTCCTACAGATCACCATACTGTAAAGGTTTTATCAAGAACTAGCTTTCTGCCCGCGGCTTCGCCTGCGTGGATTTCGGGATTGGGTCTATGGAGGGTTAAGGGTCATAGCTTTTGCCCACGGCTACATATGCGCGGAAGTCGATTTATGGCGCGAAGGTTTTATCGCGCTTCCCGTGGGACTATCCGTTTTTCCGAGATAAAAAATACCGCAATACCTTGCTAAAGAATCACTCTATCTATTGATGAAAACCGCATGAAAATCTGTGCAGTAGTTTTTGAGCGAAGCCTTTATTGCGCATCCCGTGGGACCTGTCGATTTTTCCGGGATAAAAAGTAGCCTATGTTACTCGGGGATAATGTAGCTTTCCAAAGGTGAAAGAATTTTTGAAATCGGTTTAGTAGTTTCGGAACCTATTCATTACAAACAAACAAATCTTTCCTCTTTATAATATTAGTATAGAAAACAACCAAATGTTGCTTATCAATCTTTCTACACTTATGTATGATGAGATAAATATTGAAAATATACGACATAGGTGTAAGTAAGCTGCTGTACCGTTATAATAGTTGTTCTAATATCTGGTTTACACATTTATCATATATCATATTATATAGGTTCATAATAAGGTTATTAATTTCAATCTCATCAGTCCGATGTACAAACGACATTATAATTAGCTGCAGATGGAAGAGAGTTAATCCAAAAGGAGTTAGTTCGTAGGCTTTTAACAATATCCGCAAAGAGCAGTATTGGCATCGTCTAAATTATTACAGGAGGAATTAAGTTCGGATGATACACTTTATTTTTTTTTAGTAATACTAGCCACCGTGTCACATAGTATTTGTTGTTATTCAACCGGAACTTTGTATTAATTTAACAAGCATTTTTTGGATGTTACTTCCGCTATTGGAAGCATGGACTGGAATAATCCTTTGTACCTTTGTAAGTTCGGTCAAGAAAATATCAGCACTCAGCGCTTCAGCTGTTTTGATAACCCTAGCAAAGACAGAAATAACCTTCCTTGTTTCTATATTTGTCTTCATAGAAAATGCGAAATGTAAACGGTTACTTTTACAATAAATTTATGGTTACCTTTTACTTGTCATTCATACGTATGTAATTCATACTAAGTTCGTGTAATCTCGCTATTAAGCGCGTGTTGCATGGAACACTTTGCAAGATTGTGAAAGATAAATAACGAAATAAATTTACAGTATTTAGGTGATTGTTTATAACAAAAAAAGGGAAACTAGCAAGAATCATGTTTTCAGGGCCTTTCGCTACTGGTACCTGCCATCCTCATCACGATAAAATATTCACATTTCAAAACCACGAGCAGATTATATGCTACTAGGTAGTGCCCACGATTGCGTCTGCGCAGGATTAATATTTCTAATAGCTTATATTAGCACATATTAGTAAGTAACCAAGGATATAAGGTAGACAGAGAATTATATAACGATATCACTGCGTGTTGCCAATGGCAACTGGAAAACGAGTAATATCGTCCAAAACGTATTGTTCTAATCTGGTAAATATTGACATTTTGCAATATTTATTTATTGTGATTAAACTGGGCAGTTTTAGTTATATACAGTTATATACTATATTTATTATATATAGTTATATACTATATTTATTTCAACGATATTTAACTACTTAGAATCAGTTTCAATAATTCAAGACAGAGTAAAGTAAATACCGAGTAAGTGAAGTATAATCTTATTTTGATCTCTTCGTTTTTTTTCTTTTCTTACCGTGGTTGTTTTGAAACAAAGCTCTTCACCTAACTTCATCTCAATGTACTGTTTCTGATTCATATTTCGAAACTGCTCTTAAGCCTTACATTTGATATTTTGTCGTAGGCTGTCTATCTGATGAATTCACATTGACGAGTAGTATTTAGTGATTGTATTCTTCACAATTATCAATCATATTCCTTGCGCAGCTATATCTATAAATTGGTAATTGTATTTTCCGTATCTTATTTAACAAATGTAAATTGATCTAATTAACTTGTTAATAGATTCTTTAGGTTTAAATATAAAAGAGCACACAAAATACTACTTTAGTAATTTTATTAGTTACGAACTATCCTGGAGAATTTTGTTCCACTAACAGTCAATACAATGACATAAGCTGTCTACTGCGGAAGATAGCGGTATTTTAAAAGTTAAGAGGTCACGGAAAAATGTTGGTTTTACAATAATTTTTTACAATAATTTAACACTTTTAAAGTAAACAATTAGCAATCTAGTCAAAAATTTGACTAATTGTGCTCAATCCTGCCTTTAGTTAAATAAAATATTTTGTTTATTTATTGTATAGGGGGTTAAACGAGCAAATTAATGAATCCGGAATACTAAAAAAAAATGCGTTGTCGGTGTTTTAAATGGGAATAAGCTCTTTTTCTGGAGTTTTGAATATGCCTAATTTTAATAATAACAATTTTAATAATACCAGACACAATAAATTATTCCACAGTTTGGTAATGCGAGTTATAAAATTAGTGGTAAAACTAATTACTGTGGATTATATGGAGATATCGGAAGTATATCGCACAGTATGAAGACCAATTACTGAATATACTATAATGTATATTCGCGAGATATGTCTCGCGATGTAACATATAATTATATCCCATATGGAAGAGCTTAATAGTAATATGACGTCATGTATAAGCTAGTTGAATCTGCAATGTAAAGAAAAGACAGTAATACATATAATTTTTTTATTACTAACACAACAAATAAGACCTTAATTTCTTCATTTCCAGATTAAAATGCCACAATTTGAGGCACCTTGTATTGATTTAGGCAGCGTGCCTGAAACACCAAATATTGTTGAATCACCATCACTATCAGAAATTTCCAGTGCGAGTTCGCCTGAACCAATTATTGTCCGAGCTACTCCTTTATTTAGGTAAGTACTACTTTTTATAAATAATTGGTAAAAAATAATTGGTAAAAAGTGTCCATACTTTCATAAGCAGACTGCCCGTCTGATGGCAACAGTACATGTTACAGTAACTAGTACTCGGTAACCACTTTTTTTTTTACCTCAGGAGAGGAAGGCTGAGAATCTGTCACATTTATTATATATAGTGAACGTATACGAAATGTATATACGAAACGTGCCCAGGATACCCTCGCAACGGCAAGTGTCACGAGGCCAATGTTAGGACAATCGCTGATATCATTCGAAGTCATTGTAATTCCAACTTATGTAAAAAAAATTAAACCTCTTAAGATGTTTTTATATTTATTGCTACTATATCTATAAATATTTTACTTCATTAGGCATAATCTGTATGATTGAAATAAAATGATATCATGTCACAAAATTTTGTAGAGCATTAGCAATGCCACCTCCAGAACCAGAGCAACCAAGAGGACAGGACGAACTAGAACGTCGTTTACCTGGATATAGACGTATAGTTATACCCAGGGAGCTGACACTGATAGAGCTATTAGTGAGTATGTTTTCTTAATTTTCGGACTGGCAAATTCACAACATAAAGTAAAATAACTATTTGTTTTTACTTAATTTAAAATCACAATGAAATTAAAGTATTCCTTATTTATCATAGATCTCTTCAATTTCGGTAACAACTGTCCACTATAGTTTTTCTCTATTCTGCAAAGAATCAATTTTATGAGTCCTAATTTGAGATTGTAACTAGAAACAAAGCAGCGGCGTCACTAGAGACGAAGAGGTCCTGCGTATCAGGGAAGCAAAGCTTCGGGTAGTCGCTGAACGTGTTGGATTACGAAGACTGCACGTGTTAGCGCCCCGACTGCGATCCTTGACATTGGATGGCAGTGCTCTGTCATCTTTACGCGACTTGGGAATTGGTTTAGTGCATCTAAAAGTAAGTATTCGACTCAATTTTGTACATCCACGAGATAAAATTTCTTAACATGTCACGGGACTACCTCATATGTGCCGGGTCTATAGTGATGCGGAATGTGGAACCAGAGCTAGTGTTAGAAACCTGTGATTCAAGATTAGGCGTCTCATTGAGTGCATCAGCACTCACCCTGGCTTCTCTCCTGTGTTTGGCCATGTTTCTTATCATTTCGCGAGAGTCACTTTTGCTACGCGTTCCAATACAAACTGATGATACATATAAAATTGTTATCAATCTTGAATTGGTTTTAAACTTGAATTAAAAATAGCTTATGAATATCGGGTGTAAATATCAAGTCGGTGATGTGTCTAGAATTTAGTTACTTGGTAATATTGGCGTCAGTGACTAGCACTTTCAGTCTTCTACCCTTTCCTCGTGTTATAGTGTTGCGTGTAAGCCATTATAAGGCATATAAGTATTGCGTATATGACATTATAAGGTATATAAGACAGACATAATATTACTTACATTTGAAGCACGTTTTATACTTCATATTAAAAAAAGGTAGTTAATACATTTATTATGCTGTCTATCGTAAATAATTAAAGATTATAGTGTATAGTGCGTTAAATAAATAAATAGAAATAATAATTCTTACCCTTGCACCAATTAGTCTAATCTAAAATATGCACTGTAAGGTTCGTATTAGAGGAGACTTTTTGAGAAAATTATATACTGAAAGCCATGACTAAAGTATAAATGCCGGTATTCGTCATAAATATCTGTCCCCCTGAAATACAAATTCTGAATCACGGGAGATGGCGACACCTTGAAACCGGCGAATAAATTATTCGGCCACGGAGATAGTCGTTAAATGCATGCATAAAATTGATGTATAATACGTGCAGTAAATGCGTCAAATTATTTGCATTACAGATTTTAAGCGTTAACAGGTGTGGATTGACGTGTTTGGACGGAGTATGGGGTTTGGGTACTCTTTGGGAGTTCTATGCTACTGGCAATCGTCTCCAGGACTTGCAGCCTTTGGCCGCACTGCAAAAGTTACACACTCTGAATTTGGCAAAGTGAGTATTAGATATCATTTTAATTAGGGTTTGTTTTAGATCATACATTATTTAAACTACTGGTAGGGTTTCCTTCAATGTCAGGCCTTCGGTATTGTTCAGTAATGGGAATTCCTCTGCTCAAATGATGACGATGATTAAATAGAATACATTGATGCTTATTAACCAATAAGATAAGTTGTAAGAGATGCAATGAGACTTAATGTATTTACATCATCATTTGAAGCCGTAAGTGCGTGAGATCAGACTGACGTGAGTATAGGAGTTTTTAAAACAAACGAATGTGGGATGGGCCACTAGGCGAGAGGGAGACAGATGAGTACCAACTTCATAGACTTTAGATGAAGTGATATTAAATAGGTACTAGATACAACATCCTCTCCTATATATAAGCAAAGGAACCAGCATGCCTCCATGCACAGCCAAAAGCGCCTTTTTTGACAAGGTTTGACTACCATTTGAATGGGCATTTTGAAAGTTTCTACTATTACTCTTCTTTTAATGTTAGACTCATAAAATACAACCTCTTTCACTTGTTCTAAAACTTCTTCCAACCTTAGATTTTGTCATCTTTTACGTCTCTTTATCTTATATAACACTTTCGATTTGCTTACATATACTTTCATTTTTTTTAAATACGCCATGCATACAGTTAACCAAGCTTTGTAACTCATATTTAGCAGTTACTAGCTTTTGCTAACAAACTATCGTTACGCAATACGAATATGTGATTTGATTGTAATTTTTCAGTAACCCAATAGCCGACACTAGACGAGTTTGGATGCTAGCAGTATGTGGCTCCCTTCGTCGGCTCACTTTAACAGGGACTCCAGCCGCGGACTCCATTAACTATCGTGCTCAGGTCGCTGCCTCTTTGCCGATGCTGGTCTATTTAGACGATCTTCCATTACATAATGATATCGATTGTACGTATGCTTAAATTAATGATTTCGTTTCTTTTGGAATATTGAAATATATATGATTTTTTGAATTCCTAAGTTTTTCATTAGTATTTACAATGTAAATTTAAAAGTAAAGCAAAACGCGATATATGTTTTACACAATTTTTTCAAAATTTTATACTACAATTCAGTTATTTACTATCACTGATATTTTGAAGACGAATGCCGTGAAAAGAACATTCCGTCTTTCTTCAGTAATGTCGCCAATGACCGACACAATCATTTCAAGACAAGTCATATAAGTTTTTATTTAGTTTTATATCATCATCATCATCTGCCCCTAGTAGGAGGCTTAACAACGTTGCGGTGTTCGACTTATGCTTGCCACTCGAGGACCTTTCCGCCCCATTGAAGGTTCGCAATACTTCTGGCTGTTTGCAATGCTCAGAGCATGTCTGGGTGATCGTATCAAAAATTAATGAAATCCGCAGAAGATCCAGAGTAATCGACATAGTTGCACCATGCATAACCTGAAATGTCTTCAAGCTTTTCTGCCGTTGAAAACTAAAATCACCTTAGTCCAGACCCTTTTCCTCCCCATTTTAGATTACGCCGATGTCTGTTACATAGATGCCACTGAGGAACTAGTAAACAAGGTTGAGCGTTTGCAAAATCTGTGTATACGCTTCATTTACGGCTTAAAGAAATTTGATCACGTTTGAGTTTCGAAACGAACTCAAGTGGCTCCCCATCCGTTCCCATAGAAATACCCGTATACTTTGTTTCCTGTTCAATGTTCTTTTTAATCCTAACTCTCCTTAATACCTTCGAGAGCGCTTTTCCTTTGCTAACTCTTCCAAAGCTCTCTGTCGATGCCATCTAAAATCCCTTCTTTATGTTCCTTCGTGTAATACGAACTTCTTATCCTCTTCATTCATGACTCATTCGGTTAGACTTTGGAACTCGCTTCCACCTAGTATACGGGACTGCCTAACTATATCCTTATTCAAGCTGCGTTTAAGGGAGTACTATCTTTCGAGGCGTTAATTGTGGAATTTATGTCATTGATAAATCTATGGGTTTTTATTCTTATTTGTTAATGTTTTTGTATATATTGGTATTAGTATATAAGTATATTTGGTATATATGTATAGATATATTGTTAGTTTTGTTTTTTTTTTCGTTATTAATTATTTCACTAATTAATTAATTCACGATGATTCATCTGCAATACACGCATTATTTAAATTATCATAAAAGTTCTCCTCTCGCAGGTCTACTGGAAGAAATTTCATTTCTGAAATAAGCAGAACCTATGTACATTAATGTTATTTTAATGATGTTTTTCATGTATTTGTTTTTGCGTACATAAATGTTAAATAAATAAAAATAAATATAGTTCGAAAAATTGCGAACCTAAATTTTATATGCCTACCGTAAATTATTTCCACCTCGATAATATATTTACAGAACATTACATAATGTTATTATTAAATATGCGAATTCTGCCCCTTGCTGTCGTGTAAGGGTTTAAATTAAATAATTTTATCTGAAATGTTTGATCCATAGACGACTTGGACGGATTGATCGACGACTATACTGAATCGGAAGATAGTGATGGTGAAGTAGCTCAGGTAATGCAAGTGAATACTTTGCATGGAGAGCAAGAACCGGAGATGGAACCGGGACCATCGACACAGTTTCAAGTGGTAACAACTTCAGAAATTTTTGTTTAAGTAGTTTTGTAATCTTTTAATGGACAGATTATAACTAAACTTATTCTGCTTTGTTATGAATTAGTTTAGGTTAGTTAATAAAACACTTAAATAGTTATTTATATTTTATTGATATATCGATAATGATTCCTCTCTCCTAGTCTATATTTTGCATGTTCGAAAGACTACACATTGGGCCAAGCGTTGGAGCAAGTGTTGGATCAACACCAAGAATATTCGGTTAGCCGGCCAACGTTAGCGTCAACTACCAACATGCGATATCTTCGTAGTAGTCTACACGTTGGCCCAACGCGATAGGCGAATGTGTCTTTACTGAACATGTAAAACATCTATTGTATTTATAAAATAAAGGTTTGCAATACATTATTGATGGATTCTATGATAAAATTTACATTACGAGTTAATTGGAATCCATCTTCCGTATATAAGATAAGATATTAAAGATACTCCGGAGATGTTTACATATCCGGAGTGTCTTTTGTGCATAAGTTAGCTCAGTTTAATGTTAATATCACTGCAGTGACTAGTAGTTATTTATTGAAACATTAGTTTTGCCATCAATCAGAAGTATAGAATACTATCATTTGTGTATTGACATTCACACAGCATATCAGCGACTTTGGAATATTGCAGTAGATAAAGCCATAAATAAAATTTTATCTTAGCCAGATGCAAAAGTAGAAGGCCAAAATGATGTAAAATATCAAAGCAAGACATCTCTCTGTTTGCGGCGGCCAGCGACTACAGAAAGTGCGGGGTCCAGACCTATAAAACCGAACATACCTGTGCGCCCGCGCACAGCACACGAACAACGTAGTGTACACGAGCTCTCGCGTTTGCAAATACTCAACACTCTGATGGGTGAGATTTCATAATTATAAATCAAATTCATTTTACATTTATTATTCACTAGCTATGCCAGCGACTTCGTCCGCGTGGAAAAGTTATTTTGAGCATCATATTTATTTTTGCAAACAACCACCTCCGCTGTTACCCGATGTTGACAACGCGACATATCCAAATTTGATTACCATAAAAACGATTCTAGTGAGTTAACATTAAAAGATAGACATATACTGCCGGGGACATTTTTTTAGATCATTTTAAGAGGAATAATTCTTTCATACATATTTTTTTGGTATCTAGAACCATTTTCGCAGCGCACGCAACGGAAGCACACAAAAATGAATAATTTTCCCCGTTTTTTCCACATTTTCCATTATTTCTTCGCTCCTATTAGTCGCAGCGTGATGTTATGTAGCTTAAAGCCTTCATCGCTAAATGGGCTATTCAATAAAAACAGAATTTTTCAATTGAACCAGGAGTTCCAGAGATTAGCGTGTTCAAACAAACAAACAAACTCTTCAGCTTTATAATATTAGTATAGATTTATTATTTTATATATTTCCGTTACCAAACCGAATTCAACAAATAGGCGATAGTTTAAATTGGCTTACCCGTTTTTAACCTGATTTTGTTTATGTATGTAGATTAAGAAAACATTAGTAGGTCACCTATAAATTGCAGAATTCTTAAAAATATGCATACCAAAAGGTATTTTCATAGTTAAAATTTATCATCATCAGTTACGTCAAGAATTGCACACAGTGATCACTAGTGCTCGGAATAGGTAGTTTAATTTTATGTACTTGCAGAAAGAAAGTCAATGTAAGCGTAACATGGATAACTCAAAAATTTTCTGTTTTTATTTGCTATTCGTTTCTTTACGCTTTTATTGTAAAATTTTATGTTTACAACTTATTATTACAACAATAAGCTAAAAGATGAAATACTATTTTAAAAGTTCAATAGAATATTTTTACAATCTCTGAAAATAGTAAGTGCCCAGACATATCCATACTATTGATGTCACAAAATCGCAAGTACATAAAATTAAACTACCTATTCCTAGCACTAATGATCACTTTTGCGCTCCAAACATTTTTGTATATAATTCGTTCGTGCTTTAAAGTTAAAATTAATTATTTTCTTTTCCATTTCCACATGCTAATTTTATTTTACTGCTATTTCCACATGCTAATTTTATTTTACTGTGCAAATCAGATGATGAGTGGGAGTGCAGTGGAAGTAGTCTGACGTCCCACGGTCCGGTGTATGGAAATTTGGCCCTCGCACTGCGACGCCCATTAAGCACCCGTAAGAATGTCGGTAAGTTGTTTTTGAAATGAATTTTAAGCATTTAACTTGAAGTAGAACATACTAAGTATACTAAACTTGAGTGAAGCCTCAAAATTCTTTATTTATACATAATAGTAGTAGATTAATGTATTATTGAAGAAGCGGGAGATGGGCAGAAACATACTGGTGTAGCTTATGGACAACGGTAATCCCTTAACATCAGACAACTTATCTGTATGTTGAAATATACTGTATATGTTATGAAAGTAGATGAAGCGAAAGAGATATGTAAAGACCGTAGCAAGTGGAAAGACGTAATCTTTGCCTACCCCCGTGGGAAAAAGGCGTGAGTGTATGTATGTATGTATGAAATATACTGCATGTGGAAATTTATCCAGGGTACCCCCGCAGCCAAGAGCCGCGAAGATTATATTGGACTCAGCCGAGACGTCTCAACAAAACCCATCGAACCAGGGTTTTGTTTAACTATACATTTTAAAAACCTTGCATACTGATCCTAAAGATTTTACATTACATTGATTTTACATTACATTACATTCCATTGATTTTACATTAGTAGAAATAGGTGTAACTTTACCAATTTTACCATACCTTTATTTACTTTTCATTCGTTCGAAGTACGAGAAGGTAAGATACGTGTAGTGCGTTCCATATGTTACCAATTTTCTCTCAGTAAAATATATAAAAGTACTTGTGGAATTAATTTGCGACTATCAGATTAGCAATAAAACATTTTTTTGGTCACGTCATAAAAATGTGGAATAGGCTATTTCCTAAATTATTTTATAAATTTAATATTACTGTTTGCAACATAAACAATATGTTTTAAATAAATTGGTCACAAAATTTTATAAATTACTAACGTTTTTTTAATACAATGCGAATAAACCGTTGACATTTTACAGTTTCTTATAATACATTTAGAATATAGAAAGTTTACGTATAAATTTACAAATAACAAAGTTGTTTGATATTTTGATTATACAGTCGTACAAATTAAGTGACTACCAATTGTGACGTCACAAGGTAATAGTCTAATTAAAGATGGCGTCATTTTGAGTGATATTTCTACAATATTTCTCATAGTATACTAATGTAAAAAACAAATCTGTCCAGATTAGTATTGTAGTTAGGTTAATGACCGGCTGCCGGATAAAGTATCGCATGTCATGGTATTAGTTGACATTTCTTTAGACGTTTATTTATTAGTCAGTATTACACAACCGTGATTAAACAATGGTGTGGAAAATGAGGACATCTCAGCTCTCATAAACCTGCTGATTTTTGTCCCATAGTTATGAGTGCGAAATCAGTTTCACTTTGCATAATGCATAATATAAGTACTGTATGTTCACAAATATACGCATATAGGATCACTTAACACATTATAGAATTATTTGTACTTACTTTAATGCTTGCGGAAAGCTATTAGAATATTTAAATAAAACCAAATAGCAGATTGACCTTCACTTTTTTATTGAGGGGAAGTTTAGAAATTGCTCGTTTGTCGGAGATTTCTTTATTAATTTTGCGTTTTCTTATTTTATTTAATAACTAAGAAAACAAATGTTATACACTTGTCAATAGATGTTCATAGTACATTATCAATTAGTAAATAACGCAGAATTAAAACGAAAGGCTTAGATGAGTCACGGGCAAGTCAAGAATTTTAATGGCTAACTCACGATTATATACTTTATACCGTGACTACGAGTAAAATAAAAAAAGTAAGTAGACATTACAATAAAGGATGGTAAGCCCATAACACATGCCTTACAGAGCTTTGGGCTAGGGTAATTGGTGTAAGGGTAAGAAATATTCCTTCATACATACGTATAACGACGCCCGGCTCTGTGGTTATAAATATAGATAGATGAACTAAACGTATAGCCAACAAGACGCCGGGTTTTATTACAAAAACCGTCGCTATTACGAGCGGCATAAGAGTTGCTTTAAAATCAAAATGTAAATTCTGACGTGTTGTTGTGTGTTACAAGCTCGGAATAATGTGCTTGTATTTTTAGGCTGAGCTTGGTAGTAGAAAAATGGAATATGACGAGTTTAATTATTTTAGAAAGCAACACGGAAAAAGTGCTCGCGGAGCAAGCAATGCAGGAGGCGATTCGAGCGCTAGCTGAAGAGATTCCGAGGGCACCGAAGCTGGAGGATTGGGATAGGTTCACACAAGAAACTGGGTAATTTTCATTCTAAATTTCGAAATCTTTTTACGCTTACTTAACGATCTGAACAATATTACTTGTTAAGCTAATTTTGTAATTGATCTAGCCTAATCTATGTAATTTTTATTGCTGTCTTACACCTTTTTGATAGTACTGAATCCTGATTAATATTTTAAAATATTTGCACATTGAAATTCAATAAAATATGCTGGAAATTAAATAAACTGTAACATCTTATGTAACCATGTTTTAGCAAATAAATTATTATTATTATATTATTATAACTTTAGGTAATATCTAAGTTAGTAGTTGTAGTAGAATCATCTCTTTTTGTCCGCAAAAGTTATGTCATTAGTCAGCTTTATTACACTTAATTCAGTCAATAAACTTTTGTCATGTTGTTTGCCTCGGGGAATAAAATCGTAAAGTAGGTACCACTACGACTGCTTTAATGTTATCTCATTTTTAGTTCAGTTAACATCCTTTAGGTATGTATGTTACATATGAGTAGGTACATCTTAGATATACTTGAATATAACTCGTATTTATTATATATAAATGTTCATACAAGAACAATGGCATGGCCGGTATAACGCTACATAGAGAAAAACGTTGTTAATTAAAACAGTCTTCTATATTTTAGTGTTAAGAACGTTTGTATGAATTAAATATTACAATGCTAATGAAGAAAAATACCAAGGACTCGCTAAGCCATTGCCAATGGCTTAGCGAGTCCTTGGTATTTTTTTTGGTATTTTTCGGTTTTTGCTGACAAAAACTAAATTTAAAAACATCTCGGGATTAAATTGAACATTCTTTACTTAGACCCTTTACTGTAACGTTTCCACAGCATTTAAGTTCCAGTTCTTTGCTGTCCGTAATTTTTATACTATTTAAAAATGGTGGTATTCCATTCTCTAGCCAGTTTTGATGCACGGTTATGGGGGCTGAAACACCGGAGTCCAATTACTAGTTTAATGCATCTTTTCAAATGGTAGCTGAATAAAACAAGTGGCAAAACTACTTTCTTTTTTTTATTTTTATTATATTTTAAATGTGCTTAAATGCCTATCTATATTTATTGCAAATGAAACATCGTGGGCCGTTTTTATTCCGTTCCCATTCTTTACGTTTTCATATTATTACTTATTATTGTATTTTGTTATAATACAATTTATATGAGAACCACCTCTGAAATATGATCTATTAAACAAAATAAGAATCATAAAAATTCTTATTTTGAATTTCGATTCGATTGAATAATCGTGTGATTAACATTAAAAAAAACATACAATCTAATACATGACTCCTCTGCAAGCCGGAACTTAATTTCCCGTTCACATTTTTAATTTTTTAATGTGTAATTTAACTTAATAGTTATCCGTTTTTGCAGAAGTTTGTTGAATAGGGTTGCCATCTATCTGGATTTAGCCGGAGATGACCGTTTTTTTTTCAATCGTGGTTTTAATTCACATAGCAGGACTGTCCGATTTCGATAGGATATATTGATTATGACCGAACGTGTTAAACGGGTCAACATATCGAAGGTCCCTACGTATAAAAGGTCATGTCGAAAATGGTCAATTTTTTTTATTACACATATGGCTTTAGATTGTCCATACGCTCATCAATACATGATTTTTTTCACTACCTACACAAACCGTATATGAGAACAAGTATTATAATTTTACGGAATTGGTGCAGTAGACGCGGATATGTATGCTTGTCATTTTGTACTACGTTTTAAAATGCGCGCCACTCGGTGCAAACGCGGTCTTGTCAAACTTAACGTCATTCACGATCTTCATTAATTTATTTTTTATATTATTGCTTAGAGATCTAGAGATGTTTAAGGTACCATTGTAATCACAAATAATTATATTTTTTCTTTTTATACAGGTAACACTAGCATTTTATCATAAAAAATTGCATTATTTCTTCCTACGTACAAACGGTTATCTAAGATTTGTCTGATGTACTTTATTTTAGAACGGTGAAAAACGGTCATCTGTCTGTTTTCTATAGAAAATGTACATAAATTAAATATCTTTAAAAACATTTAAAAAATGTCTAACTATAATAACACATTACGCAAACAATATATTCAAAGCTGAAAGTATTTTTATTTCTAAAGCGATTTGACCTTTCATTTCACTCTCCAGCCCCCCTATTCACAACTGTCGGGCCACGGATTCTATTCGGAAAGTAACGTCCCGTCTCGCTTTAATGTGTGGCAAAAGTAAGTGACAGGTATAGAGATTCCGTGATTCGAGTATTTTCCGACAGTTGTGAATAGGGGTGCTGTAAACTGTTTTAGACTTATCCTCTTATACGTAGGGACCGTCGTCGATATATTAATTGATGACGTTCGCTTTTCTTCAATTGACTGTTTACGTTTCACAGTCGGTTCTCGGGAGTTACGCAAGAAGCACGTCGCTTGTGATCTTATCGCACCAAATTCAGCCCATATAATGCCGCATCTGAACGTTTCTTGCCTGTTCCACACCTTTTCTAATGTAATTCAAATCGTATCTGCGCCGTATTCAAACCTGCGCTGCGCCTGCCCCGTGCCTTCGCCTTACGTCGCTTATGTGTGTTTTGGGCCTAAGAAAGTGATATATCGTCCGATATATCCTTAGAGTACTAACCGCGCAGCATGTGTTAAGCAAGATTCGGCCAGGCTGTAGATCGCGACGCGGTGCTGCCTCTCAGTTTCTCTATATTTTAACTCATTTGTTTATTATAGAAGATTATAATAACCGACTGTAAGGTGCAAGTATTTGCTTATTACAGTTATCAGTGTGGCTTTTTACTTTAGGAGATGGTTACCCTATGTGTCTTTCTCTAGATAGCTGCTTCTCTCGAGAGGTAGTAGTCTACTACTCCCTACTTTTAAAAAATATAGAAAATAATTAACTGACGATTGCGAAATTGCAAAGATTATTTTGAATAGCTAATTAGCAAACATTATTAATTTGTTATTATAAATTTGAAGTGTATAATTAAATTCAGTGTCGTTTATTTATACAGAATCGAAATCAAAATCGATTTCAACGAGAGGGCAAGAAATACTGATCCCGCTGAAATCTTGGACAGATTGGAAAGAATCGAAAAAGAAACGATGGAAAGGTTGAATCTCGAATCTGAACAAGGCAATAGCAGCGCTGATAGATTGATTTACCCAATACGTACCCCAGTGCCATTTATGAATGACCATGACTTGTGGCAGAGTTTGAGAAGAGATCAGAGGTCATCACCGATTTTGGATGTCGACGCGTTGTTCAATAACTTAGTAATAGATTAAAGCAAATAGATCTCCGTGTAATAAGCTTTTGTTGTGTGATAGGATTTTATATTCGTTGAATCAAATCCTTTTTCTATTGTTATCGAGTTATATAGGTACATCGAACATACCTTAGAAGCGTAACCAAGGGGAGAGTTGGGGATTAAACTTCCCTGAAATATGCAAATTACATATGTACTTTAAGCATATGCACTTTAAGAGACTAGTGCTAGAAATCATAGTCAATAATATATTATATAAAAAAAAGCTTAGCTAAAAAAGTTGAAGTAATGTTATTCACTAAATAACCGACCTGTCCTCACTATTTACTAGCAAAGACTTTGACAATGCAACTAATTATTTACATGAAAATAAATAGTTATCCTGGTTAATAAATGTCATTAAAGAGAAATTAAAATAACACCACAAATTTAAGACCTATTACAATTTAACTGATTTTCATTTTCATGTAAAATATTATGACATTAATGCGTTCGGAAATTATATGAATAGAAAACTCAATTAAAAGTCAAATGTGTTTTTAGTATTTCAAGAAGTCAAAACACAAAACACCTGATATTCCAACGACCATGCACTATGGTGACAATGTTGGTCTATTTGTAATATGTGAGATTTGTATCATATCTAATTTTTAATTACCTTTTCACACTAATAGTTACCTTGACCTCGAATACGTCATATTTCTATTATTATAAGACACGACCATCGCACTATTATCACTGAATTTGATTAAATCAGCAGGATCTGATAATCCTCCTCCGTATAGTATTTCCTTGACTGAGTATATGCTACTCGTATTAATCACGTTTTTCTTTGAGTAATGACTCCTATTTACTAAAAAGGCAAGAAAACACTAGTTGCCACATACACAGTTTTGAATATGATCTATCACATCAAACTTAAAGTTTTTCAATGATTTTGCCACCATAAAGTAAATTTACAAGATATTTTTTTTCGTAGAATTAATAAAAATTTTGTTTACAAAATCTATTTAGATCGCAAAGCAATGGGGATTTGTAGGGATCCTTTATGTTGGATTTCATCGTATATAACCAAAGATCAGTTATTTCCTTCATCAAAGCTCACTTCTATACCAGAATTGGGAAGACGACAATTTTTTAAATTCTATATATAATAAGAGTACTCTTTTAAGTGAGAAATATTGTACAACCAACAGTACACCTGCACCTATTACTTTTGAAGATACATCGACATGTTAGCGGCGCTGTCGCGGGTCGCTCAAACACTCCATACTAAAAACACTGCAATCGTGACGTCATAACTAAGTAAACTCAAACTCAAAGTCAAATTTGTATGAGCTTATAAACAAATTTTAAAATTACTTTGTTATTTGGACGTTTATAGGTATACTGTCTATATAAAAAAATGTTACATTAAATGTGAGAATGTTAGAAATGTTTTCGTTTCATTAGAATTACGTAAATAATAATTGCTCATTTTTTAGAAATCTAAAAACAATATAAATTAATAATTAAACTGAAATTTCTATATTGACATACTTTCATGAGATATAAATTGCTCAAATCAGATAATTATAGTATAAAAACGGCCATAATCAGTTGTAGTCGTCTACTCTATTATCGTTGTGGGAATAACCCCGAATAACCTAGATACTAAACAAAAAAAAAACTGAAACGCCCTGTCACAAATGCCCTCGGCGGGCGGATTGTAAATCATTTTTACGTGAACGCTTTCTCCACTCTTTTTTGCAGCCGTCGTAACCTCACTTTATTAGAAAGGACAGTGCATACTGCCACCATTTCTCGATTACAAAAATCAAGTTTTGATAGAAGTAAGTGTATAGAAGTAAGTTTGGAGAAAAACTATGTTTCTTTTGATTCAATATGTAGTACTCTATATGTCCCGGGCGGCGGAAGGAATTGTTTTTAGGGGAATAACAATGACCCCTTCCTCCTTTCTTTGGAACAATTTTCAAACATATGGTTAAAATTTCGACTCTATAAGCGTTATTGAAATTCTGGTGAAGGCCAAATACAAAACGATGTTATTGCCGTTGGACACTTCAATGCTTGGTCAATGTAAATCACTAAACCTTCACCACCGCCTGCTGGGTCGTGTAAATATCTCCATAATCTAAATATTAATCGTAAATATTTTAAATATGGTTTGGGGAATAAGGTTTTTATCTTCAGATTGTCCGGTCTAATTGTATATGTGAGAGTCATAACTGTACCCGATATAGCCATAACAACAAATTAAGTAACCGTTGATCCAACAAGTTGACAATTCGAAATATAGTCTCCCCGAACTTTTTTGTGTCGTAGACCCTTTGCTATGTTTTTTGGGTTTTGGGTAGACTGTACTTACCTTACTAGGTTTTCAGTGGGTAGGCTTTCCAGTTGCCTCCAGTAGGTTACAAGACGAAAATTTACGTACAAAGTTTAATAAGTTAGATTCGTATACAAACAAGATTTATGAAATCTAGCCCAATCTTACTATTTAGTTAGTAACAGAAATCTCTTCCAAATAAACCTTTTATGGCTGTCGCTAATATTGAACTGAAAAATTTCAATATACATATATACATATAACAACAAAACTAACTATAGCCGACGCGAGCGGTGTTTGCTAAATATTTAAGCAAATGGTCGTAGTAAAAAGTTTATGCTAAGTCAGACCATTTTTTAAAGCATTAAAAGATCATTATATAATTCTCATTGTGCGTAATAGCATCTTACCATTAATTTGATATGTAGTCTCATGGTCAACTTCTTTTTGATTATCAGTTTGATGTTATTATATTTTTTTTACAATAATTTGGTCAGATTTAAATATATTTATTACACGATATTTGTATTTATATTTATAAAGCTTGGTATCGAATTAGTAAAATTGGCGGGCCTTTTTTTCATCTACAGTATGTGAGTTTATCTTTTAGTTTTTTATAGACTAATTATATTGTTCTATATTTCTATTAAATGAGTAGGTACACATACGCACCGATACATATATCTTTTGTAATCACGCCTGTTATTTAAGGGTTAAGCAAGGGTGTAATAAGCCCCATTCCTTCCTTTTAACTACTATGTGCCAAATTTTATAGATAAAAGCCATAATAATGGGGAACATGACAAACACTCTAGCCTGGTGGCACCAATGGGATGCTTGTGATGTATGAGCCAAGCCATGGCCTCAATGATCGATCAACGTGCGTATTTATATCGAGAGGGCGGGCGACTGCTGATGATTTAAATGACGATGCCAACTAAGAGAGTGCGATGCTAACACGACTGTTTTTCCTAAGGGGTGTACGCCATACAGTTGAGTCTTAAAAAGATCGTAGATAGGCAATGTGGACCAAGTTAAGTGTAACTATTCGGCTCAAGCTGAGTCTGACATAATATTCGCAGCATTTGGTTGCAGGGGTATATTTTGTTTTCAAAGGTCATGATAAACTGTTTCCGATACCGACAGTTGACTAAGTTGACGCTAGAGTATGCTGTAGGATTCCGATGCTTGTTACTTGGTGTGTCAACTACCCGACTAAACCTGTGACCGCTACCTCTTCGCCCCTGTGGAATGTCTATTAGGGATCGGGTTAAGTTCATATAATAGAAAAGACCTCCGTAGGATAGGCTCAGTAGTATAAACGAACTGGAACTTCGCCAAAGCGGGGTATACCAGGTTACGTGTTTATGACTCCCCAGATGGACGGCAAGCTTAAAACCATATCTCCCAGCCAGTAGTCAAATGACAGGGTAACTTCTTTCCTGCCACTAAGGATGTTTGAGACAGCCTACAAAACCAATTCTACTTCTACCCTGCCGTTTGCAGTGAAGCGGAGCGACAAGAGGATCTTTATCGAATATCTAGAAATGTTTATTATAACCACCTTATGCGATTGAATATCATACAAAGGAGGCGACAACCTTGCACGCTATCACGCTGAAATCTTTACGATACGTATTTTATTTTCATTTTTAACAGTTTTTCCTTACATCATACTGTCAATCTTCGTTATAGGCATCGAATACTTTTTTTTTGAGAGGGGAAAAGCATTATGCACCGTGACACCGCGCGGCTAGGCGCGGCTGTGTGTGGGGCTCTCCGGTCTGACAGGACCGGTCTACCCACTAAAACCCCCCTGAGTTCTCTAGGCTCATGCGGAGCACATGGCGGGGTGCGCTTTCGCAATTCTACCGCCACGAGCTCCGAGGCCAGCTCGACCTAGGTCTGGTCGAGCCAACGCCAAGGGAGGGACTGTCCGAAAACCCCTGGACAATCATGACACGGCGTGCGCGGTAGCCAGACGCGCACACAGCCTCGCGGTAGGGTCATTAGGCGAGCACCGCTCTTCGCGTTCCCGCCTTCTCCTACCTATCCGTCTGCGGCGGAGAGGAGCGGCCTCGACGTTCTCCTCCCGCTCCCTCTCCGCTGCCTCCTTCTACGAGATGATCGCAAAATAGGCTTTGAATACCTAGAAATGTTTATTACAACCACTTCTGGATACAATTTGGTTGCTGCCAACAAATTTAACAACGATTTATTTTCCTATACCTGTAAATTGTATTATCTAAGGTATACGTGAATTTGATTAGCAGCTCACTTATGTCTCTACCAATGAGTTGATACTACAGTAATTGCGTGAAGGTACTTAGGCCGTATTCAATCATGCTTGCACTTTAACTCTTCCTAACACTAAGTACAGGCCGCCGCACGGTTTTTTTCTTCATCGTAGCAGGTTGGGTAAATTTATCCGACTGCTGAGCTGATAATACACACTGTAATTTATTGTAGGCCAAATGATGACTAGGCATGAGTGCATCTGTAATGTATGGTAGTGTGTCACAAAAGACGTATTTGTCTTAAGCTAAGAATTTCTAATTACATCAGAGCTTGGACAATGAGCTTATAAATTGCTGAAATGTCACTTTCGTGATAAACATTATTCTAGAAGGCAAAGCGAATATTTTGTGTAAATTACATATTTGTTTGTAGAAACTTGTACGGTACTGCTACTTACAGTCTAAATAAGATGCAGTTTAGGATGATGGATAATAAATAAATACATTTTTGTATGAATAGTTTTAATTTTAATATTTTGTTATCCGTCGGTTATTATTCCCTTTTAATAATTTTTGGTGATGCGTATTTATATTGAATAGCTGGGCCTGTATGTTTTTATTAATATTTTATTCGATTTAAATTTGTTAATAGCATTTAAATTATATTTTAGTGTTTATCTGACAAAATTTCATATATTAATCATTACTGAATTTAAAAGAACGTACAGATCTAGAATCTAGCTTTCTTCCGTTGGTGTTAATTATTAAAATGTCATTATGTTTATATGAAATTCACCTAAATGGCCTCTACGCGTTGGATCTCTATCACATATATAAGCAACTAGCTTTCTGCCCGCGGCTTCGCCCGCGTGGATTTCGGGATTGGGTGTATAGAGGGTTAAGGGTCATAGCTTTTGCCCACGGCTACATATACGCGGAAGTCGGTTTATGGTGCGAAGATTTTATCGCGCTTCCCGTGGGACTATCCGTTTTTTCCGAGATAAAAAATGCCGCAAAACTCCTCAAGAATCACTCTATCTATTGATGAAAACCGCATAAAAATCTGTGCAGTAGTTTTTGAGCGAAGCCTTTATTGCGCATCCCGTGGGATCTGTCGATTTTTCCGGGATAAAAAGTAGCCTATGTTACTCGGGGAGAATGTAGCTTTCCAAAGGTGAAAGAATTTTTGAAATCGGTCCAGTAGTTTAAGCGTGAAGAGGTAACAAACAAACAAACAAATAAACAAACAAACAAACAAACACACTTTCGCATTTATAATATTAGTTGGGATATAATATTATAATGTACTAGCTTTTGCCCGCGACTTCGTCCGCGTGGAATAGTGACTTCCGGCAGATTTTTTGGTTTTTCCACATAGTTCCCGTTCTTGCGGGATTTTCGGAATGGTCGAGTTTCCGCAGAATTTTTAGTATTATTATGTTGATACAACTTAAACAAATTATTTCGACCAAATTTGGTACCATAAAAACGGTCATTGTGACTAAACCTTAAAAGATAGACATATGCCGTCGCGGACTTTTTTTTAGATCATGTATAGAGGAATAATTCTTTCATACATATTTTTTGTGTATCTTGAACCGTTTTCGCAGCGCACGCAAAGAAAGCCTTCAAAAATGAATAATTTTCCCCGTTTTTTACACATTTACCGCTCTGTCTTTGCTCCTATTGGTCATAGCGTAATGTTATTTAGCCTATAGCCTTCCTCGATAAATGGACTATCCAACAAAAAAAGAATTATTCAAATCGCACCAGTAGTTTCGGAGATTAGCGCGTTCAAACAAACAAACAAACAAACTCTTCAGCTTTATTATATTAGTATAGATACAACATAATATGTTTTTTATCATGTATCTTTATAAAACACGGTTCTTTATATCACACTATTCATGGAAAAAGGAAGTACTCGTAAGTGATTCTTACCCACTTTTCAGGAGCTTAAAAAACCTGTCCTATATTTTTATTATGAGGTCTAGAAAAAAGTTTCAGAGATAATTGCAGGTCAGGGTTGCCTTCAACTACACGTGTTATTTCATTTAGGAACAGATTGATGTTCGAGATAATCTAAAAAAACACGGTTACTTCTTTATTCCACGAAACACATCGCATATTTGCATATTTTGAAATATATGAACTAATTTCACGGCTCAACTTACGGCTTTGTTCTCTCTTATATTTCATTATAATCTAGAGTTGTAAGTATAATCACGTTGTTATTTAACGGAAAATCCTTTTTTGTACATAGAGTAATTAGAATTACACAATAGTCCTAATTGAAAAATACAGGAACAAGTAATTATGTATATTTGCGTTACAGATTTTCTTGTAAATCTTCTTTTAAAATTTACGTAAACATAATTATGACTTTATCAGCGGGATAATTCTAAAACGAATAAATGTAAATATGCATACCCCTATTTTATGCTGGAATTTTATGTTTTTTAAAGTCGAAAATATTGTGTATTTTTGCATTTATTCCTTCATTTTTGTAAATAGCTTCACGAGATTTTGACAGAAGGTGTAAACCTTCTGAAGTGAAGGTGAAGGTGATGCTCGCTTTATTTACGTAATAAAACATTGTCGACGGAAGTTTAGTTACGACTTTTTTACACGGGTAGTGCGATATGTGCGTGTGCGCGGGAATAGAGAGCTAACGCGTAGAGTCCAATTAAGCCTTGTATCACCTTATAATGGGCTGTCAATATAAATTTTAAGCGATATAATATTCTTTTCGTTTATATTAATTATCGGCAGTTAAACTTTTCATTAATGACCATATACTTTTAAAACACTGTACAATGATATAATATGATTTCGGAATTCTTTATAGAGAAAGTGGAGATAAAGTGACAAGACACTTTTAAATGATTTTAAGTAACTCATTTAATGTTTTATAGCTTGTAATTATTATCTGTTAGATTGACATAGGCATTTTGAAACCTTGGAACATTTTCAGAAAGGGAAGAACACATTGCTCTGTACTCAAAAAAAAAAACACAAAAATATATCGTTTTCGTTGTCATCCACAACCTGTTTTAAATTATTGTATATTGTATAATGTGTGTATACAATAAAATTAGGCAAAATGATGAAGAATTATCGTATATTCGATTTTAGGACTACGGGCCATGAACCTTAAAATATAATTTACGATGTAAATCGTTGTCGATATTGCTACCCATTCTGTTTGAACATTACTATGATTGTGTTGAAGTACTCGTAAACGTAGTTAATGAAGTAATTATGGATACTTACTGGGAACCATACACTGGCGTTCGCAGTAAATATGGTAAAAAAATTTGAATTAATCATATTTACCGGTAATCATAGATATTACCCAGGCCCATTTAGTAAATTTAGTTAATGCTCTTAACTCTAACACACCAATGTTAAATTACTTGTTATTTATCATAAATAAAAAGGAAATTAAAGAATAACAACATAATTGTGTTTGGAGTACAGGACCAGAGTGCAAGTTACGAGTAAATTTATCATTTGGATCGTGTTTGAATTAAAATTATACCATAATTACAATGTTTGCTGAACGTAAATAAAATTTAAATTTACATAATAATGTTTTATTTCTTTAAATTGAACAAATTCTTAAATTATTCATCCACCTTTATTGGTGGTAAAAAATCGTAGTCAATTTCATTAAACATATACTCGTAACAATAAGCAACATTTTCTGATTGCTGTAGTTATAGGAGCAATGGATACATCCAATGCCAGGCAACCGATAAAAATGCTATCGAAGTTGGACAATGAAGGCTGTTGCGATGCGCGTGCTCATGATCAGTCTATGTCGCGGTGCCGGCATTCGCACACGTTAACGCCAGCTTACAATGGATCCTTTTACTTTATTATACCGCATAGTACTAGTCAATTTTTTGACTGTGTACTATTGCTTGATGGTATTACTGATGATCGTCGTGAATTATGTGAGGAGCCTATTCGTCAAATCTCCACCATTCAAGAAGAGGTTGGAGCCGCCGGCAATGTTTATGGATCCCAAATATGGGGTACATAAATATATTAAGGTTAATGTAAGTACATTTTTTTTTGTTTGATGTATTAAAATATGAAGTTGAAATATTTAAAAATAGTACTTAAATATTTCGACACTGTAAATAGGCTCTTTTTTTATAGTTACCTGAACGCTTATAAATTAATTTAGATTCCGATAGCCGATGACCGGTTAGATAAAAATCGCACGGCTATTAAACTTATTTATATCATTGATAAATGATAATACAAAATATAATCTTTTATGATAGGTATAGTTTTAATTATTATGCCAAAATTTTCGATTTATTCTCTAAATATAAAGCATTAAAGTCGAGTCTTTCTATTGACTTAAGAAAGGCAAACCTGGTCAACGAACTCGCAATTTTTTTTTTGATGGAATAAACGAGTTTTTCTTGTGCTTGTGCTGTAATAATTTACTTCTTGACAAAAGGAGATTGAAACGATCGCATGTAAGTCCAGATCCAGAATATAAAGATATGATTGGTATGGTTTTATTTGAAAAGTACCTATTATATTACAGTTACTAATTACTGTGTCAAAATCCACAAATCAATCAATAGTTTAAACAACCCATTCCATAAGTTACGATAAAATCTGAAAAAAAAAATTGTACTACACACGGGCGGTACATTTTCGGCCCAAAATGAAAGCTATGATCGTACAAGATGTTCAATGCCAGTAAAGCAACAGCAGTTGTCGTTGAAAATATTTTTTTTTAATCTTCGCTCGTATCGAGCAGGCAAAGAGCAGAGCCCATACAGCCTTCGTTGAAAATATATGGAAAAGCACTCAAAAACACCCGGAAACACGAAACGAGAAAGTAAAGCATAGCTTATAGAATAGAAAACAAATGATGGTCTATATTATGTCGATGCCACAGACTTGGCACTGATTTTAATCGATATGGAATCGATAATATTCTAGTGTTTTATGGAATTATATTTTATTAAATTTAACACTATGGTATATTTTAAATACCTTATTTAAAATATTTTGTTGTAAATATTTTTCTTTATTTAAATAGGTATCTATATATTTTTATTTCGTTGCTTATTCTATTAATCGATTATTTGACAAAAATAATTATTTTCATATAACTCTGTTTGCAAATTGAGAATTATTGCAGGTTTTTGTTATTTTATATAAAATATACAAATACAAAAATATTTATTGGGACAAAACATAATTCACATTATATAGATAGTTTGTACTGACAGTCGTAAAAGTTAAAAACTGAGTATCGGAGTCAGCGCCCCGTCCGGCCACATAAATACAATATTGCCCTTAAAAAATATATTAAGTTTTGTTCCAACTTATTACATTTTGGGTCCAGCATTTTCCGTCACTTTTAATAATTTTAGATCTATGGAAAGTTTTGATTCCCCAACGAAATTTAAAAAAATAAGTATCAAATAGGGATCATATAAGGATCAAATAATATATTTAGGATCTCCATGAATTCACAAGAAAATGTTTTAGATAGACCGTCGGCCAACAAAGCGATCCTATAAGTTCCGTTATTACATTTGAAGTACAGAGCTCTAAAATAAAACTGCTCAAACTTATATATATCACATATACCTACTAGAACCAAGGCTTTAAGACAGTAAATTACCAGATTTTTGGTAGGCAGATTGGAGCCTAACATAATCTCCGCGGTACTTGATTATAGGAGGCTAATTTCTCAATACTTTGTGAAGACTCTCCGCCTCTCCTCTTTTGAGAAAAAAAACACATATAACATACATTTCTTTAATTATTTATCAATCAATTTGCAACAAGATGCAATAGCAGCTATATCTAAGTATATATCAACTGTCCAAAACTATCTTAACTAACATGTCACCAAATTATGACGTAATTGAATTCATATTATTAATGTTCTTAACACTGATTGATTGGAAAAGTTTATTTTTAAAATGTTATATATTGACAAACAATCCGGCATCTCACCTGGTGGTTAAGTGGTTATAGTCGCCTATAGTACATGTGCGTGAGCTTGGAAGAGCACGTCGACGTTGTGACATAAGATGTAAAATCACAAAAACCTGTAATTTCATTGCTTATACACTGGAACAGTAATTAATGTGCACTGATACATATTTTGTGACCGAAATAGGTAAGACAGGGGTACTCGAGCAGACAACCCTGGTACAGTTTCTTTTCGGTGATATAAAAACACTAACATAATGTATATATCGTATATAATTATAAAACCGTTTATATACCAGCTATTTAGACGAAGTCAAAGATGTTTTGGAAATATTATGTTTTTATTTTTTATGATTTCTTTGACTAATAGGCTACCCTCGTGGAAATACACAATCGAGCTTTCTTAATTGTGTTTAGGTGGACTTTCCTTAGAACCATTGGGGTAATCGAAGATATTATTTTTTGTAACTGAATGACAGTTTTTTTTATAATTTATTAAAGAGCATTTATTCAGTTTGAATATTGCACCCCATAGGAAAAAAAACAAACATGTTTCACTAGTTTGTAGGTATCTCGTGCTTCTTTAGATAGTGCTTGCGCAAGTATATTATCAAACCTGCCCATCCCAAGAGAATAACCGGCCAGAAGGTGTTGGCGGTGAATCTGTCCCCGAGTACACTCTGCTGAAATATGATGTACATCTTCTACCACACCACACATTGAACACAGAGGACTATCTGTCCTTCTCATGAGGTAGGCAAATTTATTCAGCTGTATATGGCCACAGCGCAGTCTTAAAGCTAACACAATGTCAGATCTAGTTAAATCAGACTCGTGAAACCATGGAATGCGTTGAATATTTGGTTGAATGGTTTTGTAGCATATACCTTTAGAACGACTTCATTCATTAAAATACTCCGACCACATAGAGAAACATTTTCTGTATAACAGTTGCAAAAGTATGTCCTGAGCACATGCAAAATTTTCAGTGTTTATTACAGTGGATACAATGGATTTAGAAATCCAGATTCCATATCACTTTACAGTTTAGTTAGATCTTTAAAATTGAAATTTATTGTCTGGACACACTTAATACGTTTTCGCGCTGTACAATAAAGAATGCAGAATGTGGAAAAACAAGCCCATATCCGAATTATATAAAGATAAGTGAAGAATAATTGCAAATATATTTTATCCCATAGAGAAAGCCAGCTTTAATTGCAACGGTTCAATTTTAATAATAATGATATTAAATAATAAAATAAATTAATAATTATAAGATTCAACTCACTGATTATAAGAGATAATATTATTGACACATTCAAAAACGAGAAATTCATTGATAAACGAATAAGCTGATTAGCGAAAGCTGTACTACATACTACATACCTTTGTGTGTATGGTATCAAACTTACCTTTGTTTACTAGGCTTGCGTACTATGGACTTTGACTTTTGTCAATGTCAACAGATTCTTAAGATGTTGAATGGTGTCAACAAACCTAAATAATACCCAAACAACTTTCCATGTGCCATGTCCAAAAATGCCATAAATTTCAAGTGTTCAATGTTATGAACGTTATTTTTCTGATGCCTTCAAATAATTGAGCAATTTGAAGAAAGATATCCGAGTATTTTCATATCAGACTTGTAATTTTTTTAAGAGAGACATAACTCAATCATCTTCAATTCATTGTGAAACTCATTTTTATAATAGCATATCTTATTTAACACTTCCGTTTCGGTTTCCTTTGATCATATTTGATAATAATGGTCAGTCTCTTTTTGTATTTTGTTTCCATATAAAATAAAAAGTACGTGAAATAGTGGCAACATTCTTATATACAAAACTCTGTTACAAAGAAATCTAGACTTTTCGTGCGTTATGATATATTATTGTTTTGTCTATGTAGTTTATATTTAACATTATTATAGTCAGTCAGGTATGAATACTTAAATGGTTAACATTTTTTTATAGCATGACTCATTTAGGAATTTGTAGCTTTGCGTTTCAGTTTCTGAATAAAAATGTTATTGTACAGTTAGGAACACGTCAATCTATACTTTTGCGTTTCGAAAATTATCGTTATTGTTAATGACATAAGGTCTATTTCAAGTTCAACATGTAAAGCCTGATGCGTTGGTTTGTGTACTTAATGCGCTTTGTTTTGTTGTCTGAGTAGGTCATGTGAGTTACCCTTGCACCAGTTTTTACTTTGTGCTGAATTATGTCTGTGTTAATTTTGATTGGAATTTGTTACAAGGTGAATCCTTGCACCAATTATGTTTTAATAGACGATCCTTTCTGCGTACCTATTATAATGTATCGGCGTCAACGTCTGTCCCATTATAAACCAGCTCAGCAAAACAAGGATCCCTTAATCGAGTATTGAATTTCTGAGTTGAACAAAACTACGGAATGTGAGTCGCATCCTCCTTTTTTTTGTGATATTCATTTACATGACACAAAGCAAAAACATATAAGCAAAAACTAAATGATTCTTTTACATGTATTTAAAAACTTTTCCACAATTACAATACAATTCAAGAATTATGCAGTACCATTGGTTAAACAAAAGGTTAAAATCAATTATGTTCTAATGAAAAACTCTTACAATGAAAAAACTGTTTGGAATCAATTTCGAAGTAATATTGACGTCTAGTAGGTACAACTGAAGTAGATATTGAAAGTGAAATTGAAATATATTTTTTTTGTTTTAGCAGTCTGAATACTTTAATTTTATTATTGTAGCTTAAATCTCGCGTCTTTATAAGACCACGGTCCTTTATAGGGCGTATGCGGGCTTCTGTCGCGTGTGTAGTCTTAATGGTTAAGTCACATAAAAATCATGTATGACGGAAATATTCTACATAAAATGGTCTAAAAACATTTCGCAACAGCATATGCTGTTGCGGGATGTCTATATTTTATGGTTGACTCACAATAACACGTGTAATTACTGACAGCTTAGCAGTTCGGAGCATTCTGATTATATTTGTTTACTTTTACATTTATATTAGTCTCACTCATCTCTAATTTTAAAAACGTTAACATTATTACCTAATTTCCTTATCTACAAAATAAGTAGGAACAAAAAACTGCCACTTTACAAATCTTTTTGACAGGACGAAGTCTGTCGGGTCCACTAGTCTAATATAAGATAATATCGAGTAAGCTATCTTAGTCGATATTATAAACAAAATTAGAAATGCTCTTAGACATTTTTCTAGGACTCATTAACTAGTCAATGAGTTTGTATGAAAATTGCTTATCTAAGTATCGGCTCTTTTTTGGAACGGAATGTAGATTAGTAGTATACATTAATATAATAGATTAACAATATCTTTAAAATTTGATAAGGCCTATTAATATCTAGCCGTAATAAAGTAATAATATCTACATAATATCTAGCCTGTATAGTCTAATATTATCTAATCCAGTGGGTCGATAATAAAAATGTTTCTGATATTTCCAACCTACAAAGTTATTTCAACCAATCTGTAGTCAACATTACCAGGGTTTTTCTAGACCAATATTACTGTGGCTGTGATATTACCTTATACACACTTAATCCTAGCAGGTACAATAGCAGCAGCATTATGGTGCAATTCTCTGGTATAGTTATTGGGGTTATAAATGAAGACCAGTCTGTTGCGATGAATGTGTGCGTGCGCTCGTCTGACTGCTTTCGTATAGTCTATATGCCTATAGTCTTAGCATAGTGCATGCATCAGAATTTCTATTCGACAATGCTTTCAAACAATGCTTGTTTGGATCTGAAAGTAATATTTATGGGCAATATTTTCGTTGAAATGAAGTAAATTTAAACGAACAAGGGCTGCCTTTTCATAAAAGTACATAATATATTGTTAGTTGTATAAGCTGATAAGTAGCTATGAAATAATAATCTTACTTATTATTATTTTTTATTTCGTCAATGTGCTGCGTCAGTATGTTCTTTGTATCTAGAATAAACTGGAACAGAAATCTCACGAAACGTTTCGCTTTAATAATGTTTTCGGTAAATTTATTTTAGATAAGACGAGGATTGGAAATTGTTGAAATTACATTTCTGAATAGTTTGAATAATAAAGATTGTAATAATAATTTAATATTAATTTTCTTGTAAAAAATATACAGGAAAAGTCTAACTAGAAGTTACAGGCAAACAAGACGATTCATTATACACAATTCAATATGTAAAAATGTTATATTTAAAATATTGTTTCAGATATTAATTAATTGTGAAAACGTAACGTTATCGTTCGATCATAGGCAGTTAGTGATATGACAAGCTTATGTGATACTATTAACACAATCGGCTACGCTTGTGTGTCAAACCCAGATGGATGTTTTAATAAACCTAATTATACGCCGGTTGCATAAACATATTGAATCTCATTGTATAATATTTTAGAAGACATCATTACATTTATATCTCTTTACTCCAAGCAATAGATAGCGAAGTATCGGAATTAAAGAATACATTTATCGCAAACTAGCTGAGCCGGCTAACTTTGGTCGCCTAACATTTAACTAACGCAAACTTGACGTGAACTGTCAACTGTGAAAGATTGGGATTCCAAACATGCTATATGTATTATTATGCTAAATAAATAACAAAGTTTTTATTTCGATTTCTTTTCACTGATTTTTTTTACATTTTTCTGTAATGCTATATAATAAGCAATACGGTTTAATGTTTACGATATAGCTGGCAAAGGCTTATCATTTTCTGGCAAAGAACAATAGTAATTATTTTTGAATTCCAAAATTTTATACAAGCTGTTTATTTTTTTTCAAAATCTACGGGTGTGATTTCTGGCTAGCATTATGAATTTATCAAAAATTAAATTTTTCGAGATCCCTTTAAGTACTTTTCGCTATTACTCATAATTTTCAATTCGGCAATCCACACTCACAAAAATTAAAACTGACAGACACATACTGTATAATTAGTAAGACAAGATTATATTAAAGTATTTTTGTAGCCTAGATTGGCTTATATTATATAGTATAGGCATTAATATTATAAAGAGGAAAGATTTGTATTTTTGTATGTAACGAATAAACTTAAAAAGTACTGGACCGATTTTAATAATTCTTTTTTCATTAGAAAGCTATACTATCATTGAGTAACATGGGCTATATCTAGTACTAGATTACTATAGAAATATATAAACAATGCAAATCGTCCGCGGGTGAAATAGCTAGTATTTTATAATGCCGTCGACAGAATAATGTCTAAGTGGCGGTGGCTGCTCACAAAATATGATTTAGTACTTACGTAAAACGATTCTAGAACTCGATAATTATTATAGTTTGAACAATGTGACTGCTTCAATAAGCTATATTTAACAATAATTCTACGTAAGCATGAGTATCCGATAATTTGCAACGAGCCTACAGTTACCTAACATGACACTAATTTGCTGTCACGACAAGTTATATATGTAGGTGTTGCGTAGTTATTTTAACGAAGGAGTATCAAGGTTACTATGTCATCTGTTATCGAATATACTTATATATACCGAATACCGACATACCTATACGCAAAAAAAATTATGGAGTTTTCAAAGCTATTTAATACTGGCGAAAATAAAAGAAGATTAAGGAAAATGAAATAATTTTGTGTGTAGTCATTAGACTACACACTAATAGAATATATATTACTAATTATAGTAGTATATTCTATTAGTATGTAGTGTAGTCTATATATTAAAAACGCAAACAAAATATTCGTAGTTCATTTCATGGGTCGAACTTTAATAAAGATTGTTATGAACATTTAAATTTAGACTATTTTATTTGTTTCTTTTTATCACCAACAATTTTTCAAGCCATACATACAGAACTTATAGGGTTTGAAATGAAACCAATTGCTTTAAATGAGTTTTCCCAAACTTCCATTAATAATAATTGTTTGTTTGGTAGTTTTTTTCTGTAGTTTTTTAATGATTAAGCTCCTGGACAAAGCTGGTAAATGCGAACAGGGTACTGGTAGAATAACAGCATTTCACCCCAATTAATAGCATTTCGGTGGACAAAACTCTTTATCGCTATGGATTTTTTTTTGTGTATGCATTAATAAGTATAAATATATTTTATTTCAAATATAGGGTATATAATTTGCGGTTAATTAATTCTTATAATATACATGGGATGATAAACAGGGCGATATGGAATCATACATACATAGGTATATGCGTAACATAATAATATATTTATTTATGGCTTTTTTCGTAGATTCTTTTAAAGGAGAATGCCCATTGTAGTATGGACTTTAGTATCGCCAAAAATGATTTTGTACCATAATGATTTTTATGATATATTGTAGATTTTTAACTATATATTCAATTATTAAAAACTATTTGACTCTATTTCGATGGGTAAAATAGAAATTAAACACCAAAAACTTTCAAATTACGAATTTCTCCTATCATCATTTTTGATAATACCTATTTAATTGTAGAAGATTAAAACTATAAAATGATTAAGTCTATCTTATCCAATAAATATTAAAACTATCAAATAATTCATATAAAATAATTAATTAATTTAAAAATAATTGTTTTAGCAACATTGATATTAGCTATCTGTATAAAGAAACTCTTAAAGCAGAATATTGTCTTATGCTTAAATCCTTTGCTTTGTGAAATCTACAAATGTTAGGTATTTACTATAGTAGATAGTGGTGAAAATAATAATTTTTACCACTGTGAAAATTATTACTCGATTATAATAAATCGCACGTTTAATTTAATTTGATTAAATGACCTAATGTTAATATTACTAAATTAAATTGGTTATAAATTATAAAGTAGCAGATATTGATCAATATACACTCGACCTATCTATTGTGATTCCTAAACAATTGCGCATTATCAGTTTTTCATTACGCTACCTCTATGCAACATGATGTACCATACAAATATTTCTGAGATCAGCTTGATGAGTATGTAAAACCATGTATATTTAATATTATAGTTATAGACAGATCACAGATTGGAATCTTAGTTTTGTAATAGTAATGCATATTCTATATAGTTACATAAAAAACATCTTTGTTTTACATAAAATAAATTCAAAAACGGCTGGATTAATTTATCTAATTGGCGGATTCGTCTTCGTTACAAATAGCAGAATAATGACTAAAATATTAGAGAAAGCAGAAAAAAGACTAAAGAAAATTAATTGTTTTGATATTCCTTTTACCCTTTCACGAGAGGACAGTAGAATGTATCGAATATATTTTTGACCAATCGATCCGATCGTTAATATATGGCAATACCGAAGAGACTATTTATCAATGAAATTAGAATATCATCAATAAAAATACACGGCGAATGAAATGGAAGTGAAATAATTACTAATTACTATGTGGATTTATCTCCGGCGAAGTTTCGGCTTGGTATGTTGCAGAGTTTTGTTAAAAATTGTTACTTATTTTTTGGTATTAGTTTGGTTAAGGCACAAGGACGAGTAAAGGTGATACTACGAATGGGCATACTCCTTTTGTTTCTAATTGTGCTTTAATCTAGCTGTGTCTTATTATCTTTTTAATTTCGCTGTTATCTGTATCTATGTTGTAAGTTTAATCATACTAGTTATAGCACATTGTAGCGCCATGTAATAGAAAGATATAATGTGAAGAAAACATTCGGGATATTCCAAGTTCTTGTGAAAAGACGGAGCGGGGTTACTCAATTTACGGAAGACAACTCGACAAGAAAGCGGAACGTTACGTGTTACGTGTAGAATATATATCGATAAAAGTAACTTTATGCAGTTATATGCATTCTTACTCATTGTTACGATCCGTTTAGTCTAGTTGCAAAATGCTACGAGTTCAAATTGCTATCTAAAATTTAATAATTTTAGGTAGTAATTTGAAAAAAAACAAGAATAGATTACTCTGTACTCACTGGTTATAAATTATGTTGTCATCTTCAATGACGTGGCTTTTCCTTTTGTTTTTCAATAAACAAAACCCAAAGCGTATCTTTGTGGCAGTGCACTTTGCGCACAGGATTGACAGTTGTTGGGCCTATCTGGGCCGGTCCTGTCATCAAGTGGTATATGATGGGAAAAATAGCGTGTGTAGCGGCCAAGATGCTGAAAGTTAAAGAGTTCAGAACCTTCTAGATTTCTATATCTAAAAATGTCACGTTAGATCTGCCGCAACTTAAATGGTTGGCAGCCAAGTAAAGCCAAGGATGATTTATGAAATTAACGGATCAATGAAGGTATAGTTGCTTGCGCCTAATTGATCAGAACCACTAGGCACAAGCAACTATATATAAAAACTATAAATTGAAATATTCGTATAGTACAAGTAATAGTTTACTTACTGAATTTATCATCTTAATATCTATTTAAACATATATCTTGATTAGAAATAAAAATTATGAAAATGAAGTCAGTGACATTTATTCGTTGCACATCAGTTAATTGCGCAAAAACAGTGTTACACTGACAACATTCTACGATCGCTGCATGCATGACAATGCACTAAAGCTGCCTTTTCACTATGAGATATAGTATAATAATAATACATCCGGAGATATATAACAAAATATATAATTAATCCTTCTTGCTGTGTGATATATCTTTAATTTACCAATACGTTAGGTATAGCTTTGGGGCGCTCGCAAAGAACTGACTAAAATATATATTATCCCATAATGATATTATTTCATGCCATTTATAACAACTGGTATAGCTCGGGATGTAATACCTATATATTACATCCCACAGTGAAAAGTCAGTTTCATGAAGTCTAGTGGTAGATAATCGAATATTTCAGTATTCGTTTAAAAAACTCGAATTAGGACTTAGTACTGTATTTGAGTACTGGCATGAATATTCGTTCGTTTTGTTTGCTATTTGTATATATGTATGTGACAAATTATGGCATAGCATATTAAAGCTAATAATTAATATTTATATGTATACCAAAGAAGGTATATAGTTCTAGAACCACGATTTACTGCTTTTGATAATATTTAAAGTTATTAAAACTATTATATACCTTTGAAATTATGTACACATGAAGATATAAATAAAGTTATGATATAATAACATTCATCTTTTATAAAGATACTATTTAAAAATACTATAACTTAATACTCAATTGAACAACTTGAACTGATGAAGTGATAACGCGATAGTTCGACAGATTAAAAAGATAATTTTCAAGAAATAAAATAAAATTTTAATTATCTCATTAAACTAACCGTTCGGCTAAAAAAACAAATAAGTTCGAACCTGCAATGATTCATACATTTGTCGCGTGATTAATTCACTGCTGCTCTTTATAGAGGAGTGTGTATTCAAAATTCGACTGTACATGTGAAGTTAGAAGGTTGTTTCACGGAAGTTGTTGGAATTCACGAAACTCGTAGTCGCATATTGTGGGCCCGAATATAGTGCTAGATGTTTACATCAGTACTCGAATTAGTCTGACTCGACACATCACTAATGCAGTCATAAACCTACAATCTCTTAGATTATATCCGACAATTTATTGCACACCTTTGTGGCTTTAGCCCGCGAAGATTGCAATCTGCTGTGGACGAATGTGAAACGTTTCTGCCTTGGTTGAATCATAAGCTGACAAGACATCTACATCGGTATGTCTGTATGTTGATATGTCGATATGATCATTGCGTCGACGAAGTAAAGTAATTAAACAAGCGTTTTTTGTAACTTTATTTAGGTAAGATAATTTTAATTAAGGGACTAAAATATTACATATCTAATATATAAATATTAGATACGTTATTTTACTTATACATATGACAAATTATTGATTGATGTTTGCGTGTCGAATAAATAAAACAATATTTCGAATTTTTCACAAAACATTCATATTTTTGATAAACAGATTGTTTAGCTTGTAACTTATATCGTAATATTTTTGCAATAATAAAATTAAAGAACAACACAACGCAGTGTTTTGTATAGATTATTTAGGCTTTTATGTCACTAATTATTTTGGTGTAACGATTTTGTTGTAAATTGTTTTCGGGAATGTGAGTACCTATAACCTCTGTCGGACAGAGTTGTTTGATTTTTAATTGACCGATAGAAGGCCAAAGTCTCTTGAGTAGATAATAAATATCACGAGATGTAATATATATTTTCTCCTATTGCGAAAAGTCTAAAAACTACAGATCTATTTCTATCGACGGTTTCATAACCGCAATAAAAGGAACGAAATTAAAACTAACAATATTAAACATTCAATTTCATTATTACATTTTGTTAATTATTTACAAGTATTCAAAATAAACATCTCGGTTTCACAAAACTGGAGGTTTGTTTATCATAAAATATATACTTACATAGCTTTTTACAAAAAGTTCTAAATTGCTTTATTGTTCTGCCTTTTCACAAATTTAAAGTACATATTGAAAATACACTTATTATGAAAAAGACTATTATAAAAATACTGATTACTTAAATTATAAGAATGTTCGGGATTAAATTTCATTTCCATTATTATTATTTTCCATGGATAAGCAGTTCTATTGTTGTCTTATTTTTAAATTTATTTTGATGTCAATAAGTGGCTGTAAAAGACTTTAAAAGACGTTAAATAAATATTTATAGTTGGTTTGCAATATCACAAAACAGTTGACCGGCCTAATTAAAAAAAAACATGTTATAAAATTAAAAAGATATGCGTTTACAAGTAAATGAAGAAAAATAAATTTTTCGACTATAATATAAAGTTTTCTTTTTTTTAAACTTTAGTAGGTTCAATAAATAGGCTCACAGTTGTCCGTGTTCAGTATCGCTATATACTATCTCTGTACGGCTCGAATCAGAAAAGATCTTACTGACTTGTAAATTATAGTAAGTGTACGTATACACAATTACCCCACGTTAGTTTTACAGTAAGGATAATCACCCTACATTAATGGTCAAGGGATGTTAGGGGGTGTCATATGGGATAGTTATAATCTATTTAAGTAAATGGGACATCTCAAATTGTGAACAGTTTGTGTTTAGTCGTAAGATTTAAAATACTATGATTACAACTGAATATGGTCGTCTTTATACTATAATTATCTAATTTGAGCCATTTATATCTCATGAAAGTATGTAAATATAGATGTTGCGTTTTCCCGAACGCCCGTAATTTGGTTATATTATTTAACTATATAATAATATTGCTTACTTACCGGTCCGTAGTTCTGGCTTGGCTTGAACGTGTGTTTTGTGTGTACTAATGTGCCCTACCGTATGTGGTTATAAATATATATCATAAACTACAATACTTGTAGTGTAAAAAATAGGAGAACGCGTGGCCGACCACTTTTCCAAATGTAAATGTAACTGATCAATTATTAATCCGCCGTAAATATAACTCAATAAAAATGCCGTGAAAAAATCCGAAGTCAGTCAAGTACCGAAACCGTAATGTCAAGATCTTTTTTTTTTATTACTTTTTTTAAATTTCCTTTTCCGCGGTCCGAAACTCATAAATCCTAAACAATAGAAATTTCAGTTTAATTCATTATTAATATAGTGTTTAGATTTATAAAAAAAATGCAATATTTGTATGTAAGTATGTAATAATAATCCATTTTTATAAACAAATTATACCTATAAACGTACGTAAACAAATTATACGTAACGTATATATAACAAAGTTATTTGAAACTTTGTTTATACTCTCATACAAATTAAGCAACTTTACTGAATTATGACGTCACGATTGTAGTGTTTTTAGTATGGAACGTTTTTGAGTATCCCGCGACATCAGCGCTACAATCATGTAGATGTATGTATGTATCTTCAAAAGTAATAAGCGAAGGTATATTGTTGGTTCTGCAATATATTTCAGTTAAAAGAGTACACTTATTATATATATAATGACTAGCTTTTGCCCGCGACTTCGTTCGCGTGGACTTCAGGTTCCTAAAACCTCAAAAATTGTAGCCTATGTGTTATTCTGATGTATAAGCTATATTGTGGTAAAGTTTCATTCAAATCTATTCAGTAGTTTTTACGTGAAAGAGTAACAAACATCCATACATCCATACTTACAAACTTTCGCCTTTATAATAGTAGTAGGATATCATCTACCCAATTGATAGAATTATTGTAATCAGCACCACGGGGGCAGATAGCTATTGTATGAAAGAAAATGGTGATATGATATGAAGAGCAAAGTTTTGTTGGAGGCGTTCTATTCTTTTCAAGTGAACTTGCATTTAGGATTCGGTAGTAGGTAGTATTCATTTATGAAAACATGTCTTTAACTCTAAACGTATCTTTGGGAAAATATAACTACCTACTATTATTAAATATAGCAAAATATAGGATTTAGCTTATTTCAGTCTACTTAAGTCATTTTGGACTTAAAATGTAATTTCTCCGATGCCTGCAGTTTTTCGGAAGTATTCTGATTTGAGAATTTAAAATTAACCACGACTACAATTTGTTCTATTAGAGTTAAGTGGAATTTAACTACAAAGAGAAATTGACTATAAAATAATAATAATACCGAAATAAGTTGTGTGCGTCGAAGCGACGAATTTTAACACGTCAGCTTGGTTTGGGTTTCTTACTCGTGTTCTGAAATTAACCACAAAGACGGATGCAAATTATATAGACATCGTTTTAGTTGAACTCGGGAAGCTATGAAACTACGTCAGCACCATAAATTGTGTTTTGTATTTTTGTTTACCATCTGTTGTATCCCGCATCAACCCACGCTCTGCCAACACACTGCAGATTCATTTATAGTACCTACCTATTGAATTTTGTAGTTTTAATATCTTGATATCAATCTAATTTTGCACTTTCGCCTGTGTTAGCTACACCAATTGTATTTTTACTTTTGCCATTCTTTTCATTCCCTTAGATTTAATCAAAGAATTAAATAATTACCAAATAATGTCAATTTTATTTCAATACTGACGGACGTTTATAGAGCATTCAGCACAAACACGGTCATTCTACTCATTAACATATTATAAAAATTGTACTATCCAACATTTTTCCGTAACCTTTTGATTTTTAGGATACCGCCATCTTCCGCAGTAGACAGCTTATGTCACTGTATTGACTGTTGCTGGAACGAAGTTGGCCAGCATAGTTCGTAACTAATAAAATTACTAAAGCAATAGTTTGTATGGCTCTTTTATTGTTAAACCTAAAGCAACTATTAACAAGTTAATTAGATTAATTAACATTTACTAAAATAAGATACGGAAAATACAATAATTTGGAGATAAAGCTGCGCAAGGCATATGTAAATAATATTTTATATTATGAGAAAACATAATGAACATTAATACAGGAATTACAGATTCTAAACTCGATTCGAATGTAATATTTGCTTATTTTTAATTGTAACAGAATTTATAGCCAGACTTTGTATTTATGTGTCCATTGGTGCGTCAAATAGATATTTATAGATATTAACTGAATATAGTTGGCAGAATATTTAACTTAAAGTATGCCAGTATGTTATACATAGTTGAATTGTTTTTATTTTTTACAGGACATTAAATTGCACTATGTGGAGAATGGTGATCCTTCAAAACCGCTAATGATATTTCTGCATGGATTTCCTGAATTTTGGTATTCCTGGAGATACCAAATTTTAGAATTTAGTAAAGATTATTGGTGAGTATTTATACTTAAATTAAATAAGTATCTTATTTAAAATAATTTATTTTCACTTTTATAATTAAACAGGCAGGTGCTTCGCTTTTTTTTATTAATTTATTTATAATATGTACAGTAATCTTTTGTATGTAACTTTGTTTATACACATATTTTGTGTTAATTTATTTTCGTTATAAAATCTAATAAAATCATTTAAAATCTGAAATAAAATATGCATATACAAAAATACTTTCTAATTTAGATTAAGCAACAAACATGATGAGCAAACTACACAACGATTTTTATTTGTTATTTCCAATCTATCACCGCACAAAACTGTATGTCTCCCATTTCTCTGGGAATTTTAGCTGTAAAATGCTTGATACTGCTTTATGCAGATACTGATGTTGATTTTAAATTCTGTTTTTAGGTGCATTGCGATGGACATGCGGGGATATGGGCATTCAGAGCGTCCCGAGGGTCTCGCACCATATAAGATTGAACTGTTAGTAGCGGACGTCAGGGACCTCATTCGTCAATTGGGTTTGTACAATATTGTAGTTCGATCTCGAATGTTAGGTCTTACCTAACCAAACCTAACATTTTTTCCTTCGCATATCTATATACTTCGTATATCTTCGTTCTAAATAACTACTTCTACATTTTTATAAGTTATAAATAACTACATCTACATTTTATGTTTAAAAGGTTTATTAGAAGTGCCATAACTATGCCAGGCAAATGTAGAAATTGATCATCTGTATATTAATTGGCCTCAACCTATAACTAAAATTGATAATAATTAACAATTTCTCTTTCTTTCGCTATTTTGAAGTTTTAATATTTGTATTATCAATCACTTTACCCCATAGCACTGTAGACATAAAACATCTGTATACATATTAAGTATTCTTATACCTTCTCATATACTTATTACTGATTGCATTATAGACGTTGGATTAAACGATTGGCTCCTGATAACTTTTATCTGATATGTCCATTACAAAACAAACATTCAAAACAAACACACGGGAATTTTCCATGGATAAAACATTTTTACACTAAGGAAGGTGGAATTTCGGTATATTACTCTTCAAAAGTGTCTTGCTATGATCGGAAACTGCAACTCGACAAATGTCGACACTAGTTATCTTTTTTATGATACCGATCGATCGTCATGTTTCAGGTGCAATTTCTTTTTCCATACTATAAAACCTACAAGGAACTCAAAGAATTAGCTCCGGCGATAGGTTTTGTACTATCTATGAGCCGGATTTTATAATTCATACTCAGTATCGAAAATATCAGGAAATTTCAAACTTCCGTAGTCTAAAAAATGCTTCTTTATTTGTGAATTTGAAGAAATTAAATAGGTACACAAATTAATTCATATATTTTTAAACTACGGATAAACACTGACGGCCTTACTTATAAAAATCTACTAATCAACATCTTAGACGCTAATTATCCAATTACTCATTAACGAGTTAAACAATGCTTAACAATGTTTTACTTATAAACGTTCATTAGAGGTTACTTAGTTAATCAATGCCTAATTGGCATAATTTATATTTTACTCTGCCAACACTAAGCTATAACCTAGCTGAAATGGCATAAAGCCGTGCCACGCCAGAAATGTGAAATTTAAAACAAAAATTAATTGTTTGTAATTTGTATTGTATGGACTCATTGTTTTGGTGTGATTGCTTGTTGGTTATTGTTGGCTGTTGGTTCGATTCGATAAATACGATTTTCCTAACAAATTTATAGATTTTTTATTTTGAATAAATTTAAAACATTCCTTCCTTTCACAATTTATATCATCCTAAATAATCGTTGGTCCATCTTGTGGGACGCCTACTAACGATAAATAAAGTACATGGCACAGTTTACTCGTATATGGCAGTTTGGCGAGCGGCGATCGACTCCAAATTTTCGACAGTATTGTTCTCCTTGACGAGCTGATCACGAATATAGTTTTAGAAAAAGTAAATGACAGAAATCGCCGTTAGGGGGCTCTGCAGTTTTGGGTAAAGATCCTGGTTTACGGCAGAATCAGCTGAAACTCGGATATGTTGTTCTCCTCGATGAGCTGATCACGAAAATATGTACAACTTTTAGAAAAAGTTAACGACAAAAATCGCCGCTAGGGAGCTAATATAGATACATTTTTATAATTTTCCTCATGTCCATGTCCATTGTAAGATCTACATGTTGAGGAACACTAATAGGGTCGCCGACGGGCGCGAGTAAGTCGCGCCTGCGGATACGGCGTCCATCGTCGGTGGAAGAGATCGGGGGAGGTAGTGTAGCCTCCCCCGAGGAGGGCTCCCCTGTAGGCAGGGGAGCGGAGGCTGAGGGTTCCCGGAAGTCGCTTCGCGTTTCGGTTTCAAGGTGTCGCCATCTCTGAGCTCCTGAGTTCGGATCCCGGTGGGGGCAGATGTTTGTGTGATGAATGCGAGCATTTGTACCTTAGTCATGGTTGGCAATATATATTTCTTTAAAAATATTTATATATGTATAATATATTTATGTCTATCCGTAACCCTAGTTGCCATAACACAAGCCTGTCAGAGCTTAGTTTGGGCTAGGCTAATTGATTTAGGTGTAAGAAAACTCTATACTCTGACGCCTGTCCATAGAATCATTCAATTTCGGTCATAAGCTCAGGTCGACAAGAACAAAAACTCAACCGTCTTCAGCTCCGCTAGTAGACTTTGTCCAAGCGATAGATCTCTTGCGAACATTTTCGAACTTTTATACCGTGCTTTTGCCTCGTTGATGTTCTACCTATATTAAATTGTCTTCGAGATCGTTTAACACGCAGTTTCTTTGTCAGCTTAAGTATTGGTTTCGAAATCTTGATTGTATTCTTAAAACGATGGGGTCTGAAAAACTATGAACCCACTGTAAGGACAGCTTCCACAAACCTTGTTATAAAAGTTCACATCCGTGCAGTTCTCCAGATTTTGCAAATCGAGTTAAAATAGTTCGGGATTATGGATCAGGTTGGTTTCTGGACGAAATATAGATGCGTTCAAATTTTACGTTAAGATTTAATATGCCTCTTACCAAACTATGAGCAAATTCCATGTGCAGCTAATTTATCACTGAGATATCATTATATAACAGAGGCTAAGTCAACATGAAGCAAAATTATTTTTAGTAACACCGTCCCGAACTGATCTAGGTCCTTTTTTGTTGCAGCCGTTTTTGAAAAATGAGTTCATGTTTTCATTCTCGATATACGGCCTCTTATCTCTCGCTATTACGTAAGAATTAAGAAGTTATGATTAGCGGGGATACTGGATTAAAATAATATCTATTAAATTGTTCTTAAAACATCAAATAACAATATTAAACAAAATGTTTGCGGTTTCAGGTCGTGAAAAGTGTACTTTGGTGGCGCACGACTGGGGTGGTTTGATTGCCTGCAGATTGCGTGACGTCTACCCGGAAACTTTTAACCAACTAATCATCTTGGCGAGCGCATCTAGGGAAGTCTGGAACACTGAAGTCTGGGAGAATCCGATACAAAGAAGGAAATCATGGTAAGTTTGTATAAAATTCTTGTCATCCCAAAAATTACAACGACGCCGAAAGTTAAATATTTGTAGTCAAAAGGTAGTGGTAGTAAAGATGTGTTTTACAAATTTGTGTAAATTATAACTTAATATTTATGTTTTTACGGTTTTCAAATCTGAATATTCCATCTTGACTATAATAGAATAGAACACAAGGAATTTTAATATTTTTATTGAAAGCTAGCTAGAATTAAAATATTATATACAGAATATTTAAAGGCCGGTGAAATAAAGTTTAAGAGGCATATAAATCAGAAATCGGATGGACCCTAGGTGCTCGTCTAAGGGTAGGCTTGGGATCTTCTGCGGATTTCTTCATTTCTGATACGATCATGCAGATAAACATTTTATATACAGATACAAATTTACATACAGTAAATTAATTTATTTCAGGTATGTCTTCATGTACCGATTTCCTTGGTTGGCGGAATACATGCTACAATTGAACAATCTAGCTATTTTCGATAGGGCGATGATAGTGCCTGGGAAGGATTCTGTTACTCCTGAGGATATTGAGTGCTATAAATACTGGTTCGGAAAACAATGTAAGAAACAAAATTATCTTAAAATTATAAATAATCATTTAACCATCAATTAACATATGCGTTATTAGAATATTTAATGAAGTGAGGGTCTTGCGCTTGCACTCGGCGTTAGCAATGTTAAAGTAAAGCAACACGTACTATGGTAAATTTTTTGCCAGTCAATTTTAGTGGCACTTGGCACATTTTTCAAAAACGGCTGTCGAAGATTTTATCCCTTTTCACATAGGTAATAAAATTTCCATTACCGCCATAGACAATAATTCATGGCGACACATAAAGAAGACAGGATCTATTTTAATGAAGTTTAATTTAAAGAATTTTAAGTTCTGAATCAGCTGACAAACTGCGAAAGCGACAACAGCAGTTCGATCCGGAAATACCTATGATAGGAAGACAATTTCAACATTTCGTAAGCACCTATTCCTTTAAAATTGAACTCATGTAAATACTTTCTTAAAATTTAAGAAAATTATTCAATAATAAATAAAGAAAAGCTTTAGCTGTGTCTATATGATTAGTTTTTTTTTTATTGACCTAAAATTTATTTGCGATATCTGTACGAAAAATGTGACTACTTTTATAGGTTTTTAAATATTTATATTACTAAATAATTTATTTAAAAAACTTAGGGACATGGCGACAGCATATTATTAGGAAAGAGAAAATATTGCTTTGGTGTGATTTCCCACGGAGAAAACATGGGTCTACGTTTATATGGAAAATAAGTCACGCGGTTTCCATCCTTAATGTTATTATTAAACATGGTACTTTTTAAATTACAGATGCGTTTACACCACCTGTCAACTATTACCGAGCCAATTTCGTATACGACATGCCGAATAACCAACCTAATGGGAATGTACCCATGTTGGTGATTTACGGTGAAAAGGATGCGTATCTTGAATTATCTCTAATGGATCGCATGAAGAAGAGGTATGGAAACATAGAGACTGCAATTATAGAAAACTGTGCCCATTTCCTTCAACAAGAAGAACCACAGAAAGTCAATAAACTTATCCGCGATTTCTTATCCAAAACAAATAGTAGTTGAGGCTTTAAAATTAAACTTAATCTGTATTAACTATATTTAATATCAAATCTACTTAATGTGTGTATATTCATTAAATTATAATTACTGTAATATATATTTTTGTCTTGAGTAATAATAATTACTCGATATGTGCATTTTTTTAGATTTTTCTCTGTTGGTAGAATTTTGTAGGTCTAATAAAACATGACTTTTTACTTGGTACTTGTCCTCGTATACTATTATACATACGCCAGAGTATGACAATAATTTAAATGGTATTTATCATTGTTCTGTACCTAACTTCCGGGCTAATTATAAAAATAAGCTTAAACTTGTTAATATCAGTAATATTTCCAAGCTTAAATAATCATATTGTCATAGATGTTCATTCAAAGCTGTATAACATTTTTATTAATTGGAGTCATTGTAATTTAGAAGAATAAATTATTTAAATATTTTAATTTGTTTATTTATTTGAACTTTAATTTTTATGTACATATATTATACATACACATATATTAGTGTAAAGTAGTTACCGTGGGAGAGCCATGCTTCGGCACGAATTGGGCCGGCTCGACCGCAGTGCTACCACAGCCTCACAAAAAACCGGCGTTAAATAGCACTTGCACTGTGTTTCGCTGAGTGAGTGAGGGTACGGGAGGCCCAACCCTCCATTCCCCCTTATTCCCTTTTAAAAGGCCGGCAACGCATCTGTGACTCCTCTGGTGTTGCGGGTGTCCATGGGCAACGGTTATCGCTTACCATCAGGTGATCCGTTTGCTCGTTTGCTGCCCTATCCTATAAAAAAAGAGTAGTTATTTTATTCAAAAAGATACAATGTTTAATAACGGTAAAGGTTATGTGAGAATTATTTTTTTATTTTTGGCTAAATGATCGAAACATTGCATAAAAATTAGAAAATTTCCCTTGACCAACTGAAAGTTAAGATTCGTCAAAGAGAGAAACCCAAGATAGTATTAATAAATAAATACCAAAGCATCAAATTTTTGTATTATAAAATCCTTATTTAACCATTGATCTGAAATAATTAGTTAGCATTTGTGAACAGCCTATGTATTAAATATACCATTTCGTTATAAACACAAGTTTAGATAACCAGCAAAAGCACCATTAGGTAAATACACAGAACACAGAAAGAGATTAGAACGGCTATGTAGGCGTGGCACGCGAGCCACAGTTATGATCAAATGATCATGACTGTGGCCAATAATGCGAACGCGTTGCTTAGTCAGTCACGAGTGATCACGGAGAGTGTTTTACGAAGTGCTGCGCGTTTATTAATGAAAATGCCTACTTGTGCTGTAATTACCTGCAAAGCAAGAAGTCAGGTCTCAAGTGTAGCTAAAGATGAAATATCTTTTCATCGGTAAATAGCAAATTTGATCGTAATAACTAACGTTTTACAAAAAAATTATCAAAGCTTGATCGTAACGATAAGACACATAATATTATTCTAAAAAATATACATTGCCGGCTATGTACGCGCATGCGTCTAATTACATTACTCAGAGCGCGTAATGTAGTACACTGAATTCGGTAGCGACGCAGTTGAATAACAGCAATAAACGTAGTAAAAGGCCATAGTGCTGTGCTTACCAAAAAACGTACGCATTATGTTTTATCGATAAATATATTTTTTTAATATTCTGGTAGGAATAAATGATTGTGTGATAAACTCGAACATTTGTTGGAAGATTGTTCAAGTATTTATTTACTTTTATTATACTTTTATTAAACGAATTAATCGGTGTGTGCGACCGTGGAAATATTATTAATATGTCCAAATACATGTATAATTAATATCATCATCACAGCTCATACGTCCCCACCGAGGGGCTCGAGCCTACCCTACCTACGTTAGGGTGATTAGGCCTATATTACAGATAGCTAGGGCATAATAAATTATAAAATTGTGAAAAGATAGCCACTGCAAAATCGCAAAATGTATGAACATGTCGGAAAAATGTCCTATCGCACACATATAAAAGTGCCTGTATATGTTTGTTATGGAAACAAGATTTACAGAAATATAGTTTACTTTGCTTTCAACCTACATCTATTTCACTTAATAAGTTTGTTTCATCATTATAGTATAGGTATATACAATTAAATTAATTATTAAATTTTAAATACCTACATGAATGTAATATTTCGTTTTCAGTATTGAAAATATTTGTAATATTTGCTATCGACATTTTATATCGATAATTTTTCATTTTTGTCAATCACTAAGGTAATAATATCATTTTTAGACAGAATTATTTGAATCTGGTGAGTGCAGTGCTGTGATTGGTTCAGTTCGTTATCGCGCGATGCGTACTTCTCCTGATTGGTTATGCGTGACTTTACAGACGCAGCGCTGGCTTCTTAAACTGGCGACAGCGGCTCCCGTACAAACGATGCATGTTCGCCATTCTAACCTCTTTCTGTGTTCTGTGGGTAAATACTTATCGAATGATTAAGTTAGTGTTATAGTTCCCATAACACTGCGTAAGAAAATTATATATTATTTGTCAAAACTCCTTGCCGCCTGGCTATAAGGTCCCTTTATCTACAAAGTTACAGGAATTCTTTAGATCTATCTTCAGCAACACAATAGTTGTTATGGAAATACGTTCGTACATCATGAATGGTGCCAAAGTCGCATGAGCTAAAATAATCATTAGATGAGAAGCAGATACCTACTTGAAAAGCAGTAAGGCAGCAATGTTATAGGAAATAATTTATTTTGGAATGATATAAACAAATGGCAACACCTATAAGAATAGATTAAAAACAATATAGAATAGGTTTTAATGAAGATGACATTCTGAGTTAGTAAAACAAAATGACTTACTTGTATTGGAGTTTTAGGAAATAACAAAGGTTATTAATACCACCCCTTAAATTAAAGTCATTGTAATCCCCAGGTAGCAAATCTACGTTATAATGACGCCCCAATACAGTCAGTCAAGGACGTAACGGACGTCATAAAATGACGTCGGGGGGTCCTGAAAAGTACCTTAATTTGTCACAGCCTATGGGACGTCATCTCAGGACGCCATAAGGCTAGCTTAGTAGTACGTACTGCAGACGTCTATTTCTGTTCTCATAGGACGTCTCAGGACGTCATCAAGCTAGCTTAGTAGTACGTACTGCAGACGTCTATTTTTGTTCTCATAAGACGTCTTAGGACGTCATCAGGCTAGCTTAGTAGTACGTACTGCAGACGTCTATTTCTGTTCTCATAAGACGTCTTAGGACGTCATCAGAGCCTCTAGACAAGGTGCCTTTCGATAGGTACTCGCTATCGCTAAAAGAAAAAATATACGAGATTGACATAACCAATCGAAAAGTCACGTGACTGCTTATGTCAATCCCATTCATTTTTTCTTTTAGCGATAGCGAGAGCGAGTGTCGAAAGGCATCTTGTTTAGAGGCTCGGGCTTACCATAAGGCTGGTCGACTTACAAAATGTATAGACCAGCCTAACCATGAGCCCGATCGCGCGCGGCTCAAGTTCGAGGACTCTCATGTCAAAGGAAAAGGACAAATATAACAGCTCACAGATTATTTAGTACTCAGTTTATTTATCACCATATGCATGTAGTAGTGGAAAACAAACAAAGCTAGAATCATTTTCATTGGGAATTACTAAACATTTTGTCTGTACGACATCTACGGGTAAAAGTTTGAAATTGGATAATTCTCTTACATTGGCAATATCGATAATTGTCGAACTAAATGGATAATCAAAGAATGATTCATAACATAAAAATTCACGCCCGTAAAAAAGCAAGTTCTCATTTGAATTTCTTAATATATTATATATTTTAAAAACCTTTCTACTTTTAGTAAAGCAATAACAATCAGCCTTGCGATAAGAATTAACACACAATGCATATCTCTTTAATGTAATTTTTTTATAACATTCATACACACCCTCGTGAGGAACAGGCCCTGACTCATAAGGATAAGAAACAAATTCATCATTAGATGACATGCCAACAAATTGTGACGATTCCATTTCTAGTAATCTTTTGACAATTTGTTGCAAAGGTTTATTAGGAGACCTTACAAGATTTTTTAATGCACCTAAATAATTTTCAAAAGGGAACGCTGAAAAATCATCAAGTGCGCCAAATACACGAGTGTCATCAGATATATGACACAGCATATGTACATTGTACACTAGAAATTCCAGCCCATATATCGCTTTTGAATGTTTTATGAACATTATCAACAATTCGTGAGCTAAGTCAACACCAGTATCACTTAGATGTTTATATGAACATAGAATAGTAAGAGAACAGTGGAAGAGTAAAAAATTTTCATAAAGTGATTTTGGCAAAATATTTTTTAAAACAACTGGACCAAGGTACAACAAAAACATTCGATATTCTGTTGCTTTAAAGCGAGCTACATCACGTAAACTTCGTGGTTTCCTATTAAACTCAACTGGTATATAACTTGCACAGTGGATTAATCTATCTGATATGGCATTTATCAAACGGCTACATAAGCGCACACTTAAATGTCCACTAATCCAAATGTTTAAAAGTTTACGCATAACGCCTAAACAAACAGTATGCATGTATTCAGCAGGAAAACATGTTACTAAATCAATAGGGAGATGTAATAGTGGTGATTCACCAACATGGTGGTCTTCATCAGATTTTAAACGAAATGATTCATTTGTTCTTCTAGGTGCAGACACACTTTCATAAACCACTCGTCCACGATATTCGCCTGCCTCGACACACTTATCACAAGCTGAATATCCACCATGCTGCTTAGTACACTTAACAAAAGCTCGTGCTGGGGCGTCACATATGAAACTATGTACTTTTAGGGTATAATTATTATTTTCAAAATTAAATCCATCATTAAGTAATAATGCTAATTCCTCCACAAAAGGCTTTAAAAAAATATTTAACGGTAAAGGTTTAGAAGAACCACAAAAAAGAGCAACTACAAATGGTCTACAATCACAGTGATTTTTTATCAAACCTAACACCGGCCACAATTGTGTGTTTGAGCTTTTAAACAAAGGCAAGCCATCAACATTAAAGGATATTTTAATGACTCTATCTTCAGTATTATTTGGTACAATATTCAGTTTTAGTTGTTTTTGTATTTGTGATAATATTCCCATATAAACCATTTCTCCAGTATCTAAGGTAGTAACTTCTATATTTATTGGAGTTTTCAACAAAGTTCTGCTGTCTTTTGGTAAACTAGGGCATAGTGGTGTCAAAATTTTTAGAAGACTATCTACTGCATTATGAGATACTTGATGCTGAATGGTAGCCCAATGCTTCAATTGAGCTGGCAAATCACAATCAGTTGTAGAATGGTTAACAGTTACTGGTAAAAATTTAGGTGAAGGCGGGGATGGCAGTTCTATAACATTATTACCATTAAAATTATCACCAATACAAAAACTATTATTACCAGTGATATCGGAAACATTTGGCACATTTGATGGAGGAAATTGTAAAATACTTGATGTCGAAGGCAAGTTACTGGGCGATTTGCGCGAAAATGATCTGCTGTTTATTTTGTGTATATCTGATATTATATCTAATTTGGCATTTTTAGCCCTTCTGAATATTTGACGCTGGCCAACTACGGCTTTTGTTTTATGTTTAATTTTTTCATTAGACATATTTATTGTCTAATCAACTTTATTTTCCTTTTTCAGCACTCTTTCAGGTGCATGTTTAAGCCAAACTTTAATTTTATCTTCAATCTCTTTTTCTGTTGCTCCCGTTGTATTCTTAATTACAGCTTCTGTAAATAAATTAAGAAAAATTACCAAGATGCATAATTAAATTACTTTACATTAAAGCGTCATTACAATAGACAGATATAAACTAATAAAATAAATTGTATTCAATGAAAAAGAAAAAATTGAAATGAAGCACTACTAACCCACAATACATTTTCGTAGAAGAAGTTGACAGAATGGTCTTTTCTGTGATCTTTTCCCATAGAAATTAAACTCCTTTGACAGACCATCGGCCAACAATGTTTTCATGATTCGGGACACTTTGTTGGATGTATCTCTTCCACCCAGAGTCTCTAAATATGAAACCTAGAATATTTTGTATAAGATTAAGAGCAGTAGGGTTGGGTCTAACACAGGTATCATGACATAAATATGCATGTGAGGTCGGTATTCAAAATCTTCTTACCAGGTTCTCATAATTTTCTTCTATTTTTAATAATTTTTCTGTATTTTCCAGATCCTCATTTGTTTTAAGTGGAAATTTGTAATCCGGTTTTAAATTTACGCCCATTCTCTTATGTTTCAGGATGGATAGTATTTGGTCGTTTTGTATCTTTATTAATGTCAATAATGACACTACCTTATCTTGGAAACCTGAAAATGTGACATGAAAATTGTCATTGGAATATAATACATTATTTTATTATAGACTAAGGCTAAGTTCCTCCAACCGTAAACACTGACGAGACGGTTTAAAATTAACTGTAATGTAATTTTGCAACTTTGCTATTCCAATATGGAAGGAAAATGAACTATATTTTTTTTTACCTATATACCTAGTTAAATACTAAAAATAGAAAAATTACCTGTTAATTGTAAATCGTCTGTTTCCTGCCTTTTATTTTCCACATTTGTTAGAAAACCTTGTTCTAAATCTGAAAATTACATACAAGTAATTTTTTATAGTATATATATAGCATGTAAAATTTGTAAAATTGTGTTTAAATGACTTAATATTTTGAAGGGTGCGATAGTTCGGCTGGTAGTGATACTGCCTGCTCTGCTGAAAGTTGTGGCTAGTCTATTTTCAAATATTGGTGTTGGGTATTTCTATCTATTTGCATATATTTACTAAAAGTAAGTATTTATATACTATATATCAATTATATTACTCCCATATAGTACACAGTTCAAGCTTAGTTTAGTTTGGGGCTAAATGTGTTGTGTGAATTAATTAGTCTAACAATATTTATATTTAATAACAATATAATAGGTTACATACTTTGCAAAATGCTTGATGGTAGTGTTGGTATTGAAATTTCTTGTGTGAAATCACTGTTGTTATGTCTAGCTGTTGTTATATCTATAAACAAAATAGAATTCATGTCATGAATTACAGCAGTTTCTTCAGTTCTTGCTGGTATTATTACTATAAAGACAAGAGGATTTATAAATAATAATATCAAAACACCATCCAGTGTAGAAAACTGGCCATCTTTGATGTCTTAAATTGTTTTAAAACACCTACTTTATGGGAGTGTTCCTAAAAATAAGTAAAATAACTTTTCTATACAAAATAATTATCAAATTCTATGAGGCAGACAATTTTTTTAATTATTAGAAGAATTTCTTTGTGAAAGTTGTTCAGTTTTGTTGACTGAACAACCTTTCAGTTTTCGGTACACCATCCCTTAGACCAAGTATTATGTATACTTCATAAAGATTTTTTGATATCTATCAAGGATATATTATTACTCTCATATTATTATCTATTATTTATCTACCTGTTAATTACAATGAATGACTGACTTTAATTAATGTTCAATTGTTTTATATACTTATACTCACTATTTGGTAATGATGCCCCTGGATATTTAAAACAAAAAACTTTAAATCACCTTTTATCACAATTTATTATTTTTTATTATAGTATTGTATTGTTTATTTCACAATTTATACTAGAGTCCGTTTTGATCAAAAATATGGCAGTTGTATTTTAGATTTTGTTATAATATTTTATATATGTATGTATTAGATATATATATATATATATATATATATATATATATATATGTATATTGGAATTATTTTACAAGCAAATAAACAAACACACTTAGCAATTATAATATTAGTATGGATTAGCAATAGACTCAATCTGTATTTATACAATAATAAATAATAAACAAACCACATCTAATGCATATTATAGTAAATTGTAAATGCATGCATGTGGGAAACATCCCACATGGCTTTAGTAATTCTACTTAAAAGCACTATAGACTGTTAAGGGTGACATTACTGTCTATTATCTTTACTATTATAAATATTGAGCATGTCACTCCTTTATTATGTGATATTGGCTGAGTTGAAGAGCAACATCCCATATCTGCCTGTGGGTGTCATATAAGGTAACTAGAAAAGATCTAGTGCTCCATACACAAATCTGCATTGAGGAAGTTTGCTGAATGCCTCTTCACGGTCGGGGTGCACTTATGGGGGCAACACCAGAGACTTCAAAAAAACGCCAAGTTTTTTATTTTGTATGGCTGTCCCCATAACTGCACCCTAACCCCTACATAGTAGTATGTATTTTGTACTATGTAAATACACACATGCATACATATCTTCACACAGGGTCCATGTGGGGTATAAATTGGGTGTAGTATGAAAATACTCTTCATTACCAGAACGTATACATCCCAATCTAAAACTTTAAATTTTAATGCTTACAATTGATAAATTGTTTCTTTAATGGTGGTGGACGAATATAGTTATCATTCTCATCATCCTGTTCATCGCTAGAAATGTAACGATTAGTTCTAATAGCTCTACGCTTTGTAGGTCTTTGAACTTCGGTTTCCTCTTCTGTTGTTAAATCAGAAGTCACCTCTGCCAACTTGAGCTTTTGTTTTGCTTTTTCTAAGCTGTCTGTAGAAAATAAAAGCACTCATGCACAAATGCAATGCAAAGTAAAATTAGAATTTAACCGATCCGAAAAACCTTATACCACCAAACAAAACACTGAATTAGATAAATAAACATGCGAAGAATATACCCAATTTGTTAATTTGAATTGTAAATTACACTCTGACCGTCGTCTCAGTCTCTGCAGTAGGTAACGCTTAGTCAACAAATATATTCTTACCAGTTTCACAAAAAACACGCTGCACGCCGTAAAGATGCCACTTTTCATTTGGTGAACATGTTAGCAGTCGTTCAAAGGCTTTAGTACCTTTCACAGGAGGCCAGTAAACCTCGTTTTTACGAGGTGTTAACCATTCCGAATTCACAATTGATAGAGTTCCACCATCATTGTCCTTAAATTGCACCAATGAGTACATTTCACACAACGTTAATCCAACCAGACAAGATGAAAGCAAGCAAAAACCACAGATCAAGTATTTGTAGCAAAAACGGTTAAAATGGAGGGAGAATGAAAAATCTTGTCATGTCATTCATTTTTTTGTTAATTTTTTCCATTCGGGAAAGGCAAAGGAAACTAAGTCCATACAGCCTTATCTTCAGTACAATAATTCCTAACGTAAACCTATACCTACATAAAACACAAAAACAAAACGATACAACAAAACAACACCTTACTTTGTATAAAAATATCAGATATTATAAATGATAACATTAATAATAACAACCTGCCCCCGTAGAATAACCACAGACACGCGATATGATATAACGTGTTAAATTGTCAAAAAACATTGAATATAATCGCCATCTTGACAATTCAACTCGGCGAATCGTTATATCATTATCGCGTTTCTGTGGTCATGCTAGCTAGGCAGAAAAGGAAAACAAGATATCAAGGGGTTATCGACCTCATACCTATAACTACATAGATTTTTTTTAATTGGTTATCAATCAAATGTCACCAATAGAGGTCACAATAAAATTATAGACTGGGACATGTGACTTGAATTTTATCACAAATTTCTTGGCGCATCCATGCTCCGACTTCTGAAGTATATTATTGTCACACTATCCAATAAGAAACGAAACGCGAAATCTTTTTTTTTCTATTTTGGTTAGGTTCTATCTAGAATCGAATAGAAATATTCGAGGTCGCCTAAACAAACTATTGTTAGTAACAATTCTCATAGTCTCAATAGGCTCGTAGACTTTCGAAAAAATCTTGCACGTAGCGTTCCATTTGCAGGCAACTGGTGTACTTAAGCGAGCCAATCTTACCTTACTTGGCTTTAAACTACTTATAAAACTGTCACTTAAAAATTAGGAAGCCAATAATCGAGCCCTCAAACTTTAGGGGTTCCCTTAGGCGTTAGGTGTCACCTTAACGTTTGTGAAACCAAAAATGTTGTTAAGGGCCACTTAAATCTTTTTAGGAGTCCCTTAAAATTTAGGGATTGTTGGTGTTCATCACTACCTAAACGGACCATAGAATGACTTTAGATTGACATATGTTTGTGACGAATACAGTACTGTCCTAAAGTGACCATAGAATGACGTTAGATTGACATACGTTTGTGACGAATATAGTACTGACTCAAAGCTGACCATAGAATGACGTCAGATTGACCTACGGTGCGACCTTAAAATAACTGACCTTAAAATAACCCTATGAAGACGTACGTTATTCGTCACCGACGTCACTTTGCTACCTGGGTCATCATACTCGATATCCCAACTAATATTATAAATGCGAAAGTGTGTTTGTTTGTTTATTTGTTTGTTTGTTTGTTACCTCTTCACGCTTAAACTACTGGACCGATTTCAAAAATTCTTTCACCTTTGGAAAGCTACATTCTCCCCGAGTAACATAGGCTACTTTTTATCCCGGAAAAATCGACAGATCCCACGGGATGCGCAATAAAGGCTTCGCTCAAAAACTACTGCACAGATTTTTATGCGGTTTTCATCAATAGATAGAGTGATTCTTGAGGAGTTTTGCGGCATTTTTTATCTCGGAAAAACGGATAGTCCCACGGGAAGCGCGATAAAATCTTCGCACCATAAACCGACTTCCGCGTATATGTAGCCGTGGGCAAAAGCTATGACCCTTAACCCTCTTATACACCCAATCCCGAAATCCACGCGGGCGAAGCCGCGGGCAGAAAGCTAGTTATTAATAAAATAACAATATTCTGTACGTTAGAAACAATGTTTCAAATGTATATTAATTTGGATATTTATCGTTATTTTATTTTATCGTTTATTTGGTTATTTTTCGTTTATGAAATTATATTTATTATGTAGATGTTGAATTTTTTATCCAGTTATTCGTGTGTATTAAAATTTTGATTAGTAGATAGTGGACTGATTATTCTCATAAATAATGACAATATAATTTCTTAAAGGTGACCTTCTATCTAAATTACCTATTAAATTATATTTTAGATTGAATTTTTATATTGTCAGTTAGTTGTTATAATAGCGTCGGTAACAATTAAAAGTAACAATTGTTAATCTTTCTTTTAATACTCTTACATTCGGGACACCGCCAAGAGGTCTTAGTCTGCTTCGATTCTTTATTAAAATTTTCTACATGAATACCTTTTTATTTGTTCCGTTGAGGAAAATACCTTGAATTGCATACCCCGGTTGCGGAGAGCCGGCGGTTATGTGATGATGTGATTGGAAAATCGTTTAGAACAACTTTTATCAATACAATTTTCTGTCAAAATATCAAAGTTACGTAATTGTATTATAATAACTTAACTAGTAACTAGTATATAAACTTATAATTTCCCCTTTGTATAGCGCTTTTACAAAGTTACTTCGTTGGTCACGCTTTCATAGTGATGTGCTCGGTAATACTCACTGCGTACTTTTGTGTTCCGGAATGTATTAGAATGAGGAGGTTTTGGCGCGATTTAATAACGGCGGTTTGCATTATTTTTATCAATAGTTAAATATTGTTTTTTTGTGATATTTTTACGGTAAATGTGGTATTCACGGAATTAAAAATCAGATTATAGTTAGACTGAAAAAAAATAATTAGAATGATAGAAATATTACTTATAGCACTTGGAGGTTTCTTTTATACTACATTGCCTTGCGAGCATGAAACTCGATAAACTTGACATTGACATTAAATATCGATTTTTTTTGTTAATGGTTTATTGGCAATGATTAAATATCGATGAAATAAATTATTGCCATACAGAAAAAATTATACATTTAGAAATTTATTTGTTGCAAATATTTTATTTAGGGAATTGGATTAATTTTGACATTGGCAACCCAGCTGCTGTGAACGACTGACAATGTCAATCGTCCAACTCAGTCGTCTTTCGTACTCGTGCGCATTGACTACGTCCCTCAGTGTATTTGTTATTATTGTGACCCGGCTTTCTCCAGTTTATTGATTATCCTGCTTTTACGTTGACTTTGGCACATTATTGGACTCTAATTTTGCTTTGTGTTTGGACTTTGTGTTTGGTTTAAAATGCCGAAACGAGGAAAAACATTGAATAGTCAATGTCGGGAGCTTGTCATAAAGCTACAGGACTATTTCGACCGTGAGTCACAAAATGGCGGACCCTTATTGCCCGTAACTCAAGTACAAGAGCGGCTATCAGAAGCTCTTGGAATCAGTGCTAAAACAATATATAATATCAACAAAGAAAAGTTTGGTGCTTCAGGCAGTGAAGAAAACATTCTAAGGACGCCTAAGAAAAGACGCAGACAAAAGCCAGTAACCGGTGTTGATTCTTTCGATGTTGATGCAATAAGGAATCACGTTTATAATTATTATACCCGCAATGAATATCCAACCAGAAGTCTGCTTATGATTTCATTAAAAGAGGCTGGCTTGTTTAGTGGAGCGAAAACCGCTTTATCTAAATTGCTACATGGTATTGGTTTTGAATTCGCCAAAACCAATAAAAGGAAAATGTTAATGGAAAGGTATGACATAATTTTAAAAAGATGTGAATTTTTAAGAGAGGCTCTAAAAATAACTGATTGGGAGAACGTTGTTTTTATTGACGAGACATGGTTAAACGCTAACCACTCTGTGTCACGTACTTGGACTGATGGAACACATGCATCTACATCAAAAGTACCTATTGGCAAGGGATCAAGGCTCATTATTTGCCATGCCGGTTCTGCTGGAGTTGGCTTTAACAACAAGTAACAGATAGCGATAGCGACTCTATAAGTGAATCTGAAAGTGAATAAATCTTTTCAATCTTATTTTTGTTTTAATTAATCCTTACTTAGTTATTAAGTAGAAATAACAGTTACTTAAATGACTCGGTAATTTTGCCGTAGTCCCTCACTAGTGCTGTCAATCTGACATATGTCAAATCGGTAATCTTAGAGCGGCCTGACTATAGTATCCAGCACACAACGCACAGATTTCAGACACTGCTGATTTTGCAACTATGTTGCAGGTTTGGCACTTTATTACGCCCTCTGTTAAATATATTTATAGCAGAAACAGATGATAATGGAAAATGTTCTGTTGATGCGAACGAAATACATAAGGAGTAGAAAGAAAGGTGAATTTCTCGCTTTCTGAACGCTCCCGTATTCATGATGTTGCGTTTCTAGAATCCAAGCCAGTAAAGCATCTCGGATGTTGCGTCTACAACATTGTCAGTTTGAAAGCTGTCATCTGTCATTCATTTAAGTGGGTTGATATGATATTAATACCCGATTATTTTGTGTATAAATGAAGGTAATCAAATATTTATCACTTGTGATTCTAAGGAAGTTTTCTGAATATTTCTCTGAAATCTTTGAATCAATCTCGATCCATTGAATTTGACACCACTTGCGATAACTTAAACAGTGATATGATAAGAAACAAATAATGTAAGTAACTCGTGTGGTATCACTTCTTTTGATATTCTTGACATTACAACATTCTTGAATTATTACATTATTATGGCATCTTAACCTACCTACTGCAGCTAGTAACTTTAAAATGAAACTGTTTTGATTATGATTCGCAGATGTAAAAATAACAGTACCAACTTTGCTTATCAAGGGTATAGCCAATGTTACCAGTAACAGATTTTTTAAATTGCCGTTGTTTCTCAGAACGCGTCCGGTCAAATTTTAGGTCGGCTTTAGGGCTATAGTTATTTACGTCAACTTAGAGGAAAGTCTGAAACCTACCTGTTGGACGTGAGCTGACAGGCTTATTATACTTCTATAACTCGTGATATAATGTGGTCACTACTCACAATGCAAGTGAATTATTAGTCTAAATTCAGACAGTAAGTTCCAATCAGTTCCAATTGCCAAGCCATTGCTTGAACAAAATTTTTCTTGTTTTATAGTCTACACATACGATTTTATCTCTTTGAATTGTACCATAAACTGTCAAGGTCATGCTCATGTCATTCATTCTTTTTACTAAATTGCTTTTTCTTTTGAATGTTCTATTCAGTGGACATTCTAATTTGCGCTCTCTTTCTTTTTTATACATTTATAGCCGCATAAGAGTGAGAACAGACTAGCATAAAAGTTATAATCGAACGTCCAAATTTATTCGTGCTACCAACCAGTTTCAAAAGAAAGCTAATGGCCGCTAGTCTCCAATAGGGAAACAGCTGATGTGCGTTGTATAATTTTCAATGGGAATTTGTGTTTTGACATTATTACTGAGTGAAATTACTTAGATGATACGTAACTTGTGTTATTGTTTTATTTGGATATCAGGGTTTGTGTAGTAAACTATAGATATGGTGTGAATTGACCAACATTTGATTTGGAGCTTCACGACATTGGTGGATTTTTCAGATGTCACTGACAATACAGCAAATCATTTTGGATGCTAAAAGACTCGCTGGTCGTCTAAAAGATCGAGAGACTGAAGCGGATGCTTTATTGACGGAAACTCAAACAGCATACCGACAAATTCATACTATGAAACAGGTACTATGTTATTCTGAAATTATACTTTGTATTGTACACTCAATACTCAAGTTCTTTTAGAAAATTAATATTAATATTGTGTTCTAAATCGGAACTTTTGCTTTTTATCACATTTCATTAATATTTAGTAGTGAAAGGAGACGGGCGAACGTCCATACAAAATTGGGCCTGACGTTATAGCAACAATTACTACACCATTTCATTTTGATATTACTGCCATTTAAAATAAAAAAAACTTTTACAACTGCTACACGTGAGAAAAAAGATATAGGGTGTTATTATTTGCTTCGTAATAAGTTATTCCTACAAACTCTCAGTGTTCTCACGTTGTATTTAAAGACTACTACTGACTAGATTTTATCAGATTGTATTTTAGGACATTAACACATTGCGGTTTCTAAGATTATTGTAAAAGACTAGTTATTTCCCCCGGTTTCACCTGCGTCCCGGGGCAAGTTCTTCCCGTATCTAGATAAAATATAGCCTATGTTACTCAGGTGAATCTAGCTAGCTAATGGTGAAAGATGTATTCTTGTGAAATCAACTCTACATCGGTTTATATTATTTTCAATGACGTAACAACCTAAATCATTATCTCTGTTCATATTCTCATTGATTATTTGTAAAATATCCCCAGCACCAACACCATTTGTAATTGGAGGGTGAAAAGCGTTTAATAGAGAGGCAGCCACCTCAAAATCAGTCATTAAATGCTTTGAAGCAGCTTTCTTCTGTTGACTACTTCAACAACCCATCTGCATATATTGACTGCCCTTGATTTGTTGGCCTCTAATGTGGAATGCTGCCATTCACCCTTCACCCAAAGGCAAGGCATCTCTGAAACCCCTATCCAAAATGAATGTATCAGCTTGAAAAAATTGATGTAACATTGAATTTTTTATTTATTTATTTATTAAAGCTTTATTTCTCCATATCATTTTTACATTTCAAATGAGTGTTAGTAAATTAGTAGGAATATGAGTTATATAATGTAATAAATTGTTTATATAACTCTATGTTAGTATTATTAGTACCAGTAGATTATGATATGGATCCTTTTGAGGTAAAAGCCTCCTCCATGTGTTTCCATTTGTTTTTATTTTTAGCGAGTTCCATCCAGTTTTTTCCTACAACTGAAGCCAGATCATCAGCCCACCTTTTCTTCTGCTTGCCTACATGTCTTTTACTCGTAGGACCATTCCATTTGGTAGTTTGTATTGTCCACCTTTTATCTACGTATCTTAAGACATGTCCAGCACACTTCCATTTTAATCTCAAGGCGTCTGTGAGATTTGTTTTGCGTCTCTAATCTTATTTTCTGTATTTTCCTGAGATTTAGGATACTTCTCTCCATTGCATGCTGACATGTAGCTATTCTGTTTTTAGTTTTATTGGTGAAAATCTAATTCCCCACGAGGATCAGTCGGCTTGGGGAATATGATTTCTGTTCGTCTATTTTTATTTTGTTTATATGTTTCTGTAATTTCGTAAATACAAATAAACATTGAATTAGGATCACGAAACTCATGATTAATGATTTCTGCATGTTGATAGGGGCCCATTACATCAACAATATGACCATCTGCACAAACAATCATAAATGGTTTTACTAAGTTATTATACTTATGTAAACTATAAGTTCTTTTCTGGTACAAATAATTTGAACTTTTTTCAATAAAACAATATGTACCATCGATTAACAGGTTTATTTGCCCCATTATGGTTTCCAAATAAACCTTGTGATATTAACAGGGTCCTGTCAACAATTTCCTGGCGATTCATATGGTTTAGCCCTAAATGCCTATGTACAAAATAATCATACATCAAGTGTCGAGCTTCAGATACATATCCATCAAGTGTCCTTTTTGGAATGTTAAATAGCGCAGATATTCTTTCATTTGAATCACCGGTTCTCAGCTTCATCAAGTACGCTGTCAACCCAATAGGACCTGATGACTTTAACAGTAATTGTGGTACTTCATTTAAAATCCTTTGATATAGCTCTTTGGTAAAGCCTAACCAATGGTGCACCAAATGGTCTTCCATATTTTGGATGTCAATAAAGTTCAAGCCGGTATTTGAGTGACTCTTTAATTCTAGCATGTGTAATTTTCTAAAGCCCCAGTAAGAAAATCCCATGACTGAATATTCAAATGGTGGTTGCATAATCTGTTGTTTATTGGGATGTAGAATTTATAATGATCGAACAACATTTTTCTAATGGTGACAGGAAGTCGATTCCTCTCTTGTCTCCGGCACCCTTCAATAAAACAGTGAGTTTCCTTTTCTACTGCCCTTACATAGTCAGCTAATATTATGGAATCGCTAACCCTGGGGGCGAACTGTGATGTAGCTTGTGAAGCCAGTGACGTAGGGTCGCGGAGGTGGAGGAGACTGCGGAGTCAGTTCACCATGCTCACTTGTTACATTTACTGATGCTGAAGATCCAGATGGTCTAGCAAGATAATGATGAGCATTTCTATCAGCTCTCACTCAGCAACTATGGCAAATGAGAGCTTGAGCTCTTGAAATCTGGAACAATAATTTTATCATAAGCATATGTGTACCTTTATGAAATACAGATTGATCAACACTGTGATCATTTGTGCTTATTAACATTATATATTTTTTATATTACACTAGTTTTTGCCCACAACTCCAGTAAGCACATATCCCGCTTGTTCTCTTTCCTGTTTAACCTACTTCATTAATGTGACTGCCATATACAAAAAAGGATTCTCTAAATCCCACTGGTAGTTTCAAAAGTAAGCACATTCAAACAAACAAATACAATAGTATAGATTACCATACAATAGTATAAAGAATTAAAAGCAAATAAGCCTAATAGATACTTACAGTACGAGGCAAGATCCATTCAGAAATCACTGTATGAATCCTTCTTTCTCATTCAATGCCAGTGCGCAATAAATAAGGTCTTGCGCGCAACACTGAAAGTCCACAGTTGACACACACTTGACGATGTCCAGTTGTTGGAGATGAAAGTTGCTCATCTGCACCCGAGGTATGCATAGCTAAATCCCTGTATCCTTGGCAGATGTGATGAGATCTGTTGACCTACAACAAAAAATAGTTTGTTATTTATAGTTTTCCACAAGTAATAATTACGGAATTATGACTCGGATAGAACATGCACATGTATTTGTTGCGCCAGCCAGGTGCAAATAGCAGCAGAGAAACTAGTAAACAACAGTGATGGAAACAAAGTTAGCCAAACTCGAGTGTCATTCTGAATTCCATGTGTATTAATTAGTTCTTGCTGGCATTGTGGTGACATTCAGATTATAGATTTATGAGCTTTCATACAAGAGTCATTTATCCTACTCTTGTAGCCGTTTAAAGAACTATCTTCAGTATCTACTTTCTTCAAAATAAATGACACTAATTGACGATCAAACCTTTGCTCTATAGTGACATACATATAAGAATATTATTGAAGTAATCTCTTTAAATATCTATCAAAATGAACTTTTAAGAAATAATTACTTACTACTTGAGGAGCAACCCATTGCTGTATGACTGAAAGAATACTTTCCTCTTCTATTTGATGTAATCCTATAGAAAAATTACGCCGCCAGCTAGCTATGCCGTAATTGATACAATGAAGTCGTTGATCACTTATTGTATTCTGCTTCGAAATCCGGTAGTTATAGCTGAGGTAAGTCGAGTAGGCAAGAAAACTAAGTCCGTTAAGAAAAGCGTGGGTTGTTCGTTAAAGTAATAACCGTCAGAATCCTTTATACGTAGCTAAAGTCGCAAAATAATACTAATTGAATAATAAAAGCACACGAAGACACAACAAAACGAAATATCCACTATCGTAAGTTCAAGCCAAACGAAGCGAATGATTTCTTAGTTTGACGTTTGATGTGACATGAGTTCTAATTTGTTGCCAGTACAAGAAAAAAAAGATCAACCTGTTGATCATTTTATTTTTACAATGTTTTTATAAACGTTGTTATATAATTGATTATTTAAAACGTTTTTTTAAAACATAATCTAAAGAAAAAAACACTGATTCACTTTCATTACTTTGATTTTCTATTTTATATCATTTATTTATTTATATCATTACTTTATTTCATTTGGCAACATTGTTAAAAAGTGAAAGTAAAGCTAGGAAGTAACGAAAGTCAATAATATTATGATTATATATTTTTTTATAATATCCCATGGTAAAATGGCTTAATGTTTCATGAATAAAAATTAAAAATCTTGATAAATATTTTATTTGTGTAACGATAGGCCCAGATTCGCCTGTCTCCTTTAGATATTTACTATTATCATAATATATAGAGATATGTCTATTGTATATGTGTCAAACTAGTGTTAAGTTTTATAGTACCTACATAATATATATCAAATGTGTTAATTCTACATAAAAAAACGAATTATATTATTGAGTATGATTTCAATCATAGTAAGTTTAGATAAATGCTACTTAGTTTTTCCTATCTTTGAGAACAAAAAGCAAATTTTTTTTTTCTGGAGAGACGCTGAGAATTCTCATGGATATCACCGCAACCAAGTGCCATGGTGATTATGTTAAACTTATTATATTATAAACAAAAGGGATTAGTTTGATTTCAAGGACAAACTTATTTACATAAATATTCTTTCTGTCTATTATTTTTGTGATTAATTTACTAAATTATGTTTAATTTTGTCATCCTTTCATGATTTTTTTTCCCAAAGCTACTTCAAAGAGACTTTTTAAACTGACATTGACAATTGGACATTCCTTGTTATATGATCCAATACACTAGGCACATACTTTTAAACCTGTACAGAGTTTTGAACAATATTTCAAAACCCTGTACAGGTTGATTTGTTGACATGGATGGTTTTGATTTCAATATTGTTTCATATATTTATCTATGGTGATGATGGTGGCAATTACAGTACAAAGAAGAAGTTGATACTTTAAATGAAGCATCCAGAGAGAGACCAAGGGGTGCATTGATTGCTAGTATAGAGAGAGAATCACGTTTAATGAGAGATGTACAAAGAGAAAATGCCGAGTTGCGAGCTGCATTGGAAGATTATAGACGTGCCCTAGAACTCATCATGTCAAAGTATCGTCAACACACAGAGAAGAGAATATGGGAATCTAGAATAGATTTCACTGCAGCTATAAATGAAAAGCAACAAGAGGTATGATACAAAATTTATATATGTCTCCTCACACCTTTGGTTCATGTGGGTAGCCGATCACAGTTTTCCACTTTTCTCTACTTTCGTCAACTTTAATTGCTTTTGTTGCGGGCACTCTTAACCTGGTGCTTAAAAATATTTGTTTATTTATCAATATTTCTTTAAACTTATTGTTTAATGTATTTTTACTACTATTAGTAAATTTTTAGACATTCCATATTTTACTTTTAGATTGGTAGTCGGGGGGGAAAATATTAAACTACCCATTTTTACATAACCATTTTTCATTAAAAAATCACATAATTCTATTATTATTATGCTATTCCAGCTGATTCGGCAGCAAGCCGAGAGAATCAATGAGATGACCAGTATCATGTACAAGGCTGTGAATATGGATGACAATAGTGATTCCAGAAAAGAGGAAGAAGTTTACCAAAGGCTCATAACTGAGAACAAGGTATTATTTGTTTTGTTTTGTTTTGTTTGTCATATAAGCATATGGCAAGATTTTTTTTATACTTAGGTAAGACTATTGCCTTACCTAGGTATGTGTTGGTTCCAGAAGATTGTATGATTTATTTTACTGACTTTATTTATGTGATTTTGATTGAAACACCTAACTATTTAATATAGCTTTAACAAATAAATCCTTATAACTTGTGAAAACTCTTAGTCACTAGGTCTTTCTCACTTGAATTTTTGTTATAAACAATTTGTATATAACAAGATTTTTTACAATTGTATAAGACAAGGTCATATCTACTAATGATTTTCCTTCATCATTAAGGTCCTTTGTCTCCTAGCTGGGGCAGAGGGCGTCCACAGTGAGTCTCCATCCTGCACGGTCTTGAGCTTCGCATTTGATTTCGCTCCAGTTTTTTCCAATGGCTTTCGCTTCGCCAATGATAGTTCGCCGCCAGGTCTATTTTGGACGACCACGTTTACGCTTTCCTTGGGGATTCCAGTCTAGGGCTTGCCTCAGTATGTGGTTTGGATCCCTTCGGAGAGTGTGGCCTATCCAACTCCATTTACGGCGTTTGATCTGCTGGTCGATCCGGACTTCATCACAACGTTCCCATAGCTGCTCGTAGGGATTTTTTTCTGTTCAGTAAATACCCAGAATGCTGCGAAGACATCGGTTGACGAAAACCTGGAGTCTGTGCGAGATGTCCTTTTTGACCTTCCACGTCTCACACCCGTACAGTAACACGGATTTCACGTCTGACCGGAATATCTTGAGCTTAACTCTCCGAGTCAATTTCCGTGATTTCCATACGGGCCTAAGCTGTGCGAAAGTTGCTCGTGCCTTGGCTATCAGCGAAGTAATGTTCTCTTCTGTACCGTCTCTGACACGCAGCTACCGAGGTAGGTGAATTTGTGGACACGTTCCACTCCCTCTGTGCCAATGACCAACGGGAATGAACGTGTTGCCCCGCACCTCATTTCCTTGGTCTTCCCGGTCTTGATTTTAAGCCCTGTCCTTTCGGCTCCTCTAAGGTCGTCCAGTTTTTGGCCTGCATGTCTGCCCGACTGTGGCTCAAAAGACATAAATCGTCGGCATAATCTAAATCCTCGAGGATGTTGGTTAGACCCCACTCTATTCCGCGGCGCTTGTTTTCTGTGGTCTTAAGCAGAACACCATCCAAGACGACAAGAAAGAGGAGTGGCGAAAGGAGGCAGCCCTGGCAAACACCTGCATGAACTTTAGACCTAATTTCACCGTACTCTGTTTGTTAAAATAACGTCTTGTTAAACCGTTAACAGCTTGTTAGAGTTAGCAAGTGTCCCACCATGTGCAAACAAGAGATTAGTTAGCTTGATGGACTGTTAAATTTAATGACTGCTCTAGTGGTTCGTTAATCTGTAACAGACGATTATTTTACTGTCAAGATGGACGCGGCGTACAATTTTATTATGGATGACGAAGATTTTTTAACAAATTTAGATACTTTTTCAACGAGATCCTTGTATTGTTTAATTAGAGTTATTAAGATTTCCTTCTCATTGTTTGAAAAATTTGGACCTCTCGTTTTCTTCGACATTTTTTTATTTTAAAAAGAAAGATAAAAAGCTAAGTAAAATCACTACCTAGGTATTTTACAAATCAAAGAAAATACCTACCACGAACGAAAACACCACGAAACGTCAATCAAATACCTACACCATGGAATTATTTAATAAATAATAATAATATTTTTTTATAATTCCATGACCTACACAAACAATAGAGAAATAACCTGGCAAAACCAAATATTATGCGCTTGCTTTAGAAACTTATAGAGAGAACGACAATTTAATTTGTTCACATTGTATCACCATGGAATTATTTAATAAATAATAATATTTTTTTATAATTCCATGACCTACACAAACAATAGAGAAATAACCTGGCAAAACCAAATATTATGCGCTTGCTTTAGAAACTTATAGAGAGAACGACAATTTAATTTGTTCACATTGTATTGCTACTTGACACATTATACGACCAGTTGAAATTATACGCATTTCCGTATAGTAAGAGTGATGCACGTCGACACTATTATTTGGTTGTATTACAAATTGAATGAACGTTTCGCAATTCATTCAGTTAACGGTTGATTTAGTAATGGCTTGTTAATTTTACAATGTAGGATCTAGAATAACTTAACAACTCTGTTAATTTTAATAAGCCATTACACAACAGACGATTAGTTTAAGTTTGGTGAAATTAGGTCTTAATGTCCTCCGATATGAGCCCTTTAGATGTTACTTGACAAGAAAAGTTCTTGTACATGGCTTTGACAATGTATCTACAATCTGTATGTATTAATGATTTTGTCAGGGACTCGGACTTTGCGCAGCCGGGACCAGATGGCATTCCATCTCAACGTATCAAAAGCTTTTTCGAAGTCCACAAAGGTAAGGTAGATCTCCCTTTGCCGTTCTGATGTTTGTTCCAGTATGAAAAGTAGAGTATTGATCTGGTCTATACCTGACCTATTACGGCGAAATTCTGCCTGTTCACTGCGAATGAGAGGGTCAATGGCCTACGAGAGCCTGTCCAAAATGATTTTGCAAAGCACCTTAGAAGGGATCGAAAGCAAAGTGATGCCTCGCCAGTTGCTACATTGACTGAGATCTCCTTTTTTGAGCACAATGATAAGAAGGCCTTTGTTCCAGTCCTCTGGTAGTTGTTCCTCACTCCAAATGTTTGTAGTAGCGACGTTAGGACGTTTGCAGCTGTAGCTATATTAGCCTTCAGCATTTCTGCGGCTATGAGGTCGATTCCTGGGGCCTTGCCATTTTTGAGCGAGCGAATGGCATGAATTACTTCATTTCCAGTTGGCGGGGAGCAGTCGATGTCAAGGCTTTGCAGTGGCAAGCATTCTTCTAGCGTTGTGTCAGAAAGTTCGCCAGGGTCCAGGAAGATTTCCTGAAAGTGTTCCTGCCAGCGCCGTAGTTGGCCCTCCAATGTCACAATAAATTGACCCTCTTTGTTCTTAGTGGCCTCTTCTTCGCACTTCGTTTAGCGGCTAACAGATTAGTAGCCTTATACATCTCTTTTCAGATTACTGGTGTCTGCCGCTCTTTGGGCTCCATCAGCAATAACATCAGCCCACACTCTTTTGTCCTGACGAGTACTGCGATAGATAGACTTTCGGATTTGCCGGTATTGCAGGTTGAGGTCTTCCTGTACCTGGTCGACGTTCTGCGCTATACGTCTGAGGTGAAGTTCTCGCCTGTGGTCGATGAGATCCCAAGTTTCTTGTGACATCCATTCTTTCCTCGTATGGTTTTATGTCTGAGAACGGCGGAGCTGGTTTCATTATAGATCATTTTTATGCGATTCCACTCCGCGTCGACACTTGAATTGATCGAAGTGTTCAGATCAAGCTCGGAAAAACGGTTCCGGAGTTCCAGTTTAAAACTGCTAGCGCCTTGGTTTTCCAGCTCGCTGACATCGAAACGTGGGCTAATTTTAAGTGCATTGATCGAGCGAGATGACGATACTTTTAGCCGTACTTCTGCAACCACGAGGTGGTGATCACTATCGATATCGGCACCTCGCCTATTACACACATCTAGCAGCGATGTTCTCCAAGTTGAGCTGATAGCTAGGTGGTCGCTCTGATTCTTAGTGACACCATCGGGTGAGTTCCAGGTGTATCTGTGGTGATCACCTTGTATAAATAACGTCCCTCCGATGGTTAAATAATTTGTCTGGCAAAACTCAAAAAAACAGCTCTCCGTTCTTGTTTCGTGTACCCAGCCCGTTCGTGCACATGTGTCGCACGCAGCCAGAGTTATCTCACCCAGTTTCGCAGTAAGGTCACCCATGACGATTACTATGTCCTGTTTTCAGATGTTTTTGAGTGTGGCGGTTAGTAAGCTGTAGAAATCGTCTTTGGTCTCGTTGCTTGCAGCGTTAGTAAGCGCATAGCATTGAATAACGCAGATTTTTCGGACTTTATGATTCGGTCCGAGATCGGTTTCCAGTCCAGGAGTCCTCTTTTCGCTACGTCCGAGAGTAGAAATCCTACACCATACTCCAGGGCAGTGTTTCCCAACGTGGGGTGCACGCCCCACAGGGCGATTTGATAATTAAGGGGGGCAATTAAAAAATGGACTTGACACGACTTAAACCTTTCGCTTTGGGTTATTTAAATGCAATGCTAAATATCGGTGACAAATTTAACAAAAAAGGCAAATTCTTGAAAAATGCTGTAATAATTATTAGGTATAATTTCGTTTGACGTTACCAAAATATCAACTGGGTTATTAGAGTCGTCAAGTAAACTTCGTCGGGGATTCACCGCGGAGTCCGCCGCCGTTAAAAAATAAACAAATGTTTTACCGTCATCGTCATCGTAGCAAGTCAAGATATAACGAAAAAATAAATACATGTGATATCTTACTATACTTTATTTCATAAAACTTATCATTTATATTTCTTAAGGGAACAAAACAATTTTTAAAGGTTAAAAATTATATATGGGGACATAAAAATTTTAGAAATGTTAAAGTGGGGCATGGCCTAAAAAAGGTTGGGAAACACTGCTCCAGGGTGTCATCTTCATTCTCCTTGCCGGAATAGAGCAGGGTTTTTTGGTGTTCTCAGTTCTCCAAATCCGTTTCTGCGCACTTCACTGAGGCCCAATATTTGCAGCTTATATCTGAGCATCTCTGCTTCTGCTTGGGCTAGTTGGCTATTGACGCTCAGCGTTCAACATTCCATCAAGCAAATCGTGTCCGTGTCGTCATGCCAAAGGTCGTCGTTATATGATCGGTCCGGTTTCTCTCTGTTTCTGTTACAGGAATCATGGTGTTTCAGGTAAGCGAGTGATTAGTCCACTATACCCTAGCCCATTGGTGGGGGTGCCACCTCGTAGCCAAAGGGCTGGCTCGGTTTTATTCGGGTCCCCTCCCTGGTGGTGAGATGGTTCTGTTTTGAGGCGCAGAATACTCGCCATTCGCCCTGCATTCGCGAGTGTGCGGATGCAGTAGTTTCCACAGGGACGAGCGCGGACGTGGATGACACGGACTGGTTAGGGCACTGCTGTATCTGTGTTCCACCTCTAACACTGCAGATGGTTCCTTGGCATTTTGTAACTTATACTATCAGCGATGCCCACCAAGACTATACCCCAACTTCTCCTCCAATGATTGGCCTTGTTTTAGGTATATTACTTGACAATTATGTTCTACCCTAAGATATTCTATTCATAATATTATTAATAAATTTAATATGTAAACTAGTAATTTAAGTGCAGTGCAGGATGAATAGCTGTGTCTGAAGCTTATTAGATCACAGGTCTTATTAATATATTTCAACTATTACTTAAGAATTCAAGGCACATCAATTTACATTTCAAAATAATTAAAAAAATCTCAATATCAATGATATCACTATAATAAGGGGAGCCCAAGCGGGGATTTTTGAAGTGACTCGAGTGCGTTAAAAATTATATAGGGAGAATCCTTGCACCCTTTAATGTACCTCTACCAAGTAGTGAACCATATATAAATATATATTATTTGCAAATTCACAAAATTTTACTGTTTATATTGTTACCAAGGGCATTTACTTTAATTTTCCTCACACTACACTTATACATAATTTGAGTGGTAATATGAAAAAAAATTGAAATTGTATTTAAAATCTTTGTATATGACATTTACATCATCAGGTAGATAATTTACTGTAAATAGATATTGATGATAGTGTTTATTAATAGTGTGTCAATATATACGTAAAAAGAGCCTTAGGCTGCAATTTACCGCTTTACTTTTGACGCTTGACGGCGTTTCCTCCGATTCACGTGAAATTAAAAATTGTAAACTATATTGCAGGGTTTGAGGGAAATGTTGGATCTATCGAGGCGTTACGGTTCTGCTAGTGGTGTGGCTACACCTGCCACAGAAGATAAGGATGTGCAAACCGATGGGCCGCTACAGACGGGTGCGTGACGGCCCGTGGCGAGCCCTGCCTCTGAGCCACGCCAAGTACTAAGTACACGTAACGGCAAATAACTTGCAACACCATTTTACAATTGCAACTTGTGTATTTCAAATTAAAAAGTAAAATCTGCGCACATCCTACTACTATGGTTATTATCTATGGTTTTTGTCAAGTTTCTTGCCGTAGTACATAGACAATGTCACACCTTTCCTTGTTTATTTTTGTCTCTACTGCAGTTATATTACAAACGTCATGATGCAGTTGACTCTCAAAGGAAATGTAAGTCTTAGTATTTTCATCACAGTACAAAGTCGTAACTTGAAATTGTCAGTTTCAACAATACTAAAATTACTGTTATGTAGTAGTAAAATATAAATCTGCTTTAGGGGCAAAACGTGACTTGATGCCTGCTAGCCACCTATTGGTATACATAAATGTGTCTACTTTCTGAAAAAAACATATTTGTATATCATGGAAATGATTTTCATTTATTTCCATCCCACAGGTTCAAATTTTGGAACTACCGTGTCTAAAATCTTCCATACACAAAACTGCGAAATTTTGTCACACGAGTGCATGTTAAACATATCCATATTCAGCTTGAAACTCTATTCTGTACGTAATAGATACTGTTTTCCTAGTTTATTGATTTACCTTCACATGCTGCTGACTATACTATAAAGAGGAGACTCGTCATTACAAAACTACATTAATTAGTAAAATCTGCCCAAGATAGTCATGGTAATTTCTAAAAAATACATAAATATTAGAGAAATATTTTGACTATTAAGAGACGACACCCTGTATCCAACTAGGATTTCTTTTATTCATATATGTATCTAGTATAAGATACAATATAAAAAGAAATATAGCATATATGACAACAGGGGCAAAGCAATAACTATTTAAATGAGATATTGTTTTTTGGTGTATTGTCAAAAGTTAGGAGTACTGTCTAGGTGTTGACAAAGCTGTATAACTGTCACCGTTCCAGTATACACATTTACTAAGTGCTCTGCTACACAAAAACTGACTAGATAGTCAGTTTTTGTGTGGCAAAGCCATTACAAATTTTGGATGTCTTTTGACAATGTCTTTCATATACTTATCACATTTTATATAAAGAATTAGTAATTTAACACAATGCAGCGAATAATAATTACAACTTTGAGCAATATTTAATGTTTTCAATATTTACAATGTGATTTGATAGAAGAGAATATGTTTATTGTAAAGTGTGAGATGTTGAGTGATGAATTGTGTATTCAATATTTACATAGCAACTGTCGTTTCGTAAATTTTGCATATTTTTAAATAAATAACTACTTGTATGAAACTAAATCACTTAATAATGTGGCAGTAACTGTGATCTTAAGTGTGAGTTGTTAATGGACGTTTTATTCCAGCGCTTGTCTTATAAAGTGTTCTGTAAACAAAACCTCGTACAGCTATGCCTTATGATGTGGATTTATAGAACACATGTATCATTTTACGTTGCTTTTAGATAAATCATTATTAAGTAGTTATATCTACGTACTTACGCTCACTCGAATTCATTTAATAATAGGAAATGAAAATACTCATTATCATGCATTGTGGTGTTTAAAATGCTAGTGACTTTCTCGCATCATTCGATTGTATTGAGACGATTCTTGTAATCATTAAAATTTTAATTGTTGTTTGATAAGGGCAGTACTATTTGGGACCCATAAATTGTAATAGGTACTGATGATATAAATAATAAAGAAGAAGAATATTATATCATATTGTAATTATCGAATACCTTATCACAAATACTAGTCAATTCATAGTAACAGATCACTTTTGTACTGTATTTGCTTTAATATAAAAATATCTATCTCCTGTTGTTACTTGTAGTTTAGAGAATTGAAATATAAAGTTGTCTGCTGTTGTGTGTGATTAATGCAGAGGCGATGCTTAGTATTATAAATTGAAATATGCAATATTTTTTCAAGTAACTAGTGAAGTCAGCTTTGAGTGTTAGGGTTGACTGCAAGTTTAAGGATTTAAGATTGTAGATGTTCTTAGTAGTGGACCTTATAATCTAATAAATGCCCAAGGCATTCAAGCAATATAGTGTAAAATTGTGAGTAGATAAACTTTTTCTTTTCTGGTACGATTTTATAGGGTAAAATAACCGTCCCTATTTTGTCTTGAGTGTTTACATTTTTATCAGTAGTACATAATTGGTGTTTAATATAAATTTTCACAGTCTTATTCAATTTTTATTTTATACACTACAACATAAAGAAATATTCCACTTTTAATTGACATTAAAGTATTTTGATTAGGCTCTAGGTTAGTTAATAGTAATTCTTAATATTCCTTCGGTTTTAACGCCACCAGTTTAATTATGTTAAAATTTACATTGTGTTATGTTTTAACAGATGCACAATATGATACCGGTTAGATTTTCTCTATTAACGTGAGATAATAAATGTAGACTATAGTTTTAAATATTATTTGTGAATGAAAATTTATCCCACTGTTCTGTAATATGTATGGGTCGTATAAAATATATTTTAATATTATTAGCAATATTTTTCTCGTTCCATTACCTCATTGTTGTTTCTTTAAAGTTGAATCAATCAAGCACTACCACGCATTAACTATATCAATAAAATGCTTTAATATGTTACAACTAAATGTTTCCATTTGAATAATTGAGCCTTTCGATTTATATAATTATTCTCGAAATTGTAGTAAATATCTGTAATTTTCTTTATAATAGTTAAAGAATAAACCAATTATTGTAAATTATTTAAAAATAAGCAGTTCATCAATTGGCATTTATGTTGTAAGAGGATCACATGAAAAATACAGTTAGATACTGTTTTCTATCATATGTGTTTGAAAGATCCAACTTTAAGTAAACATTAGTACGTAGTATGTAATAGAAACATTAAAATTAGTTTTTAATATACCCTTGTTATTATACTTATTCAATTATATTATGCATTTATAATGAATGTGCATTCTTTGGGTTTATGATGTTTATCGTCTGTTTTCAGTTTAATAAAATGTATCTAGTTATTCAAAAATCAATTTAGAAAAGGAACGATTTATTTGTGATGTATCTAGTACGTAGCGTCGGTGGCACTTTGGTCCCTGTACTGTATCTTGTTTTTTAAATCGAAAGACGCAAAGTCCATCATTCCAAAGGTCTGTCAATCAGTTTATTATTTGTTTTTCGTATTTCTTTATCTGACGCTCCTACGGTGAAAGAAAAAATCGTGAGGCAATTTATGCAGATTGATATATGCATATCATTGTCTCAGTGATTTGTAACATATATTTAATAAATAACTCTTTTGCACAGCAAATGCGTCAAGTGGACAACTAGTAAACAATTTCTAGGTTAATTTAATGTACTTTTAATTTATTAAGTTATATAGATATTGATATGTAACTATGGCACATTCAACTAAATACAAATTAAAGTTTGTGAACAGATGATAACATTATAGATATGTAAGAAATTATTAACATATTTAAATATGACAGTATTTTTCAGATAGAAATCTTTATTACAGATCTGAAAGTTTACTGAAATTATTTTTAAGTACTGTTAATGTTTATTGTATTGTATATGATTTTGACGGACAATTCTTACTGCGTTAAAGTACCATTTGATTGGGTATACAAAAATTCAGTAGGCCGGTCCAACAGCTTATGGTCCAGCGAGTGAATTAAAACGTTATCCTATAACATACTGGGGTCACCTGGACGGGTTTTGTGTGCTGGACTTGAAATCTCACGGTGCTACTTTTTTCAAACGGCATTGTTACCCTGTGTTTCGTCTAGCACAAACACGCGTACGTTTTATTGACCGAACGTCGTTGCAGAAATCGCATGTTGCACTTTCAAAGTCATCTATGCGATATTTCTAGATTAATGCCTACAATCAAATGGACTTTGCGGTGATTTGACAAATATCGTTTTAAATTTGTTGTTGAGATTTAAAAGCTTTAGTAAGATTAAAGAATTTAGCGAATACCTATTGCCGATTATTGGCTACATTATTCAACCTTTAATAATTATGTACCTATTATAGAATTTTAATTTGTAGAATAATATAAACAATTAATAGTTTCTTCTGCTGTAGAACAACGTGTAGAGCAAACATGAATGTAATTGATAAATATATAAATTAAATCTTCATTTTGTTTTATTTTTAGATTTAATTCAAATACAGAGTTGTGGTGTGTTACTACTAACTTGTTAATGGAATGTTACTTTACAATATAGACTGGCACATTCAAGATCCGTCATACCCTTTGAGCATATAGTGAACTCTCCTTTTATCACAGCTCAATAAAATAGTGCAAAATTTGTTCTACATTTCCCTGTAGATTAATGAAATTGAAATGAATTAACGTACTTGTTTTTTAAAAAAGATTTCGATATAACTGTTGCAACATGTTATATTTTCTGAAATAAAATTATTAGATATACATCTTAAATTTATAATAAGTAAAACCTGTTACAACAATACTTTTCTCACAATATCAGCGTTTTTACTAACATAATCGTAATGTTTTTTTACAAGGTGAATAGCTTTTGCGCATAGCATCTGCCGATGTTTAATCTGCAGTTCCTGCAGTCTTTGGGACATCTCCAAAACACAAAACAACTTCAAACATATTTTGTTGACATGGTTGTCTTAGAAGAAATTAACATTTTCCAAAATCACCCTGGAGCTACTTTATTTGCTTATCATATGAACATAGAGGTGAAACTCATAGTATTCTACCTTCTCGTTACTTAATGATATTAATGGTAACTTTATCTTGGTTTATAATGTTTTAATGGTACAAATAATAAACATGTTAAATGTTTCCCAATCGAAATGCAGGACAAATTAGAACAATAATTATTTCTGCAAAATTAATTTATTTGTTAATCTATGTGCTTGTAATTAAATTAGATTTTAGATGTAACTTCTATTGTCTTATATTGTACACTAGCCACTCGCCGGATTCACAAGGGTGCTTTTCTGTAATGTACGTAAATAAACATGGTTCAAATCAGAATCTGTAGTTATGTGACATAGTTCATTATCATCTCAATGCATATACATGCCATTATTGCTATTGCTTTCTCAGGTAAGAAAGGATTTGGCTTATTTACTTACTAATACAACATATGTTTTAACTTTGAAATATATACCTGAAATAAATCGGGAAAGACTTAATTTATTTTGTCCAATATATGAGTTTATTCTCACAAAAAATTATATCTTATGTATCTTTAAGAGTATTTAATTAAATTAGTGGTATGCATGTGTTAAAGCTCATTTAACTATAGCACTATGTAGCTAATTCAATAAAATTTTTATTCCAATTATTTTAATAATAATTATTATAGTTTTAACTACAAGTGGAATTTAAAAAAAAAACCATCTTCGCAATAGTGCTGTAATTTTGAATGTGTCATAAAATTTCTCAAGAGTACTAGATACTCATTTCTGCGGTTCCTTACCTGGAGATGATTACCCCTTCAGGGTTCGCCCCTAATATTGCAGAGGTAATATTCTAATAGTGAATAAGAAAATGTCTTAATAGAGAATATGCATTAAGTGGAACATAACCCAACATTTAAAACATTAAAGTACTATTTAGCACAAAAATATCAAGTTATCATATGTATTTAATTTTTATTGATACTGCACTTAATTCAGTATATCACTAGATAGCTATGATCATTTGCACTGTATTTATTGTTTACTTTTGGAGGCTAAAACTACTCATAGGGGTGATGAGATTAGAGTGGTTAGGAACCAATGGTCTATTTGGATGTTACATGTCTATGCAAGAGGGAATATATAATTATCTGTAGTAGCTTATAAAGATATGATGTAAAATAGGGATAAGGAATTGATATCTATAAGTTGGTTGAGAGGTGGTCTCTGCCTACCCCATTGGGAATAAGGCGTGACATATATGTATGTATGTATGATTAATGCTTTTTAATGGATAGCAATGCTTTACGTTATGTATTTGAGGGCTATGGAAAATATTAATAGTGTATGCTTGTATCAGCTTAGAAATATAAAAAAATACACATTTCTTTAATAAACAACTAGTATGTATTGCCTTCACATTTTCTATCTATTAATTCGATACAATGTTTATAGTAAAATCAGTAAATTTAACACAACAGAATTATTAAACATGCTTATAGTGAATGGAAGGAAAAATATAAAAGAAGTATTGGCAATGAAGATGTATATTTTTTATCTTACCACATAGTATTAAAAATTTTGCTACCACATGTTATAGTGGTAAGTAATCTCGGATCATGCTTTCGTTTGAGTATATTCCAAAGGAAATTTGAAAGAATGTTGACCTAGAGCTTCAATATTTGGTAGAAGTCCAGCATTTGGTATGATATTCCATGATAATGTGAGTGTAACATTGTTGTGACCTCTGTAATATAAAAAAGAACAATTTAGATTAAGCAATATTGTTTTACTAACATATATTTTTATTATACTTACTTCAAACCATTTCCATCATCCCAGAAATAATACTTGGTGTTCATGTTCTTAAAGTCTAATAGTGCATTTTCACCCCGGAGTATAATTTTATCCCATAAAACTACTTGATTTAATTCGTTACTAGTTGTTATATACTCGGCAGTTAAATATAGGAACAACTGTTTAACATTCCAGTTAAAAAGATGAGACAAGTTAGTCTTCAGATCAAAAGTCAAAAATCCAAGATCGTTCTTCTCTCGAGACGCTCCATAATCCGGCACATTTTTACTGAAATGAATATAAATATATACTATTTCGAAAACTTTATCACAACGTATTTTATTCATTTAACACTCACACGACTACTTTTACTGTGTTCATTTGTGCGGCAGTTCTGTAATCCACTGTAAGCGTGGATAAAAAGCATAGGAATGTCAGACACGCTAATACGCTTAATGTATACGTTAGTATTGCATTTCCTCTTGTTAATACTGAATACATTTTGTTAATTTCTATTTAGGATAATTGGAAAAAATATATCCACGGTGGCAAAAATTATTCTAGTACATCAACCAAAAACAATACTTTGATTTTGACAGCAGACAGAATTGATATTTTGACGTTGACAGCGCGCGACACGTCATTCTGTATTGACTTTTTAAAATTGGATACTTAGTGCAATGGAAAGTTAATCTAAGATGAAAAGTTATTTATTGCTATACAGATTTTTAACATAACTATTAAAGACAAAAATGATATAATTTTAGTTAAACTTACATGCATGACGAGGGTTACTATTTTCGTAAATGTTACCTTAAGTTACAACCTTTTCAGAAAGTATTTATTAGGTTTAGATAATACAGTCTAATAATAACATTGAAACGGTCTTTATTTTATTTTCGCTACGATATCATGTTTTAATAATGTTGAGAGGCTGACGTAGCTCTACTGTCACCGAAATAAGTTCACATGGCAAGGGTCCCAGTAAAACCAACTACAAAATTGAAATGATTGTATTGTGCGAATTTAGTAAAGCTTCTAAGTTCATGTCACCACCATGCTATGTCACAGTTATTGATTGTGTAGCTCCAAGTTTGACGCGGTATACTACATTAATAAGTATTGTGTATATGCAGTAAGCTCCTTGTCAAGTTATAGTGCTTAACGATTTGAACATCATTGAGGGCAAGGAATATCTTATTGCCTTTTTTGATAAAAAAATTATAAAATTATCTGCAAATAATACTGTCTGGCATGAGTCTGTAATCAAATACGATCATTCATATATATTAAATTAAAAACAGTAAAGCCCTCAATAATCTCAATAATTTAATGACTCACTAAGTCAAATGCTGTGGATAGGTCGCAAAATCTTCCAATTATATCCTTATTGTTCTCATAAGCGTAAAAAATGAATTTTACACTTGACGTATTGAAATCGTTAGGCGATATAATAATATTTATAATATTAAATATATGTATGTAATATACCCACCCAAACACTCACTTTGTATAACAATCGTTATTTTTTACGGAAGGCCGTAGTTATGTGACACGAGTACTTGTATTTAATTAATGTAATAAACTGGTTGGTTATTAAATTATCTGACACCTGGTAATTCCTCGATACAATTTCGAAATACAAGAGATGTTATAATTCTATGAGTTATATTTTTTTATATGAAACTAAATAATCAACATAAAATATCCAACCGATAGTTGTACTAATAAACAAATTTTATTTAAAATTTGAAATGTTATCTTAAAAGCACTCCGTTGGTACATATTTCGACTTACTACAAATACTCGTGCCATAATACGCTCTCATAAGAAATAATAATTGTTATTGTTAATATAAATAGACCGAGTTACTCGTATTTGCCTTACGTTTTTGAAATCATAAGTGGTAAAATAAATAATAAAACTCAGAAAAGGTATTGGAATCGAATCGAATGTTCTATAGAGAACAGAAACCTACTGAAAAGTTCTGGAAATTCCCAATTCACAATATATCCAAAAAGTCAAACCTTGTAGAACTTACAACTCTATGTGAAAACTGCTAGAAGTAAAATGAGTATTTTATAATCAGAAAAAAACAATAAGACACAAACAGTAATTTTTATTACTAAATAACCAACGAAGTTATAATTAAAATATTTTGTTAATGGGAAAGTATTTATTAAAATTGAAGTTAATCCTAGTTCCTAAATAAAAACTCCTTTCAATGTGATGAGCATCGCGACGACGAAGGCGGCAAACGTAAGAGCTGACACGAGTGGAGCGTGGTTGCACGGCAAAGCCCCAGGCACGGACTTGCAGAAGCAGGCTCTGGTCACAAAGCTACCATTCCTTTGCTCGTAGCAGCCCCTCGTAATGGCTTGTCCCATACTGTCCAGTGCTCTAGTACACATATACGTCGAGTTTTCCACTGAAAAAAGTAAAGAACTCTTATGTACTTTAAGTTTAAATTCATTTGAGGCTTGAAATTGAAATTGAATATATTGCAGATGGCCAGGAGCGTTGGTTACCACTTCATCAAATGGCTCATTTGCTCGACTGATACCAAAAGAAAAGTTATTATTTGAGTTTACGACTTTGCATTTTATTTAAAAATATTAAATGAATGAATACTTATATAAGAAAAAATAGGACTATTATATGGGTATGAGTACTATAAATGTGAAACTTAGGTTAGTTAACGGAAATATGAGTACACAAAACAAAGGCATAATCTTCTACAATATTAGAACTAAAAAGAAATAAGGTTTGTTTAGCAATAAATAATTTTCCGAAAAATCAAGGTGTATGGGATTGGGTTTTGGCGATTTCTCTTCTCATAGCTTAAATGGTCCCTTACAATTTTGATGTGAAATAAGATCGATTGACATAACAAAGCGATAAATTTTCTGAATTTGTACGGTTAACGTGGTGCTTGTGTCATGTTGTTGTTATATAAGTATTGATTTGTCCCTCGTTACGTCAGATGAAGGATGTTTGCCGTTCTAATAACTAAAGTTAACGGATTGTCTTCTGCCTGAGAGAAACAGTTTATGGCGATAAATTAATAACATTAAAAATTAACGCCTCGGGCCTACTAAAAGCGAAACACGACGTCCTTTCACAGATTTCGAAAGCCATTAACTGATTTTGAGTGATTAGTTTGCAAATGAGTTCGTTATTAGAATTAATATTAAACACAAATAACGTTCAAAGGGATGTAAATATAGTAGGCACTTTTCTTCTCATCTTCCGACAATACTGTTATATAGTCGAAAGCTAAAAGTTTTATTTGATAAGTGCCTTTGTAGTCACTTATTAACGTCAAACACACGCTGAGTAGATATATTTTATAGTAAGTTTTAAAATATACAAAGTAATGATAATATATACAATCCCGACGTTAGATATTGCATTAAGAAAATCCAAACAATTTCAGATGTTTCGTAGTCTCACAGTAGCGTTATAATGTGTATGGCGCTCGGATAACCCATTGGATTTGGATACACGAATGAACAAAATTTTATATTACCATAAGCAACGGAGAATCTGTTTTACCACTTAATGAGGATGTGCCGATTTCTAGCTTGATTACAACAAAAAATTGTTAGAGTTGAAAGTCAGGCGGTAATTTAGTTTGGGGAGATAACGTATTCACTTATTCGAAACCTTACAAAATGAGATTTTGTAGTCATTACAAGAATAAGATTTTGGTCTTTATATAAGACTTCTTTATTGAGAATACTATATTCTAAATAAAGAAGTATTTCTCTAAGTTAAGATAACATGTAACATAACATGTAACGGCCTGGCGTGCGCAGCTCGAATTACGGATCTGCGAATTACGGAGTCGGTAGCACAGCTGTGCTACGCGCGGGCGCGAGGAAGTCGCGACCGCTACGGCGACCCGGGATGGACCACGCCCCTTCCGTGGCCGGGGGGCGTCGTCGGTGGAGGAGACCGGGGGAGGTAGTGAGCCTCCCCCGAGGAGGGCTCCCCTGTATTGACGGGGAGCGGAGGCTGGGGGTTCCCGGAAGTAGCTTGGTGTTCTCGGGGGCTCCCTACATGCCTGAGGAAGGCCATCCCTGAGGTTTTTAGTGGGTAGGCCTCCCCCTTCTGGGTAGGCCTCCCCCTTCTGGGGAGGAGAGCCCCACATAACTGCCGTGTATGCCACAGCCGGTGTATGCAATTTAATGCATTTTCCTCAGGGAAAAAAAAAGTAAAGATAACTATTTCTGTTTCCGTTCACGTAGATTGTCGCTGGTCTGTACGTAGAAGTTGCGTTTAGTTTATTTTTAAAGAATATTATAATGTCGTTCAACTTTAAACATAGTAAGTATTTTAAGGAAAACTGAATGAATCTAGTTTTTCATCATATCTACACTATTAAAACATTTTATAAAATATTTACGAAAATCAATGCAAAGCTATAATTGCTAGTCGTTAATATTGCTAAGGCGTATATTTTGCCCCGAGGATGCTATGGAGGATCTTAAAAGACCTTAGGGACTGTTTGAAGATAATAGACAAATGTAGGCTATTCCAAAGCTGAACGTCGCGTACAGTAAAGACGTTTCATCAGAAATGGTAAGGAATGTCCAGCACATATACTGAGCAGTAATAACCTTTTTTCAATAGGAAATGCGTGAAATCGCCGCGTCTTTTGACAATCGCTTTCCTAGCCAGAAGGTTAGATCTACCCACTAAAATCTCCCGGTCGGTGTTCCTCTTGAGTGCGTGCGGTAGGCTATCACTGATAGCTGATAAGAAGATCAATGTCTAAAGAATCTTTATTATATTTACTTCAAATATATATTAGGTACCGACATTTCAGTCAATACGAGTAATAATTCACTTCAAATAATATACAGCATTACTAATAACTTAATAAGTTTAGTTAAGGTTAGCATACATTATCTTTTTCCGTTCTATAATTTTTGTATGATCTAAGGCCTGTTGATAACAATAATGATATTCGCTCTCTTTTCATTTGACCGAAGTATTACGGGTTGATTCCGTAATCCGGAATCATTTTCATATATCGTCGTTGGATATCGAAACGATTTCGATAACGAATAGCATGAAGCGTCGATGGCGTTGTGGATATTTAGACTGGAAATGCGCCTTATGCACCGTGACACAGCGCTGGCTATATAGGCGCGGCCGTGTGTGGGGCTCTCCGGTCTGAGCGGACCGGCCTACCCACTAAAACCCCCCTGAGTTCTCTAAGCTCATGCGGGGCACATGGTGGGGTGCGCTTTAGCGAGTCTACCGCCATGTGCTCCGGGGTCGGCTCGACCTAGGTCTGGTAGAACCCAGACGGAAAGACGCAGCCTCGCGGTCTAGGCACTGGTCTTCGAATCGGATGATTCGGGGGCTTTAGGGTCGATTCTGCCATTTACCAAAGTGTTTATCGTATTTCTAATGTTATATGTACATTTATCCGACTCTCCTGTGAAGATATTCGAAAATGTGTCTAGTCAATCAATTTGAACTGTGTCAGCGTCGTTGGCTAAAGATTAAGGCCTTGGCCAACGACGTCCTGACATTGATAAGGTAGGCTCGGGCCCCTCAGTGGGTACATGGAATGACGTATGTGGGATATGATGACGATGATGTTAGTTCGTAAGAGTATATGTCAAAGTTACCTAGACCGTTGAAGTAGTATGTGTACGTAGCACAGATATCATTGTCGGCAGGAATGCACGTTGCGGCCTGGCGGTGGTTCTCCCAAATGTAGTCGACGTCTGGCCATGTACCGTTCTCTGGAAATTTAAGGTCAAATTTTTATTTATATTCTTATAACTTAGCTAAAAGTTTAGCGTAGAACATTCTATTTTATATGGGTATTATTTGAGAATACGAGAAATTAATTGAGATATTATCTACGATAGATAAACGAGTTTGCCTATGATATGTCTGCTGAGTACGCATATTAGAGTCCAGATCCTTAACTCATAGACGGTTGAACTGACTCAATTGTGCCTTTTTGCATAAAAAAGATTAAGTAAATTGCAATAAAAATAATATCCGTTTCAGAATTCCTTTCCTTCCGTTTCAGATTTTTTTTAAAGCAAAAAAAAAAATTTTGTCATTTCTACATAATCACTGCTTCATTTTGCAATTGTGTATTTGTATTTAATGTAATTATTTGGCATGGACAAATGAAGTTATTCTATAGTGTTTAAGGATAGAAGAAAGTTTTTAATCTAGGTGTTGCATATGTATGGTTTATGTGAAATGTGTTTTGCTGTTTCGTTGGGCACACATTTAAACCATTTAAACTGTTCTTAACTACGAATGTGTTCGATCTGTATTAAGCACTTTCTACAGTTAAATATAAAACTGCTCATTGTTGAGTCATCATTTAATCATAAGTGGTATAGTATCTTCCTACATGTATTTATTGTATAAGCAGAAACTTACTTTGCTAACAACTTGTTACGGTCACCTTACGAAGAGGAGAGTACTGGTGACTGAGATACAAGTTTCTGCTTAGTTCAGGCACAAGTCTCTCACAATCTAAATAAAAACTTATGCATTGTTTATATATTTATAAGCTGATACATGTAGATAGTGAAAGATAAATAATTAAATTATTATTATTATTTAAAAAAAAGCATAGAAAAACAGGGGAGCATGGGATGCCTTTTAAGTTATCGTGATGATTTAATTTGTAGTAAATAAAAGCGGACTGGGATTGGTAAGCTAAGACCGGCAGATTATAGGGCTATGCCATCAAAAGACAACATCACAAGCCCGATAGATACTTGTCGACGCTAAATGGTAGACCAGGACAAGAATACGACGTTGAAGGATAGATCTGCGGTGGTGGTGGCTAATTGGTCTTTTAAACTTGCTTATTGTAAACTTAACAATGTAAAAGGAAATTATATATTCTGAAATTTTGGGTGGAGCTTTCATACACGCTCGCCGCTTTGTCAATGAACAGATACGGTGCGATTTCATGCATTTCCCCTCGAAAAAAATAAAAGGGATAACTTTATGGTAACTTTGTACTTCCAACACAAAAAAGATTACAAACATATTTGTGGAATTCACGGTGCGCTAGTCCAAACAATCTAACAAACCTATTAAAATATTTCGATAAAGCAGATTAAGGCACAGCTAACGTTAATGTGAAATGAATCAAAATCTCGCATCAACTATTTAATTAGATATTGCTTTTTTATTCATTGCTTCACTAAACACCCCTTTAGACTCGTTATAAGTGAACGCTTGAAAGCAAGAATGCTTACAATAAACAACGTTGGATGGAATACACAGATACGGATCTGTACCGCGCCCTCTCCTGAAGAACGGTTGTTCTCACTATAAGCTATTAGGACTAATGCTTTAGCTGAGTTACGTCGGTAGGTCACATCGGTCAGTTTCAGATCGCCAGAGTTCAATCTCGCGTCCGACATAATCACCGTAGCACCACTTGGTTGCGATGGTATTCATAAGGTTTCTTAGTCTCTCCTCTTCTCAGAGGAAAAGAATACTCACGGGATACGACCAGTGGAAGCTTGCATGGCACTCCGCTAGAGAGTCTTGTGGCATCCAGACAAGTAGCGTTCATAAAAACGCTCTCATTGTTGAATCGCGGCCCGAGCCAAGTGAACTGATAACACCTGCTGATTTGTTTCTCAGGCTCGTCCTGTTGCGCCAGCAACGATACAGCACCTGTAATTTGTTCAGCAGGCGAATATTGGGTCAGTCACTTGTACTATTTCCTTTTTGGTCCGTATTAATTAATTATTTAATTCATGTTTTTACCTCTTTCTACTAGTTCCAATAAACAACCCAGATGAATTAACTCAAGATTAAAATAATAATCATTATTGGATTAAAATAATAATATTTATACGGTTGGTTGACTTGACTAGTCAGACTTAATTTAGTATTTGAATTTAAAAAAAATAGTAAAATAGAAGAATTAGAGAAACAAAAACAAAGTTTGATACATTTTCATATAAAAAAAGTCTGAAACGAAAAAAGTTTGTTGATTATTTTTGTTATCATCTGTTTCACTTTTTATCATCAAAGATGGTATTATCAGAGAGTTAATACCATCTTTAATACTTAATATGTTTAAAAAATGTACTCACTCAGAACAGTAATGATCACCACTAGAATAATATAACTGCTAGTTCGTAACATTGTTTACACACGCATATTGTTACCAAAAATAAAATTACACAAATTTACAAAGTACTTGCAATATGTCACTAGTATTTAAAACAATTAAGTGATGTCTCCGACTGTTTGTTGATTGCTTCCGTGTAATCAAGATATCGTTATGTTATCTTTAAAATGCGGCGATTATCTGAAAACTGACGTAGTTATTCGATAACGTTTAAATGCAGCGATAGTTAATCGTTCTCATCAGACCATACATTCTTTAATGTATATTATTTTTTTATTTAATTTATATGCATAATTTATTTTTTCTACGAGCATATATATTTGACGTCTGTGCTATATGTATTTATATCAGCATTTTCTTTTGAGTATTTACGTCGTCATTACAATTATTATTAATACCAGTGATTTGCTCATACGTATGAGCAAATTGTATGCTGAGCTTTTGACTCTTTTCGCACACATTGTAACACAGAACAAATATGAATATTTGTTTCCCTTTTAAAGTATACCTTTTGTAGTATGCATTATGTGTATTAAGTTTTTTTTATTATTGTAGAAATAATTATATATAAGTCTATGTATATAAGCGCATTTGATTACTATTGGCATGGGGATTAATGGCATGAGGTCCCAGCTTTGGGTATTGCGTTACTTAAAAGTCTTTATTTTTCTTTTTCTGACTATTAAATTGTCTAAGGATAATCTTAGCTTTGTAAAGAGAATCAATCAACAGATTTCAGTTTTAGAATATGGTCCTTCATCTACAAACAGTTGAGTTGGCAAATGCTGCTGTCGTAGCCTTGCGCATCTTCTATAATCTTTTAGCATCTCTCAAAGAAAGAAAAGAAAGAAAAAACATTTATTGACTCGCACAGATATACAACATTACAAATATAAAATACAAAAAATAGTTTAAAATACAATATAGACATGTGCCAAGCCAAAAGGTTCCTACCTCAGCATGTGCTTTGCGCCATATATGATGCCGCAAAGCGCTGATATTCTGGCAGGGCCTTTCCATTTGTGACGTACAGGAAAATATAAATAATACACAATTATATATTAATTGATAATATACATTATTAATATTATACATAACTTAAAATAGACATACATAACTTATAATAAACATGATAAAAGTAGATGATAGTACTATAAAAATTAAAAATAAAATCTATACTAATATATAAAGCTGAAGAGTTTGTTTGTTTGTTTGTTTGTTTGTTTGAACGCGCTAATCTCCGAAACTACTGGTGCGATTTGAATAATTCTTTTTTTGTTGGATAGTCCATTTATCGAGGAAGGCTATAGGCTAAATAACATTACGCTATGACCAATAGGAGCAAAGACAGAGCGGTAAATGTGTAAAAAACGGGGAAAATTATTCATTTTTGAAGGCTTTCTTTGCGTGCGCTGCGAAAACGGTTCAAGATACACAAAAAATATGTATGAAAGAATTATTCCTCTATACATGATCTAAAAAAAAGTCCGCGACGGCATATGTCTATCTTTTAAGGTTTAGTCACAATGACCGTTTTTATGGTACCAAATTTGGATATGTCGCGTTGTCAAGATCGGGTAACAGCCGAGGTGCGCAAAATAACTATTCCACGCGGACGAAGTCGCGGGCACAGCTAGTTATATACGAGGGGCGGTCAAAAAGTTCGCGGAATGGCGGGGTTGGCGGGGGTGAGGTCGCTTCTCCAGGTAGCCGCATTACTATATATGCCAATTTCTAGCCTAATTGGGTCATTAGCTTTCGAGTTACAAACGAGTAAACAAGTAAATCGGGAACAAACTAGCCACTATGGAGAAAATTGAACATCGCGCCGTCGTAAAGTTCCTCACCAAACAAGGGAAAACGCCTCAAACTATTTTGCAAGAGATGTTAGCTGTTTACGGAGACTCTGCTCCTGGTAAAACCATGATTTACAAATGGCACGGCCTTTTCAAGCAAGGAAGGGAGTCAATTGAAGATGATCCTCGACCTGGACGGCCCATTGAGGCCACTACGCCGGAAATCATTGAAAAAGTTGAAAAACTTGTATTGGAAGACGGAAGGTTGAAGAAGAAACAACTTGCAGCATCAGTTGGAGTATCAGAAACCACAATTTTAAATATTCTTCATCAACATCTTGGCTGAGTAAAGTGTGTTCAAGGTGGGTCCCGAGAATGCTCACGCGCGCTGCAAAAACGTGAGCGCGTCAACTGTTCCCGCGAGTTTTTGGACCGCTGTGGAGAAGATAGGGAAGAAATTATGGCCCGAATTGTAAACTTGGGTTCACCACTATGAGCCTGAGTCAAAGCAGGAGTCGATGCAGTGGCACAAAAAAGGCACACCACCCCCTAAAAAAATTAAAGTGTCGCAATCGGCCGGAAAGATCATGGCGACTATTTTTTGGGATACTGAAGGTATTCTTTTGATCGATTATAAAGAACGTGGTGTTTCTATAACGGGAGAGTACTACGCTTCCCTATTGGACCGATTAAAAGAAGCTATTAAAGAAAAAAGAAGAGGAAAACTGACAAAAGGTGTACTCCTTTTGCACGACAACGCGCCCGTTCACACGAGTCATGCGACGGCTGCCATTCATCGATGCGATTTTGAACAACTACGCCATCCACCCTACAGTCCAGACCTGGCCCCTAGCGATTTTTATTTATTCCCAAAGATGAAAAAAGAGCTGCGTGGAAAAAAATTTAGAGACGATGATGAAGTCAAGTCGGCGATTTCGGCGTATTTTGACGCCCAAGACAAAACCTATTTTTTCGACGGTATCAATAAGTTATATGCCAGATCCGAAAAATGTATTCGTGTTAAGGGGGAATATATTGAAAAGGAAAAAATAACATAATGTATCATTTCATCTTTTTTCCCAGTCATTCCGCGAACTTTTTGACCTCCCCTCGTATAAATGTGATATTTTGGTGGTAGTAGTGGCGTTAGGACCATCATATACGTGCTTGTGTTTGCGTTCAGTGTCATTTCGAATATTTAATCTGTGGTGCCATTTCATAGTGTATTCCAATCACAGAGTACTTTTTAATTCCAATTCACTTATTTTGTGCTAAAATAGTACATAATCTCAAATCTCAGGGATAATATTTTTGATTTTCGACTTTAAAGTCATCTGAGAATCAGAAATCTAACTGAATTGCAATATTTTTGTATGTCAATTCCGTTTTTTTTTTTTGAAGTGCACTTGCACCATATAGAATTTGGTATATAGTTATTTGACAGTTTGTTCAAATAAGCAAGCGAAACCGATTCCGAAACCATTTTGCTTTTTGTCTGCTCTTCATGACATAAAACTTGTCGAACTTAAGTAATTCTCTTTAGATTATGGCGGCAATTAGCTTTTGAGAAAATTTTTTGCTTATAATAAAATTTTAGGTGGTATAAAATTCATTTCTTCTTTAGATATAATTTTAAATTGAATCGTCCGCAACTAGGTAATAGTAACGTGCCTTCGTCTGAGAAACAGTGATGCTCCAGAAGGAGGCCGCCGAGCGGGGTCGGGAGATGGCGGATCCCGCTCGAAGGAGGCGGCGCCGGGCTCGGTAGCATAGCGCCGCCGCGGGTGGCGCCCCTTCTGTGGCCGGGGGGCGTCGTCGTTGGAGGAGATAGGAGATCAGGGGAGGTATTGTAGCCTCCCCGAGGGAGGTTCCCCTGTATCGGCAGGGGAGCAAATTCTGGGGGTTCCCGAAAGTCGCTTGGCGTTCCCGGGGGTTCCCTACATGCCTGAGGAAGGCCATCCCTGAGGTTTTTAGTGGTAAGGCCTCCCCCTTCTGGGGAGGAGAGTCCCACGTAACCACCGGCTCGCTACAGCTGGGGTATGCAATTTTTCCACAGGGGAACAAAAAAAACAAACATTATTTATATATTAGAGAAAGTTTTTACTTTTTATATGGCGCGCGATTACAGTTATTTTATATGTATATGCGTATTTATACGCGTCAGAACGGTTAAAACCTCTTAACAATTTTAAAATGTTATGTGTATTTTAGTTGAAATTGTGTTATATAAATTCTATATTGTTATCTAATTACATATACAATATATTTAATTAAATGTAATTAGATATAATACATTTTTTGAACGCAGAAGTTACTAAATGTACAAGAAAATTTAAGATATTTAGACAAATCTCTTTGGTTGGAAACTTTATCTCATATGATTCTTGGTTTTTCTATTATGTAAGGGTGAGTTTTCATTACCTACTCGTGCGGTAAAGTGAATATCAGCAACAGGTTGCGTTTAGTTAGTAATAAGGCTCATTAAAACAATATATAGACATACTAACACACAAATCACGACAAAGAATATATATTGCATATGTTTTTACAAGGCACAAACTATACAAACGGTTCACAAAATTTCTACTGTAAAAAAAAACAAGCAAAGGTTTTGTTTGCCAACAAGTCGGTTATGTCGTAATAAATGGAATTAAGTAAAGATATGTACGAGTACTGTTAATATCAATGCTTAATGCACCGCAGGTGGAGGGCCGGGAATACTATCAATGAAATTATTCCCCGTTCGCCATCAGACGGTAAGCCGATTTCGTCTAACCTCGTTCAATCAGTGGAGCGGGGAGCACTCGCGCAGATTTGTGGTCGGACAGATATGCCGGACTCTGAAAATATGGGTACATTCTCAATATTTCTGTTAGTAGCTTAGATATTTGTAAATAATTTTACCTGTTCTCCTTAAAAGTTAATCAGAGGTGTAATAAACTGCAAAATCTTAACAATCAATACATTAGAAGTCAAATGTAAAACTCGATATTGTACGAAAAAGGCGATAAAGCAGTAAGAAAGCAAAAGATTTTCATTTAGAATCCATCTAGAACAGTGATTCTCAAAATGGTCTATAACCCCACCCTTCAACCGACCCCTAAGGGTCGATATAGACCATATATAGCTGCATATAGAAAATGAAAATCAACCTGCAAGGGGGGGGGAAACAAAAATTTCGAGGTCCATGAATTAAAAACGGGGATACACGATAATGGACTTCAATATACACTGATAGTACCTATTAACTTTCATTATACTATCTTCTAATATAAAGATACTAGCTGTTGCCCGCGACTTCGTCTGCGTAAATTTCGAGTTGAATGTTATTGATACACAAATCATATTAATATACGATTTTACCGATTAAAATATTTTTGGTATAAAGCAATTCCTTGAGGTAAAGTAAACTCAAAGAATTTCTTTATATACCACATTATTCGTTTTTCCTTCCGCCATCTAGTGATTTATGAAAAAACTAACATGCGTAATGAAACTGATTTACACTTAAATATTTTTTCTGTTCTATTATATGTATAGATTAAGCGTGAAGAGGTAATAAACAAACAAACTTTCGCATTTATCATATTATTTTGATAAAAACTGGTTTCGTTTCATCGTATTTTGGTTCCCTGTTCCATCTCACTGCCCACGAACATGCTAAACGTGGCCTTTGGGGTCTTATAACCTGTGGCTCTGTCTACCCCGCAGGGGATAAAGACTTTATCTTATGTATGTATTGTATCATGATGATGAATTGTCTTTAGATTTTAAATTTCCCATGTAACTTATGTAAGAATGGTGTACATTATAATTCGCAATATTATTATGCCTTGAGTTCATTAAAATGACGATAACTTTTTTTTTAATGAACCGATTTTGATGAAACAAAGTTTAGATATTATTCTGAGTTAAAACAAAGCAAATAGTGAAAGTTTCAAGCAAATCGGTTCAGTACTTTCGGAGATAAACGTGAACAAACATACAGACAGACAGACAGACAAAAAAATCCAATAAAATTTTTTTGCTTTCTAATAATCTATTTAAGTGCCCCTCTATCCATTTCAGTCAAAAATACTAAATGTATAGACAAAATATTTTTACTGTCTTATTATATGTATAGATAAAATTATTTATAAAATCACCTATGAAGTAAAAAAAATATTATAAATGTTTATAAAATTTTGTAAGTTTTAGAATGTAGGTATTCAATATCAGGTAAGTAGGGGGTCTACCCAAAACCGAAAACCATTGCAAAGGTACACAAAAATGTTTGGGAACCTCTAATCTAGAATAATAACCCGTATTTTAAAAGATGACTTTGGACTTGATAATTTAAAAAACAATAGGGTCGAGCGTCGGTGACATTGCGGTCTCTGAATCGGTCTAAGAATGGGAGGATTCAGGGGGCCCGTGGTCGATCCTGTCATGTACTAATGTGTTTTTTATATTTCGAATTACATATGTACATTTATCTGACGCTCGTACGGTGAAGGAAAATACGGTGAGGCTATTTGCATACACTGGCGAAAAATTTAATGATGTATGTAGTCAACCAATTCGCATTGGGCCAGCGTGGTTTGACTACGGCTTAATCACCCTAATATTGTTGGGGTAGGGTAAAATAAAAACAATTACTTAAGCGGTACGCAAAGCGAGGTTACAGAAAAAATATTTACAGATGCAAAAACTGTTACAATTGGTCAATATTTAGTAACTAGAATGACCGTGTGTTCTAAAGAAGCTTTTCAAAATTTAAGATGATCATTTGGACAGCTGTCATACATACCTACATAGATTTTCTGTCACATCGACAGATAACTTATTAGGATGACAGGTGTAAAGATTATCATCCCAAATTTTAAAAAGGTTTTAGTTAAGTATTCTACTAAGCTACGGGCACTGTTTTATTATACTACAATAGAACGGTTCACTCTGAGTTTGATCTGAGTAGGTTAGTTAGGTGTCTAGTTATTATTATAAAATTGTAGTTGTGCCTGTATACATTTTATGATATAACCGTTTCCAATGATGACAGGTTTACCAAACGGTTATATTGGTTTTTAAATGTTTCGTGTAATCTTTATCTGTTCATGAAGTGATAAGGACCTCTTAGTAATGCTGCCTTCAAATTACCTTTATAGAGTTTACTCTTGAAAGCGAAAACTCATTTCACTGTCGTCAAGGAAGGTACATAATGTTGCCATGCCTCCCTATTAACTTTTAGTTGATTTGATTACTTGAAAATGTGGTTGCGTAGGTAATCAGACACTGGTCGTTAACGGTAAAGTCGTCTGACATGGCGTCTGTGAAATTAGGGTACAAAACCATTTCTCCGTATTTGCCAACATAATAAAAGGAAATATTTGGAAAGTATCTGGTTTCTCAACTCGACTATGGATTGTTACCTAATATTACAGCCAAGTGAATGCCATTAATTTCATATTAGTAAAATAATCACATAAATACTTAAGCTTCTATGTGTCGTAAAGGAAAGATAGGAATGGAGTTGCTGTTTTAATCATTTGTCTAGAAATAATAAATTAGTAAGTTATATTGTTAACTAATTTCATATATTTTGAGTCACCTGTTGTTTTTGTGTGATGGAAGAAAATATCAGTAACCATGTGTGTAATTTATCTAAGAGACAATTATCTGAAATTCAGATACTAGATACGCATTTTCATACGTATCTTATATACTTTTTGTTTGGTATCTTAGTATTTTGTAGATACTAAGTTTGCTAAAATAGTTTCAGAAATAGATAACTGGTTCTATTATCGCATCTTCGGTGATATTAATTTTAAATATTCATATTGTTGTAGATAAAACTCATCAACGCAATTTACATGTAAAAAAATTACTTTTACTAAAAATTTTCTTTGTACAAAAGTATTTTATATTTACTACTTCAGATACTATGACAGAAAGTTTTTGCATCTTGTATCTGAAATACTTATTTAAAAGTATTTTGTATTCCAGATACTTTATTTAAGGTATCTTGTACATCACTGTTCACGTTATATCAAAAATCTATCATAATAACAAGCTCTATGTCATAACTAAAAAACCAAGTACGTTGTTTGTGGAAGGGTTTATTGAATGTTCCTTTTGAATTTAGTCACAGTAGCGGTTAATTATTATACTTTAGTTAATAAAGTCAAATATGAAAATGTTTTGTTTTTGTCAATTAGCTTTACTTCATTAGATATCGCACGAACGATTGTACGAAGTATTAAGTATTCTAATTATTATAAATAAACCACCAATGTTGAGCACTGGTCTTTGAATTGGTTTAGGATTTAGTTTCAATACTTTCATCTTTTCACAAAGGTTTAAGTTTATTAATTTATTTATTTATAACTTTATTGTACATCGACCATAGTGAAAAAAAATTACAGATAATGAATCCTTAAAACTAACTGTACAAAGGGCGACCTTATCACAAAGAGTGATCTCTTCCAGGTAACCTTAGGATGGACAGGAATTTAAATCAATTATTACGTGGGAAGATGGCGATGTATAACTTAAAGACATACTTACTATAAATATAACAACACATACTATAATACATATATACACTTACACACATACATATATATATATACAAACATACTTACATACATATACCAATAAAATACAAAATCATAGCGACAAATAATGTGTTTTAACAAGGCTTTTGAAAATGGGAAGGCTTTGTGCTTGCCTTATATTTAAAGGTAACGCATTCCACATTAAAACTGCTTGCACCGTGTAGGCCTTATTATAAAATTTGGTGAAGTGAGATGGTATGCTCAGCATTAAGTTCTCTGCCGACCTTAAGATGCGGGAATGGGTTTCATGGAGAAACTTACGAGTAATGTTTAGTTAACTCTACTGGATGACGAAATACGTTATTAGTGAATATAGTGAAAGCACAAAGTGAAAAATTACATAAGCTTACACTTATGTAGAAATAAAAAATTGGTATTAAAAATGAAATAGCAAGTGACATGCAATTTTCACTATCTGATAACTTTTAATTCTTCAAGAGGTACTTCAATCGTTCCTTGCAATTTCTTTTAATCTTTATTGAATTTGTGTCTCTCAATTAATTTTATGTGAATTGTATTGTTAAATTTTAACAATTATAAAACCAGAGCCTTTTACATGCGTTTTAAGTCTACGTAGAATGTCAATAGAGAATCCAAAACAAAGATGAGCGCCAAAAGCTTACTCGATGATATTAATACGTTTTTCAGCAGCTTTCAGCCGGCTCTTGATTGCTAGTCTGTTATCTAATCCATTGAAGTGAATTGAACGGACAGACATTGATGAAAAATCTGTGAAATGTAGGCATGTTTGATATCCACTTTCATTTGTACCTGGTAGTTGAAAGTTTTTTTCAATTATTTGGAAACGTATAGAGATACCTTTCCATATAATTACAAAAAAGAAGAACTTAGGCTATAGAACCTAAGGCTCTAGATGTGGAGGATTAGATACTGGCTAGAAAATGGGATGATGATGATTTATAATATCGCCTTTTTTAGAGTGAAATTATATCTGACAGAGTCTAATTTCTCAAATTAAAAAGTTATTTTCATGCTTAGGTAAAAATATTAGGTATTTTTACCAAAGTATGGAAACAACGTATCCTTTTCGTTCTTTAATTCGTTTCGTTCTTCAATATTTTGTTCGTAAGAATATTATATACTAGCTTTCTGCCCGCGGCTTCGCCTGCGTGGTTTTCGGGATTGGGTCTATAGAGGGTTAAGGCTTTTGCCCACGGCTACCACGGTTTTATCGCGCTTCCCGTGGGATAAAAAAATACCGCAAAACCTTGCTCAAGAATCACTCTATCTATTGATGAAAACCGCATGAAAATCTGTGCAGTAGTTTTTGAGCGAAGCCTTTATTGCGCATCCCGTGGGATCTGTTGATTTTTCCGGGATCAAAGTAGCCTATGTTACTCGGGGATAATGTAGCTTTCCAAAGGTGAAAGAATTTTTGAAATCGGCCTAGTAGTTTCAACAAACAAACAAACAAACAAATCTTTCCTCTTTATAATATTTTATTAAATATAATAGACGTATACTCGTACTTATGAAATTGACATGTTGGAGGTTTTTAAAAAATATGCTTTCTCTATACTTACGTAAATTTTTAATAACCGAAATTCAAAATTTATTGAACTTTAACATACACACAATACACATTATACTAAATAACGATGTAATTTGAAAGCAAGAAAATTTGTTTTCAGGAGGTTATCTATACTTATAATAAATCTGTAGAGGGGTCAATTCTGTACATGAAATATATTTTCAAAATAACTATCAGGGGGTGATTAGGGATCGATACTGATGCCAAAAGTGCAATCAGTAAAATTTTTGTCTGTCTGTCTGTCTGTATGTTCCTTATAGAATCAAAAACTACTGGACGGATTTTAACGAAACTTGGTATAATTATTCTTCATACTCCTGGGCAGGTTATAGAATACTTTCCATTACGCTACAATCAATAGCAGCAGAGTAGTGAAGGGAAATTTTGGGTAAACGGGAGAAGTAACTCCATTTTTTTAGCTTCCGTCGCGTGTGTAGCTTTAATGGTTAATGTCACATAAAAATCATGTATGACGGAAATATTCTACATTAAACTGTCTAAAAAACATCCCGCAACAGCATATGTCTATCTTTTATGGTTGACTCACAATAATCTATTCTAATATTATAAAGCTGAACAGTTTGTTTGTTTGTTTCAACGAGCTAATCTCTGGAACTCTTGGTTCGAATTGAAAAATTATTTTTTTTATTGAATAGCCCATTCATTGAGAAAGGCTTTAGGCTACATTACATCACACTGCGACTAATAGGAGCGAAGAAATAATGGAAAATGTGGAAAAAATTATTAATCTTTGAGGGCTTCCGTTGCGTGCGCTGCGAAAACGGTTCTAGATACCAAAAAAATATGTATGAAAGAATTATTCCTCTTAAAATGATCTAAAAAAATGTCCGCAACAATATATGTCTATCTTTTAATGTTAACTCACTAGAATCGTTTTTATGGTGATCAAATTTGGATATGTCGAGTTGTCAAGATCGGGTAACAGCTGAGGTGGTTGTTTGCAAAAATAAATATGATGCTCAAAATAACTATTCCACGCAGACGAAGTCGCTGGCACAGCTAGTAAGCTAATAAAGTAGACAATTCTGAAATCACAATTTATCAATGGAATATGTGTATTGCTTCTCGACCGATACGTAGATTTTGTCTCCAGCGGCATTATCTTACCTGAACTATCCTGGACACTGATTTGAACTTTCTTTCGTACCGAAGATCGGAGTATACGTGTATATTAGAAACAGTATATGCACTGCGCTTCAGCAGTTTTGAAGCACCTCTCCATCTTTTGATTCAGTTTAGTGACCCTCAAAGTTCCTTTAGTGGTGATACCGAAACTGTTAGACTAATTGAACACGTACAAATAGCTGCACCACCAGTGGTATATATCTTTACTGTTCTCACATTTTCATTAAAACTGTACTATCTGTTAGTTGCAATCAAATTTGATGTGAACAGTGTTACATAATTAGGGACAACATGAGAAAGAGGTACTGTTGAGTTATTAATATATTGTATATTTTATCTAAGCTATTGTGACTAATATACCAACATAGATGAAAAATATTGTCACATATTTTGTGGAACTCTTTTAAAAACCACGATGCGATTATGATCGATAGGTTAGCATGTTGTCATATGGCATGTTATAATTACGATAGTCATCAGTTGTCATGGAATAGTCATAGCAAACGTAAAAAATATGTTACAAATTCACTAAATATACATAATATGTCAAATGAAAACGCAACTCAAACGCTGCTTTGAGGTACAAAAGTACGATACGTTTTTTTCTACCAAATTTACCTAACTATCGCTCTCAACAAAAATGGTTACCTATTCGCCAGCGCAGAGAGAGATGTTTTATCCCTACTTTACAATATTTTGTATCTTCCAACATCTCCATCCTATCTTATATCTTTGTTCTCTTTTCGATCTCATTCGTCATGTCGTGCCTTGCGTTCTAGTTTCAATCTGACTCTTGATGTACCGCCCCGACGTACCGATTTTTTTTCATATTCTTTTTCGGCTTATGCCGTCCGGTTGTGGAACTCTCTCCCGGAGGGTGTTAGGAGAGCGCGAACGCTAGTTAGCTAGTAGAACGCGAAAACTAGTTATAACCTATTGTCCTGTCCAATTACTGCACCCATCCTATGTTTAAATCTAATATATAATACTTCCCTGGTCCTAGGTTGCCTGGAAGAGATCGCTGTTTAGCAATAAGGCCGCCTTTTGTACATTTCTTATTTGATGTTTTCTTTTTTTGTGTATTTTATGTATACAATAAAGAGTTATGTTATATTTAAGGTCATAATAGATGATAAAGTTTGCTTAATCATTTTCCCTACTGGTTTAAGTACCTCATGTCGTTTCATTTCAATCGTAAGAATCCTTCTTTTGCACTAATTTATAATTATAATGTATGTACAATGGCATAATTTTGACAATGTCACTATAATTCACAATATGAATTAATCTAACAAAACAGTCGATTTTTTAGTGGTGAAAACCTTTCCACGTCGATTACCTAATCGATGATCATTTTTCTGTTATGATTCAGAGACATAATAGGTTTTTGAAGGGTCGGCAACGCGCGAGTGACACTCCTGGTGTTGCAAGTGTTCATAGGCTACGGTAACCGCTTACCATCAGGCCGTAGGCCTGTTTGCCACCATCGTGGTATAAAAAAAATACAATTATTAATATTATAACTATAATAAACTAATGAAAGCTAGTGAATAGTGGACCACAAGAATGCAGTGACAAAGATTGATATTCAGAATCGTTATAATAAACATATAAAAATTTGTATTTTTTGAATCAACTCCTTTGATTGAATGAGATGTCGTAATACTGCAAGTGTGCGCGTAAGAGGCGATGCACTTCTTCTTACAGTTTTATGTAAATTATATTACATAATTGATTTTATGTACTATATTGGCTCTTAATATTGTGTGCGATGGCTAATATATTTAGAAGTAGTTTACTTTGTAATAATTAAATCTCTTCGGACTGCTTCCGAATGCCACTGCCGCTCGTACGAGTATAATTATGCAGACGGTAAAACCTTAGCTTTTATCTAAAACTCCTTAAAACGAAAGTAAAGAATGTAGATGTGTGTACTGATAGATAATCACTATTTGTCAAGTTAGCGTGTGATAAATGTTGAAGGAAAACCACGGCGCAACTTTACAAGTCCTCGTTGAATTCGACCACCGCTGTTGTATATCCTTGTCTCGAATACTTGTTTGTGGCATGTTTCGTTTTAGAAAAAAGTGCTGTTTTTATTTCTTTTGTAATGTGATTTCTTGTTTCCTTTTTACTTTGAGACATGGTGAATTATTTGTGGAGACGTGGTAAATTATTTTACTCAGGGAAGAAACGTTTGAGAAACTCATAGTTTATATTGACGTAGTAGGAAAAAGTTAGCTTCAGAACTTTTTTTATGTGAACTTGTCGTGTACTTTTTAAAACAAAAGCAAAATTTTTAAGGGATACTTAAACAGAATTATATTGCAACATCTCAAAATCAAAATCAAATCTCACTATTTAACTTTAGAAACGACTGCTAAATGTTTCATTAGAAACACATATATACTCGTAACACAACAATTTCAGAAGAGATTTAGCTTAGAGGTAACAACTATATGTTTCCAGTTGAAATAAAGTATATATATGTATATTATATGTTTGGTAGCAGAAAGTAATAATCTGTTTTCGTGGAAATGTGTTGAAATAAGCAGTACCTATTTCTGGACATGACTTTGGTAATACTCTCTAATAGCAACTCTAGAGAACGAAATCCGTTTTGAACTAATTCCCAAAATACTTAAAAAGAGTTTTTGAGCAGGATTTTTTGGTTTGAAGTAAATTCCATCTAACGTCAGCGCTACGTCACTTTCAAGCAATTACTTATTTTTAAAGAAACAGTATTTCAAAAGATTAACGTTTACTTATTAAGTTTACAAAACAGCTTCCATTAATCTTAGTTTCATAACTCGAGGCCTCTTTGTTTCTTTCGCCGCCCTGTTCAGTATGAAATGGCTTTAATTAAGATATCATGGGAAATAAACCTCTCAACTCTGTGAAATATTGCGTTCAGTATCTGGACTAAATTGGATATTTTTCTTTGTGAAACGGTAAAAAAGTAATTCGGTTTTGTAATATCTAAAGGGAAAGAACTAAGCTGACTCCGCCCGTTCCCCTTGATTACTATTTTAATTAATAAAAAATAATTACCTTTGCTGTAGTACTTGTGATTTAGGTACAATATCTGTTACAAACAGAGGAAAATTTATTTGTGAATTCTCACGCTCTTACAGTGAAAGAAAAAAATGAAGTTATGTAGTTCATTTTACAAGTTTTTTGTCTGACTAAATAACAGACAGAGGTATATATTAGTCAATCTAGATATATAAAAAAGATACTGATTGGTGACATATCAATGCATATCAGACTAAACCGCTGGGTTCAGACACATCAAATTAGCATACAGGTTTCATTATCCAAAACTCTTCCCTGAGGGGGTGAAACATATTTGAGGCTTTTTAATTATACAATCCTTAAAGGGGGATAAAACTGGCGGATAATCTTCAAAATTATTGAAGTAGCTGATTCCAAAAATAAAATAATTTTTAATATATAATGTAGGCTTATATCTAAATAATTATGTATATGAGTATAGTTTTATGGTGTTTTGAGACTCCAAATTTTGGCTACGAGGTTTCTTATGAGAGGTGCACTAAGAAAGGATTTTCTCACCCCCTAAGGGAAACAAACAGGAATCCAATATTTGTATAGAGCAACGACATTCCTTAAAATATTTAATTGAAACTTCGTAGAAGTACTTCTATCGCGACCTGTCTTTTCAATTTTCTTTGCTGATTGCAAAATCTTGGAATAAGCTATATTTTAACTATATAGCTGGGACGATTCTGTAAATTGGTTCAAGGATGGTTGAAGACCCGGGGAACGATTTAACATAATTTTATAAAGGAATAATATGTCCTATGGATGAGTCCGTTACCGGATTAATCTAACGTCCAGTAATCATGGGCATTAGGGGTGGTCTCCTATTGGCCACACTATTTCGAGGTGTCTAGACAAACTCTAGATTGCACTGCTTATGACCAAGATTGGCGTCAAGGTCGAGGAGGTATACATATTACGCGGAGAGCCCCACAAACGTTTTTATTTCAATTCAGATATTAGCAGACACAGAAGAGTAAAATAAATACACACATAAACTCTATACAAAATTTTTATATTTTATTCAATGTAAAAACTCTCTTCTCGAAACTCGATTCGTACCAATAAAAGGTCATCGTACAGCTAATGTTGTAGGAGTATAGAAGTCTTAATTACTTACAAATTAATTCGTCATTTCTTTTTACAATAATTGGCTAAGTTATTATCTACTTAATATCTAAATACACAATATTCATACGTAATTGCTCTATATACAAAGATTATAAATAATTTATTTACAAAGATCTTACTGATAAAATATAAATGGCTTTATAGGACATTATTCTTTATGTCATCAGTAAGTGATTTCTTTCGCGGCATCAACGGCGCACAGAGCCTCGAAGAACTAAATTCGAAAAACTTAGAAGAACTTATAAGAGTTTGCGTGTATTTCGCAATTAAATTAACACGGCACATTTTAAACTTGAAATATTGTTTCTTACGTGCACTATATTAAAGGATTTAATAGTTTCTGTTTTCGCCGATAACTTGGCCGCATCTTTTACACTTTACACTTGTAACATTCTTTTCATTATAGTTCACTTTTTACACTAAATCTCTTAGCCTACATATGGAAAGGGAGCAAATGGTGCAGGAAAATATCCAGGGAACCCAGCGGTAGGTTGGATCGGTATTGATGAAGTGGCAAATGTAGTAAGTATAGTTGGCACTACTTTTGTGGTGTATAATGTAGTGTAAACAGTCTTTGCTCCGAAAGTCAGTTTCAGTACCTGACTATTAGTTGCAATGACTTCAGTGCTGGTCACTATTGGAGTTGAAATAAGAGTAAACTGCTGTTGAGGGAATAGAGGATTGATAGGCTGAAGAGGCAATGCTGGTAAACTACTGGTTCCAATTTCATATTCCGTTTTAGTAACAGTCGATACTGGTCTGGAAATTGTGCTTTGAACTGTATTTTTGCCGTCAAATACGGGTAAAACTAACGTTTCGAATACTGTCTCATATTTCAATACAGGCTTCGACGTAGTTACAACATTTGGAATTTGTGCTGCTGCTGCTGGGTTTAATAATCTTAACAAGGCAAGCTGCTGGGCTTGTTCTGGAGTAAGTGCTGGTGTTGGTGGGTTAGGTGATTCAGTTACTTGATTATTTTTGTTTTGTCCATGAGCTTTCTTTAATCTTAGATGATTATCGGAAACACCATACTTGTCTACTTCAGTTAAGTCAAAGTCAGAACCGATGTTAGCCAAGTCTAAGTCAGGTGGAAAAACACGACGTGGGACACCATCTTCATCTTCGTTGCTGTCACCAAAGTCTAACTCTAAGTGTAATTCAGACCCAGCTTCATCCAGTCGACTGTTGAATTCCTTTAAAGTCTTGCTAGGTATAAACTGGAAGAAGTCTGTAGGTGGCAATGTCTTTGTAGCTGTTACAAATCTCGTCACTTGGTATGTTTGTATTAATGTTAAAATACTAGTAATATTCGAGTCCCTAACGACTGGTAATATATGAGTTTTTAGCATATTTTGAGTAGTACTGAAAGTTTCGGTAACTGTCTCTAATGGGGGAGTTTCCATGTCTGAGGACAATGTTATTGCTGGCAGGGTTGCTATGCTTGAATCTAAGTTATGATCTTTTCCATAAGGAGAGGCAGTCGCTAATATATTTTCTGTCAACGGTTCATTGAGAGAATTTTGCGAGTTAGAAATTATTGTCGGTTCTATACGTTTTTCTATAGTAGAAGTGACTGTTATAATACGAGTGTTTTTCACGCGTCCCACCTGAAAATCAAAAGGAAAAATGTTAGATAATAAAAAGTACAAATAACAAGGTAAAAGATTTTTTTTTTCATATTATTTGAAACTACAAGAAAAAACACAACACAACAAAATAAAATACAACCAGCTAGCCTTAAATCTGAATTAGAGTTCACTAAGGTCTTATATTTAATAATTGTGGCGGCCTGGCGTGCGCAGCTCGGATTACGGATCTGCGCGCGCCAGCGGGCCGTCGGTCGGCCGTACCTCGAAGCTTGGCTCCACGGGAAGGAGGAGGTCACCTACCGATTGACTCAGATACTCACCGGGCACGGCTGCTTCGGTGAGTATCTGTGTCGAATAGGACGGGAGGGATCGACACATTGTCACCACTGCGCATCCGACCTCGACTCGGCCCAGCACACGCTGGCGGAGTGCTCCGCGTGGGCCCCCGAGCACCGAGTCTTGGTCGCGGAGATCGGGCGAGATCCGTCTCCGCCGGCATTGATTGCGGCAATGCTGGCGGACGAGGGAGGTTTGAGGGCGACCCGGGATGGACCACGCCCTTTCCGTGGCCGGGGGCGTCGTCGGTGGAGGAGATCGGGGGAGGTAGTGTAGCCTCCTCCGAGGACGGCTCCCCTAGGTAGGGGAGCGGAGGCTGGAGGTTCCCGGAAGTCGCTTCGCGTTCCCAGGGGCTCCTTACATGCCTGAGGAAGGCCATCCCTGAGGTTTTTAGTGGGTAGGCCTCCCCCTACTGGGGAGGAGAGCCCCACGTAATCGCCGGCTCGCCACAGCCGGGGTATGCAATTTAATGCATTTTCCTCAAGGGAACAATAAAAAAAAATCGGGTCGGATAATATATTGCTAAGGTTTCAGGCAATGCTTTGCCAGATTGAATACAAATTGCTGGAGAAATGCTGCGAAACTATTTAAAAACACAAGAAAGGTTGATCTACATAATATTAATTAATGTGTATCAAAGCTTTTTATTTATTCAGGAAATATTTATAACACATGTGGTCATCATTATTATTACCATATGTGTTTTTCGAATTGATATGTACATTTATCTGACGCTGTTGCAGTGAAAGAGAACATCGTGAGGCAAGATTGCCTCCAAGTTCTTCATTAGTGTATGTAGGAACATACCCTTAGAAAGAAATTCAAAGGTGTATGTGTAGTTGAACAATCCGCGGTAGGCGTTTCACTAATCACCCTGATGACAGTTAGTGTAAACTTGTGCCTGTTGGTGGGGATAGGTATGAGCTGTGATAATGAAGATGATTACCAATACTTTACGTCTTTATTTCAGTTTACACAAGGGCTACTTACCTGAAAAGTGTAAGGAGACTTAATAGTAGCTATTTCGTAGTAAACATCACTGAAATCAGCGGGAGTTGATATTTCAACTTTTAAAGTTTCGACAGGAGGAGGTTTCTCTAGTGAATTATCTTCCGTATCGTTATCTAGGAGCGTGCCTGGTCCATTTTGTGAACCTGATAATTCGAGGTCGTTGTCTGATCTTGCTTGAGGAGATATGTCATTTGACTGAGGGTCATCAAGAAGAGGATTAGAATTGGGTGTTGTTTGTTGTTCATCGTCACCTCCGTTCATTTTTCTGATAGTGACTTTTGGCTTAGGGCTTGTTTTGTATTGCCAACGCCCAGATCCTGGTGATCGATTTAGTTTGAATTTGTATACACTTGTTGACGCTGCTGGTGTTACTTGTTCTACAGGAGTTGCTTGAATACGTGGCTTAAAACCGCGTCTCGACTGGCTGTCGTTATTTGACGGAGTGACAACAGATTTGGGTGCGGAGTTCCGGTTGTTCTTTCTCCGGTTAGAGAAAGACGGTGCCGGTGTTTCACTGAAAACAGATACGGTTGCCAGTTGAGGAGCATTTGCTGGTCGGCCGTAACGTGTACTGAAAATAAAAATATTGCTATCATTGTCGACAAACCAAAAAAAGAAAGAATATATTTTACTAATAATGATAAGCTAATTACTACAAAGGTTGTCGGCAATAATACAAAGTCTGTTTTCAGTACTACAGCTATATTAAGTATAAATGCAGCTTTTTTAGTCACCCACCTTTGTACACGTTGTGAAGAATTACGATTTTTATATTTTTTGCTTGGGCTTGCTTGAATATTCTCATGGTTATCATTTTCGGAATTGCTTTGAACCCTATGACGATTTTTAAAGGAGCTGCCACTATTTATCGCCCTACGAGGAGTTTTGTTAAATACGTCGTCTTCGTTTAACGAAGGAGTTGGTTCCAAATTATGTCTATGATTTTTCAATCCTGGTGCTGATGTTCTTAAGATTCTATGTATAGGAGTGGGTGATATTTTAGCTCTATTACCCGCTTGTAAAACTTTTGAATTACTGGTTAATACCTGAGCGTATTTACCAGATATAATTGTACCTATAACACTTGTTTCGAGAATAGTAGTGAGCCCATCTTTTACAATAGTACCATCGAATGTAGTAACTAAGCCCATAGGGGGCCCCTCATCTATAGCGTGTGGTGGGGGTGAGTGCACCCTGTTTTTTAAAGCATGTTTCGGTTTTTGGGCGTGAGATTTTGATGGCCTTATGTTTACTACCTTGTATGTTTCTTCGACAAATTCAGATGGTTGCCGCGATAGAAAATCGTATTCTGGTTCACCAATATTATTATTATTTATTAATATAGCAGGTTCTTCTTCAGCATGATTAGACTTTACCTGTACAATACTACTAACTTTAGGCTTGATAATTGAAGCAGCTGGTGCTTGTTTTACTTCAACTTTGCTACTAACAACGTTATTACCGCTTTTAGACGTATCTACTTTCTGTTTCTTGTTGTTATTAGAAGATTTACTTGGCTTAGACGGAGACGCTTTGGGTGAACTACTTTCAACGATTTTAGATGGTCCTGCAACTACTTCAACTTTTGTGATGATTTGATTGTGTTCTTTTATTACAGATTTAGGAATGTTAGGTACTTTATCGTCTTTTTTTGGCGGAGAGGTGACTACGGAAACTGCACTTGATACCACGGGGAGTACCGCTGGCTTATTGGTTTTAGGTTTATCAGAGATTTTACTGGGCTTAATTGCTTCTGGTTTGACACTAGTAACTGTAGGGGGAGGAGGTTTGGTGTCTATGATATTTTCTTGAACAGATTTGTCAGTTGATGGTGGTTCTGAAAAATAAACAAACACGTGAATCTTGCAAATTAAAAATATATATGAATAAAATTATGTAGAAATTTGTGGCAAGTACATACCTGGTGGTGGTGCGGATTGTGGAGAGAATACCATTACAGTATTGCCTATAGTTGTGGTAAAGTCAAGAAATCCATAAACTGTTTGAGTGAGGAAGTTGTTAGCAGGCGGGCTGGGTACTTGGGGTTGAGCGCCATCGAATACGGGTCCTTCAGCAGAGGTCCGAGTACCTGAAAATATAAACAAAACTTATTTTAAATATAAGGAGCGTGAATTAATAGGCGTGATCCGTGAATGAAGAGTGTACAATAAAATCCTTGCCACCATCTTTTTCCCTGTGGATATCCACAGATGTCATATAACATCCCTGTGCAAAACTTATGCGAAGATGTGAGAAATTAGATATGATTTAAAAATGGGATAAGATTTATTGGTATGAAGATGGAACAACCCACAGCTTTAACCAATCGGACCAAAAAAACTGAGTTTAAGTAAATAAAGTAAGTTAAAAAAATTACTAATAATGCTAGATCTTAAATGCCTATAATAGCAACAATTATAAACTGTTAACCGAGTATCAATGTTCAGTAAAGTATAATCAATGAATCGTAACGCGGTGTATTCTCAAAAGTTTTAAAGTTTTTATAATTATATCTGTATAAATATAAAATATACATTAGTATATGATTTATTTCATTCTCTTAAATGCTCTTCTCCTTGTAATAGTAATAGCAATGAAAGTTATGTTATTAGTAGCACCTAAAAATACACAAGGAGATATTAAATTGATTTGCTATTCTTCAATTATTCGTAATATTAATTTTTATCTAGATTTTGATGAAAAGAAAATAAAACAACCTTTATTCAACATAGGCTTTACAGGCTCTTATTGACGTCAAATCATACTTAAGGTTATGAAAACCTTGAACGTGCATATGAGTAAAAAGATTATATAATTGGTTGATCTAAAGTAGGACAGTATAGACATATGAACAGTTTAAATAAAAAATACAAGTATCAACGTCGTTTTCTCAGAGTCTAATGTATGTTGCCACCCCAAGAATTTTTGAATTTGTGGTTTTGAATTCTGCCTAGTCATATACGTTATTACCTCTACTAACGTATTACCAACATTTCATTGGTCAAGCTCACTAGAGTCTGACCAACGAAATGGAACGAACCGTAGGAACTATCCTATCATTTATGTTAGGTAATAATAGTAATATAACTTGTTATAACTTCATGTACACCATGAATATGTCAAGAGTCTTTTACACTTTCTATACTTATAAGTAGAATACAAATACATAAATATGTTAATGTAATAAACTGATTAGTATTTTCTTACTGAATTACATTTTATTTATAAGAAATCCGCAGTCATTATGATGTGGTCCTAATTCATACGGTATTAATATCCGTAGCTATAATTATTCTCGTATGTAAATATAAATAAATACATTACAAAGAGGAATCAATAGAAAAAGAAAAGAACAATTTGTGTTATCGGTTAAATAAGACATGCAGTTAAGGAGATACTACAAATCAATTCAGCCGTTAATATTGTTACGAGCTGGGGTCAGTAAATCAAACGGCGGTCTACCAAAACACTGAACTTTTATTAATTAGCACACTAACAGTCACTAATCACTTCACTGAAATCCTGAAAGTCGCTTCTTAGTTCTCCAATATCACTTAGATGTTTTCGCACTGTATCGCAAAACAATACTCTCTTCCCGACTGACTCGGGACTTCCATCCCTGCCATTCTGTGGGCAGGGGAGACTGGTCGGGGGTCTTGGCCCCCTTCAGTGGTCTCATCGCCGACATTAACTAATGCCGGGGCGTTGGGGGACGGGTCTTAGCTCCGTCCTGGTGGCTTAGCTCGGTTGAGCTGTTTTATTTTTCCGTCCTTCACTCTTCGTCGCTCTCCGAGAGGACGAGGCTTCTTGGCTGCGCTCTTCTGTCGGGCGGGCGGGCATGGTACGGGGCTATGTTCACGAGATGTTGGTATCGTGAACTGGCAGCCCTGCGAAACATGTTGGTCGCGAGTGTCCTTATGTGGTCGTGCAAACTGGCCATCCTGAGGTCCCTGGCTATCACATCATTTTTCATGTATCTGGGTGCACGGACCACTGCTCGCAAGGACTTGGACTGCTGGACTGCCAGTTTTCTCCTGGCGGTCTTCCCTGTGAGCGCGTACCATGCCGGCGCCGCGTATGTTATTCGTGGCCTGATGTAGAGCTTGTATACGCTGGTCTTTACATTCAGGGGCAGCTTAGATGTTAATATTGGCATCAGAAGGGTCCTGGCTGTCTTAGCTTGGGCGACTGCGTTTTCAACGTGCGGCGTCATGGTCAGCTGTCTGTCTATTGTCACTCCAAGGTATTTCACCCTGGCTGACCAGGGGATGTGGTGACCGAGGAGTGACAGACTGTTGGGCAGGTGGACTCTTGACAGCAGTATCGCCTGGGTCTTCGTGGGGTTCGCCACCAGGCGCCAGCGACTTAGCCACTCCGGCAGAAGATCCAACTGCCGCTGCATCTTTTTGGCTGCGTGTTGAGCGTTGATGGAAGTCGTGATAAACGCAGCATCATCCGCATATAAGGCCAGGGTGACTCCTGGGCTCACTGGGATGTCGTTTGTGAACCAGGAGTAGCAGGACGGCGAGAGGCAACTGCCCTGCGGCACCCCGGCCTTGATGTTCTTGTCGCCGGACTTCACATTTTCCACCGCCACGTGGAACTTCCTATTTGTGAGGAAGGATGCAATTTTCTCTTCCCGGCGGCCGGACACAGCCTTATATAGTCCCCTAAGGTACTTGCCACTCTTGCCAGAACATTCGCGGACACACTCGAATGTGTAGTCCAATACATAAGCGCGTAGGAATGACGTCGCGCGTTCGAGACGTTTCGAGTATAACTGTCTCTTCCTTTTGCTATCCTTGTCACACAATACTCGAATATTCCCGTACTATCTTTCTCGAATATTCTGAGTTTGTCTATCTCTTTCACTCCTATTGAAATTTATGTCCTTTTACTGAAGTAGGCTTAATGGTCCTGAAAACGCCTGAAAACGGGTTTTCATGTTATTGCGGCGTTGGATAGAGGGTAGCCTGAAACGTACTGAAAACATGTTTCAGGCGCCTGAAAACTACTGTAACTTGGGTGTAATTTAGATTTTTTAGTATGTGAAAGAGCTACTTCTGAAACGGCCTGAAACGACGTTTCAGCCTACTGAAAACGTTTCTAAGTCACAGAAAATCACTTTTGACGTTTTACTAAGCCACCGGCGTAACAATATTTTTAATGGATAGCTCCAGTAAAGTCGAAAACAATAGTAACATACATGTATAATATAATATATTTTAATGTAGACTCATTTTATAAACGACGTCTTTAATTTTAGTATAAAAATCAATATTATTATGTTAAAAATAATGTTATTATGATGTTTATATTACGGAGCAGGAATAGATATCTATGAAAACGCTTAACATGAGACCCCAGAGTTCGTCAGTTTTATAGCCATTTACTCGGAAACTCGATAAGTAAATCTTGTCAAGAATTTTGCATGAAACATATATTTTTGCATTGACTTAAGATACGGCATTTTTATGCAGAGTACTCCCGATGAAATGTCTTCTCGATAAAGACGAAAGTCAGCGACGAAGTTATTTCAGTATCATTGGTTAGCAAATGAGCTGTGATAATACATGTGGTTGAAAAAGTAAACGCGTATCCACTTCATTTCAGCGAATTCGTATATCCATAATGTGAACATTATGAATTTTAATTTTAAATGTAGTCGCATCGTCATTCGTACAATATATTCGTATGTCTTTGTTAAACATCAAAAAATCGGGTGGGGCTGTGCCGGGGCACACGGCCATTGGTTTTAACGTGAAACGTCCATGTTAGGGAATCGCTTTTAAAGTAAAAAGATTGAAATAAAAACAAGATTGACGGTGTTTTAAGTAATTTAATAAAAAACTCAATGTCACAACAGCGAGCTGACTATATAAGTGAAATATTCACATCACATTTTTGTTTCCAAGACTAATAGTTTTTTAATTATTAAGGTACGATGATATAGACCTTTTCGTTACGGTCCACTTTTTAAACCTGGTACCCGTATGTTTCGGCGCGATTTTAAAGACGTTTCACGTCAAAAAGTCGACTTATGGTAATTAGTTTCAGCTTACCGTAATAACATTAATTATGTCGAAACAAAATTTAGCTTTATTCGTCGTATATACATGATTCTACTATACTTTATTAAATAAAAAGCGAAAATTATTTTTTTTTATAAAAGCTCGCATGATTACTTTGTTTCAGTGGTGTCCATTAGCAATATAAAATTTTTAGTGGCATTGAAACCAAAAAACAAAGGACATCACCCATTTTGGGCTATTTTTTTTTAGCCGGCCAACAAAAAACAACTAAATTTTATCATAGGCATAATTATAATAAACATTTTGTATTATGACAGTAAAGCTCGAAACCTATTGGTTAAGATGATAATCAGTCTCAAAGTATTTATTTTATTACCTACGGCTTGCACCCGTCTTGCGTGGTGAGCTCGTGATTTCCAGGTAAAACAAGCTCGCGTTCCGCAGGGGTCGGTGTTGGGACCCCTGCTATGGAACCTCGCATACGACGCGGTCCTTCGCACCAGCCTTCCTCGCGGCGTCAGTGTCGTCTGCTACGCTGACGACACTCTCGTCGTGACGACTGGGGCCGACTTCGGGCCGGTGCTCAGGCTTGCCGAGCTTGGGGTGGCATGTGTCGTGCGGGCGATCCGCCGGCTGGGCTTAGAAATAGCGCCTCACAAAACCGAGGCGCTATGGTTCCACGGCCTTCCGAGGCGCCGGGAACCACCCAGCTGCCGGATCCGGGTGGGTGACGCGGTGGTCCCGGTGGGGCCGTACATCAAGTACCTGGGCCTCACCCTGGACCGCCGCTGGAGCTTCGAGGAGCATTTCGTGCGGTTGGTCCCCCGAGCCAAAAGGGTGGCGGGCGCATTGCATTGCCTGCTGCCCAATCTCGGGGGACCGAGGGATGGAGTTCGCCGCCTGTTCGAGGGCGTCGTGCGGTCCGTGGCTCCCGTGTGGTCGCAAGACTGCGCGAGTTCTCCCCGCTGCAGAGCTCTGCTACGGAGCCTGCAGCGCATAATGGCCATACGGATCGTACGAGGCTACCGTACAATCTCGTTACGAGGCGGCGACGGTTCTGGGACGCTCCCCCCATTCGACATCCTTGCCGACATGTACGCGGCGACGTATGCGTCGCGGCGTGTCGACCGGGGGAGCGGTGGGGGGAGCGCCCTGGAACCCGCGCACGAAGTGCCTAAGCGGGAGTGGCACCGACGGATTGTGGCGGCCTGGCGTGCGCAACTCGAAATACGGAGCTGCGCGCGCCAGCGGGCCGTCGGTGCCGTACTCCCGAACCTCCAAGCTTGGCTCCACGGGAAGGAGGAGGTCACCTACCGATTGACTCAGATACTCACCGGGCACGGCTGCTTCGGTGAGTATCTGTGTCAAATAGTACGGGAGGGATCGACACATTGTCACCACTGCGCATCCGACCTCGACTCGGCCTAGCACACGCTGGCGGAGTGCCCCGCGTGGGCCTCCGAGCGCCGAGTCTTGGTCGCAGAGATCGGGCGAGATCTGTCTCCGCCGGCATTGATTGCGGCAATGCTGGCGGACGAGGGAGGTTGGAGGGCTGTGGCCTCCTTCTGTGAAGCAGTGATGCTCCAGAAGGAGGCCGCCGAGCGGGGTCGGGAGATGGCCGATCCCGCTCGAAGATGGCGGCGCCGGGCTCGGTAGCACAGCTGCGGCGCCGCCGCGGGTCGCCGGCGGGCGCGAGGGAGTCGCGACCGCTACGGCGACCCGGGATGGACCACGCCCCTTCCGTGGCCGGGGGCGGCGTCGGTGGAGGAGACCGGGGGAGGCAGTAGCCTCCCCCGAGGAGGGTTCCCCTCTAGATAGGGGAGCGGAGGCTGGGGGTTCCCGGAAGGGGCTTGATGTTCCCGGGGGCTCCCTACATGCCTGAGGAAGGCCATCCCTGAGGTTCTTAGTGGGTAGACCTTCCCCTTCTGGGGAGGAGAGCCCCACATAACCGCCGGCTCGCTAACAGCCGGGGTATGCAATTTAATGCATTTTCCTCAGGGAAACAAAAAAAAAAAAAAAAAGGTAAAACAAGCTCGTGATTTCCAGGTAAAACAAATATTAAACAGTTATTGTTAATGGTGTGCGAGCGAGAAGACGTTACAAGTACATACATTTACCTGCCGAGTTGCATGTATGAGCAAGAGACATAAAAGGTACGCGAGCGAGAAGACGTTACAAGTACATTTACCTGCCGAGTTGCAAGTGTGAGCAAGATAGGGCTCTCGAAGGGCGACAGGCTATAAAACACTATTACTGTACATGTAACATTGGCCGAAGAACCATTGGCTGCTGCTCACACGTCGTGTGCATTGTGTGGTACATGGGGTTTGCCAGACACGAGCCAACGATACACATTGCTGCCGAAGATTTAGAAGATATTATTGTAAGGCCAGGAGAGTTGTAAATATTTACCTGGAACACCAACACCATTAACAATAATGTTTACCTGGAAATCACGAGCTCACCCCGCAAGCCGGGTGCAAGCCGTAGGTAATAAAATAAATACTTTGAGGCTGATTATCATCTCAACCAATAGGTTTCGAGCTTTACTGTCATAATACAAAATGTTTATTATAATTATGCCTATGATAAAATTTAGTTATTTTTTGTTGGCCGGCTAAAAAAAAAATAGCCCAAATTTGTATGAAGCCTGAATGATGTCCTTTATGACTTGTATTTTTTAATATAAAATGTATGGTATAGTCCGTCTGGATTACTTCAGCCAGTTGGTTATTTATTATGTGAAGAATAATTAGAAGAAATAATATACTTGAATAATGTCTGTAACTAAATAACTGACAGCAAATTTAGGACTAAATATTTGAATATGTCAATTTTATTTCAGACAACAATAGACTTCAATAAATAGTATCAGCCCTCTTCTCAATGAGCAACGAAACAAGATTTAATAGAGCTTATTGCGCTATATAACCGATATGTTGAAATTTATTTTTTATATTTTGATAGATCAAAGCAATCATATGATGCTTCGGTGGTCATACTAAGGGCGGCAGGCGTTATTTTTATTAAACAATTTAAATAATTGGTTAATAGCGTCATTCGAAAGTCCATTGTTAATGAGTAGATTACAAAAAGAACAGAAAATGCTACGGAAAATGGGAAAACGTGGCGTTGATCTTAAATTTTAAGTTTCTGGATGGGGATGGGGCTTGCCTGACCAATGCAACCTTAGCCTTGTTAGCTCGGACTGTACATTATATCGACTTACCCAAAATAACTCAACTAATATTGAACTCTATTAGTTCGACATTAGGTTGACGTGACGCAGACTGAAAGATTTTACTATACACAAATTTAATAATATAACTCATTATTTTAGTTATTCGAACATTTATTAATTTATAACAATAAATTTTATAGATCCAAAAATTTCTCTTAATTGTTATATATTCAAGAGAGTGTTGAAGTCTTAAGGACAACAATTCATTTCATTGAAGTTTAATTAAGATCGGATTGAGTAGAAAATTTGATGCCGTCTTGATTTATAAATATTAAAAACGTAAGAAAATTTTTCTCCCTTAATTGAAAAGAAAAAAAATGTAGTTGGAATTACTTTTATTTTTGGAGCCCGTAAAGAACAATATGAAATACCTAGCAACCGACACCGAACTGACACAACTTTTTATTTTAAACCAAAAAAAATACAAAGGTAATATTAGACAGCAGCAAAATAATTGTGAATATAACTTTTATTGTTTAAGCTCTAACAATATTTAATTACGAGATATATTATCGTTTATTGTGTATGAAAGAAATGTACATTCAAATGCAGTACTGGATAGACGGGGCACAAAGTTCTGCCATAAAACGAGCATGAAAATGGAATTTGCATAGCACTCCATATTGGAAAGTGGGTAACAAATACGGCCGGTTCGTTTCGATATATCCAGGCTATTTCCACGCCATTTGACACCAAGTGGTCTGAGATAGTCCACCTTCGACAGTCACCACACCTCGCGACCCCTGTCCGATCTTTCTACTGGCAATTACATTTACATTTTATGGCGTAGAAGTGAAATGAAAATATGTTTATTTTGTAGGTATGAAAACTATTTAGTCAAGAACTATACTAATATATAAAGCAGACTAGTTAATTTATTTGTAGAGGTTATTTATTAGTGTAGTTTATACAAAAAAAATATATATATATATTAGATAATAATAATTTATATTGACACTAATTAAAGTCAGGTACTAAATTAAATCCCAAGTAGAATTAAATGTTCCCAGTAAAAGATAGAATTAAGATTCAGAGAGACAGTCTTAGAATTACAGTATTAATACTCATATTCCGTGGTATTTATTTCCTGTCTCCAAGACATTAACCCATTGAGCAAACAGGGTTCAGTTGAAGTAGAACGTTTTGAACCTGTTGTTGGCCTATGATATCACAGCAACATGAATTTGAAGAATACTGAGTTTACATTCGTTTGCATCCGGTAATGACAACTTAAATTATTGTATAAAATCTTTGTACAGCGCTTTAACGGAAAGTTTAATGTACGATCATCGGAATATCTATGAAAAATATGTTCAAACGATGTACAATCCTAAAATGAAAAAAATTGTGGACAAATTGGGGGCATTACCAGGACAGTTATATCACGAAGATTATGATCAGATTTAATTATATTAAAACATTAATATTTTATTCATGAAAGGCAAGTTATTTTATATGTTAAAGCTCAACTCTTCGTAATCTAGGAAGCCTGTTTTGACAGGTGCTATCGCCATAGTTCAGCTGTCAAAACTATGACCTTCATCAGATAAACTATGGGGATTAAATCTGTTAAGACGGACTTCTCAGATTGTGTAGACTTAGTTTCAATCATTATTTTATACTTCTCGACTGATTAGCTTTATAGTAAGTTAAAATTGTACCTGCCATAGATAAATTAAGAATAGCTTGCTAACTCCATATATAGGTTTTCAAGTTCATGTAAAACTTATTATTGTTGCTGGCATCTTTTAGTTCGACATAGTATATTGATTTAAAATTGATTGTTTTTATATATAGTAACTATAAACTTAAAGCTACCAACCAACCAACTATATTACCAACTATTATGATAATATTGTATTGTGGTCATTAAGAAATTTAATAAGATGAATTATATTAATAATTTCTGATAATTGACTATTACATTACATTTAATATTACATTTAATTTTATCTGTTATTCATTGCCAGGGATACATATAACGCCATTTCTTATTGCTTTTCACTGTAATTTACATAAGGAGATGTCAATCTATATTTATTCATATATGATTCGCACTTACAGAGGATAGCGGTGACCGCTAGGAACAAGATGGTTCTGTGGTTCATGGTGGCTTCTACGGTGTCGTTGATCCGTCAGTGAGATGAGCGCGACCAGCTTAGGAGCATTTTGTTCATTCACCGTGGTTTATGTTGCCACCTAGAACAATACAAAAAAACAGTCATTGGTATGTCTGTTCGTCGAATAGAAGTGTATGGTGAAGTAGACCAATCCGCAGTGGCCCAGTTTGTTTAGGCAATTACCAATCAATATAACATAGCAGACTCGTGTTTCTCGCTGCAGACGCTTATTATGTGTGATGGCTTTTATAAAAAATATTTAATATATTTTATCGGTTTCAATTATTAATTTTTTACTTTTCTTTCACGTTTTTACGTTTGGTTTAAGTTTTTGGTACACCATTGCCTCAATTGATGATTTATGGTAATAAAACCTTTTTCCAAACAGTTGAATATTTTACAGCCAGAATACTGTATCATTTTTCTTATCAATAAACCTATAGTTTAATATACTACACCATTTTCAACGTAATGACAGGACGTGAAATAATAAATGGTAAAAAAAGAACAAAATTTAAATTCATCTTGTTTGTGATAGTGCTAAATAAATTTTCGAAGTTTCTTAAAGATAACTGTAGCTGTCTCTACCATGAGTATAGTTTAATATGAGTATACTACAGTTTTTAATGGATGTTTGATATATTATAAACTATAGAAAATATAGTTAACATTTTAGTTCATGTTTCCAAAAGGATTACCAGTACCTACCAGCATTATTTTGAATATTTATATTGCAATAATTATCATCATAACTAGTCTCATGGCTACAGCGAGTCAATTTATTGCCATTGTCCAGGTATAAAAGGCAGAACCTTTGTTGGTATTGAGAATTTCCAAAGCAGCAGAATCAATCCGCTTGGCAAAGCTTTATCTGATCCCGGATACCCGAGACCTTAGATAACAGTAATAATTATCAATAATCAGCCCAAGAAGATTTATGTGAATACTAGCTTTCTGCCCGCGGCTTCGCCCGCGTGGATTTCGGGATTGGGTGTATAGAGGGTTAAGGGTCATAGCTTTTGCCCACGGCTACATATACGCGGAAGTCGGTTTATGGTGCGAAGATTTTATCGCGCTTCCGTGGGACTATCCGTTTTTCCGAGATAAAAAATGCCGCAAAACTCCTCAAGAATCACTCTATCTATTGATGAAAACCGCATAAAAATCTGTGCAGTAGTTTTTGAGCGAAGCCTTTATTGCGCATCCCGTGGGATCTGTCGATTTTTCCGGGATAAAAAGTAGCCTATGTTACTCGGGGAGAATGTAGCTTTCCAAAGGTGAAAGAATTTTTGAAATCGGTCCAGTAGTTTAAGCGTGAAGAGGTAACAAACAAACAAACAAACAAACAAATAAACAAACAAACAAACAAACACACTTTCGCATTTATAATATTATAGTTGGGATTAGTTGGGATTCACATGAAAGTCTTTGCCTTCATAAATACCTGATAGAAGTATACACGTAATAATAAATAATGTACATGATGCTAGGTATATTTTCAATTATGCGTACATTTTCATGTTAGTTATGTCATTTATAACTCGAAAACGGTAGGACTGAATTAAATGATCACTTATTTTTTGATTGTGCCTCCACCAATACCAGTACAATATCAATTCAACATTTTTCAAATGCTAGGAAAAGAAATTATGAAGAGTTGATTATAAGTAAATTTTCCTCTACGAGTCCGCATGAGTCGTTGGAAGGTGGAGTTTGGTAGTCCTCATTAAGCTTGTTTTCTAGTTTTCGTACTCTACTCTTCACGTATTAAAAATAAAAAAACGAGTTGGGCAAGTAGAATACTTATATTAAAAAATTATGAGCAAAATTGCGGATATCTATGAAATTTTCCGTATATCAATTAAAAGAACAATTGAAAGAAATAATCATAACTAATTTGTTTTTAAATTCTGCTAAAAAAATTTGGTATTTATAATGTCAGTTTAGAAATTCCGCTTCTTCCACAGGTCATGTCATAAATGAAATTCAAACTGTTATGCGGTCCGATATACATTTAACGTTATTGTGTCAAAAAGAATTCGTGATTCTAAAATTTATTTTGAAATGCCGTATACATGGATGTTTCAGAGCTGACGAACGTGGTGCATATAAGTTATGAAATAGACCTTGGTGATGCTGATCTAAGTCTGTTTCAACTACTTACAGAGTTAGCTGACATAAAAATAAAAGTAAAAGCTTTCAAATGACAGCCCTAGTCAGCTCTCAACACAAAAGAAATGCTAGCTAGCTCTATAGCTATATACAACGGCACTTGCTGCATAGTATTTACTCATATGCTGATGTAAACATTTCGAAAAGAAAGTTACGATTATAAATATTTTATTTAGTTTGTAAGTAGGCTTGAATAGCGTAAGTATTTTCTACTAACCTTTACTACTGATGACACACTAATAAATATTATTTTATGACTGTCATAACCAGTATAAATACATTTATTGAGAGACCCAAGTATTCTATATTGAGATTAAATTGAATTTTACAATTTAGAATTTAAAACACCATAATATTTATAGGACGATGTTAGCGTTGGTCATGGGAAAGTGCCAAACATTATAAATAATTAATATGTGAATACGAAGTCGTCTTATCACTATGGAATTATATTGCATCCTGAGATAGTATAGAAGGGTTATAGTATAAATAAACATTTTTAATGTATTTCGGGTTCTAATTACATATTATATCGTGAATGAGCCTGCTCAATAAAAAATTAAACTCTTTTAACTTTCGGAGTGGACAAAGGAGTCGCTAACCGGACACTAGTCTAGTGTGTCCTGTAAGCATGTTGTTGATCAGGTCATTGGAGGAATTTGGGTGATAATATCTGAGCTGAGTGAATCCAGATGCGAATCCGAGGGAATATGTATTAATAAAACAGCATTATTATGTTAATCTGTACATGGATGAATATAAAATCAGACCGTGCTACGTAACGCTTTGCGGTGATCGAAATAATCGCCCCGATGTTCGAAATGGCGAACAGCGGTTGCTCTTCTCATTTCGGCGGTCTACCAATTCATTGGCGGAAGCCTTTTTAATTTAAACATGTTTGCTGGATCGCTCGCTGCCTTTATAAATTATTGTGATGGATTATAATACGTCATGTTTATTTTGATATTTTGGTGTGAAGTTGTGGTCTTGTAGAATAATATGGTTTTGTATGCGACTTTTTATTAAGTATTTTCTACATAATGTGGTACTTTTATGTGGTTTTGCTGTATAAATGTTTAATGTTTTGATGTAATATCTTTAGTGGTTAAGAGAAACTGTTGTCGATATTAATATAACTCCTAAAAAAATGAAGCTAAGTGTTCCTACTAAATACATTAAATTTCTATTCAAACATTATCATCACAACTCATATTTGTCCCTACTAAGGGCGCTAGCCTTTTTTCGAGAGAAATGTGAAGCAGGGCGTGTGCCATGCTTACCCACTTTTTTTTTTTTTGTTCCCCTGAGGAAAATGCATTAAATTGCATACCCCGGCTGTGGCGAGCCGGGTTTATGTGGGGCTCTCCTCCCCAGAAGGGGGAGGCCTACCCACTAAAAACCTCAGGGATGGCCTTCCTCAGGCATGTAGGGAGCCCCCGGGAACATCAAGCCACCTCCGGGAACCCCAGCCTCCGCTCCCCTGCCTAGAGGGGAGCCCTCCTCGGGGGAGGCTACCACCTCCCCCGGTCTCCTCCACCGACGACGCCCCCCGGCCACGGAAGGGGCGTGGTTCATCCCCGGGTCGCCGCAGCAGTCGCGACTTCCTCGCGCCCGCCGGCGACCCGCGGCGGCGCCGCAGCTGTGCTAACCGAGCCCGGCGCCGCCTTCTTCGAGCGGGATCGGCCATCTCCCGACCCCGCTCGGCGGCCTCCTTCTGGAGCATCACTGCTTCACAGAAGGAGGCCACAGCCCTCCAACCTCCCTCGTTCGCAAGCATTGCCGCAATCAATGCCGGCGGAGACAGATTCTCGCCCGATCTCTGCGACCATAACTCGGCGCTCGGAGGCCCACGCGGGGCACTCCGCCAGCGTGTGCTGGGCCGAGTCGAGGTCGGATGCGCAGTGGTGGCAATGTGTCGATCCTTCCCGTCCTGTTCGACACAGATACTCACCGATGCAGCCGTGCCCGGTGAGTATCTGAGTCGCCATGCTTACCCACTAAAACCAACCGGTGTTCTCTTTGCATCTTTGGGTGTGTGCGGTGGGTTCTACGTTTTGATGCCACTTCATACAAGGTTTGATGCAATTCATAATGTTGCTTTATAATGAACTAGCTTTCTGCCGCGGCTTCGCCCGCGTGGATTTCGGGATTGGGTGTATAGAGGGTTAAGGGTCATAGCTTTTGCCCACGGCTACATATACGCGGAAGTCGGTTTATGGTGCGAAGATTTATCGCGCTTCCCGTGGACTATCCGTTTTTTCCGAGATAAAAAATGCCGCAAAACTCCTCAAGAATCACTCTATCTATTGATGAAAACCGCATAAAAATTGTGCAGAGTTTTTGAGCGAAGCCTTTATTGCGCATCCCGTGGGATCTGTCGATTTTTCCGGGATAAAAAGTAGCCTATGTTACTCGGGGAGAATGTAGCTTTCCAAAGGTGAAAGAATTTTTGAAATCGGTCCAGTAGTTTAAGCGTGAAGAGGTAACAAACAAACAAACAAACAAACAAATAAACAAACAAACAAACAAACAAACAAACAAACACACTTTCGCATTTATAATATTAAGTTGGGATTCGTATGCCTTATAAAAGACAGATTTCTTATTATATGTTTATAGCAGAGACTACGACACTGTAGCGTCACTAACACTTATCGTTCAAACAATAAACTATCAAAATGAAGCCCAGTAGGCCCAGTAAGCCCAGTAGGTAGCATGATTGCTGAAATCAGGAATAAAAGTGGATGCGAGATGGCGCTATACGCTATAAGAATAATGTCTATTTCAATATTTTTTTAACCCTTTTCTGTTATGACACAGAGAACCCTTTTCTAAGTGGTCAAGGTAATAGTTTATGCTTTGTGCTGTAACTTCTTGATGGAACTCCATATTATGATCTTAATAAAACACTACTTTTCACTAGTTCCACTACTATATAATATTTTATATTTATTATTAGTTTCACTACTATATAATATTTTATATTTATTGTGACCGGTTTCGGAACATCATCGTCAGACAATAAACTCAAATTTATTTCTAAAAGGACGGGTATATTTACATGAATGTTCTGTCAAGATACCTACAAAGATGTCAAAAATTATTATACATATACCCTCTTAATTGAACAAAAATACCAACTATGTCACAGTGCAGTCAAATTCCGTATGTCCAAATGAATAATAATTTAAATAGTGCAATGTCACAATTGATTCAATATTAAGTTTTTATTGTGGGCATGTCAAGTTATCTATACTAATATTATAAGGAAAGATTTGTTTGTTTGTTTGTTTGTTTGTAATGAATAGGCTCCGAAACTACTGGACCGATTTCAAAAATTCTTTCACCTTTGGAAAGCTACATTATCCCCGAGTAACATAGGCTACTTTTTATCCCGGAAAAATCGACAGGTCCCACGGGAATGCGCAATAAAGGCTTCGCTCAAAAACTACTGCACAGATTTTCATGCGGTTTTCATCAATAGATAGAGTGATTGTTGAGCAAGGTTCTGCGGTAATTTTTCATCTCGGAAAAACGGATAGTCCCACGGGAAGCGCGATAAAACTTTCGCGCCATAAACCGACTTCCGCGCATATGTAGCCGTGGGCCTATAGACCCAACCCCGAAATCCACGCAGGCGAAGCCGCGGCAAAAAGCTATTAAAAATAAAATTATCAATGTCAGGTTGGTTCAATGTCATAAGTAATTAAATATCAATATTAAGATTAGTATGTTGTTTTAAAATGCTCATTAAAGATTATTAAATAATAGATTACAAACAATTATTATATTAATATTCCTGTCCCAAATGAAAGTAATTTAATAAGGGTGACGTTGACAAAACATGTCTGATCATTTTAAAATTCGGGCATTAATCTTATGTCTATTAATTTCTATTGCTTCTAAGGCGTTGAGCCTTCTACCTTTCCTTCTACCTTTGTCTGCAATATGGAGATATTTAACACCTTTGGATGGGTTAAAATCGTGTTGATTTTCATTGAGGTGTTCCGCGAAAGTTGGGTCGACTGGGTCTTCTTCTTCCAACTCGCAATGTGTTCATTCAACCTAATTTTAAACTTCCTACCCAACATATACGTTTCCACATGTGTTGCAAGTTAGGCTGTATATGCCCCGGCATTGATTGCGGCAATGCTGGCGGACGAGGGAGGTTGGAGGGCTGTGGCCTCCTTCTGTTGAAGCAGTAATGCTCCAGAAGGAGGCTGCCGAGCGGGGTCGGGAGATTGCCGATCCCGCTCGAAGGAGGCGGCGCCGGGCTCGGTAGCACAGCTGCGGCGCCGCCGCGGGTCGCCGGCGGGCGCGAGGAAGTCGCGACCGCTACGGCGACCCGGGATGGACCACGCCCCTTCCGTGGCCGGGGGGCGTCGTCGGTGGAGGAGACCGGGGGAGGTAGTGTAGCCACCCCGAGGAGGGCTCCCCTGTATGGACGGGGGAGCGGAGGCTGGGGTTTCCGAAGTAGCTTGGTTAAGTTCCCGGGGGCTCCCTTCATGCCTGAGGAAGGCCATCCTGAGGTTTTTAGTGGGTAGGCCTCCCCCTTCTGGAGAGGAGAGCCCCACATAACCGCCGGCTCGCCACAGCCCGGGTATGCAATTTAATGCATTTTCCTCAGAGAAACAAAAAAAAAAAGGCTGTATATGCCACTTTTATGTTCAACGGGAACTTTTTCTTTATTGTTGCAGATGAGGTTCATAAGGGAGCTAGTGTTGTAGAACGCAGTTTTCACTTTTGGGCCATCCAAGAGTCTTTGTACTTTATGTGAAATCGCACCTAAGGAGGGGATTGTAACCCACCTTTTCGGATCAATATCCGGTCTTGTAGCGGTCGTCGGGAGCAACAAGTTCTCTATTCTAATTTTTAGCTTTCTTTTTAAAATATTAATTACTAGTGTGTCTGTGTATCCATTATTTCTTGCTATTTGTTTTATAGTATTTAATTCTTCCATACTTATAGTCTTTTTTGTTCGTTGGGACATTGATCAATCTGTTTATGAAAGAGTGGAACGTAAGGTCTCAGGAGTCTTATAAAAAAGAACGAATATCTCAAATTATCTCTGACCATGTATTGACAAACTATAATTCCTTAATTTTATTTTACGATTTTGATGAATATAAATATAGAACGATATCCGGAGACGATCATAAGATAATTTTTACAATAGAAAAATATCTGCTATTGTAAATCCAATTCTTTTTCTGTAAACAGTATTGCTAATTGCATGATTTTTAGCTTTTGTTATCAATTTGTCGATGACAAGTGTTGGAGACACAAGGTGTATGCATGTTTATCAAAGGGTATCTGCGCAGGTCTGGTAATAAATACAGGAAAAAATAAACTAACACATGTCAAATCACCTTGTCTATCAATTGTAATAGTAATGTAGTTGCCCATAATCATAACTGTCGACATAAATCGATCGATCGCGATGTGCGCCATTGTGAATGTCCTCTCGTTGCAATAGTTGATATACTTCTGATTGGCTATTGACAGTAGGTTTAACTAAATTACTAAACTGAACATATTGAAAATAAACTTAGACAATTTCTTATCAATATTATCCTTACAGATTAGCCATCATTCGAAAGAAAATGACGCTATACAATTCTTTGGATCATATATAGATTATGTATATAACCTTCAAAGTAAAATTGTCCGAGGCATGTAATCTTAAAACACAAAGACAAACTCAAAGACAAATTAGTCTTAGTTAGTTAGTTTATATAAAATAATGTAAAGTTTTAACATTAACAATCAATTTATTACTTTCGTTATAGTATTTGTGTTTACTACAAACGTTAGTGGCTTTTTGATATCAACTTCATTAAGTAAATGTTAATGTATTTGATTAATAATAAAAAAATGAAATAAAATGTTTGAATAATTGTAATATGTGCGAACCTCTGGTGTGCAGTTTATTTTTCGTCATTCTGTTGATTCACTACAACCTACGCATCTTCGACATATAAAGTTCCAAGATGTTCTTCTCAGTTTCACGTATTTCAATATCAAGGCATCGGAACGGCTCAACTTCCAGAATTAGCTCAGGCGTAGTCGTGGAGGCATTTGAGTCAAATTCCCGTGCAGATTGCGTGCGGACCAGACGTCGGCATAGCGGGGTACTGAAAGCATTTGCATGCTTACTGAGTTCTGATTTACGAAAGACACTGCGCATTTGCCATATTCAATTAGGTGTCAGATTTTGGTGGCAATTTTGATAGTAGTTGACACTGCCCACATGTGACAATCACAGTAATTCTAAGACCCGTTCAAAAGTCGAAAGTCACTGTGTATGTTGGGACTTTAATATTTCTATTGAAATATTTGGTTTTTTTTTGTATTACTAAATTTATAAATAAGTTTTCCTTCTTCCGGCTTCGTTATATAGAATTTATCTGAAAATATATTTTGTTCCGTTTATATTATTCTTACGCAAACATGCGTTAACACAGCAGTCGACGCATATTTGCACAAACGACACAATAATGAAGGCATTTTATATTGAATCATTGCTTGTGATGAAAAGTAGATAATGTAAGATAATTGGCAGCGCTCGTCACAATGGATGAATTCTGCAGATCTAGCCAAATCCTGCCCGAAACGAAAGTTGACTCAGAAGTTACTTGTGAGTGTTTGGTGACATAGCGCCGATGTCGTTCACTACAGAATTTTAAAATCTGGCCAAACGATTGCAGTATATATTTATTTTTCTGCGACTGCAAACCATGAAGGAAGAACTAACTGCTAACAACCGAGATTGGTCAAGTCACACTGCCCAACAAACAAGCACTAAGTTTGATGAGCTACAATTAGAGTGTCTGCGACATCAAATGTCCCCTGTACCTTGTTCTAACAGATTACCATTTTTTACGGAATTTGGATAACTTCTTACAAGGAAAAAAACTCTACTCCGATGCGGTAGTTAAAACCACCTTCAAAGAGTATTGATTCTCGCCCTTATGATTTTTTTAATAAAGGGATCAATGAACTACCTGTGAGATGGCAAAAGTGCAACAACGGTGCATACTTTGATTAATTTAATATATTTGGTATAAATACATTACCAACAATTTTTTAAGGTGACCTTTTACGTTAAGTTTATATTGCAGATAATTAATCTCTTTAATTATAAAAAGATCAGTAATTAGTAGATGTCAACAAAAAAATAGAGGTATAAGCGTTTTAAGCTGGTCTTTCGATTCGATCTGTAGTTGGTTTGGTTTTTGGCGTGTTAATGAAATAGAAACAGCAAGTGATAGCTTATACGTTATTAGTTATTAACTATCTTGGACGCTGAATATGTTCCTATCATACCTACGGCAACAACCATTAATCTAGTCACAGCTCATATGCGTCCCCACTGAGGGACATGAGTCTACCCTTTCTGTGTTAGGGCGATTAGTCAACCACGCTAATCCACTGCGGATTGGTCGACTTCACATGTGACCTTGGAATTTCTTCGCAGCTTTATGTTTTTCTTCATCGTAAGTAAAATTAAAAAATCATATTGATATATGACAGGATCAACCTGACCCGATAGGAAAACCAGTATCAAGACACACCACCAACGACGCTCAGCAGTTTTTCATTATTATAACATATCAATAAGTGACCAATAACTGACAATATATTTTCGTTAAAAAGTACCTGTAGCCTAGTAACCTGTAAAGACCTGCATTCTATAGCGAGAAACAATATGGGCTATATTCTTTCTTCTTCTTGGTTCTTCTAGTACTCTAGATTCATTGAATACTTCTATGCACGCTCGTTGGTTCTAGATACTACTGACCTAAGCATTCTTTAGGATATCTCCTATTTAGTTCAGGTAAGTCCTAGCTTTTACCAACTTGCACGTTAGCATTTGCCTTATAAATTTCTTTCGTCACTTCGTTCATCCCTTCTACTACCCACAGACGTCATCAGTCAGATATTGATCAACCCCCGCTTAACTTCTGTTACAAAATAAAAACACATCGTTCAACACACAGGCCCAAAAATCACGTTTGACAGTATCTAAATGACTTCCGCACAAGAAAAGTTACCTTTGGTAGCATTTCGGAATTGTGCGCCGCTTATATTTTAGTACTAGCGGACCCGACAGACTTCGTCCTGTCAAAAAGATTTGTACAGTGGCAGTTTTTTGTTCCTAATTATTTTATAGATAATGTCGCATAGCCAACCAAATCGCAAAAAAAATCTAAATGACCTATTACATTTTGTGGCTATTCAATTTGGGAACGTGACATTAAATCCTTTAACGATGTATTCTGTGCTCCAACGCACGCACGCACACTGTTTTGATAGATATGATTGAATTTCAACTATATGTAGCGTTAATAAAGCGCAAATTGACTCTTTGATGTTAGGAACACACCTTCATTGCTTAGACAACAGTGAGTGCTTGCAATATGAACTTTATACAATAACAATAAAGCTCAATTCGACTGTACGTTTTAGTTAGAAAACGTTTGCATGGGAAAATAAAAGGGCTGTTTTTAGGGTATTTCCGATAATTATCGGAATCGGAATAATTATTCGAATTTTCCTCATTGTAAAAGCCCTCCTTGAACTTCAACGAACATTAACAAAAAAGAATTGGCCAAATTGGTCCAGGCGTTGTTCAGTTATGAGCTTACCAACACATTTTGCGATTCATTTTTATATATAAGATTATGTTGAAAAATGACGTGGTAATAGGTATCACAACAACTCCGCAACACAAAGGACGTCATCGAGATGTCTCGAAAGAGCCGGGTTCTTTGTGACGCGGGTGTTGCCCGGGAAGTGCGAGTGTGGGTGAAAGTGAGCGGGGTAGTTCGGCTGTCGCTGTCGACATTGTGCGCGTGTGTGAATGGCGGTGTTTGCTCGCGAGATGGGAGCGGTGATGGAGCGGTGATGTTTGTGGCGTAGGGCCCGTTTCGAACTATTCAGCCGATGCTCGTATTACACTCGGTACCGTTGGCAAAACAGTCGTTTGAGACAACAGTAAATTTATTAAAATTGACGTTCAATATTAATAAGAAGAAATTTTATGATTCGTGTACTTATTTAATATTTACTTATATTAACTACTTGCCAGTAAGGTTAAGTTAATGTTAAAAATAGAGGAAGATCATGAATCCTAATGACGCACATTTTAATAGAGGATTTTAATGAGAACTTCTCACTGAATATTTCTTTTTCTCTCAGGAGAGAGAGGCTGAAAATGTTTACAAGGAACACGAACCGAGCGAACCAATCCAAATCCAACGACTCCGCAAGAATGGTTCCAACTTACATGACCTACCCACAAAACTTTGATGAAATTGATTTTTTGACTTTGATCCTATTGATTTTATGGTTGGGTGTAAGATTAACCGCTACTCTGGATAGGGCGCGGTTCAGATTTCTGTATGCTCCAGAGATATAATCTCTAATCTAATTCTATATTTCTGATTAACTTTTTAGAATGAACTTTTCTTGTGGCTATTATATTACAAATAGTGGTAAAGAAATAATTTTACTCAGTTTTATTACTTCGGAGATGAATGAAATTATTAAAACTATTCGCTAGTATTACAGCACCTCAAAAAAAGATTCGGTGACATTAACCGAGCATGATTTTTTTAAACTAAAGTTTCTGATTTGGTCTGGATTTTAATACTCGTATTTGACAAGCCGTGTTCTCGTCTTCACTAATGCGATTACCGATTTCTTAACCGAGACAATCCACAGTTTAACTGAATTGCTATTTTGTCAAGGCAAAGTAGTCTTAATTTACTATTAAGTGCGCAGTTAACGCATGCAACGCAACGAAAAATTCTATAGGAGAGTTTTTTTAGGAATGGATACTTTGCTAAAAAAATGTTTATACAAAATTTTATATATAATAAAATTATGTTAAATGAAATATGATAATGTGTTTATTCTGCAATATAACCACTATCTTGGAATTTTTCCTTGTATTTGGACAGATCAAAGTGATAAACTGTGCTGTCATATTATGTGTGCATGTTCGGTGGTCACGCTATCAAGGCAGCTATGTTTTATGTCATCATTAGTGTTGATCCTATATCTAGAAGAACAACGGTCCGTTATATTACACGGTAAAATGATTTCTGTTTTGTAATCAGTACCACGTGTCTGACCAAGTACATACTGGCTCATCCCTCTATTCAAACAAAATTTAATGAGGCGGACGGCTATACAGGAGTGAGCTTCCACGGCTCATGCGGGTTCCGTCCATTGTGGCGTGGTACTCGCTATCGTATCATATATCAAATGTTACATTATAGATTTTTTATTTCCTTTAATGAGAAATATAGCGTCTAATAATTTGGCGTTTACTCAAGCACATTAAGAGGCGTTGGCTTGTTTTTGTGCGATGTAGTTGTTTCAGCGTCATCGTTATTCATATGGTTAATTGGTACTTACTCAATTGTTGATTAACGGATAACTTAAAAACTTGTGTTATATTTCTGAAAGACTTAACACTAGTTAACGTTAATCGTCATTAATAGGGCTGATGTGGTCAATTTAAATGTCATTTGAACAATGTCCGTTCATAAGAGCGTAGAAATAAAAATATTTTTCCAATATATGTCATCTTTGTAAATATTTTACTTTTCACAATTATGTAACTCGAAAAGTACGGGTTGTTTGTTTTGTTTTTATATTTATATCGAAGAGTTTTTTAAATTATGTTTTAATGCGATCATTGGCATTGCATAAAAATAGCAACATCGAAGAAATTCTAGTATAATGCTAACTAATATGATTATAGTATGACCTAAGCTTACGTCGTTCGAGAATAAACCGAACTACTTATGTCTCACCCTCACCATAATAATCAAATTAAACCTAACAGAGCAGACCGTTCGCTACTTGCTTCGTTAAGCCAAGAATGGACACGGCACGTCGTCGGTATCGACTGTTCATAGATACCAACATTAATTTAAATAATTGAAATGAACAAAATGGCAACACGTCAGTAGTTAATTTACGTAAAAACCCCAATAGAACTAAAATGTCAACAAATGCATATTATAAAATATAATATGTTTGTTTGTATGTGTTTTGGGGATGATCTCAATAACTACTGAAAGGATTCCAGCGAGGTTTATCGTCCGTTAGATAATTTATTTAAAGCGTATATGCGAGCGCATATGCGAGAGATTCATATTGTATTTTAACGTTTTTTTTTATCATATATATAGTTTTATCATATCGCCTTTTGGTGTATATGCTAGCCCAGTTGGTAATGAAACGTATCTATACCAGCCCCGTTGCATAATCACAAAATACAATTGATAAATTCCAAGATACTGAGATGAATCTGCATGAATCTCAACATTAATGTTGGGGTTGAGGATTTGCTCCGAATCATACAGGACGCAAATATAACTATACAGATGTGATTGTAATTACTTATCATGGGTAAGCAGTTTGCCTGTTTGTCAATATCAAGCGATATAAGATATAAGCGATAAAATGATTTAAGTCACTATAAGACCTTGTAATTTCCTGCTAAGAAACCCTCGGGTGGTAGCAGAATACCAGTGCTTTGCTCACATCCTGATGTGAGTAAATTTCAGTCACTGAGCTACGACCCTTTTGCACTTCTGCAGCGCACACAATTCAGTTTGTTTTGTGTAATTGTTAAGTTTGTATAATTTTAAGTTCTTTGTATTTGTGTGTGATGAAGTCAAGTGTAAATAAAGTTTTATCTATCTATCTATCTATAAGAAACATGAAAAGATTTCTCTTTCAAAGGTATTAACAAAACTTCACAAAACAGCGCTTAAGCGCTATTGTTATTCAGTAAACTAGTTGGACTGTAGAAATGATGCATTGTCGCCATTTTAGAACTCGAAAGAAGGATTAAGCTTCTGTAGAGCTCGGGAGAGCTGGAAAGAAGCTTACGCTCTCAGATTTCAATAGACAGCCGTACAACACGCTGGCGACGTACTTACACCTTCGCAGAATGAATAGCACGTACCAATCTCAAATGAAATTATATATTTGTTGTTTTGTATCACGTTCCTATATCCAGTGCAAGGGTGAAATCTGATTATACCCACGAGACTTTTCCTTATTAATACATCGTATTTCATGTTATTTAATGTCTAAGAGGTCCGGAAAGTTAATGATATGGAATATATTCGGAATAGCAATTTATTGCAAATTTGCACTTATACTACGGAATAAACAAATTATAAAACACGGAATAAATAAACAACTAATGTTTCTATTCATAAATACTCATTATTTTGCTGCATATTTATATCTTATTACTGGTTACGTTCATTATTTTAGAAAATTAATTTAGTATATACATATTTAGAATTTGGTTTTTTAAAGTCATATTCAAACTTTAAAAAACCAAATTCTATTTAATTATGTTAATAAAGATGCCGTAACGAAACGCGCAGTTGCCAGAGATTTCTATCCGTAAATTTAGAACCAATTTTACTAAGTACAAACATAGACTTCATGATCAACACTAACTTTACATAAATAAAGCAAAATTACTGAGAACTCAATCCATATGATCTATAATAAATATAACATTAATTGAGATAACTTCTTCACTTTAACTTGTCTTAATTACGTCACTGGGAAGTAAATGTTGAATCAAACCGAAGTTTTTTAACATTTGTCTCTCTCAATTATCATGACATTTAGTTTGTGATTACTTTAGTAAAAGTGAACTTATAGCTATTTAAATATAACGAGCCAAACATAAAGTTACAAGCGAAATAAAAAGATATTTTACTAATTCTAAACCTTTGTATGCAGATAGCACTCTGTTGTACCTTATTTATCTGTACCAGTAGGTATGAACATATAATTCAATGGTTTAAATGGTTAAAGTGTTTTAAAGCATAAATGTTATTTAGTGAATTCGACTCACCATTTTCCAATTCTTTGGGTTGGAGCTTTGTGTTTCTTCCTCTCATCATCATTCATCTCTCATGAATTTGTCAACAAAACACTAATAACTCTCAGATCACCTTTGATTCAATACATTCACACTCATCCAGTTATTATCTTTCATGTCACTTGCCTGTCATCCCTACGCGTCAAACATAATAAATAGTGATAATAATAATATTTTTTTGTAATTTTACTATATGTCTAAGTTTATTTTAATGACCTGTATTCTTAGATACTAACCGTATGTTTTAAGTGAAGCAAAGAACATAATATAAATAGCATAAGACAGAACAAGAGTAGGCCACAATCCCACCCTCGGCCGAAACATATCTGTCAACGTCGCGCGTCTATGTAAATATTAGTTGTGGTGAACTCCAGACGAATGTTGGCCGATAATTTATGTCGGCGGGTGCGCTATTGTCGGCAAACAACTACGCTCAGCAAAATTTATATGCCAAGTTGGGCTCTCGCCGCAGAAAGCCTCGGCCCAAACCGATAAAGAACTAACGGTCAAAACTGATATAAATGAATGGGAGCGGGCAACATCCGGACAAGTTGTTTGTTTACGGGAAGTAATGATCCAGACAAATTATCTCGAAAGAAAAAAATAGGCATATGTATAAATTTCACTATATAGTTTATGTTAGTCGAGTTTTTGTCTGTTTTATCTCAGAGACAAATGTGACATATTCAAATGTAAAAGATGCGGTCCAAAATTTACTGTTAGCGATAGTGTATTTTATTTGCAAGCAAACAGTTAATTTTAATAAATAAAACCTCATTTTTTCTATAGAAGTTAGAAATATATACTATTAGATGAGAAATATTGTAAAACTAAAAGTACTGTACAATTATAACTATTGTAGATACAGCGACAGGTTTAAGGCGTTATCACGAATCGCTCAAAAACGCGTCAAAGCTAAATTGTGACAGTATAACTTGGTAAAGTCGCAAAAAGCGTATGAGTGTTTTTTATTAGGTGAAAGTAGGCATTTGGCCTTTATTTTGAATGCCGATAAACGCAGATGAAGTCCAAGGTGGAGAGTACCTATTCACTCTTAGATTTGAAAAGACCCGGCTGCAGTACGGCAGGAACACAGAGAGCAGTAAAGAATTTCATTTTTTCGCAGACCGCATTATAAAGACGATAACAAATCACTTCGTGAGGAGCGCTCAGGCACTCCACAACGCAAGCATGGATCATAATCGCCTCCAGTATGTTGCAGTAATAAATACCGATAAGGAAGCGATTCTATGCCGATGCTTAATGTTCAGAACGTTTGAACTCATCAGTGTCTTCACCGGTCAACTTTAGCGCCCGGCACCCTACCATACTGTATACTTTAAACAATATAACATAATTGTCAATGATTTCGTTATTTGTACTTTAAATATACATATAAATGTATGTTTTCTATATTAAAAAAATGTTAGTTTTAACGTGAGAAACCTTAAAGGTTTTGGTTTTATTTGATTTATGTTTATTCGTGAAATCTTTCATTATATATACAGTTTTCAAAAATCTAATCTTATGCAAGTTTAATTTATCGAAATATTCATAAAATGCAAATATTGAGATCTTATATTCTGTGACGCAATTCGTTCGCAAGCAACTTGAATATACAACATATTCCTGATCACTAAGCCTTTTTGAGATGCTTTGTCTGCGTGTCATGTTTGCTCACGAGGCGGGACAGTTTTCGATACACTCAGTCAGCTGTGTATGAGACGGATTTTATTCAATAAACGTCGGGTTAGGAGTGACTTCGCATTCCAACAGAATATTCTGTAAAAGTAAATAAGTCCGCGTGGAACGCGCTTGCACGTATTGCTTGTTTGGACAAATTGCAAAACAAGCATTGACACTTATTTTTTGCATTAATAAAGTTTTATAATAGTTCATAATTACTGTAATTGATATGAAGCTTGTATGTGTAAATATACTTTCTCAATTATTATTATTGAAATCAATTTATTATTATTATTAAAGTTAGATGAGGTAATTCAATTAATGAAGAAATATGTATACTTATATTATAAAGTTTTAATGTGTAACTTGGTCGAAACGAAATATTATATTAGTTTTGGATAACCATTTATTTTATTGGTACTGGGGAATGCAGAGTCCTTATGGATACCTCTGAGATTAGAATAGTTTTTGCTTGTTCTTATTGATGTTCTAGGCCAATTGTGAGGGCGATCGCCACACAGTTGACATACAGTCTGCACTGTACATAGGCGAGATTGACCTGACTCTATTGTAAATAATTTATATTTATATAATAAGTTGTGTGTAGATTCGTTTATTTATACGAATCAGACCTCAATAGGCCAAAGTGCTGAATTTCCAATCGGTGATTTTTGGGAGGCGAGAGAATCGCGTCGTTGTTCGGATCCATTTTGGCTGCATCTCAAACACGTTTTGCATTTTATTCAAACATTGACGCGAAGGATAAAGTTTTATTATTTTACTACTTAGACGTGACTTGACTCTACCTGAGTCACTAGTTCGCAGGTTCGCCGTGACCTCGTCTTGTGTAAACTGAGACACGGGGAAGGTTACACGGAAATTTTCTTTTTATTACGAAAGAGAATTGAATCGTTAAAGGTTATTACGAGTACTGCGCAAGGGGTGGCGAATGAAATGGTAATATCGTTTAATTTCCCGATAAATTCGTGTGCGTCGACAGTGAAAATTACTCGTATGATGAACATTATAGGTCGATTGATTCAGATTCACGCGCTGGAACCACTCTGGGAGACCCTAAGAATTTTAAACAGCAAAATGTTGATGTCCGAAATGACTCTCGTCTCCCATTCCAACATGGCCTCGTCTCGTCAATGCAAATACGGGGGCGGAGAGCTCGATCCGCATACGCATTTAACATGCGTGACGAATATTCATATTAAAAATGTATGAAATGTACGTAACGACTTTATAAAGGTGTTTCAATCGATGTATATTTTTTTGCGCAACAGCGAGAAGCGTGAGCCGTCGAATTCAAATGGAATTGCCGTTTAATAAATTATTTATTATTGTTTACGTACAAGCCGAGAGCTTTATTTGTAATTGTGTTTAGTCACTTCGGTAATATAGAATGTTTATGACAATTATGTTTATACTCACATTATTTAAACTTAGTTTTCATTTAGATTAGTTGAGGATTCCTAGTATGTTATTAAATTATAGTGTATTAGCTTTAATGTTATGCTTGTTTACATCTGACTTTTTGCTGTCATAATACAGATCTGTCATTTTGTAAATAAATTTTTAGTACTAGTGGTTAATTTTGTGTTTGTACTTTGAATTTTATTTATAAATCCTCAATAAATGAATTTACGTACAGTCGTAGACATAAATTTGTTAGTTCTTTTATTCATTACAAATTTTCATGTAACTAAATATAGAAATATTTAGTATAGTTGGATAACAATATATTTAGTAATTAATACCGACTATAGTGTACTTTGGCTTGGCAAAGTAAAATGTGAAGAATACAGTTGACATTTTCAACTGCAACGGACTGTGGTCGGTAACCGAAAAAAGTTTAAGGCTTCAACGCAGTTTGTTGAACACATCGATTCGAGTTCCGTCCGAGTCGAAAATGTTGTGTGCATTTTGCTTTTTGCAAGCAATATGGATCATAAATGAATCATAAATGGGTCATATATTTATTTCTGATTAAATATCAAATATATTTTACGATATATTTATTGTTAAGTACTAAAATACAATATGAACATAATAATTAATATTAATTTATATTAGATAGAGCGGCCAATTCCGGCGACCTAATCGTTAATTACGTAAATCACGATTATTGAAGGTTCTGCATAAGCGCCGTACAAAGGGATGCGCCATGTGTGGATAATTGATTAACGGTAGCCTAACGTCAAACCTTGGATAGTACAGATATATTCCTGTAGTACTAGTATTGCTGTATTCAAAATTACTTGGGGGAAATTAAGCAAATATGTATTACATCATGCTCTATTATTTATTTGTCATTTAATTTTGTGTATGTACCTATAAAGTGTTTAATTTTAAACTCGTACTGAACTGACTAAAACCATACATAGAAATGTATGGTTTTAGTCAGTTCAGTACGTGATAATCGCGACAAAGGATCATTTCTTGTTGGATCAAAAGATAAACATTTTGGGTAATGTAAGGGGTTGTCTTCCTGTATAATCCTAGAATGCCAAATCAAAAATACTTTAATCCCTGGGCATCTTCGATGTGGATAGTAATGTACATTTTGTGCTCAATATTATAATAGTAATAATTATACCAATCAAAGAACATCTTGATTTTTATTTACAGCACCTAATGTACTGTGTCGATGTATTTGAGCAGCATCACGATGTCAGGGTTCTATTAGAGGTGAACTACGATTAACTGTAACTACGAATTCGTGACAGTTTAAAGAGTTAATACCTGTCTACACACAATATCTCGGCATTTATAAATATAGCCTCAGTGACTTCCTTAAACTTGTGACTCTGTTGCTGTGTTTCATATAAGTAATGATGTGCTTATATTAAACTGTTCTCCATAAATAAAAGCCATTTTACACGCCAGCCATTTAGCCATAGAGTTACTGCATTAAGGAGTAGCAGAAATAAGGATGTGAATGCAAATTATATTAAGGACAAGAATAATATTGTTGTTTTATATTAATAAGCTGGTGTTTTATGATGCGATTTTTATACTTTATGGTTTCGTAAGGTTCAATTGGGATCAATATATGAGTATACCGAAATCTGATGTTAATTTCTTATTATATGCAGAAATATCTTTTAAATAAACTTTATCATTATCATTCTGTAAATTTATTAGCTTTTATTCCTTCTCGGTGTAGATAGAGAATAATATAGAATCCCGCTTGAAATAGAGAATACGGCAATAGTAAGATCAATTGTTTATTGCTGTTAAGAGTTTAATGAAATTTAGACAAATTCAGACAGTTTTCCTAAAATTGTTAGAAAAAACGGGACCATTACCACATAAATTTTAAATCGGTTATCTTACAGTCAATCTGCCATTGCACAAGAAAACCGTTACCGCAGAGACAATTTGCAGAGATAGTTACCACCGCTCAAGCACACTATTATTGCAGAGACAATTCGTCACTGCACAGACAAACCGTTACTGCACAGACAATCCGTCACCGTATAGGCAAACCGTTATCGTACTCTTTATAAAAATTTGCTGTTTTAAGTTAATTAACATAATATAACACCTTGTACAAAGCAACAATCTCGATAATGACCGCGACAAAGTTTTCGGTCTTGTCCGATCCGAAAACGCAGAGATTTAGATCTAGATCAAATCTTACATTGTTCAATTCCTTCTTCTTCTTCACGCAATCTTTCCGTTGATTCTAAATAAAACGTTAAATATTAAATACGTAAGTACTAAATCGTGTATCCCTTTGCAAAGATAAGCTTGTGACTCTCACAAGACGATAACCTTACAAATCCGCAGTCGAGACGAATTTTAACAATACAAGATCTTTCAGGTCATTGACTTAGCGTTGAATTAGATTGCTTTGTTTCATCTCTAAAACGATTTATATTTTTATACTATCTATTTATTCGCTGATAGAAATTTACAGGGGTTGGTTTTGATATCGGTGTATCTAGAATGTAAATGTAGTTTTCAGTGGAGTTTGGTAGATTTTCATTTGGATATATTCTAAATTGACAGTTTAGTAGTTGAATGTATTTTCAAATAGACATATTAGCAATAATGTATGTATATCATTAGCCAGACATTTTCAATGATATATTTATCATACTCAAGCATACATCGTTGATGAAGGCGGCTTGCTATTTTTGATGCTATTTTAGCAAATTTATAATCTTTTTCTAATGTTGGTCTTATTCAAGTTGGATTTTGTCGAAACGTCAGGAACTTATTATGAATATTAGGATGATTCCTTAATAAGGCTTGCAAGACAGTCTTGAGGTGTGGAGGTGCGTTAATTTTGTCCTAAAAAGATACCGCTATGTTGAACGGACTTACATAAGACGAAGTGGCTTACGAGTCTAAAAATTAAAAAAATAAATCATCGATATCGATAGACATATATTGATTATAACATTACTATGTGATTTCATAACTGTAACCCAAGAGGCGTTTTGAGCAGCTTCGCGATGAGTCACAGGAATGAGGGCGCGCCAACATTGCTTCAAACAATGGCATAGTACACATAAATACTGGGCGTCAAAATGTTGAAGGTTTATGCTTTAAAAGGCTAGCTTCATTATTCATAGTATTATCGATTTGTTCAACACTAGACCTTTTTACGGAGAGATACTATCAATATTTGCTGTAGGTTGCAAATAGTATTTAAGAAATAATAAAGGCGTATGCAGGTTGTAATTATGAATTTATGCAATTAGAATTATTATTAGGTGTACCTACAAACACATATACACAATAAGTGGAATGAAACAACCAAAAATTAAAGAGACATAACTGACAAAATTTAAAAGAAATAGTAAACAGTAGATACATATAACAATAATGAAATACATAATTATTATAACAGGATCACTTACGTATGTGGGCGTGTGCCGAAACGAATTACTAGTTGCGAAACAAAAAAATAAAATATTACGTTTTTCAAATATTCGTTTTTGTATTTGACAGAGATCTGGTATAGTTATGGTGCTATTGGAATCTCTGTCTGTTCTATTCTGATATTTGATTGCTGATATTTGATTATTGCTGTTCGAAGAGGTATGTAGATAATTATAATTATTGACGCGTCCCCATTGAAACACCTCCAATTCATGAAAAGATTTTGATAGTGCTTGGTATTGCTATGCTTGTCAAATTATAGTAGGTACAATATGTTAAGCCTATTATGCCAAAATATAATCTTAAAATAAAGTAGCCCAGACTGTATTTATAAAATCCAAATATAATTTATAGATCCAATTTATATCACCAGTTTCGGAAATATTAATACGCCGTTGTATGTGTTCAAAGTGAAGTATACCTAGATGTATGATTATGAACATGACGATGACTTCCGAACGATTGTGGTCATGGCGATTATTTCAACTCCTGGACGATAATTGTCGCTCGTGAGCCCGCATATGGTTCTAATAGGCAACCTTCTTTAAGAAACTCCACGCACTACTTTTACAAGTAAGGACACCATTATAGAAGTTGTAATTAATGCCAAGTATTGTCGGATTTGCAACTGCTCATGTCAGGCATTTTTTTTAGCGACTATATTCAGCCTAAGCCTTTGGTCCTAATGACCCTACTGGCTTGAAGTGACGGAGAGCCGCACCTCAGGAGAGGTACGGTTAGCGCTGCCCCATGGAGAGGGCATAAGCGCTAGAAGAGGCACGGTACACTAAAGTGGGACCGGCCTATGTTGACAGAGAACCTACTCGTGGCTAAGCAGTAGGCTGCCGATTAGGGGAAGACAAAAGAGGCGACGGCTTAGACGCCGCCGCTTGCAGGTCTTGAAGGTCCTGCGTGAGTTGGTTAGGGGGATCGCTAAGGACATGTCGCGGTCTACGTATTCTCTGCCGATATTGACTGTTGCCTAATGATAGGCTCGCGGAAGGCGGTGTTTATATATATATATATATATATATATATATATAGAGAGAGAGAGTGAGTAAGAGAGATATACTACCTGTAACTAACGAGCGTGCATGAAAGTTTTAATGAAAGTCGAGGAAGTTAGGGAAGTATGTGTAGATCATAGTTAGTGTGAAAAACTGTGATCTCTGCCTACCCTCACGGGAAAGAGGTATATGCATATATATATTGATATAAGAAAAGTACTGCATTATATTGATTGCACATTTTTGAAAATATACTTCATATAAAATTTCTTCTAATTTTGTCCGTCCTTGATCTTTTAACTTACTCGCTGTTACAACGCCGCCACAAATAGGCTGTTTATCGAGGCCTTCCCACGTCAAAGGTCAAATAAAGCTGGAAATAAAGTTGAATTAGCCTCTATATTGTTATTTATATTCCAATTTATTAAGGTATATTTATTACTTGGCTTGAGAGACACTTACTCGGTGAAATTGTTCTCCGATAACATTAGCCCAATATTGGTTGATATTTATGGGTTGTAACGTACGTTCGAATTTTTAGTCAGCATTTCTGCTTCCCAATGATTCATAGAATAGGTTTGTAAACAACGCTGGATAATGTTAATATATTTATTGAAAGTATGTTTTGGACAAAATTTGAGTTCGCCTTAGCCTAAAAACATCGACATTTTAGACAGTAAAACTTTACTAAAACTTTAAAAAAGTTTAGTGTCATAGAATTGATTAACTTTTCTTGGTTTTGTTATGTGAGAAAGGTCTAGAGAATAAGGTCTCAGGTGGTGGAAAGTTCATGACCAGAAGACATGAGTTCGGACTTCTGAGCCCGTAGTTATTACTGTCTTACCTAAGTTTGTTTGTTAATAATAATGTTAATAGGGAAGTAGGGAAGTGACGACCCCGTCGCCCGCTGGTGGGGCATTTAATGCACCTTAACTGCGATAAATGCCCCATCAGTATAGTCAGTCTTCCTCAGGGTAGCTTGTGGAGAACTGTCGGTGAGTTGCGTCACGGAGGTTCCGGGTTTTTACCGTGGAGAGCCATGCTTCGGCACGAATTGGGCCGGCTCGACCGGAGTGATACCACGGCCTCACAGAAAACCGGCGTAAAATAGCGCTTGCGCTGTGTTTCGCCGAGTGAGTGAGGGTACCGAGGCCCAACCCCCTTATTCCCCTCTATTCCCCCTATTCCCTTTTAAAAGGCTGGCAACGCATCTGTAACTCCTCTGGTGTTGCGGATGTCCATGGGCAACGGTTATCGCTTACCATCAGGTGATCCGTTTGCTCGTTTGCTGCCCTATGCTATAAAAAAAAAAAAAAAAAAAAAAAAATATACTTCAGGGGGGCGTATGCCACCCGCCTCTGTCATGTCAGGACAAAGTGGACACGCAAGAGCCATCTGCTCGAAAGGTGGAAGTGTAATAATGTCTTAACGCAGACGGTGTCTAGATCGCTGTCGTAGATATACCTCTACATCTTAAGACGTTCGCACCATTGATCTGCTTTTTTGAGGGCCCATTTAGTGAGCGGCGAGTCGCCTTCTGCAATATTAAATCAATTAGGAGGATATAAGAAGGCAGGTGACCGGAGGCCATATCAAACATTCTATAGAGGACTATCTGACTGAAGGAGCAGAGTTTGGATATACTTTTCTGTGCAGATAATTTATATAGCAGATAAGTTACTTACACAGAGTCTCTCTCAAGTTTATTAGCTGTTTGGATAGAAAATCAATTATTAGAATATCATAATCATAATAATAATAATGTAACATGACAGTGGAGTATTTAAGCAACATGCAACGACATATTACAAAATAAGTTATTGAGTAATTTCACAAAATTTTCTAAATTCGTTTTGTACGAAGGTTTTCAACCTAGGAAATAAATCTTCATATCCATGAATGGGCAGAATACAAGCACCTGCTCTCGCGAAATTGTAGAGTCGATCGGGCCCGCAGACAAAGGCTGGGGAATATTGTTTGTCACAAAATTTATTATGGCGGCAGACACGGGGCTGCCGGTGCGCCCCAATATATCAGCGGTGGCCAGCGACGCACACTGCAGCCGCTGACAGTACGACATGCTACCCGGCAAATTGTTTCATTTCTTCACATATAATTATCGTTCTTGTAACAATTACAATTACATGTACAGATAATTGTCTACGACACCTTCCACACACACTCCTCTTTTCAGCGATCTTCTTTCAGATTACAACATGGAATTCTTCAAGATATTTTCTATAGGGTTGGTACACACAAAGGTATCCCGTGATGTTGCATTAGTTCATAGACTGCAGTAACTGTTACTATCAGGTGGGCCAGACGCTAGCCCCCTAAACAAGTTTTACTATAGACGACGCATATCTATATTAATATATGATTTCGGTTTGCATGTATATATTTATCTTTATAGGTTCCACGAGTTTATTAGTGAATAAAAATAGATCATACAGAAATTACGGGACGAGATAGCGATGTGCTAATCAAAATAGGATCGGAGTAAGAAGCATTGTCTTCCCATTCTCGAATTTGCAAAACTCAGTTTTGACACGCATGTGTCTTATATGCCCCGTGTTTGCATAAACAAACTATTGTTGCCGCCTTAGTGGTAAAAGTCATAACCCCATTCGGAATTATTTCAAAACTAAAAATACGAAAGTTGGTTTGAGAAAAGCGTTTGTTCGCACCATTCAACCAACAATCATATTTTGGTTGTATAAATTGTACAAATTGACAGGTTTGTATAAATTTAAAAGTTAGCTCTAATAGGCTCTAACGAGTGAAGGCTATTATGAAGTAAGTGATTATTTGAATGATCACAATATTTTTGGAATTGTATTCATCGATCGATTTTGATAATAACATATTTTTTTATAATACAATATTATTTTTGGACCCTTAATGTGTATGTACTTGATGAGCTTACACACAAGTATAGTTTGTGTACGATAAGACGTAAATTGTGTATTAATTGAATTCAGAGTGTCTTGCCTGTTTTTCTCGTGGAGGTTCACTCAATTTCCGAACAGCTGTAGAGTCAATCTTTTGCCTTGTTCGTTGCACTTTTTTTTCATAAGATAGGGCAGCGAACGAGCAAACGGATCACTTGATGGTAAGCGATAACCGTTGCCAATGCACACCCGCAACACCAGAGGAGTCACAGATGCGTTGCCGACCTTTTAAAAGGAAATAAGGGGGGAAGGGGGGGTTGGGCCTCCGGTACCCTCACTCACTCGGCGAAACACAGCGTAAGCGCTATTTTACGCCGGTTTTCTGTGAGGCCGTGGTATCACTCCGGTCGAGCCGGCCCAATTCGTGCCGAAGCATGGCTCTCCCACGGTAAAAAACTTGCACTTTTTGCACGCACGTACTAGGTTTTTGTTCACTTAAATTTATATTTGTTTTGAAGGCAATAAGCATCTGTAAAGGCTTACACTGAAGATTATTTTAATTTTGAATGGATATAAGTGAATTAAGTAGCTAACCGTTTTATGTAGTCATTAAAACTAAAGAGCATTTAACCTCAGGGTACAATAGAGTGCCAAAGAAGCTTCTCGAGGGCTATGTAGAGTTTACTGTGGGACAAACACTGTGGTTCGGCCGTGCACAAACATATTACGTCTCGCCTCACCTTGCTTTGTGTCTGAAATGTCACTGAATATCACGACTCGTGTAAGCACTAGTTGGCGGTTGAAAAATTTGCTACAATTTATCGAGCTGTTTGCATTGTGCGTTCTAGTTCTACATCAGATTTAATTGTGGGCTACTTGATTTTGGATTTTTATTTCAATTTTTATTTACTTATATCCTAATTTTGTATATGTCTATCTATGTTTCAATACGTCAGCTTACTATGTTTTAGAAACCGTGTGAAAAGTCTTAACAACATTTTTATCGAATAGAGGTTATGTATAAAAATTGGTTTATTTTAATTGTACTTGCTTAATATAATATGTTACGGAGCGTTGGTTAAGCTGTGGTCTCAGTACTGCCCTTCCAATAGTGAAAATCGGGAGACCCGATAGATCTTGCTATGTACCAATGTGTTGAACACGTGTATTTATCTGACGCTTCTACGGTGATGGTGAATATCAGGATGCAACCTACATACACCAGCGAAGAAATTCAAAGGTGTATGTGAAGTCAATCAACCCGCACTGGGTTAGCGTGGTTGAGATTTTTTTTTTCTGGAGGGACCTATGCTGATATCGCAGATAACTCTGTTCTATCTTGAGTGTATTTGCGGAAGGCACAAGAACTCAACGCCTTGCCTACTAAAGGACCCGACCGTTAGGCTCGGTCACTCAAGATCGCCGTGTCTTGGGGTTGAGAACCGACCCGGTACATGTCTATACGTGCATGGTTGACTAAGGTCTCATCTACCTAACATAATTACGCTGGGCTCGTGGCGTTCAGAGGGGAGTAATATGAGCTATGATGAATATATAACATTTTGTATTAGAAGCCTACCTTTAATATAAGCCATAGGTAAATAGTAAGTGTTTTGATTTCATTAAATATTTCATTTTCTTGAATCGGTCAGTCTTGCTCTTGACACATTTGGTGAATGAGTGGATCGATTGGTGTATCTAATTATTATAATTCTGTTTTTATAATTAAGTACTTATCTACTTTATTGCGATGGCTAGTCGTCAAAATAACTAAACTACACTAAATACCAAAACTAAATTAACTAACTAATAAATAAACTATATGATTTGGGTGTCATGAGCTATAGTTACTCACTTCAGTTCATAAATTCTTGGATATTGGTGGTTGTGTGTACGTGCGGAGATACATTACATTACGGTCATGTTAATCACATGATAGTTAAAACCACATATAAATGTGAGTGAGCTATACATTTCAAAAACAATACTAGCATTTTTCTGGACTACATTTTGTCTTCATTATTTGTGTGAGGAAATCAAGCGAATCGCCATAGTTACAACATTACTATCATGCCACAGAGATAATCAAACTCAACCACAAGTTATGGGTTTTTTCTTTTCTGTCTATTTTCTAGGATGTACGATGCAACCGCATGAAGTCACAATGATATTGTTTTTGACTCTTCCGCGTCTCCTCCGTGATCAGCGTCGCTGTATGCTAAGAGACATTTCTCTCCCAATTTCTTGAATATCAGACCTTTATCAGATGTACCTTTCAAATATCTAAATATTCTTTTCAAGTTCTTTACATCAAGTTTTCTTGGATGCTCTAGATGTCGGGACACAACACTTACCGCGTAACAGATATCTAGTCTTGTAGCGACCATCAAATACGTCAAAGCACCTACTGCTTGTCTATAAGGGAAGTTGCTATCATCTGGGACACTGTCTTCCCTTTCTTCTTCAGATACGAAGACGCACCTGAAAACATAGCTGCTCACGACGAGAGTGAATCTGAAAATGAAGAATTCGAACAAGGATACAACCAAAATCAAAATCAAAATAATCTTTATTCAACATAGACCTTTACAGGCACTTATTGACGTCAACAAACAAAACAAAAAAATGCTTAAAAAAATAAAAACCTTGTCCGTACGTACGAATAAGTAATAAAAAAAAATATTGACTCGACACCTGTTCGGAAATTGGGAGAGCCTTCTCGAGAAGAACAGGCAAGAAAGTCTGAAGGTCTATATTTTATCTCCTCTTTTCAATGTTAATAATTATAATGATATAATATAAAAATATAATATAAGATACAATCATACCTAATACGATAACAGTCGTATGTTTACATACACTTTTAAAAATAATACAATATTATAAATAATGTTGTTACCAAACATGGCTCTATGAATAGTGTCCTATTCCAAATAGTGTGATCATTTAGATAGTCACTTACTTTATAATAACCTTTACTCATGAGCGTCTTTTTGATATGGATTTTCAATTTATATAAAGGCAAATCAATGACACTTTGCGGAAGTTTGTTAAACATAGATATACATTTCCCCAAGAACGAACAGCTAGTTTTATGGAGTCTGAACATTGGAACGGCAACCTACGTGATAGATCACAATTGGTACCACCTAAAAGATTCAATGAATTCATTATGACAGCTATTGACTCAGAGAAACCTGTAGAACCAAAGACATACTATGAAGCTTCATACCCACCGAACTTCAATTTTCTTATTCAACTTTTACGACATCCGCGGGAAGAAAGGGTTGATGAATTCTGAATTAATGTGTTATTCATTGCAATACTAATATTACCCGCATAGACAATTCTAAATTTGTCACCGCACAGATAATACAAGACAAGATTAATGGATATTATGTCACTTATAACATTTTGTTAAAGATAAAAATAAGTTTATTCTAGTATAATAAAAGGCTGTTTTCTCAATTTCAATTTTATTTGTTATTCTCACAATAAAAGGCTTAGAGTTCTAAGGCGTCTCAGCCATAGCGTGGCGTGAAATAGTCTATCGTATGTAGGGGACCCTCTTAGCGAAATGAAAACATTTTCATAGATGTTTATGAGCGGAACCTTAGCTCGTCTTTGCTATTGGCATTTACCCTTTCGTTATTTTATTACACTTTCAATAAAATGAAGAATAATATAGACTTAATATTATATATTTTTATACTGTGTAAACACCTACGAAATTGATATGTTGTTATTTACTTATTTATTTAATTAAACTAAAAGAGACAAACTTAACATTTGGACATATATTAATATATATTACTGACAACGCATAATGTTAACACAATCAATTGTATAGCATCAGTTTGTTTATTTAACATAACATTTTTAGTTCGTTTTTATGATTCTTTTAATCATATAATTCTTAGCTTTATTATTCGATTCTTCGATTGAAATTAAGTTAATTAGTCATAAGTTTGACAAATAATGTAAATTTCAATAAGTTATTATTTTATAAACGTAGATACGTAATAAAAACGTTTTCTCTGGTTTAATAATAATAAAGAAATACACAGAATGCTCATAATGTAATGTAGGAATAAATAACTTATATATATACCGTAAAAGATAGGGAGAAGTCGGCGAATCAATTTGTAATCCTAATTAGTTTATACCAAGGCCACAGATGAGCACATAAGAATTCCGGTCTGAAGTAAAATTCAGGAGAAAAAAATACAGGGTGTTTTTGCAGATTTGCTGTGAATGAAGAACCAGAAGAACCACTTGTCCATATGTATATGACTGAATACAGTCACCATCAGCTGGAAATTCTGTTTAATAGATGCTATAATTATATACATAATAATAAAACTAATTCCAAATTTAATGTAACCACTATTCTTTTTAACAGCTTCATGCAATTTTATTCAGAAACCTTAGCTAGGTACAATTATATCCTTTTGTAGTTGGCTCCATTATACAGTCGTTTTACAAAATACTCGTAGCAGCGGCGAGTTTTCTGTTCACCCTCCGTTGGAGCTGCAGATGTTACGCTTATTATTAGAATAATGAAAATAGTTCGAATGGTACTTTTTATAGACTGGCAAGAAATTGTCTAGCAACTCAATTCATGTTACGTTTGCAACGATTAACTATAATTTCAAATAATACAATTTTGATTTAGATAACCATCTAAGGATAATCTAGAAAATCACCTAATGTGGATCTAGATGAACATGTAAATTATTGTAGACAATTTTCCTGCAGTTTAGTCCACGTGATTTTGCCACAAAGATAAGTAATTTTGTGTAGGTAGAAGTCATTCTATGTCCATTTTCGATTATTATACTACCTCAACAAAATAGGATTCTAATGCCTGTTTTCACCGCAGCCCCCTAAAATTAAGTGTCTCTTAAGCCAATTTAAGGAGCACTTATCGCGAGTTTTGTTTTACCAACGTTTAAGAGACACCTAAAGCATTAGGTGATCCTTATAATTTACGGGATGAACTGACGACCCCATAACGTTTAAGTGACGCATAGTTTTAGGTTATTTTGAGAATCGCCTGTGTACCAATCAATAAATATTCCTACTGAATTAGATGAAAATAGATAGTAACCACGATTCATTTGAAGATTTTGAAGAAATTGAAGGTATAGAATTATCAAGTGACCGAAATTTGTTTAAACGACCTCGTATTTATCGTGAAAGGTCAAAGGATTTTGAAAAATATGATGACAAAGACTTTTTCATAAGATACAGGTTATCCAAGGAGAGTGTTATATTTATACTGAAAAAGATTGAACATTTATTAGAATTCCACGATGACAAGTAAGTACAGTGCCTTAAGTAGCTATAGCTACTTGGAAAAATGAATGAAACGAAATGAATTCAATGAAACCTACTCTTTGAATGAATGGAAACTGTCACGTGGCATCAAAATGTTACCGCCGCCGCGTCTTTTTAAGCAATGGCATTCGCCGTACAGCCAAAAAATAGGAAAGTTGCAACTTTTTGTTACTAATCTAACATTCACAAGGTGTCATTCTTCTTTTTCGAAATAAATTGAAGTTAGAAACGTTAATTACTTGTTTTATATTGTATATTTACACTAATATCAATAAAATCGTCTACTCCATTAATTTATCGATAAACATTTGCATAGATTCTCACCACTATACTTTAGTTGGCCCAACTTTAAACGTCATCTAACTAGGGGTCTCTTAATTAGGTAGCCCTTAGGACGGTGAAACAGAATTTAAGTTACGGGATGATTTGAAGGGTCCCCTATGTTAAGGGACTCTTGCTTAGGTGAATGTTTAGGAGCTGTTGGTGAAAACGGGCATAAGTAACTTCGAACTCGGAATTTTTAAAGTTACAAGCTTACCGCATTGTAATATTACACATCTATTAATTTTATGTTATACTTTTATGTGTTGAACGTAGAGTGTTCAATAACTTTACAGATGATGCTTGAAAGCGAGAGATCGTTGATATTGAAATATATAATGCACATATATATACAAATAAATAAATATATATATATACAGATAAATAATACAAATTGTATTATTTATCTGTATATTCTTGTCCATATATATATAACTTTGAAAAAAATACAAAGGTAAACATTCCATTTTAAACTTTATTTGTAGATCTTTGAATAGAGTTGATTATGGAATTTTCTTGACTTAAATGTATTTTGATAAATGAAAAATTATTCAAGCTTAGTATTTTGTATGTAACGACTTCCCAGTATGCAGGTGGTGTAATATTGGGCGTGCTGGTTTTGGAGGAGGTTTGGAACTTTAATAGTTCTTTAGTAGGTCGATAATGATGATAATACCTAACGCTTTAATGCTATTACAATTGACTATTATTTACAATTTCTAAATTATATTGCATTTTCGATCAATAATAAGCTTTTGATACTATTATTATTAGGTATTTCCCAGACGATCAAATCGCAAGAGACATGCCCCCTTGCCTTGCTCCCTTGAAAATCTGCCGTTCAAGTTGTGAACTTGTACCCGTAACATCTACATAATCGCGTTTTATGAAACATTTTCAATCAAAGTTTCCGTTAAATTAATGGAAATGCAAATTCATGAGATTTCGATTTGCATTTTGTGATATAGTAAAACAGCCATGTAACAGTAAGAGTACAGTAATTAATTAGAAGACTGGAGCTCGGCGACGGAGGCTGCCATTCTTTTGGACATTAACATTCTTCCGTTGAATTATTCATATGCATTTAATTGAATATCATTTAAATTCATTAGTACGTATACTTACTCCACAATTGATACTTTTATTTTTTCGTTCTTCTGCAAGTTATGGCGTTGAAGCTTGGCATCTAACTTGGCGTATTTAACGAGTAAACGAATTAATAAACTATTGACGGAGTCCTAAATAAACTTTCTCCACAGATCAACTCAAGAAAAGGTTTCAGGCTTTTAAAGGGGTTGAAAGTTACTGACGTAAGTTAAACTGCGTTCGAAAATATGCATAAAATTTTTAAGTTATGAAATATTTAGAAAAGAGAAATTAATTTAATACATAATTATGGACATGAATATATTTGTCATAAAAAGCAGGTAAGTGAATATAGATTATATACTAAATAAATAATATAAATTATATATCTGTCTATATAAATGATATGTGTATATAGTTATTTATCAAGAATGCGGCTGCTATGTCTATTTTGCTAGGTCACTAAGATGCTGCCTACGTACTAAAGGACAACCTAATGCGTGCGGGATAAATAATTAGGATACTGACTGTGCACTTTTCAGCTTGTGTTCTAGGTACTCGTGGTGTTCCATAGGCATTATAAAGCCTGTAGCTTGTTAGACTGTTAAGTCAATCGAGAAAAGACAAGATGAACATTTAGGTGATTTACTGAGTGTGCGTCCCTCAGTGTGCGGGTAAAGTCACCATCAGTCAACATATGCGATAAACTAGGCAGCGACAGGATGGAGGCTTGCACAGAATCCATTTGAAAAAAGAAACGGTCACTGTAAAAAAAAGTTCTTAAAATCCGCCTTTGTATCCGCTGCCTTGACACGTGTCAATTGATCATTAATGATACTACTGATTTACAAAGGATACCAAATGAAACCTACACCCCATAGAAATTGTGCTAGTATGCATTTTTTAATACCACGTCGCGCGTCGCCCCAAACTTTGATATCCCAGGATTTATATCCTATGCCGTGCGTGTGGTTGAATCGAAACAAATTAATGTCAGCAGATTTTTTTTCCGGATCGGATCGGAAGGAATATTTTGTATAACCATACAAAATATTTGTCCTGTGCGGAATAGGCTTGTATCCACTATGAACAAATCTGATGCATTAGCTTGCATAACTATTAAGATGATCATTTAATTATGAAAAAACAAAGTTTTATAAAATAATAACTTTGATTATTTATATTTTTATAAAATAAAATTGCACAAAATAAGCCATAAGTCACGTGACAGCAAACACCAATTAAAAAGTGTTACGTCACGCCGTGCGAAACGTCAAAGTCAAAATGTCGTTCCCAAGTGTCTTGTGGAAGTGCGAAAAAGAATGGGCATCATTCCTTCTCGCGAGTGTCAGCCACTTTTTACGTATCTGCTGATTGTTTGGCACGTATATAAATATTTTTTTTTGGTGTTTTATACTTGTGCTTGTACACTGGGGCACTATGCAGTACTTGTAATACGATGAATCCATTTTTTATTAAAATAACTTCACAATACCGAATATTCCGATACTAAAACAGCTGTGTTTTGCACGGCGTGACGTCATTCAAGACGCCATGACAGTCATGAGCGTTTTTGATGACTAATGTCAAATATTTAATTAAATGCAAAATTATTCTTAGAAATAAGCATTTTTTTCAAAAATAATAATTATTTTGTATAGAATAGGCATCAAGGTATATTAGTGTCTAACTACTGAAATTTAGGCAACAAGCCTATTGCACCCGCGACCCGTTCACAGTACCGATCACTTGGCCACTGCATCAATCGTGTCATTGTCACTTTTATATTATTTTATATTAACCATGTTTACTATATATATACGAGTATATATGTATGTCTGCTCCTGTGGAAGATCATGCTATCTAAGTGATTGGACTTTAAAAATAATTCCTTTATTTTATTTATGCCACGCGATCTATACTTATATTATAAAAAGGTAAAGTTTGTGAGTTGGAAGTTCGTGGTGATATTCAGAACTAGTTATCCTATTTTGAGGAAATTATCCCAGGAAATCTTTTTGTCATAGGAAACTCAGATATAACGCGAAAATAGTAAGCCGAAAATAAATCATTATTATAATTTTGTTGATGGCTGCGAACATATCGCTATAATTATCTTGATGTGTGAATCAAGATGCGATATCAAATGATGGCCATTAATGCTGCAATTTGAGTCTTCATACAATTTTTGCATGTAGCCTGAAGCACAGACGTGACCCTGCGTCTGCCATATGCCGATACATGTTTAATGCATGCATCGCGTATTTGGCCACATTAACATAGGGGCCGAGATTACAATGCCATGCTAATGTGCACTAACCCACGACCCCGCACATTACTGGCTATCTGCAAATTAACACAAACAAAACCGACCACGGCATAATGTAATTTGATATATCAATCCGGTAAGTACGTAGATTGGCTCGCCGCAACCTTATTGATTACAAACAGAAATACATCCTATTGTGCGTCATGTTTTGTTAATAACGGGAATCACGCGGTGAACGTAGCGTAGAGATCTGTACCAGATGGAACTAATGTATTGTTATGACAATTTTGGGTATAATTTGTTTGTCAAGTTTCTTACGGAGAAAACAAAATTTAATAAGTACTACTTTGGCACATAACCGATTTTGGACGATCATGTTTTCATATCTGACATTCAGTTTCAAGTTTAACATCATTTTTATATATCTATTGTTTTTACGCGCCAAAATGCTTTTTTATCTTGTTTATAAATCGCCAGTGCACAAATATGTACAAAAACTCCGCATTCTAACCTGTAGGACTGGCAGGCAAATTCTTCAATAAATTAGTAGGCCCAACATTTGCCAGAAATAGTTTCGTGCCGTTGACATTTCGTTAAAATTGCAGGGGCATCCAGCACTAGCAAGCAACATCCGCTGTCTAAATAATCCGAGACTCGACACAGGCTGGAGTTAAAAGGGTAGCTGCTATTCAAACTCTCCGGTACATACCAGCTTCGCTCTGGATGAAATAGTGAGTTCATTTGAATGAGAGCCGGCCATACCGCAGATTGCCAAGTGCACTTGCCGCTCCTCAATCGAACCGATAGCGACCGCAAATGAACACTACCGTGCTTCTGTACTTACGATTATAAACTAGAATATATATAAATATGTATTCTATTTTAGAAAGCAGCTCGTCATTTTATTCCCAGTTTCAAATCTACGTGATTACAGAACATATAGTGTATCTATATTTTGTGACGACGTTATAATGTTGAATTAACAATGAAGATACTAATAACATAGTCTAGGCAATATATTCTATTTACAGATATCTCATATCTATATATAAATGATATGTTAATCAAAATAGTCATGATGGGTAGAACGTATCTGTGACTATCAGATGTTATCTAAGGAAGATATAAAGCTACATGCTGAAGACGTTCCTATAAGAACTCAAGATATTATTGCTTTATTAATAATATAATTATACCTTGATATAATTTAACTAATTAAATTATTAACTTTAAGCAGTTATTTAAGAAAAAACAAACGAGATAATGTAAAAACAAAGCGAATAATTTATGTTACCATTTTTTTATTTATTTATTTTATTGCTATATAACTTACGTATTAAATTATTTATTTATGTATTACCTTATAAACAATTATACAAACAAATAGTCGTAAGCCACTGAATAATGGCACATGAAAAAACAAATAAATTACCAATATTGAGTAGAACTTACCATTATGAAAGATCATGATCAATTGCGTCTTTGTCGTAATAAAAATAATTTAACCGCGATATAGCACTTCTTTCTATATTTTTGGGAGTAATTGCTTAAGCACGTGCCGCACGGGATATTGATCGATTTTATGTTGATTTTTGCATAATCATTTATATCTAACCAATCATCGTTGGAAGGCAATTAAAAAACCAACCCTTTGTTGTCCGCGGTTAAGGCCAGACTGTCCCTTGGCGGTCACTCGTTGAGAGAACTTTGTTTACGTTATAATCAAATGGAAACGTAAACAAACTTCGCGCCACGTGACAGGCGTCCAAAACGGTGGAGCGATTCTAATTTCACGGCGCGAAGATGCCTCCTCATTTTCCTGACGGTTGCGGATATTTTCAATTTTCCCCACGGTGGCTCCTTTTTATTAGTTGTTGTTTCGTCTTGAATACTAATCGAAGGCAAATTAGCATTCACGTGACATCTCCCTTTGCTTGCCGCGACGATCAGCCCTTGTTTGATATTTCAAGAAAACAAAATTATGTTATGTGCTTTTAGTACGTGAGATAGGCGTAGCTTGCGGCATAGAAATAAGCTGCTTAATTTCTTTACCATGTATGGAATATGAGGTGAAAATTTGAGATTTCGTCTTTATTTTGATATATATTCATGATATTCTGTATATACATATATATATATATATATAATATATATATATATATATATATATATATATATATATATATATATATATATATATATATATATATATATATATATATATATATTATATATATATCTATATCTATATGTATATATATTTATTTATTGTGTATTAACATTTTATTACATGAATATCTAAATCAGACTTGCTAAAGACAAAAATACGACTCGGATTGTCAAATCGAAATTTTTAACTTGCCATTTATTTTTATCCAGACTAATATTTAAATGCGAAAGTAACTCTGTCTGTCTGTGCCGCTTTCACACCAAAACTACTGAACCGATTTAAATGAAATTTGGTACACAGATAGTCTAGAGCCCGAGAAAGGACATAGGCTACTTTTTCATGCAAAAAAGGTTGTAAAAGGTTGAAAGGAGGGATAATAGGTTGTATGGAAATATTGTTAAAACTACTGAACCGATTTAAATGAAATTTGGTACACAGATAGTCTAGAGCCCGAGAAAGGACACAAGCTATTTTTTTATACAAAAAAGGTTATAAAGGGTTGTAAAAGGTTGAAAGGAGGGATAATAGGTTGTATGAAAATATTGTTAAAACCACTGAACCGATTTAATTGAAATTTGGTACACAGATAGTCTAGAGGCTGAGAAAGGACAGAGGCTACCTTTTAAAGCAGAAAAGGGTTGTAAAAGGTTGAAAGGAGGGGGCGAAAGGTTGTATGGCAGTATTGTTAAAACATATCCTTCCTGTGGGAAATTCGAATATAACGCGGCGAAGCCGCGGGCGGAAAGCTAGTATGTATATAAAATGCAAAGTCATCAATAAAATAAATTTAGCTTATTGTTAGTAAATTACTTGAAGATAACTAAGTTGGCACATATAAAGGGGGCACAGTCTTGATGGAACGCTGCTGAGTTACGGCTTCGGCAACATTAGATCGCAGCACATGATAAATTATTGCCCATTGGAACCACTTATGCTGCGCCGCCGTGGAAGGACTACAGCGACAACTGAGAGCCTGATGGGTGGCAAACTCATTTATTACCATGCGAGCTACCGATAAAACAGATTTTAGACTGAGTGCGATTTAGAAGGTGCATTAAATGTCATAATATGTCTTGATCGTGACTTGGTCGGTTCACGCGCCACGATTTGAGCTAGATGACTATACAGCGCTATCAATAAATTGTGGAGAGTTCTATATTTCTGAGTCATAAATCTGTTTTCTACTTTGCTGGGTATCGCGTATTCATTAAATAATTGTATTAAATTGATGGCGCTGTGATTTCTGTATAAAACTGCGAACAAATTCAACTAAACTTCGTACACAGTTGATTAATCCGCTTTGGGCCAGTTTAGTCGCTTATGGTCTACGCACCTAGCTAATATTTCGTCATTGATAAAGTTATAAAACCCACAAAATATAAAACAAATGATACAAAATAATGCCACAAAATAAAAACAGCAGCAAACGGGATAACTTATTTACCATACCATTTGTTTATGCAGATGAACAAAACACTGATACATTTATGAAGATAATGAATCTATACTAATATTATAAAGAGGAAAGATTTGTTTGTTTGTAATGAATAGGCTCCTAAACTACTAAACGGATTTCAATAATTCTTTCACCTTTGGAAAGCTAAATTATCCCCGAGTAACATAGGCTACTTTTTATCCCGGAAAAATCGACAGAACCCACGGGATGCGCAATAAAGGCTTCGCTCAAAAACTACTGCACAGATTTTCATGCGGTTTTCATCAATAGATAGAGTGATTCTTGAGCAAGGTTTTGCGTTATTTTTTATCTCGGAAAAACGGATAGTCTCACGGGAACTATTACCCTCTATAGACCCAATCCCGAAATCCACGCGGGCGCAGCCGCGGACGGAAAGCTAGTAAGTGATAATTTTATTGCTTATAGAGACACACTACACAATTGCTTTCGTTGACATCCAAAGAGCATTCATTCATAGTCAAAAGGTTTGCTAGGGGTATTATGGTACAAAAGCGGCGTATACTTAAACCACTCGGATGTTGTCATAATTAGAAAAAAAACAGTAGCGTTATATGTATCTCTTTATAATCTAATAGCATTAATTATTTTTTTAATAATTTATGTAACTATCAAATATAGGGATAGATTTAATTCACAGTACTGTAACCGTATTTTCCAAATATGAAGTTAACGACAAGACAATAATAGTAATATTTTTATTTTTTAAGAGGTTGATTTGAGTAAAGCGATACATCGAAAAACCTACATAATATTAGTATTGTTATAAGACAATAGCCCTGATTGTCTTTTATGTAAAATGAAAAATAAAACAAGTTCGCAAGCTTACATTTACAATAAATAAGCTTAAACTAGGTTCGATGATCGCGATAAGTCGCTCATGCAATTTAGAACCATATATGGGTAAATTCTGATCTTGTACAGTGATTTCAGCTATATTAAAATATGATTTAATGTTGTTTTTATACAATGTGTAGGCACATCTTTTGATTAGTTGATAAACATTTCTCATCAACCTCACATTCTATTCATTAGGGAACTCCTCTATTTCGATATTTAATAATGGAGTACACGTGTACATCTTATTGATGTAGTAACAATTCAATTATGCTGATGATTCGCGAGTAAACATACATGGATACATAAATTGATGTGTACTTTATTAATTGCTTCACGTTTATAATACCTATCATTAATTGACGCTTCAGCGGAATCGTGAACTGAACACAAATCGATATCCATTTACGGCTCTTCATTTGTTTCTCATTAAAAGGGTGAGAATCAGAGCTCTCGGCTAACATAATATTAGGTTTTAGTATTGCAAGCTTTGATAAAACTAGTTCCATCGAATTGGAGCAATTCTTTGGCAATGAAACAAGTCTTAAGCCCAGGATCGACTATATAACCGAATGACTATATAACCGAATGGCACTCGGCCAATTAAAGTGATGAAATATCACCTCCCACATAAGATAGCACGGGGTATTTACGGTAATTGTTTCAGAATGTATATTTACTTGGTATACGCTAAACGAACACAATCAACTATAAAACTGCAAAGTTTATCAAAATTATCTGCAGTAAGAAACAATGTATTGTAAATTCTTAACCGGATGCAGCGTTGGTTTGAGCGTTCTAGTGTTAATATAAGCGATAAGCTAAAATTAAAAAAGGACATTAACTTAAAATAAGCCTTGTCGTGGCGAGTTTGAGCATATATTGGAAGAGATGTAAAATGTCGTTTATTATGAAGAGATGTAGTTATATTGTCGACGCTAAATACAAAGGTTTATTGCTGGCAGTTTATTGTTTCATTAAATGTATATCAAAGGAGGTTCAGAGTCAACCGAACCAATTTTAACGAAAGTTGGTATAGAAATAGTTTGACACCGACGGTAGGACATATTTTCTACGGGAATATATCTTTTTCTTGGAGGAAAATTAAATTAACTCCGAAACTACAAAAACAATTTTGCTAAATGCAAGTGTTGAGGGAACTAAGGAGATCAAGGAAGACAGGAAAATTTGATAAATGAACGGATTCTGATATTTGTTGGTATAGCGGTGCTAGGAGATCCGGGAAGAACATAAGAATATAACGAGGGTGAAGCCGCGGGAGGAAAACTAGTCCTTTATAAATGTGTTAAGTAACATTCGTTGAAGTTAGTTTTCTTAACAGCAGTTGCGAAACTTTTTGAAATGAAACAAAGATGGCTGATACTTTATTTGTTTGGAGTTGTTTGACAGAAATTTAATGAATAAAGATAATTTTAGAAGCCCATGGAAATTCATAATATTTAGAAAATCCTAAAAAAATCAAAGTGTTGCTGTTATCTTAAATCTTATCCATGTTTTCGCTCCAAGCTTACAACGCGGACGGAATAAGAGAAATTTCTCATGAAGACAGATCTCGTAAAAATGTTAAGGCGATAATGCGGAATCTTGCTGAGTTAGCACCATCTCGCTTCTGCGATTAGGGCTGTGGACGAAACACAACGTAAAGGAATTTCGCAGATACTGGATGAATACTTTGCTTGTTATATACTTTTTTAATAAACGAAGCTCTTAGTTATCTCATGGTTAAAAGATAAGGTAGCAACAACTTTGGAACTAGCTTTTTTATCTTTGTGTAAAGTAACGTAGCTAGCCGAAACTTACCTTAAAAATAATAGAAAAGAACTCCTATAAGAAATCGAACCCAGGATATCAAAACCAATTCGGTTCTTAGCGACTAAACCGGTAGTGGTAATTATCAGTCATCATTAAATCGTCTCTGCAAAGGTATGTAGTTATATTTCCATTACTGTTTTAGAGTCTTCTTTAAAGAAATAATAAAAACATAATTGTTCTTCATTAGTCCTAGTGACATCGAAATATTAACGTTATAAGAAGTAATGTAAGATATATTTTTATATACACAACTTATATTACACATTTTACACGAGCACCGCAAGGTATTCGTAGAAACTAAATTAATTTTTCTGTAAGAGTAATACTTATGAGATATTTTTATATTGAGTAAGAAAACGATTGCATGTATTTACAAAATATTGTTATTCTCATTTTATTGTCGTAATAAATTAGCAAATCATTAAAGGTTTGAGCTGGAGTATGTATTGCTTTGGTAGCGTCTCCAACTGAGATATCATATTAGCATTGTTGTACAACTTTCAAATTGATATGGAAATACTGTCGGTTATAATTAAATTACTATTTAAAATGAGTTTTAATTGGTGAAGGTCTACAAGTTAGTTCTACGAATTAACAATGTCTATATTGTATAGAAAGTATGTCTATTGCTAAGGAAATCATGTTATTACGCTGCAATTATTTTAATGTGCTCTACACTTATTATGAAATTAGTTCAACTATGTTTTTGACATGACTAAAATTGCGACTTTACTGTGATGCTTAGTAATTATAAAAGTTGAACTTAGGCTCCAGTCACTACACTTCACGGGTTACAGCACTTAATTGGCTTTTTGATGAATTGTTATATTCTGTATAAAGCGACGTTCTCTTTTGTTAGTACAGTTTGAAACAATATTTGTTGAAGGACTGACATAGTAATTAACGTTGGTTAGTTTCTGAATTAGACAGAGATATTAAATCTTCGACATACAAAAAGATCGATATCGTTCTTAGGTAAATAATCACTAAAGACTGACGTAAATAATTTTGGAAACACAAAACATATTTAATATAACTCGAGTACGATTTATTCGGTCCAAAATATTATATAAAATTCTAAGTATCTTTACTAATTCACTACATCTAATACACGTGATAATAGAGTACAAAATCAGTACTCTATTAGTCTATAAGTAAGTAGTCTGATCTCGCGTGTTTTCATCATCTTTCGATCACAGGGATTTTGATGTCACTGCCATCTGAAGACTCGGTTTTCAAGTTTTAATAAACCTTAATCGAGCTAAATTAAGCTTCAAAGCTTGGTTTTCCATAAGGTAGAGTGAGGATTTATCTCGACGTGTTACGTACGTATATAAAAAAATATCAATTAGACTAATCAATGAATAACAATACATATAATTAATCTATTTAAGGAATGATTATGATAAATTTTATGTCTAATAGACTTGGTATGGAATATAATCAATCTATATTAATATTATAAGAGTTTGTGGATTTAGTTTGCTAAATATCAGGTACAAATTATTCGTTTTTGAAATGGAACTTGGTATGGAGATAGTTTGAAACGCAAGTGCCGTAAATTTTTCCGATAATCCGATATAATACTGGCGAAGCTGCGGAAAGATAGTTTATCATTAAATATGTCCATACTGTAGGGTACAACCCTATCGTGCGAACATAAGAGTAGTTAATTCGATTTATATTTTATATTCCAAATTCACTACGTAGTCTTCGACCTTAACAAACAGGGGTTACAGATTTCCAAATTGAATGTGCAGCCTGCTTGTCTGTAGTAATGTACGTTTTATTAAATTTTATTTAGTTCAGACCTAATAAAAAAAGGCAATGTTTTAACTACATTAGATCTCTATCCAAAGCACTTCTCTATTGAACCACGAAAAGGCCCAGAGTTGAGCAAGCGAAAAATAATAACTCCGAGATTCGGCAGGTAGCTACGAGGACGAGATTAAATCAGGCTGATCTAAACAAGCATCGAAGGGATCTTGATTTGTTCGTTCGACCGTGACTCCGATGGTATTCGCAGTCCAAGCCAAGTGGCTCGAGTGCCTTAAGTGCCTACCATAGCCTGTTCTATCGACCCCGCCCGATGGTACGTTATAACCTTTGGCCCAATTTCGATCAAAACGATACCACAAGGTCGCTGTGTTCTCAGTCATCGCGCAGTTATTGTGTTCGACGCATCCAATTATTGTAAAACGATTTTCGAAAGCTATCAATCAACCCCACAATAGAGAGAAACAATGCTACTGTTATGAAATATATTTTGACGTATTCTATTAATTTAAGTCAGCGTTGATTAAGCTAGAAAAAGATTAATAATGTGGATTGAATTAAAATTTAGAGTTTGGATTAAAATTATTCTTCAAACGTTTTAATTATCATGCGAGTTTAATTAAATGAACTATCTATTTGGTGAATTTATACTTTACAAAATTATCAACCTATTGAATATGAACTTAGTCAATAAGATTATTGCAAAGAAGAGATCTATAGGATAATTATTAAACTAAACTTACGTTCAGTTAAAGTCCTATTGCTTAAATAATTCATTTATGTATATTAATTGGATAATTAGCCTTTTGTTTATTTTTGTAATCATTATCACCATCTCAGCTCGTGCTGGACAGTTCGCACTAGCTCTTTTTTTATAAAAGGAAGATTTGGTATTTCTATACCGACTACCCATTCCCACCGACACCCAATGTGATGAAGTGAAAAAGAGAATGCATCGTACAGCTTATTTATTATTGGTGATTAAATTACTTAAGAAAAATGCAGTTATTCATACTTATCTCGATAAAGATAAAGATAGGCACAGTAGATGAAGATCGAAAGTGACAGTTTTATACAAACATTTCTCACTTAGTTCGAAGTTTTTTAATGTCCTTGTTTTTGTTGTTATTACTCAAAGTACCGATAAGGGCTGCTTCTTACCCGACGCTGAACGCCCCCGGGCGAGCGGAAGCCTTATCACGCCACGAATTACAATGTCAAGGAGTCAAAATAAATTATTTATGAAACCTTAAATTAGTCGCTTCGTATACTACGAGTGCCAAAAAGAAAGCTTAATAAAAATGATGATGGTACTACGGTAAGGTACAATAAAATTCTGTCAAAAATTATTGATAATTTTATATTAATCTAAGATATTATTAACGATAAAGAACATCTATGAGTGCCTAAATATGGCGGATAATAAAATATTGTCGATTGTTTGAAATCCGGTAGATATCTAACGTTTATGTGTAGGTGGGATTCTTAGCAAATTAATATTCTGCAATATGACAAACATTTGGTAATGTCGTAATCATTATGGGTAAAGTTTATTAACAATTGTATTTTCAATTGTACTGTTAATATTCCAAATCCACCTTTGATAGACTAGTGTACTGTTGTATTAACATCCTCAATAAACTTATTGTAAACAGAAGGACTACTAGATAATTATTTATCGAAACCTTCGAAGTATTGTGTTCAATCAAAGACCTCAAAACAAACAATATGTTGTTGTTTCTTAATGAGAATACGAACGTAACATGATCACCGATGAATGGACGGACAGGAAAAGGTCACCGAGCGTCAGTTAAACAACTACTAATCGCAACAGTTAATTGCTGTAGTATTTAAATAGTCAAATCGTCTGTCAGCACCGAGTGAGGATGTTCACAAGCTCGACCTTTTCATTCAAAGACTAGTGACATATGGGAGATTAATGGAACGATCATTACTCTGTGTATGGAGTCCCGTTGCTGTTAATTGTGCGAAATAGTATTAAGATTGTTTAGTTTTATAGCGAAATGTACTGAGTCAATATCGAAATATGCGTGAGTTTGTATATCATTGTTAAAGATAACATGTCGCGACCAAATGGATTCCCAAATTCCCAAATTGCTGAAAACCAAATGAGGAAGTTAATTACAGACTACTTTCAATGTAAATGGTACGGCTGATGCAGTTAAGGTTTCTATGGATGAACTGTTGTGTGGTGCTAAGTAGTATAATGACAGTTCCTTCAAATATTAACCTTAAAAAGTTGATCGAAAACACCAAGAGAATTGCAGCGTCTTTACTTAGTCGCTCATATTTAAATCTCCGGTGATTCCAGCCGCCCTTTTTTGTTGAGGATTTAATAGAGTAAATTGCCGCTAATGGCCCCGCTTAAGAAGTACAATGTAGTGTTATATATATTAATGTTACTATACGTAGAAGTACACAATACTTTTCTGTATTACATATATAAATATACTAGGTATAGTGTATAATGGATATCAAAAGACCTAATATTTATTCTATTACAGTTGATATTTATTTAAACAGTATATAATAATTGCATTTATTTTTATATGGTCTTCAAATGTCTATAATCTATCAATTTATTTGTGTTCGTGGCACAGTAATCTCTTCCTTGATTTCTATTGAAAATGTAGTATAATAAAGCTATTATTTCATGACCTCGACCATTTGTTGGAAAAGTCAAGGGCGTAAGTACAACTTATTGTTTACTAAAACCAAACGATGCGCGGGCGCATCGGCAGTAATTTATCGGTATGAATGTTGTTATTGATTATGCGCAACGTTAATTGGTAATCCCTGAGAGAGATTAACGAAGTGTGCGCAATACGTAGGATCTATCGTCAGTACACGAGGCTTAAAACTGATAAAAATTAGGCACGGTCAGAAAGCCCTACCATTTACTTACATCTTCATGAGAGTCGTGGCTAACCTCGCACGTTACGGCATTGTTCGAATCACGACTGGCGCTGTCATTGCAATCTACGTTGATATTGACATATCAAGTGAAATAGTGCTCAATGTTTTTTGTTATCATTTTAATCCACAAACAAATAGAATCTTTAAATATAATAGAATAAAATAGAAACTGTTGAATCCATAATAAGAGGTATTTGCGAACAAGGTGGGATAATAAAGGCGGAAAGATAATGGCACGACCTGGACGTGAATTCGTATTAGCTCGCGAACAAAGCGTATTTGGATAACGAGGCAGTAAAAATGCACAAAAATAACGCGATGACGTCATAAAAGCCTGTGCTCGCTTATACAAAAATTAATGTGGATAGGAAATTCAGCTAATGCATAATAAGTGGGCTCAGCGCATAACGTGGCTTGAACATTGTTTTTATTAATAGTGTATTCTTCGTAATAGTAAAAAACTCTTAAGTAAAGATGCAACTACTTAGTCTGGCCATAAATACTGTTACACTTAAAAATAAAAAAATATTACATTTGAATTTCGAATCTGTCATTTGTATACGGTTGTTCATTGTGTTTTCTCATTTTGGCGCCAATACATTTTATAATATTTTGCGTTATTAAAATGGAGTGGGGTGATAAAGAGAACCGAATCGCTGTGATTGCATTACACAAAGTAGGTATGGAGCCAAATGCAATTTTTAAAACTCTCCATACCCTTGGTATTAGTAAAATGTTTGTGTACCGGGCTATTAATAGGTACAATGAGACTTCCTCTGTTTGTGATAGAAAAAGATCTGGCCGTCCACTTAGTATTCGTACGAAAAAGGTGGTCAAAGCAGTAAGGGAAAGAATTCGAAGAAATCCTGTCCGAAAGCAAAAGATTTTATCTCGGGAAATGAAGATAGCACCTAGAACCATGTCACGTATTTTAAAAGATGACTTAGGACTTGCAGCCTATAAGAGACGCACTGGTCACTTCTTAATTGATAATTTAAAGAAGAATAGGGTGGTAAAATCGAAACAACTACTGAAACGGTACGCAAAGGGAGGTCACAGAAAAATTTTGTTTACGGATGAGAAAATTTTTACAATAGAGCAACATTTTAACAAACAAAATGACCGTATTTATGCTCAAAGCTCTAAGGAAGCTTCCCAATTAGTCGACAGAGTGCAACGTGGACATTATCCGACTTCAGTGATGGTTTGGTGGGGTGTTAGCTATGAAGGAGTCTGCGCCATATTTTTGTGAAAAAGGTATCAAAACATCGGCACAAGTATATCAAGATACCATTCTTGAGAAGGTAGTTAAGCCCCTTAACATCACCATGTTCAATAACCAAGTATGGTCCTTCCAGCAAGACTCGGCGCCGGGTCATAAAGCTCGTTCCATGCAGTCTTGGTTAGAAGCGAACGTTTCGGACTTCATCAGAGCTGAAGACTGGCCGTCGTCTAGTCCCGATCTTAATCCACTATAGATTATGATTTCTGGTCAATTTTAGAGAGTACAGCTTGCTCTAAACGCCATGATAATTTGGAGTCCCTAAAAGAGTCTATACGATTGGCAGTGAAGAATTTTCCCATGGAAAGAGTGCGTGCTTCTATTGATAACTGGCCTCAACGTTTAAAGGACTGTATTGCAGCCAATGGAGACCACTTCGAATAAGCTTTATATACTTTTAATTGATTTATATTTATGTACTAAACTAACATAGTGTAAAAGTAATAAATGTTTTAAGCAGATAAAAACAATGTTTTTTCTATATTTCAATATTTATGGCAAGACTAGGTATATTACTTACTATGGATTCCGAATACAGCAGCAGATGATTCCAAGAAATTCCTGTAACAATAAAAATAAATTTAAGAAAAACAGTATAATAAGTTAATAGTAAAAGAGATTAGTTATATATCCTTCGAAAAACACATCGGTACATGGCAGTATCGATCTGAGGTTGCTCGTATCTCTCTATTAAACTCACAAAGACCCAGTGCTAGGCCACAGCGCCATGATTGCAATGTGAATATACCAGTTATTTTAATTTTAAAAGCAAGCTGAAATATTTGTAATATTAAATCGGCATCACATTGAAACATCATCCAATTTATATTCATGTAGAGCACTATTATAAGCATACAATAGATACTCCATTTTCGGCAAGAATTTCATAATTTTGTTGTTAAGTCGGCATAACCTTTTGAATATCAGTTGAAATTAGTGTAATGTTTCAAAACCAATGAACGCTTCAATTGTTATTCGATAGTTGTTTGTTCGAAGCGGAATCGTATCAGTTAAAAAGGTGATTGACATTGACAGACTCATGAATGGATTTATAGCCATAAAAATATTGTTTTATTGATGAAAAACAAAACTTATTGAGATGAACGAGTATACAGGAAATGTATTTTTGTGAAGATAGAATTGAAAACAAATGACATATAAGTTTTATTACATCATAGAAATTATTCTGATCGTATTTCATATTTAAATATATTTTTCCCATAAAACTGGTAATCTTAACGTAAATCATATTGAAAAAGCGTGCAACGTCCATACAAAGGATGTGTCAAATCCCCCCGACACAATATACTTAAAAGATTCCGATAACGCACCGGGCTTACATTAAACTTCCACCAACAAAAGCGACAATAATTGACGTGGGAAGCTAAAGCTTCGAATATGAATGAGTATTCGGCTATACACACTTTAATCGCGATTATCCTTTCATGAATAATTTATCTACAGTCCTGCGCTGTTTGGTAGGATGGCGTTGTAATTGTGTAGAAGTTATCGAAATAATTATAGCAGCGACGATACAGCCAAGACGTAGCGATTCCGATATTTGATATTGCTGGGAAACATGTAAATTAAAGGATGGCCTGGCTTGCTCCGCCGGCTAGCGCTCCGGCTTTCTACAGTCATATTACTGTGAATAAATCAAATAATTTAAGTCCTCGCCATTTATGCAATGCGAAAATGTTAGAATAGCCTTCAATGTATAAGAATTTAAGCGCTTTCGTCCTCGATACGAGGCAGCCGAATGAAATGTTTTAATAATAACGTTCCAGTGAGTTCATAAGCGTCGCAGTGTCAACAGACGCGACGGTCTTACGTATAGTTTGGGAAATATTATCGGTATGATTTAGTCAGTCATATTGTTGTTCTATTTATTTAATAATCGATTTTTCTGTAGACTGATAAGCAGTAGAAGGTCTCTTCTTGGTGGCCTATAACGGTGTTTTTCTGGGATTGTTCTATCTCTCGCCCTAACAGACTGTGGTATTTATCTAAAAGTTCAAAAGTCCGGCAAAGTACTTGTGACTTCTCTATTGCTTACCATCAGGCGATGCATCGTTTGTTCCTTTACATAGAAATGTATTTACAATTTACATTAAAATTACATAGAAAACAATTAAGTATTCCGATGTCTCCGCTATACATTATATTTAGTGTGTAATCATTTCGTTACTTATCTCAACGATGTACTGTTTCAAATATATACTAAAAAAAACTGTTACTTCGGTTGAGAAATTAGGAAATTCAAAACCTCAAGGACATCTGTTATAGTGCTTGAAGACTCGAGCACGAAATAATGTGAAGGCTTATTCACAATCACGTCTGTCGGCATTCGCCATTATTCATAGACATGCACCTAGATGTATTTTACATGTGTGCAGGTTGCATGCTAAACTCGCGGGGTCCCTCACGGACCTCAATTTGCGTACATTCTGATGCAATCTGAATTTATAAGCATCCCTATTGACATTACTCGATTCAACGGATTTCAACATTTTTTTCATCTTATATTTATGGTTATTTATTTTATATGACCAGAATGCCAATCATTGTACCGTTTCTAGCGATTTTATAATACTACACAGACACTGTATATTTTAGTCTGATTTTAATAATGTTAAATGTTCAGTAGTTCTTTTATATTATTATAAGCATTTGCTCATCTCATTAAGCAAGCAAAATGTAATACTGAACAATTAATTAAAAAGAAAAAATGGGAGAATCGACAACCGGGTCTATACATGTGTATTTCCAAATCAACGGACATTTAACAACATTCGAATGATATCGCTATTTAATCCCAAACGTAATAAGGATACCCGATTTTTGCAAAATAATCTTTAAAAGATATTCCATTTACTCTCCTAATCCGGATAAAGGGTAAGTGGATGATTTCTGACGTGCCATCGAATATAAAGGGCTCAGTGGCGTGTGTCGAATGAATAACGACGACCTAGATTTCGATACGGCTGTCGGGAAACACAATCAAAACTCAATTGGAGAACACTTCGAACTCATCCGCGTCACGCATTTCCAAATCGCAACTTCGACAATGCGAAAATAACACCCCAACTGTCGTATCAAAAGCAAATAGATCTGTTTCAGTTCACTTTGAAACTTTCGGTTGCGTGGAATTCGAAATAAGTGACTTGTGATTCTATTGTTTGTGTTGTCGGCGTGTAAACTCTTTTGATCTTGCTTGTCAATTGCATTAGCTGCTGGCGATACTTTGTATTCGGCGTAATATGATCATTGATCACTTTTCTCAACTTTACTTATTTTGGTTACCTTTTCCGGGTAAAAGAATGAATACACAATGAATACTATGGTTTCCTAGTATTCATATTTCGAGTTATTTACAGAATCTATCATAATATTTTTTTGTACACATCAAACTTACATATTGATCTTGAGACAGTTTTTATGTCGCTCGTAATAGCGGTGATTTTTGTAGTGCAAATGTAAAGCTAGACATGTTATTGACCAGACATCAGCTGATATTGGCTTATCAAAAGTAAAAAAAAGAGTTTTATCGTGGGTAGTTCATAACTCGTCAGCAAAACATTTTGAATACATATGCATTGTTGGTGTTGAAGATGTGACCGACATAATTGTTGGGATCAAGAGTCACTACAATTATGCCGGGGCGTTATGTCAATAATCGCATTCTATTGCTTATATATGGTGAGAGTTCTAAAGAAATTTAGTCCCTGATTTCAGCTACTTTCATTCATCGTTTTTATGTGAGGTTATCGAAATTAGTTTAATAAAGGAGTTTGTTATATTACATTATATTTGTTTTGACACCATACGCGACTGCAAAAGCGTATATTCAAAAAACATATCTTGATTTGATATCACACTTATATCTTAGCGATATGTCCGAAGGCAATAGGCTCGTTCTTACAGAAATCTAAATAATATTACATTAGAAGTAGTATGCACGTGTGACCTTTTCGCCACTCACGTGGCGCTCACGCCACCAGGACGCTCTCAGCATTTTGTTTGCTCTGCATTTGATCTCGAAACTGACGTATGAAATTATGACACAGCATGTCCTACTCGTATTACGACTGACACTGTTTGTTATTTTGCCATTCAACTATACATTTTGTGTTTGCGAATATCTGGGAGTACAAAATTGATATTAATGGTAAGTAAACGAACTTACAATACGTTACGTTCCGTAATATATAATAGGTACTATTATATATTTATAGTTTTATTCAGTTTTCGCATCATTTTTGAATGTATCGTGATTGCGTAGCTATTGTCCGTATTCATCATAATTCATATAATTCTATAATTTAATTGCAAGAATAGTTTTAAGAAGTAAGTTACATGATCTTACTTATATTATAGTTTGATGGTCTGAAAATAAATGATATTATTATATCTGTTCCCATCGCGGGGTACGAGACTACAATAACGAAGTGTATTAGGCCGTAGTCAACCATGTTTAAGTCTAGTGGAATAGAATAGAAATGATTTATTTGCAAGATCCACGAATAGAGCTACAACGGATCAGATAGAGATCAGCGGATCCAATGGATTGATCCAATTCACTTACACCATTAAATTCTTCGCAGGCGTATGCATGTTTTCTCGTCACTTTTACCTTCACCATAGGTCAGATGAATGTATATATGATTAAAAAAAAACAAATTGGTGCTGCCCATTGGTACTATCAGGGCACAATTGACAAATATATAGTAGTAGGAGCAAATCAGCGACATGCAGTATCAATATGTTAGGTAGTACCTTTAGCATTTCTAGTGCGGTACTCGTGTTATATAGAATTATGTATTGAATCAGGACTTAAAAATTGGAAGAAGTGTCGATATTTCCTACATATTTATTCATTCAATCTTATTCATTTAATTATTTATTTGGACATTATGTATATATTGGAGTGCAGTACACATAGCGTAGTTAATGCCTTGGGTATTTTCTACCAGTCAATCTTCAGGTGATGCAGACATAGTAGAGGTAGATGTACAAAGGACATTAAAAACAGACGTTAATATATACAAATAAAATATAGCTATACATATAATGATTAAACAATATTAATACTTACATATTAAAACATATATAATGCACTACTGCATAATAGCCTATATAATATCACATTTTATAACCTAAGACTTCCCTCAAAGAAAAGATTGCGCAATTTATTTTTAATCAATCTGTCAAGGAGTATAGGTGAGATTATATATACTTTGAGGAAAATGATATCAATATTCATATTCAACGATTTAAAGAGCGTTATGTCAGAACGAAATCACGTTAAATACAGCTATTAGGGTCAACGTTAGGACAGTAACAGCAAGTAAAAGAGAATATTAAACCATAATGGCATACCGTTGCGATTGACCGACGAATTACTGGTGATAAATCCAGTTCGCAACGCATTGCGATTCTCGTCAGCTCTCTAGTTCATTTGGGGATAATTATTCGTGAGCACGTTGCCGTGTCACATGCACGGTTGATGTGATGTCACACGGGGTCATGATGTCACGGTTCCTACGCAGTATATACCAAATTTAGGTCTCAAACTACAAATTGACTCTATAATAAGTGTTATTAGCAATAATATTATATATACTTAACACGTCTAGATTGTTTCATCTTCTTGCAAAATTCATTTTATGAAACAGCTTCTGATAAGTATTACTGACATTTGGTTTAACATTGAATAGTTATGATAATATAAGGTATAATATTTCGATGTGCTCATTGCCGACTACAAATAGAATCAGAATGATTTTGTTTTCTTATGGGTTAAAAAATATTACAAATCAATAATTTCTTGCACATAACATGTATGTAACCATGTACTAATGGTTCTCCTATAACTTTCTTCTCGTTTCGACTCCTTTCTTATTACATGAATTAAAAGTGGGATGGAGACGTATACTTCATCTGACTTAAAAAATATCGTCTTTTTATTTATATCATGACTATTCTTACCGCAATTCTTCGATCAAGCAGAGGTACAATTAAACATCGACTCTCAGTCAATATTGATTCTATCACACTGTAACAGACGACGGATCTATTGCATCTGTCCGGGCACTTAGGACGTGTATTGTGGTAATTTCTCTCAATTGGCTCTTACCACAACCACGAATGGGAAGAGAGGAAGAGAACACATGCATCCTTAATCAGTCACCACACAGAACGCACTATTTCGTATCACGAAACGTTCAAATAACGTATTATATGAATCATGTGCTAGTTATTGTGTAAGTTCACATACTAACATTTAATAATGTACCCATCCGTTCGGATCGGTATTCTATGCCTAATTGGATGGGGCTTGAATGTTCTGCCAATCAGCAATGAAACGACCATGAAAGAGTGTGTATCAATGCGCTCAGTTTGTTGCCGAAGCGAACAATGGAATGTTTGAAAAGGCTGCTTCAGCGCGCGTACGGAGTGCCCACGTGGCTAATCGACGCGGATCACATAGAGTGGCACCAGCCACGCAGGACCTGACGTTGAATTACATGCAATGAACCTCCTGATTTACTGAAGAAGGTAGTTTTACCTACTTATATACTAACTAATGGATACATATATCTATCCATTAGTTTATGACAATTTCATCCCTTTAAATAAGGTCTGGACGTTTCAGAGATTAGTTATAACTTTGTTATATGTCCCATAATGTTTTTATATGCTTTTGATAACGATTTTATTTTACATTACAAATATAAACTTCGATTTTAATTTGTATAAATACAGAACGCACGCGAAACTAACATCATCCGTCATCATAACATATTTGGCCATTAAAAATATAGTTACTTTTTAACCTTAAAGTACAAGTTTTGGTTACATTGAAAGCTCCGAATTAGGATATTTTTAATTGAAAAAAATCTCTTATAGTCATAATTGTATTTGTACAATACAAACTATAACTTTATGTTCTTGTCATAAACCATATTTTCTTGTCTATGTTACGAGTATTACTTAGTTTAATGACGTGTGTGTAAAATTGTGTAGGTAAAGTTTGTTTTTTTGGTTATTAAATAAATAAGGGGAGCGTTAGTATCGAATAAGTCAAATGCTTTGAATTCTCCATACAAAACGGCAATTTCATGCTTTAACCCCTTGTTGAGATGCTGATATAAATCGAATGTAAAAGACCCTATTATAGTTACTTTATTTTGAGTAGGTATATTGTTACAATTTTATATCTTAAATCATTTGAAAGATTTAATTGCTTTATTAATTTTTCGACTTCTTTGTGATCTTGTATATAAATACAAGATCACACGATATAGATACAGATACACGTGTCTTTGAACATTTGGAATATTTTTTACACCTTATTTATCACAGGAGAATTATCCTGAGTAGAATTCTCAAATGAATGTATTCAAATAAACAAAAACTGTTAGTTGATTTCGACAGGCTATTGTTGTGTCCGTGAATGGCGTGTCCATATATCACGCTCGAATATAGTAGGTTTTCTTTTTCGCGTTCCCAATTTATACGTCAGTAATTCATGTACACACACACACATATAATAAAAAAATATATATATATGTATGTATAATAAATCTGGATCTAGTTTGACGTATCTGTTATGTACTATTTAAAATGTGACGTCTTGTCGTTCGAATTTAAGATTCTTTTCAAATTCATGTTACAAAATAATTGAAGAATAAAACATATAAAAATAGGTGTTTAACCATAGATTACGTGATATAAGTTAGTTATTATATTTATATTACTGGAGTCTTATAGTTCTGATCATGAGAAATATAATGGACCGTCCTTTCTTACGAAATCAAAAGTAAAATTTAAATGATTAATATTACATAAACTTAAACTAAAACAGATTCACAGGATCATTATTGTCATTAATCAACTATAATTATCTGAGAACAGCTGTTAGCACAAATGTACATGGCCATTAATGTACGGCATGGTGCGCCAAGTGATACCTATCACTTAGCTTAATTACGCTAATGAACAAAATGCAGCAATTTGGATTTTAATACAAATCGTGAAGAATGCACTGTATGCTGTTAAAGCATAAATTGTTAGATTACATTTACTGGTCAGTTGAGTTAATATTGATAAATAATTTTATTGAATTAGGTTTATTTCACGAGTATACGGCGGGCGGCGGCGGGAGGCTTTGTACCGGAAAGAGCTGGCAAGGCTTATTATTTTTCTCTCGCTATATTGTTACGAGTTAGGGTTGTCAATTGGAAACTGGAGCAAATAGTTCGAGCCCCAACTGTGTTGAAGTTTTACGAGCGGGTAAATACATATTAGTGGTTTGACTGCATAAGAACTAGAGGTTCCGTAGAAAACATATTACCCCACAGAAATAATTAATAATTAATGTTTTGATCCTAATTATTGAAAGCCCTACACGAGTGTTCGAGGAATAGGTACTACGCAGTAATCTATTGAGTGATATGGCATCTACAATTATCTAGCTGAAAGCTCTTGTGTTATCCTATAAATTTCTGTTTTCATATTCAAGTCAGTTACAAGGAAGTAGTAGGTTTTTAGATCTTAAATTAGCAGCTAGGGTTCATCTATACATATAATAAGACAGTAAAAATATTTTGTCTGTACATTTAGTATTTTTGACTGAAATGGATAGAGGGGCACTTAAATAGATTATTAGAAAGCAAAAAAAAATTTTTTGGAATTTTTTGTCTGTCTGTCTGTATGTATGTTCACGTTTATCTCCGAAAGTACTGAACCGATTTGCTTGAAACTTTCACTATTTGCTTTGTTTTAACTCAGAATAATATCTAAACTTTGTTTCATCAAAATCGGTTCATTAAAAAAAAAGTTATCGTCATTTTAATGAACTCAAATAAATAAAACTGGAGTGTCATCTGTGAAAATTGAAGACGGTGAAATTTTAATCAAAAGTACTGTGAAAATAGTATTTGTGGAAAAGCTCATTGTTTTGTGCCATACTATACATACATACATACTAATATTATAAATGCGAAAGTAACTCTGTCTGTCTGTCTGTCTGTTCCGCTTTCACACCAAAACTACTGAACCGATTTAAATGAAATTTGGTACACAGATAGTCTGGAGCCTGAGAAAGGACATAGGCTACTTTTTCATGCAAAAAAGGTTGTAAAGGGTTGTAAAAGGTTGAAAGGAGGGATTATTGGTTGTATGGAAATATTGTTAAAACTACTGAACCGATTTAAATGAAATTTGGTACACAGATAGTCTGGAGTCTGAGAAAGGACATAGGCTACCTTTTAAAGCAGAAAAGGGTTGTAAAAGGTTGAAAGGAGGGGGTGAAAGGTTGTATGGCAGTATTGTTAAAACATATCCTTCCTGTGGGAAATTCGAATATAACGCGGGCGAAGCCGCGGGCGGAAAGCTAGTCTAACTTATATGCCCCTTAAATATTATTTCATCGGCCCCGATTTTTATTAGATTTTGTATTTTATTTGTGATTAACTTTATTGTCATAGAAATCAAATCTAAATATTTTTTATCGTTTATATTTTAAGAAATAATCGAATTTGTTATATTTTATGTACTAGTTGTACATTCTTTGTTATATCGTACAACGGAGAGCACTCTAGCTGTAGATTTTGTATCTGTAAAACTAGTGACGGACTAAGTGTGCACAGAATTGTACATTTATTTTAAATAAAGATATATTATTACATTATATTAATTACAATAAATGATTTTTGTTTCCACTTTTTTAAATTACAAGTAATATTGTATAAAGATAAATAAGATTAATACAATGTAGTTATACATTATTAATGTTATATATAGTTTGATAAATTTAAATTTGCAATAAAACTGATATTTAGAAAGATTAATAATTCCACATGAGAATGATGATTGCGTCTATTCTGGATTAAAACAATTGATTTTATAATTAAGCCTCGATACTGGGAATGCATGCACTGTCGCCTGTAGCAATTCCCTCAGGCTTATGTTTGGCGTAACACTCGATCATCATCAAACTGGAATTAGTCAACCGGCAAAATTTCAGTTCTAATGGAAATTTCTGTTAATGTCATATCAAAATTATGATAAGTTTGACAGTCATTTCGGTCTTCATCGATATATTATTCAGTATTTATTCAGGACTTTACGCCATAGAATGATCACATTTATAAGTCCGTTTCGAACCATTTAAAGAAAATCTGTTTAGCATTTTTCAAATTCGTCGCTCTATGATCTTGAGTGATTTGTTTTACTCCGTTGGTCAGGAGTCAATCCTTCATTATTTTGATTTAATGATTTAATGAAGAAGAACGGAATTTTGTTCCTCAGATGATACTATTGCTTATTATATCTAACATATATTCCAAGATATAGTGATGAATTATTTGAAATGATTTAATGTTGAAATGCTTTAATCAAGAATTTTTTATTTTGTACATCAAAATTTATAACTTTTTAATCTAAGAACTATAGAAATTATTTATTTTTGCCTTCTATTTTGGGCTTCTATATTACTTTTTATCACTATCGAAATTAATTGTTAAATAAAAACAGGTCCAAGTGGGAGTCGGACTCGCGTACGACGGATACCATTCTATTCCATCTATACCATTATCTATACAACATCAAACATTTTATAACATTTTTATAATATTCACGAATTGTTAGTTATATTACACTGCACAAAAACAATTTCCACCTGTATCAAAATTTAAAACTGTACATACAAAAGTTTTGTGTAATGAGTAAAGCAAGTAAAGTAAAGCAAGCACATAGACATATAAAACTTCTTACATATTTTACAGTAGGTACCATTTATTCTGCTGGTAATTAATATTTTTGGTTATTGTAAATAAAATTCGGCAAAGGGATTATACTTAATTCAAATCTCCAAATATATCTCTAAAATAAAATAATTGGTAATTTCTACAGTGTCTGTCGAAATGCACGCGCCCTATAATTACACTGTTTACAAAACCCTGCCAGATTGTAGTGAACGTGTGAACGTACTGTTCGTAATCTTGAACCAAAATCATATATTAGCGAATGCAATAAGATACGTCTTCCGTGATGCGTAACTGCTTAGAAACCATGTAATTACTCACAATTTAAATTTAATAGATAAATAAGATTTTTCCAAAGTTGACCATTTTTATTAGAGGAAATAAGTTGTGTAATATATTTGTACTACACCAAACGCTTACGGTATTCGAAATAAGAGTTACTTTTGCAGTAGACTAAAGCTTGCTATTATGTTGATTGAGGCTGTACTAATTATTCGTTTGGTCAGTTAATTTTAAATGTCGTGATGGTGATCCCTCTGTCTATTTGGTACCATGTAATTATATTGATTACCGTACAATCGTATACTGACAATTATCTATTTGTTTGCATAAGTACTCGACTTGCGACCTTATTTCGTTGAATTCGTTTATAGTACAATTTAATATGATTTTGCACATTCTTCGATATTTTTCACACTTCAGGTTAGCTTCAATGGTAAGTAGAAAGTTTGAACGAGTTGCACCTAAATTGTTTCATCTTTAATTGATGATTTAATTGACGGCAATAAGATTCATACGATTATGGCGGCAAATTAAATTAAGATGGTGGAGCTTTCCATCCGGGCTCCGTAATTCTCACCGGATGGAGACTCTTTACAAGGATCTGCTTGGTACCTCTATTTTAGCCATATCTGCCGCTAAATAGAAGTGTTTGAAATGCTGTGCTCCGGCGTGAAAGTGGTCATCACTTTTCCATTTAGGCGAGATCATTAGGCCTATCATGATCAAGAGTAGTTATGGTAAGACCTCTGGGCTGTTGTGTGTATTTCGTTTTCCGAAATTCATAAGAACATTTATCTAACGATCCTTCGTTGATGTAAAACTTTGTATACAAATTTGTTTTATACTTCGCTTATACCTACAAAGAAATATAAAAGTGTGTGTGAAATAGACCAATCCGCATATGGACGGATTCATGGTTATTTTCTATAAAGATTAAAAAAATAGCATTAGATTAAATATGACGAAAATCCCTGGTAGGTAGTGTGTAATACTACCTACTAACATCGATTGTCCTCATCATCATCATTATTGCGAGATATTTCCATAGCTGGACATAGGCCATCCTCATGTATAGCTACGGTCTGTGCTGCTAGCATCTAGTGCCTTCTAACGATTTTCACCAAATTATTGATGACGCATTATTTCCCGGCATATGCATGCTGCATGCATACAAGGACCTGCGGGCCTATGCCCTATTCACAGTCACTTAATTTTGCAAATCTTTAGAGTGTGTCACAGACTTTGGTTCTTCTACGGATTTTATCACTTCTGATTCGATCGCACAAAGGAACTCGAGTATAGCCTACTTTATTTGGTAACTTTGAGCCTCCTTATATACGCCATTACTAGTAACATGTATGATTCAATACACCTCAATGACTATTTATGAAATAAAATCAGATGTTTCAAAAGAGTGCTTCTTAAATCTACACCAGAAACTGTATAATTAAGACATTAACAATAGAAATTGTGGCGGCGTTATTTTATGAGGCTGTTTGATTATTTTACTAGAAGTACAATCTATGTTAAGTCACGAACCTACGTTTGGCAGTGGTGTGGCTGTGGGGTATTAGACCGTATCTTTATGGCTTTCAGGGTTACTTGTTAGTTGTTGTTCAACCTTTCAAGCAGCCATGTTAAATATCTACATTACTTTAAAATGCAGTTTCATCATATCCTTGCAATCATGTTTATTAGAAAAAGAAAATCTTGAAGGTTAATATAAATTAAAGAATTCATCAAACAAGTGCAAGTCGCATATTGGATATTTTTTAAAATATTTCCCGTTTGAGTTTACCTATCAATCTATCAAGTACAAGAACTTGTCAATGTCCTCTGGCGACATCACCGTAAACTGGCTGTCTTGAGCTGCTAATTCTTGTCAGCTTTTGTTTCCTGTGGGCTACCTCTTCGACCTGTATTATGTCTAGTATAGGACATACTGATATAATTATATGCAACTGTTGGGATAAATATTCTACTTTTTGTAGTAAGTTGTTGTAAGTTTGCCTAGAACTTGATAATTTATAAAATTTTATAACTTGACTCATTGTTTAGTAGTAAACAGATGTTTGATCGTTTTTGGAAACCCAGTCTTTTCCTATTAATTTAACACTTAAACGAAAATAAAAAGATGGATCCTGATACCCAGGGGTCCATTACATTTTGACCTTGAGACAGCTCTAATGTCTCTGCATAGCGGGGATTTTCGTAAAGCGTTGCTAACTGTACAGACTCTTTTATAAATATTAGTTGAAGTAAAGACTTACAGGTACTTTTACGAAATTATTTAGGTAATACGCTCATTTGAACAAAACTTACAGTAATAGTATTAGAAGTTATATTTTTATACGAAAGAACTTATGTTTATTTGACTAGTATTTCATTACAATTCATTGTTTATTATTGTACAGAACCTTGGAGTCTTGTATCGGTAGCGTTATTGACAACTTTTACAATTATCGCCCTAGATCGAGGCGTGAGCATGCTCGAATTTATAACAACATAAACTTCCACAGCAACCCACGGCACCGTTGTTTCGCAGTTACAGGTTACTATTCATAAATCTAACTTTAGAACTAATCAAAAAAATAAAAACTCTAATCACCTTGCGATAAAGCTATAGCCTTTGGCGTTACAGCAACTGATGTAGGTAGATACGAGGTCTTAAGGATTTAGGAAAGACGACGATATTATATTTAATAATATTTTCTATATCACAGATGTAGTACAGTATAGGTATAGGAAAGCTTTATATTAAATATTGATTAAATATCAACGTCTCTTTCCGTTTTAGTTTTAGACCTAAATTGAGCAGAATCGTTAATTCGTACTACGATCAAATCGAGCTTGAAATAGTGAATTTGATAATGTTTGTTAAAATTTGTATGCGAATCTATACCACAATGTTATTTAATAACTTGAGCTGAATTACTTTCCGTTCTAGGCGATTCAGATGAAGTTGTATTTTAATCACTATAAAAAGATTAATTAGTAAGGTTTTGGGTTTCATAAGAACAAATCTAAAGTCAGATTGTTAGAACAGCATAATAGATTGCGTTTATATTATAAACGTACAAAATAATACTATGCAGCTTAGGAACGTCTATGGATTGTAGTTTGAATTACATGTTTATTCATTAAATCAAAGTTACAAATAGCATATGATTTCATGTTATTCCGCGCTTAATACGCCAACATATAAAACAACGAAAAATTGCCGTTGCTTACCTGCATTGTAATTCCAAATCGTGACACGAACCTATGTAATAGTTTAAATTAACAATAGCAAACCAAACAAAGCTTACATATTGATGCGGATCCGATAAAAACTAACAATCAATGTCTTGCAAAATAACACAAATGTTTAATCATAACATTGCACATATAAGGAGTATAGATTTGGATCAGCTTAGTGGCAAAGCAGGCAGAGCATTGCAACTACACGAGAAAGGTGAACTACAACAAAAGCTTTCAAACTAAAAAGATTAGCTGAACCAAAAAGCGTACACGCAGTAAATTTCCCGAGCCAGCGTAACAAAGATCCACTTACGCGAGCTAAAGCATTGGAATTTGCATCCGTAACTAGATTTGTGCACAAAAACGCCCGGGTGTATTAAAATGGAGTAAAACTGGGGAATGTTATAATCGCTAATTGGGTTTTGTGCTGTCCTGCAGAATACTACGTGAATGCAGGTCGCTTTATTTACCTCACTCTGTATAGCGAGTAACTTATTTTACGTGAGTCGCTTCCAATTTAATTACTACAGTTACAACAATATGGTTGTTGTGTTATTACGTGCACCTTAGTTATGGTAGGTATGTTCATCACCTACCTCCTCTAGTATTTAGGTTTCTGATTATTTAAATTCAAGATGTTTATGACTTGTTTAAAAATAATAGATAAATGATATTTAAGATATAAATATCGTTTGAAGGTTTTCAGCTTATCTCAAATTTAATTACATTTTTGGACCCAATTTCTTGCGCAAACTAATCTAAGCAAAAATTTTAACATAGTAAAAATTGGTTATGTAACTATTAATATTCTAAGGTTACACGCCGACTAAATATAAATTTAAATTGAGTTAAATTTGTGTTTGGTATGGTAGAAATATTTATAAATGACTAAGCTTCATTCAGAAAGAAAAAAATATTTTTAATACTAATATTAGATATATATCGGATTTCTTTATTTAAATTGCTTTCAAGCAAAGCAAGTTAAATTTGCCAATATGTGTAGAATACAAATGTGATTGAGCGTTATAAAAATAATAATTATATTAAGCTACTTCTTTCGAATATATTGAATATATTTAATTTTGGGGGTTGATGTCACTCGCGTCCGTAGGTTTTACCCTCGAGACCTTTTTTTTTGTTCCCAGTGCCCTCGTACGAGATTGTACGGTAGCCTTGTACGAATATGGCCATTATCCGCTGCAGGCTCCGTAGCAGAGCTCTGCAGCGGGGGGACCTCGCGCAGTCTTGCGACCACACGAGAGCCCCATACATGGCCACGGATCGCACGACGCCCTCGTACAGGCGGCGAACTCCATCCCTCGGTCCCCCGAGATTGGGCAGCAGGCGCCCGCCACCCTTTTGGCTCGGGGGACCAACCGCACGAAATGCTCCTCGAAGCTCCAGCGGCGGTCCAGGGTGAGGCCCAGGTACTTGATGTACGGTCCCACCGGGACCACCGCGTCACCCACCCGGATCCGGCAGCTGGGTGGTTCCCGACGCCTCGGAAGGCCGTGGAACCATAGCGCCTCGGTTTTGTGAGGCGCTATTTCTATACCCAGCCGGCGGATCGCCCGCACGACACATGCCACCCCAAGCTCGGCAAGCCTGAGCACCGGCCCGAAGTCGGCCCCACGACGAGAGTGTCGTCAGCGTAGCAGACGACACTCACGCCGTGAGGAAGGCCGGTGCGAAGGACGGACCAACTCTGCCTGCTTTATAAAACTCAGGTCAGGTCCTGCGTGGAATATTGCTCGCACCTATGGGACGGCTCCGTTCAATACCTTCTCGAAGCTATGGACAGATTGCAACGGCGCCCAATCCGCATAATTGGCGATGTAGAGGCAACCAACACCCTTGAGCCTCTACAACTTCGTAGTGATATCGCCTTTCTTAGCGCCTTCTATCGGATGTTTCATGGGGAATGCTCTGAAGAACTCTTTAGCCTTATCCCTCCCTCTCCTTTCCTTTATAGAAACACACGCAAGGGTCTTCGGAGCCATGCGTACACTACCTCCCCCATTCCACACCGCACTAAGAAATTCTTTCTTCTGCCGTACTTCCCGCACTTGGAATTCTCTGCCTGCGTATGTGTTTCCTACATCCTACAACATGGGTTCCTTCAAAACAGGCGTGAAAAAACATCTTTTGGGTCGGCAGGGATAGGGCAGGTAGGAGAGTGGAGTAAAGTCACTATCTTATCTGTCATCTCATTTGGGCCTCTTACACCGCTTAACATCAGGCGGGAGGAAGTCATCTGCCGCTAGGCCCGGCAGATGACATAAAAAAAGAAATAACAAATTCTTTTCAATTACAATAAAAATATTAATCTATATTTATGAATTTCATAAAACATTTCAGACATAGTCGTTTCCTACCTCAGAATTTTGTTGTAGTTTTTTCACCACTATACAATGGGTTTTACCGGTTACTAGTAAAAGCCGGATCCAATGGGTTAATCCGCTTAACAGTATTTTAGTGAGCGTTGATTTCAGTCTCCGGCCATGATTGGTTGGAAAACGGAACTTAAATTAGTGCTGTGTCAGCGTGTACAAAGGCTGGCTTTATTACATGTTGAAATGGGAACCAGTCATCTGGTGGCAAAATGAATGATCTTTCGTTTTACATGGACTTTTTACTGGTGTCAGCTGATATTAGTGAACTACAAAAACAATTTCATTTGATGTAAAAGACTAATCGCTTAATAAATATCATCTGGACCGTAAACGTTCCACCACAAAAACGTTGTCAAATCACAAATTCCGTATCGCATTAACGTAACGTTTCACATTCGATACGTTCCAACTTTGGTCAAACGTTTGCTAATACTTTGGCAATTGATATTTTTTCAAATGAATATAAAAATTACATTGAGAAAATTCAATTATTTGTAACTTTTTACAGACATATTTTGAACAAAATATATTCTATTTCGTGTCACATGAAAGTAATAGTGCGATACGGACTTTTCGAGTGTCCAGACGTAATACTGAGCGGAGACCTATTTAGTGTTTTTTTGTTATGTGTTATTCATTAGTTATAAATAATAAATAAATATTTTTTTTTTTTTTACACTTACACCAATTAGCCTAGCCCAAACTAAGCTCTGTAAGGCTTTTGCTATGGGATCTAGGGTAACGGATAGACATACATATATTATACATATATAAATAATTTTTATAGAAATATATATCAACAACCATGACTAAGGTACAAATGCTCGCATTCATCACACAAACATCTGCCCCCACCGGGACTCGAACCCGGGACCTCAGAGATGGCGACACCTTGAAACCGGTGTGTACTATCCACTCGACTATGGAGGTCGTCAAAGTTATAAGTGTTATTGTATTATAAGACACTAAATAAAGATTTTTCTTTCTTTCTTATATCGATTTTTGTCTAAAGCAAATTACAATCAAAACGAATGGAAAATATTACCAAATCATACCTCTAACGATGAAAACGTTGTAGGGTCTAATTTGGTGAGATGGTGTAGACTCCTACGTGGGACTCCTGTCTGTTACCTTAAGCGAATTTTATGGTAGTAGCTTTACTGTAAAACAGGTAATATTTTAGTGGTAATATCATTTCAAGTTATTTTTGCAGAGAAACTCCTGACTTTTATTTCAGCTAATTGTAAGTGGCATTAAGGCTCAAGATATATATGTGTTTTACCGGAACTAGTGAACAACTGAACTCGTTAGTCCCGTGGCGATTGATCATTCGTATTGTCGAAGCTTATAAAAATATAAAAAAAGAATTATTGCATGATACACATTAGACATTATGTCCCGATTTGATTTCTCTTTTAAACATACAAGCTGTATCCTTCTTCTTCTCTTTTTAACACCTGTTCAAAATTTATATTAGCAGCGCTAATAAGCAACTCTATCGAAGTTAATGTTCTATAAACTCATTTCGAATTAGCGCCTCTAATTGGAGAATAATTACGTTTAATTCACAAATGAACGACACAATCTCCATGGCAATACACAATTCGAGCCGCCATCAGTGCGCACGAAGCCGAAGAAATTACTTTGAACGTTAACACCGACTTGATTGCTTTCAAAGCGCAGTTTCCTGGTCCCGCTCAAAAGGACCTGTAGCGTTGTCAGACGAAAACATTTTGCTTCATCTAGTCTAAACGTGACCCGGCGAACCGAGGAATACGGGACTAAATTATTCGGATTCCCTATAGGGAATTGCAGCTGGTTTAGCGGTGGCGAAGATATTCACAAAATTTCGGATTAGATTTATTTTATAGAATAGTTGGCACAGAAGTATGTCGGTAACAAGGTTGTCAGTGATCACAAGTCTGTATGTAGACGCTTTCAACCCCAGTAGCACGAGTTATGGTTCTTCTCAATTATCTATTAATTAATGATTTTACAAACTGGATATAGATTTTTTGGAGATTTAAATGTAAAAATTAATCTATGCAGTAAAAGTGATTTTGGAACTACCACACTATTGTATATCAGAATTTTATGTCTGATAATGTTCATTTACATTCGCTGTTTTATTAAATACTTTTAATATTATATAATAATTAAATTTTATTAAATACTTCTTTGTCTTATACCTACTATAGCTGTTGCTTCGCCTGCGCAGGACACTTATTGTCATATTTTGGACAATTCACATAATATCTTTATAAATTGTAGCCTTTGTGTTATTCTGATGTTTAGGCTCTATTATTCCGGCATTGATTGCGGCAATGCTGGCGGCGAGGAAGGTTGGAGGGCTGTGGCCTCCTTCTGTGAAGCAGTGATGCTCCAGAAGGAGGTCGCCGAGCGGGGTCGGGAGATGGCCGAAGGAGGCGGCGCCGGGCTCAGTGGCACAGCTGCGGCGCCGCGCCGGTTGCCGTATCCGCGGGCGTGACTTCCTCGCGCCCGCCGACGACCCGGGAGGGACCAGTCGACGGTGGAGGAGATCAGGGGAGGTAGTTGTCTCCCCCGAGGAGGGCTCCCCTGGATTATCGCAGGGGAGCAGAAGCTGGGGGTTCCCGGAAGTCGCTTCGCGTTCCCGGGGGCTTCCTACATGCCTGAGGAAGGCCATCCCTGAGGTTTTTAGTGGGTAGGCCTCCCCTTCTGGGGTGGAGAGCCCCACATAACCACCGGCTCACCACAGCCGGGGTATGCAATTTAATGCATTTTCCTCAGGGTTACAAAAAAAGAAGGCTCTATTATTGTAAAGTTTCATTAAAATCCATTTAGTAGTTAACATAAAAGAATAACAAACATCCATCCATACTTACGACCGCGTTTAAAATATTAATAGTCAGCATTATTAATCTTTCTTTTTGTGCGTAGAACTAACTAAAAACTTGCCATTTTGTATAGATGTTTAAAAAAAAAGAACTAACTCTTAACACTAACGTTGCCTCCATAGTAATGTTTTTATTATTCTTTCAATAACCAAAAAGCAACGTTTGTGCAACTTTTATACAAATAATATAGAGATTTTTTATTATAATAATAGAGATTAATAGAGATTAAGTAGTGATATAATTATAAATTCAAGGAAATTAGTTTTCACAAAGTCATAGTAAATAATGTGCAAAATGTCGGCTAAAATACAAAGGTTTTAATATTAATATATATATTATTATAAACTATTTATGACGTTTAATTGTAACCAACAATAACATCCTAGAATCCTAATCCTATCCTAGGGTTGCTTTTTTCGGTTGTATCAAGTCAAATTTTTACTTGTTCGTCTTTTCTGTCTATTATAATCAAGTCAACATTGTACTGTGTAGTATAAAAAAAAATGATCGAGCCATTTCAAATGACGGATAGTCATTAATTTATAACACTGCTTAGATTCAATTGAAATACGTACTAAATTACAGATCATGATAAACAAAAATTAGAGCAAACTTTTTATGCGACTACATGGGAAACATCTGTATCACAATGATACAATAAAAAAAATACAAAGCACTAAACTTATGATTGTTAATAACTTACGGCATAAATGAGTAACTGAGTAATCATGCACGCCTTTCGACTTGGTAGGAGTACACTTGTGTTACGTAATTTCTTTTTAATTTCATTTGCCATAATGGAGATAATTTTTAACAGTTACATACTGATGATTAAGAATGTGGCTGTCAGAATTATACTAAGTGATTTGTTGTTGGGTTCAACGTATTGGGTCTGAACTTTAAAACTGAGCATGAATGAATTAATAAGTCTAACAAAAGAAGAAGAAACACTGAGTTAATTGATGCGAAGATAATCTCTATTAAAAACATAACTTACTACTAATTATTTTCATGACGTCACGTCATTTTTACAATTGAACTAGCAAATATGTCGTTTTTGTGACATAAGAGCGAGCCATTTCAAACCGTGTACCTTCTTTCTTCATATACAGATTGTCGAGTGATATTCTAATGATTTTCATAGGAAATAAATACATTTAAAATCTTAACAATAACTAAGCATATGAAACTATATTTGTAATGAATGATTCTTTCCGAAAAGTTGAGACGTGCCACACACCCACACCACTATTCATTACTAAATAAGCCTTTGCCAATTTCTGAATATTTCGTGGAAGTCGGGTTGCGCAAAGACAACACAAAAATATTTAAAGCTATAACTTCAAAGATATATAGTTTACTAACAAATAAAGGTAAAATCTAATGGAAAATACGATTGCCCTGAAGTTTTCATGAATTACAACACAACAGACTAAAGGTGAGGAGCTAATGCAATTTCCAAGAGAACAACGCTCTCAGAATTCAAATATGGAATTGAAAACTGACAGACTTCACGCAATTAGGCATGAGATTAACTAAATTACACAATCAAGGGTCCATTCACAATATTCAGTGCTCGTCGGAGTATCGCAAATAAACGCGGAGCAATGAACCAGCGCTCGTACTCGTACGCAGAGATTATGGATATGCAATATCGGGTGTGGATACGATACAGGTATGGTGTTACTAGTATGAGAAATACTCGATACTTTATTACGATACGATTTAATAAACATTGTTGAAGTGTCTATGTATATAATACCTCTGCTCAATTTCCACGGAGAATAGCGGCTATATTATGTGATAGGTATTTAACGTATCGTAAACTAAAGAGTTCATATCAACCTAATATGAAAAATTAATACAATTACTAGCGTTACAAAGTTTTCTTATTTCCGTATTTACGCTTTTAGGTTGATATTGACTGCTAACGTATGTAAACTCATGATAGCTACTCAGGCGTGATTATATTAAGATATACATACATATGTCAGTATGCATTATTTTGTTTAATTTATTTCGTAAACAAACTTGACCCTTTCTCAAATTATTCGAAACTGTTGTATCAGATTTGGTTATAGTTATGGAAAATTTTTACCGATAATTTTGGTTACGATCACGAACCTCTATCACATCCCTGTTCCAGTTTGTACGTGCTTATTGATGTGTTCCGCGATACGCAGAAGCTAATATTAAGTTCCCTGCTAGGTATGTTTTCAGATTTCGTACATCATATTCCATCATTTTGTCCCATTAGTACATTTATATCTGTATATTTTCTGACACGTTGTCATGTGTAATCTTTTAATGACTCGACTTATCATTTTGCCAACCATTAATTGAAGTTAAGCTTATATTGTGTACAGTCAATAATACGTCAAGTTTTACATTAGTACTATGAAAACTGCAGCTATTACGACTGACTTAGGAGCTATCGCAAGGTCAACATATAAAGTTGCTGTGTACATATATGTTATGGTACATATATAAAACCTGTGAACTTTTTTTGAAGTATGTTCGGAATCATTATGGATATGGTTTATTTAAAAATAACAAATAATTATTTGATTATAAATGTTTTGGAAGTAATATCGATTACTCGCATCTGTTTAGCTCGTATTTATCTTGGCTACCCCTTGAATACTTTGTAGTTGTAGATACTGAAATATAAAATTTATTTCTCTATCTATTAGTTGATAAAATTTTTCGTCAATAATTGTATATTTTCAATATGATTTCGTTTTTTAAAACTTAATTTTTATGTAAACATATGTTATATGCTCCTTTTAGGGTTAACAATTTTTTTTTGTATACAGTGCAAGTACAAGCTTAGATTTTTTCAATTAGTTTTGGTAAGGTAACAACAAATATTTTAAATCTGAGTTGTATGTGGATGCTTACGGAAATAATTTAATAAGTAAACTTCTATTTATGCAGAGAAAACATTTTAATGCAATGTTTCTGCTTGTACTTGTATGATTGGGAACAGGGCAAGAGAAAGAAGACTGAATTATTAATTTAAAATACAAAACTTTACTAGTAAAGGGAATATTGAGAATGTATTCCCACCTGAAAACGCCGGGAGCCATTCATTTCGTATGGATAAATGCACTTCACCCGCATTTGTACGAGAACATTCAGCACACCCAATGGACACGTTTAGCTATAAAATAAACACTAAAACTCATTTAGTTTACAGATTCAGTTCATACAGTGCCATATGCAACGGTATACAGCACATTTTCCCGACAAATTGTTTTATCGCTACTTCTAAAGTGGATTCGCTCGGTCGCGCGCGTAATTCTTCTCAGACCGCATACAAACAGCCCCTAAGGAGGCGACAATCCTCACCGCAAACAATAAAAATATACATAAAATAAATTTGGTACATGGGGAGTGCGGGCCGGAGGAATATGCGATATGTTCGTTTAGTTGCTCGTGAAATCGAATGAACTTATTTATTCCATTCAGAAGACGACGTGATGATAATTCCGATTGACAAATCATAATACCATAGAGCAACGACGCTATTGAAAATGAGAATAGATCCATGTAGAAATGTTTGCATCAAATATTAAACTGCAAATTGCATTGTGCGACGCGAGCACACGGAATTGGATTGCGCAGTTCGCACATCTCATAATTCCAATCGTGATTTCAAATTATTACGTTCGTGACAGTTCGTTGACAAAACTAATCATTATGTTATCGATATTAAGCTTTGCACAATTTTAAATTAATTCTGTTGCAACTTACAACATTGTTGACGTCGCGACGTGTCGATTTTTGTAATTGCTCCCTTAATCATCCATTTTGCGAACGACCAACGAATGCCATTGATTATGCGATGCATTATTCAATTATGCATCAAGTTGGTAATATATGCAGATATCACATACTCAGTCGGATAAATATTCATAAGGTAGAGTTTAAAAGCGTCCTAAATGCACACCGCCCCCGGTTCTATACCGCGTAAGCCGTGCTACAAGCAAAACAATAGAGGCGAACAAATATGCGTTTGAAACCGATCCGTCACGAATTACGCTCACAAATAAAGTCATTTGCTGACAGCTGAGTTATAGTGTGTCGTACATTCAATAATAACACTGACTTGATAATTTGGACAGTAAATTATGAAACAATTACGGTTACGATATGGCTCTATTGTACAAGTTTACTCAAATTATATTCCGATGTATTATAAACATTAGTTGACTATATTGTAACTAATACATTTGTATAAAATGATTATAACAGCTGGTGTTCATTTTTGTTAAATTATATGCTGAATTAAATAGATAAGAGATCCCAAATCAATGTGGTCTTAGAGTAAAGTACCCGATAGGCTGGCAACATTGCCCAAAATACACGCCAGCAATTTGGTTCTCGGAAACGCCTACTAAACGTTCGGAGAAAATTTATTTCTTGTAATTTTTTAATAAAAAACTTTTAGATTATATATATTAATATATCCTTGCTTACTCAATTTGACTATGATGCTGCAATTACTTAAGCTGTTGATAAAGTTAATAATTTTTCTAGCTATTAACACAGCCCGATGGCAGCCCGTATACGGCTCCACTGAGGGGCATGAGATACGAAATTTGAGTGACGTGAACGTTTCTGAACAATCCTATAAATGTGATTGACCTATATAGTTAGGTAAACCGCGTTTACTCACAGAAAATTTAATTTGTTGCAATTACAAAGCGCAAATTGTTGGCTAACGAGTAATTATCGCGTTGTACGTGGGAAGCTCCCACGACGACTGCGCATGCGCCTGCGATATGCATTTATTGCAAATAACGCCCTAACATTGTTTAATCTGGCTTACATCATATGCTCTATACATCTCTAGTAATAACGAGTGACTCGAGACCACTGTAACTAAACTAGTGTACTTTGGCCCTCAGTCACGTAGGTTAGCGTGGTTGATGGTTGGTCCAATTCACCTATATCATTGGATGTCTATTCAATCAATGATATTTTAATATAGATGACACATAGGAGGCTGGGGGTTCCCGGAAGTAGGTTGATATTCCCGGGGGCTCCCTACATGCCTGAGGAAGGCCATCCCTGAGGTTTTTAGTGGGTAGGCCTCCCCCTTCTGGGGAGAAGAGCCCCACATAACCACCGGCTCGCCACAGCCGGGGTATGCAATTTAATGCATTTTCCTCAGGGGAACAAAAAAAAAGAAAAAAAAAAGGTATACTATGCGTTTAAAAATTTACATTTACATGTACATACTGATTATATTAGAGAATGAAACAAATCATACACAAAGTATAGAAATAGCGTTAGACTAGCCACACATAGCATTGGAGCGAGGAACGTCTTCACTCTCTCACTATAGATATGCGACTAATTAAAATTACACCAATTGACTGAATTTCAAGGGCTTAGTTTCCCTTGCTACTATAATATCTACCTCAGGTTTATAAAAATACGCCTCACACCAGGATTTTGATCTGTATTGTGGGTGTAGACACAAACATAGAATCTCACATTCATATGAATTGTTCGCAGCTGTTGTGTGATTATTCGCTATGTTTTCCTACAGTGGGAGCGCTGATATATGAATTAAAAAAAAAACATATTGGAACATGGCATATTCGAACCGCGGAGTTCCCAATTAGAAGGCCGGTGCCTAAATCATTGTACTGGTTTAGCTTACTTCAAACTTGCGCTTTTACGCTGTTTGATTAATCGTTTTAAGACGTGCAACGTATATTAATTAACCGCTACCGTTTGCCGCAATTCTTGCTACATGGTGAACGCGTTACCCTGTGAAATGCAGAATCTACAAGGTAAGCCGTTACAGTTCTGTGAACAGATTTGACGATTAGTGTTACAAATTGCTATATTTTTCTACCTAATTTCCTTTGAAGCTGTTAAGTAATAAACGAAAGGATGAGTCACTGTTACGATGTAACTTCGACAGTACTTACTAATAGCTGACGGTTTCGACAACGTGGGGAGGTATGGGCTTAGTAATATAAAGTATTTTTCTATCTGCTAATAGTAGATAGCTGCTGGCATACTTTGTAATGAACTACAAAATTGAATTCATTTAAACTTACTATTTACTTGATGTTTATCTTGATAAGGTTGGTTCGTGTTCTTCAGTGGGTCTAAGGTCCGTAAGTCTTAAGGTTTGCGGACGTGAAACTATTATTATTAGATTCAATTGACTAGTAACGTAAATCAATTTAAAATTGGTCGCGCTTGTTGACAAAAATAAAAAAGCGTGGTAAGCTATACGTAATACCTATACTTTAAGACGAAGTCTCTTGTATATTATCAGTATACTGTATACCGTTGCGTTAAATAGCTTAATATATTAATTAATTCTGAGATAACTTGATTATTTCAATATATTTTTTGCCCCCCAAGAGTAGTGATGTATCATCTGAACCCATTACACAAATTATTTTGGTATTAGTTTAATTATAGGTAAAGCGACTTAGTCACTCTATTGGGGAATTCACATAATCAACGTTATAAATAAGAATTTTAGTATAGCTACCTAACAGGCTGCGATGTATCGTTTTGAGAATGATCCTGATTCATTACCATACAATATAAATGATCAAGAACTCCGTTTTTCGTATGTCTTGAGCAATGAATAAAGAAGAGTCAACCCCAACTGAATTTCGGATTCAACGTCGGATTCTGAAGATAAATTACCATTAAGGTATTGCCAGTGTTCCCAAACGTCCTTGCAGAGGCAAGTAGGTGACTCTTCGTAAAATGCCAAATGATTGTACCTAGCATCTGTGCACAATAAACAATAGAATATTGCAAAACAAACCGACACGATCAGGTTATTTATGCCCTGGCTCACCAACCAGTCGTTACCTACATTATACACGATAATTTAATTAAACAATAGTTCCTGAGATGCACTCAGTTCAAATGGTAGTTTGTTCTTCGTCGGAAATTATTTGTTAAGCTGGAAACAAAAGGAATAAGTCTGCTGTAATACCGTTGTGCAACCAGCGGATTATATCTAAGACACCACTGCTCGTCATTTAATTAACATCATAATTAATTATCTCTCATTCCTTCGTAATAAACTCGTCACTTAAGTCTTTGGGGGAAAGTTCTCTATGAGCCGTACAACAAAATAATAACATTGTGACATCTTGCTGTAATTAGTGATATATATGAATCAATCATATTTGAAACTAAAAGGATCTCAATATTCTCATGGAGGTTTCTATTAGGACGTAAGCATTCACTAAGGTGGGATTTGGCGAAATTGTACAGATTAGTAAATAAAAATTATAAAAAGAACTTAAGCCATATGGTTTTAATAATTTACATAGAAAAAAGTATGATTTATCTTTGATTCTGTTGTTTTATTTAATGTCATGTAATGTCAAGGTTATGCTTCATATAGACAAAAGGGCGAATAGAATCATTTCACATTATGTGATTACAATGATTGACGTAATTATATTGGTAATGACCATAATATGATAAGTGCCTATGTCATGTAAATATTATTGGCAAAACAATGCATATTGCTTGTGTAAAGATCGTATCTAAAATCAAACTCAAATCTCCGATTGAGTACAGTTAGAAAGTGAAGCTGGTATGGAGCCCACATAGCATAGCATCTCTTTCTAACCGTACTCAAGCAGAGAATTATGAGTCGCGATTTTATATATACTTTATACGGGCCTCCATTCATTAGTAAGCTAGTTTGATTTCTGTGGAAAAAATGGTTATTAAAGGTGGAGGTAATCATATATTATAATGGATTGTTATAAAAATCTTATCGTTTTCTTATCTTATTATCGTGTTTCTATTTGCCAGTTGCTTCACCCGCGTTTCTTTTTAATCCCCTGTTTTATTTTGACTAGGGATATTTTTTACAAACTTTGAATGTTGTATGTATTTATATCTAATCAAAAGCATAAAAAATACACTTTTTAAATGATATATTTTCCATACAAACGTATCAACTGCAAAAGAAGGGAAACTTGTGGTAATCGTAGCAGCGACAGATAGTCTCAATCATAATAAAATGACAACGTATAAATTTCAAAGCAGAATTTCTGTGTTGTGCCGGGCTATTGAAGCCACCGAGCTGTCTAATCAAAAGGCCACAGTCCTCAAGTCTCAACCTCAAAGTTCCAGTTATATTGGAGTTATACTTGTTTTTGATGTTCCTGTGCACCGCAGCTGCTTTTGTAAGTGAATCTTTTCATTGTACAGTCAACAACATGCTTGGTTTTACATTTGCGATACGAAGACCGCCGCTATTACAAAGTACATAAGGGCTGTCGCAAGGTTAAAATGCAAAATTTGAAACATTGCTGTGTGTACAAAGATAACTTTGCGCTTTGTGGCTCAGTGGTCTTTGTAACGGGGCCCTCTTACAAAGGTCTCCCTCTATAACTCCGATATTATTTACTATAAAGATAATAGGACAATTAGGGAAACTGCTACAGTTATGTCCAAGAATACTTATAAACAACTTTATTTATCTTTAATATCGTGTTATTACTTATAACTCGAGACTGTCTAAACCGATTTAAGTGATTATTTGTTGGATATATATATATTTATATATATTCAATAGCCCCGTAACACTCAAAATGATTGAGCCATTTATCTCTTTGAATTGTCAAAGTTCGGTATTTTGATAATTCAAAATGGCGGATATATCGCACGATAAACGCTTAATCATATTGTTTCATGATACGGGGGCAGGAATAGCGGAATAAGTGATGATATTAGGAAAAGCAGAGGAAAGAAATTATGAAAAAAACTACTTATTTAATATGTATGTGTTGAAATTCCGCCATTTTCAGTAGACAACTTATATTAGATGTAAGCTCGTTATAAATAAATTATATGATAAACACCATTTATTTTTTTTCATTTTATTGTCCGAGACAGATGATCAGTTACAATTTGGTAGATGCAAAAGTTCTTTGCATTATAACATTCAAATGGGCATTTTATCTACAACGATTTCCGTGGCCATGTGGTTTGTACGCCGGTTCAAGTCGTTGCTACCTCTGAGATTTTGGGTTCGAGTCCCAATGAGGTAGGTGATTGCAAGATGAATACGAGCATTTGTACCTTAGTCAATTTAGCCATGGCTAAAAATTTAGTATATATTCTTATATATTTATAAAAATATGTTTATTTTATAATAATATATGATTATTAAAATAAGTATGTTTATCCGTTGATCTAGATCCCATTATAAGGTTTATAATGCTTACGTGTGTAAAAAATATAATCTGTATATTTCCGGTGAACCTTAAAAACCTAAAGCTACGTTTCCCTAGACTGGGGGATGTATATTTAATACTGTTCCTTGTGAAAAAAGTCTATTTAAATTCGATTTAATGCGATTGACAGAATGATTTACATAGTTCATAGGAACCTTACTCATTTATTATTCTATTCCTTTGTAGATGCCCAGTTGCTATAGTATCATTAATTTTCAGATGAATTATTTATTTTCACATGCGTCCAGTCTTCTACGTTATACATTACATCGGGTTATTCATGGCAAGAGTTACTTTTCCAGTATGAATATTCGAAAAATACTTTTATTTCATTGTATGTATGTACGTAGCATAGCAACAAGCAAAGTTAAATAATAATAAACATACTTTTTCAACACACTTCCTCATAAAGTGGCTCTAATCCCATGGCAATTAGGCACATAATGACACCTTATAATCAAACTGTGACTTTTTCATTACTTTTATTCACGAGTGAGTAATAGTTTTTTTTTAATATTATTTGTTGAGTTACGCTTACATTTGCGCTAAAAAGCTATCCGCGAAAAGCCCAAAAAAATGAAACCTCATTTTTTAGTCTATGGCCGATGCGCGCGCATAGGAAAACTAATTAATTTTTCCCGCCATTGCGAAATTTATTAGTCTATGGCCGATGCGCGCGCATAGGAAAACTGATTAATTTTTCCCACCATTACGAAACATTTTTCACAACTCGTCTCGTTTTCTCTTTTGAAGTTATTTTGTTAGTTATTAATTAAGATGTCTGCAAATACAATTTGTGAAGAAAATGGTTTTTTATTTAAGTATTATTTTATTCAGAAGTGTGTTGATAAACGTTGTATGATACACGTGTGTATTGATGATTACCGTCCTCGGCTCCTTAAGACCCTCGCCTGACGGCTCGGGCCTCAATGCGCCTCAGCGATAATCACTAACATTACACACTTGTACCATAATGTACTATTATATTGTCGGTGGCAAAAGAGCTAATGGCTCACCTGATGGTAGGTGGTAACGCATCGCTCGTGGACTATGCCAATAAAAGTGACACATCGACGAAACAACCAATAGTAATCAAAGTAAATGATTTGTTAGCTATATTTCTAATGTTTGTTTGAATTATTAAATTAAGTAGGACTTACTTCAATATTGAATTTTACTTTTTAAAGCCATAAAATCTACTTTTAACATAATAATCTCAGTTATAGATAGAATTTTGTAATAATTTCATCTTATTTAAGCCGCCATCGAGTTCGGGTTAGAGACATCTTCGACAGCCGTTGCAAATATAATTAATGATTGAGTCGTAAAGTGTATTTACAATTAACGACAAAATTTATTTATTCGACAGTTTACGAAATTATCTAGTGATTCCATCCAATTTATTAAAGAGTAGTATCCATAGGATTATCATTAAACATTATTAGACATACTTATATCTAATAATGTTTTATGTAGGTACTTACCTACTAATAATATTTAGTATTAATTTTATCAAAGACGTATGTATCTTAATTTCTAACGAATGACGCCTGAGTGATTGATTGATTTTAATATTTGTACGGTAGGTGCCTCTTTTGACGTATAAGGTCAATTAAGCGGGTATTTCAAAAACATCCTTTATGTAGAGTTCGACAACGATTTTAAAATATGCTAAATGTACGTGTTTTATACTAGATTTATAAAACACCCAAAGATAATTTACAAAACACAATAATCATCACAGTTCATTTATGTATGTACGTTCCCACCGAGGGACACAAGCCAACCCCTTACAATGGGGAGATTAGATTGGGGCTGTGCAGATTGGTTGACTACATACAAGATGTATATTTAATTATTTTATAAATTTCTTTTCAGGTGTATGCAGATTGTCTCATAATGTTCACGATTTCACCGTTGGGACATTAGATAAATGTACATATTTCGAATAACGAAATCTACAATGGTACATGGCAGGATAAACCCCAGGGCTCCCAAATTATCCGATTCGTAGACCAGTGCCGAGGCCACGACTCTAATATAATAAACCGATTTAATTATATCAATGTCATATAATGGGGAACATGCAATTGTAATATTTATGAAAAGTCACGTCACTCCTGTTATGACAACTTATTTGAGGTTATAAGTTGTAGTAAAAGTGAACAAATAAACCAAAATTAATTGCGTTTTTTGAATAAAAATGGAAGTTGGGTTTGCCAAAGCAGATTCTAGAACCCTGCCAAAATGTAATATTGACATGGTAGTGATATTTTTTGTCGAAAGTGCAGAGTTTTCAAGTGTAGAAATGACAACTTTAAACAGCATTTTTTTCAGTAATATACCTACAGTCTTTGCATTTTTTAATATACTTGTGGTCTATTCTACGTGGAGTTCTTTAAAATGAGCACTAAGATAAAAATATTGCATCTTCCCTATTTATCGTGTCGTGACGTGTAAAGGCAGTGTTTGTATCAGGCAGCGGTGGCAGACGGGAGATCGCGTGCATGTCAAGCTGAGTCTGAATAATGACGCCGGTTGACATTTAATTTGGGGTACAAAAGGCTGTTTATGCTGTTTACCCTAATCTATTTAGCGATCCCACCCGCGGATGATATTGACAGTAAGCCATTTAGCATGGACTTAGTTGTAGCGTTAAAACTAATTAACGTTACATGCGGTTAAAACGATGTGGATGTTTTACAGAAGTTGACGCAAATGTTGCGAGACTTATCGGCTTGTGAGTATTGGATCAAGTTAGTTGATTTTAACTTGTTTAACATATTTTACCAGTTTCTGTCAGTATTCTGTTGTTTAGTAATATCGGTGTAGTATGATAATATCGGTGGATTGCGAGATTTTGAGAATCCTGCTTAGCTCAGTGAATAATCTCATTTCGAGTTCATCATTCCGACAATAATTCAATAATGATCAGCTTAAATTTTTAAAATCTTTAATATGACATGTTGTTCTGCATCTAATAGTTTTGCCTTAAATGTACTGTTATATAAAATAAAAATCTACCTTATTTTAACATTATTGCTTATTGTTACTTTTAGAATGTCTTGTTGCTACTCTGATCTTTCTAGTAATGTCGTTAGAGTCTTCTAAGGGCGTTAAACAAAATCAACATATGAGAAATCCGAACAATAAAGTAAATATCTGATATGATCTTTATACTATACTAGATACAGTCTAGAGATACAAGTCATAATAAAGCTCAATATTGGCATGTATAAGTGTAACTATAATTACGTTGTCTTATTGCAGCAATTCTCTTCTCCTAAAAAAAAAAGGTATCATTGGTTACCGATGTTATTTATCTCGACTCATTCTAACTACTGCTCTGTTAAAAATAATAGAAGATATCACAGATGATATGAAGAAGGTTTTAATACTTATTGGTTTAATATTTCAAAGGTTTTAATACTTATTGACGAACGCTTTCAATACAGTTAATTGATGGCAGCTTTATTGCAATAAAATATATTGATATTTTGCTACAATCAATTAAAAAAAAACTAATAAAAAGTGCGTTCTTTACGTACGTTATATTATTTAATTACGTCGGAAAATGGATGGCAAATTTTGATACGTCATTAGAGCTAGGAGATATTAATCTTCATTCACCCAAATATTTCTTGAAAGCATCTTTACATCACAGTTATATGTGGAAAAGTGAAAACGATTATGGCGCAATGATAATAAAAATCAAACATATTGAAGGATGTCATGATGTGGTAATACTTGACGTCTGAAGATTTTACCAGTGTCAATGTCATGTCACTTAATGTTTTGATGAGTGACTTTAACAAGCGGCCTGTCTGTCAATTGAGATTTTCGTGAGAAAGCCGAATTAGCATGAAGCGGAATGTCATTCCTTTGTTATTTTTGCATACAATAATATAATGTGGATAAATAAAAAAATATAACAACTATAGTAGAGTATACAGGGCATCTCATTTATAAAATATGATAATTGGCTTGTATTTAAAACGTTATAAGTTTTTAATTTTGAGCGCCATTAAAAATATAGACTTTTGTTTAAATTTTAAACCCTACAGTCCAAGTTTTGGTTACAATTAAATCTAAAAATTAATATTTAAAACTAAAAAAATCCCGAAAGTACTTGCTGTTGTTTTACGTTAGAATTTTGTACATTATTAACTATAAATATGATAAAAAATTTATTTAGTTTAATGTCTATTGACGTGTGTTTCAAAAAATTTCGTAAAGTTTGATCTCTTGGTTATTAAATAAATAACTTTAAGCCTAAACTTAAGTATGGAACTAAGCATAGCGTTAGTATTGAATAAGCCAAATTCTTCGAAATCTCCATACAAAACAGCAATTTATACTTTAACATCTAATATTTTATTTATATAATTATAACAAGCTAATAACTTATTTATGAATAGAAATAATTACATTATATTTAAAAGAAAATACATTTAACCGTCTAGTTTATTTGGATATTAAGACGGAGTTACCAATTTTTTGTGACATAAAATCTTGCAATTATGTGATATGACTTAATACAAGTCACAATGAATGATTCGTCTGTTATAAATATATTAATTAAAAGATATAATATACAATAAAAAACTGTTTTATTTATAGATTTCACAGTCTTACCTAAATTAGGTTAATAAAGCAATTTTCAAAGACATCTAAGGTCATATAAATTACGTTCTAACTTTCTGCTCTATTAAGCATTGTGCAAAATTAAATTGTTACTTTAACAAAGTAGGTACTACATTTGCTAACAAAACATTAATGTAAAATTATTGTGAGTGAAAATAAATATTACTTACGTTTCGACACCTTCCGGTACGCTTTCAATTTTATGCCTACCTGTGAAAGAATCAATATTATTGTTAGTCACGTATACTAAAGTTATACTTTATTTGTCTGCATATACCATGATTAAATGTTTAATTTTTATCTCAACTTGTGTCTGGACTTTTTATGAACTTTATTTTACATACTTCTTATTTAGCACAAATGTGTCGATTTAAAATTTGCTTGGGAAATAACTTCTTTACAGAAAAATAAATTTGCTATCAAACATGTATATTATTTTTATTACACCAAAATAAAGTGACTGTTGTATTATTACGTTATTTCTCTCAAAAATTTTGAGTAAAGTTTTTTGAAGACAGTAAGGTGTGACTAATTTGTTTAAATGTGTTAAAAATCTTTTAATGTACTTACAGCGACGCATCATCTCGATCGTGTAACTACATATAATAGATAAATTGATACACTATGTCCCACAGCAAAGCAAATTCATACATCCAGTTCATTTTTGATTGCATTTTTCCTATTGTATTCATTGCATCTTATAATTTATAAATAATTTTTGTACTTTGTAAACTACAAAAATCCAACTTACAAACAGAAAGTAGTAAGCAATATGTCTGTCGTTATTCAATATATCGATAACTCTCTATGCCGTATGTCGGTGTGTCACAACTCGGAATAATTCATGAGTCGATCCAGAGGGCGTCTCGGCTGTTACTCGTTCGAGTTGTGACACCCGATCCAGGACCATTGTGCTATTATGATGCAAAGCAACGACGGCTGACGATCGAACGTTTCGAATGCATCGTCGAAAGGTTATTAGAATGTGCCTGTATGAAAATAATATCAAGGTCACAGATTCAGTATTAATTAGGTGAGTATTGATATGTAGTTACGCTTTCTATTGTGCTAAGTCATTCAAGTGTAAGTTATTGATATGTTTCCTGATGTGTAGATTCAGGTTATAAATTATCATTTGGTCGAGAAAAGGCGAGTAGCGTTAGCAAAACGCTAGGAGCGTTTTTCAATGGTTTTGTTCAGCTTGCCTTGTTTGTTTGGGTCTAGTTATTAAAACTTGACCGCCCCGTCCTATTGACGGATAGATCTGAAATTTGATATGCAACTCTAGTTCTGATAACAATATAATTTAATTACTATGAAGTTATTAATTGGATTCTGTCAACTATTTATCTACTGTTATGAACATGAAAATAATAGGTCCAAGAGAAGAATCACGAAACCCAATAATCTAGGAACTGCCAGCATTATTACTTCACCCAATTATCACTGAAGGACACATTTGTCTATCGGAATTCATCAGACGAAAAGAGACAAGCCAACTTCATAACACTGACTATCCTAGTTGTTTTTTTACCTGCAGTTTTTTTCATACAGTCCTTAACCATATTTATCTAAGGGAATAAAGCAACAACTAATGTATTTTTGCGATACCACACGAACCTTCATAAAGTCTGTAGAATCAGTGACTGAGTAGTTGGGAAGTGTGAGCGTGGTACATGCATGTCATGAGACATCAACCTCAACCTGAAACAACACACGTCACAAAAAGAGTTTTGAGAATGAATGTGGATGGAGATAAAGGAAGAGGAAGACCGAAGGTATGAATAGATTGTGTGAAGAAGGATTTCATAGTGAACAGTGGAGAGCGAATAAAGAAAACCAGCTGTATTGAGTGCATTTCGTATAATGGCAGGAGAATGATGCTCAATTTTAACATTGTTGTATTATTATATTAAGAACATTCCATGCTACATCACGAGACAATCAATTCTGAATGTCTAGTTATTGTCTACTCTTGAGATCGAACATTATTATTACTAGAAACAATATTGTTTACACATTTTCCATCAATTGTGACCTTTATATTTTACGCAATAAGACACGTTTGGTGGTTCGAGAAAGTGTAGCAGCATAATCTAATAGATCCATACATTTGCTCCGGTGTTCATTACGCACGTCGCTCGCTAATCGCTTGTAAGATTGATTACGTCATGTTACCGAAATGATATTTCTGTTTTGGCGTGAATTATCTTTGTTGATGCGGTAATAAGCCGTACATTATGCCGTATAATTTAAATTGAGTCCCATTTTATAGAGCATTAGCGGCGTTATGATCTCTGTACTTCCATGACTTTCCAATAGGTTTATCCTGGCTTCGAACCTGTACTGCATTAACACGAGATTTTTAGACTCTACAATGCCATATTTACTTTTAGCGTTGGCTTAAATAATGTTACAAGGATTTGTTTCTATTTCATATAAATTTTATTACTTTAATTTACGTTATTTAATACTTATTCGAAGTGATCTACATTGGACGTAAGACAGTGCTGTAAACGTTGAGGCCAGTTATCAGTAAAAGCACGTAATTTTTCCATGGGAAAATTGTACACTGCCAATTTTATGGATTGCTATAGGGACTCCCATTTCTTCCCATTTAGCGAATTAATTCGAGATTTCAGCTCTGATGAAGTCCGGAAAGTTTATTTTCAACCCGATACTAAAAAAAATACTTTGGTTAATGTTGTCCTTAAGGGGCCAGACCACTTTTTGTGTGTGTGGTATATATACACTGAGGAAAAATATAGCTAACAAAGCCACAATAAAAACGTTGTCAATATTTTTTTGTATTTGCATCAAAATACATAGGTAAAGAATATAAATTAATTTATCTATGGCCACAAAGTTTTTATTGTCAAACTTTTATGAATCTGTGGACAATACGTTATTTGTCATTTTATTTAAGTTATAGTATTATTAACACTGTCGCAACTTTACGTTGTCAACGATTTCCATATTTTGTCGATCTATCAAAATTTAAAATTGTTTGATTCACAAAAGAAAATAATAGCAAAGTGCCTTTTGTGCTGAGATACATTTTTAATTATTAACTTTGGCGTATTGACAAAGTAAGTGGCATGAATTGGCGGCGGGGGAGCTAATGATTTAACGAACTTTGTCAGTTGATCGAAGTTTTATTATGATTTTGTTTCATTTGCCTGTGATCGTTGAGCGCGTGTGAATATATCATTTCGTTTTAGCGGTTTAAACACCTGACAGGATTACAATAAATTGCTATAATTCCTTTGGTGGACCAAATCAGTATACCGGTACCGGTTACGTGCTACGAATCAAAAATCACATAGGTTTTTAACCACTTTGAGAACTATTTTAATGAGTGACAATTGCGAGATATTCAATATGGACGACGAGGCCCTAAGGGTATTTTTAATAAATGCCGGACTTAGTCATCTGACAAATAAAATGTTGGGTAAGTACCACCCTTGTTATCCTGTTACCCATAAGGTTTGCTTACCTCAGCGGTCCTAACCCTAAATTATTTGCGAAATATGTGCTCTGAGCAAACTTTCCAACCTGAGCAAAGAAACTTACGTTAAAAGGTAGATTTGTAACCTTCTGCAACTACTTTTCAAAATCAGTCAAAATGTATAATCAAGTGCAGGTCTAGTACCTGCACTTGATTATACATTTTAAGTTAGTAGTTAGCATTTTTAGTTTAGTAGTAAGTCATTCGAAGTGTAAATTATATGCAAATTGTCTATAAGTATTTTTCCCATTTGTCTCATGAGCAGAATCAATGTCATTAACAGTATGATACCTATGTGTAAAACTTAGTTTTTGCTGGTAAAAATTTGACCACCCCAGACAAACACTTTTCCACCATCTACAAGGCTGCTCTATACATTAAGGGGGGGCCTTTCTGATTCTGAATAGTTAGGCCAGCCTCCCTCACAGCAAAAATGCTGGAAGCGCTTAACGCCTAGACTAACCAATATTATGCAGTTACAACTTTTACACTATCATTTATTATAAGATTTTAGTGCAGTAGGTAATAATAACTTGGTAGCAACCTGTTTCCACTAAAGTTTTATAAAGTGGTATGACACAATAATATCATGAGTAATATTTCATGCCATAGTCATACTTTGCTGTTCTGCGTAGTAGGTTTTATCATTGATTTTGTTAATTTCAGAAGAAAACATGACGCTTGACTTCCTCCTTCAAGCAAATGGCGACGAACTAGCGCTCTTAACCACAAAAGTAGTGGATAAAATTAAGTTACGATGTGCCATGTGAAAAATATGTTAAAGAATATGTTTGTATGTTAATATATGCATAGACTTTAGAAGTTGTGATTTGAAGGCATTTGTCTCTGTTAGTTTTAAGGATAGGTAACATAAAGACTGTCGTGCATAATTCGTAATAAGCCATTACTAAACTTAAAAGGAGAAAACCATTTTAATAGCTATACTATATTTTTTATATTAATTTTTATTGTAAATTATTAAGAATAGTTGTGATGTGCAAACTTGAAACCTAACAATTAATTTGCTTACAGGCTAAAATTTACATAAAGAAAAAAATGTCTGCATTTTTCTTTTCTTTTTCTCTGCTTAAAAAGCAAAGTCTAAAACACAAACCATATGTATTATGTTAATAAATATTGTTAATAAATATTATTGGTTAGTATAAGGTGGTTTTATATGGCAATAAAAATAATTAACTATGATTATGTTTTCTTTAAATTTTCTGAACTCTGACCCAATGAAAATTCACTGCCACTAATAATAGAATGTCTCCTAAGTAGGTCACATTTTGAATCCTTTTTATATTTTTGCGTTGGTGTCAGCTTCTCCAGTATACCCACCTTTTTGCTACTCTGACAAAGGTAGTGCACTCTTCTGAACCTCTTATACAGGTAATTTGTAAGACGTTGGCTTTAATTCAAAATAATAATCTACTGATAATTAGTAGTGCATACCCCAAATATGAAGCAAATCGGTTGACCTTAAATATTTGCTGTTCTGTACATTTTGGATACGTTACACTTGTATGGAACAGAAAATGTTTTAAGGTCTACTACGATTTGCCTCTTAATTGGGGCATGCATTATTAATCATCAGTAGATTATTATTTAAAATTAAAGCCAACGTCTTACAAATCAGTTTCAGAAGCGTGTGCTTCCTTGTTAGGGTAGCAAGGTTGGTATGCTGGAGTAGTTGACTGTTTTGCCATATTGACAAAACAGAAAGTCACCTTAGCAAAGTAAAATTGTTAAAACAACAAAATAAAATTTTGCTCTTCTCACAAAGTTAATAAAAATTGTATTTGTAACAACGTTTAACATTGCTAATAAATGTTGTTATAATCACAATAAACATCTGACAATAAAAACTTTGTATCTATATCAATTTGCTTTAAACGGTTGTGTGGGGTTAAATTTTTTGATACAATGACAATAATTTTCTCTCAGTGTATAAAGCTAACAAAACATCGACACTAATATATCAATATTAGTGTCGATGTTTTGTTAGCTTTCTCACAAAAATAAGGTCCAGCTACTTCTTCATAGCTAATATTCCAAACTAACCACCAATGAAGTCGGGTAGTAACCATGTTGTACTCTGTGCAGGTACTATAAGCTTACATTTGTTTGCAGTCGATATCGAAAGTGTAAATTTTTGTCTGGATTTTCTTTAAAAATCTTTTACTATTTGACAGCATTTAATCAAATACTACTAAAATTTCCTTTTTCATACGAACGCTGTATATACGGTCAGACCTTTTTCCGTCACAAACCGAGATGATTTCATAGTATCTATTAATAGCCTGGTACTCAAACATTTGAATAATATCAAGCGGATGAAGAGTTCAAAATTATATTTCGCCCCACACCTACTTTGTGTTGTACATAGTGATTCGCTTCTTTTTATCATCCCACTATATTTTATTGGTATAAAAATATTATATACATTATACAATATCAATGAGGGCTGAACTTAAAAAAATATCGATAGCGTCGTGGAGTGCGGTCGAGACCATATACAGAATGAAAGAATCAAAGATTGGTATTATAAAATTTAGGGTGATATGTCGCAATAATTCTAATTTCAGTTTATTGAAACCAATAAAATCAAATCAGATTCATTTATTATGCAAAACACAATTAAAATGGAGGTCATCAACGAATCCCTTTCCGAAGCAGCTCATAAATATAACTTAAAAGCGGAGGAAAATATTGCTCTAGCCTTATTAATACTCGCATTAACTCCGACCAGTCTGCGAAAGCTAACAGAAAGTATCCATAAAACCTCCTTGAGTGTTTAATTAAAATAATTTGAAATATTTCTCTTGACAGCCGCGCTAATAAAGTAGTTTAATTAATCTTATTGCATTCGGTTTGTATGGCGGTGTCGTGGACCTTAGAGGGGAAAGGTGATGTCAAATGTCAGAGCACGACTGGACAATGTCAATGCACCGAGTTATCGCAGCTGCATCAATAGTTGATCGGAGCATGCCAATTTCGGGTCGCAGCTAGGTGCTATTAGGTTTTTGAAAGCGCTGACCAGTCTGTTCGCAGTTTCGCTCGAGCAAAATTGATATTAAATTGAAATACGATATATTTTTTGTTATTCTTTATTTTTGTTAAGTGAGCTGTACCCATTTATGGTGTGCAGCTATTTAAATAAACATAAACAAAATAAATAAAAACTTAGAATAATATGAAGGTCTCCCGCCTTATATTATATATACGAGTAATATATACACATATATAGTTATAATTAAAACTATAAACTTATATTACGTTATAAGGAGTGCATTAGCACCTAGATTGCTGCATTATTTTGGGCCTTTGCATTCGCTATTTGCATGTTATAGTTTCCGAGTTCTTCGTCAGTTGCTATTAGTTTAAGAAGGCATTATTATTAAATGTATAAATACTATATAATTATGCGTATAAACATTCTGCCAAAAGAACTACAATAACCAAATAATTGCACATGCATAAACATTTCTAATGTGTTAATCGTATTAACATTATATATCAAATAACATTATAATCATATTTACAGTAACATTATACTGTTATGCAACAATCCCTCGAATATTCAAATTTAATAAGTACCTATTTATTAACTAATACTTCCCATTTTTTCCATACGCCATTTAGAAAAGTAGAGAAGCAATACCATTTTATAATATAATAATCTCGGCATTGGGTTTATACAACCGAAAATGTGCGCATTCGAGCGTCAAGTGTACTCTCGAGCTCTCGAGACTTCTGCACACATAATGGTTCTTGAATATTTTCATATGTAATGAAGGGAGTTTCTTCAATTCAGGGAAATCGGCTGAACAGTTTATTGGAGTTTGCCGGGTACATAGGAACTTGAGTAGTGATTTAATTATCTTTTGACAAGTTAGCATTATATATGTATGAAAAATGTAAATAGGAATATTTCTATGATTAAAATTAGTACGTGATGGGAATGAAAGAAATAGGCGAGCGTATGAGCATATCAGAGGGATGGTTGAAAATCAAACTATTAGAAGAGCTGTGGATATCGGAACAATGAATATATCTCGAAGTTTTCTTAATGATTATCAATATATGTAAAGAATGTAAGAATTGAGTTGCAATATGATAGAGACAAATGAAAAAATATTTAGTTTTCAGGTCAGGGTGGTAGGGATGACAATGATAGAAATATACATATATACGATGACTCGAGTTTCTAAATTTTGAAAGATTTTTTATTGACGTTAATAGTTCTTTCTTTCTACAAGTTTTATTTATATAACCTGTTAACTTTCGAAAGATCATCAAAGCACAGTTATATTACATTTTCTGTTATCTTGTTTATTTTATACCAAATAAAGCTATCGCTATCTAATCATCTAATTAAGCCCTACTAACAAATAGTTTTCAACTGTTATATCTATTTCAGATAATGTCAGTTAAACGATACGACACGATCGCGCTACTGTTACTACTTGTAACCAAATTAACTTAATGAATTGTCTCCCTGACAGCTCATTAAGTAATTCATAACCTTAATATGTTCTATATATATAATTATCATTGTGACTGGACTGTGACCTAAATACTTGCCAGTCAGAAATAGCCTAGGGTCACTTATTGACAATGAACTCAAAACGTCCATTTTATATTGTCAGAAAAGTTATGATTGAGAGTGAAGGAGTCTATTGTTTGCGGTCATATCAAGATCGATATATTGTATCGATGAAATGCTGGTATTAACAAAGGTTGGATGGAGTACACGAAATATCAAGGTGATGGACGCTGATATTTATATAAATAACGATCTATTACATATTATGTTTGGTATATTAACTCAGACGTGTTGATGTGATGACTAACTGACAATGATATCCAATCATATTACGTTAACGTATCTCTCTGCAACGTTTATTTAGACGCTTATTACTTTTGATTTATGCATTGTAGTGATTTGCAAGACCGTGAACAGTTACTGATTGCTTCGATACCTTTATAATAAATCAGGATTTTTTGATATTCGCAATAAAATACATATTGCTTTTCCATGAAGCAATATGAATAGATTTATGTTTCTCTTTTACAAATTTGGAACACGGGGTCAATAAACTTAATAGAACCGATGCTCTACATAAGCAAGCATAGAAACCTACTGAAGATCTTTCAAATCACTGGTTCCTTTTTACATGTGGTTTTTGTAAAAAGTTTGTCCGTCTCAACCAACACAATAGCCCGAAGCGTCAGATGGAGGCTTTGACAACATTCTCTTTTGTTGCGCGTCATCGATCGATCGATCAAGAGACGCCGACGCACAATGCGATTGGTTGATAACGATATCAATTATGTAGACGCGAGAGTAATTCAAATGTTATGTAACGAGACCTTGGCGCTTGACCCTAATCGTGAAATATTGACCGTGTGTGGTCCAAGTGGCAAGCGAACAGTGGATTTGGAATGTTATTGCTCTATGTAGAGACTAGTCTAGTAGAGATAATATAAGATTAAGAAAATAGAGTTCGTTGCTTACTTCACAAACATCTTGCCTCAGGCCGGCTTCCTCAGATCTCGAGGTATATTTAAAAATACATTTAACATAAATTTTTATTCGTTTTATATATTATATATTAGTAAACAGCCGGGGATATTTCCTTTTTTCAATCGTCTAGCAACGTTTGAAGTCGACCAATCTGGCCTGCGATAGCGTGAATGCCTAAGGTCTAGCCTTGACTTTTGTTAGGCTCGTGCCTCCTGGAAGGGCTCTATGTGTTCTAATGATCATTACGATAATGATTAGTCTTTGTCTTCTCTTTACATCATATCCTTCTTCACATAATCTATCTATACTTTATATGTGTATTATTTTTCTAATATTTTCAATTAGTTTAGTAAATGAATTAAACAGACATTTATACTACTTAGGTAAAATACAGAGAAAAACGTTAGACATACTCGTATATTTGTTATATGACGAACTTAAAAATATAGGAAGGTACTTCGGATGGTATAGTCTGCAATACGTCAAGGTTTACATTTGCACACGTCGCTTAGATTATCACTACTAAAACCGCCGCTATGATGAGCGACATAAGAGTTGTTGTAAGGTTAACTTGTAAAATCTGACACGTTGCTGTATGTACATTAATCACTTCATTACTCTTGGCGAATTAAGGATTAGGGAATGGATATCCAAAGTACCATCGAAGTGCAATTGTGCTGTCGAAGGCGGTTGTATATTATATTTTATCTGCGTACATTCATAATATATATATATAATATATATATATATATTTGTTAAAAAAAATTGGCATAATAGTCAATAAAGTGGCGTTATTCTTCTAACTACGAATAATCTGCAGAAAATATTTTAAACTAAAACTATATATACAAATACTGTTTATAGTTAATTAAATTAGATTAGGCGTAAATTGCAATGATCACGCTTGGAAAACTCGTTGATTTCAATACAGCCCAAATGGCAATGTGGGTTTTGATGAATTAAAGACTATATAATATATATACCAGGCTAAGTAAACGTTTCAATTCACCTATTCTTGTTATTGCGAACGTTGCCACTTCATGCAAAACTTCAAAGGTGTGCAAGCACAGCTATAATTTCCAACGGCTCCATCACATATAATAAATCGGCGCGCGTTACGGAAATCGCGAGATATCACCTTGAACGATTGTTCCAGTTACGTTGATAAATGGTTGGAATAGGGCAAAACAAATACGGCCAGTCCCCCATTGAAAGATTTAGGAATTTGACATGCGGTAATAAATTTCGAGGAGGGAGCATATTTCCTCATTGTCGGAGAGCGGGCTGCGTGTAAATTTATTATTCTCTAACGCCATTATCATTTGCACGGACAAGAAAATTTTAATTCCCCTTTCTAAGGAACGTGAGTTACATGGGAACAGTTAGAAATGTAAAAGATTCAGTTTACTCGACAAAAAACACGGGTTCCACTTCGTTACAGTTTTAGTTACACCGTTCCATCAATCAAGTCGAGCTTAGATAAGGCTCGTTGAAAAAGGCTGCTGTGACAAAACAGAGCTGAGTCATTTGAAAACCTTGCAAATTCTCACGATACAGCTGCAACGTTAAGTGAAAAAATGTTATAAAACACAGTACAGAAGTATGATTTACGCATGACTTGCGGTTCTCAATCAGCATTAACTTTGTTTCCATTTTAGACACTAATTCAATTATGTGTTTCCGCAATGGGGTTTTACCTATTATACGATTTTTTATGTTTATAGCTGTGCTTTAGCAGAATTGAAGGAGAGCACGTGCGAATCAAGCAAAAAATGTCAGTCTGCGATAATTTTAGTCTTAACAAAAAGTACTTGACATATCTACACATAATAAAGTTAGTAATTTTTATGGTTGGTTAGTCTAGACTTATATTGATATAAGCATAAAACACACGATCAGGAATATTTAATGCTAAAAGTCAAGTTGTCCAGTCGTGTACTTAGCTAGCAGGATTGTGGTCAACATACCATATTGAATGGCCCGATATAAGCACACAGTAAATAATAGAAGTTCACGCTAGCGTAGAAGCGGCAGACATGGCTGGTTGCGATTAATTAGCCTTCCGACAAATACATGTTTTGTTTAACAGCCGCGTTACATAGCTTAGCTTTTGCTAGCAAAACACAGATTAAGTATTCATATAACTCAACGGATATAGCATGTTTTGATATAAGATTAATTTTTTGAATATTTTGTACTTTATCACAATACTAAAGAGAGCTTTCTAATCAGACCGGGGTTCAAACAAGCTAAATTTACTAATGAATTTTCGATTTTCCAGTTTTATATTATATTTACAGATTTCAAGTGCTTACGGTGAGGGAAAACATTGGGAGGCTTCCTGCGTGTGTGTGTGTATGTGAAAAAGTGTATGTGAAGTTCGATTGACTAATATTAGACCAAAGAATAGTTAGATAAATGGCTAATGATCTAAATAATTTGGTGATGTGGTTTCTGAGCCCGCTCGGCTTCACCGTTTTACCAAAATTATTACCATAGTACCATTATTAATAGTTAAAGGTGAGATACCAAATTTCTTAATCATTAAAGATTCTAAGTGAGATCTTTTCCACCTTTGACTCTAATCACGTACTATCAAGTGAGATGTAGAGGTATATTAATAAAAACCCTACACAAATATAATTGGGGTAAATGTTGATGGTGATCCTTAAAGTAGAAAATATAGAATATACAGGAAAATGTCTATGCATTCTGTGTATTACGAACAGCTCAAAAGTATCCTTAACTGACGAGCGTTCATGAAAATATTAATGAAAGATGAGAAAAGTAGTGGATTGTAGCAAGTGGAAATCTATGTATGAGTATATATATGTATGAAGAAATCGAATATCCATATGCAACTTTGTTAAATAATTCTTATTGTTTTCTTAGCATCATTTCGTAGGCAAACATTATTCTTATGATGGAAAGAATAGGACACTTTAGTTTTCACTATGGTTTTTTACACTCAGTGTATGTCACTGTGTTTTCTGTAACCTTACTGTAGTCTGTGTCTGTAGATGTCTGTAGCCTAAACCGGGGGAGGTAGTGTAGCCTCCCCCGAGGAAAACTGCCGTCTAGGAAGGGGAGCGGAGGCTGGGGGTTCCCGGAAGTAGTTTGATGTTCCCGGGGGCTCCCTGCCTGAGGAAGGCCATCCCTGAGGTTTTTAGTGGGTAGGCCTCCCCCTTCTGGGGAGGACAGCCCCACATAACCGCCGGCTCGCCATATCCGGGGTATGCAATTTAATGCATTTTCCTCAGGGGAACAAAAAAAAAAAAGATGTCTGTAGCCGATTTACATTGTACATTGTCCCTATTATGACTTCTATTCGTTTGTGGAGAGGAATGGAAATCACAATACGAAATCGATACACCAATCTGGGTAGTGATATGTGATAGGCTAATTCCACCTTTTCTAATAAAACACCGGATACAAAAACCTGAAGTTATTCAAAATAAGTTACATTATCGTAATTATTTCCTTTACAATAACGCAATTTACCTAACACAAACTACGTTATTTATGTTGTAGCAAACCGTAGTAAAAACACAGCAGAATACGCGATAGTATGATTTCTTGTCGTGAATAAAGTGACTGCTGAAGTAAAAATCCAAGAGAAATCTTTTGCTCAAAGTAAGTGGACCTTAATTAAAAACGTATCGATTTTTTGCCACCGTCGATAGCCGACGTTGGCGGTCAGTTTGGTAAACACTTCAGAAAAGTCTTCTATTTAGTTGAGAAGCCGCATGTAAAGATTTGCTTCGTGAAAATAATTACTTTTACCTTAGTATAATCCCGTATTGCGTCGATAGATTTTATATTGGTAGTATAGGATAGGAAGACATTTTGTACATTGTGTTGCAGACTGTTGACGATAAATAGTATATGTATAACTAAAAAAAATGTTAGGGGTTTCGAATTACACTTCGTTTTCAGATCGATCTTGTTTATCTAAAACTGATCATGTAAATAAACAAGTTACTTACGTTAGGGAAATATGCGAAGTACTCCTTAGATTTCGTTATCTATTTTTGACGCAAACTGTTAAATATAACTATTAAAACAATAATAACTTTTGAAAGACAAACTACATACATTTCCAAAGAATTTTGATCTAAAAATGTCCGATTCCAGTATCTCTATTTCCTCTTATATCAAAGTAAACGTTGTGCATCTTAGATCCCGGGTTGATACGGCACTGCAATAAGATTGCTTAAGGCCACACATTACGAGGCCACATTTTGGTGCACAACACGTCCCTTGCGCCGCGAATGAAGCTCGCAAATAATGGGGATAACATTAAGCCGGCGTTGGAGCGAAAACTTCATTTAAACTTAGTGGATTGTAACGAAGACACGTGTTCGTGTGTTGTGCTAAGATTATTGTCGTTCTTGTTATTTAGCTAGCTTATAATCTGAGCTTTGTAGCTACTTGGGAAAACCTACTTAAAAAGTAAACTAAACTAAACCGGCAAAGTACTGTAATATTATTATACATTGTGCACAAGTCTCCGCTGCAGGCACATTCATATAGAGAAATTTTGAATATCTCATGAAAAACTATTCGTTGTGTTTACACAGTAGATGGTAGACGGTAGTAATGTGCAACCAAATGGAAATTAATCTAATCGTGTTTTGCTAACAGTCGAACCCTCAAACATATGTTTTTTAATACATAATTAAATTTGAAATACCAATATTGGAAGGTGAATAATAATTTCTCATAAACAGACAATATTGCTAATTCAGTAACTAGGCCCTTTAATAGCGCCCGCGGGCCGTGGCGACCCTGCACATCAGGGCCCAGCGAGCTGTTGCCCTGAGGGCCGTACGGGGCTACTGGCACGGTGTCCCATACGGCGGCATGCCTGACTGCGGGAACTCCGCCGTGGGAGTTCACCGCCCACATCCTCGCCGCCGCCTACTGCGTCCGTGCGGAGGCGCGAGACGGTAACCGGCGCTTAGCGCCGCGGGAGAGGGCCTCCGCGCAAGAGGAGGCCACTGTGGAAGTGGTTCGCCTGTGGTTCTAGGAGCTCTGGGAGCTGATGGGTGCCGCCTCCATTTCGAACACTCTGATCCGAAACGTCGAGGCGATGTACCCATTCCTCACCATATAGGCGAACCGGCGTCACGGGTCGCTCACGTACCACCTGGTGCAAGTGCTAAGCGGCCATGGTTGTTTTGGCCGCTATCTGCACCGCATCGGACGTGAGCCGACCCCTGAGTGCCACCACTGTGGCGCCAGTGAGGACACCGCGCAGCATACGCTCGCGGTGTGCTCGGCCTTCTCCGCGCGGCGCGCTGAGCTGGTCGCCGTTATGGGCGAGGACCTCTCCCTCTAGAACGTGGTGTGTGCCATGCTGGAGGGAGAGAACACGTGGGTGGTGGTGAACTCCTTCTGGGAAGGAGGCGCGCATTTGCACGCTTCATTCCTACTGTCGGCGACCAGGGGGGCTCCGGCCTGGGAAGGCCAGTCCCTGCTACACAAAGGTCGCCGTCAGTCGACGATCCCCCGGATGCCCCGGGGGATCGACGGTCTCCCCCCCCTCTTTAGCGGGGAGGCGAGAGGGGCTCGCACAATACGGGCCGACGCCGACGGGGTCGTGGAAGTATTCTCACGAGTTCCCATGACCTTGTCACGCTGCGATGCAGCTCCCCTTGGCGTGTCCCCCCCTCATCTTATGGGGGAAGGACCCGCCGACGATCGAAGCTCTCGCGGCAAGGCGTCAGTGAGGGGCATTGTTAGGTTTTAGTCGGTAGGCTCCGCACTTGGCTGGCATTCGGTCCCCAAGCGCGCGGAGAGTCCGACATAACCCCGCGGTTTTCCCGAGCTGCGGGGTATGCGTAACGCATTTTCCTAACATAAAAAAAGACCCTTTAATAGCAATAAAGTGAAAAGAACTGTTGTATCGTTTTGTCATGTCAGAGCAAGCTGTGAACCTATGTAGGATGCAGTTCCTGAGATTCACACATATGGATAGTAATGTATTCAAATTGTATGATTACTTTTAAGCATTAATGATTTACAAAATAAATATAAATTTCGAGTGTCATTGTCAATAAACCTTTACTGGTGGTTATAAACTTTGAAAAAAAAATTCAGATGTCAGTTCTATGTTTAAGATTATAACAATACTAGCTGGCCCAACAGACGTTGTCCTGTCAAATGTCTCAAATGTCAAATGTCTCAAATGTCACGTTGTCTCAAATGTTTTTAAATAAATAATTTAGCTGAAAAACAATATCTATATGACCGTATTGTGAATCTAAACCATCCTCAAGCCCCCTGGAATACACACAAAAAATTTCATCAAAATTGGTCCAGTCGTTTAGGAGGAGTTCAGTCACATACACACGCACACAAGAAATATATATATTAAGATATGAGATTTATTGTTCGCTTAAGGCGCTTAAGGCACAATCGCTTAAGGCGACCGAGCTAAGGAATCTACAGTTTCTACTTAGTAGGTAAATAAAATAATGCTGAAGTATAAAAGATCTGATGGTGTTTTTTGCGTATTATAATTAAATTGTATCTTTCATAAAGAATTAATAATAGAACCAACTTACTTACATTATAACATAACTTTAAAAGTAAACAACATTATTTATTTTTATTTGCTAGTTGTATATAAAGCTAAAATTAAGGTGCTTCAGCGGCGCTCCGGCAAAGATCGTGCTAGAAAGAACAAGTAAGAGCAAAATCGGCGATTGTAATTAATTCTTTATATAACACCATCAACAGATTGAATGGCTGAAATAGGTGAAATTTTAAAGTTTCAGGTGACATGGACGACTAGACTATTATAGTTATTAATATGAACAGCTCTTATTTACTATATGCTGCATATATATAGATAATTTAGTTACTTAAATATAATATTGCGCAACTCATTGTACGTCATAATAAGAGTTATAACTTTAATATGTACAGTTATAAGAATAATATTTAAATAGAAGTAAATATCGATTGACAATAGAGGTATGACAATAGACAAGATTATTTATTGAATATTAAATTAATGATTTAGAAAAAAACATTATTTTCAGTTTTGGTGTTACATGTTAAACACACTGTTTTGGTTATTAGCATGTAAATCAAAATTATTCCAACGTAAAAATGACATTCTACTTAAAACCTTGCGTTCTTGATTACAATATTCAACGTTCCTGACATTTGACGTAGATTGCTCAAGAATAGGCCTCCTGTAGTGAGTTTACAGCGCCCATAATCTCCTGCGAAATTATAATAATGCCCAAGAAACATGTGCGGCGAATGAAGCCCGCTGATTCAATTACCAACTGTGTACAAATTTAATCATAGTCGGTGAATATGTAATAAACTAAGCATTATGGAATTAGATCGATGAAAATGTAATTCTCAGCAGCTAGTAAAAGTTCAATATTTGGAAGCGCGTCGTGTTAATTAAGTTTAAGTTTGTAGAAAAAGGACGAATGCATTACTAATGATAGCTACTTCTATGTGTATTAACTTATGTTAATAAAACTTCCTAATTACACGACGTATAATAGTTAATAAAGTGCACCATATTTTGACCATATCTCGCAAGTTTTGAATACATTATGCCCAGACATTTTGTATATATCAATGAAATAAACAATCTTAACAGTAACACCATTTTATTGTTTCTGATTTTTGTACCTTAATGTCTATAACTTTCTGAAAACAATTTTTCTTGTCTTTTAATTAGTTAGTTTAATTTCTGATGAGGTGCGTGAAAAAGTTGTATAATGATTACATTAAAGACATTTTTTTCTCAATTTATAAAGAATTAAGGAAAACTTTAGTCTGAAAATATCAAACTTCAATACAAACCGGCAATTCATGTCGAAATTTCATTTCACCTATTATTATAAGTGTATTACAAATCTCGTTCGACGGCATTAAAACAGTACAAGAATACATAAAATGTAATACATAAAATGCGGCAACAATCACACTTTGAAACAGAAAAGACGAGGAGAAAAGCGACTTTAGTCACGAGTACAAATAAAAGCGGGTTTGGGATTATAGTGTAGTTAATAATTATACTTCACTGCAAAACAAAGTAGTGAAAGTCGGAGAGCGGCTGTACGAAAGTGGGACTTTGATTTTATTTCCAATGATAGCATCGACAGTAACGTATTGTCATCGAACCTGTGAGATTACTGCGGCTTTGGCCTGTTACGTCCACCGCGTCACGGCCATGGCGCGGAATGCATCGGAAAGTTATTGACTTTTGATAATGAAACCTGTTTGCGGCGAGCTGACCGAGAGACCACGGCCTCGTTCAATACCACCTGAAATTCTACAATAGTGACATAATCGTATTCCCTGTTATACATTACTACATTTATAAAAACATCTCACTTCGTGGTGTTTGCTCACGGAGCAATGCACGAGGCGCTAAGAACGTTCTTCATTAAATATTGCAAGTTCTGGGATCGCCGAGAGCGACGCAGTCAAAGGCCGGTTTATATTCAACGACATTTCCTAAGCTCGCCGGTAAATTTACTTTGCCTCTATTCCAGTAATCGTAAAATAGATGAAAAAATACAATTGGACGTCCAATTTGTGGAAACACAGTGAAATCATAAAAATAGATATCCAATTACCCATTCTTTTGGTAGTACGTGTTATACAGATATGAAAATCTCTTAACATGTACGTCGTATTTTAAAGTTACCAAATATAATAAAGAAACAAAATATAAGATAAATATTATATCAGAGTATATATATATATAAATTGCCTCATTATTGAACTTTTTAGTTGCCTTCATACGATTGGATAGAAATTTCTTCATAAAATATTTTCTATCCTGTAATTATGACAATATGAAGTATGTCGTGGGTTAGAAAGTCGCCCAAGTGAAGTGACGCAAATGGCCGTGTCTCATAGAAGCTCGTATCAAGGCGGCCATCGTCACGTGTCTTGTAATATTTAATAACATTTGAAATATCACTATAGCAAAATTGTTAGACGCGGAAAAGCTGCGGTTTTGCGATCACGATGTGTTTCGCAAAGTCGCCCGTTTCTGGCAACAGTTTGGTCTTGTGCAAGGCGTTTAGAAACATTCCTTCGCTAGCGTTTTTTTACGTTTGCCCTCGGTCTAGCAACAGGTTAAAGATCTAGAAGAATTTATCTTAATCGGTTTGCTAGCAGAATTCTTTCTTCCGGTTAGTTCGTCGTTAAAAACCTACAGTCGCAGTTGATGGGTTTATTGAATTTACAAGTATAAGCTTTATAGTCATAATATTAAAAAAGATATAATATACGTACATAATAATATGTTATGATAGTACGTTTATAATAATACGTTTATGATAGTTTTCCACAGTAAATAAATACACTTTATATTGTATAAAAAAAGCTTTCACTATTTGATCGCTTAGATTTTTTAACGGATTTTATATATAAACTCATCAATATCCGATTACTAAAGTATAACGATTACATAAACGGATTTTAATGCAGATTTCAGCTACAAATAGAGTTATTTAGAAGGATACTTCACATGTAAAAACCTTGCATTAAATGCTTGCCTTTTTTCATTCGTTTTCTTCGTATAGTAGAGAAAAGTATATAATTCGTTATTAAATATAAATCATACTATATGCATAAAACCTATTATATGCTATAGTTGTAAAACCAAACAACTAAATTATATCAATTACATTTAAATTATAAATAAGTATAACCAATGTATAATCGTTACTTTTACAATAGAAAATTTTGTCACTGATAAAGTTTTTCCTTTATAGCCGATGCCAGTAGTTGTATAATGGAAGTAAAATCATTCGAACCGTTCACAAATTATTATGTCTCGTTATGTAACATCTATTTTGGGACGTTACCAGCGAATTTTACGTAAAGCGACATGAGATAAATCTTTGTTACATGTAAGTAAAGCTTCATCTATCTATTAGGTAAGTATTGATATAAAAGCGAAGCGGAATCAATATAAGATATGTTTACTCTGGTTAGATATGTATATAACACGAGTGTCACAAGATTATATTTATGACATGATTTGAGTGCATATATTATGATGCGCTGAATATAGCGATGATAAGAAAATTTACAATATATTTAATGAAGTAAAAATAAGGTAACTGCGTTTTCTGAATATTCAGTCAAATTAGAACAAATCACAGACTACCAAGATCATTGTTTGAAATTGCAGGATACGAGTACATCTTATCTAGTCCAGTCAATTCGTCTCTGAAATGGAGAAGGTGAAAGTCTACAAGTAAATTGAGTTACATAAATTAATCAAATGATTTTTCACATAATGCTATGGATTTTCTTCCGCGCCCGCCGGCGACCCGAGACCACGCCCCTCCCGGGGGGCGTCGTTGGTGGAGGTGATCGGCGGAGGTATTGTAGCCTCCCCCGAGGAGGGCTCTCCTGTATGGGCAGGGGAGCGGAGGCTGGGGGTTCCCGGAAGTCGCTTGGCGTTCCCGGGGGCTCCCTGAGGCCATCATCATCACATGCCTGAGGAAGGTCATCCCTGAGGTTTTTAGTGGGTAGGCCTCCCCTTTCCGGGGAGGAGAGCCCCACATAACCGCCAGCTCGTCACAGCCGGGGTATGCAATTTAATGCATTTTCCTCAGGGGAATATAAAAAAAAGAAATAGATATGTGTGATATAATTGATAATTAAGTCTGCCTCTAAACTGAAATAAAGACAATACATAATCATCATTTAAACAATACCCTAAGAAATTTGGATGCGAAATGTATTCTCAATACATTAGTGATAAATAAGTAAAAAATCCATAAAAAGATTAGCTACGTTTTTGTTGTTTCCTTTTTTGTTTAGAGCTCATCGCCCTGATTTCGTTAGTGACTATTGCGCAATTGTTCAATTAGCAATGTTGCAATTGGCGATACTGAAGACTTTGTGGGAGTCTGGTCGGGCAGTGCTATACATATTTGTCGATCCGCTCTATTGAAGCCTCACAGCTCGCACCCTAAATATTCTCATATGCCTGTATGGCATAGCAACCGATAAGGCTTTACTTTCTAAATGCGAGTAGGCTAGTGTCACTCATAGATGTGACGTCATTATATTATGCGCATATAAATCGAGTAGGATGGGACTACGTGTTATTTATTTAGTGACGGAAAGACAAAATGATAGCTCGTTTTCCCGTGGCTTCGGGAAGGAACCTATTGTTCTGTCGTGACAGAGGTGTCCGGTGTTGGGTCCAGCGAAACGTAATGTATTTAGACCCCGCCGGCCTCTTTGTGGCCATTGTCTTAGGTACATACGTGAGTTGTATAGTCACGAAAATGTATATTGATAGAACAGCTTCGGATGGATTTATTTGTCGGCGCAAAGAAATTGTCTCGCCGTCATATTCAGTTACGTCCGTAAGGCTGGAAAAAGCGGCGTTTCTTTGTTATTATGAGCTTTGTACAGGATTTGTACTAGGAATGACAATGATAAATTTGAATGGTAAATAAAAAAGTTATATACGCGTATATACATTATAGTGTTTATTATTTTTAATTTATATCGTTTATGTCACGTGGTTTCATAAATGACGGTTCTTTATAAAGCGTGCGCGGGGATACAGATCCAACGCGTAGAGGCCTTTTTTAATTTAAGCGAAATTTTAATATAATTTTAATTTATATTATTATTAGAATGAATTAACAAATAAACATATTTTTTTATCTTCTTATGGGCAATACAACGGAAATCTTGTTGTTCATAATATACAAGCATGTATTCGGTCAGACTAATATTAAAAGTATAGATGTTACGTTGGCGTAATAAGAAGACACAACGACGATTTAAGGTTGGGGCAGTTCATATGCCGGTCGTAATAGCGGCGCTTTTCGTAATGTAAATGGAAAACTTGATGTGTTGCTGACTGTATATAACAATACAGGTACAGCTAGGCATTTTTATTTATTTTTTATCAGTCTAGAATCTTTTAGTTATGTACGGTCATTAACACGCCAACCTTCACATTTGCACTCCGCAAACCATCGCCACATGAGTGACATAAGAGAAATATTTTGAGAATGACTTATTGAGACTTGAAATAATTCATGTTTTTCCCGATTTTAGAGTTATTTCTTTAATGATACCTGTTGCACACCTTTTTGGTTTATGTATAACATAGCCCAAAATCCTACAGCTTCGCAATTTTAGTAGTATGAACGTCGATAAACTTTGTGAAGATGCAAGTAATATCGATTGGTTGGCGTTATATACTAGCAAGAGTGTTGATGAAAAGGTTGATATATTTGTTACCAAAATCATGAATTTATATAATATTCACGCTCCCGTTCGTAATGTTAAATTAAAACAATCACCTTCTCCCTGGCTCACACAAGAAATAAAGATGTTGATAGATAAGAAAGCTGCTTACAAAACAAAGTACAAACATCGTTCTACTGTTGCAAATTGGGAGAACTATGTAAATATTCGCAATCATTGCAATAAGGTGTGTAGGAATGCGCAACGCCACTATTTTCAAAGTTCTGTTGAAAACAGAGATCCAGCAAAAGTCTGGAAATTTCTTCAATCAATGGGTATTGGGAAGGCACGCCAGACGACTGTACCTGACGGCGTGGACTTGAATTCTCTGAACATTCATTTCACTTCTGCTTCCAATTTCACTGGGGCAACTAAAGCCTCCACGTTAAACTATTTATCCTCTCTTCCCAAACCTAGCTATCCTGCTTTTTCATTTAGTCAATTTTCGGATTGTGATGTTAAAAAGAGCATAATGTCTATTACGTCGTCTGCAGTGGGCTGTGATTTGCTAAGTCGCAAAATGGTTGTTCCTATCCTAGATATTATTCTTCCTGTTATTTCCCACATCCTAAATTATTCAGTACAAAGTGGTGTATTCCCTGCTGCATGGAAGAAGGCACAAATCACTCCGCTACCGAAGAAACCTAATCCTTCGTCCTTTTCTGACTACCGTCCTATTTCTATCCTACCATTTCTCTCAAAAGTATTAGAACGGTTAGTTCATGACCAGCTTAACACATTCCTTTGTCAAAACCAACTCCTCAATCCCTACCAATCCGGTTTCCGCTCGGGCCACAGTACCACCACAGCACTAAAATCACAGAAGACATTAGATGGGGTATGGAAAATGGTTTGGTTACTATCCTGTCACTTCTTGATTTTAGTAACGCCTTTAACACTGTAGATTTTGATGTGCTCTTGGGCATTCTTAGCTCTATTAACATATCTCCAACGGCAATTGACTGGTTTCGTAATTACCTGTTTGAACGCCGGCAGAGAATTCGCGTTGATAATTCTACATCTTCATGGTGCTGCACATCTGCTGGTGTTCCGCAGGGTGGCGTTCTATCTCCTTTACTATTTGCAATCTTCATTAATTCTATTTCTATCCAGCTTACTTCATCCTACCACCTTTACGCTGATGATTTGCAAATTTACTGCCAAACTTCACCAGATCGACTGACGGAAGCTATAAATAAGGTAAATTCTGATTTGGTAAAAATTTGTGAATGGAGTAGCAGCTACGGTCTCAAAGTTAACCCAGCCAAAACACAAGTAATTGTTATTGGTAGCTCCCGCATGACGTCTAAAATTGACTGGTCTGTCGTACCAAAAGTTATATTTGATGGATCTCATATTCCATTCAGCAAAACAATTAAAAACTTGGGTCTTCACTTTGACACTAATTTATCTTGGTCTTTTCATCTGCAGGAACTCAGTAGAAAGTTGTTTGCATCTGCTGGATCGCTCAGAAGGCTGCGGAACTTTCTACCTACTGCTACTAAGATTGCGCTTGCTCAGTCACTCCTCCTCCCAATCCTTAATTATGCTGACACAAGTTTTTCAAATTTAACCGAGGAACAACTTGATAAACTTGAGCGACTCCAAAACTTTTGCATACGATTTATATTTGGTTTACGCAAATATGATCATGTTTCAGAATTTCGTGTTAAGCTCAAGTGGTTGCCCATTCGCCTTCGCCGGAATGCACGTATCCTATCCCTTCTCTATTCTATTTTGTTTCATCCTGACACTCCTTTTTACTTAAAAAATCGCTTTAAGTTTCTCCATGAAACCCATTCCCGCGTCTTAAGGTCGGCAGAGAACTTAATGCTGAGCATACCATCTCACTTCACCAAATTTTATAATAAGGCCTACACGGTACAAGCAGTTTTATTGTGGAATGCGTTACCTTTAAATATAAGGCAAGCACAAAGTCTTCCCATTTTCAAAAGCCTTGTTAAAAAACATTATTTGTCACTATGATTTTGTATTTTATTGGTATATGTATATATATGTATGTAAGTATGTTTGTATATATGTATGTATGTGTATATATATGTATTATAGTATGTATTGTTATATTTATAGTAAGTATGTCATTAAGTTAGACATCGCCATCTTCCCACGTAATAATTTATTTAAATTCCTGTCCATCCTAAGGTTACCTGGAAGAGATCACTTTTTGTGATAAAGTCGCCCTTTGTACAGTTAGTTTTAAGGATCCATTATCTGTAATTTTTTATTTTTTTCACTATGGTGGATGTACAATAAAGTTATAAATAAATAAATAAACATATAGGTTTAAGCTTTTTGCCCTTTACATCAAAATTCTAGTATCATTGTCAGTTTATTACACATAGATACGGGCAACAATGTCGTCAGGTAATATTTATCCAATTTCTCATCATATTATTTCATTTATTAAATCATTATATAATTTTACAGCCCATTTCTTATTTAATCCCTTTTCATCCTTTTCAATACCAGTTATATAATTTGATGATTTGATTAACAGCTTATAGTGATTTAAACAAAAATGAACAACATATTATAAACGAGATTTATAAAAGGCGTAGCATATTTTTAAAAGAAATCACTTCCAGCCCACCTACGTTAAATGTGCTGAGCAACGGTACTGAAAACGTACACATAAAAAACAGGAATATTAATAAATAGATAGGACAAAACTTAATAATGTATTACAATAAAGTGGAAAAACAATATAATACGTAAATTCTGCTTACATAATAAGAATACATAAATCCAATAAATAATAAATGTGATGATTGACATAATTAATTATTCTTGTTTTGAAAAATTCTGTTATCTGGAGTACTGATACTCGTATACTTATGTATAAAAATAAAACAATATGTAATTTTAATTCAAAGCAAAATAATCTTTGCCACGGTTTAGAATTAACAAGTCAACGAACAATGCACTCCCGCGGATCGTATCTTGCTAATGACTGCGCCAGTCTCAGGGTGCTGTGTAATTTTCTTCCGTCGTTGGACAGGTAGGGAATAGTCGAGCTGAGAAAGGAATTTCTCGCCCGAGTGTCTTGTCTAGCAATAAACTGTTACTTGTTTAACGCGAGGGAAATGAGACGCGCTAAAGAGCGGAGTTTTCTTAAAGTTGGTTAGGTCACCGGCACAGCTCGGTGCATTAATAAAGACACTGGCTCCCGGCGAGCAATCTAGCCGGGCTCCGGGGCTCATAAAGTGCTGTAGTAGACGCTTAAATTTTTCTCAAGCCGTCTCTTTTCGAGGTGTATTATATTCAGTTGAAATAAAATTGCATCTTGAAATTTGACATAACGTTGTGCATTTGAAATTTGGTGATTCGTTTTTCTTATTTTGAATGGCTTCAAACTTGCAAAGAAACAGATTGATTATTGTATTTAAATTTCAATTTAGTCAAAGATTCGAATGTTTTTACTTATTATTGTATTATAAAATATACAACTGTTATACATATTGCTATAAATCAACAAGAACTGCTATTGACTAAAATATTACAATAATAATAATAAAACGATAACATTCATTAGTTATTTTTAAGAACTGAAAAGTTACTTCCAAATACAACTTTGTAATTAAATTCGTATTACTGGTAATCAATTCAAATACTATGCCACAATTTGCGCATACAATACAGCATAGGGGAAATAATAAGTTTGAACCAGACTAAAGTAAAATGCAGGAACCTCCTATATCCGCGCGACAATGCCAGACACGACGACTAGTTCCGCCTTCTGTCTCGTCACTTATAAGCTCAGATAGTGGCGTTTTGTATCGTCCTCGATTGTTTTAACTTGCTGCTGTGCTAATTATCCATCGATATCCGAATTACGTACAAAGACTTTTACGGTATAACAGATTTCGATCAGAGGAACGATCCGCGAGTATGGCGATTCAACGAGTTTGCTTCTATTTAATAACAAGGAAATTTAACATGCTGTTCTGTCTATCCTTATGCAGTTCGTATAGTAAAGACTATGAGGATTCAAATCTTCTAGCCCACATGTAGAAAAATATATGGATTTTTGAGCTCGAACATGCGCAAGATACAAATCGCTTAAATAAAATAAAATGCGCAGGCGCAGCACGGGAAATCGATGTGAAATGCAAAATCAGACGGTTAATGTATTATTTTTTGTAATCCGGATTTGGGGCTGAATGAGATCCTTTCCAATGTATCCAATCACTGTGCATCTTGGTCAACGACAAGGTTCTGATGATAATTAGGCCAGCGTCGTTTGAATTCATAATATAATCGGGGAAAGGTAATAGTTAACTAGCAGAGGGCATTTTGTATTATTGATCTGGCAATGGTGTTACTAATTCAGGTCTTTCATATATTTCATAACTTTAGCAATTGTACGGTACCACAGTGTCGCTGAGCTTAACACCAAGGTTCTATCGCGTAGAAAGTTTGTTCGGGATTTCACGCATCAATGAATACAATGTCAATGCTTGTACGAAATCTGAAAAAGGAGAAGTATACTGAATTTTAGTTCAGTTCTTAAAATGGTTTTTTTGGTTCTTTTGAACAAATATTTCAGAGTAATTTGAAGTTATACCTACTCCTAAATTATGATGAACTTTATTTAAGAAAATAAATTAAAGCAACAAAAATATTTATGACTTTGCATTTTTTATAAAACTGCTAAACAAACAAATTAATACAAAAAATCAACGCAATTTTTAAGTAATACATAAATATTTCTTAATTGGACGTTAATACATAGTTATGAACAGTGAAAACCTTATTTGCTTTAATAAAGTATTTAAAAATGCAATTGAATTTTCAATTGGTTCGAATCACTCGATGGACAAATTGGTTTCAAGTCATCAATCACAGTTTCTTGAAGAGACTGGTCGTAAATCCGCCCTTAATGAAAATGTTTCTTTGCTTTTTTATATATTTAAAATATCAATTATCAATTCAGCATAAACTTGCGATATATAACATATAAATAAAATAAGAGAAAAAAGGAAAAATGTATATTACGATTATTGAAAGATAAATGTACCACCAAATAACAACCATTATTTTAATGTATGTGCTAAACTCACTAAAGAATCGCAACAGTAAAACATAAAAAGCAGTTCCACAGACAATAAATTAAAAGAGAAAACCTGAAAGCCGTTAGCGCTCCCCAATACGAGCTGATCAAAAAGGTACTTTATTCACGACGAAAGTTATTGACTTTCCTTAACAAAAATTTAGCTGTCCAGTCAACTGTGAAAGACCATTTTTAATATTCACCTCGTCTTCGATTAAAAGTGCCTACTTCGTAATATTATATTTTGAAAGGCCTGATTGGGAGCCGGGCGCCGCCGGGAGGAAATGCTTTCGAGTCCTGAATAGATTCAGCTTGAAAAGGAAATCGAAGGGTCGTTACGTAAGCCCGCCTTTGAGACGTTCATAAATTTACGAATGCGTGATTGCTATACAGGTCATTCTACTTACCGGGAGGTTCGCGAGGATGCGAGTTCGGCTTATAAATAAGATTTATAAGTCTTATTCGGCATTCGAAATATGTAAACAAGATGCTTTCCAAAAGATTTTATGTTATATCATCTATTATGAAACTGATAACTTTTTAACAATTGTGATATTATGTAAAGATATAAATAAATATTTTGCAAAATTACAGCAATAGGTATAAATAAAAAAACAGTAACGGTAGTCAGTGGAACGACTGTCTTACTATTTTATATAATTGTCATGTCGTCTTGTGCAAAGTAATTACGGAAAACATTATTTGTGTCTCCATGAATGTACTATTTAAAATATAAATCTAATTCATGTAAGTCACGTTTAATTATAAAAATCCGATTAAGTGCGAGGACTTGTGCACTGAGAATATCTGCAAATATGTTTGCATTATTTTTTGCGATACAACTGCAACTTTACGGATTTCGTGTTCATTGCTGCATGCATCGATATATATGTATATGTCAATGGCTGCATGCCTTATTTTATAATTCCAGATTAATGGCTTTGATCCCCGTGCGAATGTCAAAATATGCAATCTAAAAGGAACATAAAAATACGGTCTTTTAATATTTGATTGCGTCAACTCTCCAGATTCGACTAGAGCAGAGCACAGCGCCATCGACTCTTCCAAGATGACATAACACTAAATAATGATGTTATTACATTTGAAAATAAGATTTAGAACAAGCAATTTATACAAGGAAGGCGTAGTTATCAAAGCATTTTAAAACAATTTCGGATTCACTGACTTGGAAATATTGTAATGAGCTTCTCATTCTTGATAAATAAAGCGAGTAAGCACAATGAGCTGCCTAATAATGATGTTAAATAAAAAGGAATAAGGAATTCTTTTATCAGCGAAGTTCGTTGTTCGGCGAATGAACACGATCATTGAAAATCAATAGTCTAGTGGAGCAGAATTTCATTAGAATTGCATTATTTTTTGCGATTTTTCTTCTTTTTCTATTTTAAGTTAAAACCTTCGTGATTATATTCGTGATTGCAAATTATTTTTATTCTTGCCATAAATATTGTTACAAGGTAATCTTTTCTTTTCTGTTGCATATATCATTTATTATTGAAGAGGTTGACATTTTTTCTTTGGTAGGTTGTGAACAAGCAAAATTTGGCATTAAGATTTTGATTGTTGAATTTGAAATTGTAGTGCGAGGGTTTTTTGTAATGTTTTATGTTTAAGTTTTTATCTTGTATATTTAAATAGATATATAATGAAGAACAAAATGTGTATGGTAATTTGATCCCCTACAATAATTATTACTTTAATGTGTATTATAAATACATAAATGTAAATTTAAAAAATTATATGAAGCTTCATTGAAGTCGGATATTATCCGGATTGTTCTCTGTAGTCATTAGACTCTGTAGTCTCGTCTGTAGACTCTGTAGTCTCAAGTTCTAAAGAAGCGTCTCGTCTGTACGAGACGCTTCTTTAGAACTTGAGCATAAACACAGTCATTATGCTTGTTATAATATTGCTCAATTGTAAAAATTCATTGTGTCAAATATATATTTATAATTGGTGTTGAAATTAACATTTATTCATACATCGAATTATATAACTTTTTAACTTATATTTTAATTACTACTTATACTTAATCTTTTTATTTAATTATTTCATTTTAATATATAATGCATTACTAATGAATCTTGCTTAATAGAAATAACAAAATAATACAATATCGAAAATAACTCCTATTATTTTGGTCACCATTACACTTGCACTTTCCATTCAATTTTGCTATTAATTATAACTTTCTGAAAATAATTATTTTCTGCTTTCAAATGTATACACTTGCACATAAATTCTAAGGCGTAAATGAAGTCGACTGATTCACACTAGAGTTGTGTGGTTGACTAAGGCCTAATTGCCATACCAACTAGTTAGGGCAGGTCTCTCGTTGTCTCTTTCGTGTTTCTCGTTGTGTCATGTGTCTCTCGTTGGGGACGTATAAGAGCGGTTATGATGATGCTGATGATATAAAATACAAAATTCTTAAAAATCTGCATACAATATAACAATTTCATCAATTTCAAGATAGAGAAAACATATATTCACGATGATACATATTAGATGTGGAAACCCACATTTGTTTATAATAACAGGGACTTGTTTCAAGAGAATTATGAAATCTCAAATCGAAATTTACGCTCCACATATAGATGCACAAATTATACAAGCCAAATGCAAAATTAACATTATATCACATGACACATTTATAATGTGCATCAAATTTTTTATTAAATTGTCAACTGTGTGCTGCCTGTTAATTTTAAAATAGTGTCAAATCATTTTATATTTAAAACAAGTAGGCTTATAGGAAAATGTATTATAGTATTAAAGAGTCTCTAGATTAGTCGTAGTCAATTAATAATTAATTAAAACGCCTGAAAAGATAGGATAAGTTATTCTTTATTTTTCAACAGCTGTATTGTACCTTACACCTGGTACACTATAAAGAACAATAAATAAAATGAAAAACATAGGGCGTGCGTCTTATTTTCTTAAAAATACGTCTTTACATTAGTCCTATAAATTTTAATGTGCAGTCCTACAATGGTCTATGAAAACTATGTTATTACGCATTTTCATTTTTTTCTTGTTCAAAAATATCTGATATCTCACTATTTCATTTAAAATTTTTAATATGCGTTGGTCCCAATGTAGTTCGGATAGTGATATGATCATACGCACGCTTTTCTCTTTCTGAACAATGTTGTATAAAAATAAAATAATGAATTACTTTTGTGCAGGATTCGGAATTTTCTTTACTTTTCTAATATTAATGAAAGTTTTCGATTGTTATCTTGCCAGTTTTCTTTACTCTTGTACATTTCTATTAATAGACTGTAAAGTGTTGTTCACACGAAAATTAAATAATTGCCCCTTTGCAAAGGGGAGTACAAACTAACGTATCATGTCGTAATATTTAGTTCTAATTAGTGGTTGAAAACGTAAAATTTTGCGAAATAGTTCAAGTTGAGTAAAGTAATTAGAGTGTAGTACCGATTTGGCCGCTTTCCTTCGGCGGCATTGAATTTTTGGTATGTTTCGCAATGGTTTAGTTTATAGCTCAATTTAAGGTGAGCAAATTGTTCACCTGAGTCACGGAACCATGAAAGTGTACGATACTCGTAAGCGTTTGGGTAATTATTCAGTAACGTTCGATAGTTATGCGAATGGCTATAGTTATATAGTAAAAATATGTATGTATGTATAGTTTATATGGGTAGCAGCAAATTTGGAATCAGCAAAAACCACATTATAGGTACGTTGCAAATTGTGGCATTAGATATAAAGTCACTGTAGCAAGTAATCTAGTGAGATTCTGTAGCAATCAATCTAGTGAGATTCTGTACCAATCAATCTAGTGAGATTCTGAAGCAATCAATCTAGTGAGACTCTGTAGCAATTAAACCAGTGAGATCAGTAGGAAAGCAACCACTGTTACTTTGCAGTAGAGATAAGTACTACAGGTACTACCCCAGGTATATTTTCTCCTCTTAAATTTACCTTTTACTTTTATGTTTAAATATTTCTTTTCAATATAAAAGATAAGGAGTAACAGACTTCGACTAGCGGACTTGTGCTGAGGAGGGATGAGATTTGTTTTGTTACCAGAAGAGTTATGAATATGATTGTTGATAGAAAAAAAGAGTAGCAGAAGACTTAAGAAACTATGGATGGATTGTGTGAAGAGGTATATGTTATATGTATATGAGGCAGTCCAAATATGTCAGTGCTCTGATTAAAACTTTAATCTTTTCAACTAAAATTGATTTTGAGAAAAATTTTGTCCGGTAAAATGAAGTAAAGTGCTTACTCGAACGAAATCAATAAAGAACTAACATTTATTCTACGCTACATAATTAAATGCATTAGAATTCCACCTGTTTATTGAATTTTCCGTGGTACATCCACAACGATCAGCTTGAGCGACTCGGACCGATGTCGTGATTTATTTGGCCCAGAAACAAACCGAGTGACTTCAATTCATTTGACTTGTGTAAAGATCGAATTTACTTGACAGAAAAGTTTACGTCAACGATCGTAGTCAACTTACTTAGTCGAACGATTTCCAAATACATATTTTAAGCACAATGCAAGATATATCACTTTTACGTATGCGGAATAAAAAAAAGTTTACAATCAACTTTGGTGCACTACAATAACAAAAAATCCCTCTAGACCACTTGAAAACTCTATATTACAATAAAAGAACTTATATTTATGCTAATAAAGTCTTACTTTTGAAGTGAAATTTCACATGTGATAAATTTATAATATTTCCTTTTTTTATATTTACTTGAAATCTGTTTCCCACAGACTCGGAGTCAGTATCTTTATATGACGGAATCCTCATATTTATTCTAAGGTGAGTAGTATACGTGGTGCCTGTGAGATTCGTAGAAAATCTGTCACAAGATAACTTGTGTTATTTAACAGACTATTTATCGACCAAAATTGGAACAAAGCAATTCTACTGTTTTGTGACAGAAATAGATAAGACCACAAGAAGTCTAATATAGTATTCATTCAGTAATCTTTAGAACCCAACCAACCCGCACTGGGCCAGCTTGGTTGACTAAGGCCTAATCGCCCTAACGTACTTAGGGTAGGCTCGAACCTCTCGGTGGGGACGTATATGAGCTATGATGAATCTTTAGAACTTTAAGATATGATAGGTCTTTACCATTAGATATATCAGACGCGTGATGAACTACGCTGACCACTGGGTCAGCCTTGCCTGACTCAGTAGTCAGGCACATGCACTTGGATATTGGTTGAATAATACACTTGGTTGTAACATACTCGCACAACGCAAGACCCATTTCTTGCGATTGTGTAAACATTCTATAGTGCTTCATTAAAAGACATTAATTTTACACAACACATAATCACTTATCTAGTGCACAAGTGTTAAATGTTAAATAAAATAAGTACATAACTATCGTAACTCTTAGATTTTCTATTACATATTTTTGGAGCCACCTTCGCCTTATATTTGCATGTGTAAATTGTATTATGAATAAACAATTCAGGAAGCGCTTGCTGTATTGAATAATTACACCAATTTAATATAATTCCTAACTAGAGACAAAAGTACCTTGAGGTTTGTTCGAGCATACCTCACTTCCCTTTTTAATCGGGACACTGTTAAAGATTGTTAATAATTATGCAACGTGAAGGTTGAATATCTCTGATTTCAACGCAATAATTATACGAATAAAAACTCGACTCTTGAATTCCTAAGCGTGATTGATTAAATGAGTAAGTATAGAGCCAGTTAAAACTTCATAATATTTTTCACTATACCCATGAGTATTTTAATGTAGTTCAGAGTAAGTAAGCTTAATATGTAATAGATAAAAGCAGAAACAGCAATCCTATATATGAAGTTCTTATATATGCATTTTTCTATAAATGAAATAAATGATTGAATATGAATATGAATAAGATTATAATTAAAAACATACCCATGAGTAAAACGTATAACGTACAATTTTGACCTGTTTCCAGTTTTGTTATTCCCTGTACGGTTTCGTCAAAATTTCGTGATTAAAGTAACGAACTGTTTTGTAGATTTAATCAAAAGCTTTGAAAAATTATCTTTAAAATAATACTGTTAAGGTTCAACATACAGAGTTATCTTTAAAGAACTTTTACATGCAAACGGACACAAGTTTACATGCGCATCGTCCACAGCTCATAGTCTTTGACCTAGTATGACGCTAGAATTTTAAGCAAATTTTTCGCAAGAGGAAGCACCAAGGGCCTCAAAAAACAACAGTTGTGACTAATGGGTGCATATGAAGACATTGCATGTAATTACCGAAATCGTTAAACTTACATTAGCAATATGAACCTTAAGCGGACTGTGTCAAATGCTAACGGTCTGTAATGTATACTGCACGTTGCAAAATGACAAAACACGCCTTTTGTTACGATTCTCACCTCGCTATCAACGCACATCTATTCTGTTCTAATGATTCTTAACAAAAACAGGGCCAGTTTCATAATAGACTTTTACTTTTGTTTAAACTTTTCAAACTGGTGTGCGTCTTGAATTGTCGAAAGAGAAAGTGTCGCATGTCTGTCTGGTCACATTTCACGATGACATTTGTTCATGAGTTTTGACATGTCGTTAAGAATGAGTGTTTATTTCGATACGTATGCGCTAGTTCAATGCGTGTACAGATAAAAAAAAATAAACGTGATGGAAAGTTTTTAGACCTTTCCCTAAGTAATTATCTGAATCTAAGGTATATATTCAAAAACCCAACTCAATTGTCTGCTTAAGTACAGTTAGAAAGACATGGTACTATGTAAACTCAATAGCATCATCCCTTTCTAACTGTACTCAAGCAGTGATCTGAGTTAAAGTTTGATTTTAGAATATGAGTCTAATTGTTGCAACAATGCAACAATGTTGCTAACATTCTTATGGCAATTATTATTTTTGTGAGTTGGTGGCAGTGGTGGTAATGATAGATAATGGACATCTGCAATGCCAGTAGCATAGCTCAGTCACCTACCTGGCGACAAATGATCTATTAAAGCTTCGTTTGAAATTTTACATATTAAGTACATTAGTGATCAAAAAACACCTTAGTTGAGAGTTCGAACATGGAACATTTATAAGTACATATGTAAAAATGAATACAATTTGATATTTTAAATCTATTGATCAGATCGGTTGCAGGTTATACAGATAAATATTGCGACGATCAACTTAAAAATATACTGCATTTTTAAGTTAGCCAAAGCTCTACAAACAACCGTATCGTTACCGTATCTATGGGGATTGCAAATCTACACCTGTCAATTAACATCTGGTAGTCTACATGGAATATTTTTATTCTACAGACAGTACTTTAATCGTCAGGAAATTGCTTTGACGCCGCGCTTTTTAATATCTTAGTGGACACTGATACAGGATTACAGGATAATAGTTAACAACCGTTTAAGGGATCTCTGTAGTTTTCAAAAAATTTTAATCCAACTTTGACGCCCATTCCGCAGTATTCCGAAGTACCTTTTAGATTTTTAGCTTTTAAGATCACCACATGTGTTACTCCGAAACTGGTCTTTAGAACTTTACCCTGTTATTATGCAGAGCGGTCCAAGACTGCGAATACCTTAATCGTACCTTAACCATAATCAGTAGCTTATGTGATCTAACAGTCCGCGATTGTTAAGTCATTAGCAACAATCGTCGGCTAGACCGCAATATTCAGTTGAAAGGGTAATTATAGTCTAGCCAACACTACACCTAAATCGGTGGTAAATGTCCTTCACAGTTTAGAAATGAATACTAATGCTTCTGCAATACTGCAAAAGGTTTGGATATTAAATTTATTATCAATTTATTTATACTTATCTATACAGAGAAATGAAATTGATGTGTCTATTTGTAGCATAAAAATAAAAGCTTTCAATAAAATGCGAATGAAAGTAAGTAACATTATAATTACAACTATAAAAAATTGTATGTCTGTTTGTTGTATCCAATGTCTTCGTCAATGGCATCTTACTGGTATGAGTTGATGATGAAGAACCTGGACCATGATTTGATATTGGAACTCAAAATTGGCGAACTCTGTATATATTTTACACCTCTGCTTATTTTTAATAAACGGTCCTTGTGATCTTAATATGTGTAATAAAAAATATACGGTTACTTTCGCAGATTGTGTCATTTGCTTTTTAATATCGAAATAACACATGGCAAAAAGTTTTTAAATTTACACAAGCAGGCTTCAACAAGGTTATCAAATGGCTTAAAGAAAATAACCTTACATTTAAAGTATCTTACATATTCTATGAGACATTTTATACCAATAAAATTTTATACCAGAACTACAGTCACATTCGATAAATACCTATTACTGCTGCCCACAAATTACTAAACCTTGTTCTTGTCTTAATTTAATTATACATGATACAATTATATTTTTGTTGATGCTCGTAGATGCCAACTTAAGTTTTCGTCATCATATAGATCTATTTACATCTTGGTTTACTAAATTAATATTTTTGTCTAGAAATGTACACCATGTCAGCAATTACAGAATCATTAGAATGGTTTATTTAGCACCCTATCAGATACTACTCACATATTACATTACGGTTTGGGGTTTGGCTTGAACGAGTTCAAACGGCTATTTTGGATGTAAGCCCCTGCCGTTCATTCATTATACAAATGACATTTTTGTGAGCTTCTTTCCGTTCGAAAGTTATAATATTACATAGTATTTTGTATAAACACTATATTACAATTTATAAGTCTATTATTGTCTACCTCATTATTAAGTATTCTTATGACTGTACCTTTGCGATGAGAAAATAATAAAACATTATTATTATCATTACCGTTCGGAGCAAACAAATGTTAAGCTATGTATGATTATTTTTTCTTCAGTTCAAATGACTTATCTATAAATATTGTTATACGAACTCTTCTATTTAGAAATCTATGTAATTAACAGCTGCGCGTAAACAATAATGGCCAGGATGTGATTAATTAGAACTAATATCCCGTCATTATCGATCGCAACGAAGCAATACGTTTTAACTAATATGAATCCAAAATAATTCCAACATTTTGTGTATTATAATATTGTATTGTTGTTATTCTATCTGTGCGAAGGTTACCATCAGAATAGGAAAGTGATATATCAGTTCTATTATATTATAAATACAAAACCTTTAGTTTGTCGTAGAAAATGTCAAAATACAGATTAAGTTATTATTGATAAATAAATTTATTAATTTGCATTTGTGTAGATAAAGGATCAGCTATTTAAATAATTTAAATAGTAGTAAAGAAAATTAATTAAAAAGATTAGAGAAAGAAGATAAAAATTTAGATTATCCGAGTTTCTCGACTGTTCTACTCGAGAAGGTTCTCTTAGTTTTACTCTTAATTTAGGGCTATGTGGAATAAATATTTTTAGATGAAATTAAAGCTTCAGATACATACTTTTTATCTCTATTATAATATATATTTACTGGTTTGTGTCAGCGAGCACATATCAACACTAGAAACAATGTTATCGTCAGATTGTCACACTCTACTTACCAGCAAAATACACGCCACCGAATTCCACTGTGATCCGGTTAATTGGCTCTTTAATAATTCAACTATGCATGTACTATATTTATAAGCAATACGAATTGAGTTTTGTGCAATCATAATTGTTTAACGGATGGAAGGAATTGATGTGTAATTCTGGACAAGGATGATTAGCGTAGCGTAGATTATTAAAGGAATTTTAATTTTATTTACCGACTACTATTTTCGACGGATTCCCTATCTTAATCTGTGATACTCCTTAATATATATAGATAATCTGTTAACTACATACTTATGTCAAAATTATGTTTATATGATAGGTTAATTTAATTATCTATAGCAAATTGTATTGCTTATATTACATTTTTCTACCATCCATGAAATATTTTCTTATCTCCTATTCATTCTAACACGTCACTATTTGGGGTCATAAAGAATCAAGAAGAAGCCAGTCTACTTGTATGAAGAAAACATCGTGTGGTAACCTATATACATCTGCTAAGAAATTCAAAGGTGTATGTTATCATATCAACCAATCAGCACTGGTGTTCAATATCGGACATAATGGTTAACGTACATATTTAGGGTAGGGTCAAGCCTATTGCTTGGGACAGATATGTACAGCGATCCCAAATATTTAATATACTATATATTATAATTTGTCATCCTTATTATTACTAATTTCTGGAACTTTCACTAACCTTCAAGGTTCTAGCTATGGACAATCTGAAATTGCCAATTAGATTTCTTACTTCTCAATATTTTTTCTTTCTCTGTATGTTAGTTTTTTTTTTTTTTATTTATTTGGCACATAAAACAGGTTACAATCATCCCAACTAATATTATAAATGCGAAAGTGTGTTTGTTTGTTTGTTTGTTACCTCTTCACGCTTAAACTACTGGACCGATTTCAAAAATTCTTTCACCTTTGGAAAGCTACATTCTCCCCGAGTAACATAGGCTACTTTTTATCCCGGAAAAATCGACAGATCCCACGGGATGCGCAATAAAGGCTTCGCTCAAAAACTACTGCACAGATTTTTATGCGGTTTTCATCAATAGATAGAGTGATTGTTGAGGAGTTTTGCGGCATTTTTTATCTCGGAAAAACGGATAGTCCCACGGGAAGCGCGATAAAATCTTCGCACCATAAACCGACTTCCGCGTATATGTAGCTGTGGGCAAAAGCTATGACCCTTAACCCTCTATACACCCAATCCCGAAATCCACGCGGGCGAAGCCGCGGGCAGAAAGCTAGTATTATTATAAAAACGAAATAGAACTAGAAGTAACTCTCTGTGCAAGACTATAACCCAAAACATATGTGCACATCAGGGTTAAACGTGTAAACAATCACATTAACTAACACTAACATAGTTGTGTAAAAGAAATAATTTCAAGAGGAAAGGAAACAATAATAAACCATAATAATTAAGTGTAAGAATAACAATAAAAAAAAAAAAAACTAAAAATCTATTAAACTTTTAAGTAAAACTAATAACTAATTGACGAGACCATACACGGACGCCTTAAACCCGGAGAGCGAAGATCCGAAGATGTCGATTTCGTTGTGAAGGTCGTTTAAAAGCCTGCACATCCTTGTTACAGGATTATAGAAGGATGTATTGTTTCTACATACTTGCAGTCGGAATATATAGGGATTTCGAGACACATACCTTGTGTTTAACAAGGCCAATAAAACTGACGAGTCGAAAATGGAATGCACTATTTTATACAAGTGTATTAAATCACCACGCTTACGCCGAGATTCCAGAGAGACGAGCCCAAACCTTTGGAGTCTATCCTTGTAAGATGATAAAGAACGCCCAAAACCAAACCTATAACCAATCATTCTCAAAAACTTTCTTTGCACACGTTCAATACGTTCGATATGCACCAGATAGTTAGGAGACCAGATCACAGAGCAATACTCCAACACGCTACGCACCATACTACACCACAAGATAGCCAAACTTCTCCAATTGCGAAAACCTTTTGTTAGTCGAAAAATAAAGCCCATAAGCTTATTGCACTTAGCTATGATGTAATCGTAATGATTGCGGAATGTCAATTTCTCATCGAAAATTATACCCAAATCTTTAGCGATGGATTTCCTCTCGAGAACGATATTGTCAATGTGGTAATCAAAGTAAAACCTGTGCTGATTGGCAGTAAAAGTTATCATAAAACACTTATCAACATTGAGCATCATGAAATTCTGCTTACACCAAAGAGATATAGTATTAAGATCACTTTGCAACATTTGACAGTCAGCAAAACTTTTCACACCACAATATACCTTAAGATCATCAGCATACAACAAACAATCACATAAGAGACATTCGATAAGATCATTTATAAATATTTTCTGTGGAATTTACCTTATAATAATCACATATCAAATTTGAATTTAAACTATTATTTTAGACAGATGTTACATAAACTAACCATTAAAATATGCATCATACTTCATCTGATACGATATATAAAAAGTCGACTGATGCTCATTATAATTGGTTATTACTAAATAAATAAAAAATAAAAGAAAATGTTAATTTTCAATTTTAAATTTATAAAAATAATTTTCATTAGTTTGTCAATAATACACACGTATATAATGTGCTACATATCGCTTGTCCCTTAACATGAGCCTCAGCTTGTGTCGAAATAAGCATCGCCTATAAAGCGGTTTCACCTCGTTTAATTTACTCGAAACGCGTCTCCTGAATGTTATTGTCATGACAACGACACAGGCTCATTCGTCGGACCATCTGAGGCCCGACTCAATTGTCAATGAGAAGAATCCCACTGGATACTTGAGCCGGGAAAGATACAATTGTGTCGGCACTAGGCACGCCCATAAAGATGTCTTTTTCGTTCGAAGAAGTTTGATTTGCACAAATATAGGATAAATCTCTGTTTATGCTTCAGGGATGTTTTATGTAGTCACGTAAGTGAATGGATCCTTGTGATTGATAAAGCGTTTTCTTGTTTCTTCAATGAAATCTTAAGTAATATTAGAGATTTTGTTTAAACAAATATAAGACTTCAATCGAAGATGTATTTACTAAAAAGCTTATTCTCTGTCAATCTGCCACGTAATGATAAACTTTTTCATAAATACATCTTATATGACAGATAAAACTGCTTTTGTTTGACAAACAATGTAACAATTTGACATTCATATTTATATGCTTTGTATGGCTGTTTTGAATTTTTTACCTGATCTTCTCGAGAAAGCTCTCACAATTTTTAAACAGGTTTTATACTGTATAATGCTGATGGATATAAGTGCCTGCAAAGACCTACGTTAAATATATATGTATGATTTTGGCGCCGATTGTAAAAATAATGTTATAAGGTATTTCATGCTTTTAAAAAGTTAACACATCTGACCAACTATACTTTAAAAAAGTATGAAACAACTGTAAATTAACAATAATTATTATTCAGAATTTTATTAATGCTTTTGTGATTTCAAAAGAAATATTTCGACATAATTTGCGCACGCAAAGTAAATAAAACATAAAACACCACGACTATCTGTTCAGCGCGTAAACTTTTTGCGTACTAACAAAAACGTTGTACGCACGAGCTCTTTCTAAAGGCGGTATGTCGTTTGTTATTCTGAAAAATCTCATTTTTATTTCGTTGTTGTCAAGAATAATGAGGGAGAACACGGGAGCTAAGCGACGAAATATCATTTTGCACTGGCTTATACAAAAGCACGACTTTATTATATGAACAAACAGTGTTTGCTCGAACTTTGGACGTCGGCAACGTTGAAAAAGTTCTATCGTTGCATATAAAAGCGAACTATTTATAATGACGTGAACTCGGAGGCCTTCAGTGTGGAAATAGGACATTATATTTTGTTCAGGTTCTCGTTTTAAGCCATAAACGGTTGCAACCTTGTGGACAGTTTCGTCAGGCCGGCATTCAAAAATGTAAGGCTGGACTAAATTTAGGACCGTGTCGAAATTGTTTTGTATTTAACACTTGATGCACAAAAGATCCATTGTAAATATGGATACGTGCTTCGTGTGGCCATTAACTGCTTTTATAAACATCTACGCTGCTATAAATCAACATTGAGTTATTTCTTCAACATATTAGGTGCTTACATATGAATCTATTTATCAGTCAAAAATGTTGACTATATGAAACAATTACATACATATCAATAAACTTTAAACTAACTATCGGCATAATTGTTAAATATCAATAAAAAATATCAAATGGCGGTTATTATTCAATTTAAATAATCAAAATCTCTGGCGCTATTTAAAAATGCTTAGTGATATGGATAAAATTACACGCAAGCAATTTCCATAAGTATCTTTTCTGTCTCTCTTTTTCTAATTTGTAACTGTAATATACAGTAACAGTTATAAAGAAATATATAAAAAAAAAAGATTAAAGATGGTTGATTTCACATTTAATAATGCTGAAAATTTAATGAGATTTTCTTCTCGTGTTCATATGAAACAGCGTATTTTAATGTGGTGTTTGTGTAAACATGTACGCCAGGAGGGTTGCAACTTAATTAGTCTTGTTATTATATTTGATAATTTGTTTGTCTTTCTATATAAAATTTTGTCGTTTCATGGACGGTGGAAACAATGTTATATTAAGATAAATCAAGGAATGATTTATGTGAAAGATTAGGATTTTGAAATTGCTTTCAATATGATCTAACAGAAGTAGGGAACTTACGCAAATGATCGTTCGTTTTACGAATCGCAGCAACCTTCCCGCAGATTAAATTGTTTCAGTAGCAGGTAGAACTCGGTGTAAATTTCGTAAGAGGGCCGGATACAAAATTAAAAATAGCAGTTAAAATAGCTGTCAAACAGCTTTCTTAAATAACGTCTTTCACAAATTATTAATTGTATGTGTCAAAAACTATTACATACGAGTGATTTTTATAAATCAAAATTTAATCAAGGACTTAAAAAGAAATTAAGGAGTTATGCAATTGATCATCAGAGTCATGAAGGCTTGAAGAAAGGCGAATCTTAAGTGGCAGCGGGTAGATCAGATTGAGAAAGCTTCTAGAGTAGCAGGCATATGCTGGCATGCACCGATAGACAAGATAACATACGACCGATAGCAGCGCAGGGCCAACCAGTGTGTAGATTCTTACGGGAAGCCTAACAATTAGTACACTAAAGAAAAAAAATTGCTTCGTTAGCGCAACAATGTTTTTTACATAAACTTCACACGTGATAGATACACAGCATTAAATATTATTTTGTGTTTCTGTATTATAATGCTGTGGTGGCGTTTGGTTCCGATGGAATTTGAACCGCACGAGAAATCACATAACGTCAGTAAATAACATACCGATTAAACTCCCAATTCATTTGACAGGTCCTTGCAATCTGATCAAAATTTATCTTTGTCAATGTTGACTTCGTATTAAATTAATATTCCTATTTTCAGTATAGACTGTTTGTTCGTGTACATAATTATACTGTTGCTTGCAAAATTTGTTTAATAATGGACGCAAATTGAAAGCGCTTATTAAACATAAATAAGGTCGTTTATTTATATTAAAACGTATCAACATAAATTAAAATTCACGTCTGTGAACGTCTGATTGTTGCGCTCGATAATAATTCGTGAAACATTACGAATGCAGCGCACACGTCACTCATAATGGCTGTAGCGTGACGTACCTGCTGTATTTAATTATACCAATTTTATAATTAAGTACAGAAAATATTTCATTCGTATAAATTCATCTTGGTTCTAACCTCATCTGGGCTAGCATGCACGGTTGCGATTGGCGCGACAAAGCGACACATAGCGCGAGACCCTCTACTGAGGAGTCGTCGCTCTCACCAAACACTCAATCAAGGACCCAACCGAGTTTTGGTTAGTCGGTAAGTCACATCAAGCCGCCTCGATAGGTCTGGAGTCTGATATAATCACCGCGACACTTTTATGTTGTGGTATCTATGAAGATTGTCTCTATCCTGAGGGAAAAACCTCAGCCGGGCTAGTACGTAAGGCTTTATCCTACTTTTGGTAGGATAAAGCGATTTAGGGCACAATATAGTTTTGTCACGGACCACAAACTCAAGCTAGCTCAAAGAAATTTGTTCAATGTAGCGCGGACGTAACGTGCTCGGCACGTAGTTAGGTTTTATAATTCAAATGTATATAGCAGTTTCTGTTCATTTCAATATGCTGTGTATATATACTTATATTTATTCTGTACTGTAAATCGATTTTAATTTTCAATATTTTTACTAACCAAGCCTACCAAATTTGCGGTGTCCGGCATACAAGGGATCATTTGGTGAAGATCGTACGTAGGAAGCTTGAAGATCTTTGGTGAAGCTCATGCCAAATAGTGGACGTCTACACGCAGATGAAGTGAAGATAACGATTTTTTTATTTTCTGTACTAATAGTGTGGCATGGTCATAAATGATCGTGGTTGCAATTTTAAAATTCTATCGATATAATAAAATAAATATTTGCAGATAGGCGTAGTAAAATTTTCAGACAACCACTGTATTGTATAAGAATTTTTAATCATTTTCAAAATTAAAGCTAGGAACTAACATCTCTTGTAAAAGTTTGGGCTTAAAATATATTTGATTAGAATTTAAATTGTGAGCAATATACATATTTAAGTTTATATATACAAAAAATATATGTTGAGGAATTTAATGAATAAATTTTGTTGATAAAAGTAATATAATGTTATTTCACCAAGATAATTACATAATACATAATACACATACGAGTAATTATTAAGGATATTACAAATGTTGGAGATACATAGATACATATGTCACGCCTTGTCCCCAATGGGGTACGCAGAGACCACCTCTCTCCACTTGTTGGAGATATGATTATTTGAATAAGCCGACTGCCAAAATGTATTTAATATAACATAATATTGAATCTGATATTTAGCTGTCAGAATAGACCTGATCTACAATGCAGTTGATTAAATCTTCGTAGAATGACCGCCTTAAGCCCATTGTATTATTATATTATGATTGTAATAACATACTGGCTTCGGCAGCTTGTCATGGTGAATAATGATATAGTTATGGGGTTCTCAAAGTATCTTTAGTCTAGAAATACATATTGTGGATTGAATTTTGGTTAACACTCTATGCTGATTGAGATATTTAGTACGATCTCTTGGGCACTGGTATAGAAATATGTCTATTTTAGCAATGCTCAAGAAAGGGACTATCAAATAGGGATGCAATTATCGTCAGGACGGTGTTGAAGTTGGCTCACACTCTTCACACGAAAGACGCACTTCGCTTGCGCATAGTGCCATTCGTCAGGGTACGCTCACGTTCTTTGATGTGAATGTTGAAGTTATGGTGATCAATGAATCCTCGCCGCACCAGTTTCGCGTGGGTAAATAGTACGATTAGTATTTTACTACGCTACGAAATCAATTATGCGCGGAGGCAACATGTCGGTAAAAACAACATACAGTCTACTGATTAAGGCCCAGCAGTATTCCTCACCTTATTGCACGGCTATTAGGAGAATACGTCGTCATTTGAGAAAGACATCGTGTTTCTGTGAATCAAAAACGTTAATGTTGTGCGCTTTGTGGACAGTGCAGCACACAGTACAGTAGTAAATACAGTAAGTGAGGCTTAACAAAGTAAAAATAAAATCTATAAAAAGTTTGGCTTAACAAAGTAAATATAGTTTGATATATTTGGACGGATTGTGCTCGGTGGCCAGATTGGTTAATGCGTGTTGAAGATTCGAGTACGAGTCCCGTCTGGGTCAAATATACTATTTTTGTTTTATTTATTTGTCAAGAGCATAACGCTCATTCGATGAAGGCATGTTATCGATATAAAGTTAACACGACGAATGTGTGTTACCGGCATGAGGTTCACTCGACGAAGGCGCGGTAACGTCTATAACGTCCACTCGGGAATAGCATTCGCTCTAACAGTAATACTAAAATAACCTTTCTACATATATACATACACTCACGCCTTTTTCCCATGGGGGTAGGCAGAGATAACGTCTTTCCACTTGCTACGGTCTTTACATATCTCTTTCGCTTCATCTACTTTCATAACATTTCTCATACATGCTCAACGATTGCGAGTACTTCTGACCTGGCCTTTTTTGAGGACACTTTCGATTTGTTAGAAATATGTTCGCCTAGGTCTTCCTCGTCCCGTATCTCCACTCACTCCAGCTTCATAAATCATTTTGGTCAGTCTACTTTCATCCATCCGTTCCACATGCCCAAACCACCCAAGCATCCCTTTCTCTATTCTTGTCACGATATCCTCCTTCAAACCACATTTCTTTCTAATTCACTTCATTATACAATCTGTCACTCAGTTTTACTCCTGCCATACTCCGCAAAGCTCTCATTTCTACTGCATTTATTCTGCTTTCATGTCGTTTCTCCCATACCCAACTTTCAATTCCGTACATCCTAATTAATATTAGAAGAATAATTTAAAAATGTTGAACAAAACCTAAGCCTAAGCCAGGCTCAATTTTCATCAGCCTTAATAACTCCCTCGCGTTATTAACAGATAAATCATTCAACAACGTAAAGGTCTTAGCTTTGAGAAAATTTCAGCCGGGAGATGGGAGCCGGCGTGGAATATAAAAACGCGACATTAAGTATGGATATGTAGAAATATAAAAATATATTAAATGAAGAACCGTGTACACCTGTGGGAGGGAAATGTTTCCTTTTAACTCAACGTTCACTCAGGAATGAAGTGTCACTGATTTCGGAATCATATTAATTTATGAATCATATATGAAGAACCGTGATCTAGCAACTCTTTTGAATCTCTTGACAAAAATCATAACATTTCATGTATTGTACCATTTTATTTTTATTTGAAATGTCAATGGCTTGTAACTATATTCTATTTTTTTTTTATACTAACGGTAGCAAAAAGGCTTACGGCCTGCCTGATGGTAAGCAGTCACCGTCGCCTATGGACGCTTTACTGACCTTTTTTAAAAACCTATTTACTCCCTTTTTGAAGAACTCCATACTGTAATCCCCCGGGAAAGCCTCGAGCTCGTTCCACAATCGGAGCGTGCGCGGAAGGAAATTTCGTTGAAACGGCACTGTGCGTGACCATTAAGGCTCCAGCATGTGAGTATGAACACCCTGCCGATGGCGAGCGGTGCGATGGTAGAATGTGGCCGTGGGCATCATGTCGAACAATTCTTTGGAACACAACCCGTTATATAGACGATAGAACACACACAAAGAGGCACAGTCTCTCCTCAGACTTAAGGACTCAATACCGCTTGTGAGTATGGGATCGTCAGCGATACGCTCAGCGCGTCTTTGGACCGAATCAAAACGATCAAGTTGGTATCGAGGTGCTCCCGCCCACAGGTGACAGCAGTACTCCATATGGGGCCTGACTTGCGATTTGTATAATAGCAGTCGTTGCCTCGGAAAGAAGTACCGCTTAGCTCTGTTAAGCACACCTAGTTTTTTAGAAGCCAACTTGACCTTGTCATCTAAGTGACTTCGGAATTGGACGTCACAATATGGATAGGTCCCTGTCTTCTAAATGAAATAGGCGGCGGCAGCAGATATCCTCCCGGGCATACATACATACGCCGGCACGTCTGCGAAATGAGTGCTCGAGTACGTAGCCGGGATACATAAGGTATGACGTATCGGCCGGGGGAGATATCTGTGTCTCCGTTAAAAATAAAAGGGTCAGCTGCGCTGTATCAAGATGTTGGTGAACAGCGTTGAGGTTTGCGTGAATACCCCTAATGTTACTAAAGTGCACCTGCGTGGAAAGGGGTGCCGCTGCGAGTATTCTCCCTTTTTTATTTTTTGATTTTATTTATACGGTTTCGAGTAGGTGTGGAGGCTTCGTTGTGCCGAAAGCTAAAGGGACAAATATGTGTAGCCAAATCAGGCGACGACCAACGCGGGTGTTGCGGTTTGTCGATGCAGCGTACGGAAGGGCCCCCGGTCCCCCTTGTGGCAACAGCCGGGTTCCACTCCGGTCTCCTTCTCCGGCACGACTGCAACCTCAGGAATTTTTCGCAGAAAAAAGCAATATTCTAACATTTATACCTTTCTTATTTTACACATGGATACATATTCGTTTAGGTTTTATATTCTCAGCTTTATTGTATGAGTATTTTTTTATTTCTATGAATATTGTTACTTTAATTATTTTGTCATTTAATACTTACTTTAATGAGTTATGAATATGAGATTGTAATTAAATATAAAGTTAGGGGAAGATCACATACTTTCTTATGTGGTTAATTCTGTGAATATATGTATGCGAAGAAGCTTTGTGCAGAAATGACATACATATGTAGACAGGAATGGAAATAGCTGACACCGAATCGTCTAAAATTGTTACATCTTAAATTTATTCAAGTTGAGTATGGTTTATAAGAGGCTAAATTTCCCATCGAAAAGAAATAATTACTCGGGTTAAAATTATTCAGTGTAATTTCCCGAGTCTTAAACTCTCTTCGAATTTATTATAATAGGGTTTTAGTCGAATCGAGGCGGTAGTATGGGAGATTTCCCCGTACATGTAAAATCAAATATTTTTATAATAATAACATAGATAAATAATAAACATTGAAGAACGTGGGTGTACCAAAGTTAGCAGAAGAGTTGTTTAATATATGTATATTTCAAAAGTATTTTAAACAATTCTGTTGGACAACATCAAAGCCTGTCTTATGCAGTCTTTTTCATGTGGTACAGTGAAAGCAATAAAAATGATAAACGCCTAAAGTTCAACACATTACGATAACACGTCTACAGAGCCTTCCACTTGATTCTACACCCTCAGCAGTTGTAATAAAGTTGGTCTTTATGAGAAGGTATTGTTCATGTCGAAATGTGTTATTTTGCTAGCCCATCCATTTGGCTGCGTAATGACGCTAGAAGCGATATTATGCATATATCAAACATATGCCCCCCATACATTTGATAAAATTTTGTGATGCAGTTTCTTCCATGCATTGACTTGAATATAAGATCTCGTGCTCTTATTTCATTTTTGTTTTATTGTAGACTACGTCTTATTTACATACTTCTATGTTTGCATAGTTGTATCTTTATTATTACATTATAACAAAAATATCAGTTCAGTATTTTTTATGGTAATAATATATGTATAGCTATTGGAATTTCTGTTATGTTATTTTCCTTTGATTTATTATTGTAACATTTATTTTTTGAAAATGGGTCTATTGATTTATCTTATTCCTATTAAGAAGATATATTAGAGAAATATTTTTATATACAACTATTCAATACATGTATCTGACTTCTAAACGTCCATTTAGTTTTTTTTAAGTACTCTATTGTAGCAGGTGTTATTTTGCGGAAGTCCATTGTATTACAAAGGATATTGTTTTTTGCTGATTCCGCGCAGTTCATGATGACTTGTCCAACAAGCAGACAAGGTCGACACGTGTTTTCGTCTCTCAGCGAGACATCTTCAGGATTTGAAGATCACCAAATCTTGAAGATGTCTCGCTGAGAGACGAAACACGTGTCGACCTTGTCTGCTTGTTGGACAAGTCATCATGAACTGCGCGGAATCAGCAAAAAACAATATCCTTTGTAATAGTTTTTTTATTTTCATAATTTAGCCCACTACAAAAAGTAAATAAATATAAAATAAATTAAATATATAAATATGACATTAATTTTATTTCATGTTGATCTGAAATATAATTGTTAACAGTGTAGTCTTTCTATTCGGTATTCATTGGCATCGCGGTTTTAGATTTAAAAAAAAAATAAAAAATTTCTTGTCTGTGGCACTCCGGGTAGCAAATGTCACTTTTCTTTCGCGCGTTCGCCGGCATCGTAGGTCTCGTAAAACTTTTTGAACATTACTGAAAAAGTAAAACGTGATAACCTGACATCAAAAATTAAAAATAGCCTAGAACTGAAGAAGTCTTCAGCCCAAATAAAAAAGTCAACACCAAAAGCAAATCTAGCTAAGCCAACTTACACCACAACAAGCAAACCAAAAGGCAATACTGAAAAGGCATAAATTACCAGAAAAATTTTCAGCTAGAATTGTCAGCTACTGGAAGCCCCCACCCTTAACGAAGAAATATAAGCTGTCTTAACAGATAATGCTCTGACGAGGGACAAGGCCATCGTTTTGATGCAACACCAACTGGGGCTAGCCACAGGCATTATCGGAGAGGCTATGACAAAAATTATGCTTCAAGAGCAAATAGATAGAGTACAGCATTAACTGACGCCTCCAAGCTCCTTGTTGACATCCACTTCCAGAATACAAGAACACGGAAATTTTGATCTCTCCACCACTTAATAAAAAGCACAATAACGTTTTATTTAAAAAGATTTGTGAAGGGTCACTTCATCGAAGTTTATCAATTATACCGTTCGATCGGAAAATATTGAAGAAAATCAAAAAATATGAAAAACGCCTTCGTGAAATCCGCGAGCGTCACCGTAGCCGCACAAGAAGCCGAAGCCCCATATTAACCTCGTCTCGACCTCTTTCCCCAAGCTCATCACCGGACTCACAAGGTAAAGTCTACAATGCACCCATGCCGGTACGAGATACCGTTAGGCATGAAGGTCAAACTTGGTACGAAGATACCATAGCTTTGATAAGTACGAGATACTATTTCATTACGTACGAGATACGTTGAATACAATGCACCCATGCCGGTACGAGATACCGTTAGGCATGAAGGTCAAACTTGGTACGAGATACCATAGCTTTGATAAGTACGAGCTTAGAGCATTAAACCTAAGAGTACGAGATACTATTTCATTACGTACGAGATACGTAGCTAAAACGTAAACATTTAATATAAAAATGAAACATGTGGCCGTTGGAAAATCCAACAGCAAAACATGGCGGAATTTCCTTACCGCCGCATGGAGGACGAGGTGGAGGTAGACCCAGTTGCAGCTTTCCAAGATGCTCTGGGGGCCGAATACGAAGACAATTGTAAGCAGTTCAGAGGAACTATACAAAAAGAAATCACGGTTCGTTGGAACCATATTCTCCTCAACGGAATCACGAAGGAGGAAAAAGAGGCAATACTATGGGAAACCGCTACGGTCCACCACAGCCTCTACAACCCAGGGCGACGGCATCACGAGGTGGACCCAGGAACCGCACAGCGCAGCCGCCGCCCCGACGACCAGCCTTCGGCAACACGCGGCCCGAGAGGCCTGCGACACGGGGCAACAGGCGTTAAATGATCAGGTACATGCAGGCTACATAACTAAATACTTCACCTGCTGGCAAAGGATCACTAGTGATCCTATGCTATTACAATGGGTAAATGGTTACCATATTCCCTTCTAAAAAATTCCAGTGCAAAGTTTTGTTCCCCAAAATAATATACCTCTCACTGAAGTTGATAATATGCGCAAAGCCATTGTCAACTTATTAGAACTAGGTGCAGTTCAAATATGCAACCCCTGTAAGAACCAATTATCTCAAAATTCTTAAATTCTTAAGAATTAATTCTAATTCTTAAGATCAAAACCCAATGGCAAATTTAAATTTATCCTTAACTTAAAATCTCTGAATACCTTCATCAAAATAGATCACTTCAAGATAGAAGATATTAGAACGGCAGTAAAGCTTGTAAATAAAGACTATTTTTTTTGTGCTCCATAGATCTCAAAGAATCTTATTTTCTCATCTCAGTTGTCCCAGAACACAGAAAATACCTTCGTTTCGAATTTGATGGCATTCTTTATAAATTCACAGCATTACCATATGGTCTTTGTACTGCACCTAGTGTCTTCACAAAACTACTGAAACCAGTGATTGGTACACTCAGAAAACAGGGGTTTTTTATGAACAATATATCTCGATGACTATCTTTGCATTGGGCAAACTTATAAGGAATGCATAAGAAATAGGGATGCAACTCTCTCCATTTTTAAATGCTTGGGCCTTATTGTAAACCATGAAAAAAAGCACTCTAATACCTAATAAATCTTGCAGTTTCTTGGCTTTATCATAAATTCACAAAAAATGTCACTTGAATTACCACAGGACTTATCCTGTATCCTTAGAGACAGTATAAAATCTTTAGTAACAAAATTTCTATCCTTGAAGAGCTGTAGAATAAGGAACTTTGCAAAATTGCTTGGTACTTTAGTAGCTGCTAGCCCTGCTGTACCTTATGGCCTCATGCACACTAAAGCAACGGAAAGAGAGAAATATCTAGAGTTGACACACTATGCTGACAATTATGATGCTATTATGTACTTAAATACAAATATTCAAATACAATTTCAGTTGGAAATATTTTCTGATGCATCACTGACTGGTTGGGGAACACACTGCAATGGTGAAAGTAGTGGTGGTATGTGGTCTCACTCAGAACAACACCTTCATATAAACCAGTTAGAACTGACAGTAGCATTTTTTGGATAAAAATGTTACGCAAAACCATATAGCCATTGCAATATTTTATTATGTATAGATAACACAACTGCTATTGCATGCATTAATAAAATGGGTAGTGTGCAATACCCACACTTGAACAAAATCACCAGAGATATCTGGAGCTGGTGTGAACACAGAAATATAAACATTTATGCCTCTTACATAAAGTCCACTGACAATGTATATGCGGATAAAGAATCACATAACACAAATTTTGACACAGAATGGGAATTAAATAAAGATGCCTTTAATACTATAAAAACCCACCTAGGAATCCCAAACATAGATCTTTTTGCATCTAGGATTAATAAGAAATGTAAGCTATATGCCTCTTGGAAAAGGGATCCTAATGCATTTGACATTGATGCTATGACCCTTAACTGGGCACCTTATTATTTTTATGCCTTCCCACCATTTGCCCTTCTAACTAAATGCCTACAGAAGATTAAATGTGATAAAGCCAGAGGCATACTTGTTTACCCAATGTGGGAGTACCAACCATGGTACCCCCTAGCCATGAGCTTAATGATCAGAGTAACCCAATCATATCTAAACCAGATCCTAACTTATTGATATTTTCTTTTGGAGCAAAGCACCCGTTGAGCAGCCACCTTACCCTGGCAGTGAGCATCTTCTACGGGAGGCATTCAGACGCAGAGGCTTGCCACAGAGCTCACTAGACATTATGCTAGCATCCATCTCCAACGGTACTATGATTCAATATAACACAACTTATAAAATCTGGTGGCAGTTCTGCAATACATACAACCAGGAATCGCTCTTAACACCTATACCTTTTGTAATAAAATTTCTAATAATAAAAATTTCAAAGTGGTGGTGGTTCTATAACACCCTCAGTTGCCATAAATCTGCCCTTTCTCTTTTAATAGGAGAGAAAGTTGGGACAGATGATAGAGTGAAACGATTCCTAAAAGGTGTATTCAGGCTAAAACCAGCCATGCAAAGATACACAGAAACATGGGACCCACACAAGGTGTTGAGTTACCTAGCAAAATTACCACCAAACTCACTGTTAAGCCTTGAAATGCTAACTAAAAAACTGGTAACATTGCTAGCCTTGGCAAGTGCTCAGCGGGTACAAACTCTTTCACTGATTAAGCTTAATGATATAATCACCATAGTCATCAATGATTTAGTAAAAAACTTCTGTACATACAAAACAACACAGTATAATAAACCTTCCATTTTATTTACAAGAACCTAAAATATGCCCAGCCAGCACACTTCAAGACTACATCCATAGCACAAACACTATCAGAAATTTTCAAACATACCTTTTTAACTTTTTTAAAAAGCCATACCACCATGCATCAAAACAAACCATAAGCAGGTGGATCAAGTGTGTCCTAGCAGATAGTGGTATGATACAAACCAATTTAAATCACACAGCACCCGCCATTCTGCCACCTCATCAGCTAGCAAGGCAGGAGTGTCAATTGATGTTATTGATTGATGCAAGGTTTTATCAGTTATCTATACAAGATAAAAACAGTTGTGATGACTTTGTACAGGCAGTTTTTAGCTTTGATTAATAATATTATTTTTATATTATTATATTATATTGATTTAAGTTTCAAGTAATAAAAAGGTTATTATCACAATTTATCTTGATGATGATGATTTAAATATTGTTGATTTATCTCAATTTTCATTGCAATTATGTTGATCCTCATTATGTTTTTAAAATATTGTTGACTTATCTTAGTCTTATCTCAGAAAACCATTGTATTTTGATTATTATTACTGTTAATTTTATATTGTAAAATTAACACAAAAATTTACTTCAATATGTGAGATACAGAGAAAATTACCAAGTTGATTCCCTCTTATTGCCTTATAAAAATTAGTTAAGTAATTAAAGGCTGACTAATTAAGCTGTGATTATCTACTTAGACATAAGTGTTATAGTTCAGAATGATTTGGACCTCATCATTTATACCAGACCCTTTGTAAATTATTTATTTACAAACTTACCTTTCATAAGTGCATACATAATGATAGATACCTACCCACTATGCAACTGTCTCTAAACAACTACACTGTTAACAATTATATTTCAGATCAACATGAAATAAAATTGAAAATTGGACGAACTTACCTAAGTGAAGTCCAATTGTAATTTTATGAAGGTTGATCTGAAATATAATCACCCGCCCAACCCAGCATCAGCTTGTTGCTGATCCCAAGCATAGTGGGTCATCAACTCATCAGAGCCATCTCACTTTAAAGCTCTAAAATAGTGACATTTGCTACCCGGAGTGCCACAGACAAGAAATTTTTTATTTTTTTTTTAAATCTAAAACCGCGATGCCAATGAATACCGAATAGAAAGACTACACTGTTAACAATTATATTTCAGATCAACCTTCATAAAATTACAATTGGACTTCACTTAGGTAAGTTCGTCCAATTTTCAATTTTTATTCTATGCAAATCAAAATAAGAGCCACTCGTTAATCTTAAAATTTGTATTTGATTAAGTAATTGTAAAACCATTTTGGTAATACGGTAGTTTTTGTAAAGTTACCTTCGCTCATATGATTTGTCATTCATTGTACATATGATGTCATTTGCTATATTTGGAAGTTATACCTAATTACGATATATTTCGTATAATACAAAACAAATATGGGATCATATTTTATTTTCAGTACTATATAAATTGTTGTTGATCAGTTTTGGAATTCTGACATCTTCCGCAGTTGCCAGCTCACGTCTATTCATTGACATTCATCGGGTCAGCAAGTTTAGTTTGTAAGAATAATGGATTCTAATATAAAAAAAAATGGCACAATAGTATATAGATGTCGTTTTTGTTCTAAGATGTGTTATAATTATGTTGATTTATCATTAACCACAAAAAATCATTTCATTAATGATTCAAAGTATACATTTTATTTGTAAAGTCATTGTGTTTCGTATCGACAAATAGATTTATTAAAGAATAAGAATATGTGTTGTATAAAATTTATGGAATATTACAAATACTGTTTTTAATCTGTAAAATGTAGCTTAGACACGTAACGCTATCTATGAATACATTGGAAAAATTAAAGAGTAATTTTTAAGTTTAACATTAATTCCATCGTTGATATAAAGTTTCAGTTACAAAGAAAAGTAAGGTACAGTTTTTATTAATGCCCTTTTGCTATTTAAAACATACTCATTTACAACTGATTTCGTGTAATAAACTAATTTATGTTGATTGGCATTCTGCGGTTTCACTGCGGATACCGGGTCCATAGTGTCACAAAGAGGGGAGCTAGACACAGCGCCTGGGGCTTGTAAGTCACGTGTTAGGTTTAAGGGTCTTTCACGACACATCAGCATACATTTACATTACCCTGACTCCTTGCTCTATCTAGTCATAGCGGATTTGATTCAGTAAGAGCTGACGCTATTTATGTTACCTACTATCCATCTCCATTCCTTATAAATACAGGCGTATTACATAATAGTCAAAGGTGTCCCCGAAACTTTTCGTTTTCTGGAGCAAAGATAACATTCGGTTAGTCCCACCCGATAGTTTTAATTCACAATATTATCCCAATCTCCTGTGAAAATACGGCCCGTAATAGCTTGACGTAATAAAAGTACAATATTTTCTCAGCAAATGTCGGTCCACAAACGTAATGGTATTTGAAATTTAATTAATACGAGATCGAAACAAGGGTACGGAAAGAGTTGGCTTTAGGTAAATCGAGCAATAGATGACAGAACATTTTGTGACTGTATACCAATGCCGATCCTATATGATCTGTATTTGAACATATACCTCTTTTACGAAAAAGCTAATACGTCACATATGTAGATATCTGATTGCGTCTTCTCAATCCACAAGATCAACTCAAGCGTCAGAGCCTGTGGCGGTGCTCTTGGTTGGAACTGGTGGGTGACTCGACTTTATGACTTGGACACCATTATGGCGATCTTGCGTGATTGTCAAAAAAAGTAAGGGAGGAAAAAAGTTTCGAGGATATAAAACATGGTTTATTATATTTATGCTATTTTTTTCTATATCTTAAGCAAAGGCCTGCCATTTAGAAACGACTTAATGTTTTCGTTTCCTCTAACCTCAAGATTAACTAGTAAAGTCATTTGGTATCAAACAATAGGTAATTGAAAATTGTTTGTAGAGAGGAGATTTAAAATACCTACAAGCTTACTTACTAGTAAGATACAAATTTATTCATTTAATTAAATATATGGTTCATTTAATTAAAGATTAGGTTTTTTACAGTCGGGACAAAAAAGTACTTGAAAAATAAAGCCCTTGCTACAATTTTTTTAATAAGTTTAGATCATAAACTATATATTTCAACGTTGCAGGAAGCTTTGCCTCTAACCTAACAGCGGACATTACCTGAGTCAATAGTGCCGTGACAGAGTTGTTCATTGGTTTCTACCTTTTAGTTAATAACAATAGAAATTTATATATATAGTCTAGAAGTAACAGAATTAATATTTTCATCAAAACTTTTTCAGCTTTAAATACTTTTTACTACAATCAAACTCCAAAAAATGTGGTTACAAACGCGAAAAGGATCAAGATCCGAACTAAAAACGCTGCCGAGTCCAATATTTTTTTCAATCTCACACGTACCTCTTTACGAAGCTCTAGAGATCGGGAGATTCATTTCTGCGAGTTGTCACTCAGCCTTACTAGCAGTTAGATTTAGAGGAACAAGGAGTGGACGGTGGACGTGGCTAGAGACGGATCTCGTTTCTAATTTCCCCCGGGGCAGGCGCGGACGAATCGAACTGTGTACACACATGTCATACGGCTCTCTGGCCCGCATCAGATTACTATTGTAAACAACGTTAATGCGTCGTCGACTTAAAAGGTCCTAGCTTAATAAAGCTATTTTTCGTGAGAACATTTTTGCGGTCTACAAATGTTTCCTCGTGTCTATCTTTAGGTATACTTTCGGAAATTGAGACATAAATTCACCGATTTTTCTAAAGTAAGAGGGATAGGAAATGCGGATGTTTTTGTAAAGTTATAACGTTGAGTTCGAATATAGTAATAGTAATACAGCATGCACACCATAGTATGCAAATAGAAAATTTTTAGAGGTTCTTGTCGTTAATTTTTTTAGACTTTCTATTGATAATTTTTATCACAGCTTAAACACTTTACTGTAGAGCACGAGCCTATTTTAAATTTATTCACAGATACCGTATGCCTTGCGATCACTTCCTATGTCGTAGCCGCATCGGAAAATTGTAATAAAATAAATTGGTAGATGGCAGTATCGAACCTTAATATTCTAATCGAAGCTTTACAGATTACAGTACCACCGATGCACATATTTAGGTAAAAAATGTTTTGTTCTTATCCCTAAATGCATTGTCAATCAAACAAGCAATATCTTACAGATATTGACAAACTGTAATAATACACTGTAATATACGTCATGGTTTATTTTGCTTTGGAAATTTGCCACTTCGCAAACTCGAAGAGATTGTGTTAAAGGTGATATGATGGTTGCTAGAATATATGAAACAATGTCGCAAATAAAACAGATGAGTGGAAGAAAAAGACATACTGCTTCAATTCGTAATAAAGTGGAAGAAAAAGGAATTTCATTAGCTTTTATTGAAAGACTTTTCAAAATGGAAATATTTTATCGAAGCGATAATGCACTGAAAACACATTAATGCTTTTTTCAGCGGGCCAAACTCCTTTTAAAATACTGGCCAAAAAGATGACTACATTAAAACTTGTTTTAAAAATTTCTGCTCTTTATTCAACGCGCTTTCGTATGTTTCGCTTAGCTTTTGAAACTCTCGCCGCGCTGAGGATTCAATACGGCTTGTATTAAAACTCTCACTAAAAACAACTTGGTCGATTCGTGTTACAAATAACCACTATTATTCGAAATGATTATCATCATTAATCACTAATCTGTCACAAAAATTGCTTTGTTAGTCGGCAAAACGTTATATTGGTAATGATAACGCATGTTGATAATGTTAACTTATGTAACGCGTAATAATAATTGCATATACTTTATTAATGCGACGATGATATACTTATAATATGGTCACGTGTTCTTTGGCAGTTAGTCAACAAGGTCGGCTTATTATTCGATACTTCCAGTATGCCCTGTTTTGAACATATCGACCGAACAGAACGCACTTGTCAACAGGCTGCGCTTGTCGTATCTTTTTGGTACTCTATTAACTGTTAGTACGTCAGTGAAAATAATATATTACCGAGTTAATGTCTGGATTTACAAATCGTATACCTCAAATATTTTCTTACAGCCTATACATATGTCCCACTGCTAGGCACGGTTTTCTTTTGGGAATAGAATAAACGGATATATATTAAAATTAAAGAAATAATAAAAATGGTGCTTTTTTATGACGCTGGTATGTTATTAGATGAACTATGTAAAATATTTTTCTTTAGCTGAAAATAACAAGCTTGGCGCGGTTGAGTGATCGGTTACTACGTAAGGGGTCACGGGTTCAATTCCCAAAAAAAAATTACTAAAATTTGTTTCAATCTGAGTTCTGACTGTACGACGTAGAATAAAAATCCTATAGTGGGGTGGCGTTTTTTAAAAAGGAATGAATTGATGAATCCAAGGAAGTCTGTAGTGCATGCCCTCGTTATTGTCATTTTGTACTTTCGTTTTTTGTTTAATTACTATACGATGACTGTTAAATAAATATAGTGCGTTTTATCGAGTTTTTAATGTAATGCTAATGACGACTTTTTTAATTTTTATAGTGAAGAGTATTTTAAACTAAATCATGTCGTCACAATCTAATAAGCCCGTTTTCACAGGTGTGTGTGGGGCTCTACTAGATAGAGTCTAGATCTACCAACTAAAGCCGTCCGATCTCCTTGCTGCCCTTTTGGATGCATACACTAGGGTCTAGATTCCGATGTCACTACCCACTCATGCGTCGAACAGGTGTTAATATATGACTGTCTTCGAACTTTTTTTCTCCTACATACCGCATTAGCGTCAGCAGTGTTAATTAGTTGCTACTTAATATTTCTATAGTTACTAATTTAATTGACAATTTTATCAGCCGTAAAGGAATAGTGAAGTCCAACATATTTTTGTCTATAGATGGCCTGTTTTGAAGTTGCAATAGACAGCATTACGAGTATATATAGAGATATTATTTTGTATGTATTTGTAACCAAAAATTACAACCTAAGGTAAAAAATCTAATACAAAAATAAATAGAGTTAAAGGATGAAAAATAAATATGTATATATGTACGAAATAAATAGCATTTTTGTCTTAGACCTATAAGAGTATTTATTATCGATTGACAGCCGGTTTCCAATTTAATATTTAAAATAGACTATATTATTAAAGTATATATTAGGATATTACATAAAACAATATAGATTAGCTCGATCAAGTAAGATTGAATTATAATCGTAAAACAGTACTAGATTTAAAGGGAAACTTGGAACGAATTCAATTCATTCAAGCTTCGGTCGGTTAATATTTTAAAATGAGTAGCCGGAGCAGGATTAATGGGAACACGTGTCATGCTTAGCCGTTTAATCCGCTATCGGCGACGACTCTCAAAGGATTTAATTTCCTGTCTGCGAAATGAAAATCGATTAGTTCGATTTCCGCGGCCGCCGGCGCCGGATAGTTTCCGATGCGGTCCGAATTTAATAAGAAGTGGTGGTAATCTGAACCGGACGGAAGGTGAGAGCAGGCGCAATATAATGAGGACTATGTTGATTTTACTCATAGGTAATGACTATTGATAATAAAAAAGAAAAATATTTTTTGTCGGCTGTTGTAAATAGAGGTTTTGTAAGTAATTTATTATTGTTAATATCGTTTTAGCCGAGGGATGCATACTACTCCTGTACATAGACCGCTAATTGGTAGACTGAACTTTCACAGCGACAGAACCCCACGTCAGGAGCTAGCAAGCATTCAGCGTCTTCCTGTGGTCTTTCCAAATCGGCGATCCACCTTGGTGACGCGGTGACATTAACGCTATTGTTGGACATAACCAAGTTGAAGGAATTTGAGCTATCTCTCTTTAGATTATGCGCTAATTTAAAGGCAGGCAGTCAGTAACACGTTGTTAGGCGCCATTGATTTTGTTCTTCGTAATAAGTTGGCTTGCCAATGCTCAAAAAGCTCCTGGGTTGAGCTAATACAATTACATTTTGTCATAGAGTTGTGAATAGCGCAATCGATTTCGGTAACGATCTTCGAATCAGGAGGCTCGTATTTAATTCGACCACGAATGTGTTTTTAGAATTTCAAATTTATATTTATATAGATAACTACCCCTACGAGAGATATATGAAGGTTCTGTTTCAAGGTTAACATATAAACTCTAACTGGTTGCGCTGTGCACATACTGACGCTTCAACGATGAAGGTAAAAATTGTGACGTAATCTGACTACACCTGCGAAGAAATTCAATGGTGTATGTAAAATAAATTAATCCACTCTGAGCCAGTGTGGTTCACTTTGGCTCTAATCGCCCTAACATAATATGTTATAGGATAGGCTCGTGCTTTGCAGTGCGATTGGATATAAGCTACGATGATGATTTCACATCCTTGAACAAGCATCAGAATGAGACAAAATTCTGAGTTGATCCGACGCGACCGCAATGAACTTGTGATAGAAAAGTGCTTTCAATGTGCTGGCGAATTAAATGCATAAATTATTTTTGGCTTCGAATTTTGATTGTCGTGATAAGGCTACAGCCTTGCTTGTAATGCAATGTTATCAATAACAGTGACAAACGATATCCTAAAAGTTCTTACGACCTTAAAGGTACGGTCATGATAAAGTTAATTGGCTGCGACTATATAGACGACTGTACTGTGTGTAATGTACATTCAATTTTAGTTTTGTATTAATATATTATATTATAGTGGCGACGAGAGCGCTTAACATTCGATAAATTTTTGGTCTCGTAAGTTCGGCCACATTTCTGGTTACTGTCGCCAAATCTGGCTTCGCATCCACCAAAGAGTAAGAATCTCAGGGCTGTCTGCTGTCTATTTACATTCGACATTTTATTTATACCTAAATCTTTAATTCATTTAATGTCGATTTGAATTTGTTGGGTTCTCTCACGGTCGTCGCTTATCCGTCAACCTCACGTTGGAAATTCCGGTTCACTGCACTAACTTCTCTGCATCATTTTATATTATCTATTAAAACTAAATTACCATGGCAGAGTTATTCACAAATAATGAACTATGGAGTAATCTTCTGAAATACAGGAATAACCCAACCACCTGCATGTTGTGTTTTTTGCCTTACAGACTTTGATATAGTTATTATTAGATACAGTTTTCTATATTTCTATTAACAAACGCAAATCATAAAAAAATTCAACTATTTTAAACCATCTACTGAGCTAACTAGTAGACAGACCATTATCTCTATTAATCTTGGTGCAATATTTCTTTCTGTCTTTTGTAATTTGCTTTTAGAGTGCAATAAACATTGAAATAAATAAAAAAACAGAAAACCATGAACATATTCATTGATATACATATAGTAAAGAGTAATTTATCGAGATGTTTTGAACCTATTTGTCTAGCTTGTAACAAACTACGTCGCTTCGACCCTAATCGAACACCGGACACTTCGACATGTTGGAGCCCCGAGTTCATCTGATCGCCTACTCTGACACAAGTTGGAAGGATGTTCCGACGGGAATTCTAAGCCAGATAATTTGCAACTCGGTTACAGTTCAAGTTTGTGCGCCGCCTGTGGACGATCGCCGATGTTTTGATTTAATTCGGAAATTGGTATAGTACATTGATCTTCTGTTGATAAATATATGTAATATTATATATACATTGATCTTGGAAACCTTTCTAACGGAAATAATGAAGTAATCGAGAACTGAAATGGAATTTGCTTGTAATATCATGGAATTTGCGAAATATCGTTGATGATACTTCATATCGCATTAGTTACGGTATCTTAAATAACATAACTCAGTAATTGACATTTTACAGAAGAATAAAAATCATAGTTTTTTTTCTATTGTAAAATTAGTCTCAAGATCTTGGTAAAATATACTGTTTTCTTTACAACCAGTTCATTACATTATCGTCGAGGATTTTTCTACTCGGTAAATTCTCATAAAATTGTAGTTATATAGTATTTTGACAATATTTATGTGGCATGTAATTACAAAATAAAATTTTATGGAACACTCTATACAGAACGCACTTAATTTTTCTGGGTCGTTTTACTCACCAAATAATCTCGACTCACGGCGGTCCTGCTGAAACAAACAAATGGGTAACTTTTAATTAAAATCCTTCATTTCAAACTTTATGATTGTTCTTAATAATGAATTAGAAACTTGGTATTCGAATTTTCGCCTCATTTCGCTTCGGGCGGCTGAATCTTTCTTGTCTCCACTCTTAGCTGTTTTGGAAGGGCAGATAACAACAGAACATTGATTTAGTGAGAATATAAAGTTAGATATAATTATGTTTTACTTGAAGCCGCAACCTCTTCTCAACCTCGTCTTACCGGGAATGATTGCAAAACCTTTGACCAAATTTTGAAGTTGAAGTGGCTTAATTTCTATAACAAAATGGTTCAATAATGTAAACTGCTTTAATTGACATTTTGAAGAATTTTACTCGATTAGTGTCAGTTAGATTTCAACGCTTGTCTCCTCGTTCGGTCTCAAAGGCATTATAAAAAGAAATAAAACATGAATATTCCGCTGTGGATCATTTTTCTTTTTTGTCCTCAAGAGTTGGCGAGAATCAAAGTATTTGTATTTTTATGTTAAGGTTTGTTCCAGCTTAAATTGGATATTTTTTTACAATGGCTGTTAAATTTTCAGGTGAATTAGAAAATCCATTTCAACGGATCAAAGGCGTTTTCTCTCTTTCACAGTAAAGCTGTTTCCCTATTGGTTTATCCATTAATCAGTTTAAATAGATTACATTGAGATTTTAATAGACATGTTTGAAAGACCCTGTTACGGTTTTACTGAAATTCAACGAATCTGGTTACAATTTCAAACGGATTGTATTTTACTATTGCTTTTATATGAGATTTTTATTGGATTGAATAAAATGCCTGATTATTTTAGATGAATAAAATAGAAAAATAAATGACGATAATGATACTCTGGGATAGACCACTGTTACGAATTAGAATAATAAAAATTGATATTGATATTGATTTATTCGTAAAATGTTATTCACAACCGTTACGGTGTAATTCCCCATTTCACACAGAAGACTTCAAATGGATTCACACTTTGAAACTATTTGTCAGATAAGGATTAAAATTATAATAACAACTATGTAATTAAATGAAATTATTTTATAATAAAAGTATAAAATAATTCCAATCAAATTTTTAAACCATATTAATAACAATACTGAAAATATATTTACTATTATTTTAAAATATTAAATAGACATCAACTTAGCAATATAGTATAGCAATAATTAGTTTTCAATCGGATACTTAGCAGAACTAGTTGTAAGCTCCGTTGTTAACTTTACCATATTCTCAAGTCTTTCTTTTTCTTTGCCTTGCAGACATGTACGTTACACATATACGTTTTACTTTGTTGTCAATATATAAAATAGACAGTATATAACAATATGAATGTAGCCACTCTATTAATATATTATTAGGGATGTAAGGGGTAAATCATTGGCTATGAAAATAATTACTCAAAACAAAATAAGGTACGTTAATTTAAATATCTGTTTTTGATTTAGTATTTTACTCAAATCAGTCACGCTAATCAAGCTGTCAAGTTATGGAAAGATTTTCTTGCCTCTGTTTCCCCAAAAATTATCAGTAGATAGGCAATTTTTGGGTTTGTGTTAATTATTATCATCATATATATCATATTTTAAATCATCATATATGTATATCATATATTAAATCAGGAAACATTGTGCACAAAAGCACTTAAATCTTATATAAAAACGTAGGGGACTTCGAAGATGAACATTGGATATAACAGCTTATAACAAGTGCGAAAAGCATTTACAGATTAAACCTAATCCGTAAATTGTATATAGGTTTTTGTAGTTTTAGTTGAACATGATTTTAAAAATATCCGTTTTACTAAGAAATCATGGCGTCATCGCTTTGCTTTGAATAGAATAAAAACAGAAACCACGGTCAGTTAACTATATCTAACTTATTTTTTCTGGGCCTAGTTAATTAAATACTTAGTTGAAATTTAAACTAATTAGCGTCAGAGTATAATGTGGGAACAATAGTTCGATAAGACTGAGTTTATTTATATCGCGTAATTGTTCCGATTCCTCCAGGCAATATTAATTAATTTATTACTCAATTTGGATGTTTTGAAAGTCCATGGGGTCCATAAGATTTTATTTCGATTTGGTTGGTCTTCACCTTCACCCTGGCTAGCCATCATGTTTCAGTTAAGTTTGTAGCCATAATAACTATGTATAAAGAATTTAATAAAGGAAAAAAATCAGACCTATTTGAAACATGTTCGATCGTAAGTCGTGAAGGTTGTATAAATGTGTAGGCCATACCTTCATAAAATAAGTGTAAGCCGAATGGTACGCATTATTTATTATACAATTCCACAGTCTAAAAGATATAAAAAGAAACACAAGCTGAAAACCGTATTAAATGGGTTCAGTGTGATTAAAGAATATTTTAATATTTATTTATGTATAATAAGAGTAATGTCTATAAATTAAATTTATATAATTTTTTCAGTAATTAATATTATACGTGATTATGATTACTTGATTTCAATTAAAGTTAATAGCATTTTGTTTTAATGACATTTGAATCAGTCTTAGTTGTACGTACTAAATTATTACTTATCTCACTGTAGTAGCCATGCTTATGAACAAAAATGAATAGAATCCTTAATATTTAATTACCGACGTAGAAAACTCATTTTTAGATTCCAGTTAAATAAATAAGAACTGCTCGGATCTACCTTTACCGTACTTTACCGTATTTTGTCTTATTTATAACTATATGATCAGTATGTCACAGAAAATAAACAAAAAACGGCATAGAATCACTAATTAATTATTAATAAATATAACTTTTTTATTTATTTCAAAATTAGATCACGGTCTTGAATAACCATGTTGAAATAAAAGAAAAGAGAAGAAAGTAATCCATTTTATTTTCACTTCAAACGACAGTACACAATTAACATAAGTACTACTTATCAGTTAGGAAAATTTATATTTATAACCGATTAATTGTACTCGTATATTGTCGTGTGATGTCAAAACTGCGCTAAACGTGTACTGTACGCAGTGGTGATAGGTGTCCACGGAATAATAAAGAAAACGCGACATATGTTTAAGAGACAAACAAATTTACCATTTTAACATCTTTCACCATATACTACAATATAATAATAATTATCAAACTTAAATTGTTGGATCTTAACTTCGAATAGTGTTAGTATTTCTCTTCCAGGAAGAGATGGTATAATTATTTTAACTTAAGAACAGTCTGATATGCTCGGTTAACAATAAACCTAAATTCTGTAATGCTAATTTCCGGAGTAGCTAAATGAAATTGTTAGGTAACATATAATGAAAAGTTACATAAAATATACAAAGGTCGCGGAGAGAGTTGTGTCGCAATTCACTTGACCCTACAGCGCTCCATAGAACATGTACCATCGCTACGTTTATAGTGGATACATGATAAACAATTATTGATTGAGTTGGTTTTATTTTTCATATTGATTATTTTATAAAATAGTAATTTCTAGATTCGATTAAAAAAAACATAAACTCGCAATAGGTATTTCAGGAAAGTAGTGTGATTTGTTCAGTCATGCAACTTCTTTATTAGGTAATTAGTCACTTCCATTAACGAGCTGTGTTTCCTAATGGGAACAATTAATACTTAAAAGAAAGTTAACCCTAATAATTATTTTAATTGATATCGGAAGGCAGTGCCTCAAATTTAATTAAACATTTAGCTTCGTTTAATTTGTGAGCTTAATTGCCAGTGATGACATACACCTGTACATTTTCAAAATGGAGGCTCAAAACTACTCAAAAGATGATACAGAGGGCTATGTTCCTAATTTCTTTGGTTGATTTAGAAATTATGAAATCCACATAAGAAACAGGGTTACCGACGTAGCCCAAAGAAGGGTCAAGTACATTGCTAATAGCACTAACAGCTGTTGAGGCGGAAAGGTTCTCGAATGGCAGGTATATGCCAGGAAATGTAGCATTGTTAGACCTTTACATGGTGAACCAAAATCTTGGTCGTTAGGTGCTGGTAATGCATAACCTATCGGTCTCCTTTCTGATGGCATATGTCCAGTCACTTTAAATGATAATGATTATGATGGTTATGGCGGTAGAACCTTGACAAATTTCACGTACCATACGTACCAGTGCCAAGCAGATTTTTATAAGCGTTATAACCTATTCCAGTGTTTTTAGACTTTTGTATTTATTTCATTATATATATATATATATATATATATATTATATATATATATATATTATATATATATATATATAATATATATATATATATATATATGATTTTTTAATAAATTACCGATATAAACGATATAAGCATATGATGATATCTATCTTGACAACCGTTTTAAATTTATTTGATTTTATTAATGTATTGTATAATACTCGTACTAGGCCAACGATTTCATTTGATACAAGACTTAAAGAGTTTGACAAAAATAATGACGGCGGTCATTTTGAATTAAAAACGATATTGTACGTACCTTATTAATTGTCTTTAGAAAACGGGCGAGGTAAAATTATTAGGATCAATTTTCAGTTGAGTCAATCAACTTTCTTTCAACAAAAGCAATAAATAGGTCAAACTAAATAAAACTGTTTAATAATAGTTTACTGAGTGAATAGTTTACAAGTTCATTTTTTACTGATAAACATTCCTTAATAAATATGGATCATCTCTCACTGACTCAATCTGAAAAAAATCACTCTCAAATTTCGTATATCATTTATAACTTTATCTATGGTAAAGCTATAATTTGCTAAAGATTGCAATCTCCAACAATCACAACTTACGTTCTATTCACACAAATGAAAGGGAAAATTACCGAGAGAATGCATTAAATTATATACTGATGCGTTGCTCAGTCTTAATGACTCATTGAAAATTTCAAAGTGTGCTGACCCATTGTCAGCTCAGATAACGTCGGGTAATGGCGGGTCTCTCGGATTGCGTATTGGTGATTGATCGATTCTATTATCACCTAAACTAGACCGTAAGTTAGATTGATTGTTTGATTGTTATTGGACAATAAAAACTGATGACAAACACCTAATTGTTCTTTGTGCGCGCGACTTGTGATGGATGGTAATTTTCTAACTAGACTGGTACATAATTGGCGTCATTTAGTTAACGCTCTGTAATACACACGCAGTTCATATTGAAAGCTTTTTGCATTCTCGTTATTACTTTTCAACAAATAATATACAACTAAGAATTATGTTACCAAGTCAAATTAAATTGATTAACTGTTATAATAATTTGTAATATGTAAAGAGATATATGCGATCATTTATTGAAACATATTACACAGCTCTATTGTGTTCATATATATACGACTAAGTACAGCGATGTTATATACAAATAACATAGATGGACGCACTGGCTCGTGGAAATCGGACAAATGATGCAATTTCATTTAGCCGCTCCAATTTTATGTTTGGCTCACACAACCCTATTTTAATCTAATAAAAAAATAATTAGTAATTTTTGTTTGATTTGTTTATTCACTAATAATTTTGTAAAATATTATAAGATAAGTATGTACATGCAAAGGGGGATGAGTCCTTAAACGTCACACAGTATGGCTACGTAAAATACCTTACTCCGAAGTATATTACCATATCTTCTTATAACACCTATTTTTAAATCTATTTTACCCCGTAATTTAGAAAAACTTTGCAACGTCTTCTATTTAAGATTTTGGATTATTTAATATTTGTATTATTTAATATTGTTATCCTACTTTTATATATATACGTATAATTGTTATATATAACTACGTAGGCATACATATATATGTATCTAGACATAACACAAATACAATTTATTCTAAGTTTCATTCTTGTTATATACTATAAGCTTATGATCTCAACGACTTAAAATAACAATTTGAGTATTGCTATTGACATACAATTACTTAATTATTAAACTTTTCCAGTGTCTCCACTGCCTTATGCCATTTCAATTTCACAGTCGGAAACTAACTTCTTAATTAAACTTGTTTCATTTGATGATACTGAGAATGAGTCTCAGAAATTAAACAGCAAACTGTTTACTTGAATAAGTGACTAAAAAGTTGGATGCTTCCAAGCGAACCCTACGAAGAAATTAAATTTCATTTAGTCGGAGAAGTGAAAAGTGTATTAGCATAATACAAGGTGAGATGAAAATGCGCGGCTGGCAAGAGTGGTCAATCGTTATTGTGATAGAAAGCTATGACTTTTAATAGAACTTATTTCACACGAATGGAAATAAATGTTGAAATACATTTAAGCTAAACTAAATTAGAATATTATTTGTGAACTGGTATTATTTCTGTTAACACTCAGTCTATCTCTAAATATTTACGTGTAAAGTTAGCTAATCAGATGTGCACAAAGGTCGCGATGACATAAGATAATCACCCCCACTATAATATGGTAACTGCTGGGCGTCCCCAAGATGGCGGTAATTTAAGCTTTCTCTAAGTAACTGTCTTAGATCCGCGGATTATCTGTAAGTACAAACAGAACAAAATATTGTCAAACGAGTTATTAGCGTGTATTCCAAGACTATTCGTAGATGGCGCTTATGGTTGCAGTCAATGAAAAGCCACATCTCAGATATTATTTAATAAACTGATATTATTTAAAAACTTAAAAAAAACTGTTTGAAAATTTTGTAATGATTCAAAATTCACTTTAGTAATACAACATTTTTCTATACTATAATACTCTCTCTCTATATGATCTTAGTAAAAATTGCCCCTCTGGTATTGTACTGCGGTAAAAGTTTAAAAAACTGGACGTCTGCTGCTCGGGACTAAAAATTCATACGTTTATGTTCCTTGTGTAGTGGAAGGTAGTAGAACTTTTGGGTATGCAGTTAAATGTTAAGATAATGGAGAGCCTAAAAATACACTGGTTATATGTTCTGTACTTATAGCAATAAGTACAGAACGTATAACCAGTGGGGATCTAATGCCTCCACTGAGGGACATAAGCGTACACTAACATAGTTAGGGCGTTGGTGTCAACTTAGTGCGGCTTAGTTAACATAGTGGCCTTACAGGCGTTTCAGCTTATAGCACATAGCCTTATCACATAAATTCGCTGATTTATGCAGGTTGCTTCATAATGTATTCCTTCAACTACGAGCTATTTAGGAAATTCGAAAAACGAAATAGACACATGAGATTCCACCATGAATTTCCGCCTTAGAAGTGAGATCATAGTGCCACAGACGCTCTGTTATGGAATAATTAATATCATTATAGATATATTGTACGGTCAGCAACAAGTAAATCTTAACATTTGCACTAAGAAAACTGGTCATAGGGTGATCTCAAATGTAATATCTGACGCGGTATTGTGAGTACATTAAATATTTAATATTATCGTTGTATATACTAACATAAAAAAACTCACATTTAAACAATGAACACTAGATCCGTGTGAAATCAGTTTTAACGTATCGACGCGGAAACAAAACAGCACATATGATTAATGATTGTTCAAAGGATTAGTTACATTTGAATTGATTGTGCGAGCGATTTCAAAGGCATTACCCTGTTTCGGAAACTAAAAACCTTCCAATAGTCACGTAATTGTATTGTCCGTGAAAAGCCACTCGTAAGTGATTGTGAATAAGTGTATGAAGCTGTTCCGTATCACTTCCTAAACTAGCCAGTTATAGTCATCACGACTTCTGAATACTTTGATTATTTTTTCCATTGTAGAGCACACATCGCATTATGTTCCAAATTGATGGTGCATTAACGCCTCGACCTCTGATCTGGGGTCAGCCTACAATAAAACTACACAAATGCAAACAATGCTAGTGCGTACATTATGGATGTCAGTGTGTATGATGTGGGAATGTAGTTAACTTAATGTCACATGGTTAGCCGTTGAACTTTATCATATGTATATCACGATATGTTACGTTCTTATAATTTGAAAGTAACTTATATTAATATGACCTCATGTTCTATTTCAATGTTGTTGATGATACTAATGTAAAATTAATGTATGTAAGAAGATACGATATATTATTAATATAATATCAAATTAACTAACAAAAAAATGTAATTTCAAAATAAAATTTCATCCTATGTCGTGGGTGTAGTTACGAACAGAATCTTATATGCGCATATGTTCAATCTGGAAGAAATTTCTGATGATACTCGCGACCCATTGCGCAGTAGCCGATTAATCAACCGCTGTGCTAATTGAGTCGTCAATTCGTTCTACATGATAGGTCCAATCTAAGCAATTTTTTATTTCTTTCTCAATTGATTAAAATAAAAATGAATTGCTGAGTCTTTACGTGTATAACTTCCGATTCACCGCACCAAATAGGATATTCTTTTATTATTCTACGGTTGACAGTTCAAGTCTTATCATTGACTGTCAGATTTTGAAGTATGATGGATCGGTTAGTGCTAGATAACACTTTATAATTTTAACATAAAATACTTTAATATTACATTATAAATTAACACGATTTTGCATTTTTACGGTTACTTAAGACAGAATTTTTTTTATTAATCGAGAATCATTGGTTCTTAACTCAGACCTGAAAACCTAATTTTTTCCGAGTTCTTCAAAATGAAATCAAGAATTTGCAAATGACACCTAGTCCGCTGTCAACACGAAAAAGCTAGCTTGCTGTAAGGGAAATGGCACTCAATAGATTGCTGCGTAGTATTCGAGATAATAAGCATAATAATAGCATAAAAATAGTTACTTAGTACAAGAACACCATATATAATTTTGGTCAACTCTTAAACAACCTGCACTGAGAAAAATGGATTTTGTGCCTAAGACGAAACACGCCTTACACGGTTAAATTGTAATTTCTTTTTGTGAATTTGTTACGCTTACGTTTATTTTTGCGTAGTTAAGCGAAATAGTTGAAATAGTATTGTCATTTCCAGTAAACGAAACCGTTGAAATAACACATACCATAAGGCACTTTTGTAATTAGCCTTTTTCCAGTCAAGAAATTAGTAGCAACTATTAAAAACGCCTTATTCTTACGGTGGTGAGCAACCGGTGAATATAACCATAAACAACGGCGCTTTTCGTCTTTCGAAAAGGTTATTTATGATTTAGTAACACTAAATGCGTTTAATAATTAAACTAAATAAAACGTAAACGTAAGGTTTAAAATGCTTCTTCAATGTGGCAAATATGTTAATATTTGCCACATTGAAGAAGCTTTTTACAGAGTTGTTTATCCTTACTACTCGTAATAATATAAATCGGAAAGTGAGTTTGTTTGTTTGTTTGTTCCGCTTTCAGGCCGTAACTACTGAACCGATTGCTTTGAAATTTTGCAGACGTAAAGTTAGAAGTCCAGATATATAATAGGGTACTTTTTATCCAAGAAAAAGTTAATATTCCCTCCGAAAATTCGAATTCCACGCGGGCGAAGCCGCAGGCGGAAAGCTAGTTATGTTTATAATTCTGAAATTCTTCCGTTCTGACAAAAGAATGCCGATCACCTATACCTCTGTCAATTATTTCAACTCCTTAAGAAATGTGATCACTGAACATCATGTAATTACTAGTTATTGCCGGCGGCTTCGCTCGCATTATCTGTCACGTAGTGGTATAAAAAATTCCTAATCCACCGAAAATTTAATGAAAATTGTTTAAGTCGTTTCGGATAAGTTCAGTAAAAAACACAGCAAGCCTAGATTTTTACATAGGTACCGATGTTTTTTAAAGTAATTCCGACATTTCTTGCTTATTAAAGGTAAGTATAAATGTTTTGTCTGTTTCATCTTTTATTTTTCTACATCAACTTGTACTTTCACGGCTCGAATAGGCATACAACTTGTACACGGCTCAAAAAAAAATAAACAAAAGTATTCGGCAAAAAGCCGAGTCGTAAAATATTAGTCTCCTACACATTATCCGATTTATCCGTGTAGTCCTCTCCATAAGTTATAGGTAAAAACGCTTCATCGTGGTGGGTATTGTATTCTACTTGTGGCAGCACTGATTTTTTGTAATTTCAGTCATTTTTAAAAAGACGGCTGTGTCACGAGTTAATTAGTTGTTGTGAGTAATGTGAGTTAGAGATGGCTGATCAATATACTATAGACCTTCTTAAAAATGGGATTTAGTTCATCTGATTGAAACCTTCAAAAGTAAGTATTTATCAATATTTAATTAACTTTTCATCGAACACGACACTGACCGTTTTGAAAGTGTTGGTCCATTAACAAGCATGCTTAACTTATCCATAACTCACTGATTCAGTTACTCGATTTTAAAAATAAAATAAACTCAAATATGTGTCTAACTATAACCGGCATAGCGCTGTAACTAGAGTCGAATTCGAGGTAGAGGGGAATTAAAAAATTATCTCAATCTATGAACAAATATTTTACTTAATTATTTATAATACTTCATCATAGTTTCTGGTATATTATTAAGGTGGGGATAGGGATTTCAAAGTAGCGACGGCTATAAGCCGGCAAGCCCTGCAAGAACATATTTGATCCAGCTCCAAAGGAGACCTGTCTACTGATGATATTCACAAACACCTACATCCTTCCATACAATGAAACATTTGTGAAAGCCGTTGAAAGGTTAATAAAATAATATAAAACTCATCTAAAATGTTATAAAACTCATCTTGCAGTACTCTTTTGTATGAAACTTCAATAATTTTAATCTCAAATGTGTATTTTTTTCTAGACTTCTCTTCCTCCATTATCTTCGTCACTGCTCAATTTTACATTTGTTGATGACTTACAACAACCCAGCCAGACCGAGATAAGATTTTTTTTTTAAGGTCGCCTCACTAGGATTTTTGATCCTGTGTCATCATGGTTGCATTTACAAACATAGAATATCACTTGCACAAACATCCAGACCGGAAAAGATTTCTATAATTTGCGATAAGTACTTAATTAATAAAGGTAGCATTATAAACAAAGCTTAGAGTTTCTTAATTCTAACTTCAATGAGCATTCATGGTGGAGAGAAAGTTAAGAAAAGTAGGAAGACAGATTATTACATTTGTTATGGATGAAGGGAATAGTTTCATATGGTGTGCAATTTACTATTTTTGCTATACTATAAATATATTAATTTTTAATTGGTACTATACCAATATCAGATATAGTGATTAAAATAAAAATGAAAAGGTGCTTTAATTTTTGTTTTTTGTATTTGATAATAAATTAGTTTAATTTTGGCTTATGCTGTATCAGATAGAAAGTAAGTAAAAGAAGTAATTAGTTAAAATGTTCCCATTTCAATTTCAGATAAAATCTATTTTGGAAAGCAGTCACAGGGGACGAGCGTTGCTTAGAAGTGATAATGCCTCAAAAGGCATCCTCGATTACAGTCAACGAAAAGAGTTGGCTCATTTGATATTAGATTCTGTGCTCAACGAAGATCCGAATGTACAATCAACTTGGGCACAATTTCAGACATGGGCAAGGGTATTTGGTAAAATGTTTAAAAAAGAAACACATTTACAGTGACAATGGATAGCAGTTTGTTTGTTACGTAACGATGGCAACTTGATTAATTTACAAATATAATTTAATAATCTTTTAATTTTTTCATTCGTTTATACTTGCCCAAAAGAATAATAAAAAAAAGTACATATTATAATAATTGTTGGTTTATATTTAGTGTTAATTAAAGATTTTTATGTTATTTGTTGATTTTTCTCTGTTTGAATTTAATAGTTTCTAATTTTTTGGATCAAAACTTGATTTATTTCGATATTTATAAATTCAATTAATACATATTTAATTTTAATATCCTTTTAACTTAAGATTAACTATACATTTTTGCATTTTTTAAAATCCTACTGGGCAATTTGTTAATTTAATTGGAAATAAAATGGTATCGTGTTAATTTTATAATTTATTACCTAAATCTTTCTTAACACTTTATTCCTTCATATTCATGTTAGTTAGTTTAATGACTATTGACATGGGAGTAAAAGCTTAAAAAAAACAATTTCATATATCACATATGTAAAGGCCTATTATTTTCCTATGATATTTATTTATATATTTCCTTCTCATTACAATATTTCATTTTCATTTCTCAATAGTTCTCTTTAGTAAACATTCTCAACAAAATACATTCTCTTTAGCGTTGTGATTAATATTTTTTTAACAGAAATAACATGTTTAATAATGAAAATAGTTTAAAAATATTATTTATTTCTATTGAGTGAGTATATTCACTCTCATTCAAATCTTATCCTTTTAATAGAAACATTATTTATGTTTATTTTATTTCCTTCCCATGTTTTAAATGTTATTTATATATTTATCATTTCATTATTATTTTTTTGTACTTCCCGTATGTGTGCAATGTAATGTTATTTACTAAATTACTTTAAGAATACAAATTAAAACTACTAATTTCAAAATATTTATTGTTCGTATGTTATGGAGAACTAGAATGCGCTTAGATGTGGTAAATATAGGCAAAGTATTAAGGAACTTTAGCGATTGCCGGACTTCTACAAAAGTAGTTTTTTTGTAAAAAAAATGTAAGATTTATTTATGCTGTCTCAAATTTTGAGAAATCTGTAGGTAAACGTCAACTTTAGCTTTACTAAGTAAAATGTGAAGAATGCAGTTGAAATATTAGATTAGGGCGGGTAGGATGGATAGGGTGCATCATGTGCGGGATCTAGTTCTGCCCGGCTCCAATATTTTTTTGTATCATTTCATATTTATACATAAATTTAGTATTAATGTAAAATGCAAGGTCACAAATACAAATTCTCTTTTCTCATTAGGGTTTGTATATTGGTTCAATAATAAGGTAATTTAGTATATTTTAACAAAGCATGAATTGAACAACTAATCATGTATATATATATAAATTGTAAAAATTTGGCCTTGATTTGAAAATTCTATAACTTTTATATTTCTTGAGTTAAAAAGCAATTTTTGGCTATAAAGAATGAATTGATCGTACCCAAATTTCTGTACTTAAGTTGCACTCCTGTAGGAAAGACGATCAGCATCATGTTCCAGCACTGTTAAAATTAAAAGATAATGTGCTCAAGTTTGCCCGTTACCAAGTTGGGATGGTGTTGCAGATTGGAATTATTACCTGGCCGTTACCGCCGGACGGACGGACCGCTCTAATGTTAAAACTCGACGATTTATAAAGGTAGCCAGATGCTGGCAACAAGCACTATGACAAATCACTTCGGAATATAAATCTAAGAAATACGCTTCCTCGGTTCCAGCGTTTGAAACTTCACAAATTTCCTCTTCACAAGGAGCTTGATTAGAAGACTTCAAGATCACAAAGACATTGTCATAATCAAAATTTCACGAAACGCCTCCCGAACTGTTCATTTGTAAGTTTTCCGTTTTGATGTCTTTTTGACTTATTCAATTTCATTGTCAGTGAAACTTCGTTGGGAACTATTTGGAGGACCTCTTTTGTTTTAAAGTCGAACTTGTAATTAAATTTCTTAATTGGCTTAAAGTTAGTCTCAAACTTGGATCAGGTTAATAGGAACAGATACATCATACAATTTGATTTCCAGTGATAGAATTAAAATGGCAGCAGTTACGATTATTATGTATTATGTACCTATTAATACAGATTGCATTTTCGTATGATCACATAATGATTCTAGTTAATGTACCTAATTCACTTTTATGTAAAGCTTATATAGTTCTCGCATTATCATCTTTGTGCAGCCTTTGTATATTTACAATTAAGTTAGTCCATTGTTCCGCCCACAGGGATATATTCTTAATTGATGCTCTGTCCTGTATTCTACTATCCTCTCCTCGATGAATGGATTGTCAATATAAAAAACATTTCAATTTGAATAAATAGTATTTGAGATTACGTGTCAAAAAAGGAACAAACAAACTGACTTTTCAGCATTATTTTAGTATAAATGACAATCTGATAACGAATTTTATATGATTGAAAGGTATTCCACGTGAAATTTAAATCTATCCTAGGTATATTTAAAGAGCATAATGAGAAATATTTTTTTTTCAAAATTTTCAAAAACTTTAAACCAAATCACTTAAGAGAGTTTTGAGACATTTATTAATAGATAATTGAAAAAAAAAATAATTAACCTTGTTATTCATTTTAGGTTTACTTTTCCGTTCACTTATAACTAATAACTTTGTATTTTTTGGATTTAGAACGTGAGTACACGTGTGTATCGTATCTTATTACTCTATTAATTATGTTATATTATATATTATACGGTATATATTATACGTAAGTAAGCATTTTGTTGTCAAAAAGGTGATCGTATCGTACTAATACTGTTACTCACGACCGTTTTGGACAACCTGTCATTATTGTTTGATAGACCAACTTTGTTCCGCTGCAGCACCCGGCGCGGTAAAAAATGTTTGCTATGATGTCATGGTGGCACACGAGGAAGCTAGTTTGCACGTCAACGAGCCACGTTACCTAATGGTTGCGTGACGTGACCTCACGGATTCGGGATCAGCTTTTTTGGATAACTTGTAGGCACGACCTTTGAAATTACTAGTTAATTGTTTAAGACAATTATCAAACCTTTACGATTGGCATTAACTGACAGATCAAAAGCTATGTCTCTTTCACATATCGATCTTGGTACGATTTGTTTTTGAAGCTAGATCAGTTTATTATTATAGCGATAAAACTGATGTAGCCTGATAGAGAGTAATGAAATAAAATAACAGAATTAAACGACACAGATGACGATTTTAACAATACAGATGGCACTGCGGTCGAATGATCACTACGGCTGCACAACGGTTCGATTCTCACAGAGAACAATTATTTTTAATCAAGTCTAGAAATTGTTTTGGTTTGAGCCTTGAAAGCGTGTAATGTGACGTATCAAATGCATCTAGTAATTCTCGATCTATGTATTGTGCGGTTTTATCTTCAGTAAATCCACGATAATTGTTTTGGGAATTGTGGTTTGGAAGCACAAAGTAATTGGACAAAAAATATTTATATATAGCTTTATCAATTACAATCACAATAATAGAGGATACTGACCCACATATTAAACAAGTTTGCAAATGAATATTAAAATACTAGATAAAAATCTATTTTTAGACTATGTTTAGGTTGTTGATCTCGTCATAGAATTAGCAACATCGCGATTTGGCTGTATAATCAACATAAATCTACTGATAGTCAAACAATCATTCCGTATTCTTTACTTAGTTCAGCATAACTAATAATATTTATTGTTATATTCTTATATATAAATAAAATTTGAAAAACTATAATATCGTTTATTTTATCATTATATTACATTTGAAAAAATAATAATAAATAAAATGTAAGGTAGTAATAAAATGTATCTTAATACATAATAATATTAAACTGTATCTACAACTTATAACAGCGCAGTCATATTTGTGTATTGAAAATCTCAAAAAATTAAGTGTGTACGCCCAAATACAAAATATCATTTAGTTAGCTCTTAAAACAAAATATAAAGCCCTAGTATATATTAAGTAGAAGATATATTGTTTTAATCTCAAATGTGCTTTAGACAAGTATCACTACTTATTGTACTAAAAAGTGTACATGTAAAAGTAAAAAAACAAGGTTATTCCGCTGGATATATATTTTTGCTGATATAAGAAGTATTTGAATGTAAATAAAACGTTTAAGGCTTTTTTTTTAACTTATTGGTCGCTTAAAGACTTAGTGCAGAATTAGTATTTCGAGTCGCTTATATTAGCGTGGCGTATATTTTTATAAATTGTAATCTGTGTTATTTTTATATATTACCTATATTATTGTAAATAATTATTAATATCCGTTTAGTAGTTTTTAGGTAAAAAAGGCACAAACACACAATCTTGCGTTTATAATGTGATATAATATGATAAGTTGCTTCAACATTAACGTAACTAATGCAACAAATTATAAACAAAACTATATTCAACATTATGGATGTATGTATCCATCCTGCATTTAGATAATCAATACAGGAAATGCTAGATGCTCGATCGGTTCAATGAAACGTGATCTGAGGAAGAAAGCGGACAAACTTGTCGCGCGGTGCACGAGTGATTGCTTTCTAGGGTTGCCAACAGAAGTAGCAAATAAATATAATATTTATAATTTAGACATTAAACTCTTTAACAAGCAATAAACCTGTTATGTCGGTTTATATTTGAGAGCAAACATCTAGGTCGTGAAAAGTGATCCACGGGAAGGAGGAGGTCACCTACCGATTGACTCAGATACTCACCAGGCACGGCTGCTTCGGTGAGTATCTGTCTCGAATAGGACGGGAGGGATCGACGCATTGCCACCACTGCGCATCCGACCTCGACTCGGCCCAGCACACGCTGGCGGAGTGCCCCGCGTGGGCCTCCGAGCGCCGACTTTTGGTCGCAGAGATCGGGCGAGATCTGTCTCCGCCGGCATTGATTGCGGCAATGCTGGCGGACGAGGGATGTTGGAGGGCTGTAGCCTCCTTCTGTGAAGCAGTGATGCTCCAGAAGGAGGCCGCCGAGCGGGGTCGGGAGATGGCCGATCCCGCTCGAAGGAGGCGGCCGGCGCCGCGGCGCCGGGCTCGTTAGCACAGCTGCAACGCTGCCGCGGGTTGCCGGCGGGCGCGAAGAAATTGCGCCTGCGGGTACGGCGACTCGGGAGGGACCACGCCCCTTCCGTGGCCGGAGGGCGTCGTCGGTGGTGGAGATCGGGGGAGGTATTGTAGCCTCCCCCGAGGAGGGCTCCCCTGTATCGGCGGGGGAGCGGAGGCTTAGGGGTTCCCGGAAGTAGCTTGGTGTTCCCGGGGGCTCCCTACAAGCCCGAGGAAGGCCATCCCTGAGGTTTTAAGTGGGTAGGCCTCCCCCTTCTGGAGAGGAGAGCCCCACATAACCGCCAGCACGCCACAGTCGGAGTTATGCAACTTAATGCATTTTCCTCAGGGGGAACAAAAAAAAAATGGTCGTGAAAAGTGAATAATAGTTATTAACAAAATTGTCGTGCTCAAACTCGCTCATAGAGTGCGACAGAAACAAACAGATACTTATAATCCCTGTTTACTTCAAAATTGAATACATACTTCCTTTATAATAAATGAAGAAACGATTTAGGTATGTTTTGTTTTTATTAAAAGGTTATGCAAAATTTATTGTTATCTGAACGCACCGAAAAACTGGCATGAAGTTGATGTTTAGGACAAAAATATTACTCTTTTGTGACTTGACGACCTCCATAGTCGAGTGGATAATACACCGGTTTCAAGGTGTCGCCATCTCTGAGGTCCCGGGTTCGAATCCCGGTGGGGGCAGATGTTTGTGTGATGAATGCGAGCATTTGTACCTTAGTCATGGTTGTTGATATATATTTCAATAAAAATTATTTATATATGTATAATATATGTATGTCTATCCGTTACCCTAGATCCCATAGCACAAGCCTTATAAAGCTTAGTTTGGGCTAGGTTAATTGGTGTAAGTGTAACAAATATTTATTTTATATTTATTTATTTATTTATTTCTAAGGAAAAAACAGAGGCAGAATATGTCTCGTAGTTTCCTCTTTATTTAGAACTCCATCTACATCAGTTGTTTGCAATGCTTATTTTATTAATATTCGTCAACCTCCGACTCCAATACGTTAACAATTATAACTCGCATACATCACGCAACTCGGGACTCGAACCCGGGACCGCATAGATGATGAAACCTTAAAACCGGTGTACTAACCACTCGACTATGCAGGTTGTCAAATTTTGCTTTTAGTTATATAAATTTAGTGTTATTGGGTTTTTAATATCACCGTTTAACGATACATTGGTCAAAGTAATCGCTTTTGCTCTAAAAGGCGGACACATTGAGTAATGTCGTGAAGTTTTTAATCAATTTTATAATATTACGTAATTAAAAGCTAGCACAGGCTGAATTATGTTTTTGAATTAATTATAATACACGATTACTTTTTGCGGGATGATTGTTATGTAAGCATTTAGGATTATAATAACTCTGCCATTATGTTATGTAGAGCAATATCGGTAACGTGATGTAGTTAATAAGATATACGATTAGTTTATGCAATTTTCGTACGCATTTATTGGTTTATTTAAAGTTTAATACCGCTATATAAACTATGTCATATGTATTTCTATACAAATTATTATCAATACTAGTAAAAACTTGTGATAGTCATATTCTTTTAATACAAGTATTCTTCGACGATGATTAAATAGAGTTAGTTTATAAAAGTTAATTAATCCCGTTGAATAACATTTATTTGAATTTCTATTTTGAAGGCATACATTTTTTAAATTGTTACTTTGATTTTTAATATTTATATGCATCATCGAATTCTTAATATATTATGAGATTTTTTTATTTTATGAACTAATATAGTTTAGTATATAGTATGTAATGGCTATGATTTAGAGAAATGGACCTGTCTTTGAAGATCCACAAAACATACTCTTATAAGTAACGAGAAATAGTGACGGGTCTAATGATAAATTTCGCCAATTGCCATCCCTAATTACGCGAAGACGGCCACAAATTGTTTTCTTATTTGAGATTCAGATTAAACTCTTTCCGGAATAGATTATTTTCTTAGTCGGAATTAAATTAATAGAGTGATCGAATGGTGGTTCTTAACTATTATTTAATTTAAATAGTTTACATAAGTTGTTATTTATTGGAAAAAAAATATTACGAGTGTTCATACATGTTATTTAGTTAAATCTAACTAAATAACATGTCTAATCAGATACCGGCAGAGTGTCTAAAAGTTTAATTAATAATAAAACTGATATAAAATTTGATTTATACAAAATAGTGTCATATTTAAAGATATATCACGGCGGGCCTAGAGATCTTTGACATTATTTGTGAGGAATACAAATAATATTATGCAAAATTATTTAAATAACAATCAAAAAATTATAATTCTACATTATATATGTTATAATAATGTGCTATGTATATATCATTAATAAAATAGGATCTAGATATATTTTTAACAGACAAAACATATCCTGTAGAACACGGGTATGGTATTGAGAACAAATTATTCGCTTCACAGTGTAGACAAACAAATTTTATATTTTGATGGCAAATGAATAATAAATTAATGATACAAAAAAGGTTTACAATTTTTGCATGGACTGCAAAACCATTACTAAATTTAGATATCACTTATATTTTTACGTTGTATATAAAAGACTACAAAATTTTTTGCCTTTCGTCTCGAAAAGGGTTTTCCAAATAAGTAATAGAAATAGAACAGTGTTTCCCTTCAGTTTTCTTGTATGTCCATACATACAACTTTACTTGTACATTATAAAGTTTTGTGAATTTAAATTTAATAAGTGCCAGTAACGGCTTATGTTGAATTATTTCCTTCTATCTATTTATCTAATGTTTACTTAAACTATATTAATTACTTCTATGTTGATTGCTGAACGACTAATTGCCTTTAATTAATGTTCTCTTTAGAAAATAATGTTTATTTAAAGATTGTTGATAGGTTGTGCTCTTTGCTTTATCGCTATTGGATTATATGATATATTAAATAATAAGTATCCGAGTGACTTGAGGTTACTCGTAATTCCATATCGTAACTTACATCAGGTTGCTGGATAAGCCCACTAGACTATCCCTCTAAGATAATTTTCGACCTAAATTAGATTCTTTCATAGATCATCTGTCAAAATGTCATAATTTTAATGTCATATTAGTCATAAAATGTCATAATTTTTTGATTGTCAAATTATATACATGCCAAAATGGAATTCTCAGATTATGTAGACTTTAATAGCCTAAGTCATACATTTATTTACTGTTTATAATACTGTGTAAAGTACAAATATGGACTTGATACAACAAGGCATTGTTAACTAACTATTAATGAAAAGGAAAATAATAGTAGTATTTAGGTATTGTTCTCCAATAGCGTTCTATGAGAACCTAGAATAAAATACCTTTATAATTTAAGTCGTATAATATCGATAGAGAAAATATTATTTTATCTATTTAGAATACAAATCCTTAAGGTGTGTATGTTTTGTAAAGTTTTTAAAAGCATTGGAACTTTTTAACGAGCGACGCTCCGGAGCGTGAGTCTTCTATTGGACTGTCGTAAATAAAAATACGACTTTATGTAACTTTTTTTACGATTAAAGTTGAAAGAAACCTCTTTTGTACAGTCCTTGTTGCATTGTGGTTTGGTTTCGGTTGAACGCGTCCAATTATGTCTTCACTGGGTGACGCGTTGATAATGAAACGAAATTGTCTGTCAATAAAGTTACGAGATCGATCGATAAGAGGCCTATAATATTGGGTAAAATAAATAATAAAAAAATTATGAAGAGAAAAAGAGACAAAAAGATGATATTTTCGGAGTATGAATTTTATATATAATTATCAATCCACAAATTATTAAAATTATGCACCCAGTACAGTTTAATTTAGCAAAAGATTTCACGTAAGCACTTGAAAAGCTGAACAAACATAAATTATTCACATAATTTATGTTAAAATGGCTAATAAGTGTTTGCAATTAGTAACCAAAATATTTTCAACCCAACTGAATAAAAAACAATTATTTTATACATCATGCAATCAGTATATTGTTATATATGTCGGATTGTTTGGAAGGAATATTATTTTACTTCACTTTATTAGGTAGAAGATTTAAATGTTATTATTAAAAAATCTAAAACTACCTCATTTCACAATTGGATTTCTACAAGTATTTTTATATATTAATTATTACATAGGTATACAAGTATTTTTATATATAATAATTGATGTTTAAAAGATAATTAATTTATTTACTTACTTCTGTTTGTTTGAGTAACCTTAAGATGCGCAGGCGCACGTGCGGCGTGCGCGCGTTGATGTCTTTTATTCAAAGATTTGTACAACTTTGGTCACAATGTTAAATTTTCTCTTTGGATGATATTAATGTGCATGTTATTAAAAGGGTATTTTGTATTTTATAAAAACACAATTGCCATTACTGATTTTAAAAATAGTAATAGGGTGTTAAATCTCCTAATAATACTGGCTTTATTAATACTAATATAGAATGGTTATGTGATTTGTACTTGCCGTTTTATTATTATGTTTTATACATCCGTTAATTTACCTTACGATTGCTTGGCAGATGTTATTTTACCCTACCCCACAGATAAAGAGAGCAGTACTGCTAAATGCAGCTCGTAATCCAACGCCTGCACTTTGAACAGCAAATGTTGAGTAAGAAAGATGACAATATAGACGTCGATATATCGTAAGTAAAATTTCAAGAGTATCTCATTAGATCATAGCTTTGATTTTGGATTTAGAGAGTAGCCCTACTATATAGAGTTTGCGATCTAGATCGATATTATGGTCGATTGAATCGCCGCAGCTTGTTATGTAAGTGTCATTGCCGCCATTTGCATCAGAACTGACCGACGTAAATACGCAATAATTATTGTATAACAATTTGGAAAAATACTTCTATGTGCCAAACTCTTTAAACTGTGTAATTCGGTATTTGGAATGCTTGTAGAAATATGGATATTTAAGAAAGTAAATATCCGTATCAATGGCTTTTTAAACGGGTAGTTTAGGGTTCGCATTATGTCTTGAATTACAAATACATAATAATAATAACTAATCTGAATTTTTTCAGATAATTTTATGGTGCATACATTGAATAGTCAGGTGTATATAATCTCTTAATAAAACGACCAACAAAAACTAACTCTTTGTATTACCAAAACTAGATATAGAAGTCAACAAAATTTACCGACAGCTGCAAATAGTTTATAAAAATATTTATTAGACCAAGGAAATAATATTTAGAGTAAATTCTTAAGTTGTGAGTAAAATGACATGCAAACCTATTTTGCCATTTTAAACAATACACAGAGTAATTGTCAGTAATCTGATTATTGTATAGCTTCTTGTGAAAATATTACGTTTTCTGAGATCATATGATCTGGGTCAGTTTTGTGACCGTGGGAATAAAGTAATATCTTGATATATAATAGTGTAATTAACATTATGAAACAATGAACATAAAAAAATATATTTACTTGTTGAAATTCCATAAAACCTAAATTGTTATAAAATAAAAAAAGAATTTGAAAAGAATTTGGAAAGTTTCAGAAAAATTTTAATAATCTATATATGGTTTGTAAGCCCTATAATTTTACTTACTTGCACAGTTTTGCGTCGCTTCTCACTCGATTAGATTCGGCTCTGTAATAAAAAGAACAATTCTGTTAGTTCTAGAATCGGATATTATTGTGCAATTTTTAGACTATTGGATGCTTTTTATATAACCATAAATAATACTGAGCTATCAAACGTGATTGTTGCGAAAAATCAGAGAGCTATCTTCTTCTTGTATCTTGATGTATATTAATTATATACACTTTGTATAAAATATACAATGCATAAGCAGGATAATTAGTTAAATATTGCCATATTTATTATATACTTTGTTTTGTTTATATTGTCCTGATTTATCCGATTAAAGCCGTAAGGGCTGATTGCAGATAGTTAAAAAAGAAAAGAAAAAATATATATATTGTCCATTAAGTACACTATTACAAAACAAAATATAAAACCACAAATAGTAAATGTTCATTCAAATTCGGATGCAATAATCCCCTTAAGTTATGACCTCTTGTTTATGTTAAGTATTTTGTTAGTGTTTTCCAGTTTCATTTTGATAGCGCGGTAATTTCTTTACATACTCGTATATTCTAACGGATTCCAAAAAATAATCATTTAAATAAGTTTATAAAGTATTTTTGTTCTTATTGATGAAATGGTTATATTAGCACCGATTACATTTATTATGTTGGAAAAAGATTGGAATATTTTATTCCTCAGGAGGGGAAGTCTGAGAATCCTCACAAGGAGCATGAAACGTGCCCAGCATACCCCCGCAACGGCTAGTGTCACGGAGGTTATGTCGGACTCCACGTGATCGGAACGGTCCGGCCACGTGACCTACCGACTAAACTCAGCCTGTGCCTGAGTTCTAAGAACCATATAGGCAAATCGTGAGATTGGAATATGGTGTATGGTTCCAGTAAGACATGCTATCCGTGAGTACCCAGTAAGCGTTAGATGTATTTATTTATTTATTATGTACGTTATTGGTCAACAATTAGAAAAATTAAAGCAACGTTTCGTAATACGCGATATTATGCTAAAAAGTTTACTGATAGCAGATTGATTTTTAATTTTGATGTATTTCAAAATTCATAGAATATTATGTTATATATTTATAGGTAAAAGTAATACTTGATTTTCGTAGATATAGCAGATTTTTGAAAATGTATATAAGTATAATATAATCTCTTAGGTTTAGTTACAAGCTTTTAAGTATAAAATTTTATGTCAATGTCATAATGTGACATAATCTCTGTGCAAATACGCAGAAAAAGAAAACGGCCTTAACTCGCATTTAAGTTCAAACTAAGAAGGTTTCACACTATTGTGCGAACTTTTAAACATGGTCGAAATGAGTATTGTTTTGGAGTTTATTGAAAAATATATCGAATGAATGTGAATTTGATATTGAACGAATATTAGCAACTAGCCATCCATCCAAATCCATGTTCTTTTATGGAATGTAAGAATTTGTTTATACTTAAAATTAAGTTGTATAGGTATTTCATAAGAATAATATTTAATACAACTAATAAATATTGTGATTTTTATTAATATTTCCACATTTTATTACACAGGGGAATGAAAAGTAGAATGTATCATTCGCTTCCTTAATTATATTTTCTTCTGGCGAACTGTTTTGAATTTATCACTGCGCTCAGGATTTTTTACTTAACACGTCGATGTGTTATTAAATCACTATCTTTCACTCTCGTATTGTTATTATTTGTAGTAAAGCCTAGTATTATTTTGGTCATCGTAATGTATTATTATTTTTTTCCAGTAAACTATATTAGGTATAATTTTCCAATCTTACAAACTCGTATGTATTTTGCAGCTTAAAAATATTTATCATATTAATTCTTAATAGTTCATCAGTCATAATCGTCACTGAATTCGTCATGTATCTCCGCTATGATAATGTTCATTTGATTTTTTAACGCTTTCGTGAAACGAATGCACACACTAAGTAGGTTCAATGACGAAAGAAAATTGGTTCAATGTACTTTTCGGTTTGGAAGATAGTAAATAAAAATATATTGCGATTTACATGTATCATACAAAAAGATTTTTGATTGTCAAAACATTTAGTAGCAGAGTTACTATTTCTGTAGATGCATCAAGCTCTGAAAATACGAGTAAGTCTCATATAAGCACATACCGTTGGCAGTTTTAATCAAGTTGTTTACGGGAGAGAAACATCCAGTGGAGAGCTCGCATGGACAGCTAGTGCACTTGAATCTCGTTGATTGTGGCTGTAGAGGGCGATGCGATGCACAGAACAACGCTTTTTATTCCGTCCCTCTTTGCACTTGTTCAGAAAATGTTGGAGAAATCTCTAATATAAAGTATTGATCGCATCTTTAAATGGACTAGGTTTGAGTTTCGTTTAAAATTAATAATCTGTTTATATTTGTTGACTTATGCTTTGGTATCTAAAGTTTAATATAAATAATAATATACTTGTTACGCTGAGAATTCAATCTATTACGAATGATATAGCAAAGTTCTGCTAGGCATTGTAAAAAATGAAATCATAACAGCACAACTAACAGAATTAAGCCTTCATCGCGACAATTACGTGTAAAGTAACTAACAAGTTACATTATGTTACATTAAAATTCGTGCTTCGAGATAAGCCTAAACAAACGTTATCTGTGTTAATGACACGACTATGTGGGTTACGAATAGCTGCCGCGATCCGTGAGTCGGAGCAAGGCCGTTGTCGCTTTCATTGGAAAGTCGCGGCCGGACGCGCTTGTACTCCTCTCAAGCGCATTGACGCCATACATCATCTTATAAATTTACGTCTTTAACAACCAAAAGAAAAAGAACTAGTCGAATACTTCTTTTATTATATAATATAGTATTTTGTAATATCAGCTTTTTAAAAGTTTGTTATACCGCAATCTTCCCAAATGTGCTTTCTATTAAAACCATATCGCTTTTTCCATACGTTTTACGTTACCAACGAAAAATAATACGTTCATAATACGTTTTCCATTCGGTGGTTATATTTTGAGTATTTACTAATGAGTAATAATAATATTTTATAAATACAGAATTAATAATTAACACAAACTCATTATTATAATACACTCCATCATTTATCACTCTCACATTAGCCAATAGTGTTGTCGTGATGTTGTTTTGTATTTATTTTTAGGTTTATTTCATTTAGTTCAACTTTCATTCATAATTCTTGTGACTAAGTTATTTATGTAACTATCATTTAAGGCATGAATAACATTAAAATGTATAAATTAAACATTTTTATTAGGATGATTAAGAGGACCTAATGATCTATAATCCAAGCTGTTTTATAGCCTTGCTTAGATTTTAGACACTAAATAGATTGAAAATAAAGGTATTTAAAGAAAAATAAATAAATTGAATGTTACTCAGATTCTAAGTTTATTGGGTAAAAGAATTTTATTTATTATAATATTTTACAGGAAATCTAGTTGAATTGATCATGGCCACAGCAAAGTCCGGGGGTCTTTGAATCTAGTTCTAATTAAGTTAGAACATTTAGGTTGGTAGTCTTGACATATACTTTATAGTTCTTTCGCAGATGTATGCAAGACATTAGAAGAATAGCCTTGTCTCTCAGCAATAGTGCTGAGACATTTAAGAGAGCCTAAATTTACAAAGTAACGCAAAAACTTAACTTTTCAGGAGGATAAAAATATTAATGACTAATTTCGTAACATTCTAGGGTTAATTGCGAAATTTAATTTCTTACCACAAATACTTAATTATTTAGTATTTGGGTCATGTCAAATACACATTTCTTGCATGTTACACATGTTAGACGCAGTGTTGTAACTTAAGGCACAAAATGTTACTTTGTTTGCAAATGTAATACATAAACAAACAAATTTCCAATAAAAACAGCGATTCACTTGATCGATGTTGATGTGAATAAAGCAAGTGCATGTTTACGATTCATTTTACTGTATACAGTTTTGTTGACCATTCAATTGTGTTTTCTTGTATGTTCCATCATTTGTGTTAGATAAAATATCTAATGAACCCTCTTCTTTGCATTTGACCTATACGGTAAGTGTACAATGTATTCAATAATATGTCGATCTCTATAACATGTTGTTATAAATCATTTTTGCGTTTGTTGATCACATTTGTAGGTTCAAGTAACAAAGTCTTACTAGAAATTGCCTCGAGTAGATTTAACACACATCGATCGTATTGTCACCACGGCCATGAGGCTACCGAGTCGTTTTGCCCTGTCTAAGTGAATCTTAGTATTGTTTGCAGTTTACCTTGATGCTATATTAGTAACTATGCAGTAATATTCAGTTTATATTAAATAGATATACACATAATCAGACCAGGCAGAGCACAATTATCGTCATTTTTTATTAAGTCCCAGTACGATGTCTCGAAAGGGGGAGCCACTGATCGGACGGTAATATTTTCTTTTTTAATCGACGTTTTTGATGTCAATAATTTATTCAATAAACAAATATTACAAATTTTATTAAAATAAAATACTATGTCTCTGGATTTATAGATATTTCAACCAATGTTAATTTTTACATATTATAATATATTTCTTATTTATTTGTCAAACAATAAAGGTTTTGAAAATACGCTTTTTGTTAGGTTCATACACAAGTAAATATTATTAACTAACAACTTATAGAAAAAAATGTTTCCTGAAAGTTTCAGCTTTTATAATTCTGACAACAAAAATAAATTATTTAATACATTTTTTCTAATTTTATTAGACAATTTGTGAAGTTAAATATTAGTAATATAAATCTCATGTAGTATTGTAATGGTATTCGTAAAAGATTATTTTCTATAGTTTTTAAATAATTAATATTATAAAGTAATATTTATTAACAAAAATAACTGCAATTTAACTAAAGACCCTATTTAAACGATGTTTACTACTACATTCGATTATATACAAAGGTAGCTTGAAATCTTTTAATAATAATAAATGCAAAATTTAAAGACAAAGATTTTTTTTAATTTAGAGGCTGTATAAATGTTATTATACAATATACTCAATTGTGTTTGGTGAAATCGAAGTTAATAAAGATAAACGGAGAGCCGCAGAAGTGAAGCGATTGCAATATTGAAGAGAAATCATGTTTATGATTTCTCTTCAATAAAGAACCATTAATCAATTTCGATACTGTAATAAAAAGCTATAGATTTATACAAATTATACTGTAAATATTCGAATAATTACCATGCTGGATCACATATTCGAATTATTAAATTTGGAACCACAATATACGCGCGTGATTAAAGGCACTCCGGTGTAAATGTAGTCAAAACATATCATCGGTTAAAACCAAAGCTTTATTAGTAAACGAAATAGCCTTATAGATCATGTTATCTTTCTCTGTGACTAATTAAAGGTTTTATTTAATTCAGATCAGCCGGGACAAAATTAACATCAAAACACGTTACGATAAAGTACTGTAGTGCGTTGAACTATCAAAAAATGATAACAAGTATTTATTAATTATGATTCCACAGAGTATATTTTTCATTTGTCGCTTATTCTGCACTTATAACTGGCTTGAGTAGAACATTGCTTAACAATTTATTTTTTATAAAAAAATTAATATATTTTTATAATATTAAAGTACAAGATAATTTGCAGTTATATTTTTATTTAAATTATTAAACTATAATTTATTATGAAATGTCAAAACATATTTATAAGTTATTATAAATTTATTTAAGACTAAAAATAGTTAGGAGTAAATATATACATTATTACTAAAAGTCAAAATAATTAATGGCGTAAATTATTATTTTTAATATGATATGATATTAATAATGATAAGATGATTGACATATATAAATTTTATTATATAATTTTGTATTGTAATTAATTGACTTTATTATTATTTATTATCCTTTATTTTTATTATTATATTTTATAGTATTATTATTCAAATTAACTAATTATTTGCTGCTAATAATTTAATATAATATGATTAAAATGTTTTCTATATTTACTTTGTACGTGGCTATTGTCAGCTAGTAATGTCATAAACATGGCACAAATTGCAGTGTATTTAATTCCATACTTATCTGATACGCTCGGATCCAATATCTTGCAGATAGTTATCCCATATTTTATTTTATTTATTATGCCTTACCAACAAAATGTATAAACGTAAGTACTATATTAATATTTTAATTATAAATGTCTTATATGTATTTAAATTTTGGATAAGCACAACTTTCTAATTAAAAGACATACAAAAAAAAAAAAAAACTCGAATATAAAAATCTAAGATGACCAACGAGTTATTGGAGACATACATTTATATTTGTCCCTCGAAAACTATTTATCTTATCCGAAAATGTTTATATCCAAATTACGGTATTGAAACACATCATTATGATTTTTTAAAATCGAACAAAGAGGAGAGTGATTACAGAATTAATTTTTTTTTTCTAATATCTACAAATATAATAGATAAATCATATAAGAATAGTCTTATAAACATTTATCTATTACTATGGAGTAATAACAGATTTCCGCATAGGAGAGAAATAATTTCCCGCCGTAAATGATCCTGTCTTTTCTTAGACTTCTATATCTGTACCACTTGGTACAAAATTTCGTTTAGATATTCAATTCAATTGAGTCGTCTTTACGTGTATTCATTAGAAACATACTAAAATACATTCTAATAAGTATATAATATATGTTGTCAATTTATCATCAAGAATTTTTGTTTTATTACGTAAATCGTTAACCGCTACTTATTATTCCTCCTAGAATCATTAAACATAATAAAATTCCATACCAAATGATTCTGTTAAGCAGGGCGCCTGTAACGATTCACTGTGTAATTGAGTTTTGTTTTGTATTCCGCGTATTACCTAATGTATATTTTGCCACGGAAAAAGAAAAATAAATGCAAAGGGACACATTTTTTTTTTTTCGTTTACAATTCAGAATTGTAGCCAAAACATACCTCCGACCAGTATTAAACGGGATTAAGCACACCGACGATTCTGATCCTGTTTTTATACGGGGCTTAAGGCTTTTAAAAGTTGAGATGAGGTTTGGTGTTAGACAAAATCGGATTTTACTGAAAAATTTGTATGCGATCCCTGCGCAGTACGTGTAATCGTAATTTGCTTTGTAACTAATTTCTTTATACCGTTACATAGTTGGATGAGCCTCCGAAAATACAATTGTAAGTTACAAAAGACACCGCATTTGCATTAATGTTTCAATTTTGTTTGGTTTATAAAAAATGACATTTAGAGTACGTGGCGGTATAGATGAGTCAGTACCTGACTTTATTGTTATTTTTAAATCATTGGATTTATAAATCTATTGAACATCGCGTCGGTGGCGCTATGGTCTCAGCACTGGTCTACTAAATGGACGATTCGAGGGTAGAGTGGTTGATTAAGGCCTAATCGCCCTAACATAAATTAAGGCTCGTACCTCGGTGAGGACGTATAAAGGCTGTGATGATGATGATGATAAATATATTCTAATATAATGAAGGCGGAAAGTTTTTAAGTTTGAATGTTTCAAAATCAAATCAGATCAAAATAATCTTTATTCAATATAGGTTTTTACAAGGATAAAAAAATCTACTTAGGTTCGGAAATTGGGATATATTTCACCAGAAGAAGAGACGAAAAAATCTAAAAAGAATAACCATCATCCTTGTCTTCTTTTTTTTCGAATATCACTTGTATATTTATCTGACGCTTCTATGGTGAAAGATAAAAATGTGAAGCATTCTCCGTAGACTTGCAAAGAAATTTAATTTGATTAGGGTAGTTTAGTGCCAGTGGGTGAGTATAAATATTGAGTTAGCGGTATAATTTGTTATGTTGGCAGTTAGCAAAAACTGGAGGCAGTGAATCAGATACTGATCTCATCGCTTTAGTGGTTAGTTTTCATACTTAAAAAAAACACAAATAAGCATGTTTCCTTGAACTTGACATAGATCCAGTGCGAAATAAACCCTTATCTATAAACCTGTTTCCATCAGCTCATTTGCAATGGTTTATGGCAACGGATGCCTTCGCATTTAAAGCAGTGGTAATAACATTCCTATTATAACAACTTTTTGTGTCAGAAATGTAAACGAGATATGTATCTCTTGGATATAACTTAAAAAGGCTAGATTGCCGTTGATGAGGCAAATGGACGTAATTGAGTATTTTTGATTTATTGTAATGTATTTAATATGAAATGAAAAAACAAGCATAGCTTTTAAGCAAAACATTTTTTTACATGTTTTATATTATATATATATTATAATATATATATATGAAATTACAGTATATTGTGACATCACAAGGTAGTAAAGTATTTAGTATTTAGTAACAAGTATTTAGTAGTGTTCGGGGATCGCTCAATCCCCGTCAACGTCACAAACATTTCGCTGTATCTTCGAAAGTAATAATCGCAGTTACATTATTCTACAATATTTCTCAGTTAATTAACACAAAAAATATCTAATGTCCTATTATTCATTAATACAGACAAGACAGTAATTAAAACATCAAACTCTATTTGGAGACTGCTTTCATATTAACTTAGTTATGTCAGCCTCAGTACCCCATATCATCTAAGCAGGTAATCATAGGAACGGTATTTGTAATAAGCTAATAAGCCTTCGATTACTCCTTTGGGAAATTACGTGATGGTTACATCTGAGGTCTAATGAGTGCAGTGTAACTCGCGCCGAAGGAAATTGATGAATAATGGAATGGCACTGAGTTTCGCTTATATGGTTGATTGTTGTCCGTAATGATGGTCAACTTTATTTACAAGTTTTATTATTTATTTATATTTCTTGAGTATCAAATAAGGCGAGTGCCATAGGTTTTTTTCCACTTTAAACGAGAGTTTAAAGTGTAAAAATCCTAAATGGTTATGCTTTATTATAACTCGTTCTGGTGTTTCTGAGCTTATATTGCAAAAGGAAATTAAATATCACAAATGGAAATGTATATCTCTATATTTGTGACAGAAATTTTTATGCTGTATTTTCTTATCGAATGATAGTCTCACTTTGAATCTATGTAAAGTGAGTGGTAAATATTACTTTCAATAAATGGTAAGCAGGTAAGAGCTTCTATATATAAAAAATGTGTTTCGCCCTGAGCTGAGTTCAAGAATACCTTTATATATTAATTTAAAAAATCTGGGTACTTACACTTTTATCTAAGTCTCAAATCTATTATCAAAAATTCAATCTAATGGACCGTCATTTTTATAATAATTTAAAACATGTTTTTAAAGTTTGTTTATGATAAAATATGTTTTTTGGATACTCATTAGCTGTTAATAACTCATTACTTTATCATTTTATTTATTTATTTAATTTGAACAACTAACAAGACATACAATGACATAAAGTATCAAAATATTATGATTCTTAAAGGCATACTAAGTGATATCTCAATTAAAAGTTGTCAAAAAACAATTGTATAAGGAGTACAAAATAAACGAAAGTGGGAAGGAACACAAGGGATGTCGAAAGCATGAGTGCCAACCTCGTAGATGATATATGAAGTAGGCATAAAGAATAGTTTTAACAATAGGGAGCATAGAAGTATACTGGTGCACAACTAGACTGCGCTTTACATTATATTATTATTCATATATTTCATTAATAATCTTATATTTCAGTTTTTTACAATATAGATGTATAAAATAAACATAAATACTATAAAAAACTTAAACCTAGTATGCCGCTGGTACCGAGGCAAGGCCCAAGCAAACCGGTGGTTAGGGCTGCAGACAGAGAAATCTTCGGACAATACGTGCCGTGTTGAGAATCACTGCTTTTTGTATTCGGCCCTTGATGCACTCGTCAAGCGAGAGCTTGCCTCGTATGCCAAGTCAAGGTTCTTACTGGCTTTGTCCTTCTCGGCTTTTATGAGGTTGTCATTATGAGGGATGGTAATATCGATGAGCATTGCATGGCGTTGGGAGCGGTCGACCACCACGATAACGCGGCCATTTTCAAGAACTGGCGCTGGTGTGTACTTATAGTCTCATGCTCGTAAAATTTACGCTGTCGATATCAAGTGCAAACGAATCTAAACTCATGGTACACTGGTGTAGCAATTGTAGGTCTACTAAAAGACAAGAAATCCACAGTCTAGGTATGGAATAGTGTCTTTTGACTGCACACAACAGGAACCTTGTACTTAGCATTAACAGATTAGGAAAATGTAAATAATTTATGCAATCAAAAAAGTTGACCATAGCTTGAATCTTTATTTAAATCAGTGGTACATTAAGCGCGCGGTTTTACGCTAAGCATAATTTTTGCATAATTCCAAGTTGCTGCAACGCAACTGAGTTGCACGCGAAAACCCTGTAGCTTTATTTGCTACTGCCATACTTGTACCGAATTTATGAAGATAACGGAACAAAAATGCATGTCTCCGGCCATTAAACTTGTGGATGTTGTGTGAAATAGTGTAAATGTATATTTATGCAAACGAAAAAGATAAAAGCGGCGAGTGAAGCCGTTTAAGTGCATCGTTTTTCTTACTCTTCTTAATTATTTTATTGCATTTTGCCAGTTTATGTTCGAGTGGTACAATAAAGATAGACTATTTATTTTCTTGATTTAAATATTTGTTATTCTAGCAATATTTTCTGATTTTAATGTTAACAATTAAGAACGTTTACGTTAATGTGTTTCTTGGTTCAATCATATGTAGTTAAGTATCATTCACTAATGATAATTTTACGTGCGTGTAAAGAAGCTTACAAACACTTTTACTTCTTCTACTTATGGTAAACCATATTGTGATGAAAGATTCTGGCACTTTGACTGTAATTAAGAGACTTCATATCAGTATATCTCACTTTCATATTAATAACACTTTTTTGAACATTAACTAAATATTATGAATTTAAACAGCATCTTCTTTGCATGTTATATTGTCCAAAATATAAGTGAAATTAAACAATTATGTTAGTGAAAGTTAATGAAATAAATTATAGACTCGTAAGAATTTATGATATGATATTATAGTAACATGAAATAGTTGATTCTTGTATCTATAATTTCAATTTAATAACTTGCTTTGCAGCTCGTGGTAAAAGTTATACTCTTACAAAATTTGACCGAACTCCTTACAAATATAAAAATCTTATACCTTTATAATATTAATGAGAAAAATGTACTGGTGTTTGTCAAACATTTATTTAACTATTTTCATTTTACCCATAGTTAAAGCTGGCGTACACTTATTTTAGGAATGTGTAAAATTCAAAGATAGAGACAATAATCAGTCAGGAGAATTTGCATAGTATCTTAATCTGGGCTTATATTAAAGTTTATTAGCAGACCCGACAAACCGAAAAGTTATTTGTGATATTTAATATAATTATATGTATTTTATTTATTCTATTCATATTTAGAGTACACTATTAGTTTATAGATAACAGTGCGGTAATAATAAAAGTTATTTAATAACAGTTTGCGAAGTTACTGTGCTGTACTTGCGGCGTTGTCGCGAATCGCTTAAAATATTCCACACTAAATAAACTTCAAATGTGACGTCATAAAGTAAGGTAGCAGAATTTGTAGGAGCGCATAAACCAAATTGCTGATAGCTTCCTACACTGAAAATTATTATATTTAATGTAACAAGGCTTAAAATATGTTCCATTTGTATATTTTTTTTATATTTCTTACATACATACATATATGTCACGCCTTGTTCCCAATGGGGTAGGCAGAGACCACCTCTCTCCACTTGATCCTGGCACACTTCTCTTGCTTCCTCCACTTTGTCGGTTACGAGTATTAGATTCGAAATTAGTTTTTTTTTTAAATATACTAAACTTAACTGAAATTATTACTCAGACATTATGAGATCAAAAGTACTAATATTAAGCACGAACATGATAAGGATATCTATATTCTTCACCATTCCTTCACATGTTAGAAAATATTTTAATTACCTACTTCCATTTGAATGAATGCATACGTAAATGAATAGGATAATATGGAACTGAAATAAGTTTAGTGATCATAAAGCTTCTAAATAAAAGTAGAACAATTTTTTTATTCATTTGAAATATATACATAGTATAGTTGGAAGTTATTGTCGGCACAAACATGTAAGTTAATTAAGAAAATATTATTGTAAAAGAATACATTTTAAACATGTCATCATTATTTTAAGTTAACAATATGTTACTTTACTCCCTTTACAATACAAGTTTCTACGAAACGATGAATGAAGTGACCTTGAACTTGGCTAAAACTGGATTTGTTTTTTGTCTGATGATTCTTAGACTGAGTGTTTTTGGGAATGGCGTCATTTATTATTTAAATATGTTTCTAAAGCTAATTGCTAAATGCTCATGTACTTGCGAAACATCCGAAAACTTCAAAATCTTACTTAGTATTAGGAAACTATTTGTATTGCTTGTTAAATGTATTATAACTGTTTCCGTGAGATTATTTTTGTTTATCATTTATATCTTGATATCAAATAAAAAAAGACTAATTTTCCAACTAAATAATCTTCACAAATATCAAATGAAAGCATTCAAAATAAACACGTTATTCACAAGCATTAAAAACAAATGTATTTATATATATATATATATATATGTCGGTTGTTATGTTTTTTTTAAAGGCTCGTAGTCCGTGCCTTTAAAAAAAAAAACTAATGTAAAACAAATGTATTTATACTCGAAATCAAACCAATACAATCCTAACCATATACAAATTATGCGCATTTAACGATGCATTATTATTACAGGTAGACAGTTCAGTTATTTTACAAGTTTGAACTGTATATCAGTTCTAACTTATAAAATACGTCACCATAAGTTTTAATTATTCTCCTCCTTTTCCTCATGGAGGCGGATTTTTTACTTGATAGTACGTGGTAGTAGTATTATTAGGAACCAATGACTTCTCTAAGTTTGTAACAATTTATTGTACATATGCTTCTTCTCAGTCCTAGAGAAGTTCGGGAAAAGCTCGCTACAACCTTCAGAATAATTGTCTCTTACGATCCGGTGATTTCATCTTGCCAAAAGCGAGTGAAATAACAAATACTTTTATATACGATCAAATTAAGATGAAAACCTAGATTAAAACAGATATCTACGTATCTAGTATAAAAATATTTAAATGTATTTTTTATTGATACGTAGTTCCAAATAGGTAATCAACTATACATAAACACACAGGGATCCAAATAACATTCACTATGAATCAATTGCTTACGTAACGAGATGATTAGCATAATTGTATAATTTGAATCTGTGTTTACCATCTGCGTTGTTAAATTAAAAAATTATACGGTCAAAAGTTTCAAAATACTAAAATCTTATGACGATACGAAATCAAGAATCCATATATGTAAGTTCGAAATAGTAATGGAAATATTGTTACTTAGTTTTTTGTCAATTACAAATGTAAATATAATTGATTGCAAGCCCATAAGAAAATCTTCATATATATATATATATATAGTGCTCTTCTTAATAAGTTGAAATATTATTCTCCTGTTTTATCCCATATTAAGTAGGGTTGGTGGAACTTGCATATTTGTTGCTTGCTTCTATACCCACTCTCTTCTATTATGCGATAACCTATCCTCATATTTCACGCCTACCTTCGGTATTCCTATGTTTATCACCTTCAAAATTCATAATAGATATCCTTCTTGTTTTTTTAATTTCCAGCTATGAGGTGAATTTGAATTTTGAATTTAAAGTACCGCTGAAGAGCATTAATAATACACTTCAATAATCATTTTCGTATTTAGTTTATTTTTAATTGTTATTACTCAAAAGTTAATTTATTTTATTGATATGGATATTTTCTGTAATAAAGATGTTTCATGTCAGTTTATTGCATTTGACAATTATATTGAATATTTGGAAAGGTTGTGTGAGTTCAGAGGACAGTGTATTTCTGGAGATGCTCGATAAAACGTCAACGGAGAGGTACCTCGCCCCGATATGTACTCAAACAGCGCATTCAGCACGTGTTTGGAATGTCAGCAGGAGCACTGAACCCACGTGGGTGCAATGACTCCCTCATCCTCTGACTCCGGGACAGTTTATGTCAGCACTAAAACTTTTCATGTTCACTTTGAATTTTGATGAAATTCGTACATATCTCGTAGCGTCGATTTACTATGTCAATGATTATAGCTATGTTCGAGTACGTCGTTATTTGGAGTAAAGTCAGCTATAATATCTGGTAATTTTAATGTGAATAGAAAAAGAAAACCAATTAAAAATACTTGTAATACAACTGTAAGCAATAACGATTATACAAATCAGATTTTTTTCCAATTAAGGACGCATGAATACTTATGTATAATAACATAAGTAAATATATGAAAGTTAATATATGTCCGTGTGCTCGTAAACATACAACAAACGGACAGCTGTAAACCCCAATTTAGACGATTAAATATATTAACCTTACCCTGCTTGTATATCTATGAAATTTGTAAAGAGACACGCAAACTTTTTCACTCAGAGGCAAGATGTACAAAATAAGTATACATTGCGGTATAGGACAATGCTGTCACTTCCTTCATCACAATTAAAATTGCATTAGAGCAGTCCCTTCGTAATGTGTATCAAAATATTCAATAGGCTTCCTACACACATTAGAAATATGACAGAGGAAAAAATATACTTAAAACAAATAAAAACTTTACTGATTCAAAAGTGCTATTATGCGGTACAGGAATATATGTGCGACCAAAAACTATAAAAACTTAAACAATGACAAAGTAAATTGAAAAACTATATAATAAAATGCACAAAAATAATTAAATACATATAAAATTAAATTGAAATAATATATGATTTATAATCGTAAGTTCAACAAAATAATTAAATATAATTAATAAAAATGAATATAACAATGGTAATAATAATCTAATTAATCATATAACAGATAGCTAAATAATAATATAGAGATAATACATAAGAAGAGTGTTTAGACTTACGATCATTTGACATAGTAATATTCAGTTACGGTTTTCTTTATTTTTAATAAAAATGATAAGTCTCTTTCCTACATTTGCTGTGCCCGACAGGGTCCATAATGTACACCTATGATTACCATTGTGGAAAGCAAAATAAATGAAATGAAAGTTTAAAGATCTGTTAATATTTAAGTTACAATATAACTAACGATAGTAGGGAAGTAGACTAATTATAAAATATTTTTGTAAGAGGTTATAAGCAAATCATGGGATATCGAAGTTTCAATTATGTTAATATTCATAATGATATATGTGGCCGATGTGTAATTTTTCCATACACAAAAACTTTCACAGTCAAAAAACTTAAGGTAGAGTTGTGTGAAATTCACAAGTGAACTTGATTATTTGCATAACGAGCTGCGTTGCCAGTTCATTCGCGATTGAACCAAGAATTAATATCGATTGACAACTCTGTAATTCATTATCTTACTGCATGAATATTGATCAAGTATAGCAACAAATTGAACGTTTTGATTTGCTATTTAGTGCTATGTAAACGACGCTGTCACAACAAAAGGACTAGTATTTCGATCGTGTATTAAACGTGCCGCTTGAACGAAATCTGTTGATTTAATATGAAAACTGATATTCTTATAAGTTTAGCAGCCGATATCTCAATACATTTTTCGTGTCCCTGAATTTGATGGAGCAAATAAAGGGGATGGAATATCGTTGGCTTTGAAAAATGATCCGATCAGTAGATTAAGTTGCTGTACATCGGTCATCATCCCACGGCCAAGTACCTTCATAAATCTGCCGTTGAAACTAAGCCTTGGGCGCTGCGGCCGGTGTCAAGTATTACGTGGAACTTTCGCTATGTACCCTTTGTCGTTCCATCGTTAGGAGCTATTGAGTGTTATGTATAATTAGTTGCGTCAGAGTACCGCTACGTGCGCGCTGTGCCTTACTGGCCGTAGTCGGTCGCGTGCGCGGAATTGCTGAGCAGACGCTTGCTACTTTCACGAGCGGTCCATCGCAAATCTCGCCGCGTTTAACGCATGCCTCTTGTGTTCGGTACAAACAATACGAGCATGTTTGGTGGGTGTGCATCATCAATTCTTCTCGGTGATTATTGTTGAATAGGTTGAAATTTTGCCTTTGGTAGGTTGTGGAAAAGCAAATGTTTGGCATTAAGATTTTGATTGTTGAATTTAAAATTGTAGTGCAAGGGTTTTTTTGTAATGTTTTATGTTTAAGTTTTTATCTTGTACTAGCGACCCGCCCCGGCTTCACACGGGTGCAGTGAAAAAATGGTTATGGTGGGTTATCCCTAAGAGATAGACATATACCATCGCGGACTTTTTTGTGGATTTTTGTAAGTTGTACAATACTGTAGTACATTATTTTGGTCTATCTCGTAGGGTTCAGCCAGCGTTTGCAATATAAGCGCAAAAAAACGTGCTTATTTACGACATCACATTAGAAACCTTTAAATTTATCAGTGTTTCTCTACTATATTATGCATTTATTATACATACAAACCTTCCTTAAGAATCACTCTATCTATTAAAAAAAACCGCGTCAAAATCCGTTGCGTAGTTTTAAAGATCTAAGCATACATACGGACATACAGCGAAAGCGACTTTGTTTTATACTATGTATTGATTGATATTTAAATAGATATATATTGAAGAACAAAATGTATGGTAATTAGAACCCCGACAAAAATTATTAACATATCTCATGCAAAGAATGTATAAAAATTATTTCATATCAAAACTGTATAAATAAATATCATAAACTTTCGATTATATTTTAGCAGTGCAATAAATATTAAACTAAAATTTTGTTGAAGTTCTTAACAATCATCAAACGTACTCATGTAAATTCTAGTTATGATAAATTATCATTTATTACTGCACATGTAAATAATTTTCATATGTAACTTGAAGAAAACATAAAATGCAGTTTACCTTAATATTTTAATTTATTGTACAAAGTTGCAAACAATTAAAATTGTTATATTTACAACTGACTTTTGTAGCAAGTCATGTATGATAATCGAAATACTTATAGAACACTTATATATAAATCGTCACTTTTTGTAAATAATTTTTTTAATAACTTTGACGTTTGATTAAAATAGAATAGGTAAATTAAAAAGTAAACAATTACTATTATGTTAACAAATTTCTTCATTTTACGTCATCGTTACGCTTAAGTTTAAGCAATTTTACAAAAAGGAAATATAACACTGTGAAGAGTTGGCAATTGTTTTTTAAATGTTCAATTTGTTACGCTTGCATAATGCGATTCTGCCGAGTACGCGACAGTGAGAGTATTTCTCTCAATTGTAGGTCGAGATGATCACTACCTTGAAGTGATCGCAATCTTGAGTACAGTGAACATTATTCATTATTTTCAATTACTTAAATAATTAAATTACGTAAATTACATGTTATAGATTTTTGTAATTAAATATCTTTTTTTTTATATATAAATGGTAAAAAACTTACGGTTTTTGATAAATGTTGAAAAGGGAGCATAAAATAGCTTGGCATAATTGGCGGATATTCTGACCCAGTTTATTAGAACAAAGGAAGGCCATATTATTATAAAAAAATACTTAATTATTTTTTGTTACTACAAGGTAAACAAAAGGTGATTTTTTGGTTATGTTAAACATTTATAAAAGCACAGCTGTATTCTAAGCAAGCATCAATAACTGGCAATTATATTTCATTCGTATAATTGTTTTAATGTTTAAAATACTTATTTCATATTTAAAATACTTACTTAATATTTAAATTGATGTCAATGTCTGTATTTAAATATTTGATCATAAAGAAAGATATACTTACAAATTAGTTAAGCAAGTGCAAAATATTCAATACTCACTTATAACTTTCTGTCGTTAAGTTGTATTTACGAGCTTGAATTAGATTATCAGTTAAGTTGTAAAATGTACTTAATATTGAAAAATTCGAAAATAATTTGTTTAAGTTGTATGGCTTGCTTACAAGTATTATTTAATAATTTTAATATTTTTTCTAAGCCTATTGATAACATATGCACTATAGTATAATTAATCCGACCCTAATAATTAGGCGCGTCAAAGGATATTGTTTTAATCTCTTGAATAATTCTAAGTTAAATTATTTATAATTTATGTTCAGGGTGAATCAAAATTTAAAAAGCAGTTTCTTTTTGTTAACTGGCGCCACAAGATAAATGATTGCTGGCTTTCTAAATTTATCCTTTTGCATTTCTCTTATTATGATAATAGGAATTCAGATTAAAAGCGATACAAAAGTAGAAATGGTACTCGTTAGTCTAGGGATAAATATTTTTAAAGATCTTTTAAGTTGAAGATTAAAATAAAATACTGTCGAATTTATTATTTGATTAATAAAAACTAGGACGTTTCAAAATAATATGATAATAGTAGATTAAGGCTTTAATCTATGTAAACAAATTTATATAAAAAAATCTTTAATTGTGATTGTTATAGTAAATATAATAAGAATACTTTAAGCAACCTTTTGAATAAGTCAAATCAAATCAAATCAAATCAAAATAATATTTATTCAACATAGACCTTTCGATACTAGATAGTTAGTAAGAAGTTAAGTAAGTACCTGCTTCAAGTTTCCTACAGGTATTTTAATAGATAGAATTGAGTGTAACTTGCATATCTTCGTTCGATATGTATCAACGATGTTACTTGAACCGTATCGAAATTACAACACGATTGTCGATAAAAAAATATTGTTAGTCTTGTTATTATGTACATGTTAATTTGGAACGAAATTTCTGTAATGCAGGCTCGCTCTAATTGCTAGTCACATAGTTACGAATACTGGAGTTCGTTTATTGAAAGCTTTAGAATATTCTTATCAGACTTACTTACTTTTCAAAAAACGTTTATCTGAGGTGTAAATCACAGCCCAGCTTTAGTGCATAAAATGTATCACTGACATATTTATCTGTTACATCAGACGCCTATGAAGTCGGATAGCCATTGCTATTCTATAAATATAATATTATTCATAAGGATTTGGTATTATAAATCTGGAGAAATTGGGTTTCCCAGTCCCTGGATCGTCCTTACTATGGACTTGATGAAATGATGATGAATTTGTATTGTATAAATAGTTCAGAAAGATATTTATTCCTAATTAGTACAGTAACCATCCTTTTAATACTCTCCTTCAGAATCCTATCCATCTATGTATTTATAGTTATTTTGTATAATTTATATTGTGCAAATTAATTATACGTTTCAAGACTTTACAATTATTTGTTTTTCTTCATAACTAATGGTTTATATTATTTTAGCAGTTTATCTAAAAGTTGACTGTTAGAAAATGGCGATTTCATTAAGTGAGTCTTTGTATATTCAAAATAAATAATCATTGTAACATATTTTACTAGATAATAATGTAATTATGCTCCTTTAATATTTATTAAAATATAACCATTATTAATAAACAAATGTTATAGAAAAAAATTTGAATTTTCTTTTCACAAAAAAATTCCTTAAGCATTCGTATGATTAGTTAGCACTAGTTAATAAATAATTAAATTCATATAATTATAACATATGTAATTACTAATAAAATTCATTGAATTTAAAAAATAATAATTGTTATAAGCAACTGATGAAAAAATATTTAGCTTTTGCCGAGACTTATATTTAAAATAATACAACCACAATAGTCATACCTACTATCAGAATGATCCATCACAAATGATTAATAGATTTACATTGTAAATTACATTTGTGTACGAACATAATTTGTCAAATGCAAACGACTTATTTAATCTCTACTTTCTTCGTCAGAGAGAGCTGCTCGAAGAAAGTTCGAAACGTGTTTTTGATGTTTGTCGTTAATGCAAAAAAAAAGTTACTTACAATTCGGACAGTAACAATAAGACACTAACACAGAAACACCGCAAGTTCACAGTTCACACGTACGCGTCGTGTTCTGATCGAGGTTCTAAGTTCGTGCTCGGCCAGTGTCGTGGTAACACTGACTGTTGAGCGGAAGACTTGTGCGCCAGCGCGGGCGCACGCTCTCCTCAATGTAACTAAATTCGCGGGCGCACTGCGCGGATCGAATCGGAAAGATAATATCATTCGAGATCTAACGCTTAACACAATGCGTTGTACGCGCCCATTTATTAGGGTTAAGGATTGAAAAGTAATCGCGGTGGTAAACGCATTTTTGTCAATAGGAGAGCATGATTATAAGGTTTCATTCAGAAGATTCTTTGTGGATAAATTAATGATTATAGAGTATTTGGATTTGAGATGCGCATAAAAGTTGATAGTAGGTGAAATGTGGTTGTGAAGGAAGTTAGTGAAAAGTGTTAGTGGTTTTTCATGCAACTTAGAACAACAAGAGTCTAATAATGCAACATTTATTCCATGTTATTGAACGTTTTAATTTTAAGTTTTTTTCCTTTTAAACATATATTAACTAATCTATGATTACCTTAAAATTTAATTGTGAACGCCTTGGGATTTTTATATGAAATTTTATAGGAAATGTGCTGAGAATTATATTTTGTTATAATGCAGGGAAATCATTAAAATTCAAGACAACATTTTCAGAAATTTATATGTATAATTACATATTTTTCTAACAAAAATATATTAGTCCGTGTTTCTTCTAATAAATTATTTGCACAAAATGTACACAGGTCTAGCCTAGATTAATTAATATTAATTATTGTATATCATTATTTTTTAAGGCAGCAGAACAAAAACGAATACACGAACAAAACAATGTAATTGTGAATAAAGTTACCTAATTAGTATGTAAAATGGATCTCAGCCTTCAGATAAAATTTGCTATATTTCGACAAGAAAAAAGGGATCTGTAAAAAATACATGCATGTATTTAACGACTTTGGTGTTAATTACCATACTGTAAAAACGATCTACTGGTTAAAGCGATTTAATTCGTTACAAACTTTAAAGACTGCATTAATAAACTTTTATTTATGTTTGTGCCCAACTAATGATTATAAGTGTGATGAAACAATTATATAGATTAGCTAAATTTTTATTATAATTTTTCGTGATTTTTCATGAATTTTCGTTAAATTTATGTACAATATTTTATTGAAATGCAATGTTATATATTTATTTAGTAAGATTGTTGCCTAATAGTACTTCTAGAAAAGTGAGAAACGAATACTTCTTAAAGAAAATGTTTATTCTATAAAAGTATTATTTTAGTCAGACAGCAGAACTGTTATTTTTATAGAATGTTTTTGAAAATCAGTCGTAAATATCTTAAGATCGTTCTTGCAACGAAGTTTTGTAAAGTATTAGAGATTTCTATGTAGTTCCTAGCGTTAGGCATACTATAAGATATAAATGTTAAAAATCGCGCGAAAAAAGAAAGCAAATTCACACATTCCAACAGTAACAAATGATAGTGTGAAACTTGGTCACGACTTTTCCACATCTATGAGATGGTCTAGTTATAACATAGTCGGGTTGCTCAATTTGCGTTCGGTTGTCTGTCGTAAGCTACAAGTGTTGAACGTGTGGTGACAATCCATCGGGGTTCTATGAGCAGTTACGTTGCTCTATAGCTTCTTCAATTTCTATTGGTGATGACGAAATGCCGACCTCCACTGGCATTCGAAATGCTGGTTGGCTGCATATAATAATTTCACATTTTAACAGATATGGTTAGACTTTTTAAACAACTTGTCTATTTTCCTGTTTTAGTAATTTATGGCTTAGGATATTTTGACGAATAAATATTATTAAAAAAAAAGATTTTTTTAAAGCCTGTATTGATAGAGCTACTTAAAGCCTTACTTACTTAATTTATATTTCTTTTGTATATAAATATTAACATTAAAAGAAATGTATTATTGAAACTTTGTGGCCGTGTATAAGTCAGATCGTGGCTTATCAAATATAACAATAACCTTAGATTTTCTGTCAATTTTATTATTTTGTAATATGTAGAGCGATGATGCCTGAAATGTTAATAAAGTATGTAATTAAGTTTGTATTGATTTATAATGAACGCTCATCACGTAGCGCGCTCATTCGTTTCTTGTGAACTTTTGACTAATTGGCGATGAATAGATAATTAAGATTAATAATGTGTTTACCCGCTCGGAGTATCTCGCATGGAGTGCTTACTTTGTAAAGTAATATCAATGTGTCTAAGCTCCGTTTTGGATTATGTATAACCTAATATGATAACGTGGTCTCAGACAGAGAACAGATATGAATATATTTTATTTGTTCTTATTTGTCAATTTCATTTAACATCAAGTATTTTAAAATTCGATATAATGGAAGACTTTTCTAGAGCTTACGAAGCTGCGACTAATGTAATTTATATTGCAATAATTTGGAAAATGCCGTTGTGGTTGGTACACCGGTTTCAAGGTGTTGCCATCTCTGAGGTCCCGGATTCGAGTCCCGGTGGGAGCAGATGTTTGCGTGATGAATGTGAGCATTTGTACCTTACTCATTTTTGTTATTATATATTTCTATCAAAAATATTTATACATGTATAATATATGTACGTCTATCCGTTACTCTAGGTCCCATAACACAACCCTTACAGAGCTTACTTTGTGCTAGGCTAATTGGTGTAAGTGTAGGGAATATTTATTTATTATTTATAAGGGTAGATTTACTCGAACTTTGCTTTTTTTTTTTTTTTTTTTTATAGTATTGGCCAGCAAACGAGCAAACGGATCACGCGATGGCAAGCGATAACCGTTGCCCATGGACACCCGGAACACCAGAGGGTCACAGATGCGTTGCCGGCCTTTTAAAAGGGAATAAGGGGGGAAGGGGGGGTTGGGCCTCCGGTACCCTCACTCACTCGGCGAAACACAGCGCAAGCGCTATTTTACGCCGGTTTTCTGTGAGGCCGTGGTATCACTCCGGTCGAGCCGGCCCAATTCGTGCCGAAGCATGGCTCTCCCACGGTAAAATGCTTATTTCAATAATATTATTTTCCTTGTTTAATAAAAAAGATAAAATATTTTTGAAACTTTTAAACATGTCAATAGGAATATGGAATTCTTTTATTTGTTATGTTTGTTCGGCGAATAAACACGCTCATATTAATGAATCGTCAGGGAGAGTAGAATCGCGAAAGCGCACCCCGCCACACGCCCCGATATGGGCTGGAAGGACACCGGGTGATTTTTAGTGGGTAGGCCGGTACTCTATCGGAGAGCCCCACTCACGGCCGCGCCTAGCCAGCGCGGTGACAAGGTGCATAAGGTGCATTTTTCCCTCGCAAAAAAAGGGACAGCACCATTCAACTAGAATTGCATTATTTTTTATGATTTTACAATGAATATTGTAGGGGAAATATATTTTTACCAACCTAATCATGTACAGGGAACAGGCGTATATACAAAATATACATAAATAAAAAAAGTCGCTATTTATCTCTTTCTAAAGGTATTTTAATTACTATTTAACCTATTGAAAGTTATATACACATGTAAATTAAATTAGTTTCAGAAATTTTTAGCTAACCTGACGGTAAAAATATGATTCGACATTGTCTATTTGAATTTAAATAAACAAATTTTGAGATTCAAAAGTAATTAAGATTTGTACTATATTTGGAATCTCGAAATAAATAGTTCATATATTAAAATAAAAAAGTTATAAAGCTAGATGTACGAATTAAAAAATTACAATTTCATTGGTAACGAGATATTAATATTAGTTATTGAAATAGTTTATGTAACGTCATACAGAGGTTTAATTGATTTAATTTACTCATAAATCATATTAAGAATCACAATATACCAAAACATTTTTTACATTATTATTAAATACGATTGAATTTTTATATTCTACTAGCTTTCTGCCCGCGGCTTCGCCCGCGTGGATTTCGGGATTGGGTCTATAGAGGGTTAAGGGTCATAGCTTTTGCCCACGGCTACATATGCGCGGAAGTCGGTTTATGGCGCGAAGGTTTTATCGCGCTTCCCGTGGGACTAAACAGATAAAAAATACCGCAAAACCTTGCTCAAGAATCAGTCTATCTATTGATGAATGAAATCCGCATGAAAATCTGTGCAGTAGTTTTCGTGCGAAGCCTTTATTGTGCATCCCGTGGGATCTGTCGATTTTTCCGGGATAAAAAGTAGCCTATTATTTAATCCGGACTTTTATCTTAACGTCTGCTAAATTTCAAAGCAATCAGTTCAGGAGTTACGGCGTGAAAGCGGAACAAACAAACAAACAAACTAACTCACTTTCCGATTTATAATATTAGTAAGGATTACACTGTTAGTAGCCCGCCCGTGTTAATTTAGATCCCACGGGAACAGATAAAAGGTGTCCTATGTCCTTTCTCGTTCCGCAGACTATGTGTATGCAAATATTAAATATTATTAAATAATTATATTGTTATTTCTTGCCCGTGGCTCCGCCCGTCGTTGCTCCGTCCGCGTTAATTTCGATCCCACGGGAACAGTAGCTACTTTCTTCCGGGATAAAATGTGATATCCTTCCCCGTACCACAGACTATGTGTATGCAAATTTTCGTGATGATCGGTGCAGTAGTTTAAGCGTGAAGAGGTAACAAACAAACAAACAAACAAACAAACACACTTTCGCATTTATAATATTAGTTGGGATAAGTCTTTTAATTGACATGTACACAGTATTATTTATTTTGCATAGCTATTTAAATTAAGAAAAACAAAGTAAAATATATATTTACAATACTATGACTGGAACTTTTACTTATTGTATACGAATGATACTCGTATATATATAAACATAGATAAATATATATATATATCAAAATCATATATATCAAATTATGATTTAAACAAAGAAAATACTGAAATATTTAGATATCCAAGCGAATAATCGTTTGGTCAGTCATTCTACTTCAACATGATCGAAAACCAATTGACATAAATTCTTCAGTGTTCTATGACAAAATATTTAGTGGTGGCATTCAATTGATAGTTTTCACTCGACTGCTTATACGTTGCTCGTTTATTAGGGCAAGTGCAAAAAATTGTTTGGGGCTGAATTACCAACTTATTACTTCATAATTGAAGCGGTGACGTCAAATTGCGTTAGCTAAATGTACTTTTGTCGCTCGGTCAACCGTTTCGTTCGACAAATACAATGATATAGCATTGTGTTTTGGCTTTGTAGAGGCCGAAGCTTTTGTGTGTGACTATTTAAATAAGTTATGTGGCATTTGTTTTAATTGAATTAATAGACCGTTTTGTTTGTTCAAATATCTATTTTGTGATTGCATTTATTTTAACATGCTAAATAAATGTGTTGAATTACAAATACAAAACACAAATTTTGTAAGTTTGATTAATTATTAAGCAATTTTCTAGAATCTGTAAAACTAGCTGATTGAATGTTAATACGAGTAAGTACAAACATATTCTACTTGTATGATTTCATAGCAATAATTACATATATAATATCGTCTATTCTTTGATACGTTCGTTCGTGATTATTTGTACCTTTATTAGCCAGCAAGAGATTTCGGTAGCAACGCTTGATATTGATACCTTATGTAATTATTAATGGTTAATATATAAAAGTAACCTTGAAGTGTTCATTACCAAGTTTAATGCCCGATTGCCCGCATTTAATAATGGTCAATAACACTCACGACTTTACCAACCTTCTTGTCTATTTATGCATTTTAACTTTTAGTTTTTTTTTGTACCATTAAAAGCAATTATTTCCCATTCATTGTTAAATGTTGTGGCACTTGTATTTTTTTATATAAAAGTGAGCATCTGATTATATGCTTTATTATAAATCACGCACACAGTGAGTATGCAGTAGTATATCGTATTCTATGCAGTAGTATTACAATTACTATGCAGTAGTATTCTATACAGTGAGTATATCGTATTCTAAACTGGTCGAGGCGACTCGGCTGAAGTCTTCTCCTGGCTAAACTCAGCCTAAGCAGTTGGTCATATTGACCCTATTGCTTGAAGTGATAGAAAATGACCGCGCCCTCAAGAAAAGGCTTGGTCAGCGTTGCCCTAACTACGCTGAAGGAGACACGATACACCAAAATGGCTCCAGTCTATATTGATTGGAACAATTCTTGCACTTTTATTTTTTTATATGGTCACGAACACAATTAAAAGAAAATACACATTAAGACTTCAGAAATATATGTACAGAGTGAGCGAGGAAACTTATATTGTCGAAAAAAAAATATTTTATCCAATGTCGGTCGTCGTTATAATTAATAATACAAACTAATTAAATATTAACATTAGTATATAACATATATTTTGATTTGTTGAAATAAATTACGTAACAATATTAAGTATTGTTGTTCATTATTTATAAGTTGAAATTGCCACATAAATAAAATTGTCAATTTTAGTAATTTATAAACAGACTTGTTAACGCAAGTTGAATTGATCAGAAATTCAATACATGAAACTTTCCAAAATACGTAGTACGTCAGTTTTTTTCAATATATCCAATCATTGACAACATAAATTATGTATGTATTAGATTTTACTAAAATGTTTACTAAAACTAAGCCTCCCAATTGTTTTTAATTCATAAAGTTATATTTCTCTGGGACTAGAAAACATATACATTATATTTCCCGTTCGCGACTGTCATGCAGACCAAACATATTGGAGCGAGTTGCGCTCTTGTGCTTAGATCCAATTTATTTGTTGAAAGCAGCAGTTACTTGAAGCGTACGTCCGTAAGAGGCTGCCGTGATTAGCAACACGAGGAAACGAGAAAAATCTTGACACACAGATATGAAACTCTTGCAATTCAATTAATTTGTTATAAGCGCTAACTGGCAGGTATAAACTGTTTGTAGAGAAATAGATAAGATTTAAAAAAAATTATTAACAATATTGAAATTTTTACCGATACATATTATAAACCAAACACTTACGATTTTATACCAACATGATATTTTTCTTATATGCGAAGGAAAATAATCCTCAAGGATACCCCTTAGGTCCGAGGGTTATGTCAGACTTAGGGTTAAGCCCATACACATAGCCTAAAATTTTCCTGGACTGCTTCCGCAGGCCTGAGAACCCTCTACAAGTGAGGATAAGCCTTCTATTATATAAGCAGACTACACCTTCGACTTTATTTGCGCTTATATATGTGGTTAAGTACTTCATTATCGTCGAAATTTCAGCAGAAGTACGTACCTGAAGGTCATTCGCTGCTAGCATTAAGCGTTTTTCTGTGTTCTTAACCAAATCGTTGATCAATCTTGTGAGTGACCTATCAATCCCGTTTCCCGGTATATTCTAACCTTTCCGTCGCACTAGCCGTCAGTCCACTGTAACTAAAGGTTTTGGATTATGTCAGTCACCCTAGTTCTTGTATGGATGCAATAGGAAGTTTATTTCTACTTCTAGTTTATTGGATGATATTAAACTTCCTTAATTATCCATTGTTAATAGTTAAGTTGTTCAGGCCTAGTCTTTGCCATAATTTACCACGAGCAACACATAGTATTGGAAGACTCTTGACTTCGAAATGGAAAACTTTTGACTTGGATCTGGTCTATTTTTGATCTGAATCTCTTCATTCTCTTCATACTCCACAAACGCCAAGAATAATAAAATCTGTTGCGTAGATATGTGAAGTACCTACTCAAACGTAATAACAAAAATTAAATCAACAATTTATATACGATCTGTGTGTCACTGTATAGTTTATCCAAGATAATTGGAGGATTATCACCTTTGTGCCAATTAAAACAATTCGCTACAGTAGATACGCCTCCCCCTTAAAGTAGTTGCTCACCTTCTGTTGCAACAAACATTGTTTTTCTTTCTTCATCAATCCTCTTTGTTACAATTGAGGTATTTTGTACAGTGCAGGTCCCTTTATAATATTTTTTAATAACTAGCATATTTTGGGTTTAGGATATTATATATTTATGTATCTTACTTTTTATTGTGCGTGTAACTTTAACATTATCATATCATGCGTTTTAAGAAAAATAAAGTATAAATAACAAAATTTGTGTCTTCTGTAAACATTACTGGCTGCCTACTTATAGATGCTGGTTACATTTATTTTGTATATGTTGTGCAATAAGAGAGTAAAACTTAGAAAAAAGAATGCAACTAACTTGTGTATATTCATATTTTTCCATTGATTGTGTATGCTTTGGTACAGTTTATATTGTGATAATAATTTAACGTTCATGTTACAACCCTCAGGGTCTGGCCTGAGCGACCATGTAGTATACCATTATTACGACAACTTGGTTTTCATATACATAAAAATCAAAGATATGCAATTACAGAAACAGTTTAAAATTTTATTAAAAAATTGAACGCATGGCTCGATAAAACGTAATACAGTATCAGTAAGAGTAACATGAAATTGGTTTAAGCGTCTTCAATCTGGAAATTTCGATTTCAAAGATGCACTTCTCTCTGGTCGCCCAGTTTCGGATTAAATGGATACAATTTTACGATGTAGCTGAAAAACTACAAATTGGCTATATAACGGTTTTTACTTATTTAATTAAAAAAATCTTGATATTTTGGTACCGTACCATAACATAGAGTACTAAAACCCTTTTGAATAGTGTACTCATTTGCGACACAAAAAGATGGCAGTCAAAAGTCTGACAGGTTTCACAGAATGAGACAAACTCGCAATTGTGTGACGTTGTGTGTATGGTGGGCAATGGTTTATTATGAACTTTAAGCTCTGGTCAAGCCCTTCAATTTAATTTCTACAATCAGCGTAATAAGACAGTGGTCAAAATTTAAAAAAATAAAAAATATTTATTATGATAAAGGGCAGGGTCACAAATTTAAGCACTCATAACAATCATTAATAATTTAAAAAACTGCCGTCTGTCATAGTGTAATAGTATTCTATTATTTCATATATCCCTTTTATTTGATACATGTATTGAGGGAGTGGGTATAACTTAATTAGTATGTCAGTTTGTAGTAGCAGCCATGTTGGATTGATTTTTATAAAACAGTTGAGAACTACTCCCGACTAATTCACCTTTCTCACGATTTCGAACAATATGTTTATCCGTTCGGAACCTACGATGCACACACACATACACACCAAGACGGAAACGTCAAACGTATAACACCACATTGTGTTTAAGTCGGAGGTTCAAAAAAGTTTTGCATCTGTTAATACATCCAGCATATTCTTCAGATTTTCACCTAGTTCAATTTCTTAAAAATTCTTTAGGCATTTTAGGCTATAGTCAAAAGAGGAATTTCAAAATCACTTGTCGCAATTGTTATCAAAGTCCCAAAATTTGTACAACAGTATATGACCTATATACAAGATGGCAAAAAGTCATCAAACAAATTGGCGCATATATATTATAATTAAATGTAAGTAAACAAAAGAAAATGTGTTGAGTTTTCATATAAAATGTAATGAAACTTTATCCCCAAACCAAATTAATTTCTTCAAATTTTCTCTTAGATAATCTTATTAAGTCATTTATTTGTGGAAACTACCATTTAATGTTGGTACTCTTTGCACATAAGCAGGTTGCCAACGTAATTATAGTTCATTAGAATTATTAATAGTCTGCTAAATCAACAATTAATAGCCACGATAAGTGCGGAGTAAAGTGTCAATTATTTTAAATAATATTGACAAGTTCACATGTGTACCCGAACATTGACAAATAAATTCGGAATTAATTAATATATCTGAACTTGTTTGCGTTTCAAATATCCGGTATTTGAAATGCATAACTGATTTTAACATTTATAGAAATTGCAGTCAGAACGCTTTTAATTTTTACATTGTAAATAGATTTTATTACGAAAATACACGTGCAGAACTGAACGCCACTTGCCAAGGTAAAGTTATGCATATGCGAGGTACATGCGTATATCTTGTACACTTTTTTACCATACAACATATGAGAAATGGTTGTTTCGAACAAATTATAGATAGGCTACGTCATAGTAATAGAGTTAATAACACTTATAGGTAAAAAATATTACTTAAATATAAAACCTTGTGGTTAAATTAAATAGTTGTCATTTGTTTCATGTATATTAGAAATAGCTTTAAATAAATGTATGCGATTGAAACAAGATTGCTATTAGAAAACATATCTAAATCAATGGAAATTCTACTTTGTTTTAACAGATTATCATTATGATTCTGTACACTATAGTAATGGGTGCTCGCACACTCCAAGCTGAATAGCTAAATAGAACCAAAGAGTGCTGAAATGGTACCAGGATTAAAATAAAAGTGTTGGCTTTGCTGTGTCTAAAGCATAAGATATTCAGTGAAACTATTGGCCGACCGTGAACTTACATCTTATGTGAGCATTCAATAACGTACATTGTATTTCTTTCGGGGATTCGCTGCGAATGTCAAAAGAACAACATACGTGTGCTATAGATGATTTTAATCACATACTATAAGCCTTCCTTTTCAATAAACAACACTTAAGAAAATGAGGTGTGACCGACAAACGTACATATGCAATTCGAAAATATAAATATATAAACTACGATTTTTAATTCGAGTCAGTAAAATGACAAGTGCAACTGTCACTGATACAAAAAAGGGTCACCCACTACAATAGTGATGATCGGCAATCAATAGATTTAGACATTTAGTCATGCTTTATTTTATCAAAGCGTTTTTTTACTGTAAATATGTAATACATACCATATTAAATAATATGATTTGTGACACATGACACTGGAAATGTCATTTTACTGACTCGAATTAAAAATCGAACTTTAGTAAGGGCTATATTTTATACAGCGAATCTGCGCGCACAGCTGTCAGATAAACTTTGATGATAGACAATCCGAGGTGTCACGCAAGACAATAAAAGGATTTCAAGACCATATTTCATTAATTTTTCTATATTCATTTTAATCGCATTTTATGCAATTTATATGTATGTTTATTTAATAGCCAGAGTAGTCATTTTGACCATATGTTGTATGTTGTACCACCTTTTACTATATATTTTATATTATATTATTGGAACAGGTCGTTTTATACCGCGGACTTCTGAATAAAAAGTAAAACCTTTCAAGAAGTTAACAAAAAAAAAAACATAAAATGGTTACTAAATTCTAAAATTTTACCGTTATATAAATCATAATTATAATCAGTAATATTACTACATTCAATTTTATATTCACTTCTGTTGCAGTTTTATTAATAATATATTATTAGCTATTCTTTGTCATAATTATCATATAGTAATCAACCTTTATAGTAGTTGTATAAAATTCAATTTAGCTACTATTTTATAATACCTGTAACATCAACAATAAGAACATCAATCTATATGAACATTGGCCACATAAAACTTGTATTAAATCATAAATCTACTACATTGTGGTTATAAATACAAAGAGGTTTCAATTTATATAAATCTAAATTATAAATCTAGCAAGTGGTTTAAAAAAAAAAGATATATCAAACTAACTAACCAATCCTTACGTATTTTTGCTAATATACCATATTAGCAAAAATACGTAAGGATTGGTTTTGTTAACAGAATGGTTAAAAGTAAAAAAAGTTTATAAACATGTAGAAAAATACTATCCTCAGAACTTGTTGTATAATTCATATGTGCTAGTTAGAGCGATATCGACGCTATAGTATTTTAGTATGCCTAGTAAAAGGACCACAAAGGGCTGTATAGCAAATATATTTCCTATTTGGAAACTTCCGCTAACGAAGGTACGGTTTGTTTGTTGAACCGATTGTTATCTGTTGTTAATGGAGCTGTCTACTTTTTAATAGCTGACAGATATCGTGTCTAAACATTCAAATATATACCTGTTTCCGTTTTTTTTGAAATAGGTCTTTAATTTTTGTTATTTACTTTTGGACACGGTGACGCGTCAGACTTTACATATTGACCTTGAAAAAGAGCTATAAGCTGCTTTTTGTGATCCTGGTATAAGGTTCACGTGTTGCTGACTGTATTACTATCTTTGATAATTTAAAAGCTATAGAAATTATATAAATTTTCACCATCAATGGTCAAAACTATATAATGCATTTTTTATTTCAATCAGTGCGTGCGTATTAATTATCTATGTGGTGACGAATTAAGAACTCACCTGTCACTGCTTGTTTTTTTCTTGCTTGTGATGTAAAAGTCAACAAAGAGATATTATTGCCTTTTAACCTCTGTGAAGTGGCCGGCAGTGACGATTCACTTACGCTCTATTGTGTTGTGACTTAGTATGCACCAAATTCAGATTTTTATTTTATTGATACTTTTTATAATTTTATTGATACACGTCATAATCCAATAACCTAAACAAATCACCAAGAAAACGGTATTTTTATTGAAACTTGCAAAACTTATTATCTATTAAAATTTCACGCTATCTTGTTCTTGTAAGACAAATTTTTATATAGTGTAACGTTATGTAACATTTTGGATCTCTCTATTTAAAAGCTTTGTAAGTTTTTCGCTTTTAGAGATATTATAAAAAATAATTCAATGGACAACAGAAAAGTATATTCTGTATGTCTTTTATGAAAAAAGTGTGTATATAATTTATCTGCGAAGTCAGCCCTACGAGCAATGTATCCTGCTCACTGCGTTTTAAGATTCGCATGTCTTCGGGCTATTTCTTGGCTTAATAAAGAAATAGGTAAAATGTAGTTAAAATTTGTTGGCCAAATGGTTAAGGAATCAACATGGTTTGTTGAACTGTAGGTTTGAAGCCCGCTCGAATCAAATATTCAATGTATAATATGTAATAATAATAGTATCTTTCATAGCCTGGTTCTCATTACCACCAACAACGAAATGCAATAATCCACAAACGTTTTGACCTGTATTAACAATAGTTTCTGTGCATCTAACTGGGTATACTCTTGAGCTGCATTTTTTCAGTTGCTATACTCTATGCACACTTTCATCAAATTTTGCTTAAATGGCCTCTACACATTGTATCTGTACCCCGCGCACGCCTTAATAAGCGACATAATAATATTAAAACTTGTTCTAAATATTTAAACGTAGTCTATTCTGTACTAGGGATTCGAGATTACGGTACAGATTATCATCTGTAGTAGAAATTTCCATTCAATCGAGAAAGTGAGAATTCCTATTGACAGTCAGAACAATGGTCTATTCATATAAACTAATGAATTAATTTGGCAACCTAATCACTTTTTTTTAAAAAAAAAAACGTCGCCCCGTACTAGGATTTTTATCCTGTGTCGTGGGTGCAGTCACAAACTTCTCTCATGCACAAACACCCAGACCGGAACAAATTTTGTAAGTCATATAAATATCTGTCCCGTGCGGGAATTGACCCCCCGACCCGTTGCGTAGAAGCCGATAACCCGACCACTACGCTAAAGGTGTCGTCGGTCTTATATTGTACTTTCCCACAAGATGGACCGACAATTTAATGAACGTCGTAAGCTTAGGAGGTGAATCTTAGCTGTACAGGACCGATTGATGAAGACATACACTCGTCACAGCCTACAGTTCAAGGGGCACGAGTGTACCCTAATTACACACATTTTTTTAATTCCTACGCAGGTGAATGCAGGTCGCCCCACGATATTTTCCTTAACCGTAAGAGCGTGAAATAAATGTACCTATGAAATTCGAAAAACACTAATGCCAGACCACATTCACACCGGAACATACAAATATACATACATATATGTCACGCCTTGTTCCCAATGGGGTAGGCAGAGACCACCTGTCTCCACTTGCTACGATCCTGGCACACTTCTCTTGCTTCCTCCACTTTCACGAGCGTCTTCATGCATGCTCGTCGGTTGCGAGTACTCTTGACCCGGCCTTTCTTTAGGACATTTTCGATTTGATCGAGATATGTCTGCCTAGGTCGACCTGCACCGATTAAATCGGTGCACCTGAACACAGCAATGTGAATACTATTTTACGGCAGAAATAAGTAAAACGGACACAAGACTCCAGTAATCTCCCTACGATAAATTCCAGTATAAATATAATGGATTTTAGAACACTTATGGCCGTTTTCACCAACTTTGTCTTAACTTAGGCGACTCTTAAGAGACATAATGTCTCACTCTTTTCAGTTAATATAAAAAGTAACAGCATGTCACTTAGGAGTCACCTAAGCTAAGACAAGATTGGTGAAAACGGCCATTAACCTCTTTTTTATATAAGGTGGAATACTGTTATTATCAACTCGTGTGTAGGATTCTCCCCGTATGCTCTACCTATTAAGCTACCCAGCGTACATCTCGTCATCAGTCAGATACAGGATCAAATCGGGCTTATTAACAATTTTTTTCAAGCTGATATTACGCAGAACCTCCAGAAAAGCACAGTTATTTCATAAAAAAAAATTGTAAAGTGCGTGGAAATAATACAACTGGTTTTATTTTTTTCGTTCGTTTTTCAATTAAATGCATAATTGATACTGTTGTTGAGAAACCTATCTGAACAGAAGAATTATGAGTAAAGATTAAAAAGAAAATTAATAACAAATTTTATATTTGTTATTTATTCTCTTCTTTCTTTCTGTTTTGAAATAGACGTGACAGATTTGTAGCATTAAAAGCAAAAGTTCATTATTTGTTAATTACATTACAAATCTCACAAAATACTTTACTTATTTTAAATTGTACATGTATACGTTCTACTAACAAACAAAACGGTATTACGATGAGTTAAGGGAATGTTCACAGCCTCTGGAATCTGATGGTCTGGAATCGGAGGGACGTTGAGAAATAATATTGTTCTAGAAGGTGGCACATTCTGATCTCGCCGAGTACGTCCTATCAAGCTTAACTTATGAAAAGTCATAATCGCCTGCGCGGCGCTCCCACGTCACCGTACGCCCTACTCATGTTTCTTTTAAACAAGCAATGTTATGTCCTCAAGTACTACCGGATTATCAATCTTATTACTAATTATCGTATAATAGAGCAAGGCTAAAATATTTTTGCCTTAAAGTAGCATCCTAGTGCTATGTATGCTAATACTTAATATGTATTTAGAAAAAAAATGGTTAAATAATAAGAATTACAGGACGAGACTTAGACTTAAATTTCTGCTAGAGTAAATTTATAAAGGGAGGGATGATCATATTGAGCTCACATAGCGACATCTCTTTCAAACTGACCTTAGTGGTTGAGATTTGAGATACTGATGATAAAAAATATATCTATATTTTTCATATACCAAAATGTGTTTTGTTATAAAGTTTTATTTTTTTTTAATACTACCTGCTACATTTTTGTAAATGTTAAGGTATTTAATAATTAAAAAAAAAATAGATAGACTCGTGCCCCTAAATCGAGATGCTGATGAAAAAATTTGTGTAAATTATATTGTTTTGTACAAAACTTCGAATTTGTAATAAATGTCTTTAAAAATTTCTTTAACAGTCACGAATACAAGAAGATACAGAAGTTGTACACTAAACAACGTAGTGCCCTCCTGGAATCGTTTAGACAGAATAAATTGAAAGTACATAGAGTATTTAAAAATTATTATTTTTGAAGGTAGGACCTTCGATATAATTTAAATACGCTCGTTTCATGGTGCATTGTTTATTAGAACAATTTTACAATATCAATTACAATTTCACATAGAGAACTGGCCAATTGACACGGCAATTCTGAGTGTTAACAATTGCCTTTTGGTAGCGGCTATCGACAAAAGGTTTCCTAACCTAATATTATGCAAATGGAGTTGTGGCTATTCATAATATTTCATAAATGAATTTCACAATGGGTGACCTTAGACGTGATAGCGTTTAATACCATATAGAGTAATTAACAGTCATTTGGGTATGAATGCGTGAACTCTACATTTCACATATGCTTGATCACTGGCGGATTCTATTGCGAATTTCACATTTTTGTTTGTAATAAGGCTATTTTACCAATACTTTGTAAAATAGCCTTATTACAACTATTACAGCGTACAAAAACATGGAAAGGGGATAAAATATAATATTTCCGGCTATTACTTCAGTTGTAAATGAAAACGAATTTACTATTTCAATATAAAGAAAATATATTTTTACTTGAAATTACAACTTACAGCTTTAATTATGGCTAATAATCTGCCTGATTATATGGATTTAATTCCTGTTGATATAGAAAATTTACCTATTGCTTATACCAATGTGTCCCTTACAACAAGACACGTCGGTTACATACTGACCAATAGCCAGTCTTCAGCTCTTAAAAAGCCTAGAATATTCGTGTTAAGTTTGGGCAGTTCGTGCCTTGTTACCAGGTGCAAAGTCCAGTTTGAGTTCACGGTATATTCTTATAATGTATTACTGAGTGATACACGATACAAGCCGGTGTCTTGTTATCTTTGGCTGAGATAAATTGACTGAGATTTTAGATTACCAAAACTGAGATTTTTCTCAGAAAACAAGCTTTGTGATAGTGTACATGATAAAGTACCTTAAAACGAATCATCACTGACGCGATGATGGCTATATTCATTTTGGACCACTTGAGCAGTTTTTTTAGAACTGTAAGCATACACTTTTTTATTGTAGTCATATCTTTTTTACATACCATAATGTGTATATTATTACTTACTATAGCAAGTATTTACAAAATAATGTTGAATCATTATGGACCCGTTAGGCACCCAAACGTTCAATAGCCGAAAAAAGGTAAAAATATGTTTTTTGTAGTGCTCTTCAGTTGTGGAAAAGAACGTGCCATGGCATTTCTTCCGCCTCCATGTATCCTCTGCATAAAAGGTTTTCTGTCATCCGTATTGTGAATAGGTGTTTGTTTAGGGGGCAGTGTCCGATTACAGCTCCTATAACTTTTCGGATCCTGTCCCTCTTTAGTTTGAAAGGGAACGGGTTGACCTACTTGGATGCTGCCGGGATTGCATCTTTTGTTGGTTTGCATATCTGATTGGTTCTCCATTGTGCTAAATTGTTATATCCGGTTTCCTCCCACGGTCAGGTTCTTATCTGTGTCTGTGCGATAGGTACTGGTTGTGGTCACTTTCGCGTTTTATCAGTAAAATGGATATTTCACCCGAGTATTGTGACAAAACGTATATTAATCGCTCCACTTTCTTTATAAAATATCCTGTATGCCAATATTAAATACGCGACAGAGTCATAGACAGAATCTTCATCTTTCCGGATCAGATTTTATGTTTCGTAATGGTGTTTCTTTGAATTCAAACTCTAACAGTCTAAAAGTTAAGAAACTATTTAGTACAATATACGAAGACAGGTGAAGCTCCGTGGGGTCCGTACCTATTATTACATATATTAACTTATTTTCTTTAGCATCTTATTGTAATACAATATCATATTGTAATCCTTAATTTTAATTTAAATACGAAAGTTTGTTATTTTTTTGTGCATTACAGTACGTACATTTGTACGTAAGTATAATAGTTTGTTACTCTTTCTCATAAAAACTACTACTAAATGGATTTGATAAAACTTTACGGCTACAATTTATAAAGATATTGGCTGATGCTCGCGACTAAGTCTGCGTAGCATTAGTATTTCGAGAAACTTATATTAGCGTGGCGTAGAATAAAAAAACATTATGCCATTAAAATTAACATATAAATACTAATCCTGCGCAGACGAAGACAACAAGTAGTTTAATCATAAAATAGAAATACTTCTTTAACAAATATGTTCCATAATCGATTAGTTGTAATTAAATATCCATCCAGTCTTCTTCTCTGATTGGTTGATATAAAATGTATTAATAATGTTTTTTATTTTATTTATTATTTATTTATAACTTTATTGTACATCGACCATAGTGAAAAAAAAAATTACAGATAATGGATCCTTAAAACTAACTGTACAAAGGGCGACCTTATCACAAAAAGTGATCTCTTCCAGGTAACCTTAGGATGGACAGGAATTTAAATAAATTATTACGTGGGAAGATGGCGATGTCTAACTTAATGACATACTTACTATAAATATAACAATACATACTATAATACATATATACACTTACACACATACATACATATATATACAAACATACTTACATACATATACCAATAAAATACAAAATCATAGTGACAAATAATGTTTTTTAACAAGGCTTTTGAAAATGGGAAGACTTTGTGCGGTTTTGTCACCAGTAAGTTTATATAAATCGACTTTGTTATTTATAACACTATTAAATACTTGGATAAAATTCGAATATTACCAAAATAACAATTGTCTCACAATTGGTAATCTTACAAGATAGAAAAGCCTATTCAAAGTTACTAAACCGATTTATGAAAACGCCTGCTTTGGTACAACCTTTTTATCTGCTTCTACTGAAAAATAGCAGTGTTCGCATTGGTGTGTTCTGCTTTGAAGAAAGAATGATAATATCATTACCTATATTTAATTAATTACTAGGTAGCGTGACATTACGTCGTATGCGACAAATTGACAACGTATGCTGTGTTTTTGTATGGCTTGTATATTTACTGGGAATATCGCCGGAAACTCTAGCCCTTAAGATCACTTATCATCTATAAGTATCTGTGACCATCAGGTGGGCTGGCAGAATGACTGACAGAAGCATTACAAAAGATCACGCGACATATATAATATCAGTAAAGTTATCTGAGAAAGTAAGTAGATTCATATTAGTTTTGAAAGCTTGAACAAGTTTTTAGTCAGTTGATGAAACATACATACTTATATATAATTATACATACATAATTAAATAAACTACATATATTGATAAATTAACGAATTTTACAAAAGGATAAGAATGTACTTATAGTATTTTGACTGACATTGAGGTATCGTTTAGTGACGCAAGCTTATTGTTACTTTACCTTCGTGCCAACATAATAGGTACAGCAATAATTATAGTGTCTTACATATTAATTATTATTTTTTATTAATTGCTTACACGAAACGGAATTAGCCATCGACAGGCACTTGATCGATCGGTACACTATTAGTTTTCAATCAATCAAAACAAACAATTTAGAGCTATGATGGCTTTACAAAATGACGGAAGGTCGTGCCGTGATCATTTGTAATGGGTAATCGAACTATCGGCACGACGAGTCCTTTTTAAAACCGATTCATAAAGCAAAATAATCCCAGTCTTTCTGATGTTCTAAATCCAAATAATATCCATTTTAATAATATAAGATATATTTATTTAGTGAAGCGACACATAAAAGAAAGTAAGCTAAGTAGAATAAAAACAATATTTCGTAATCAATTCGTTCTTCTCCCTTAAATCATACTAACTAGGGTCGGCGCAACAGGTTTTCTTCATCCATATTTCTCTATTACTCGTCATAGCTGTGGTTATATCGTCCCTGCACATATAATTTTTCACAAAATCCATCTTTAGATTCTTCGGTCTTCCCCTTCCTTTATTTTAATCCACATACATACATACATACACCCACGCCTTTTTCCCATGGGGGTAGGCAGAGATTACGTCTTTCCACTTGCTACGGTCTTTACATATCTCTTTCGCTTCATCTACTTTCATAACATTCCTCATACATGCTCGACGATTGCGGGTACTTCTGACCTGGCCTTTTTTGAGGACACTTTCGATTTGTTCGAAATATGTTCGCCTAGGTCTTCCTCTTCCCGTATCTCCACTCACTCCAGCTTCATAAATCATTTTGGTCAGTCTACTTTCATCCATCCGTTCCACATGCCCAAACCACCCAAGCATCCCTTTCTCTATTCTTGTCACGATATCCTCTTTCAAACCACATTTCTTTCTAATCACTTCATTATACAATCTGTCACTCAGTTTTAATCCACATTCATAATCAAAACTCTTCTTGTGACGTGTATATCCCAATACCATGTTAACCAGCTACTCCTTAACGTCTCTGTCACTGGTTCTATTTTCCGGCTGTTCTAATATAATTATTTTTAGTTTTGTGCATTCTGGTCACGCCACTCAACCATTATATAATTTGTACCACTGCCTCAAGCAGTCTTTCATCTGTCTCTTTGGTCCCCCATCACTGTGATTCAGTCATCATGATAGATCTCAACATGATATAATAAAGTTTCCAATTTACTTTCAAAGGGCAGTTTCAAGGTTGGAATCCTGTTGGAACCTGTATGGATACAGTTCCTGAGACCTTTTTCTATTTTATACACTGTATATGTTTATTCCTTAGGTATCAGTCTGCCTTTTTTATTCTGGAATACATCAAAGTACCGAATTCAGAAAAGACTGATATGGATACATCAGCTACGATTATAGAATACAAATTACTATGCTACCGAAATCGCAAAGAACAAAAATCGATGTTGGTGCCTGTTGATCATCTATCCGATATTTTAACATTTTATCAGCGTATTTCCAGCCTGCCCTGGACCATAGTATCATTGTCTCCGACAGTAATAAATTCTTCGGCAGAAAGGATACATCATGGTGCTTCCTCCGGTATGTCCGATGTTAGTGCATTCATCATAGGCCTTTACAGGCACTCTCAGATGCAAAAACAAATTTAAGCAAAAAAATAAGGATTTACACTGACCTCAAGTCTACAACCACGTTGAACTCTTCAGTCATATCAGCCTGGTAAAAAATAAGTGTACTGGCATGTAAAGTTTAGGTATTTTCAAGATACTCGTTTCACTCCCAGTATTCATCATAGAGCCTCCCATATATTAGATTGCAAGCTTTCTCTAGGTCTACGAACAATATATATATCTCACGCAGACTTGTCGGAGAGCTAATATAGCGACCGTATCCTTACATCCGGGCATTAAACTAAATTGATTCTGGGTTACCTCAATCACCTTTCTCATGTCTCCTTAACGCTTTCTCTCAACTTTATTGTCTAAAAGATTACGGAGGAAAGTTTCCATGTTTTGATATTCCAATTTCGATTGTTTATAAAGTTTCTCTTGCACCTTGACTAGCTACAGATTGACATTTTTGTCATGATAATTTAACTGTACATTATTAGTGTAAATTATATTTAGTTCACATTCCATTATTTTATAATATGATTTATAATATGAGGCAACTTACTCAACTTAGTTTTATAATCTTCTGTACATACAGTAGATTATAAAACTAAGTTGAGCAATTTAATTTCAGTCCTATTAAGTTATTTTCTGAATATATATATATATAATATATATATATATATATATATATATATTATATATATATATATATAATATATATATATATATATATATATATATATATATATATAGTGTAATTCAAATGTATTAAGTTCAGTCATTACATTCCCGTCTTAATAAAAGATTATAGATTTGAATAATTATAATTGTTAATTTAATACATAGTATTAATGAAGTTGATATATCAAATTCAAATACATGTAACTGTAAAAGACACCAGTATGTATGTATATATTTATTTATTAAAAGCATATATAGTACTTTTATTATGTATTCATTATTTTGTAAGTAAAATAATATTAAATTATAATATATTTAGTAATATATTATTAAATAATAGTTGCACATAAAGCTTTCCCGCACATTTCTTTCAGGACATCCGTTCTGGTTGGCTGGAAGAGATCTCTATTAGAGATAAGTCCACCATTGTACATATTCTTTCCTATATATTATACATTACCTATGTCTAACTGTGCAATAAAGTGTTATATGACAAGTCGAAACATTTTTGTAAGCAAAATTATGTATAAAAAGTGGAAGTTAATCTGAAGTAGGCATATACGATGTAATTATGTCAACACTAAGAAAAAACTATAATAATTGATGATAACGACTGTCTTATCGCCCCTACAAGAATAATTGCTGCTATTATTGAAATCAACCATCATTATTTACGAAAATAATCAACATTTGTAGGGTAGTAGTACACGGTCTAATCTTTTTTCATCTTAATTACCATATCAAAAGATTTGAGAAATTTTAAGCTAGAAATAATGGCATTATACCTTTACTTGTATATCACCTGAAGATTGTTGAATAAAGTTTACGTACGCATAATCGAATTCCATAATCTCTAAATATTCAATTCTAATTATTAAAATGTAAAAACAACGAAATTACCTATACCATCGGTTTTACGATTCAGTCTTGAATTATCTCAGTACAATCTACAGATTCATGTTTATATTGCATTATATTGATTAACAATCAGATTTGGCAATTGATGGTACATGATGATGCTACAGTCTGCATGTAGTACATGTTTTTCTTGTAAGATTTGCAGGAAATCTACAATTTCTACATGAACCATAAAGTACTTTGCCAACTTGAGGCACAAGATATTAAGTCATGATACCGCCAATGTTACCAATGCAAACACTGTTGTTTTGCTTTTTTTCCCCGGGGGAGGCAGTAAAACCTCATAAATCAACGGCAGGCCTACGGCGGGTTGTTGTGTTAAGCTCTAGCAGAAGGCCAACCTAGCAACCAAACTTTGACTGTACGCCAGAGGCCCTATCGAATTTATCTTTATCTGCTTAGCTTGTTGGCTTTTTGGCTAATATCAAAGCGTTTTTATGTATTACGGCAATAATAGGTATAAGATGAAGAGATCCAAGCAGACAGCCCTGATAGGTGTTTTCTTTTTATTTCTCTCTTCGATGGTATCATTAATTTTTTATATTTTTTTGAATGGTATGAGCGATGTCAACTTATTTTAGTCATATAAAGACTACACGGAATAAGAATAATAAAAGAGAATATGAATAAGAAAACAGAATAAGCCCAGTATTTAGCTCGCAACGAATCCAAATTAAGCTAGCGTTTTTGGAAAATCCTTTTTAGGAGGCAATTTTTATTTTATTCAATAAATTGACTTTATATTATTTATAGTATATATCATGTTAGGAAATTGTATTACAAAAAAAATATTCAATAATTAATAACCAGAGATTATTAGAAAACAGGCAAATTAATTAAGCATAATTATTAATGAGGTTCATTTAAACTGATAGTATATACAAAAATAAATACCCATGTCCATATGTCATCCTCAAATGTTGTTAAGCTTTATCCAAACCTCTCAAATGAGTTTTCAAACATCTTTTCTTTATTCCCGTATCGAAGATACGGAGGAGGAAGGAGAAAGGGGTATCCCTTACCTCTGTTGGGATTATTCGTGACACCAATAAGCAGACTGTTTCACGTTCAACTTGAAGTTGGCAATGGGATTCCGCACGTGAATTATTCATATTCGTAGAAGTGCATTTGAATATGTAACACCTGCCTTATAATATGTAATTGTAATTAGAACGATTATTGCTGGGTATATAAGCATGTATCTCTGAAAGATCATCATATTTCTAACATCGTAGTGAAAATGGAAAAAGTGTTTTATTTGTCACTTTTATTGATTTTGTTAGTAACTGTAAATAATAGTAAGTAATATTACATTGTTATATATTTTAAGTAAATAATAATGTCCTTATTTTTTTTTGTATTAGAAGTGTTAATATAAAAGTAAACATTTAGCTATTTGCCGAATTTATATTGCGTTTGTTTAATAATTATTAATTATACACGATCATTGACTGAAAATTAATATAAATTGAAAGTTCTTTAAATAGAGATCTTATATAATGATATTGATTGATTGAGAATGATTACTCATAATATATGTTATATATTATGAGTAATACGTTGTTGCATAACTGTCCAATATATGAAACTACCTACTATTACTATTTTGAGTGTATAAAACGACGTTTATAACTATTATTCCTATAGATGTTTCCGGAAAGAAGCATGGCAACCAATCGAAGGCGAAGGATGGCAACAATGGTGGCAAGATAGTTGGTGGTTACAATACCACTATAGAAGATGTGCCTTACCAAGCCTACTTGCTTCTATTGCGGGGTATTTATTATTACCAGTGTGGAGGTTCCATCATCAGCTCCAGTGTGGTGTTGACTGCAGCGCATTGTTTAGTCGGGTACGTACTAAAATATACAAGAGTCTGTACTTTTCTGTAAGCTTGGAACCATAACTGTCCAACAGGTGCCTGCTCTCGAATTAGGCATAGTAGTCGAAGCATTATTATTTTGTAAGATAGACTTTGACTTTTGTATCGCATGGTGATAAGACAGTGAATGATGCTTTTGGAAGAAGTAGCAGTTGTACGCAGCTAAGTCTGCTCACAAGTTCAACCATCATATTTAGAAACCACAACACAATAACTATTACAAAAATATAATATAAATTCATCAATACTGTTAGAATAAATAGAAACTCGGTTAATTACTTTACATTTAATCTTCTTTATTATTTTATCAATTACACAAATTACAACTCAATATTTTAATTACAAGAACACAACTCAACTAAGTATAGATAAGATAAACTTAACCACAGACTTTTTCTAGTGTTGTCATGATATAAAATCATAATTTTAACACACCTCCTTGATTTTTATGTCATGACAACCATAACACATAAAAGAAATAGTTCAGTAAACATTTACATACTGCTTAACAAACATACAAGTATAAAATGAATTTAACATTCAATCATAACTATTATGAACTGTTATATTTTTAAATTGGCTCTTTACATATAAAAAGGAAAACTTCTTTTACAGATTTATATTTATACAATAACAATGAACTATGTATTTATTTAATTAACACCTAACATAAATCGTAACTTTTGAAATTTTATTTTTGACAAAGCTTTGGTTAAAATGTCAGCAATTTGATCTTCAGTTGATATTTTAAGAACATTGATAATATCTTTCTTTACAAAATCACACACAAAATGAAAGCTAATGTCAATATGTTTTGAGTTTTTAGAAAATTTACCATTTTTAGCCAATGCTATGGCTCCAGTGTTATCTTCATATATATTGATTGGTTTACTTATGTTTATACCTATATTGGATAATAAAGCTCCAATTAAATTTCTATATTTTATTTTGTCATCAAATTTTTCAGTTGGCTCTAATTTCAAATTTATTTCCATTGGTGTTTCAAACTTTTTTGAATTATTAACACTATATTTTTCAGCTAGACTTTCTATATATTTTTTTGACTCATGTAAGTAATATGATCCTTTTATCTTCTAAACTATAATCTATATCTATACCTAAATAACATTTTATTTTACCCAATTCGGAACTCATTACTTAAAAATTGTTTTACTTCGTTAATACTAGACCTATTATTAGAAATCAGGAGCGAATCATTAACATATAGAATCAAATATATTTTATCATTATTAATACATCCTTTATATAAGCAATAATCATATGCAGATCTTGAAAAATTTTTACTTGATATAAACTTATGAAAACATTCGTACCAGTCCCTCGGACTCTCTCTCAGACCATAGAGTGATTTATGTAAAACACATACTTTATTATCTGCAATTTTATAACCATCCGGTGGATAAATATAATACACTTTTGATTTAATTTCACCATTTAGGAACGCAGTCTCTACATCCATTTGTTCGATAAACCAACCATTTATACAAGCAGTAGATAGCAATACTTTCATAGTAGTCATTCTGGCTACAGGCGAATAAATCTCTTCATTCTCACTGTACTCCTGCTGGAAGCCTTTTGCTACTAGCCGTGCTTTATATTTACCATCAGACTTAATTCTGTAGATCCATTTCACTTCTATAATATTCTCATTTTCTGGCTCATTTACTACTGTCCATGTGTTATTTTCTTCCAAGCTTTTCAACTCTTCATTCATAGCTTTTATCCATTTTTTAGATCTGTGAGCTCTTTATTGCTTGATCATAGTATTCTGGTGCACTAGCATCACAGTAATTCACATACACTACATGGTCATCATATTTTCCTGGCATTTTCCTTGTTCTTTTCGGTCTTTCAGATTGGATATCAGTACTACTTATCACCTCCTCAATTTCTTGATCTCTTTTTTGTTCGATAATAAATTCCTGTTCATTGTTTCTCTCTTCTATTTCTTTATTTTCAGTAATTCCATCACTATATTCACACTCTTTTAATTCTTTTTCGCTTTCATTGATTAAATTAATTTGGTTTGTTTCTTGTAAAAATTTTACATTACGACTTACAATAATTTTGTTACCTACTAATATCCTATAACCTAAATCTGAATATCCTACCAGAATACCTTTTACAGATTTTGGATTTAATTTAGATGTTCTGCATTCTTCAGGCACTCTTACATACAAATTTTTAAAAATGATGCATCTGGTTTAATACCTAAAAATATTTCATGAGGAGTCTTTTTAATTAATGTGTTTGTCAATAATTTATTTCCGAGAAAACATGCTGTTTGTATACATTCAGGCCAGTATGCTTTATTTATGTTTGCTTCAGCTAATAAACATCTTGCTCGGTCCATTATTGTACGGTTATATCTTTCGGCCACACCGTTTAACTGGTGAGTGTATGGAGGACAAGGTTTTAAATATATACCTTCCTCTCTAGTGAGCCTATAAAAATCATTATTTAAATATTCTTTTCCATTGTCACAATAAATCTGTTTAATTTTTTTGCCTGTTTGATTCTGAACCAATTTTATGTACTTAAGAAAACAATTAAAAACATCACTTTTGTCCCGCCTGTATTATTAAACGGTGTTTCTCTCAAACGGGTGAATGAGTTTAAGTATCTCGGCCATGTGGTCACTGAGGACTTAAATGATGACTATGATATGGAAAAGAGAACGGAGGGCACTGGCTGTCCGTTGTAATATGCTGGCCCGCAGGTTTGCACGCTGTTCGGCCGAAATAAAAATTACGTTGTTTAAGGCCTATTGCCAAACACTGTACACGTGCGCCTTGTGGGTAAGATATACGCGACGGGCATACAATGCCCTCCGTATCCAGTACAATAATGCTTTTAGGCTACTGGGGCTCCCACGTTACTGCAGTGCATCAGGTATGTTTGCCGATGCCCACATTGCTGGGTTTGACTCTATAATGCGTAAAAGGTCTGCGTCACTGATGCACAGGGTTCGTGGGAGCGCCAATAGCATTCTGAAAGCAACAGTAAACATAAAGGCTGAATGTTCCTTTTTGAGGCACTGGGTAAAGGTGCACACTCTGGTTCCTGATCCCTCAGAAAGGTACATAAACTGAAATTTTATTTATTTGTATTAAATTTTTCGCTTTCGATTTTTTTCTACTAACATAGCTCATAAGTATTGTACCTACTAACATTTGTATGGACAAAAAGGTCTGAAATAAAGATTATTATTATTATTATAGTATCATCCCCATATTATGTAGCGTTTTTGCTTAGTGCCTGTAGCACTTGGATATATCAATCTTCTGTATATCTTGCAGTAGTGTATGTAGTCTTAGCCTTATTCAGCTTTTTCGGAATTTAACAAATCATCAAATCTATATGCGTGGTGATTCGTAATGAACTTCGAGAACTTTTGCATTATAGGTCTTGTATTGGGTTTTCTTCTTTTGTTTGAAGAAGTGCCATCAGGTTTCGTGGTATGCCCCGAAACCTGGTGGCACAGTTTTGCCTATTTTATTTGTATGTATCTTTTCGTTTCAGGATTCAAAGAGTTCACGTCAGGATTGGCAGCACATTAGCGAACAGTGGTGGTACTATGTACAACACGTCATCATATTTAAGACATCCTCTATACAATCCGCTAACGAGCGATTATGATGTTGCTATTGTTAAAACACAAAGAGCAATGAAGTTGGACGGGACTACGTCAAAAGTTATATCTTTACCTGATGCAGGAACGGAGGTCCCAACTGGAACTGATCTGCTAGTTTCTGGATGGGGTGATACATCTGTAAGTAAAGTAAAAAATAAGAAACAAATATTCAAAGATGGTTGAATATTGATTGATTCTCATAACAATTAGTCAATACTTTTCATCCCATATTTCGTATTTGGATGATGGTTGAAAATCTGTGTTTTTATAGTCAGGCAATCACACACCGAACCTAGACCCTTCTTGATGCTGCACATACGTCCATTACCACTTAATATTGTACGTATCTTCGTTGTAATATGTACTTTATGTAATACTAGCTGAGCCGTGCCCACTTCCTTGGGCTTAATATTAATAATCCCCGAAGCGAGCATGAACGCGAACCGAATCCATCGCGCGCCGTCCGCTGCTTTGGCCTTCACACTTAAGACGATGAGTTTACTTATTTTCATAAAGATACATAATTTTTGGTAATATATGACTTATTAATATGACCAAATGATTTAAATTATTTTTTGTAACTAAAATATAAAAATTAGACATATGCTATTGTTGACTTTTTTATAGGCATTTTCATGCTCCACATCTTTTCTCTAGAACTCAAAAATATATCTTTCATAGTTAAGGCAGCGTTCGTAAGGAACGCTTTCATTCGACCGTTTTTTCTCCGATTCACTTTGCAAAACGAACTTCCACGTGAAAGCCTTTTTATTTTTCGATTTTTTATATAATCTACTAGTTTTCTGCCCGTGGCTTCGCCTGCGTGGATTTCGGGATTGAGTCTATAGAGGGTTAAGGGTTATAGCTTTTGCCCACGGCTACATATGTGCGGAAGTCGGTTTATGGCGCGAAGGTTTTATCGCGCTTCCCGTAGGACTATCCGTTTTTGCGAGATGAAAAATACTGCAAAACTTTGCTCAAGAATCACTCTATCTATTGATGAAAACCGCATGAAAATCTGTGCAGTAGTTTTTGAGCGAAGCCTTTATTGCGCATCCCGTGGGATCTGTCGATTTAGCCTATTATTTAATCCGGACTTTTATCTTTACGTCTGAAAAATTTCAAAGCAATCGGTTCAATAATTACGGCGTGAAAGCGGAACAAACAAACAAACAAACTCACTTTCTCAGATTTATAATATTATAGTAAAGATGACATTCAGCAATAATGTGGCTTTCTATTGGTGAAAGAATTATAAAATCGGTTCAGTAGAAACCGAGATTACCCCTTACAATTTAACAAATATACAAACACACAAACATTACTTCTTTATAATATTTTTATAATATAATATCTACGTCTTTCTGTATTTTTATAAATAAATACTAAAATAGTATTTTAAAAGTATTTACTTGTGTGTTTTTAGGAAAATGGTAACCTTAGTGAAACTTTAATGGCAGTGAATGTACCAACTGTTTCATTAGAAGATTGCCGCAAAGCATATGGCGAAAGTGCTATAACTGAACGAATGATTTGTGCTGGTCTGCCTGAAGGTGGAAAAGATTCATGCCAGGTATGTACCTAACTGTATGTATATGTTACAATGAACTTAGGTATTTTTATTTAAGTACCCACTATTATACTCAGGTTTTCAATTTTGATATTAGTTTTATAAATTCATGCACTGCGACTAGCAGTGCATGAGGGCGTGCTGGTCCCAACATTAATGTACGGAAGCGAAAGTTGGGTATGGGAGAAACGACATGAAAGCAGAATAAATGCAGTAGAAATGAGAGCTTTGCGGAGTATGGCAGGAGTAAAACTGAGTGACAGATTGTATAATGAAGTGATTAGAAAGAAATGTGGTTTGAAAGAGGATACCGTGACAAGAATAGAGAAAGGGATGCTTGGCTGGTTTGGGCATGTGGAACGGATGGATGAAAGTAGACTGACCAAAATGATTTATGAAGCTGGAGTGAGTGGAGATACGGGACGAGGAAGACCTAGGCGAACATATTTCGAACAAATCGAAAGTGTCCTCAAAAAAGTCAGGTCAGAAGTACCCGCAATCGTCGAGCATGTATGAGGAATGTTATGAAAGTAGATGAAGCGAAAGAGATATATAAAGACCGTAGCAAGTGGAAAGACGTAATCTCTGCCTACCCCCATGGGAAAAAAGCGTGAGTGTATGTATGTATGTATGTATGTATATATGTATGATATATCAATTTTTGTAATTTATATATGATAGGGGGTTTGATAACTTTTGCACTTACTAATGAACCCTAGTGTCTGAACCGTATTTAATATTGTATTTTCAATATTAAATAACGGTCTAAGTAAAGAAAAATATAAAAATTACACCCTCACACTAATTTAGTATTGATAATGACATTTTGTAATACGACGGATTAGTTCTGTTATTTTCTTTTATTTAGAAATAAGTTACAATATATGATAAAAACTTTGTATTAGTTTATATACTGTAAAGTAAATAATATCTATAAAAATAGTAATGATAGCAACACGTCAAGCTTTACATTTGTACTATTTCGTAGTACAAATGTAAAGATGAAAGCTTTACCCGGCGCTATTACAGGTAACATAAGAATTGTCCCAAAGTCAACATGACTGAAGAATTGATTGAGTTAATCAGCCATCGCATCGCTGATTATTGATAAGATTACAATTGTCTAATGATACATACAATGATTATTTTCCAAGAATTACTACTATTAACTTTTCTCATTCTATTTCTTATGTAATACATGAAATATTAACTCATACTAGAATAATTTCATTTTGAGCTTCGCACGTAAATATTAATAGTTCATCATATCATACGTTTAAAATGATATATATATACTCTACTCAACTCAGTAAAGATATATATATATATATATATATATATATATATATATATATATATATATATATATTATATATATATATATATATTATATATATATATATATATATATATATTATATATATATATATATATATATATATCATTTGTCATTACACATAGAAGGGGTGATCGTCGTCGTCGGGGGAACATCGTCATAGAGTTGACTGAGACTTATTACTATGCTGTGGAACTCCTTATTTATCACATTATCACCGTCTGGGCTCCCGCAACACTTCAAGTCAAGTGTGAATAGACTTGTATTGAAAAAGTGCTCTCTATCTAGATTTCATTTGCGTTTATCATCAGAGAAAATGAGTTCAAGTAGCTACTTAAATATTTTTATACATATTTATTTCTGTTTGATGTTAAAAAACCGAACCACGTTATATCTCTCTCGCTACTATGGTATAATTTAATCACCATTTCATTTTCATCATTAAATTTACTTACTTAAATTTTCTATCAGATTCACTATTGCATAAAGAAAGTAAACATCTACAGATGGTAATAATTTTAATGCACCAATATTTATGTATTTATATAACTATTATCGTCCATAATATGTGGCGCTTCTATTGTGTTATGTTTGTAAACACAGGGTGATTCTGGAGGTCCAGCTGTGGACGTCGCCTCTGCGAAGCAAGTAGGCATTGTGTCATTCGGCAGTGGTTGCGCACGACCCGGCATTCCTGGAGTTTACACTAACGTGTCCAGCGTTCGCAAATGGATAAGATTAGTAGCTAGAGTTTAGAGACTGCAAGATATTATTAGCATGACACACTTTTTTGTGCAAAATGTAATGTATTGACATATTTATATTAATAAAGATAGCATTCTGAATTTCAAAGTTTTGATGGAGTGAAAATTTAAAATTGTGAAAATTAATGTTAAATTTCGCATTTTTTTCTCTTGATTTATTTACATGTAATGGAATTTAAATATATAAAGAGATATTTTTAAATATTTTTTAACTAATCGCGTTAGTGTTAGGCATATATTACCAAAATGTACAACCACTAGACAGTTGATATAAGTCTTGATCCAAAATTTTCATAAGTTAGTATCAAAGAGAAAGTATTTGGAAGATGCTTGGTCAACATTTGATAAAAACACTCTTATAATAGTAAGTTATGAGTTATTTTAAAAATTATTTAATAAATTGTAAATAAAGGCACTGTTTATTTAAATCTGGTTTTAGTTTTTAGAGTTAAGTTTAATATCCTCAATAACCTGCCTTTATTAACATTAATATTTGCGAACTTTTCAAAATGGTTCCTTTGTCGTGTGTTAAAAACAACAAAACTAAAATAATTAATTACCAGTACAAAAAGATAGAAAGCCAATTATAATTTTAATCTGGTAACAAGTGAAGCTGTTGAAAACGTAACTTTTTTTACTAAGATTCACCGAATGTTTTGTTGTATTATGGAAATATTTTTTGTGAAGTTTGGAAGACATTGCAAATTAAAGTATAACAAATAAAATGTGGTCCAAAACGTCATTCAACATAGTACCTCTGAGTGAAGCACAGCGACGAAAGCAAGCACCCAAAGAAGAATCTTTTGAATACCTATTCCAGTAAAAATAAAGTTGCTCCATAGTTACTCCGGCCATTATCGTGTTACAGTAGTACCCTAGGCAATACCACAGATAGTGTACAGTGTGTTAGTGTTCAAGAAATAAAACATCTTGTTTGTAAGACATTCTATTTAATAACGACTTTCATCTGAAAAAGATTTCCTTGTAACAGGAATGTGCCGGGAATGCTACGTCATTGGAACGTCAACCACAAATTGGACCAATGATTTGGTGAAGACTGCAGAAAGGCGCCAAATGTTAGCTACGTAGAACTAATCGATGTATGGTCCTTGGTGGAGGCCATGTCTAGCAAGAGGCTTATCTGACTTTTGAAGGATGAACAATTAAGATATATGTAAAATTGAAAAAACAGCTCAGCTACACTTTGTGGAGTGCTGAGAAGCTGTTTATGTACTATATCATATCTATATATAAATTGAACAAATGGAGATATATAATTTAGTTTTAAGCTAAAGATGAAAACATAATATGAAAACTAGTAAAGCCTAACAGATTTTGATAAAATAAATTAGGTATTTATATCAGAATCTGATCAACTATAAAGTTAAAATAACTATAATTAAAGTATTACCCTAATATAGATAAGAAATGCAGGTACCCGTTCAACTAGTTATGACCATTCATGACACTAATAATTAAATTGTTTCACCTTCAGCTTGACATTGGCAATGGGAACCCGCCCGTATATATTTACTATTTATGGAAGTGTATTTATGTATGTATTACACCCGCCTCATATTATGTAACTGTAAAACAGCTATTGTTGAGTATTTAAGCATGTATCTCTAAAAGATCATTATATTGCTAACATTGTGATCAACATGGCAAAAGTGTGCTGTTTTTCATTTTTCTTCATTTTATTTATAACTCTGAGCAATAGTAAGTAATATATATTGTGACGTGTGTTATTTTAATAATAATTTTCCTGTTTAATTTGGAAGAGACACTGTCGTTTCCAAAATTTTTACAATCGCATATTTTTGAATAAAATCTCACTCAAATTTATTAAAATAACCTTTATTGAATCAAATGTTCAACGAAGTCATGTAGTCCAGCTATGTGATGAGAAAAGGCGATATGTTTACAAATTTTCGGTATTTATTACTATTTTGTAAATATATAACAAATTATTCCTAGAAATGTCTCCGGAAAGAACCATGAAAACCAATTAAATGTTATAGATTACAGCAGTGGTGGCAAGATAGTTGGTGGTTACGACGCCAGTATTGAAAATGTGCCTTACCAAGCCTTTTTACAAGTAAGCAGAGGTTTTAGGTATTATCGATGTGGCGGTTCTATAATTAGCCCGAAAGTGGTACTAACTGCAGCGCACTGTTTAGTCAGGTACGTTTTTAATAGAAAATAAATGTATAATAACATTGGCTGCTCAAATTACTAGGCGGCTACCATTCTAGCGGGCATCATAGAGTTAATATTTGCAACTATATCATGTTGATTTTATGTCGCTCGAGGGTAAGGCGATGGTAAGGTGATAAGCTGATAAATGGTAGATAATGACGGAGGTTACTAGCCTAAATAAACGCTTTAGCAATAAATATAAGCAACTTTACCATTCTTATTAAGATAAATTTTATCTATATCTCGATTTGGTGAACATCATGGCAGGGTTTTAAATGTTAGCAGCGCAGATCCATTAAGGGATTTCAAAGTACAGTGAACAAAGTACGTGTGTTACGCAGTTGAAGTGATCATCATCACTTTTCTTGGATCATATTCATTCGCATCACATTCATTGGATCATCATTCAACAGTCTGAGAACAGTTGGAAATTAAAATTAATTCCTATTATTCGTTTTAGGGTAAGAAGAGTTTATATCAGGATTGGCAGTAGATTTGCGAACGGCGGTGGCAGGGTATACAATACGTCAATGTACATAAAGCATCCACGATATAATGCAACGTCGTATGACTATGACGTCGGTGTTGTTATGCTGCGTCGAGCAATGGAATTAGATGAAATTACATCTCAAGTAATAAGTTTACCTGAACAAAGAACGGAGGTACTAACTGGAACTAAACTGCTTGTTTCGGGATGGGGTCGTACTTCTGTAAGTGTAAATCCTCAAACTTTAATGCTCAGGCATTAACGTTTATTTATTACTAGAACAGTTATAAACAATAATCTTTCATACCAGCATAGTTATTGTTAATAATTTCCTTACCTATTAACAGTCTCTTTATAAGACTTGGCCTTTCTCCTCCTCTTTATAATACCTTGCCTAAATTACCAGGAGACAAGTATACTGCAATATATTTTAACATTTTTTTGTTTAAAAATAACAGGTTAAGAATTCGCCTCTCGAAATATTAACTAAAAAGGATTTTCGTATGTTATTAGGAAGATGGCACCGTAAGTAATGTTTTGAAGGCAGTAGAGGTGCCAACTGTCTCAACAGAAAATTGCCGCAAAGTTTATGGCCAAAATGCTATAACTAATCGAAAGATTTGCGCTGGTCCGCGTGATGGTGGAAGCGATTCATGCCAGGTAAGAACCTAACTGTACTTATAGTATACATTATTGTTACTTTTTTTAATTATTTTTAATTTGGACCTTAATAATTTTTGACTCTCACTTGTATCCAACATACATAATGTCAAACTAGTCTCGGCTTGATACAAAACAAGTAACCAAGGTAAATATTACCAGAATATTCTTAATAATAAGTCAGTGTTTTCAATCCCTTATATATGAAGGTTTTTTTGCACATGCACATTTCACCACCTCCGGTAGTCGAGTGGTTGGTATATCGTTTCAAGGTCACCATCTCTGAGGTCCCAGGCTTGAGTCCCGGTGGGGGCAGATATTTGCGTGATGAATGCGAGCATTTGCAACTTAGTCATGGTTGTTATAATATATTTCTACCAAATTTCTTTATATCTGTATAATAATTATATGTATATCTATCCGTAACCTTAGATCCTATAACACAAGCCTTACAGAGCTTACTTTGGACTAGGCTAATTGATGTCGCGGTCGGGAGATGGCCGATCCTGCTCGAAGAAGGCGGCGCCGGGCTCGGTAGCACAGCTGCGGCGCCGCCGCGGGTCACCGGCGGGCGCGAGTAAGTCGCGCCCGCGGATACAGCGACCCGGGATGGATCACGCCCCTTCCGTGGCGGGGGGCGTCGTCGGTGGAGGAGACCGGGGGAGGTAGTGTAGCCTCCCCCGAGGAGGGCTCCCCTGGGCAGGGAAGCGGAGGCTGGGGGTTCCCGGATGTCGCTTGGCGTTCCCGGGTGCTCCCTACATGCCTGAGGAAGGCCATCCCTGAGGTTTTTAGTGGGTAGGCCTCTCCCTTCTGGGTAGGAGAGTCCCACATAATCGCCGGCTCGCCACAGCCGGGGTATGCAATTAAATGCATGTTCCTCAGGGAAACAAAAAAAAAAGGCTAATTGATGTAAGTGTAAGAAATATAAAAATAATATCTAATGCTATACCGATGAAAGAAAATATTGAGAGATGACTTGCATTCACTAGTGTATGTCAAAGAAACTTCAAGGTGTACGCAAAGCCGACGAACCTTCACAGTGGGTTGGCACGATAACTACATCTTAATTTAAATAACATATATATATATACCTGCATGGTATTTATGGACACCAGCATTATCTCTTTTATTTCTGTTTGTAAATGTCTTACCTCTACTTTTTTATGTTTTATAAACACAGGGTGATTCTGGAGGACCAGCCGTGGAGATCAAGACTGGGAAGCAAATCGGCATTGTGTCATATGGCATTGGTTGCGCACGTCCCGGCATTCCTGGCATTTACACGAAAGTCTCGAGTGTTCGCGTTTGGATTAGGAGAATAGCTAATGTTTAAGCAGCAAAACAATTTAGCTTGTCAGATCCATGATAAAATAAACGCTTATCGTGCAATGTAAGCGCCCTGTTGAAATTTATCTTTTGTATTTTGACAGTTCAAAGTGATTAACCGCTCTATCATATCGCGTATCAGTGGTCATACCACGGTAGGGTGGCATGTTTTAATGTCAGTCTAAAGTTGAGATTTTAAACTAGATTTTGTTTGTGTGAACATGAACGCTTTCAAATATCTGAGTATTTTGCTAATGCAGCCAAAGACTAATAGAGTTTTTATTTATTGTAACTTATGGAAATAAATATTTAGAAAGTATATTGTTATGATTTATCCGAAATTCTCGAAAAACGTACAGCGCAAAGTTGGTTGTAAATATCATATCAGTAAAAGTGAAAATGTAATCAAAACGAGTAAATTAATGACTCTTCTAAGAACGATGAATTAGTAATTTTAACTTTTTTTTGTTGTAAATAATGGCTGTTTAAATGTTGTTATTTATTTATTTATTTTTTGTTATTAATTTTTACATCTAGGCTAGATAGATTAGATATTAGATTTTATATGTACATTACCTGACTTTCATAATATCATAAATTTAATAAGTCCTGTTATGAATAAATATTTATTTATCACTTAATTGTTTTATTCATTTAAATAATATTCCTGTCACAATACAAATCCTATATATATATATACTAGCGACCCGCCCCGGCTTCGCACGGGTGCAGTGAAAAAATGGTTATGGTGGGTTATCCCTAAGAGATAGACATATACCATCGCGGACTTTTTTGTGGATTTTTGTAAGTTGTACAATACTGTAGTACATTATTTTGGTCTATCTCGTAGGGTTCAGCCAGCGTTTGCAATATAAGCGCAAAAAAACGTGCTTATTTACGACATCACATTAGAAACCTTTAAATTTATCAGTGTTTCTCTACTATATTATGCATTTATTATACATACAAACCTTCCTTAAGAATCACTCTATCTATTAAAAAATTATTATCTATTAAAAACCGCGTCAAAATCCGTTGCGTAGTTTTAAAGATAAGCATACATACGGACATACAGCGAAAGCGACTTTGTTTTATACTATGTATATATATATATATATATATATATATAATATAATAAATTATATATTGACCGTATGTAACAAAATTTGATGGTAAGTGGTATAGCTGCATATCTGCATGTGGTACCCATGCAAACAATCCTGGTACAGATTCTCACTCCAGTGTATTTCTCTTGCTTTGCTTGCTGTTTCTGTTGACTGGTCGAAACTCGATCAAGGATCGTATATAAAAAGCGATGATTCTCGATCCTATTGTTCAGTGATTTCACTGCCTAAAGCTCAAATCATCCCAACAAGGGCCTGGCTCCGGACTGTACTCCAACCTTAATATATTTGATAAGACATGATAAAATAAAAATACTAGAAAATATTCTACGTCATCAGTACCGATTACTGAAACGATAAATATTGGTTAAAAAATTTGCTTAAGAAAAAAATATCGGATATTAATATCGACTGACTCACGGATGGAAGCTATCGAGGCATACTACACATTATGGACTTCGATACTGTAACGTTTAGATTTTTGATTATATAACGCCATCCGTAAGTGGAGATTAGAAAGTTTTATTTATACAATTTTTTTCCATCAGGAAATGTCGGACATGGCTGTGTAGGTATATTTATACTACAATGAACTCAGTGCTCAGAATAAAATCAGATACAAATATTATACAACAATTTTAGTTTAACAGCAGATTATCAAAATATAAGGAAAAGTCATAAGAACAGAAAATAACAAAACCATGGCAACATGAAAATCATAGAGTAGTATGTACATGAGTAGTAAGACCGTTAGGTTAAAGTCGCCACAGTAGTCCCCCCCGGAGACCTAATGTCGATAAAAACGATTAAATTTAACTTTTCTACCAGAACGAGTGGTGACTTCGGGATCTTTCGATGGCGGCATTGGCGATGAAACGATAGGAGTACGCTTCGTCGTCGTCGTAGTTGTCATACGATTGTCCGACTCATTTAGCATGTATGCTGGTTTTAATCTGTCGACAGAAACAGTCTTATGACCAATTTTAATTTTAAAATATTTTTCCGAACGTTCCACTACTTCACAAGGTCCAGAATATGGAGGTTGCAAAGACTTTTTAACTCCATCTTGTCGTAGAAAAACGTGTGGCGACGTGTACAAGCCTTTGTAAACAAATATATTGTTATTAACACCATGTCTTACAACAGCAGTTGGTCTAATTTTCTTAATATGCGAGTGAAATCGGGATAAAAAATCTGAGTGATCTATTACTTCTTTCGGAGAAGAATGAAATAAATCACCAGGTAAACGAATTTAGTAGCGTCAGATTTTACTCCAGCAATAGAAAATTGACTTTCCAATTGAGCGAACCATAATCCTGGTTCAACAGGCCAAAAAGTGGTACCATCACAATAATCCGACAAATATTTGCATCGTCTTCTTCAATTTTATTGGTAGAAGTAGCCATTAGTATGTTTTCTTGCGTTATATATGTTCGTCGGTAGGTCACCAATTGTAGGGATATTTATATTACAATGAACTCAGTGCTCAGAATAAAATCAGATTATTTAGATTAATAGTTGAGTTTAAATGGAAACATGGCAGTTTATGCGTCTAGCGATTGGAAAGTCATGACTTTTCAATCACTCCATCCCAGCCAGAACGCCAGAACGTAAACAACGTCTACTTACCTGTTTGCGAGTAAACATCTGGTGTGCGTTAACAACATTTCCCCCATCATACGTATTGGATTAACATTGGACTGCGGAGAATTTCAGTCCAGAAATCATATATGACAGAGAGGAATGGAAGAAGAAAATTTGTTTCGCCATAACCACAAGGAATAGGGTAGTGTGAAAACAATATTAAAAGGGTTTTTTGCTATAGTGTTTTGAAATTAAAATACCTTTTCGATTTTAAGCTAGCAATAGATCTTTAGTTATATATCCATTTACGACTTATGTGTTATGTATCGATAAACAATTTTTTATGATAATAAATTCGTGGAATTGCTTATCAAACCTCAAATCACTATCGTAATTAATTATTATTCCTTCATATAGTTATATAAAATGCAACATCATAAAGGCCCTTGCTCATATATCTCTAAGCGTTACTAAGTTTTATCAAAACCAATATATTCATAGAGATTTCTTAAATTCATTTTGTTCTTTATTCTCAATATATAAAATAGGAATATCTAAAATAGATAATAACTTCTTCTTCTCATGGGTTTATTCATGATACCAAAGTAAACTATTTCATCATTCCAATCGGATTCCGCACGTGAATTATTCATATTTGTAGAAGTGCAATTTGAATATGTAACACCTGCCTTATAATATGTAATTGTAATTAGAACGATTATTGTTAGGTATATAAGCATGTATTACTGAGTGAGCGTTCTATTGCTAACATCGTGGTGAAAATTTAAACGTGTGCTTTTGTTAATATTCTCTTGATTTTATTCGCGACTGTAATTAATTGTAAAAAATATAGTTGTAGTATTTTTAATAATTATTAATAGTAATTTTTGAAATGGACGAGTTAATATGAAGAATAAAATAGTTCAATTACAACAATTATAGTTAAACATCTAATTAAAATTGCGCTTAATTTATTTATTAGTAACATTTTCATAAAAAAAATGTCTTTTTGTCGTAGTATTAATTAAAGAGATTTTATAAAAATATTAATATGTTTTATGAACAGTCAGTCCATATATCCATACATTGTCTTTTATTTTTAGAGACAACATGTATATGAATTTTTTTTGTACATGTAGTAGATTTAATTATAAGCATGGAATCCAAACAAAGTCTAAAGATAGGTGGTGTGATAGTGGCAACACGACAATCGAAGTCTTGCCTTACCAGATCTACTTGCTTGTATTGAGAGGTGCTCATTATTATCAATGTGAGGGCTCTGTTATCAACTCCAAGGAGGTGCTGACTGCAACGTATTGTTTAATCGAGTACGTATTTAATAAATCTTAAATCTGAAGTAGCACAAAATTTACTGGAAACATGCTTGGGTTAAATCAGTGAAAGCGTTCGTTTGTTTACTCAAATTGCTTATGGTAGGGGTTAACCAGCTTTACAACATTGTTATTGAAACTATATTATTACTATATTATTTTCTGTCACACGATATAAATAGTTAATAATGCTAACCGAAGAAGTGAAAGCTGTAATCAGTTGTCTGCTCAAAAGCTCTAATATCCAGCAAATCAAGCAAACTTCTGCACTCACGAGAAATTAAGAGCCAAAATTCCGTATCAGGTTCTCGTAATCTCTACTATAACTTTATGGAAACTATAATAATTTTCAAAGCATATATACCTAAATGCTGCTGTTATTTTTATTCTGTGTTCTCTGACAGATTAAAAAATATAGATATTATATCACTTTAACGGCCACGTACATAACTGAGTCTTTCTAACTAGTTGTTTTTTCATTCTTTCATATAAAATTTGTTTGAACAATAGGTCCTGCGTCAAGCTAAGATGTTTGAAGTAATTTTTTTCAACCAAACCCATTGGTAATTCATAAAACAATTACGAGGAGCACAGGGGAAGTTTATTTCAAGTTAGCCCCATGTGAACAATACAGTACGGGGATTTTCAAGAAGGCAGTAAGTAAATGGGATTTTAAAAGGTTAGCAATGCTTTTGCTCTTGGTGTTAGAGGCGTCCATAAGCTATGCTGACTACTTAACTCGGTGCCTGGGCTGTAATTATTCTTGGGATTCGTGGAATAATAAAAACAAAAAGAATGGAAAAGTGGGTTTCTTTGTACATATTATTTGTTTTATGTTTTACGATTTAGTATGAAATTAAAGTTGAGTCACTTCATCAGCATAAAGTCATCGCGAGAAATTTTACGTGCAATTACTATTTATTATAAATGTTTGAAGCAAATTCTAAAAAATTCAAAAGACTTTTACTGTTTTTTGACCACTATCAATAAATAATTAAGCCCAGTGGCCCACCTAATAATAAGTAGTCACAGTTGCCTGGTTTAGTCGGATTAGTTCACAAGAAGTTAAGTCACGGTACGCTTTAATATTACAACCATATCTTACTCTTCCAGTCTCTTCAACGCAGAATTTACTACTAGTTAGAATACTCTTTTTAATATCAAATTTGCACCATATAAACTATGAGAGTTTATTTTCTCTTAAATGAAACAGAGCAATTATTAGACAGGTATATTTTTTTTTTAACTAAACAGTTTGGATGGTGAATTTCGGAGCTATAAACTGCGTCATTGGATTTTTGAATAATCGATATGCCTAGCCAGGAATCAAACACATTTTATGGAGCCCTCCGGTTAAGACAGAGTGCCTTTCTTGCTAACGGTGGTCCTACTGCGATGTCCTAGAAAATTATAGCAGTCCACGGCGTGTGCTCGCAAGCGCATCCACTCATAGATGTGTCGGTATTAGGTTGATATTCAAGAACGGGGGAGACCAATCTTCTCCACAGTAGGTGGACCTGGTCCGCACCCAGACGAAGACGTAGGCTCTGCGCCTATAGGGTGAGGCACTCACTTTCCAAGCTGCCAGTAACCGGACGATCGAGGCGATTCGTCCGGTGTTGGAAGAGTGGCTTGGCTGCATGTAAGGCAACCTCTCATTACGATGGTGCAGATACTGACCTGACATGGTTGCTTCGGTCACTACCTGCACCGAGTTGCGCGTTGGGAAGAAACTCTGTGGGTGTGCTCTGAAGAGAGACTTATGGCCGTTTTCACCAATCTTGTCTTAGCTTAGGCGACTCCTAAGTGACATGCTGTCACTGTTTGTATTAACCAAAAAGAGTGAGAGAGCATGTCTCTTAGGAGTCGCCTAAGCTAAGACAAAGTTGGTGAAAACGGCCATAAATCAAATGTTTAGCACTGTAGTTGAAGTACGACCAGATAATAATGGGCTCTATACTTTTGTGACTTTTATGAATGATTTAGGATTTTACTCTTATATATTTGGTTTAAATAAATGTGTTGTACTTGTTTTTATTCTGCTTTTTTATAATACTTGTTGTGAATAAATAAAAGCAGCAGCTTGCCGAGAAGTAATTTATATTATTGAAGATCACAATTTGTTCTATAAAAGTACTTGGTTGTTAGGTAGCTAGGTTACAGTCATAATCATTCTACATTTTAAACGATATATCAGCCCTGTAGGTAAACCACAGACAAACATACCAAGAAGGATTCATTATATATCTCATACCCCCTCTTAATGAATTTTTCTTGTAAACATTACGCAAACAAAACAAAATAAAAATTAAAGTAGCCCCCTCTTAATTAATCATAATATCATACACAAACAATGAAAACAAACAGCTTATACAAGCTTATACATTTTTATATTTACATGCTTATATGTTTATTAATAAATCAGCAAAGATTTTTTACACCTAGCATCAATCTAAATTTTTCGAATAAATACTTGTCTAAGGGCTTTGTAAGGATATCAGCAAGCTGTTCCTTGGTTTCTAAGTATTTTAGTACAACAGCCCCCTTTTTCACCTCATCGCGGATGAAATTATGACGAATATCTATATGTTTTAACCGTTTTGAGTCTAAATTTTCGGCTATTTTTATTGCACCCTGATTATCTTCATATAAGACAGTACTTGGGATATTTTCATACAATTGAGTGTCAACTAAAAGTTTTGTTAACCATGCAGCTTCTGTGCATGCTTGGCTTAGTGCCATGTACTCGGCTTCTGTTGATGAAAGAGCAACACATTGCTGTTTCTTCGAAAACCACGATACTGTACACCCAAACATTTTAAACACATAACCAGTTGTTGATTTTCTGTCATATAAATCCCCTGCCCAATCCGAATCTACATATCCGGTAAGAATATTATCTGCTTTGTTTTCAAAAAACTAAACCTAAGTCCATAGTACCCTTTATATATCGCAAAATTCTTTTAATAGCAACCCACAATTTTTCCGAAGCACAAGATTGATATCGACTCAATATAGAAACACTATTGGCGAGATCAGGCCTTGTAGCTAGCATGCAATACATAAGTCCACCAATAGCTTTTCTACACTTCAGCTCTAACGCCTCGCTTTCTGATGAATCTAACTTAAATAACTTATGATTTACATTAGGCTCCATGGGTGTAGAAACGGACTTACACTCATTCATGTTAAAAATATTTAACAGCCCTTTTAAATATTCAGTTTGATTTAATACTGTATAACCATGACTTTGATATATATCAATACCAAGATAACGCTTTGCAATACCTAAGTCTTTAACTTTAAATCTTTTTTGTAAATAATCTTTTACATTCTTAATTTCAGAATTTAGTGTTGACATCAGTAAAAATCATCAACGTACACTAGAAAATAAGTTTTAGAGGAGCTGTCAGGTTTAGTATAAAAGCAATAGTCATTTTGACTTGCTATAAAACCAAATTCTTTCAATGTTTCGTCTAAGGTATTATACCAATATTTCGGTGATTTTTTAAGTCCATACAGAGCTCGATTTAACTTACAAACCTCATTTCTTTTTATATTAAAGTTTTCAGGTAAACTGACATAAACAACTTCATCTATTTTTCCATTCAAAAATGCAGTGCATACATCCATTTGATGAAGTTTGATTCCTAATTTGACACTCATCGCTACAAACATTCTGAACGTTGTAAGTTTAGCTACCGGCGAATATATTTCAGATGCTGTTAGAACATCTCTTTGTTTAAAACCACGTGCGACTAAACGTGCTTTATAAAGATTGCTACCATCTTCATTCTTTTTAATTTTGAAAACCCATTTAGTATCAACCTGTGTACAATTTGGTGGTTTTGTGACTATAGTCCAAGTATTGTTTTCGTCAAGCGACTTAATCTCTTTATCCATTGCCTCTATCCATCTATCGGCATCCCTACTACAAACAGCATCTTGATAGCTTTTGGGTTCAAATAACTCAGCACAATGTAACGCACTATACATTTCGTAATCTACATACCTCTCAGGAGGACGAATATTACTTCTATCCCTAAGTTCTCTCTCATTGATTTGTCTACTTTCCATCATATCTCTGTCTTCACCTCTTTCACACTCACTTACCTCGTTTTTATAATCTTCGTTTTTTACCATGTTAATTCCACTGGAAGTAGTCGCCTGGTCTATTCTGTCAATTTCCGGTTCCTTGTTTGACAGAAATATTACATCCCTTGTAAATTCAATGTCATCCTTTTCCGGGATATATACACGAAAACCTTTAACATTTTCATCATATCCTACAAATATTCCAAACATATTTTTATCATCCCATTTCTTCCTAATTTCTTTCGGCACAAGAAAAGAAACCCTTTCTCCGAACACATGAAAAATACTAAAATCAACTGATTTCTTTGCCAAACTTCGTATGGAGTTTTCTTATCAACTGGACTCGAACCAGTTCTGTTCAAAACAAAAACCGCTGTATGAACAGCTTCTGCCCAAAATCTTTTGGACATTGATTTGGCCTTTAACATTGTCCTAGCTGATTCCACTACAATACGCATTTCGCGTTCCGCCCTACCATTTTGTTGCGGTGTGTACCTTACTGACCGTTGATGTAAAATACCATATCTATCCAAAATTGTTCTTACCTCATTGTTAACAAACTCCAAGCCTTTATCTGTCCGCAAAATTTTTATTTTATGTCCCGTCTGATTTTCCGATAAAATTATAAAATTTTGAATGCACCTTTTCACTTCATGTTTGTTTTTCAAAAAATACACATGTCTATAATTACTACAGTCGTCTTTGAATAAAAGAAAATATTTTGAACCACCTATAGATTCTACCTCCATAGGACCACAAAGATCAGCGTGTATCAATTCACACGGACTCTCAGCACGACTTTCACTACGCTTAAACGGAATCCTATGTTGTTTTCCAGCACAACAATCCTCACACACAGAACTTTCAGAATCTTTGTAAGTTATACCGTGCTCTGTCAAAACATTTTTTATTTGTGACAAGTTTTGATGTGCAAGTCTATGATGCCAGTCAATAACGTCAAGGACGATATAACAAGACACAGATTTAGGAAAACGAAAAATCATTTTAAACAGATTGCCGCTACGTTCAGCTAAGGCTCTGACAGAATTATTTAAGTCCAAAACTTTACACAACTTACTGTCTATTGTCGTCATATACCCTTTATCTACAACTTTACTAACAGCAAATAAATTTACCTTTAAATCAGGAACATACAAAACATTCGATATTTTAGTCTCAATCCATTCCTTACCATTATATGCTTCAAGCTTAATAATGCCAATTCCTTTTACCGGTAAAATTGACCCATCACCAATTCTTACATTTTTGACATTCTCGACCTTCATATCTGAAAACAATTCTTTACTTTTACACATATGTTCCGATGCCCCGAGTCTATGTACCATTCCACTAGATTTTCGTCCATCATTCCCACAAATGCATTTACATCTTCACTCTGACAGTTGTAACCACGATCCATGCCATGATGCCGATGTCCACCCTTATTTGTCATTTTCATCCTTTTAAATCTGCACTGTTTTGCGAAGTGTCCGAACTTTCCGCAGTAGTAGCATTTCTGATCAACCTTACAAAATTTGGCCTCATGCCCGAACTTCTTACATTTTTGGCATACTCTCGACGTGTTACTCTCCTGTGAGGAATTAGCTTTCGTAGCTAGCGCTTGAGTAGGTTCAGATTTTATCAGTCGTTGCTCTTCAATGATCAATCTGGACATAAGCTCGCTAAGTGTTTGGTTACTTGAAGCAACGGATTCCCATGCAGTGACAAAGTGACTGTAGTTTGCAGGCAGCGAAGTAATAATTTTGGTCATCATCATACTTTCAGAAATGTTTTCTCCATTTTCTTTTCAATTTGTTACGTATTTCTTCTAGTTTGGAAATGAACAAGCATACTCCTTCATCCTCATATTTAACACCAAAATTTTTTGTTGCAGTAAATGCACATTGATATTTGACTTAGGCTCGAAAATAGATTTTAATTTTGAGTACATTTGGTATGCTGTTGTGCATGTTATTACCAAGCTCATGGTGCCTTCTTCAAGTCTATTTACTATAATCTCCTGCGCTTTGGCATCTCTATCTAAAAACTTTTCATCCGGATCTACTTTTTCACTGGTAACATTCGAATATAACTGTTTGGCTCGCAACATAATATCTACGTTAAATTTCCATACTTCAAAATTGCTACCGTTGCATTTAAGCCTTACTAAGTTACCTGAGTCCATCTTCAGATAATCAACCTTCCTTCTCGTAATTATACTCAACTTCCGTTATTCTCTATAACGTAATTATTTTATGCGCTTCTCTTCCCAACTGGGCCCATAACCTGTTGTGAATAAATAAAAGCAGCAGCTTGCCGAGAAGTAATTTATATTATTGAAGATCACAATTTGTTCTATAAAAGTACTTGGTTGTTAGGTAGCTAGGTTACAGTTACAATCATTCTACATTTTAAACGATATATCAGCCCTGTAGGTAAACCACAGACAAACATACCAAGAAGGATTCATTATATATCTCAATACTAATTAAACATTAGACTGAATTGATATTTATTGAATAAATGGAAGGAATATAGAATATGATATGCAATTATATATCTATGATATCAAATGTTTTTGTAGATATTATTATTAAACCTGATTATATTTATTATTATTTGACACAATATATATATTTATGAATAAATAAATTTAATTTAATTTGATATCAGTCAACCTTTGGTCTCTTGTGTGGAATTGTCTCGGCAATTGTGTTCTTTACATTTTCGCGGTTATTATATATTTAAGTGGTAATCGTACAAATAAACCTGAATCAAACAAAAGATCGGATTTGAAAATAATTATCTTACTGAATGTGATAAACAGACTCGGCTTTGTTACTCACTAATCAAATCAGGGATACTGTAGTAAGAAATTTAGAATACCTAGCGGTAATATGACAGTATTACTAATAATATCAGCGATTATATCGCTGTTTTTATGAATACTACAGATCTTGCACAACGATTATTATATAGATTAAACTGTAAACTTATGAATGACCTAAAGGAATAGCGTAGTTATTATTACTTCATAATATAGTGTCTGCACACAAATCCATGGGCATTGAAGTTTATCTTTCTGATTTTTATAGGTAATAAAAGGTAGGGGTACTCAGTCTTCCTGTTATGATCATTCATAACAACAATAGTTAAACTGTTTTACATTTATCTTGACATTGACAATTGAGATTAACTATTCTGGAAGTCGATTTTAATATGGAACACCCGCCTTATATTATGAAACTGTAAAACTATTATTGTAGAGTATTTAAGCATGTATCTGTGAAGAATCGTTACATATCTAATATCGTGTTCAACATGGAAAACGTGTTCTTTTTTTCAATTTTCTTGTTATTATTTATAATTTTAAACAATAGTAAGTAATATTATATTGTAAAGTAAGCTATGTACATATTCATTAACCTGTTTTGTTTTGTATTCTAAATTAAAAAACTTACGTTAAATATTTTCAATATATAGACGATTTTGAATTACTTTTATTTAATTATTTAAAAAGAAACAAAGGATTATATATAAATTTTAGTTGAGAAGGAGGTTGAAGGATTTTCAAGTATTTATGGGAAATAAAATATGTTAACCTTCATAGAATCAAATGCTCAATTGCGTAGTCCAGTTATGTTTCGGCGAAATAGAGAAGTAAAGATAGATTTATACATTCTAGTTTAACAGTTATTTTATGACTATAACAATCATTCATATAGATGTCTTCGGAAACAAGCATGTCAACCAACTCCAGTCTGAAGATAACTATAAAGGTGGCAAGATAGTTGGTGGTTATAATGCTTCTATTGAAGAAGTGCCTTACCAGGTCTTATTACTCCTGCAGAGGGGTAATAAGTTTTATCAATGTGGGGGCTCTATAGTCACTACGAAGGTGGTGCTGACTGCCGCGCACTGTGTAATTGGGTACGTTTTCAAAGCACTTAATTTATTACACAAACATTTTCAGAAGGAAGATTGTAACCATAGTATATAAAGCAATGTCTACTGAAACCGCTATTCTGAAATCAGTTGTACTTGTTTTTATTCTACTTTTTTAAAATCAGTCAGCTGGCCTCAAGACGTTGTTGTTTGATGATTGATTATATTGTGAGATAGATATTAACTTTTGTATTGTTTAATTGTTTTAAACGAAGTAATCTTGCTGATAATTAGCCAGAAGTGCTCGAATGGTTTTTGTAACAACTTTCTACAACAAGGAGTTGTAGCTATACATCAGACTTCCGTGATTAGTTAAAGATTTTAACAATAACAGATTAACAAAACAAGATTATAAACTAATGATTCGAGATAATTTTCACTTGTGTTTTTGATAGACTTAAAGCAAAATTACATAGTGCTGTTCGTTTCAGGGTTAGTTTAGTTTATGTCATAGTTGGCACTACATTGGCGAGCGTAGGTGGTGTCGAATACAATACGACAAGATACGAAAAACATCCACAATATTCTCGAGTATCGAGAAGCTATGACATTGCCGTTGTTAAGCTGAATCGACCAATACGTTTGGATGGAGTAACGTCACGAAAAATAACTTTAGCTGCAGCAGGAACGGACGTACTACCTGGTACTAACTTACTAGTTTCTGGATGGGGTGCTACAGCTGTAAGTTAAAAAAAATACAATTAAAAAACCTAGATAAATACTTGTCTATTTATTCACATATCAATTAATAATGATCATACCTACCATTTCATCTATATATGTTTTTTTTTTTAATTTAATAATAATAATATGGCAATTATAATTACTTATTAGGTTTGAATAACTGGTACTGGTTAGTTGGTTTTTGGTTGTAGGTTATATTTACCTACCTAGGTGTAATATTTTTTCCTTACTTGCGGGCCGTGGACGGGAACTATTTGTGCGACAGGACGATCGGAGTCAGGGGAAGGAACGAGACGGAAACGGAGAGAGGGATCGAGTACGGCGTTCCGCAGGGGTCTGTTTTGGGATCCCTCTTATGAAACCTCGCATTCGATGCGGTCCTACGCACCAGCCTTCCTTGCGGCGTCAGTGTGGTCAGTTACGCCAACGACACACTAGTCGTGACGACTGGAGTCGACTTCAAGCAGACGCTCAGGCTTGCCGAGCTGGGGGTGGCGCATAAGACCGAAGCGTTATGGTTCCATGGTCTTCCAAGGCGCCGGGAACCATTCAGCTGCCGGATAGGGGAAGATGACGCTGAAGTCCAGGTGGGGCCTTACATCAAGTACCTTGGCCTCACTTTGGACAGCAGGAGCATTTCGTGCGGCTGGTCCGAATCAAGAGGGTAGCGAGCGCCTTACATTGCCTGCTGCCTAACCACGGGGGGCCGAGGGACGGTGTTCGCCGCCTGAACGTGAGCGTCGAACGGTCCGTGGCCTTGTATGGGGCCGTGTGGGCGCGAGACATGAGGTCCTCCTACTGCAGAGCTCTGCTCTGGAGCATGCAGTGGACAATGGCCATACGGATCGTGCGAGGCTACCGCACGATCTCATACGAGGCGGGGACAGTTCTGGGCCGGTCCCCCCCTTTCAAGATCATGGCCCGCATGTATGGTGATGTATAACGCACTGCGGCATGTCGGTCGGGGGAACGACGGGGTGAGCCTCTCGGCACCAGCGCACGGACTGCACAGACGGGAGTTGCACCAACGGGCCTTTTTTTGTTCCCCTGAGGAAAATGCATTAAACTGCATACCCCGGCTGTGGCGAGCCGGCGGTTATGTGGGGCTCTCCTCCCTCAGAACGGGGAGGCTTACCCACTAAAAATCTCAGGAATGGCCTTCCTCTAGGGAGCCCCCGGGAACACCGAGCGACTTCCGGGAACCCCCAGCCTCCGCTCCCCTGCTGACAGGGGAGCCCTCCTCAGGGGAAGCTACAATACCTCCCCTGATCTCCACCACCGACGACGCCCCCCGGCCACGGAAGGGGCGTGGTCCCTTTTGGGTCACCGTATCTGCGGGCGCAATTTCCTCGCGCCCGCCGGCGACCTGCGGCGCCGCCTCCTTCTGGAGCATCACTGCTTCACAGAAGGAGGCCACGGCCCTCCAACCTCCTCTGTCCGCGAGCATTTAGCAGCAACGGGCCAAGAGGGCCTGGCGTGCGTAGCTAGAGCGTGAGGGTTGCGTGCCTCAGCGCGCCGTCGGTGTGGTACTCCCGAACTTCGAAGCTTGGCTCGGTGGGAGGTCGGTAGTCATCACGCTACCATTGCGCTTCTGACCTCGACTCGGCTGCTGGCACACGCTGGCGGAGTGCCCCGTTTGGGACTCAGAATGCTGAGTCTTTGTCGAAGAGATTGGGCAGAACTGTCTCTGCCAGCGTTGATTGCGGAATCAGGAGGTGGTCTGCTTGTGGTGGCCTCGGGCCAGACAGCCTGGCCTAGCGCATCCAGCGGAGCGAAGGCCGGGGCTCTTCAGATACGATACTCGATCCTGAGGGCCCCTAAAACGTCTGAGGAAGGCCATCGCTGAGGTTTTTAGTGAGTAGGCCTCCCTGGGGAGGAGAGCCCCACATAACCGCCGGCTCTCCGTAGCCGAGGTATACAATTCAATGCATTTTCCTCAGTGGAACAAAAAAAAAGGTAATATTTTACATTGTATTAGGGTGAGATAAAACCTTTTTCAAAAACTTTTTGTATGTTATTAGGAAAATGGTAATGCAAGTGACCATTTAATGGCAGTGATGGTACCAACCGTGGCTATAGACGAATGCCGCAAAGCTTATCCTTACAGTCGTTTAACTGATAAACAAATCTGCGCTGGTGTGCCTGAAGGTGGAAAAGATTCATGCCAGGTAAGAACCTAACTAGAGCTAAACGCTACAAAGTACAAAGCTATCACCGATGAAAATTTGTCATTTTTCTTAAATTACAATTGTTATATAATGCACCACAGGGAGATTCAGGAGGACCGGCCGTGGACATCGCCACTGGAGTACAAGTGGGCGTGGTGTCATTCGGTACTGGTTGCGCACGTCCCGGCGTTCCTGGAGTTTACGTTAAGGTCTCCAGATTTCGAGACTGGTTAAAAATGGTAGCTAATATTTAAATTGCAAAATTTGCTTATTATATTATATTATTCCAAACGTAATTTAAAGAACAAATTCCGCTCTAGATTTTGTTTGTGTGAATAAGTTTTCGTAAGTTTTCAGATTTCCATTTAGAATTTCTCTGTTTTTGTTTTTCTGTTCTTTCTCATGATTTTTCATTGATTCTGGTTGATGGGTAAATATTTAAAATTTCTTTTAAGTTAAAAATTTTGAATATGATTATGATGTAAGATAATGTTATATAAATAAGATCCGAAATGAAATTAAAATAATAACATTAATTAGTGTCCTTAGATTAAAATATAAATTGTTTTGAAAAAATATTCTTAAGTTGAATATAAAGACTTGTTTACTTAAATATTGTTTTATTGTTTACAAATATTCTTAGAATCTACAAAAACCTGAAATTACTAACTTTTAGCCTTATAAAATATAATATTAGAAACATCAGCCCGCTAATAAACGGTAATTTCGCCACCATCTGAATGTGGCAGAAAATCACTCCGCGTAGTAGCATGTCCCTACTTTTATCTGACTTATATCACCATCACGATATATACCGGATGTTTCATGGTTATCTAAATGAAAATCATGATTTTAGAAAGTCATCGACACTAATATAAATTAGATTTAATATTTCTTCTACATGGCACCAGTCAATAATCCAAACCGTCATGATATAAATACATTAGAATCATTATTTATCAGCCATGTCACCAGTGAATGATCCAAATCGTAATGATATGATTAAATTAGATTCATTAGTTCTTCTGCATGTCAACAACGAATAATGCAAACAGTCATGTTACGAATACATTTGATTCATTATAATTTCTCCATATCATCAGCGAATAATCTAAGCCGCCGTGTTACCTATTAATAAATTAGATTCATTATTTCTTCTTCATGTCACCAGTGAATAAATTAAATCATCATATTATGAATTAATTAGATTCATTATTTCTTCTCCATGTTATCAGTAAATAATCTAAACCATCGTGCTATGAATAAATTAGATTCATTATTTCTTCTTCATGTCACCAGTGAATAAATTAAATCATCATGTTATGAATTAATTAGATGCATTATTTCTTCTCCATGTTATCAGTAAATAACCTAAACCGTCGTGTTATGAATAAATTAGATTCATTATTTCTTCTCCATGTCATCAGCGAATAATCCAACTCTCGAAATCGAATAATATTATATATCATATTTATATTATACCGGGTGGAAATTTGTAATGCCACCTGGAGGGGAAGTACTCTTAATACTGTAGATAGAAAGTTTTACTTAAAGGAAACATTCCTTTATTTTTGAAAAGAAATAAAACTGCATTCAAAGATTTTTGAAAATTCACTTGCCCCACCCGATAATCGAATCGACTAAAATCTGCAAAAGTTTCACCCTGTATTTTTATTGCACCGATCGGTAGGGTCAATTGTAAGGATCAAATCTCTCTAACAAACTTTATAAATTAAATGAAAGGAAAACAATGAAAACTTAATTCAAAGAATTAATAATTTAAGATTTCATTGATTTCATTTGTTTCATAGTAATTTGTACGTTCTTGTAATGCAGACTCCTTTCTTATGCGATCTTGTAATGCAGACTCCTTTCTTATGCGATATAACTGCGTGTGTGACGTAGTTTAAATATGGAATGTTATGTTACATTTGAAAATAGATTTTCATTTGTTATTCACATAATAATAAGATTGTTTTTACAAATCATTTAACATTTGTTTCACGGTAAAAATGGCTTATCAAGAACAATTTGATTTATTGGAAGCTTATTTTTTAAATAACAAGATGTGAATCGTGCTCTGCGGTGGTATGGAGAGAGATATCCAGACCGACAGGCACCAACTCGGTTTGTACTGAAAAGAATGGTAGAAAATTTAAAGAATACGGGTAGTTACAAAAAGCGACGGCAAACTTTTCAGCAGAACAACTTCGATTTTGATCTAAATGTTTTAACATACTTCGAAGCATTTCCGAAGGCTTCAAGCAGAGATGCTGCCGAAGTAATTGGAACATCCCACACTCGCGTACTTCAAGTGATGAAAAAGTATAAGTATAAATGTTATCGTGATGGTCGGTTGGTACAAAAATTGCATCCTGGGGATTGTGAGAGACGACTACAATTTTGTCAAAACATGCTGAGAGAAATTGACGGTGACCCTAATTTTTTGAGTAACATTGTATGGTCCGACGAAACCAACTTCAGTAATAACGGCATGTACAATCGCCGCAATAACCACTATTGGTCTCAAGTGAATCCTCTTCGTGTTCACGAAACTAACAGTCAAGTAAGATTTTCTTTCAACGTTTGGTGCGGAATTATGAGAAATATGGTTGTGTTAGTCCATGTGTACGAAGGTCACCTAAACACTGTAAAGTATTTAGAAATATTGGATTTATTAAGAAACCCGATGAAGAGCGAAACCAAATAATTCTACAGCAAGATGGTGCTCCAGCCCATAACAGCAGAATCACTACTGCCTGGATTAATAACCATTTTAATACATGGATTGGTACAAACGGCACAATCAGATGGCCTGCAAGATCACCAGATCTCACCCCTTTAGATTTTTTTTGTGGGGCTATGTAAAAGATCAAATTTACATTAAATCGTATGCTAATGTCAACGAATTGAGAGTGGAAGTACAAAATACTATCAATAATATTCACAACACACTTTTAAAGGCTACCAGCAATGAAATCACATTTCGAACAATTAATTAGTTAGTGTATCATTTTTTGTACATACTTAATTAATGTTTTCCTTTCATTTAATTTATGAAGTTTGTTAGAGAGATTTGATCCTTATAATTGACCCTACCGATCGGTGCAATAAAAATACAGGGTGAAACTTTTGCAGATTTTAGTCGGTTCGATTACCGGGTGAGGCAAGTGAATTTTCAAAAATCTTTGAATGCAGTTTTATTTCTTTTCAAAAATAAAGGAATGTTTCCTTTAAGTAAAACTTTCTATCTACAGTATTAAGAGTAATTCCCCTCCAGGTGGTATTACAAATTCCACCCTGTATATTATTCAGTTATTGTTATATTTTTGTATCTTTTACGCAGTGCTAGTGCATTAAAAGTAAAAAAAACTTTTTGTAAACGACTATTAAATATTATAAACATTTATATATTAAACGTTATATACATAGGATAAGTAGAAATTTGTATATACGTATATACATGTATACATAGTATGCAATAGCAGACATATCAGTAATTAGTTATAAGTTTGAATATATATATGTATATTATGTATGTATATATATATATATTATATATATATATATATATATTATATATTTATAAACATTTATATATTAAACGTTATATACATAGGTATAAGTAGGAAATTTGTATATACGTATATACATGTATACATAGTATGCAATAGCAGACATATCAGTAATTATTTCCTACTTATACCTATGTATATAACGTTTAATATATAAATGTTTATAATATTTAATAGTCGTTTACAAAAAGTTTTTTTACTTTAAATGCCACTAGCACTGCGTAAAAGATACAAAAATATAACAATAACTGAATAATATACAGGGTGGAAATTTGTAATACCACCTGGAGGGGAATTACTCTTAATACTGTAGATAGAAAGTTTTACTTAAAGGAAACATTCCTCTATTTTTGAAAAGAAATAAAAGTGCATTCATAGATTTTTGAAAATTCACTTGCCTCACCCGGTAATCGAACCGACTAAAATCTGCAAAAGTTTCACCCTGTATTTTTATTGCACCGATCGGTAGGGTCAATTATAAGGATCAAATTTCTCTAACAAACTTCATAAATTAAATGAAAGGAAAACAATGAAAAACTTAATTCAAAGAATTAATAATTTAAGATTTCATTGATTTCATTTGTTTCATAGTAATTTGTACGTTCTTGTAATGCAGACTCCTTTCTTATGCGATCTTGTAATGCAGACTCCTTTCTTATGCGATATAACTGCGTGTGTGACGTAGTTTAAATATGGAATGTTATGTTACATTTGAAAATAGATTTTCATTTGTTATTCACATAATAATAAGATTGTTTTTACAAATCATTTAACATTTGTTTCACGGTAAAAATGGCTTATCAAGAAAATATAAGTTTGAATATATATATGTATATTATGTATGTATATTATGTATGTATATATATATATATGTGTAATATATTATATATATATATATATATATATTATTATATATATATATATATAATAATATATATATATTATATATATATTATATATATATATAATATATATATATATATATATATAATATATCTCTTCTTAATATATATAAATTCTCATGTCACAATGTTTGTGCTCAATGAACTCCTAAACTACTTAACCGATTATAATAAAATTCGCACACCATGTGCAGTTCGATCCAACTTGAGAGATAGGATAGTTTAAATCTCAAATTATCGTTGCAATTTTAATTTATTGCTAATTATTTTGCTGTTATATTTGACAGTCACAATTATCTGTTAACTCCAAATGATTCTAACAGATGTCGATACCTTTCGACTGGGTTGAGTAAGTAATCAATAGATGGCGCTGCTATGATAAATCTTAATATTATAAAACGTTTACAGGTTTTTTGCAGTGTATTTAGTATCTGCATTGTACCCGTGCGAAGTCGGGGCGGGTCGCTAGTATATATATATAAAACCAAATATTATAGTTATTTAAGATACAGATACTGAAGGATGACACTATCTTTGTAACAAAATAGCCATCCTTGGATTGAACAATAATTATGGTTTTTGAATTGATGGATATCATAGAGGAAATACACGAAAACCCTCGAAATAAAATTAATATTTAACTCGTACATAGAACAAATAAACTGAATGGATAATTTAAATCTAACTCAGGGTTTCCCTAACCATGGGTCGCGACCCACTAGTGGGTCGCAAGCGAATATTAAGTGGCCCTGCCTGTGGAATAGGGTGGGTCGAAAAAAAATCGATATTTTTTTTTTCGGATCGTAATACCGCGGAAAAGTTGCTAAATGGTATGACTAAAAAGAGAGAAAAAATATTAAAATTATCGGATGTTATCTTCCGTTCGCGCATGAGCTCTAAAGTTTTGAAAAAAAATAAATTTTTTGAAAATTTGTAATAATTTTTTTTTACGATATTTAATATGTAATAGTGAAAAATGTCATCTACGACACACTAATAAAGTATATAAAAAAATACCGGTATTGCACTTCAACATTCTTCCGCGCCGCACGGACAACCAAATATAGCCAAATTACAAGAAATCAGATTTTTGTCCTATTTTCTTTTCATGTATAGTTACAGATATCAATAATGTAATACCTAATATCTGATTATACATGTTCTGATAGTTAAAGAAAAAAAATTCAGACGTAATTAGGCTTGGTTTTTCGATCGCGCACAGCGATACAAAACTTACTCTGCAATGGGCAGTTTGTCTTCTTCATTTTAATGAACTACCCTTCCGCCATTTATTTCAGTATTTAGATGGTAAGTCGACCGGGCCAAATTCTTTGAAAGGACCGATTGGTGAGAAATTGATCAAATGTGAAACACTTCCAGTAGTGCAGTTTGAAAGTATTGATTGCCAAATCCCTGAGATAGACAAAAAAACTCTTAGTAAGGATCAGAAGTATTTGCTGGAAATATCAGAAGCGATTAAATCAGGTGAATGCCCAAAAGATTTATCAATCAGGGATCCAGGACCTTTGTCTCACTCCAGGTGGCTAACAACAGCTAACCGTGCTTTAAGACTCTACATTAGTCAAGAAAATCCAACTGCTGAGTTCCAGGAAATAGTAATATTCATTCTGAAGTCATATATGCCGATGTGGTTTTGTATTAAGTAGACCAAACTTTTTACTGATGGCCCTAAGCTCGTGCACCAATCTATTGAAACCTCAAGATATCTTAAAGATGAACTCAAAGCTGTAATTGACCCAGTTATAGAGAGAAATGGGTTCTTTGCGCATCCAGAACATGTTATGATTACTATGACTCAAGATCCCAGAAAACATATAAGAGAACTGGGCCTCCGCCGCATCATTAAGGCAAGAGAAAGAGACCAAAAGAGGAAAAACAATTCGAACGTACGTGGCACCTAAGCTAAACTTTTCCGCAACAGACTACACGGAATTAAATGATTGGACAAACTGTCAATTTTCTTCGCCGCCTCTATTGAAAGATGTCACTGATGATGAACTTAAAACCTACATCAAAACAGAAGAAGTTCCGAAGTGGGAAATCCTATCGCAGAAGATGCCAGTCCATACTCAAGCAGTGGAGAGAAGCGTCAAGTTGGTGAGCGAGGCTTCTGCTAAGGTTTGCGGATCTGCAGCTCGAGACGGGTACATAAGAACGACACTTAAGTCATTGTCCACGATGCCAGCCTTTGATAATAAAAGACAGTTCAAACTACCAGACATGTAATCTATTCGTAAGTGAAATATGTACTTTGTATTTATTGGATAATACATCAATAATATGTTGAAGCTTGTTATTTATTAATCCTTATCCTGTTAAGCTTGTTAATTTATTTTTCCTAAGTCCACATTTTTGAGGTTTTCAACATTTTTTGCTATTTTTTACAGCCCATGCGCGAACGGAAGATGTTAAAACTCAATACCAGTATTTTTATATTAATTCATAGTGTGTCGTAGATGACATTTTTCACTATTACATATTAAATATCGTAAAAAAAAATATTACAAATTTTCAAAAAAAAATTATTTTTTTTTCAAAACTTTAGAGCTCATGCGCGAACGGAAGATAACATCCGATAATTTTAATATTTTTTCCCCTTTTTAGTCATACCATTTAGCAACTTTTCCGCGGTATTACGATCCGAAAAAAAAATATCGATTTTTTTCGACCCACCCTACTGTGGAACGACACACCAACCGATTGAGACGACCGCTCGCCGCGCCGGCCGGGCCGAACGGATTGAATGCGCAAAACTTCGTCACTAAAAAATTGTTTCAATCGTAAGCAATTAACAAAATTCTGGCTCTCGGTTGCTGGTAACTATCCATGCCTGTTTGATGAAGCTATAAAAGTCCTCCTCCTTCACTACCTCATACCTATGTGAGGCCGGATTCTCTCATGTGGTGAACATTAAAACTAAATACCGAAAAAAATTGGACTTAACAAACTCACTGCGCTTAAAGTAACTCGGGTTGAAGTTGACGTCAAAACTATGATGGCGAAACATAGGAAACAATTTCATCCTTCCCATTCAAATAACTTTTTAATGTACAATAGTTATTTAATTAAGTAATAAGAAATTGCATTAACACTTCGTTTGTTATTTGGAAAAGTCCGCTATGAAAACCGTTACCAAAATGAATAAATCAGTTGAATTTCCTAGAGGTGGGTCCCAAGTTTGTAAATTTGAATTAGATGGGTCGTAGCCAGACAACTTTGGAACCACTGATCTAACTAATGATTTAACCTTTAGGTCATTCTCGATTTAAAAAAAAAAAAAAAAAAAAAAAAAAAAAAAAAAAAAAAAAAGGTCATTCTCGATTTGCTTGGCTCTATAGATGTATCGACATATTAAAAAGATAAAGTTGAAAAATAAATGTTAGTTTTACTAACCGATGAAATAATATAATAAATGTCTATAATATTTTTTTATTGCGATTGCTCCTGGCTTAAACAGATTTTGCGATTTTTTATGATAAAATTATCATGATATTATTGACAGCAGATGGTGCACTACTTGGCTGGAAACTATGTTATATCTATACATTTTTCCTTCACGCTAGCTTCTTAAGGAATATAAACATATTATAAATAAGTTAATAGATATTTTAAAACTAATAAAATCATTTAAAACAATAAATATAATATTATATAGTAGAGCAGAAAGCGTTCGTAATATTGTTAGTGACTACATAGGTAAAACCGTTTGTTGATTTTCGTAGTACCATTATGTATTGCAGTCAGTGGTACTACGGAAAAAATATAATATTATAAATCTTACCAGTAATAATATATTGTATCAAACGCCTCTATGGATTTTTTTTATAAAGTTTGCAAGTCATTACAAATTAAAGTATAAAATAAAATGCGGTCCAGAACGTCATTCAACATAGTACCTCTGAGTGAATGAAGCACATTGACGAAAGCAAGCACCCAAAGAAGAAACTTATAAATACCTACTCAAGTAGGAAACAACGTTTGCTCCATAGTTACTACAGCCATTATCGTGTTACAGTAGTACCCAAGGCAATATTACACATAGTATCAATGTGTTAATCCTCAAGAAATAAAACGTCTTGTTTATAGGACATTTTATTTCATAACGACTTTCATTTCAGAACATGTTTTCCCTTCCTGCGTGATCACCTTGCAACAAATATTGTGATTTTCTTTTATGTCGTGTCACTATTTTTCAAAAATCCACATAGAACCAGGGTCACCGATATAGACCAAAAAATTGAGACATATAATACGCACGGCGTATTAGTTGGGAATCTGATAACCGCTAGGGTAAAAATATTTCATAGTAACAGGACGATGTGGACATCCTTGTGGGAGGCCTATGTATAGGAGTAGGCGTATCTGGGTTTTAAGCGATGAATAATATATGTTAAATTTATGAAAAGACAGCTCAGAGGACCAGCAGTGGACATCAAGTCTGGGAAGCATATTGGCATTGTGTCATATGGCATTGGTTGCGCACGTCCCGGCATTCCTGGCATTTACACGAAAGTCTCGAGCGTTCGCGTTTGGATTAGGAGAATAGCTAATGTTTAAGCAGCAAAACAGTTTAGCTTGTCAGATCATTCTGCCCCCGTAGCATGATTTACGAAATAAGATATGATAAAATTAACGATTATCGTGCAATGTAAGCACCCTCTTGAAATTTATCTTTTGTATTTTGACAGTTCAAAGTGATTAACCGTTCTATCCTATCGCGTATCAGTACTACTAAGCGGTAGCGTGGCATATTTTCATGTCAGTCTAAAGTTAAGATTTTAAACTAGATTTTATTTGTGTGAGCTTTCAAATATCTGAGTATTTTGCTAATGCAGCCAAGACTAATAGGGGTTTTATTTATTTTAACATATCGTAATCAAATATTAAAAAAAATATATTGCTATGATTTAATCCAAAATTCTGTTGGAAAAATTACAGCACAAAGCTGGTAATGATACATGGTTTGTTATATATGTTTGTAAATATTATATCAGTAAAAGTGAAAACGTAATCAAAACGAATAAATTGATGACTTATCTAAGATAGATTAATATTTTTTTTTGTAAATAAAGGCATTGTTTAATGTTGTTTTTACATCTATAGATTAGATATTATATTTTAAATGTACATTAACCTTACTTTAATAATATTTAAAAACCCTGTTTTAAATAAAATGTTCATTTATCACTTAATTGTTTATATTTAAGTAATATTCCAGTTACAATACAAATCCCCCTTATATATTTTTTGTATATTATTTAATGATAAGTGGTATCGCTGCATATCTGCAACCTCCATAGAAATCACAATATACGTTGTCAACTTCCGATGGATGCAAAGTCACGCTTCCCACTAATTTTACTTCAAACCGGAACCTTCAAACCGGACGAATCAATGCGAACATTGATATTTTGCTTTTGAAATAGATAAGACGGAGGTACTCATCCCCGGAGGACAGAGGACAGATTAGGTACAGATTCTCACTCTCGTAAATTCCACACGAATTGTCCAAGGACTTCACTTTATAAATGCTCTAATCACTCGAACTAGGGCCTGCCTGCTGATTGTACTCCAGGCTTAATATCTTTGATAATACATAAAAAAAATACAAAAAAAAAATTCTACGTCATCAGTATCGACTACTGAAACGATATATATTGGTTATGAAAAAAATATATACTGCGTAGTAGCATGGTATATCAATATTGTATCAATTTACATGTCTTAAATATTGTTTGTGTATATTTTTACTGGCCTAAAACATTTGGACTAACTACTAAACGACGTTTGAATTGAATCGTCAATGCCTATACTTAATTGAAGGTTGAATCACGGACGGAAGCTATTGAGGCTTACTAAACTTATAGTTACTTCTATCAGTATAGAAAAATCTATAAGTGTAGTACCACAACGTTACAATTACGTTACGTTACGTTCTGTTATTTGATTGTACAACGCCTTCTGTGAGTCGTATATCCACTCACGACCTAAGCGTTGTGTATCGATAAACAATTTTTTATTGAGGATAAATTCGAGGTTTTACTTTTGAAACCTGAACATAAAAAGTGATTACTTTGTTTTATTTAAATATATAACTAGCTGCTGCATATTGTTGTGTCATTAGTACATTTACTATTATTGCGATCATAATCGCTCTTTATCTGTTAATGCTATATGTTTTTCAACTTCTGCACCAATTAATAAAGGTTAGGATAAAAGCTTATTCCCATATAGCAAACAGGAGATAGGGAACAGCCCCTGCTTTTCTTGGGTTCATTCATAACACCAAAGCAAACTATTTTACCTTTACTATCACGTTGATAATCGGATTCTGCACGTGAATTATTCATATTTGTCGAAGTGCATTTGAATATGTAAAACCTGCCTTTTAATGTGTAATTGTAATTAGAACGTTTATTGTTGAGTATATAAGCATGTGTTTCTGAAGGAGCGTTCTATTGCTAATATCGTGGTGAAAATAGAAATGTGTGCTTTGTAAATTTCTCTTGATTTTATTTGCAACTGTAATCGTCAAATTCAAATTGCGATTAACAATTTGATTAGTAACATTTTCATAAAAACAACTTTTTTTCGTAGTACTACGAATCAAAGATTTTATAATAATATTTATATGTTTTATGAATAGTCAATCCGTATATTCCATTGGCTTTTATTTTATGAAATAACATGTATAACCATTTTTTTATATATGTGTCCGGAAGTATCCATGAAAACCAAATAAAATCTAAAGATGGCAAAATGGTGGTATGATAGTGGCAATAGCTCTATTGAAGCCTTGCCTTATCACGTATTCTTGCTTGTATTGAGAGGTGTTCTTTATTATCAATTTGGGGGTTCTATCGTTAACTCCAAAGAAGTTGTTGACTGTAGCGCATTATTTAATAGAGTGCGTATTTAATATATGTCAAACATGAATTAGCACAAAATTTACTGGAAAGTTTACTTGTGGTAAAAATAGTGAATGCAATCGATTGTTTACTCTAATCGCTTATGTTACACACTAACCAGCTTTATAACGTTGTTATTTGAAACTACATTATTAATAGACTTTTACTTTTCTAACACAGGATGATAAATAGTGAATAATGCCAATCGAAGAAGTGCAAGCTGTAATCAGTTGTTTGCTCAAAATCTCTAAAATCTAACAAATCAAGTAACCTTTTGCTCTCATGAGAAATTAATGGTGAAACTTCCTTACCAGTTCTTGTAATCTCTACTGTTACTTTATGCAAAAAGTATTATAATTTTCAAAATTTCACGTAATTACGAAGCATATATAAATACTGCGGTTATTTTATTCGGTACTCTTTGACGGATTACAAATATAAGTATCACACCACTTGAACGGCCACGTACATAACTGTCTTCCTAACCAGTGACGAATGTAGACTTTTCATTCTTCCATACGAAATTTGTCTTTCAGAACAATAGGTTCTGCGTCAATTGAAGCTGTTTGATTTTTGGAAGTCAATTTTGAACCCATTGATAATTCACAAAATAGCTACGAGGACCACAGCGGAAGATTATTTCAAACTAGCCCCTTGTCAACAATACAGTACAGGGATTTTCAAGAAGGCAGTAAATGGGCTTTTTAAAGGTCAGCAATGCTTTTGTAATGCTCCGGGTGTTGTAGTCGATAACTTATGCTGACTACTAAACTCAGTGCCTGGGCTGTAATTACTCTTGTGATTCGTGGGATAATAAAAACAAAAAGAATGGGAAGGTGAAAGGGTTTCTTTGTACAAATTATTTATCTTATGTTTTGCAATTTACTGGGAAATTAAATTTGAGCACTTCAGAATAAAGTTAACGCGAGAAAAAAAAAATTCGTGCTATCATTTTCGAGAAATTTATGATAGACTGCGATTGGCATTTTATGATAAAGTCTCCTTTTGTGCTACTACTGATATCTATTATCTAGATATAATCCGATTAACCAAGTGTCACCTTAGATTAGAGTTCATTTCGAAATGGAAAATATTACTAAATATTAAAAAAAAAAATCTATTTTCCTTAGGAGAATAGTGACTCAAATAACATTCTTGTCAGTGACATACGATGAAATTGTGACATCTGAAGCAATAATCTGCACTGGTCTGCCTGAATGTGGAATTGAATCATGCCAGGTATGTACATAACTGTAAGTATTCTTATATTACGGGGAACGCTTTGAGGAATTGTTCGTATTGTTTCCTGACGTCAATTCACACCATCGATCCAAGCAACATACTATGGAATGTGATAAACAGACTCGGCATTGTTACCCACTAATCCAATCAAGGATACTGTAGAATGAAATTTCCATTTTTAGGAGAAACCTACACCTAGCAGTAATATGACAGTATTATTAATAATATCATCGATTATATCGCTAATATTGTGAATACTAAACATTTTTCACAGCGATTCATCGATCAACTTAATAAATTTTCACTAAATAGGTTATTATTTAGCTTAAACCGTAAATTTATGAATGATCTGAAGGAAAAGCCCAGTCGACATTACTTCATAATAAAGCGTTTGTTGTACACATGGTCATAGAAGTGTATATTTCTGATTTTTATTACTCCATAGGTGATAAGAGATAGGGGTACTCAGTCTTCCTGTTATGATCATTTTACATTTGTCTTGACATTGACAATTGAGATTAACTATTATGGAAGTGTATTTGAATATATAACACCCGCCTTATATTATGAAACTGTAAAACAATTATTGTAGAGTATTTAAGCATGTATCTGTGAAGAATCATTACATATCTAATATCGTGTTCAACATGGAAAACGTGTTCTTTTTTTCAATTTTCTTGATATTATTTATAATTGTAAACAATAGTAAGTAATATTATATTGTAAAGTAAGCTATATATATATATATATTCATTAACCTGTTTTTTTTGTATTCAAAATTAAAAAGTAAAAACTTATGTTAAATATTTTAAATATATTTTATTACTTTTATTTAATAATTTAAAAATAAATAAAGGATTATATAATAATTTGAGTTGGGAAGGAGGTTTTCCACGAATTTATGGGAAATAAAATATGTTAACCTTCCTATGTCTCGGGGAAATAGAGAAATAAATATAGATTCATACAGTTATATTATGACTATAACAATTATTCATGTAGATGTCTTCGGAAACAAGCATGTTAACCAACTGCAGTCTGAAGATAATAATAAAGGTGGCAAGATAGTTGGTGGTTATAATGCTTCTATTGAAGAAGTGCCTTACCAGGTTTTATTACTCCTGAAGAGGGGTAATAAGTTTTATCAATGTGGGGGTTCTATAGTCACCACGAAGGTGGTGCTGACTGCCGCGCACTGTGTAATTGGGTACGTTTTTATGGCACTTAATTTATCAAACAAGTGTTTTTAGAAGGAAATGTGTAACCATAGTAATAATAAAGCATTGTCTACTGAAACCACTATTCTGATATCAGTCAGCTGGCGTCAAGACATTGTTGTTTGATTTTATATTGTGAGATAGATATTAACTTTTGTATTGTTTAATAGATTTAAACGAAGTAATAATGCTGATAATCAGCCATGTGTGCTCAAAAGGTTTGCTTTTTTTAATAACCTTTTACCACAAGGAATCACAGCTATATAAAAAATCCCGGGATTAGTTAAAGTTTTTAATAATAACCGATTTACAAAACAAGGCGAAATTACATAGTGCTATTCGTTTCAGGGTTAGTTTAGTTTATGTCCTAGTTGGCACTACATTGTTGAGCAATGGCGGAACCCTATACAATACAACAAGATACGTACACCATCCACAATATAATCGAGTATCGAAAAGCTATGACATTGCCGTTGTTAAGCTGAATCAACCAATACTTTTGGATGGAGTAACGTCACGGAAAATAACATTAGCTGCAGCAGGAACGGACGTACTACCTGGAACTAATTTACTAGTTTCTGGATGGGGTGCTACAGCTGTAAGTTAAAAAAAAACAATTAAACAAATACAAACTTAGATAAATACTTGTTTAGTAACGTTTATTGATTCTCATATCAATTAATAATGATCATACCATGCTACCATGTCATCTATATACGTTTTTTTTTCAAATTTTAATAACAACATGGCATTTATATCTACTTATTAGCTTTGAATGTCGAGTACTGGTTATAAAATCCCAGATAATAAAGATATTTATGTAGGTTAATAATATTCACCTACCTAGGAGTAATATTTTACATTTAATAACGGAGAGATAGACGATTTATTTATTCTGTCATTCCGAATTCTCTATGGTGTGTGACATGTGTTATATTGTAGTATTTAAAAAGGTACGCAAATAATCTTTACTTTTCACTTTATATCCTTAAAAATTTCGCCTCTAAAACCATTATTCAAAAACTTTTTGTATTTTATTAGGAAAATGGTAACGCAACTGACCAATTAATGGCAGTGATAGTACCAACAGTGGCTATAGATGAATGCCGCAAAGCTTATCCTTACAGTCGTTTAACTGATAGACAGATCTGCGCTGGTGTGCCTGAAGGTGGAAAAGATTCATGCCAGGTAAGAACCTAACTAGAGTTAAATTCTACAATGTACATAGCTATCTCTGATGAAAAATTTTCAATTCTCAAAATCTACAATTGTTATGTAATGTACCACAGGGTGATTCAGGAGGACCGGCCGTAGACGTTGCCACTGGAATACAAGTGGGCGTGGTGTCATTCGGTACTGGTTGCGCACGTCCCGACGTTCCTGGAGTTTACATTAAGGTCTCCAGCTTTCGCGACTGGTTAAAAATGGTAGCTAATATTTAAACTGTTAAATATACCTATTATTTTATTTTATTCTAAACGTAATTTGAAGAACAAATTTCAAGTTAAGATTTCCATTAATATTTTATCTGTTTTTGTTTTTCTGTTCTTTCTTATGATTTTTAATTGATCCTGGATAATAGGTAAACGTTTAAAATGTGATTAGTAAATAGTAGCAACAAGTGGATAGAAATCCTGTTTTGATTGAAACATATTTACAAAATGTTGCATGAAAATGTGATGTAAGATATGTTATATAAATAAGATCCGAAATGAAATTCAAATACATAATAACATTCAGTGTCCTATGATTTATGTACGAGTTGTTTTCATGAATTATTCTTAAGCTGTAAATAAAGACATTGTTTACTTAAATCTTGTTTTATTGTTTATAAATATGCTTAAAATCTATAATAACCTGAAATTACTAACTTTAAAACCTTTTGAAATATCATATCAGAAACATCATCATATTAGCCATACAATTCCGCCGCAGAATATGGCGCCAAATTGCTCCGCGAAGTAGCATGATCCTATTCGTACTTTTAACTGACCTATACCACCATCACGATATATACCGGATGTTTCATGGTTATCGAAATAAAAATGTTTATATATGTCATAATATTTAAAAATCATCGACGTTAACATAAATTAGATTCATTATTCTTCGCCATGTCACCAGCGAATAATTCAAATCATCATGTTATTAATAAATTAGATTCATTATTTCTTCTCCATGTTACCAGCAAATAATCCAAATCGTCATGTTATGAATAAATTAGATTCATTATTTCTTCTCCATGTCACCAGCGATTAATCCAAATTGTTATGTTATTTATAAATTAGATTTATTATTTCTTCTCCACGTCACCAGGGAATAATCCAAATCGTCATGTTATGAATTAATTTGATTCATTATTTCTTCATCATGTCCTCAGCGAATAATCTAAATCGTTATGTTATGAATTAATTAGATTAATTATTTCTTCTATAAATAAATATGATACTTTTATATTATGTTTCATATTTATTATTGAGTTATCTTTATATATTTGTATCTTTTACGGAGTGCTAGTGGAATTTAAGTATATAACTTTTTGTAAACGACTATTAAACATAATATACATTTATATGTTAAACATAAAATATTATTTGATGTCTAATATTTATATAGGTATAAGGTAGAAATTCGTACATACATGTATATATGTTTACATAGTCTGCAATAGCAGACATATCTGCAATTAGTTATAAACTTGAATCATTTTAATAAATCATTTTTAAATAAATTCACAAAAAAAGAAACACAAAGATATGAATATGACAAACCAATACCTGATACTATCTTTGTAACAAAATAGCCATCTTTGGATTGAAAAATAATAGTGTTCTGATGGAATCGTAGAGGAAATACACGAAACCCTCGGAAATAATAAATGTATAAAAAATTAAAAAAAACTTTAAAAAAAAACACGCTTTTATTAAAAAGACTAAAAACCGATCTAAAAACTTGAAAATAAAAATAAAGTCACGCTTTTAGAAAATTTGGGTACATATCAAGAAAAATTTCTGATGACAAAAAGAAATGTAACTCAAAAATTTGTCTATAAAATTTAGCAAATTAGTCCAAGAACTCAATGACTATAAAAGCGTGGGGTGTTCAAAATTAAACATTACTCATTTAATGGTCTTAACAAGGTGGGCAGAGTAGCACTGGGGCTCGCGGTGTTGGCGCCGCGTTCGCGACAGTCCCAGTAGAGGTCAAGTGCCTGGTGGAAACCGAGCACGTCCCGATTGGGTGGAGCTCCGTCTCCATCCAACCACTGGATGCTAAGCCCATGTACTGTTTCAGGTGCATATGGGCTTGGGCCACCCAACCCAGCGGTGCCCCTACGCGAAGGATCGCAGTGGACTTTGCTTCCGTTGCGGTGCCGAGGGGCTCAAGGCGGTGGACTGCAAATCGCGGGGCATAGATGTGCCGTTTGCACAGACGCTAAATGTCCCGCAAACCACCGGATGGGAGAACTAATTGCAACCCCCGTCCGTTCCGGGGACGCTAGGCCCCAGCAAGGACAAATTAAGATTCCAAAATTTTCTTGCATAGTTACAAGTGAAGCTAATATAAAAGCTTGTAATTTTAAAATAATAGTGACAGCTGATAGCCGTTTGATAGTATATCAAAGAGGATATTATTCCCTACAACTGGTTTATTTACATTATTAACCTTACAAATTTTATTCTTCAGTCGTTTTCCGTCCATCCTTTCTACGTGGGAATGGTTGGAGGTACCGTGAAGAATATCAGATAATTTTTACATCCGGAAACTATATATTTCCTTTTGCGAGAAGCCGCTGGTGAAAAGCTATCAGTTTATAAAAATATAAAATGAGAGTTATTGACTAAGACGAGGTACGAGGTATTTACTTATTTTATGGTCTGACGTTTCGATCGATTGCATGTGCCGTGGTCAAAAACAGATTGGTACTAGATATTTGACACTTAGATATTATTTATTATTAGATATTATGAAAACAAACAAAAACCCGTAATCAAAAAATTATGCTCTGATACGGCTGAATATCGGCAATGGCTGTTAATATTATTAATAATAAACTTTCGGATCAATCATGTTTTTGTCCAATTGGTTATTATAATTGGCTATGACTATCTCGTGAATGACTTAACATGTAATATTATAACAATGTATACATGAATGTGTATAGAATTAGACCAAGTGGAACTGTCAATAATAAAATTCGTAGTAGTTTGGTAGCTTATCGTCATACCATATTTTTACACGCTTTTTAAAAATTAACTCGTATTATTAGAAATTTATTTAATTACTGAGATACTATATTGTCTCAACAAACTTTATATTACATATATATGTTATAATATTATAAGACTGTTTGTTATCTTCAATAAATAAATAAAAAACATTCTCCAGATATCAGGGAAACTAGATGACAAAATTAAATAATTTGTAATGTTTTTAATAAATTGTAATGAAATATGGCAAATTAAGAAATTTGTATTTTTAAAGATTATAATATCGTTAGTCTTTCAAATCTTTGTAATCGTGTATGTATAAGCACAGACTAATTGGGTTTGGCCTGTACCCACAAAACCTTATTTTATTTTATCTAGATTAAATGTTATTGCGTACCATATAATTATCCACCGTAATGTGCATTCTGGTCTTTGATCAATTTCATCCAATGACTAGGATATCAAATATTACCTGACCTAACTATTCCTAAAATCTGCTGGACCTGTTTATTGAGATCGTTTTGCAAAAGAAAGAAGCTTTTACAAGTCTAAAAATCTTCATATTATCAGCATAAAGAAGCACGTTTGAATGTTTGAATACGGAACTAATATTATTAACAAACAAATTGGATAGTAAATGAGCAAAATGCGAACCCTGAAGGACCCCAGATGTTATGGGCACATATGAAGAGATGAAACCCTTAACTGTGACGGTTTGACTTCTTCATTTCTAGCAATTTTATCATTATAAAACATAGTATTGGGAATAAAATTTGTGAACTTTTTCTACTTAACAAAAGGCCAGAAATGTTTGCTGTTAGACTCAATTTTCTTTTCAGCTTCTTGAATGAAATTATTATAGCATTGTAACTGTACCTAAGTGCTTTAGTCGATCTCTAAGCAAACAAAAATAATCATAATCACTCTGCCTTTTGAAATTTTCCACTTTTTATGTTTTTTTAACCCTTATGAGAACTTTAAAATACCAGTGCGGTTATGATGATATTTCACCTACATGCTTATTAGGTACAAAACTATCGATCATACCATTCAAAATACGATAAGAAACATCGACGCTTTCCTTAACATCTCGACCATGAAATTGAGAGTGCTAATTAATGTTAGCTAATGTTCATTAATACTATCATAATCGGCAATGCTACATAATTTAATAATACGAGGAGGCGACTGAATCCTATAGAATTTAATGCTCAATTTATTAATTAAAGCAAGGTGATGTATGTTCTCCGGTACCAATGATACACAGCGACTAGCAGAAAACTTACTGTTGCTCAAAATCAGATCAAGTAGCCGATTACTGCAATTAAATATAGAGTTGTATTGTCTTACGTAATTGAAACATAAGAAGTTATTGAGCTTACTACTATAAATGTAGGTAGTTCAAAAGACACATTAGATCTCCTCGATCACTTTCGATTGTTAGTTTCACGTTCTAATCTGTCAAAAGATGTTTTGATATTATGCACGTCCGACATTGAAATCGCCTATTTCTTTGTATCAAAGCGTTCAAGTCAAGTAACGTGGTATTCCAAATCATCAAATTTGGAATTCATAAATTTTTGGGGTTGCTTAATTTCTGAGATATCTTCTCCCAATGATTTTATTTGTGAAGAAATAATATCAAAAATCGTAGTCTGTATAGTATTCTTTAATTTATATATTCACGACGCTATGGTATTTCGAATAAACTTCAATACATCCACATCAGATTCCTGAAACTCCTGTGCTATTACAGATGAAACTGGGTGAGGAACCACTCCACGACGAAGGGTTACATTATCATTAACTTCGGCCGATGTAGAGTTGTTGCATACTGGCGTGTTATTACGATTTGGGTGCTTAGGTTGATTGGCACAACACACGGGACAAATCCACAATTCCCTGAATTCAGGTGTTATATCTTTTTTCTTGTACATTGGTAAAGATTTAATATGATAATTGCTTGGACACCTCGAGTAACACTTATAACACGAATAACGTATCTTCACAATGAAAACAAAACAAAATATTCGTACGCGCTGAGGCTCGAACTACGTCCTGTAGGCGTAATCGCTCGTTTTTGGTTGGTCGAATGCAATGCCCTATAGATTTCTAGTATTAGTGAAAAAACTTGCTTGATTCTATTTTGACTAATTCGACAGTATAACCGAATGTGGCTGGGAATTTAAATTTATAATCACTGTGATCCGTTCACTTCACTGTTTCAATACACGTTAAGTATTTCTTCTAAATCGTGAAAACTAAATGTATTAGTGAAACAGTGCAATATAAATTCTCTAGAAAACAATTAATAAATATTGAAACTTGTGATACTGAAAACTAGTGTATATAAATTTAGTTCAGTCAATTAACAAACAGCGATCCGGGCCCTCGCTAGCCAGTATGTTCTTTGTGGTCACATTGGTAATGTGTGCACGGCAAAATCGTTGGGGGTATCTCAGGGCACTCTCTTTTCACCACGAGCACTCATATAAAGATAGTGACCGAAAAAATTTGGTTAGAGCCTGCACCATGCAACAGGAGATATTGTCAAGCGGCGCCTAAATTACAACATTCACTTCTAAAGTGTCTTCACGTGTTCATAGGTCTAACCTCGGTGGGAATCCGTCGCACTAGTTCTACGACTAATCACTCTCTATTATTTTTGAGGCAATCCGACGTTTATGCACTTCTACAAAGACGTGTGTATAAACATTAGAATGTGCCACGACGAAAAGTCAAGGTTACCTTTCTGAAGCTTCTAAACACTAGTAGCAGGCGTTTATTACGATACTTGCAGTATTTTATTATTTACTAGCGACCCACCCTGGCTTCGCACGGGTCCAATGCTGATACCAAATACACTAGAGAAAAACTTTGAACGTTGTATATAATAATTTATAGTATAAAAAACTAACAAAACACGCTTTTAAAATTGATTAACACATTCACTGCTTACAAAATAAATAAAAAATAATAGCTGGGAACCAAAACTGTTTAAGGCGAATTTTGATTAAGTACATGTGAATGTTTGAAAATATGAATAAATGTATATTGTTATTATTAAAAAACACATTTTTCTGATCGATTTACTGACTACTACAAATTAACGGTACGCTCGCTTGTATCCGAGTGGCAGGCGCCGCTAGCTATGGCCCCGCCCCACTCGGACCCGAGTGGGGAGCACGGAATGTGTTAAGGTTTACACGCTACGATAAATGCTTACAATTTATCGTTACAATCGAATCGTAACGATTTGTCGTTGCATGGAAACAGGACATTGTAGCGATTTATTGGAATTGGAGTTGGATTGGAAGGTTGGTGCCAGCCGGGATCATTTTCTGCGAATCGTAACGACAAGTTTGAACGTGTAAACTAGTAGCAGGCATTTATCGCTACAATTTCACTTGGTTCGCATCTGTTATTCACTGTGGGTAGTTTGGTGATTATTTTGACTGACTCTTGTTTTATTTTCGATTTATTTATTATGTCGGAAAATCCATGCAAACAAACTCCTCGAGAGTTTCTTAGCGAGTTTATTGAACTTTACCGTAGTTTTACTTGTTTATGGCTCGTTAAGAGTAAAGAATACTCCGACAGGAATAAAAAAGATCTTGCTTATATGGAGCTCGTCAATAAATACAAGGAGTTTGATCCGTCGGCAGATAGAAATACGGTTGCAAAAAAAATTAACGCATTGCGTACAGTGTATAGAAAAGAACTGTCGAAAGTTAACAAATCACAAAAATCCGAGACGGGTGCAGAGAATATATATAAGCCTACTTTGTGGTACTTTGACCTTCTGCATTTCTTGAATGACCAGGACTCGGCAAGACTTAGTAGAAGTACAATAAGTGATTTTTTTGAGTACAACGATAACAACACTGCTTCCTCCATGGCAAAAGCGTGTTTGTGTACTACAGCTGTTGGACAACGAAATATGGAAGAAAATCGTTCCAATTTATCGTAACGTGGAAAGAGTACTCCAACCTTACGATTTATTGGAGCAATAAATTAGTCAATAACATCGTTACGATTTCTCGTAGCGTGTAAACCGGCTTTTAAAATGTAAGTGATTACGACATGACATTAGAAATCTCAAAAATAACAGTGTTTCTGCATTATTTAATGTATATTATTATACATATAAACCTTCCTAAAGAATCATTCTATCTTTTAAAAAACCTCATCAAAATCCGTTGCGTAGTTTTAAAGATCTAAGCATACATAGGAACAGACAGTCGACGGATATCAATTTTGTTTTATTGTTGGCATTATATTTTTCCATTACCAGAATTCTAATCGATATTTCTATTCAACTGCATTCTGATAATAGTTACAAATGCCATAAATATCATTTTTGCGGATTTGACGGAGATATATATATACGGAGGTATGGCGTGGTACGAGCAGTAATCATAGTGCAAAAGATATGAAAAAATAATTAAATATTAAACACAAATAATTAATACAGAGTTTATCGTACGTAAGTCACATTTACTCTATCTAACCAAAACAATATTTATCGAAAGAATATAACAGGGTCGTTTCCGTGGGTAGTTTTATTCTACCTATGTTTGCCAAAAAACGTCAGTGCATCACTATATTTCAGTATCACAGGTAAGTATGGACGTGAAATTACAAGGTAGGTACTGGGATTTAACCTTTGGTTATTTATTTAGAACGAGTTCATTAGTTTCAAGATGTAGCATCAAATATAATGTCGCAGCACTCAGTAATATCATTAGCATCACTAATAGAGTTTATTGAAATTTTATCTTTCTGATTTTTATTACTCTGTCGGAGATAAAAGATAGGGGTTCCTCGTGTTATGGTCATTCATGATATTGAGAATTTAAGTCTTTTATCTTCATCTTGACAATGACAATCGCGTTACCTATTTATAGCAGTGTATTTGAATATGCAACACCCGCCTTAAATTGTGTAACTTTAAACGATTACTGTGCAGTATTTAAGGATGTATCTCTGAAAAATCATGATATTCCTAATATTATGTTCAACATGGAAAAAGTGTTCTATTTTTTATTTCTCTTGATTTTATTTATAACTGTAAACAATAGTAAGTATATTTTTGTTGTTACACCTGTTAAGTATATATTAATATCCCAAAATAAAAAAAATCTTTTATATATATTTTTTTTAATTTATACTATTTATATTGTTTTGGTTGCTTATTATTTGGTTATTAGTATTTTTATACAATTTCTTAATTATTACAAATTAATATTATTTACTATATACATAAATTATCTGGTTAACATTTATTGAGGTGATAACAAAGTGGGGGGGGGGGGGACACACAATAATATATGGTTTGGTATATTCTATATTTTACGTTATTTTATGACCATAATGTACTATAATCATTCATGTAGATGTCTCTGGAAATGTCAACCGATCGCAGGTTGAAGATGACTACAGAGGTGGCAAGATAGTTGGCGGATATAACATCTCTATTGAAGAAGTGCCTTACCAGGTATTATTAATCCTGCAGAAAGGTGCTGATTTGAATCAATGTGGGGGCTCTATAATTAGCACAAAGGTGGTGCTGACTGCAGCTCATTGTGTAGTTGGGTATGCATATATGTGTTTTATAAAATCTAAATTTATTATACAAATGCTACTGCACGAACTGTTGTAATCATAGCAGTAATAAATCGTTGCCTGCTCAAAATACCATGCTGCTATCCATTTAGCCGGCATGATGCGATATTATATGTTATGCGTACTTGACGCCCGATTATAAGACAATAACGACAACTAAAAATGACCGTGGTAAATAACCAAATTTGCTTAAAAGGTTTTTAAACAATCCTCGCCCTTATAAGGAATAACATTTCGGAGCTCTTTATCAAAATTTCGTGATCTCAACTATTACGCAAGATGTTATAGATATAAATTTAGACAATATCAGATTATTAAAAAATAATATAGACGTCAAACTAAAAATAGTTTTAATGGGCTCATCGGATAAGCATAAGTGATGGAGTATTACCTGAATAAATAATGAATAAACGGATACTATTCGTTTCAGTGTGACAAGAATTTATGTCATAGTTGGCACTACATTGGTAAGCGAAAGTAGTACTATATACAATACGACAATATACGTAAAACATCCACAATTCACTGGAGTGACGAAACAGTATGACATAGCTATTGTTAGGCTGCTTAAAGCAATGCAATTGGACGGGACTACGTCAAGAATAATATCTTTACCCGCAGCAGAAACGGAAGTACCGGAAGGGACAAACTTGCTAGTTTCTGGATGGGGTGCTACATCTGTAAGTGCAAAAGTCAATAATTAACTTAAACCATAATATATTTGATAAGAAATTTCAAATTCATAAATTATACACGATAAATAAAAATACGGCTTGGCGTTGCAACGTATAGGCTGCAAAAAATTAAGAGACTTCTTATGGGGAAATAGGTACATAGCCTTTTACAACAAAGTTCAACAAGTATTACCGATATGCCGTTTTGCCGATTGCCACAAATTTAAATTACTTTAAAATACTCTTATTAAAAAGGTTATTATATCGATAAGAATTATTTAAATTATAACATTGTTTGAATTTAATTTTAATAACTTAAGACATACGTTGCCAAAGAAGTTGGGTAGGTCGGCTGGAAGTATCCAGCCGGCCAGCTTGTAATTGACGACTTTGTAAATAAATAATAATATAACTACAGGGAGAAAAAAACCCTTGTCGGTTTTCTTGCTGGTTCTTTCCAGTACAAGGTGTCCCACCTTAGACTTGTGAACCAATGCTGTAGCATCTTTGACGTGCAAGAGTGATTGTAAAAAATTAATTCCCATTTAAAGAATAAATTTTTGATTTTGAACTGTATAACACAACTAAATAGATACTCATAGAAGCAATAAAATTATCTACATTAATAATTCTCTGAATCAATTAACATTCATTCACAATATAGGTTTGTTATTTCTATATTTCGTATTTTATTATTATCTTACATTATGGAGACATATTACGCCGAATGTTCACTGTGTAATCTATTAACTCTCACCTAAAGTGACCCTTAATATAGCAATTGCTTCTTAATTTTTCTTTTCACTTTATCTTATGAAAACTAAACTAAACCTTATTTAATTTTTCGTATTATGTTAGGAGAATAGCAACGGCACTGACCACTTGATGGCAGTGGTTGTACCAACCGTGACTCCAACATTTTGTCGCAAAGCTTACGGTCAAAATACTATAACTGACAAGCAGATATGTGCTGGTGTGCCAGAAGGTGGAAAAGATGCATGCAAGGTAAGACCTAACATAATCTAACATAATTGGAGATATACGTTAGATTTAAAGTAACGAACGCTGATGTTAAACAAATCTGCAAATATCTGGTGTTATCAAGGCCTTTTTAATTTGAATCTTTTTAGTACTGTTAGAATCATAGCAGCCGACAACCGACAACATGAGATGTCATGGTAAGCTGCTCAAACCGTTCAAAGACTTCTTTAGTGTAATGGGTTTTGTCAAACCGCCGCCAGTGATTTGGTAACAGTTTGCGTTAAGTGTATATCAGATATCGATAATGATATGATGATATCATTGACTATATTATTCCTCAAATAGACAAATAGGGACTGGGGACTGGTTTTGTCTCTGATAACCGCAATAATTTTACAAAGTTTGTTAGAGACAACAGATTGGAACCCCTTTTACAAGAATTTTAGAAATAATTAGCAACATGTAAGTGCTTATAAAACCACTGCGTAAATTCTAGGAGAGACATTTGTGAGAATGTTTTTGTATAGATTTCCGAAATTTACTGGCATTAACCATCGGTGTCGTCCTGGTGTTAACATCGGTCTAATAATTAATCTATCGGATAGATATCACCACAGAAGAAGAATAAATTCAAAGGCAGATGGAGCCAATTATTCCGCACTGGGCCAGCGTGGTTGACTAAGGCGTAATTGATCTAACATTGTTTAGGTACATTCGATTACTTCGGCAAATACGTATATAAGTTGTGATGATTTAAAAAATATTATTATTTATCTTCTATTATTAATTTCTTTATAAATATCTTTACTCTTTTGTGTTTTATAACCACAGGGTGATTCAGGAGGACCGGCCGTAAACATCGCCACTGGAGTGCAAGTGGGCATTGTGTCATACGGTACTGGTTGCGCACGTCCCGGCATTCCTGGAGTTTACACTAAAGTCTCTAGTTTTCGCAAATGGATAAAACAAGTAGCCAGGGTTTAAACTACAAATTTATTTTATCTTGTCATGCCTTTGGAACTCTATTTTGTTAAAGTGAATTTTTTTTTAACTTTTAGGTTTATGAGTAGATTATTTTAATATTATTTATCTTTTCATTCTATTGATTTTTAGCTGATCCTAGGTTATGGTGAAATATTCATATATATTATTATACTATATATCAACAACGAGTGGAGAAATACATTTCAATTGATAACATTGCTCATTCAGTTTTTTTTGGTAATGATTCTTGGTTTTGAGATAATATATATCAATATAATATATATATTATATTGATATATATATATATTATATATATATATATATATATATATATATATATATATATATATATATATAATATGAGAATATTATATCAATAAGACTCGACTTTAAATTGAGATAATAATAATAATCATCCTTCTTAGATCTAAGATGAGTTGTTTTGAGAAATAGTTTATAAGTTGTAAATAAAAGAACTGTTTATTTATATTTTGTTTTAGTAATTATACTATTATTATACTATATATCAACAACGAGTGGAGAAATACATTTCAATTGATAACATTGCTCATTCAGTTTTTTTTGGTAATGATTCTTGGTTTTGAGATAATATATATCAATATAATATATATATATATTATATTGATATATATATATATATATATATATATATATATATAATATGAGAATATTATATCAATAAGACTCGACTTTAAATTGAGATAATAATAATAATCATTCTTCTTAGATCTAAGATGAGTTGTTTTGAGAAATAGTTTATAAGTTGTAAATAAAAGAACTGTTTATTTATATTTTGTTTTAGTAATTATTTTAACTTCTAGCGTTTTAAAATTCTTATAATTATATATAACTTGTTATATATAAAATTATATATAATTATTATATATAACTTGTTGAATGTTGTAAAATATACATATGAATTAATTTACGATTTATTAATAAAAATCTGAGCAGGACAAAAACAATCAAAATCTAACGCCCAATGCGTACTTGCATTTATTACTGGCAAATCTAATCTGGCAACCAGTAAAGTTGTTGAAAACGGAACTTAACTATAAATGACAATACTCGAATTGAATACTAACGCAGAGTCCCTTAGCATTTAAACGAATAAGAGCTAGAAAGTTTCGGAGTTGCATAATTTTGATAAATTTTGCATAGCCACGTCACACACGACAGTGGTGAGTCGAGTTCCGCTTCCACCTGAACCTGACTAAGTCGTCCCTGCGTAGAAACGTAATCGTTCTTTCAACTAAAATTAAACCAACCAATAACGAATGCTTGACTATAATACACCGAATATTACTGATATGCCACATTGATTTACAAGATTGTTTCAGTGCAGGCCAAATAATGTGCAGGGACCATGTATATTAGATGTTAGGTAGACTTTACGTGCTCGTTTGAGATCTGAAAACCAAATAACTCTGAAGGCGTGTTCATTAGTGTCACTTAAAATAATGAATTAAGCAGTAGAAATAAACATTTAAATTTTCAGTGCTTTTTTTTGTAATGTATTGTACCTATCAGAATTTAATCCTAATAATAAAATTAATCACACTTAATTCTTTCATTAGTATTAAATAATTATTCATTAAATAAAGACACTTTTTACTTGAATCCTGACTTTACGCACATTTCTAAGCCCATGGAAATATCAAATTTAAATTCTATAAATTACAGTCGGGTCAATTTAATAGGCCACATTTGACATTTGTTCATAGTGAGGTGACCTGCTTAAACACTCCGATTATGGTGAAAAAATCGATATTTACTTCAAACATATGTGAATCGAATACAGTTATTATGGAAAAGTACTTTTTTTATAAGATCCCTATCTTATAAAAAAAGTACTTTTCCACAATAACTGTAATAGGCAAACGAGCAAATGGATTACTTGATGGTAAGTGATTATCGCTGCCCGCAACAACAGATGTGTTGCCGGCCTTTTAAATGGGAATACGCTCTTTTTATAGGTACTGTATTAATATATTTTACGAGTTTAATTGCCTTAAAATTTTTTAATATCAATTATTTCTCTGTTTATTAAGTTATTATTGTTTTTTATTATGAAACAAAAGAATAACATGTTTTATTTTAATAAAAATTTGTCTATTAATTCATGGTGAATAATCCCTTCACAAATAATCATTGCATTCATTCGATTTTTTGAGGGACATCACTTACGTATAGACTTCACTAAACGCAACATTGTAACAACGGCCATTTGTACATTTCCAAACTAAAAAAATATTGAATATTTTATGTCCGCCATTACAAGGTTAGTTGAGGAATTTGAATGAAATGTCAAATGTGGCCTATTAAATTGACCCGACTGTACTTTAGGACACCACATTAAAATTATGGCTTCTATTTGTCTTGTCCTTCAAAACCAAAGTCAAAGTTCAAACAAAAGCCAGCACGCAGAGCAGCACGGAAAAATGGAAATGGAAAATCTAATCTGGCAACCAGTGAAGCTGTTGAAAACCAAACTTTTCTATAAATGACAAAACTCGCAATGAATACTAAGGCAGAGTCCCTTAGCATTTAAATGAACGAGAGCTACAAAGTTTCTGTGTTGCACAAACTTTTTTAATTTCACAGAAGAGCCAGGTGCTCGCTCACGTCAGCGGTAATTCGACAGACAATTCCGCCCCCACCTGGACCTGGCGATAAGGCGCCCTGCGAAGAAACGTAATCGCCCTTTTAATTGAGTTTCAACTGATTAATAACGAATGATTTACTAGGATACACCGATTGTTTTGTACCTGCCAAGGAAATAATTTTTCACGATTAATCAAGAAAAAATAGGATATGTTGCGTATTCAAAAGGTAAGAAAAATGAGATAAGAACTAATTATTAATTTTATGTACTTAAAACAAAGGCAAAAACAACTTTTAGGCAAATGTTATTATCATATTATATGTATAATTATGTAAATGTTATTGAAATTTCAAGTTAAAAATTTTTCCTTTGGGATATTATAGTATGAAGTCAAATGGTGGAATTAAAATTCTCTAAATTCCGACTAAATATTGTGATTTTATATGCGCCCGAAGTTGACACTAATATCGTAAGTTTTCGCTTATGATATAGTTGCTTTTTTATGGAGGAGATCTAACCACAGAACAACGCTCAACTTCAAATCTCCAGTATGTTCTTTAAAAATCTCGGAAATATTATGACATTTAATTTGCCGACTGACAACAAAACGCGAGGGCTGTTTATTATAGGCTGTGTTTCGCAAATCGCTTCAGTTTTAGCAGACTGGACGGATGAAAGGGAAGATAAATGAAAATGTAATTAAGCACAAGGAAAAGTTTTAAGAGAACGTTAAAAAGTTTCTTAGCTTTGGCAACATTATTTATTTCACTCTCGGGGTTATCTTGTTATTTGTTTGCTTATTATATGTCTTTTTTGTCTATTTAAATTACAGCGATGAGAAGAAAAGGGTTTGCTGTTGCGCATTTAATGTGGGTATTCTACATATTCACTCTGTAATATCTTAAGTATCTGAAATATATTTTATACATAATTTATTATGTAGCGTCGGTGGTGCTGCGCTTGGTTAGGAGTGTGGAATGAGTTCATTGTTCTAATTGTATATGCACATTTACCTGATGCTTGAGGCAACTTGTATACACCTGTGAAAAGCTTCAAAGTCTTTGATTCTTGCGTGTTGCCTGTGATGACGTTTGAAACCGGAAACCTGGTCACACACAATGGCACTTATTAGGACTTAAATTTACCCAAAGAGCAATGCTCGGAGACTCTCTGCTTTAGCTTATCACAAATCGTAAAATTCACGGAAGAACTAGCGTCTCTGATATAACCCGAAGAATTACGAATTATCGAGCTATGGACCCTACATTGCTCACAGCGCTGACCACGGCTTGGGGCGGAAAGGTCATGGAGTGGGAGGCATATGCCGAACTTAATGTTTTTTATATATATGAAATAACCTGTAAGCCTGTATAAAACTCAGCACTGAGAAATTTTAAGAAAATTTTCGCTATAAAATATTAAAAAAAAAATTGACGCTAACTGTATCAAACACTTTCTATTTTTTAAATATATTTTCACATACCTAAATCAGTCTGAAAATATTCAAACCATGTAAATTACCTCTTCTCGATATGTGTTTATCTACGGACATATAAATATTAGACGACGAGGATGATCATATATGATCATCCAAAAAATCCTCGAACAAATACTTTTAATGCTGGAATAATTTATTTACATACGCCTACAGATATCTCTGCATAGAAAACTGTTCAGAATCTCTTCCAAAATTATTATTTACATTGCACGTAATATTCCTACCCCTTATAAGTAAACATTTAATATTAAATAGACAGTAGAAAATATAGTTATATATAGAGATCTAAGAATCGTAGCTTGTGTCTTGTTTTGTGAAAAATAAATTCTGCAACCCCTACTAAAAGACATTATTGATAGCCTCTTACAAAAATATCCTCACAAGACCCATTATCCATACAAAACGTACTACCAAATCTATTAGCTCTGAACTTGTCGGTATCAACTGTCAACGACTGCTTCTTCTTGAAGAGCCCCCTAGTGGTTAACTTTTTCTAAAGTATATACGTGATCAGCAGGAGAACAATACTATCGAAAATTTGGAGTCGATCGCCGCTCACCAAACTGCCATATAAACTGTGCCATGAACTTTGCGAGAATTGGGAAAAGACATAATATTTAAACGAGTGTAGTCACTCTTTTGGATAGAATTTTGATATAATCAGTTTCTAAGAATTTTGTCTAGACTGTCAAGCAATATAAGAAAAAGGCGGGTAATACCTTTTTTCTTGTTGTCAGTTTCTTGTCCTTGTTGAGCTTGAGCTGGTTTTTGAGCTTTATGTGAGCTGAAAATTGTATTTTTATCTTCTACCTGAGAGAATTCCAGATAAGTTGTATGTATAATATAAAGAATTCTTGAGGCATACATAGAAGGTCGCATGCCTGGTGTATGATCTAGGTATCTTTGTAACCATAATGAAAACTTGGTTCATTAAGTTCTCCAAGAAGTAAATCAAAATTCAACAATAAGCGACTGAACCAAAGAACGTCAAACCGGCGGCGGCGTTCTATGGTTCTGTCGCTTATTTCGACAAATTTTGTGAAGCGACCGACTTTAAACGATGTGGAATTTTTAATATACACAATTATCACTACTGGAATATTAGTCTTGTGGTGTGGTATTTTAAATGGGTAGCTGATTGGCCTATTTAAATTTCCTGATCGATTATGCAGCCAATCCTATCTACATTTCTTGCAACAATTTCTCTACGTCTTACTGCACAAGACATGGATCTATAAACCATCAGCAATACAGCAATATTTCAAAATGACGGAGCACCTTATGACAATGACAACTTTTCTGACAGGCGGATCGCACACGGTGAACTACCGCGATTTCGTGATCTAAGTCCGATAGATTTAATTATCTGAGGCTACTAAAATAACTAGTTAATGCTTAAGAAATAAGAAATGTAACAAAATTGCCAATGAACTTGCGCGAGGCGGAGAAACCAAAAAAATTACCAGAACGGCCTTTATTTGATTTAACCATAACGTGATTCATACTATTAAACAATCTCACGAATTTTTTAAGATACTCGTACATTGATGATGAAGCGGACATATTTCACAAATAGAAATGAAATAATTATGTCATGAAGCTTAAAAAAAGTTAAATTATATTTTTTTAAATGCTTTTTGTTTGTTTTGCATAATTACGTTTTTGTTACACTGTGCTTACATCTAAGGACAAAGATGATGGATTGGTTAGCTTTGGCTTCAGATATAAGTATACGAAAGAATATAATAAAAGTTAGAATTGATTAAACAAACTCTATTACAAATCAAAATTTACAAAAAATCTTAAAATCGGTAGCTAAGGAGCTCTGGGCTTTTGCTTTGCTCTTCTTTTTGGAATATATAGTAGGGCTATTGTTGAATGTTCTGAAAATTCTTCTAGTAGTTTGTTTTTTTAAAATACTTAATAGCAAAAGCACGATTTGAAAATGTTAAATGTGAAAATGATTGCTTGAAATAAGAGATTCACTATCGAATTTTTTATTGATAGTAAACTATGCATTCTATACACAAACACTAACCACATATTTTGTTTTTGAGTCGGACTGCACTCGACCAGAACGGTCCGACCACGTGACCTACTGACTAAACTCAGCCTAGCCTTGGTCATAAGGGTACTTGAACGGAACGGCTTGAATGGACAGAAGTAAACACATATGACCCAAACCATTTTATAGGGGATCGAACTACTATTATAACCCATTGGTGAATCTACTAGAACATAATAAAATCCTCAAATTTGGCCTCAACTCCTCCTAAAAAGCTTTTATATTCATACGCATAAAATCATTATTTAAATAAATATTGTTTATTATTGAGTAGTATTCATTGAATAATTTACTATTGACATCAGTTAAAGAATGTATACATTCCTACACTGTGACTTATAAAAAGAAACAAATGTTACCATAAAAATGTTTTAAAATCACCAAGAAGTTTAATCACGGCGGTGATTACGTTTTCAATTTAAATTTATCTTTAAGAAAGAATTTACGAGCCGTAATTAAGGGAACATTTCTTTCTCTCAACTTTACCGGTGTCACAATTAGCCGACTTGGAAGCAAAATGTACGGCGTCACATATTTTCACAGTTCAAAGCGAATTTTTACGAAATTACTTTTTTAATTACTAATTCTTCCATTAACTTTCCCTTAACTCATCGTAACACCGTTTTGTTTGTAAGTAGAACGTACATGTACAATTTAAAATAAGTAAAGTATTTTATGGAATTTGTAATGTAATGAAAAAATAATAAACATTTGCTTTTAATGCTACAAATCCATCACGTCTATTTCAAAACAGTTTACATTAGTTATTTATTATCTTTTTGATCTTTACTCATAATTCTTCTGTTCTGATAGGTTTCTCAACAACAGTATCAATTATGCATTTAAATTAAAAACGAACGAATAAAATAAAAGGAACACTTGTATTATTTCCACTCACTTTACACTTTATAATTTTTTTATCAAATAAATGTGCTTTGCTGGAAGTTCTGCGTAATATCAGCTCGAAAAAAATTGTTAATACACCCGTTTTGATTCTGTACCTGACTAATAACGAGATTTTTACTGGAGTTATGGGTACCTCCGTTTTACTTATTTCTCCCGTAAAATAGTATTCGCATTGCTGTGTTCCGGTGTGAATGTGGTCTTGGCATTAGTGTACGAATCTAATGATTCAGGATGTGTTTTTCGAATTTCATATGTACATTTATTTCACGCTCTTACGGTTAAGGAAAAGATCGTCAGGTGACATGCATTCACCTGCGAAGAAATTAAAAAAATGTGTGTAGTTAGGGTAGACTCGTGCCCCTTGAACTGTGGGCTGTGATGAGTGTATTTCTTCATCGATCGATCCTGTGCAGCTAGGATCCACCACCTAAGTTTCAACGTTAAGTTTCGACGTTCACTATCTTCCCACATCTTGGGAAAGTACAATATAAGTGGTTAGGTTGCCAAATTAATTCATTGGTTTATATGAATAGACCATTGTTCTGAATGTCAATAGTAATTCTCACTTTCTCGATTGAATGGAAATTTCTACTACAGATGATTATCTGTACCGTAATCCCGAATCCCTTTTTTTTTAAAGAGGGGAAATGCACCTTTTGCACCGTGACACCGCGCTGGCTAGGCGCGGTCGTGTGTGGGGCTCGCAGCTTGGCTCCACGGGAAGGAGGAGGTCACCTACCGATTGACTCAGATACTCACCGAGCACGGATGCTTCGGTGAGTATCTGTGTCGAATAGGACGGGAGGGATCGACACATTGCCACCACTGTGCATCCGATCTCGACTCGGCCCAGCACACGCTGGCGGAAAGCTCCGCGTGTGCCTCTGAGTGCCGAGTCTTGGTCGCAGAGATCGGGCGATTGGATCGCAGAGATTGGAGGGCTGGCCTCCTTTTGTGAAGCAGTGATGCTCCAGAAGGAGGCCGCCGAGCGGGGTCGGGAGATGGCCGATCCCGCTCGAAGGAGGCGGTAGTACAGCTGCGGCGCGACATTGGTGAAGGAGATCGGGGGAGGTAGGGTAGCGTCCCCTAAGGAGGGCTCCCCTGTATGCGCAGGGGAGCGGAAGCTGGGGGTTCCTGGATGTCGCTTGGCGTTCCCGGGGGCTCCCTACATGCCTGAGGAAGGCCATCCCTGAGGTTTTTAGTGGGTAGGCCTGCCCCTTCTGGGGAGGAAAGCCCCACATAACCGCCGGCTCGCCGCATTAATGCATTTTCCTCAGGAGAACAAAAAAAAAAGGCCCATGCGGGGCATATGGCGGGGTGCGCTTTCGCGATTCTACCGCCATGAGCTCCGGGGCCGGCTTGACCCAGACAGAGAGACATCACCACGGCGTGCGCGGTAGCCAGACGCGCACGCAGCCTCGCGGTAATCCCGAATCCCTAGCTCAGAACAGACTACGTTTAAATATTTAGAACAAGTTTTAATATTATTATGTCGCCTTTATCACGCGTCTTTATAAGACATGGTCCTTTATAAGGCGTGCGCGGGGATACATACAACGTGTAGAGGCCATTTAAGCGAAATTTGATGAAAGTCTGCATGTAGTATACTAACTAGGTCTAATCTCTATCTGCACTATCAAAATGCAGCTTTAGAGTATACACAGTTAGATGCACAGAAACTATTGTTATTACAGGTCAAAACGTTTGTGGATTATGGCATTTCGTTTTTGTTCGTTCGATAATGAGAACCAGGCTATGGAAGAGACGATTATTATTATAATTAACATGTACATACCTTAAGCTCAATTAATGGTATTTAATAAACCGCGTAATTACTTGGAAAAATAAGAAAAACTGAAAGATGAATTACATTTCTTAAATTCACAACAAGATTACAAGCTTTAATGGCTTGTTAAAATTAAAATAACATTGTCATTCTTTGTTTGTGAAAAATGTGGATAAGCAACTTCAGTTAATAACGTATGCAACCATAGCGTAAGGTATGCATATAAGCGAATAATTTTAATATTCATCAATACTTTATATGGACATGATAAGCGGTCATTACTTTCAATAGAGATCTGAACGGATAATGCCGGGATATATTCTTGACACTTTCTGAATTCATATATATATATATATATATATATATTATATATATATATATATATATATATATATATATATATATATATATATATATATATATATATCATTATGGGATAAATCATTAATTTACTGACAGATTTTAGCTTAGTGATGCCCACACGTGAGTTCTGTATATCTTAAAATGTAAATATCCAAAACTAAACACAAATAATTCATTTGTTGTAATTATTTTCGAAATTATATTGAATTATTATCTTATTAATTATTACTTATTATCTTTAAGCGTCCTAATACAGGTGTTAGTACTTTTTAGAAATTTTTGTCGCTTACCAATTGTATAATGCTTAGATCATGGAATACTTATTACAATTAATAAATGTAAATTTTCTGCCCAAATGTAGAGTAATATTGCAGAATATGTCTGTCAGAGGACTTTTAAATTGATTTCTTTTCAATCTATTGTATCAGTCAAATCACAACCTGAATCTTCGTTGTCAAGAAAGCACCAGCGTATCTCGTCATAAATTGAAATATCAGCAATACAGAAAAATAAAAAGCCGCTAAAAATATGATGGACCTTATCTCGTGATAAGGGATTTAATTTCCTTTGCTCGCGAAACAGATGACGCGAGGAATGGCAGCTCTCTCTACTTTCTTGTGAAATTTAATCAGATATTATCAGGTTGGACGTCTTCGCTTTATGTTCGCTCGGAACAACTGGGTGTTGTTCCAGCTACATTGTTTGCTCCAACTTTAATTCGAGCTTTTTTAAAAGACAATACCTCCTCACAGAATTACATTGTGAAGGTATAATCTGGAAAAAAAGTTTATTAAATGTAAAAATGTTTTGATATTTTTATGTTTTTTAGGGGTCCGTAGCCGAATGGCAAAAAACGGAACCCTTAAGGATTCGTCATGTCTGTCCGTTCGTCTGTCCGTCTGTATGTCACAGCCACTTTTTCCGTATTTATTTCAAATTTTATTTTAATTAAACCCATACCTTTATGGACAGGTCTTCAAAAATGATATTGAGGTTTCTAATATATATTTTTTCTAAACTGAATAGTTTGCGCGAGAGACGCTTCCAAAGTGGAAAAAAGTGTGTCCTCGCGCTTAACTTCTAAAATAAAAATTATAAATGTAAAAATAATATATGATATACATTACCATGCAAACTTCCTCCAAAAATTTGTTTGAACGAGATCTAATAATTAGTTTTTTTTTAATACGTTATAAATCGTAAACCGCATTTTACCTTTCATTCAATCAACTCAAATATTATAAAGAATTAAGAAAAACATTTATTTAGATGTATAGTGGTACGGAACTCTACGTGCACGAGTCCGACTCGCACTTGGCCGGTTTTTTCATTTGTGTGCTGCATTTTTTTATAGTATAAGGGTAGCAAACTTTTCTCAATATTAGGTACGGATGACAATGACTCTCTGTCTCATCCATATTACGAAAGCCTGAAACACTTAAAAAAGTATATCTTCTTTCCTCGTAAATTGTTTTTGTATAAAAATATATCTTCATTTCTTATGAATTGTATTTGTATTAAAATTTCATTATTAGAACATTAAGTCAAACCGTCAATATGACCGTTTTTCTATTCCGTCAAAAAGCTTAAAATTGATATTTTGCCATAAATATTAGAACGATTTGTGTTATTACAAAATTAAATACGACTTAAATTATCATTGAAGCGTAGATAATTCGTTGAAATACGATCAACGTAATTAAATTTAATCTCCACGGCCAACATTTTGAAAGTTTAGTGCAGTCTTAAATTTTAATAGGTGTCTATTAGAATTACGCTCGAAGTAATAATTTATTTATAACGGCCACTTGCACGCGAATGAAAGTAACCATATATGTCCGCAAGAACCTTAATGCATGTTTTATAGCACAGAATACGGTAGTGAATGCATGAAGGTTTTGCATAGACTCTCACAGTTATCGGGGATTCAGGTTATAGGTATTCAATATTTATTACGACACATTAAAAATCTAAGTAAAGTTATTTTTACAACAACTATTAAGGTTGTCGACAGTAGATTTGGAACTAAGACTGTACAAAAAAGTACTGGACGTATTAAACATGTTCTGAATGGCTCTCATACAAAACAACCCCACCTGCTCGCGACCCCACGAGAAACCAACAGACTGCGCTCCCCACCAAATCGCACTGGATCAGCTTGATTTAGTTAACCCTTAGTGGTATTCAGACCCATCTGTGGACATCTATAGGGGAGAACTAAGGTCAGATGTGGGTGTCTGTTTTTGTTTTTCTGAAAACGTATTAAAGTATAACTTCATTCATTCTCCTTTTTTATTGTTTTTTTAATAAAACATACACTAAATATCACGATGTAATCATGAAAATCTGGATTTACGAGAGCATTTTTTAATTTAGATATATGACATATGTTTGACAGAATTTGTGTATGGCAGACGCAATTTGAGTAACTTCCCGGTGACGATATTACAAATACATTTATGTAAGTTGACATTAAAGAAGTTATGTCGAATTTTTTTATATACATATATAAAAAAATTCGACGTAGTAAGAACAAGAAGAAAAAGTATGTTCTTTAACATACGAATTTTTCTTCTTGTTCTTTGCTATGTCGTCAATTTTACGATTTTGTTCTGAATTAGTGTTGATCACCAAAATTTTAATCTATGTGCTTAGTAATTCGTGTTTTTATATTTACTAATACTTATCGTTAGGCAATATTACGACGTAAGTCTAATTACGAGGAATAGAGTATAAACTCGTTTGAAGTTATGTTCCTATAATACTCTTCGTGACCATATAAAATAATACAAAAGTACAGGAGTAGAAACTGTAATAAAATACCTTGAAAAAGTAAATATAATAATCGCAGACATCCCTATAGACCCCGCTAAGAGAATTCCAGAATAAGTAGGGAGCATACTCTGTCAGAGAGATGCAATTTGCATTACAATAAATTTTTATTGAAAGCCTCGAAGAGCGTTGTGATCGGTTTGAAAAGCTCTATTTTCAATGGATATGAAATTCCCGCTCTTAGATAGTTTTATGTGACAGGCACTATATTGGTTTATATCTGGGCTGCATTACATAAGCATGCGCTTTGGTTGAGCCCCAATGATGTTAGTGATGTATTCAGTATAGCAGAGAATTTATGTTTGTCGATAAAATTGAATGATTTATTCTCATGTTAATTTGAAAGCTTTTATATTTTGTAACGTATCAATTTATTGGCAATCGTAATGGGATATATGTACTTATTTATGAAAATCTGTATTACATGCATTCGAATAATCGTCGATGCAATAATATATATGCCAAGATTGCGTCCACAACCGTTACAAAATGCTTAACGTTTAAAATATTGATTGGAATTAAACAGAACTTATATATCGATTTCATAACGGATGCCAATTTAGGTATATAAAAAAAAGGTTTCAAAATGGGGATTTATGTCATAAAAATAAAGAGAAAGATAGTGCAATTTTATATAGTTACAATCTTAACACGGAGTCAAAGTCCTTGTCTTATCAACCGTTTTTTACTATAGTTCATTGGTAGACTGATAATGTAACTCTATTGCTTTTTATTGAAACTACTTCATCTATATCATAATACAGTGCCGTTAATTTACTGTTTTACGAATATTATTGTCATATTGAATCTTAATAAAGCAGCAAAATAACTGCACAATCTGTCAGTGTCGTTACTGTCAAAAATATGATATGACAGTAACACAGTTACATAGCTTTTACTTACCGTTTTCTTTACATACCTTACGTGGTAATTATCGTCGGATAGATTATTTTGATGATTTAAAATACTAAAATAATTAAAGTAAATAAACAATACAACTAATATAAATTAGGAAAGTGTATAATCTATTTTCCTTGGTACATATTAATGGCTGTTCTTTTAACCGATATGAACACTAATGCCGTCGAAGGACCATTAAGCCGATACTATTTCACTGACAATGAGGCTTAGGCATTTCTCTATGAGCTGACATTTATGAATGGCCAGCACGAAGCGTTGCTTAAAAGTCACATTACGAATGAAAAACCGCTGGATTGTCGTAATTGAAAATTCCCTACGTAATATACGACTTGCAATTTCAGGGAAGGCGCACCGTCCTGCGGGGCGCGACCATTTTTCTTTACGTTTAACGATATTATTTAACGCCACAAATTTCGACATTTTTTCTTATGGCCCCCGAACTGGCTCCAATTTCATTATGTTAATCGGTAGTAACCTGCGGTGCTTCGCAGCTTTTGAATGGACAATTTTTCGCGACTTTCTTGCATCTTCACCTGTTTCGTTTGTCGTAATTTTTTACATCGTGTAAGTTAAATTTCATAAGAAAGGGTATTTGGTGGGTGTGAATTTACATATTGCGTGTGAAATTGTATTAGAAAGAGGTGTATGAAGGGACGTAATTCTTTTTCGTGTATACCGTTGTGTGATTGTGAAAAAGTTTGTCGGTTTGAATAAAGTAAAATATTTCGTCAAATTTTAGTCCCTGTGCCATTTTTAAATAAGTAAAGATTTTTTTTCCTCAGGAGAGGAAGGCTGAGAATCCACCAAACGTGCTCAGGATCGGGCTATCCTGAGCACGTTTGGTTTCCTCCTTTCCAACGGCAAGTGTAACGGAGGTTATGTCGGACTCCACGCGGCCAGAACGGTCTGACCACGTGACCTACCGACTAAACTCAGCCTGTGCCTATGTTCTAAGAACCATATAGGCAAATCATGAGGGCGACCGCCCCTCAGGAGAGGGGCGATGCAGCTCAGATCCATAAAAGGGTCCCAAAAGCGCTAGAAGAGGTGCGGGAAGCCAAAGTGGCGCCGGCCTTATCATGAGGGAACCTAGTCATGGCGATGCTAAGGGCTGCCGAACTAAGGGATCATGGAGGGAAGTAAAAAGCTCAAGATAATACTGCAGGATAAGGTAAATCGTACTAATATCATGGAAAAGTTGTGTGTTAATAGTAAGTTTGCTCACCTTTGCCAGCATAGACTTAGCCATGACCAGGAGTGATTCCCGTATATTTGGCAAACATAAGAGGTTAACTTTCTGTTTACAACAAAACACAACTATTACACATAATTATTTCAATAATGTAATAATAATCTCTGCGTCACCTAAAGATTGTCTGGTAGAAAATGCCTAAGGCGTTAAGTCCGCTATTGTACATGCAGTTTTAATAAATTTAATAAGTAAGTAAAAGTTAATAAGTTTAATTAAATGTTGTTGCTGTAGAAAATTTTCTTTTAACGTAATTAAGCTTTCGTTATTAGTTTCGACTTCCAATCTCGACACATTTGTGAAAGGAATCGGCCAGTAATTGAGAAACTAATGAAAGAAGTAGATCAAATATTAGTACATTCACAAGATCTCCGAGTTTCTCGCGGATTCATGTGTTGGATGCACAGACATCGTCACAACAGGGGGCTTTAGGGACTCTAACAGCTGCTGTTTATGCATAAAAGAGTATGAAACACCGACACACACAAAGTCTGACTGTATAATTCTCTAAGTTCTGAAAGTTCTTTATAAGATTAGCTCCGTTTATTATTAAACGGAGCTAATATCACAATACACCTATTTACGGTCAGAATGAGAAATGGGTACTATAGCCCGATCATACAGTAATATTTTGTTTATTTTGAAAAATTCAAACCTGTGTGATGTTTTGAGTAAATTCAAGCAAAACGAAAGATTCTTATATTAGAAGACCTATCCATAGGTGGGAGTTAAAAAGGACGATTATGAAAGTATATTAGGAAAGTATGAATCAGATTGAAGAAAATTTGGCATGTAAAAGTGGGCTTTAGCAATGAAATGAGCTGTATCAATTATCTCTTTTCTTTACAATGCATATTTTTTTCAATAAAATTCAAAATCTATTGAGTTTTTAAGGATTTGGAAAAACTTACGATAAAGTAAGAAGAGATAAATTATAAAAAAATATTATCCATGTATGGAGTGGGCAGTAGCTTGAGGCAAGCACTGATATCACAAAATAATAATTCTAGAGTCTCTTTAGAAAAAATTGGGTACACTCAGACTGGTTTGATATCGGAAACTGTTTATAAGATCTGTGATCTTTGCTTACCTTAACGGTAAAGAGGCGTGTGTATAAAAATGCACAACATGTTGTGTTGTTACACAAATATTACAATAAACTCTCAAATTAATTTTAATGCCAGTTACTGATTTTAACTATTTATAAAAACAATCAATAAGCACAACGGAAAAGTATTTTCTAAATGACTAGTAGCAGTAGTTATTAAAACAAAATTTGAAATGAATGTGGTGTATGTGAGTAAATGTGTATATTATTTGCAAAAAGTTAATTTACAGATTAAAAAAAATATTTGTATTTTAATTATATTTAGAAGAAGCAAAGACCTTATTTTATTTTCTCTGTATACTACATGTTATAGAATTAGTTGCACAGTTTGAGTTTACGACTGGTGCTTAGAACAGTTAAGTGTGTCTCGTACATTTATTAGTAAAAGTCACAAATCGTACTGAATTTTACTTAGTCGTTTAATAGTACTATAAATAATTGTACTATTAAATGACTAAGTAACTTTAAAAGTCAGTAATCGTACTGAATTTTACTTAGTCGCTTAATAGTACTACAAAGAATTGTACTGTATACTCGTATAAGGCTTTATTCTTACCCTTAAAATCCAACGTTACAAAGATAATTAGAAAAGAGAACTGTTGCTATGTCTGCTATTAAAACAAGACGGGGCCGTGGATACTGTAATTGCGCTGGACTATATTCTTTTCTGCAGAATTATTCTTATTCTAGCAAGATATTATTAAAATGCCTTTCGTTTTTGGATTATTTATAATGATTTTGTCAGATGGCGAGAAAATAGCTAATCTAATAAATACTGGTATAAAAACTGATTCATAAAAACCTTGAAAAACGTATGTTACTGGTTTACGTGAAATAATTACTAACATTGATAAACAAAATTTTACTTCATCAATATGATTGTAGTATTTTTTCAGTAAGCAATATAGATGTCATAGGTCAGAGATTAAGAATGTACTCATGCCATTGCTGGTCGGATAGAACTCTTGCACCCAATAGGTATTGTTTAATTCTTGGAAAGTATAAGGCTTGAGGAAGTAGAGTATAATAGAAAAATATAGTTATAATAGTATTTTATTATCATAAATAATCTATGTTTTATATGTAACTATTTAAAATGTTTGGACTCTTTCAAGTACCTTAAATCAAAACAAAGATTTTTGAATAGCATTAAAGCCATTGTATTAATTTATTACGTATGTGTATATGTTTAAGATCTCAATGAAGACAATCAAATAAACACATGGACTACGAGTCCGTAGAACAAATAACTTAAAAAAGGCAGTGCCCGTCGTACAAGTTTAAAACACTAATGTATAGAAAAAAGTATTATACCTTTCGTCTATTAGAAACAAATAAATTTCACAAATAACCATGAAACACAATAGCAACTTTGTATCACAAAATTTTGAATATCATTAAACCATTTTGCTCGCAAGATGCTTGATTAATGAGGCAACTTGCAAACAGATGCGTGGTGTCAAATTTCAATACACATTCACTAATGAAGTAATTTGCGAGACAAAATGTGATGTGTGCGTTTGATATTCTATAGCCTGTTTGTTCGGGACCTAAAACTCATTAGTAGGTAGGTAGGAAGAGAATTTAAGAGGATATATTGTGTCATTTCTTGTTGGTATGCTTAGCAAATGGCCTTATTTAATGCTTAGTCCTATGTTTTATCATACCTATTTACTATGTAGTTCCATTATCTTCACATCGCATGTGCTGCGTATTTTAAATAAAACACAAGGCATTATAAACAAAATACATCGGTCGGCACGGTACTGATAACTTTGCAAGCTCTGGTAAAATCTGTCAAGCATTCATTTCAAAACAACATATCGTCGTTCATGTTGCAATTTGTTCTATGTCAAAAATTGGTATTTTTTTATTATATTATTGAGGTATGCTTAGATAATAATTCTGAGCGCGACCGAAAGACGAACGCAATAGTTATGAAACGTTAGTTAAAAATATTTTAGTGTTATTATAGATTTTTTTTTCAGTACACAGTTTTTTTACTCTCCTGTAAACTTGTCATTTCTGACATAGATCTAATTGCAATATGAACGACGATATAGTATTCCTTTCTTTTGAAATTAAAAAAAAAGAAAAGTTTTTTATTTGGCGCCAATTCAACATATTAAAGGTAAAGTATAGATACAATATAATACAGAATACAATAAATAAATTATCAACAATAAAAATTTACGACAGTGGCAACCAAATGCGTCACCACTCAGGTATTTACAACAGATAAGCTGTGACGCTGATTTTCAGTGGAGCCACCAGGACAGAGTATGATCTCCCCTTTTACAAAACGTGGTTGCCATAACCATTCCCTCCGAGCCACAACACGCCATATATAATACCTCAGGCCTTTAATCTTAACATATATGTTTCGTCACCTTATTGCTTCAACTTTTTTTTTTATACTACAACGGTAGCAAAAAGGCTTACGGCCTGCCTGATGGTAAGCAGTCACCGTCGCCTATGGACGTTTGCAACACTAGGGGCATCACAAACTTCCCACCAGAGTTGACAAATCTGTATTTTAAAGGATCTGTATTTTCAGTGTTTGTAACTAATAAACTGAAAAAATACAGGACTGATTAAGATCACATTTTCATTACGGGAATTATATCTTTCCTATGCGAAATTAATATAACACGGGCGAAGCCGGTGACGGAAGATCCGTGTACATATTATTTTTTTATGCTAAGTCTGTTTTGACCTTGGTAATTGTTACATATTTTAGCTTCATGCTTCTTTCGCATAATGTACCTACTAATTATAGTTTAATATTTATCATTTACATTTTTATTGGTTACCTAAATTAATCATTATTAAATCAATATGTTTGCTCAATCGCTACTTCAGAACTAAGTTTTGATTGAATGTACTTTTCCCCTCCATTCACATTCAATTCCGTTTCCAATTTATTCTTAGGTGCCACCTTTTCCTTGTCTCTTCCAAATCACAATCCTTTAACCCTTTTCAAAAGTTCCGTCTAATATGCGGGGAGGTCGCTCAAAAACTAAGTTAAACCTTTTATTGAGATTCACTTTTGAGGGCAATTTCCCTCCTGCTTTATTACTTTTTTCTATAGGAAATTGTTCATCGGAGCTAGAGGAGCGAAAGAAGGCGCCCAAAGTACAGGGGAGCTTTGAGTTCTCTTCACTTCGAACTTCGTGAGATATTCAAACGTTTTCACACCGCCACTTGCTTTAAATATTTTATTGAAACTGAAGGAAGAATAGTGAGTTTTCATATGAGATTCTTATTCTTTGACTCGACAATATTCAATTATTTGATTGAAAATGCTTACTTTACTAGTTTACAACGAGCAATTTGGAATCATTATAATGATTGTATTTATTATACTTTGTTTTATTGTAACATCGAATAATTGAGAAATACTAATTAAAATAATTGAAATCTAGATGCTTGAAACAGAAAAATGATATATACACATCTTTGTTTATAGCATAAAAATTTGTTTTGAAATAAAATCAATCATGTTTACTTATACTTGTTAAGAGGCATAATTAGAGAATCATAAAAAAAAACAAAAAATGCACAAAGGAAATTTAAAACTAAAGAGTAAAAGAAGTAGAGCTATCAACGTACTACGTACGTCTACACGATGACTTGAAAACGCCCAACTGTCAATCGCCATCAAATCGCATCTCTTTCTGTGCTCTATAGATTTTGATGAGTGTGCTCAGAATTTGCACAATATAATACCACTTGCACCATTTTACATTAGGATGACACGACGTGGTGAGGGTTTTCATTCTATGGGGTTGACGTTCCGCCTATTCGCACTGAACGATTCGGGTCCAAATGCGCGCGTTTTATAACGCGAACTGTAAAAATGTGAAATAAATGCTTCAGTTTTATCGATTAAGTATAATTTGGGAATTTACAGCGCAGGAGTGAATAGGCATTATTTGAGCTTACGTGTACTACTTACCTTAAACCATATCTTCGCTTTCAAAATATGTTTCAAAAATAAGTTTTAATTTTAACGAAGTAAATTTAAACTACGGTTTATTACGAAATAATATTTGTCTCCGTAACATCCTCATTTTAATTAATAACAGGGATATGTTGCTATACACAATACCGCTGTCAAGAAGTTGTTAAAATATATTGAAAAGTTGTGACTTAAAGAATGAACGAAAGTTTGTGTTTGTCTTTCTAATCAACGTGTGAAACATTTATATCCTGTTAAATTCTCTAAAAATTTAACTAATATTGTAATTATATATGTAGCAATGTATATTTTTTCGATGCGAAAAAACCGAGTCGGCGAGTTGTATAGGAAATATGGTTTGGACACTGCCTGTTTTTTTTATATAAAAAAACCTATTATTCAATGATATCCTTGCTTGAATGTTCGTATTCCAAACCCCAGCACAAACTTTTACGTGACAATGTTACGAGTTCAAATCATAAATTAAGTTGGTTTTTGCTGGCCGCGACAAAATCGCGCATAGTTGCTCCTGAGCCCAATATTTAGTGGAATAGTTTCGTAACTGGCCCCCGTAAACTTTCCAGTCAGGTGCTCGGCGATACGGGTAGTGCGTGTAATTAAATTCATTGGATACTATTTAGAATTAATTAAATTTAGTATTGATGGGCGTCGCTTTGAAAATATGTATTGAGAAATGTTGATGTGTTCGCGGAAAAGCTAATTCTGTTTAATTAAACTGTTATTACTTACTTTCCCCGCTTCCCTGCCGTCGCACCGCGTTGTATCTAATTTATCCACGGTAAATAAATATTGTAAATACATTAAAATTAAAGATGGATCCATAGTGAAGCATATATATTGAGGCATGCATCTCAACTGAACTGTGCCTACTATAGAACGACAGATAATAAGTAAGGAATAGGATATTAAATAATAGAATCATAACTCCAAAGTCAACAAATAGACCGCGGTTGTGAGAATTGGGTTGTCGACAAATGTGATAAGTGTATTTATACTGCATAGTAGATTTTTGAGAAATTTGACTCGATGGTGATGGAGTGAATAATCATGTTGTTTAATAGAATGTAAAGTATGGAAAGATTATCTTGAGGATGGTTTTTGTAAATAGAAAAATTATTTATTTGCTTACAGAATCTTCGCTCTTAATACACATCATTAATCATATTTTAACTTACACACTACATATTTCAACTAACTAGGTAGCTAGCTAAACTTGCTACTACTTTGTCACAGGAACGCTCCGAGGTATCCACTTGATTGATTATCGGCGGATTTAGTTAAGGTAACAGTCTATAAAAATGGAATGATAAAGTTTTTGAATAGCAGCACCTTAATTGTATCACATCTATTTGTGATTCGAACTGCTGACTAATGAACTAGGCTCAGACATTCCCTGCTAACCTACCATAATTGTAGCCTATTATCCCTTTCAGACGGAGTCCCGATTAATCATTGGATGGACTGTAGATTTTCTGATGATATTTATAGTGCAACTAGCTTTCTGCCCGCGGCTTCGCCCGCGTGGATTTCGGGATTGGGTGTATAGAGGGTTAAGGGTCATAGCTTTTGCCCACGGCTACATATACGCGGAAGTCGGTTTATGGTGCGAAGATTTTATCGCGCTTCCCGTGGGACTATCCGTTTTTCCGAGATAAAAAATGCCGCAAAACTCCTCAAGAATCACTCTATCTATTGATGAAAACCGCATAAAAATCTGTGCAGTAGTTTTTGAGCGAAGCCTTTATTGCGCATCCCGTGGGATCTGTCGATTTTTCCGGGATAAAAAGTAGCCTATGTTACTCGAGGAGAATGTAGCTTTCCAAAGGTGAAAGAATTTTTGAAATCGGTCCAGTAGTTTAAGCGTGAAGAGGTAACAAACAAACAAACAAACAACAAACAAACAAACAAATAAACAAACAAACAAACAAACACACTTTCGCATTTATAATATTAGTTGGGATTGGGATAAAGTATAATCATATTCGAAATATGTTGACATTTGTTGTAATTTTCATAGCCTCTTTTAGTACCGATAAGAAAATGCGTGGACACATATGCAAATAGAAACGTCAAATACAACCGTCTGTCCGTCCGTATGTCACAGCCATTTTTTCCGAAACTATAAGAGCTATACTGTTGAAACATAGTAGGTAGATGTATTCTGTGAACCGCATTAAGATTTTGATGCAAAAATAAAAAAAATAATAGTACATATTGGGGGCTCCCCATACTTAAAACTGAAAATCAACAATTTTTTTTCATCAAACACATATTGTGGGATATCTATCGGTCTTCAAAAATGATATATTGCGTAACAGACGCTTCCAAAGTGAAGAAACATTGCCGCCCCCCCCCTCTTACTTTTAAAATAAGAAAATGAAAAATCTAAAAAAAACATATGACAACAACAAAAAACATACTATAAAAACTACCAACGAAAAGTGTTTTGAATGAGATCTAGTAAGTAGTTTTATTTTTATTCTGTTTATTACTAAGAAAATCGAAAAATAATTACGAAACTAAATTTTGCAAACCGTGTTGCAATATCGTATTAATTGGGGGACATATATAGGTGGCATTGCAAAAAAAGGTTTTACTCATAGCGTCTTTAAAATATCGTAGCTTAATATGTCCATGAGGCAATCATATGTTGCGTTTCTTCGCGCTGCACAGAGAGGTATTTGACCCAAAAAGCTGGCCAAAATCACTTTTTTTTAAATTCGTGCTACCCCTTCAAAGCAATTTTTTTTTTAAATTAGTATAACCTCTCCATACAATAACAATAAAGACAAAGCTCTAGCGCCGCCCAACACGACGTAAGCTCAGTCGGAAGTTACCGTTCTGTTAAAGAGTACGTGTGATTGTTCGATGCGCTCAGATTTTAGTGTTCTAAAATATCTCCTATCTCGTGATTGAACGATTTTAAGTTGGTTTTCACTATGGATTCTGAACAACCAGGTATGTATTATATTTAGTACATAATTTCAACAGCTAATTTATTATATTATTTTAATTATATCCATAAGATGTAACCACGAAAAAAAACTCGTATAAAAACACATTTTGAGAAATCAAAGGACTTTTTAATAAGTTTCTCATCATTTCTAAGTCAAAATTTCTATTGTATGTTGTAAAGTAGACCTTATAGGATGTAATTAAAAACAAAACAGCCGCCCGAATACGCCCGCCTATTTTTCGTGATTTTTTTTCTGTAAACATATAAACTTTTACTTAACGAAATTTTACTTATATTTTATGTATTTTTGTTATAGGCTCGTCTGGAGTGAAGTTTTTGTCTCGAAATGACTTGTTCGATATAATGAAACGCTCATACACCTCAATTTTTAACGAAAAGTTGTATTTTATGGAAAAAGAACTGATCAATCAGTATGATGAAAATGATCAAAATATTGCTAATATTAAGCAAAAATTGTCAGTTATAAAACATCAATTTAAACAAAAATGGACAGCTGCTCGCAAAACAAAGGCCAGAAACCAATGCGGAGTGGCTCAAAGGATACAAATGGAATATGCGCCTTACTGCTGAGGAGAAACAAATAGTCGAGAACAGAAAAAAAGACATCCAAGATAAGTTCCGCGAGCAACTTGGTCTATTAGTGGATATACCAAATGCAAACTTTGGCAACACCAATGATGGGAACACGAGTAGACGCTTTTTTGTTAACTATAACATATCTGCAGCAATTACCGGAATAGACTTAAATTTAATTTACAGATTTAAAATTATTTTAGACACATTGTGCTGTGGTTTAAAGATAAACATAGAGAAATTTGAAAATTATTGTCAAGAAACGGCTAAATTGTACGTTTCTTTATATAATTTTTACCCTATATCTCCGACCTTGCATAAAATATTGCGCCATGGGGCTGAAGTAATAACGGAAGCCATTCTTCCAATAAGACAATTGTCTGAAGAAGCTGCAGAAGCACGCAACATACATATTAGAATGTTCAGACACAACTACACCAGAAAGTTTTCCCGGGTAGCTTGCAACGCAGATGTTTTAAACAGGCTCCTCTTAACCTCTGACCCTGTCCTGAGGAAGAATAAAAAAAAACAATTTTCAGCTGATCTTGTAAATTTATTAGTAGAAAGTTACATTTCAAATGTAAGTTTTGAAGATGAAAATGAAGAATAAATGATTGTATATATTACGTATGCCTTTTTTTTACCTTATTCAAGCAAAACCTTAAATAAAACATTGTTAGGCAGCCATTAAAAGTGTAAAATATTTTTGGCCAGCTTTTTGGGTCAAATACCTCTCTGTGCGCTGGTTCGTGCCATTATGACCATGTTCAGAGAAAAAAAAAGTCGCCTTATGCTCAACGGTGGTGATCATTTAATTATACGGCTATTATTAAGCGTACATCATTTACATACCTATAATTTGTTAGGTAAAACAACTCTCTGTGAATAATTACAAGCCTCATTAAGTTCCCGTGTTCTTCGAAAGGATATAACGTTACTTTAATTATTTTTACTATTAAAGCGTCACATACTCCATGAGCGAACAACAAATTATTTGTTACAATAATTAAAACGGCAATTAGTATATGTTTGGGATTATATAAATATAGTGTTTCTTAGGAATATAGTAGCTTCTTATAACAGTATGACTATTTATTCTGTAAACTGACTATAATTTCAAAATATACTTCTTAATCTAGGTGATTTGTTACAAACATGCCATGCTTCGCTTAATTTGTCTTGTTTGAATTAAAAATTGTCTAATATTACGCTAGGAAAAGGCCAATGCGGAGTGAATGATTAACAACAGTTAATTGCTTCCCTGATAAGATAGGTGCCAATTTCGAAATATCAATTTAATTTTTTTCTCACCTTGGCCGTTAGGACAGTTAGATAATTAATCTTGTTTAAAATGTTTAAATGGAGCTAAGACTATATCCAGATATGTTAATGCTTCTCTGCTATCTAAATCAACCCACATTTCAATAAAAGCTATTATTAAAAAAGCATTATAAAAACATAAAATTGTGTAAGAACACTCTTTAAATAGCTTCAGGGGTCTAATAAGTTATAATTATGAACTGAATAATAAAATAAAACAATGCTGTATCGAAATAAAGATCTAATTTTGAATCGCTAGAGACTTTTAAAATAATTTGTTTGAATTTTCTGTAGAAATATTTAACCAAATTTGACATATATTTTATAGTATATGATTAATTTGTCCATTCACGATTTCGACAGCGTAATATGGGGATATAGTAATATTTCAAAAAGAATAAATATATTTTCCCGTGGTAAAAATGTCATTGTGTCCTTCTCTGGGTCTAAAATTATATTTATATGAACTTTCATCAGTCAGTTGTGAGCAATGAAACAAAATGTTTCACCCCCTATTTTTACCCCTTTTACGGTAAAATATTAGTAACTTTCAATATTCTGTTTATTTATATGAAATAAAAATTAAAAAATATAGTTACATATTTCTTGTTAGTACGTTAAAGTACTTTCAATTACGCCTATTTCTTGTTACTAATAGCTAATAGCAGAATACATATGATCTACAAATACACCACGAAAATAATACATCGAATATTTATATTTGGCACGCAAGCCCATCTTTCACTCATTTATAGGTAATAGCAATCCAAAATAGAATTAATATTATTATATAACGATCATTTATTCTATATAGACTCAGTACAGCAAATATATACAAAGTAAGTACAACAAATTATCAAAAAAATATTATTATTTGATAATAATGTAATGGCATATCATGCCTAGGGGTTTAACCTCTTAGAATTTCTAACGATTCATTGTTAACAACGCGGTTCTGACCAATTCGCACTAAGTAGTCTGCAGCGCATTGATCGACAGATGATAATGGTCACTTTAATGCACATTTCGTGTACTAGAACAATGGTGACTAATTCATGGCATGTCAAGAACACTCGGCCTGCTGCAAATAATCAATACGTTTCGGACAATAAACCAGTACATGATACTTGATCGTATTAAATTTCACGCATTGAGCTTAAACTAAAAATCGGAAACCGCTGTCAAATCGATTAGCTTAGAAGAGAATTGAATATACATGTTTTACGTTGTCCTGTCGAATATGTCAAATGTTTTCAAATGAATATTTTAGCTAAAAAAAACAATATCTAGATGACCGTATTGTGAATCTAAACCATCCTCAAAAGCCCTGGAATACACACAGAAAATTTCATCTAAATCGGTCCAGCCGTTTAGTACTCGTAGGAGTTCAATGATTACACACGTACAGAAGATTTATATACATATATAAAGATTTTTTAGTAATATTGTTTATAAATGTATGTTAATATACAAATATTGGATTATTAAAAAAAAAATAAGTAAAAATTAAGCTCGCTTGTTTGTTGGTGGCAGGGTACACTGTGAGCAGATGAGATTGATTTGGATACAGCCAGGTGTAACCTGCGTGGGCTTACCAGGCGCGTTCCCAGGTGGCGAATATTGGAACGCCCCCCTGATGATGGGGGGTATCGGTAATGGCCGGCGCGGGCGAAACCAAGGGGGGGGGGTATTGTGGCCTTGTACGTAGTACAGGGCTGCCGTTCTTCTGAGCGGGGGCTGCGAGGAAGAAAACCTGAATAAAAAAATACCCCGTGCATGCCCCGTGTACAGTCGGACCCATTTTGGGTCGGTGGATGGCCAGAGGTGTCCGGCGGTCACCCTCGCAGTGGCGTGGAGTGGGCGCTAGTCGCCATACTCCGACGGAGTCGTGGTAGTTGTCCGCAAGGGTGCCTATGGCCTCGTTAGGGCGGCGCGGTGCATTCTCTTTCGGTATATCGCTTGCGCCCAGGCATAGTGGGGGGACGGACCACTTCACAGTGGCTCCCTGGGGGTCATTCTTTCGCCATTATACTGACAACGTCGTGGAAGTACCTAAGGATTTCCATGGCCTTGTCAGGCAACGATACAGCTTTCCATGTAGGTTTGACGTTATCGCGTTAAGGCGTGAAGTGACGTGAAGGAATTATGTGGTTTTTAGTCGGTATGCTGCGGGCCGTCTGGTCCGCGGAGAGCCCGACATATCCTCGCGGTTTTCTCAAGTCGTTAGGTAACTTCATTTCCATTCGTAAAATCATGTGTACCTCTTCGAAATAATTAATAAATAAAGCCTTGAAGCTTAATTTCAAAAAATAAAATATAATTGTGTCTCTATTATTAAGAAACATTCAAAAAGTAGGTAAATTTTAATATAAGTGCACGTGCGTATTAACTTTTGTATAATTACTGATTAACTAATTAGAAATCGAATTTCCAAGAACGTTAATATAATCAATTCCTTAGCTGAATTTAATTAATTTTCACGGAACAACTACAATACATTTTCCTTAGAGCGTTTCCTGTAAATATGTCAGCGCAACAATATATGAGTGTAGGGTACTTAATAAGTGTTAGACACGTTTCGTTGTTTGCCTCAGCTATTAACCAATAACGATATTGTGAACAAACAAAGAAAAGCTTAAACAAGCCGCAAGCTCTGAGTGCATACTTCTTACAATGTTGCAATATAGAATTTCACGAGAAAGGTCATTTTATGTAAAAAGTCTAAATCCAAACATAGTCAAAATTTTAAGATTATTTATTATATTATGTCTTACTTCCTTTTTTATGTGGTGCTTATGAAAACTTTGATACATTAAATATTTTGATTTTGTAATTTATTAAATATTGTTTCACTAGTCTTGTCAAGAAAAACAAATCGTATTTTTCTGCTTAAGAAATTTTTAATAATAATTCGTAGCTTGGTTGTGCCCAGGTATTAGCAATAGGTTTCGGTGAGAAAAGTATGTAAGGAAACCTGTTTATCCTGAGGGCTCAAATCTAACTACAGTACAAATTAGCAATCGGTTAAATTTTGATTGAACTGATTGCTAAGTCATTCAATTAAATTCAAGTTTTATTCACATACACGAAAATGATGAAAGCGATGAAATTCAAATGATATCCTCGGCATACTTCAACCACACTTTTGTGTAATATTTCACTTCGGTCGTCTCAAAAAAGATGACGAGCTGACTTCAGTTACGGTATATTACAAACTGATATAAACTTCACTATGTTATAATTTAATGTAATATTTATTAATGCAATACAAAGACAGAAACAGAGCAATTCTCTGAACACTGTTTCTCTCTTTGCGCGCTTCTATACTCCTATACCACAATTTACCTTCGGCTTAACAATGTAGTTTCATACCACAGTCGTAATCCCCAGGCTTCTGTCGAACAACAAAAAGTTATATTATTTCCACTGGCAACTTGACTGGTTTATACAAAGTTTTGAGTGCAAAGATAACAAAAGTCCGCACATTCTGAATAATGCAAACAACTCGGGTGAACGACGATGTACAGAGGTGTTAAAGGTGAAGCTCGCTCATGCTTAGTGGAACCTCGTATTCATAATTTAGCATACAAATTCTTTGTAGAACTAGCAGCGTGTATTACTGATTTATTTATGTGGTTTGCCGTTTCTATTCTACAACTAACTTATGGTCTAAATACTTTAAAAATAATCAAGGTTAAATTTCAATTTTAATATGTTACTGTGTAGTGTATATGTCACGACAAGTCTTCGGGTTGTTAATTCATGATGCCAATATCATCGAAAAGTAAAATATTCAGAGATATATCCAGTGGTCCTCTACAGGCTTGTGTAAATATTTTAACCTACTATATTACTCGTAGTAGAACAGATTACGAATACATATTATGAAGAAATATCGTCTAGATTCTTTTAAAATATGTTGTTGGTGTGTTTAAACAATAAAAGATGGACGTATTGTCGTTACGAGTATTATTGTATCGCTTGGTTGTAATTTGAAGTCCCGACGTCGTTCGAATATATGGCCCGGTCTATGTCGGTGACCGGTCATGAAACCGGTCTTCGACACATGTATTACAATAGATACGTCTGATTAGACTTAAGATTTCATTAGGACACATTTGCCCACATTGTGTTGAAGGAAGATAGCACCGGATGTCACCACTCTTCGCCATGCTGTAATTTTCTAACCATTGTTCCATTTGTACCGTCCTAGCTAAGCTGCCTTAAGCCGAGCACTAACAACCCTGTGGTAGTTTGAAAATATGGCAAGAGTTCTGATTGCCTCCAAAATATGTCGCGTGTTCAGATATTCTTAAATGGAATTTAAATTTGCCGCGTACGAACCTGCGACAGGCCTATGTATAAGGTTCCCGGAAGTAGCTTGGTAGTTCCCGGGGGCTCCCTATATGCCTGAGGAAGGCCATCCCTGAGGTTTTTAGTGGGTAGGCCTCCAAGGGGGAGGAGGAGAGCCCCACATAACCGCCGGCTCGCCACAGCCGGGGTATGCGATTTAATGCATTTTCCTCAGGGGAACAAAAAAAAAAAAGGCCTATGTATAAGGCTACTGTCACATGGTTAGATTGTCTTCATTCTAGATCAATACAGCAGTAACATCTCTAGTAGACCTTTTGGTTTACTTCGAGCCATTTTACCTCGAAATAAAATGCATATACATATTTCATTGTACATTTAATTAATAAAAACATTAAATCTTAGTAGTAATGCACTAGAAGACGTATACACATATGACCTTGACACTGTACAGGTGACGCTCGCATCATCAGTGTATTTCTACCCTTTCTCATTGCAGTATTTTCGTAGTTCAAAGTTATACTAGTAATATTGTATATTTTTGTTTATAAAAAATTAAGTTTATTCAAATATGACTTAATAGAAAACTCTTTTGAATCGTCCAATTTTTTCCCCCTATCCCCCACATTCAGGACGTATTTTTTAGCTGATAAGAAGAATGGGCGCAAGAAACTTATCAGCTTTATGAAAAGTAATAACAACATTTACAATAAATTATGTCGTTATCATACAATGTACATAAAAGAAGAATAGATAATAGTACCACAAACAAGAATAGATTCTCCTTGTATTCTTGACAAATTACAGGTATTGAAGTCTTCTGCAACCGCTCTTTGTACCGCGCTGTGACATCAACTACTGGCAGGTTTAAGTTTTTCTGAAATCTGTTAATTCAGCGAATTACATTTTTAACTCAGGTTTATCCAGATTTGATAATGTTTTGGGTTGATCGCAGTAATAGTTTAAGTCGGTTCTACGATCGTTAGTTTGGCCTTTTATCCTTATGCATACAACGGTTTCTATTACTATTTCAGTATTCAAGTTCTAGTTATTTTATGTGAAAACTTATGATATGAATAGTCTACAGTATCTGAAGTAGAAAAGTAATTAAGTTATTTTTTTTATTTTTCGAAAAAAAAAAGAAAATTTTACGTAGAAAATGTTTAACGCGATTGAGTTTTTAATCTTGTAATAGTAATTGCGCTATTAGTATTTGCTCTGAGATACAGGGATATGAAAAAGACCTTTGCTAGCATTTTTCTAGAAGAAAGATTTATGAACCACTACCTAACACTTGTAGAAACACACCTGGTTTTTAATGAACACAAGAGGATCTAAAAGTTCTTCTAAAAGAAAATCTATCTTTTCAAAATAGGGTCCATTCATCCATCCAGTCAATATATCAATGCGTCTGATGGAATTACTGAGAAAAGCATTTTGCTTCCCTGCTTCCACGACGCCCATAAAACTTTTTCCCCAAAGTTTTTCTTTTACTTTCAGGAATTAATATTAATAGAATAATGCATTTTTTCTTAAATATTAATTTTTAATTATTTTTTATTAAAGCGGATAGTCCGAAAAACTTTGTCTCACCTTCATAATTGCATTAATTTAATTTTGTTATTATTGAAATTGATTATAAATTGTATATCAAATATTAATTAAAGTAATAAATTAATTACTCTAATGTTTTTTGTATCTTCAAAAGGATTCAAAATCGGTGGACAAACTTATGGCGAATGGGCATAAAGGCGTTATAAATTAGACTTTCCAAAACTTTTCATTGAACAAAAAGTTTCAGTAAAGCAGACCTATGTGACATTTGTGAATATTCTTTAGAGATTAATTATGTTCTTTGGAGACTTCGTTTAATTAATTATGCCTCTGTGGAAATATCGAGTTCATTAACTAGGTCCAAGCAAAGTTCCCAAACCTGCCAAAGTTCCAAAGACCGTCGTGTTTCTAGGCATATTACATGAAGTTGTAAAGTTGACAAATCAATTTAAGATTGTTGCTTTTAAATATAATAACATCACCATTTTATTGAAAATAAGTAGGTGATGGAGCTAAAAAAATACTATGGTTTCACTATAGTAAATATGGAAGAAAGCTTTATTTAAATTCAATTCAAATTCAACCACATAAGAATTTAATTTAACCTCTAAATTGTCCTTAAATCTTAAAGCCAAAATTTTTCTCATTGTTTTTTTTCAGACTCAGATATTTTTTCTAATTATAATAAAATATATTTAATGTTTTAATTACCTCATTAGTAATTGTACTGATTTATTTCGACGTTATTTATGTCAGGGGGTCATGACACATAATTAAACCTGAAAAATACAAATAATAAAGAGAGTATGTACCTATCTATTACATTTAAGTGTGTTGTAATGTTTTCTTTTACTGTAATTGTAAATACATGATTGCAACAACACGTCAATAATGATAAAACGTAACACATTTCCAGAAACTGGCAGATTAAAATTGTTCAACAAGGAGACCAGGGTCTACTTTACGTACGAGCATAAAAATGAACTCCAATAAAAGCGAAAAATGCGACTCTACTAAATTTTAGTTTATGACACTAGACTCCGATAGTATTGGCGCCGTAAACACAGATATCCATAGCTTTGCAGCGGATGTTGCAATTCGAATAATGGCTTCACATAGATATCTTCGCATTAAACTGCGCCCGCTTGCTAGGTATATCCGGCATTTCTGCAACGAGAAATACCTAGAAATAATAAACATTTACCAAGGGAACAAAGAACTTTTTAAGCGCAAATATTTCTTGAAACTAGAGCCGGGATGAAGGATTTAAAATACGTCGCATGAGCATTAAAAAGTGTTGCTCTCGAGGTAGATACTTTTTAACTCTTTAGGAAAAGTCACAAACATATACTGTAAGTTTCCTTTATTATCCATCAGTTTACATAGACTTATGTAAGGATTATTAAGTTGAATATTGAAATATTAGTTATTAACAGATTATAAAGGTAGGTTAAAAGTAGGCTAGCGGGGTCGGGAGATAGCCGATCGGGGGGGGTGTCGCGACTGCTACGGCGACCCGGGATGGACCACGCCCCTTCCGGTGGAGGAGACCGGGGGAGGTAGTGTAGCCTCCCCCGAGGAGGGCTCCCCTCTCCCCCTCTAGTGGGTAGGCCTACCCCTTCTGGGGAGGAGAGCCCCACATAACCGCCGGCTCGCCACAGCTGGGGTATGCAATTTAATGCATTTTCCTCAGGGGAACAAAAAAAAAAAGGTTAAAAGTAGGCTACGATTAGCTTAATAAAGGTGAAGAATGCAATTGAAATATTCGATTGGGATGGATAGCATACGGTAACTGAATGGATATAGCATCAACACTGTTGAAGACGTGGGTTCGAGTCCCGCCTGAGTCGGATATTTTTTTCTTATTTCATAATTATACATTTATTTGATAGGTAAAGATAACATTAAAAGGCGATATGATGCGATATTGTAGGGAAATGGAACCATTGTACCTTCACTACTTCTCCAACAGAAAAAATAACTAAATAGAATATTAACTAATATCCAGCGAGAGGAATGTCGCCTACCCCACTTATAGCCCCTTTAGCATAAGCATCGAAATAAGGTAAGATAAAGAGTTTATTGTGCGATATAACATGCTATATGCGTCGTATTGAAATTTTACCATTATGAGTTTTATTTGTTCAATAACATTCATTTCGACTAATATACCAACATCTTTGATGAAGAGGAATCAACTTTAAATTCATTCATAGCTACGAGTATGTAATATATAAAATGTTATGCAACTCAATACGTACCCATATATATCCAAGAAATGTGTATTGCAGTTGAGTATTACTGATTATGGTGTGAAGTGGTTCATTAGCTTTTTTTTCTGGCACAATACATAGGTAATTTACACACGTTCACAATAGTTGCAGCATTGTGACAATGAATAGAAAAAACTTAATTGTTGCTTACTAATGTAAAAGGTGTAAAACCATCATTATTTAGTATTGTGCGAAGTAACCTTTACCTTTTTTGTCCTTTTGTGGCTATTTCGATTTTATAAATGTTTTGTAATTCTTTTTAAAATAACAATTAAATAAATACGCACAACAATCAAATAATAACTCTCGTTTAACGTGTTTTGTTTTGCTTATTCGTAAAAACACATACAAAAAATGTTGCCTATTTATATATTTTAGGATTTTGGGAAAACTATGATCTGTCGAATAATATTACGCTCCTACTGGAGCAGTCGGTTAATATGTTTATTATTATGAATATCAGGGTATAAATTTATACATTTCAATCAAAATAATATTTATTCAACATGCCTTTGCAGGCATTTATAAACGCCAAAACGTATTTGAAACTACGGTATTATAAAGCTACTTATACTAAGCACAAGGAATAAAAATCAGGCGGGCCGTAGGCCTGTTTGCCACCATCGTGGTATAAAAAAAATATAGCTTCAAACCTGTTCGCAAATTAGGAAAGCCTTCTATAAGAATAGGCAAAAAGCTTTGGTGGCCTATTATTCTTTCACCCAGTCAATTGTTATTTACTTTTATTTTTGTATACCACGATGGTGGCAAACAGGCCTACGGCCCTACGGCCCTACGGCACGCCTGATGGTAAGCGGTTACCGTAGCCTATGGACACTTGCAACTCACTCGCGCGTTGCCGACCCTTCACCACCAAAACCTATTTACTCCCCTTTACTATATTATTTACTATATATATATATTATGAGTATATAATTAAACGCATCAGTTTTAAAATAGTAGTAGAACAATCAATTGTTGTTGTTCTAAGAAACAATTCCAGTCCAGAAACAATTCGTGGCACTTTATTGTAATACTAGCTGTGCCCGCGAATTAGTCCGCGTGAAATGTAATTTAAAAAAATAGTTTTTTTTGTTTTTTTTTAGTAGTCTAAGCCTTACTCCTTATTACATAAGCTATCTGCCAGTGAAAGTCCCATCCAAATCAGTCCAGCCGTTCCAGAGATTAGCCGGAACAAATTATAACCTAATTACCTCCATCTTACTTATTATTTTATTACTTATACATATTTTGTAGCAAAGTAACTATGCTTACATTAGTGTATTCCATTTTGACGGGTAAGGATATGTCAGCGAAGTTATTGACTTTACATCTTAAGTCGCAATTGAGTAATATATTCTGTGATTCTTCTAAAAATTGCAAATTTGCCGCAAATAATACAAAAAAAGGAGTGCATTGTGTGCTTGTTACTAAATAGATATATAGTAATTAAAAACTTCATTAAGTCCGCCATTTGTACACTTTTTTGTAAATGTTGTGCAAAAAGTTTGCTAAATAAATAAATAAAACATATGTTGTTATAATACACCAACTGGTAACACGTTCATTGCGACCAATAAGTATTCTTATATGCTAACTATTTCTTCAGTTCTATGCTAAATGATTTCCAATTGGTAATATGTGACCTGAGATGTTGTGAAAAGTTTTTAATATTTGATGCATATGTATTAGTGCAATAAATAATTTTTTGAACGTACTCCTTGATAGGAAATAATTCGATGTACCCTCTGGGATTACTCAACGGTGGTAAAAGTAATTTTACTTGCTTTTGTAAGGAAAACTCTCTTATCGAACTAGAATCGGTAATCCAAGATGCCGCTCTAGATGGCTGCTGAGGCTTGATGTAACTCGCTGTCTCTAAGGTCACCGGCGGCACAGACAGTCTCGAGTCTGAGTTGTGGATTAGCTGGGGCTATATTTAGACGGACTCCTCCTCCCTCTTCATTATCAGATTCTGAACAAATTTTACAACTTCATAATCTACGAATTGCATATCAGTCCTTGTATAAAAATTTTCGTCCGACTCAAGTAATAATTCTTCCATTTCATTATTTGTTTCATTCTTGTTCAAAAACGCGAGGTACGAGACATTACTGTTCTTCTTCTTGATCTTGGTTTATTACTTACTAGCTTTCTGCCCGCGGCTTCGCCTGCGTGGATTTCGGGATTGGATCTATAGAGGGTTAAGGGTCATAGCTTTTGCCCACGGCTACATATGCGAGGAAGTCGGTTTATGGCGCGAAGGTTTTATCGCGCTTTCCGTGGGACTATTCGTTTTTCCGAGATAAAAAATACCGCAAAACCTTGCTCAAGAATCACTCTATCTATTGATGAAAGCCGCATGAAGATCTGTGCAGTAGTTTTTGAGCGAAGCCTTTATTGCGCATCCCGTGGGATCTGTCGATTTTTCCGGGATAAAAAGTAGCCTATGTTACTCAGGGATAATTTAGTTTCGGAGCCTATTCATTACAAACAAACAAACAAACAAATCTTTCCTCTTTATAATATTAGTATAGATTATAAAAAAATAAAGATTTTGTTGAAACACAACAAAAACAATCTTGAGAAATTACTAATAATTGTACAAAAATGAATATTGACTGCTCAGCTGCTAGGGGCGAAATAGAGAGCCCAAACAAAACATTACCTTCCCCACATCTATTTTATCATAATTTTCCGAAGGAACACTAAAAACTTGCGGAAGTCACATAATTTTCCTATCCCCAACATTGATCGATTACGGAAATTCACTGACGCTTAACTTCGTTCTCTAACTTTCGTTCCCATTTTGTCGGCGCATTCTAACAGAACTGCGATAGCAAATTTAATAAAACTGACTCGAACCTATAAGTTTGTGACAGTGTCCACCTGCCCGGAGTTCATATATTCGACCTTCTGAGATGATGGATGGTGACAAACAGATCTTTAAAATTATGCCTTCCTACATATACTTTAGCTATATTATTATTTATTCCATTTTATGATAGACTTTAAACAACTTTGATTACAATAACATTTTAGTTCATGTTCAAGTCGGTGATACTTTCGCGCACGCTATGTAATTTGTGGTAAATAAACGAAAGACTTAAAAAGAATCGAACATTTACAGATTTTCTTGACATTTGTTAGAAAAAGGGTGGACGAATTATTGAACAAGCTTGTTCTTCCATCTGAGAATTAATAACTTTTTATTTCAATAAATTTGTAGTTTCTAATGGTATATATTCTTTGCATCCAAGTATATTATATTCATAGTGATTCTTATTAACGATAAAGAAATCTAAGTGGTCCCTCATCATGAGAAAGTTGGGAACTATTGTTTCATGTAAGTATGTGTTTTGCTCTACACCGAACATGTCATTATTATAAAAATGTCAGAGGATGGAACTTTTAAGGTTCATGAATTTATAATTTTAACAAGTTGTGTAAAAATAAACTTATGCTAGTTAAACTTTCACCAGTAGCGCAAACAGATAATGGGGATTTGAAAAGAACTAACTTCGTATTGTAAGATCTTACCAAGAAAATAAACAGTCCAAGTTGAACTTCGCAAAGTCATAGAACACGTTGGGTGTAACATGACCTGCAGACTTCTCGATTAATCGAAAGTTAGACTCGGAGCACAAACATTGCCGGTACTTGATAGTTTGTCTTCGATTCCATTCGATGCGATTTAATCTCGGGATGTTACACCGATTATGCTAGTGCGGAACTAGCGAGTAACCGTAGCCGTTCTAAAATCTAGTATTGGTAAGTTTCGAAATTATCCGAGGATCCGCACGGGTTATCGCCAACTTCGGAAAATATCGCGCTGAGGAACTTCACCCGCTCCTTTGTTGCCGTGCTCTTCACGGATGGTGGGCCAAGATATAAGCAATAGCGGGAATCGTGATTATAATTCGCAGAATTTTGATCTGAAGTATTTTCTTTTTGATCTGAAGGGTTTAAATGCTTAACAGAGTAAGTGCAAATCGTGCTGTAACGTCTTCTTTAATATTGTAGGACCGTTTGTAGAAAGTAAAAAAATTATAAACCTCTTAAATCGAGACCTGATTTTATTGGACAAAGAAAGATTTATTCGGAACCTTAAACTTACTACAATAAGTATTTATTTTCCTACGAACCGAATATGAATAAATTCTAAATTGTATATAATAAGGATGCAAAATTATGTTTTATGGTAAGGGTACTATTTAGAATTCTGCGTTAAGTGAGCGAATCAAGGAACGTTGCTCGAGGCAGAAAATAATTTAACGATCGAAAAATACATTCTATTTAGCATCTCTATCAAATAGAAAAAATGATAATAAGATTTTGCCTACATTAAGTTGTTAATTTTATATATTCAAGTATTAAAGTTTTACTTTCATATTTAAATTTATATACACAAGAAAACAAATATGAAAATTTCAATAATTAAGTGAGATGCTAAAAAATGCGTGCTTATTGCAACTGGTATTTTTTTGACAACGATACAGACCTACTAAAGCCAAGTTTAGTTGTTTGAAAAACAAATATTTAAAAATAATGAAACTAATATTTAACAATAAAAAGGTGAACATGTTTAACTATAGTATCAATATCTAGTGATGCAACTCTATCACAGTAATTAGAGATAAAGTAACACTATTTCAGTGTTGTGTTAATTTTATAAGCATGCGTACCAATTTCCTTAGAAAATATTCCTTAATTGTTGAAGGATATTCAAAATTCCAAACTCAAAACGCTTTCATTCGCACTTATAAATAACCTTTTTTTTCCCTCTGAGCAAAATGCATTAAATTGCATACCCCGGCTGTGGCGAGCCGGCGGTTATGTGGGGCTCTTCTCCACAGAAGGGGGAGGCCTACCCACTAAAAACCTCAGGGATGGCCTTCCTCAGGCATGTAGGGAGCCCCCGGGAACATCAAGCCACTTCCGGGAACCCCCAGCCTCCGCTCCCCCGCCGATACAGGGGAACCCTCCTCGGGGGAGGCTCACTACCTCCCCCGGTCTCCTCCACCGACGACGCCCCCCGGCCACGGGAGAGGCGTGGTCCATCTCGGGTCGCCATAGCGGTCGCGACTTCCTCGCGCCCGCCGGCGACCCGCGGACTTATAAATAACCTATCGGAAAATAACCTTTGTTCCTTTTTATCCTGAACCAAGACGTTATTTTCGTTATTGAGTGGACGACTGAAAATAATATGATACTCTAGTTCAGTACCCAAATAGAAAGACTGAAATGAACATAATTTTCAATTAAATGAAGCTTCTAAATCGGTCACGGTGCCTGTGCCCATTGAACTGTCCACCAAATTTCGTAGTAAATAAGCTGAACAAAGGTTTATAACGCAGTGTATGTAAACTTTGTTTACAGTTTAAATAACAATTAGCTACTTATTGTATGTGGTAGTTCCGGATACAAACTAACAAAACCAAAAAAATATATACCACAATATCGTACAGAAGTATCTTACGGTGACTATAATTAAAAGTGATTTATTTCCATCACACATACACCTTAATTTGGAATACAAAGTGCATGATTACAAATCCAGTTGACGTCTGGCAACCGCATGGCCGCTAAAGCTCGTTATTACTCATAATAGCTGTGGCTAATATTACAATTTGGTCAAAGTACACCGCCACACTTCTCTGCGGTTTGGACATAACCTCGTCCTCCACATGTGGCTATTGTTGGAGCGGAACTAAGAAATATTTCAGAGATAAAAAATATCTTATTACATATGATATAATATATATGAATGTCTACTTACAAAGTATGTAGATGCGTGTTTCTTCTCGTATAAAAAACCTTCTCAGATCAAAAGTTAAACTCTTTAATTTGTAAATGAAAAATGTTACTACTACGGGAGTCGTCCAGCAATCGGTAACTGAGTGACATTTTTAAATCTAAAAAACAAATAACAGTAATAAACATGCATGAATAAATGAAAATTGAATAAATACTCGTTGACGATTAACTGCAACTTTAACTGCATTGCTATATGTAATCAAAATTTATTAAGAAATGCGTTGAAATGATCAACTCCCTATAACTGATAGTATTAAGTGGAATTTCTTGAATAAAATTAATTATCTAATACTATGGAAAATTTTGAACAATAACATGCCATTTCAATTACTAGTTCCAGGAATAATAATATTAGATAACACAACCGTTATTACCTAGACCAGCGCCCAAGATATAAAGGTCCGATAGCATACGCCCTTTGAACTTTATCCCACGAGGGGAATGCAGCGTCGTGACGCGCGGACAATTACAGTTTTCAAAACAGCACGTACCAGAGTAAATCACTGTCTATTTCTAGCCGCAGGTCTGGAGCGTCTTTATTTAGCAACACTGCAGCCCATTATTGTATTACCAACTATAATACTGACACACAATAGATGATCATCAAATTTTGTAGCAACTTTAATAAATTACTGTCTATTCCTAGCCGTAGAATGGTGCATCTTTATTTAGTAACACCGCTGTCAAAAATTAGATTAGCTATGATAATCATCACCATCATTTCGACCAACAGACGTCCACTGCTGTATAAGCCTCTCCCCAAGGGTCTACTGTAAGGATACTACTGTAACAAAATCGATTTACAAATTTACAATACTTCGATGAAACACGCTAAAATACTAAGATCCAATATATGGTCAAAGATGACGTAGCAGAGTAAATAGCTGTTTGTTTTTTTACTATTAATGGGAGACAAGCAATAGGCCCCAGATGGTAAGTGGCGACCTGATATTTTCAGGTCGATATTTTTAGATAATTCTGAGTTTGGTCATAGTTTGACATATACCTCAACTGAGAGCTGGTGACAGAGTTGTAGAAATGCAAGTCATATGATGGAAATTAGCGTTGAAAACAAACTGTTCTATAATAGATCGGTTCCAGGTGATACGAATGAAATCTACTGCGATGCCGGTGTATGGTTTGATATATATAAAAAGAGCCCTTAACACAGTTCCTCAGGTCACACTCAGTGACAGAGTCTATAAAGAACACACAGAAAACCTAAGATTATTTCGACTCCTCCATCTGGATGGTCTTTATTTAGGTGCAATATTTGTGAGCTATATAAGATTGCAGGCAAGATTAATGTGTTATGGAACACAATTATGAGAGCTAAAAAAGACTCAAAAATAAAAGCTATCGAATTGTGCGAAAAAAATGCAAATAATTCAACGTTTAGCATATCGCTGTTATCAAACAAGAAGCAGCAATGGCAGTTTTATGACTAGAATAAGTATATCTTTTTATTTCAACAAGTTAATTTATGACTTAAGTGTAGACACATCATTAGTGAAGTAGCTTGTGATAGAAGTAGCTACAGTATAAATATAAGCAAAAAAACTAGCGTCTGTGATCAACCTACTTAAATCTAAGGACAATGTTGTCATGTATCAATTTGTTTTTCGTTTTTCATATTTTATATTAATATGACGTTTAAGCTGAAGAAAAACATGGTATCAACCTAGTGTATCTACATCTGGGGGGAAATAGTTAACATGATTCATTTCCTTGCAAAATTTTTGACATACTAAACTTAAAAGAGTAAAACTGTGATCTATGCCTACACCAATGGGAAAAAGAAGTGAGTATGTATATGTTTACAAGTTTGCAGCTTAATTTAGTAACTCTCTGTGCAGAGATGAATATTGAGAATACAGCTGCATATAGCCTGTGGTAATGCGGAAGGGTGAAAATACTCCCGGCTAAGTATAAGGGCATCCTAGGTACAACTAAGGACATCCATTGCGATCTTCAAGCGCAAGATGATTTTTAAAAGTGATTCGGATGGAGCAATTTATCTAACCCTCCGACGAACAACAAGTGCCCGTTGTTGGGCTAAATGCTATTGAAAGAAGAAGAGATACAGCAGCAACATAATGAAATCCAACGCTCCAATCCATGCTCATACGTATACATATATCTGCAAGTTGTACCCTGCAAAATACAATAGGGATGAAACCATATTGGATATGGCGGAATGCCAAAGCTGAAATGATTAGAAATTGGTTTGTTTGAATCCATTACGTGTCCAAAATGGCTCAGGGGGAAGTAATAATTCTCCTCATACCAACTTCCATATAAGTTGATCGGTTCGATCAAACTTCGCGCTAAACAGTCCAATCGACGGAGTTCAGCTGCGACTTTTGCATACAAACTTTGCCCGCAGATTGTTCCTGCGGTATCAAAGCGATCCGGACAATTGAGTCAATTAATCGATTTCCGAGTTTGCGTTGATTTAGTGGTTGATAGGTCAACGTTTGCAAATTACACATTTCTAACTGAATTTTCACCAATTCTGCGGAAAGTTTATTATTGCGAACTGATGAGAATAAATTATTTAATGACTTACTAAATCCCATAGTATTTTATTTTAAAATACAAAACTATTATAACTCAACGTGGTTAAAATAGCTTAAAGATTTATATTTGATGTAAACTATTATTAATACAGATCCTTTTAGAAAAAAAACATAAAGGTATTTCTTGGTACAAATAATGTTTTGTTATTATTCACAATGTCAACGCAGTGGAAGATAATTGTTTCAACATTTCTTTCTTTAATCTTCCATATTTATATATAACGTGGAAACTTTTGGATATTAACAAATTATTGATTGCTTACGTAATTTCGACCTTTCTAATTTTCCTAAAATTTTCCTTCATAATGTCTGATAAGAATTTTTAATTCAGACGTTTGAATTAATTTAATCAATTATCAATAATATAAATACAATAGTGACATACAAATAAGTCATAAATAAAAGTAGTTATATTAACTCGGCTATCACAAATTGTAACAGATAATCAATTCATTATGAGTCCGGAATCAATCACATACGACCATAATCGCACTGAATCACATTCAATTATGGCGCTGTAATTGTAATTAATGATCGATTCCTAGCGGCCACTGCGACAATGTGGATAATGTCATTAAGTTCAGCCAATATTATCTGTTATCAAAGGGCGCAGGCGGCGTCTCTGAAAGCTGTATGCAAATAAGACCAACCTAATTACATTATGCGACATGATGCATTTAAATCGAGGAGGATGTAGGTAGATGGGTAATTTTATCAAGGGTTGTCACATCTGTGACTACACTGCGCTATCTAGGAGCCAAAAGGAAACTTCATATCGGGGTCGTTTGCTTGGGCACTTCTGGTAAATAGATAACTATTTCTATCGCAGTGTTCGCATTGTTGTGTTCCAGTGTGTATTCATCATTTTACATCTAAATCACATGTTGGCAATATTATTTCAGATTACTATATTTCAGATTTACTGCGAATCTCACAACAGTCAGTACTTACTGACTGTTGTGAGATAAATCTGAAATCTCTAAAAAAAACCATAGTAGGTAGTTAGGTAGGTACCTACCATGGCTTTTTTCGAGAATAAAGGGCCCTTCTTGAGGTGGATATCGTAAGAACTTCGCGCCATCGTGGTCATCATCACCGGTCATATGTGATCCCAATGAGGGGCACCAGCCTACTGCTACGTTAAGGTTTACAGAGTTTAGATTACATTAATTTCTTTCACAGATCTACATATGTACATGAAGATTGCCCCACGACGTTTTTATGAAACATAGGAACTTCCAATAAATATAGTGGATTGGCATTTAAGTGGTGATCCAATTTCTAGAAAAAATATCAAATAGTGACAATGATTTAAAGTCGAAAATTCCAGTTCCGTATAAAGAAATGTTAAGCTTAACGAGTACAAACCACAGAGTATGGATAGGCCGTCATAATATTTCGTCGTTGTTGTGTTGCGGTCGTCATTTTTACCTTTGAAGATGCAAGTTTGCTGTAAATTATTCTCAATGGTTCTCATATGGTTACGTTATATGATTGATGATATATGATATATGTAAGTTTCATAACATGAACTGAACACATATACTTTCATGAGTTACCGTTTGCCAACAGAGGTGTCTTCAAAAGTAGTAATCATTACATGCTTAAGATTGTATTGCGCTTTACTCAAACAATGCGTTAAATTTCAATTTATTCAAACAAGACAGTTTTATTGACTTATTTAAAAAAACAAATTAATACCTAAATCAAATTGAAAATAAAAACTTTATGCACATGTAGTGCAAAACTCTTTGGTTAAACTCAACTGTTATGGATCCCTTCCATACTTTGCGGGTCTAGGCTAGCAATGTCGACATTAGTTAAAGAAAATTGTCTAAATAATAATCTCGTTACACGTATTTATGTGTGAAAATTTTGTTAGTATATTAGTAAAATTTGTATTATTTGATAAAATTTCTAATTTTTATAAAATTTGGTCTAGCATTGGCTAATCTAGTCGAATCCACGTGGACTACATTTACGCTTCATCGGTGAAATACATATTTCATACATATTCATACATATTTCATTATTTAATACATATTAATTATAAAAATAACAATAGTAAGATAATAGCAATATCGGTGTTAGTTTCTTTGAATATTTTATCTAAAACTGTAAAATAATTTATAAAAAATGTAATTTTAATTCTTAATATTTATGTTTACAAAATCGACAGTCGTTCTTACCGGCTATATATAATATGGCTTTAATGGTTATTTAATCCAACGTAATACAATCATGTATAAAAAGGTTTTCCCAGAAGGCTACAGTATGGGGTTCTTCAAAAGGGGAGTAAATAGGTTTTTGAAGGGTCGGCAACGCGCGAGTAACACCCCTGGTGTTGCAAGTGTATAAAAAAAGAAAAATAGGCCTTTCTGGATGGCATAGTATGTAGGTCAATTCCTTTTGTACGTCAAAAAAACCATGCTCTCCCCTCTCTCCCTTTGTCAACATATCATCATTCACACAGTTCATCCATCTATTATTCGGTCTTCCTCTCCGTACACGCCCATCCACTTGCATGGGCATAACTTTCCTTTTAACATGATTATTCATTTCAGCAACATGCAATCTTTGCTGTCCCAGCCGCTTGATGAGTCAATATTCTAATCCATACATGACAACGGGCCTAATTTATGATTTATAAACGTTGCCCTTCAGTTTGAGGGAATAACGGGTGTCACAGGTAGCTCCCGTCACCTGTCGCCATTTTATCTAATATATCCTTCTTATAATAATATGTTCTTATAATAATAATTTTGGGTATATCGATCTTTTTATGGTAAATATTGGTAAGTTTAAGCTGCATCGTGCCGTCCCTTGAAGTGCGGTCGCTCTCACTTCAAGCTGTAGTATCATTAGGACCATTCGCTTTTTAGAGTGAGTTTGGTCGGAGCAGCACACGAGTACATGCTATATTATTCATGACTCATAGTGTCTCCTATTTGTTATTTGAATGAATATTTTGTTGCTTAAAATTAAATTGTTATCACTTATTTTGTACAACACTTTAGTAAAATTCAAACGAGATTACTTTTTGTGGGAACGGTAGCTACATAAATAACAAGAGATTTCATCATTTTTTAGTGACTTGGAACATGACTTTATAAATAATTAAATATTCGAGGCAAATTAAAAACTTCACGCTCTGATCGTCGTCACCCGCATCGCATCGCCTTACGTCATAGCATTGGTCGTATACAAACAAACTTCAACTATTATCCGGCTACAGAGACGGACTCAGCGCTAGCAAACAGTTTTCGCTTTTCTCTTTTTCCTCTGTTACGTACTCAGATTTGTTTGTTTCATTTTTGCAATATCCCGTACGTTACCGTCTGTTTTTATTCTTTTGTTTAGCGTTTTTATAACTGATTTTACAGAGCTAGTTGAAACTGCGTTGGATTTACCTAAGCTGATAAAATAGCATCTCATAGAAAACATGATTTTATCCAATTATAATTTTCTAAATTACTTTGGAATGTTAAATAGGCTACGCCACTAGTTTCCTAGACTACGTCAGGCCTCTACTGCAAAGAATTAGCAAGAAAACCGCAACAGCTAATAATTTCACTAGCGCATCGAAGCATTTAAATTCGGGCAATTTCTGTAATTTCATTTAGTTCCGTAGAAACAGCAAAATATCGAAGAAGTCATTCTTCGCTTCGTTGCTACGTTTTGTTAAATAAACGTTATTTTTTTATTTCTGTATGGTTTGTTACATTCAATAATTGTCATTAAAATTAGAGCTAGTTTTGACAGATTTCGTGGTATAATCATGCTAGTAAGTTTCGTGAGTATGGCTAATGAAAAAATAAATAGCATAGCAGCACAGCTCTCTAGATCATTATGTAGCCTATTGCATTCTCCAAGAGTATTTGACCACACATGTGTATTCATTCATTTAATTCAACCTTTTTTTGAACTCATTCGATGAGTTTCAAGGGATTATTTCAGCAATTGACATTTTTATAGTTATATAACTGCAAGTTTACGAGTTTACGGCTAGCAACTCTGACTCATAGACAAGTTCACTGCGTATCACGTCCTATTGGACCATTGCATTCAATTAAATTATTTGGCAAGGCTCCCTACATAAACGAGTTTATAGATGCAATAAATATGCTCGATATTTTACGATTTGTTTCCAAACTATGTTCAATGCTAGGTTTATTATAGTTATAGCTAAGCTAGAATTTTATCTTTCTTCATTTATGGCATTCAAATATAATTGGAGACCTATTGTAAATCATAAATTAGTGTATTAATCAAACACTCTGTATTTTTAGTATTTTATAAGGCGAAATTATTTACGTTGGTAGAAGTGGGTATGCTAAGGACCGTTTTCCGTTTGAAAGGAACATTTTATATCGTTAAAAGCGATGTTTCTGCGTTAAGTGAAGTTTTCGTATGATTATTATGACTCAGCATTGAGAACATAGCTGAAAAGCTATACTTTTATTATTATGTAGCTTAATATTACACGGTCCTTTAGAATGTGTTCGCGGAGATATAGATCCAACGAGCATTTAAGTAAAATTAAATGAACGTGTGGGTTTAATCTCCATCTGGGTGTAATCTCCATCTGCAGAATGAGAAATGTAGCTACAGACTATACCTAGTTAGATGCATAGAAACTATTGTCATTATAGGTCAAAACGTTTGTTGAGAATCAGTTATGGAAGAGATTCCGGTCACTTGCCTTCTGAGTCTCCTAATTGATTTAAATATGGCAGGTGGTAACTCGCCGCTCGCTAAATGGGTCCCCTAAAAGCAGAGAAGCAGACCATATTGGTGCGAAGAGAGCAACATTGGTGTGAACAGCTATGGGTGTAGATTGGTGAAATTAAATTATTATTAAGCATTAATTTAAATTTATTAAAATTATATGTCATAGATATATTTTTTACAAAAAGGGGTTTGGTCAAGTTCGCCTAACTTATAATTTGTTAAAATATAGATATAAACCAAGATTATTTAAAAGTTTAATATTTCTCAACGAGGAATACATGAAAAAAATATATTAATATTCTTCGGGTAAAACCCTCCATGATGTTGCTATAATTTTTAATATATTATCTCGTCATTTTTCTGCTAAGGTCGATGTACAAAGTTTTCATTATAAAATATATGATGTCAATTTATATTGCAAATAAATGTAAGTAGATGATTGCTGCAGACAATTGGGTAGATGACAATTTTTTTAATTCTATATATAATAAGAGTACTCTTTTAAGTGAGAAATATTGTACAACCAACAGTACACCTGCACCTATTACTTTTGAAGACACATCGCCATGTTTGCGGCGCTCTCGCGGGTCGCTCAAAAACGCTCCATACTAAAAACACTGCAATCGTGACGTCATAACTAAGTAAACTCGCCTAATTTGTATGAGCGTATAAACAAATTTTAAAATAACTTTGTTATTTGTATGTTTATAGGTATACTTTCTATATAAAAAATGTTACATTTAATGTGAGAATGCTAGAAATGTGTTCGTTTCATTAGAATTACGTAAATAATAATTGCTAATTTTTTGGAAATCTAAAACGAATATAAATTAATAATTAAACTGAAATTTCTATATTGACATACTTTCATTAAATATAAATTGCTCAAATCAGATAATTATAGTATAAAAACGGCCATAATCAGTTGCAGTCGTCTACCCTATTTATAAGACTAACACAAGTATAGTTACATCCCTTCAATCCAAGCCGTATTTCCTTATAACCTGATTTAGAAGTCTCTAGAGGCATAGTCGGTAGGTCGTCATTCCAGTCGAGTCATCAGTTTGGAGCGCAAACTGAACTAAGCATCATACGAAGTTGACAACTCACGTCATTAACTGTCTATTAATTGGTATAAAGTGCACTGAAAACGCATCTAACTTAGAGAGAAATTCTAACGATTATAATAATATATAATATACCATATGATAATGAAATCAAACACGTCGCGTGTATATCTAAAAGATAAAGTGCTTTGATTTATTAATAAGATAAAATTGTGGTGAATGAATAAGCTTTAATTAAAATACCTATTAATTAAGTTGCCTATTGAAACATACTTCTTAAATTACCCAATCACGCCCGATAGATAGAAACATTTATTTAATCTTGCACGGTTAATGAGCTTAATGAAAAGTATGTGGGACCGAATCATTCGATTTATGGTTTTAAAAACAGTTGTAAAAAGCCAGTTCTTGTTATTGAAAGCCAAAAGAACGATAAGTGAAATAGTTCACCTATCGTTCTTTTGACTTGTAAAAGAAAAAGATTGATTCAATTTACAAACTATACATGCGCTCCAGGTTAGCATCACCATTCGTCAAACACAATCAAAATACTAAATTAAGTGAGCAATCTCGTTTTGCCATGAGATAATTTGTCAATTAATATAAATTTGTTGCACGTTTGGGATATTTTAAAATAACTATTATAGACACAAATAGAAAAATAAACTATTAAAAAAATAAATTATTACCTTACATTAAAATCTACAGAATAGTTTAAAAAAAATACCACAAACTTTAATGTAGTAAAGCGAACTCCGAAAAATAATCGAAACACATGAAGGTTTACTTTGTATTCGTGCAATAAACAGGTTGTATGATTGGTAGCATAACCTTAAAGCTACCTGAAAAGCTGGTAGGCTAATGCTATGTTATATAAAAAAAATGGCAAATCCCATTTTCCTTATAAATTATTACGCGCCTCGTTAGAATGATCAAATCACGAAAAATTAACACACAAGATTAATGAATCGCATTGATGCTAAAAATTTTGATTATGTAAACAGTAGCGGTTATAAGTCATGGATAAAAAATATCAATAGTGGTAAATAGAATGAGTCAATTAATACGAAAAAAATGTTGATAAAAACAAGTTGTGAAACAAACATGATACCCACTTGTTGGTAGTTAGCTACAATTGTCATTGTTCCTCGCCACAGATGCACAATCCACAATTTCCACAAGAATAGGAATGTAGACGTGACCAACTTGTTACTTAAGATATAAAGTCAGGGCACCCACTTAATTTCACTTTCAACTCAGAGCATAGAATCGATAGCATTGCTGTTCTACGGCAAATAGTAAAGTCCTAGATCCTTTTTTTTTTTGTTTCCCCTGAGGAAAATGCATTAAATTGCATACCCCGGCTGTGGCGAGCCGGCGGTTATGTGGGGCTCTCCTCCCCAGAAGGGGGAGGCCTACCCACTAAAAACCTCAGGGATGGCCTTCCTCAGGCATGTAGGGAGCCCCCGGGAACATCAAGCCACTTCCGGGAACCCCCAGCCTCCGCTCCCCCGCCGATACAGGGGAGCCCTCCTCGGGGGAGGCTCACTACCTCCCCGGTCTCCTCCACCGACGACGCCCCCCGGCCACGGAAGGGGCGTGGTCCATCCCGGGTCGCCATAGCGGTCGCGACTTCCTCGCGCCCGCCGGCGCCCGCGGCGGCGCCGCAGCTGTGCTACCGAGCCCGGCGCCGCCCCTCCTTCTGGAGCATCACTGCTTCACAGAAGGAGGCCACAGCCCTCCAACCTCCCTCGTCCGCCAGCATTGCCGCAATCAATGCCGGCGGAGACAGATCTCGCCCGATCTCTGCGACCAAGACTCGGCGCTCGGAGGCCCACGTGGGACACTCCGCCAGCGTGTGCTGGGCCGAGTCGAGGTCGGATGCGCAGTGGTGGCAAAGTGTCGATCCCTCCCGTCCTATTCGACACAGATACTCACCGAAGCAGCCGTGCCCGGTGAGTATCTGAGTCAATCGGTAGGTGACCTCCTCCTTCCCGTGGAGCCAAGCTTCGAGGTGCGGGAGTACGGCACCGACGGCCCGCTGGCGAAAGTCCTAGATCCTAGTACAGCTCAGTGGAACTGTACTAGGATCTAGGACTTTAAATTAAATTTTCTAATCTATTATTTGTGAGATATTATAAGAAAAAAAAAACAGAAAATAGGCACCGTACTTAAAAACACGCAATGCTACATGATATGACACAAGTAGTTTAGTTTTATGGAACTTTAAAGTGCAATCAAATGATTATTACATGAAATTACAACGAAATGTGTGTCATGAATGTGGTATTAAGAAAAGGTTGAATGTTTCATGGAAAGCGTTACCTTTTATTAAAATGACACGGAGTCAGCATACCCCAACTTAATTCGACGGATTCCATAAAATTAAGTCTGCTATTTGGCACAGAGTGAAGTGAATTAAAAGCGAGTTGAGAATATTACTCCTGGTCTGGATATTATGTGCATTTTTAGAAATCTCTGTGGTTATGATAATGCAAAAAAAATATGTTTCAGAAAATAAATATTATTTCAAACCAGTTAAAACAAGTTTCAATATAGTTATATATAATAAAAATAAATATAAAAAAATAATTATATAAATGTGATAGTAATTCTTTCTGTTTTTCACAACAAACAATTTGATAGATTGTGATGATTATGTTCTTGGTTAATTTGAGACTTGATAAAAAACAAAGGATAATTATTACCACGGGAAATATTTGTTTAGAACCAATTTAAATAAAATTTTAAATGAGAATAATTTGAGACCCTTTAGATATTTTTTACAATGGTAAAATATCATTTGGAAAACAGTTTTTATCCCACTTGGAAAAACGTGGGCTAAAATATGGGAGAGGAGCTTGTATTTATATATAATTTGATTACAACTTTAGTTCTTTGAACTTAATAAATAGCCCTATCCATAATTAAGTGCTCATTAAAATAAGGACAACACATCACAGCGCCATCGACACGGTGGCGTGTGTTCTCGGCAAAGTTTTCCAATTGCGAAGATTGCGAGGGACCAATGTGTTTTTTTTTTTGTAAATTCGTAAATACATTTATCTAATGCTCCTATGGTGATAGAAAACATCGTGAGCTATATACACCTGCGAAGATTTTTAAAGATATATGTTGTCAACCTAACATTTGTCCTGATTAAGGCCTTATCGCCATAACATAAAAAGGGAAGGAAGACACGAGGCCTTTCGGTGGAGAGCTGTCATGATGAAAATGTATGATTATTAAACTTTAAATTAAATATAACACGTAATGTACAGTATTATTTTATAGTAAATAACCTTGTTAATTTTAAAATGGTTAACATTTTCTAGAGTAAACAGTTTATCGTAAGTACTGCTGCCGTAAATGTAAAATCCAATAAATCACTAATCCAACTAAGGGTCGAGTTAACTATTATCAAAACGAAACTATCTAGCACTACGCGGCTGCTTAAAAAATAATTTAATCACTTTAGACCGGCCATTTTTAGGGCACAATGGTAAGTGAACAGAAATCACCGTAGATATCTCGACTCGAGTATTATAAATAATTCATAATCAACAACATTAACCCAAAACACAGATTTACTCCCAACATTTTTACAAGTACAGCTAACTAAAACACATAAATTAATCATTGATAAGCTAGCAGCACTAATAAAATTTATAAATAATAAGTAAAAAATAAACACACATTCGTACTAGTAGATTTTTAATCTTGTAACTATTTTACAACATCTTTGGAGGTAATATTTTTTTGTTAAGTGGTAATGGCCGTCTAATGATATATTAAGATTTATTTAGTTTTTTTCTTAAATTGTTTATAATTATGACCTCATTTCACTTACATACACACATTTCTGTCTCAACGCATTTCATATTTATGCTGTTAAATTGTTGCTTTTTAATTCAGATAAATGTAAAAGAGCTCTGACTATCTTTGGGTATTAAATTAATAATAAAAATAAATATTTCTTAAACTTACACCAATTAGTTTAGCCCAAAGTAAGCTCTGAAGGTTTGTGTTCTGGGATCTAGGGCAACGGATAGACACACTTATGTATATATATTTGATAAAAATATATTATTGATGTACATTACTACAAAAACTACCCATGAAAACTGTTTTGAACGAGATCTAGACCGCTTCCTTTAATTTCATAAATCAATGGTACGGAACCCTTTGTGCGTGAGTCCGACACGCACTTGGCCGGTTTTAGTTATTTTTTAGTTTATGTAAACTTCGCCACTACTACCCACCTATACTTAATGCTATAACATACATAGTTGCTGAGCACTTTACTTACATCCATAAATTATGATCTAAATTGCAGGTCTCTGGCTATGAAATCGCCGTTTTGCTTAAACTACGTGCTCATATGTTAGTCCCTACGCTTAATGTATCGTTAGCAATCTAGACCTATCACCGGTGCCCTAATCTTCTCTTCTGAACGCTTCCTGTTTGTCTTGATTGAAAAGTTATAGAACTTGTGCAAAAGTTCTATTTTATTAATCATTCACGCCGCGGCGTGGCAAAAACATCGGGAACGTGTAAGTCTTACACTCTACTGAAATCTACTGTTCACTTATTTCTTAGAGACATTAGCGTTACCTAAAATATTGTTGCGTTTTCTCGAACGCCCGTAATTTGGTATATTATTTAACTATATAATAATATTGCTTACTTACCGGTCCGTAGTTCTGGCTTGGCTTGAACTTGTGTTTTGTGTGTACTAATGTGCCCTACCGTATGTGGTTATAAATATATATCATAAACTACAATACTTGTAGTGTAAAAAATAGGAGAACGCGTGGCCGACCACTTTTCCAATGTAATGTATCCGTCGAAACCGTAATATGCAATATTTATCCAATGGTATATTTAAATACACTTGATACACTACGAAAACCATAAGAAATATTTAAAATAAACTCAATAAAAATGCCGTAAAAAAATCCGAAGTGACAGTCCCAAGTGCCGAAACTCATAAGTCCTAAACAATCCCCCACCCCGAGATGAGCAACCCTCATCTCGCTAGTCTACCGGTAGACGGGACAGGGTTGCCACCGCACGGCGCATCACAGAGTCGCCGATCGAGACCTCTGCGAACCGAGGTACACCGTCAGAGCCTGGATAAAGCTTCAAAATGCGTCCTCTACGCCAACGTAGAGGAGAAAGATTTGAATCCTTAATCAGGACAAGATCCCCTACCCGTGCAGGAGCCGTTTTATCTGTCCATTTCAGCCGCTGCTGCAACATGTGCAAATACTCCGAATAAAACCGTTTATTAAAATTTTGTGACATCTGTTGCAGCATTTGAAAGCGAGAAAGTCGACTCAGTGGTACATTCTCAAAGGGATACTCAGGGAGAGCTGCAAGGGGCTGGCCGATGAGGAAATGACCCGGTGTCAAAACCTCCATATCGTTGGGATCCGAAGAGAGTGGGCATAAAGGCCGTGAATTTAAAGTTGCTTCCACTCTGTAAAAGACCGTAGTAAGTTCCTCGAACGTAAGAACCGTTTCCCCAATAACACGTCTCAAATGTGTCTTAGCCACCTTCACGACAGCCTCAAAGATGCCTCCCCAATGAGGACATCCAGGAGGATCAAACTTCCACGTAATGCCCTGAGTAGCCATTGCTTGTCCCAAGTCCGTACTATGTTTCGTTAAAAAATCATGGACCTCCTTAAGATACCTGTCAGCACCCTGATAATTTGTGCCGCAGTCCGACCGTACCAAACTCGGTAACCCCCTCCGTGAAACAAAACGTCCGAACGCCGCGATAAACGCTTCCGTACTAAGCGAAGATACTATTTCTAAATGTACTGCCTTCGTTGACAGACAAACAAATACACATAAATAAACTTTGTAAGTCTTAGAGGTCCGCAAGTGAGAAGCCCTGACAATAAAAGGACCAGCGAAATCCGTACCGACACCGTGAAAAGGTCTGGTGACACTAACCCGATCGCTAGGTAGGTCACCCATCATAGGCTGCATGGTGTTAGCCTTTAACCGATAGCAAGGTATACACTTAAATATAACCGATCGGACGCACCGTCGCGCCGATAGTATCCAAAATTCCCGCTGAAGAATAGCAAGCAGTGCCGTACAACCTGCATGCGAGTTAGTAATGTGCCGATCACTTACTATCAACTGCGTCAAGGGTCCGTCCTTGGGCAGCAAAAGGGGATGCCTAGCCGAATACGGCAGCTTCGAGTTGCGCAGCCGTCCGCCAACACGAAGTAATCCCTCGCCATCAATGAATAAGTTAAGTTTCTGTACGGCACCCTTTAACCGACCCGTCGTCCGTAACGATTTAAGCTCGTCAGAAAACCGTTCCGATTGTACCCGTCGTACCCAAAACATGAGAGCAGCACGCCGTTCGCCTGCCGTCAGAAACAAAGATGTATTTCTTACAACCGGTTTGCGAGTATTCGTTATAAACCGACGCATCCATCCCGTAACGGCCAGTAATTTATTAAGAGAGCTAAACCGCAGTAAAAGAGGGTTTGTGACGATTTCTTTCTCCACAGCCATGACACGCACACAGGGCAGCGGATCCGATCCGATTAAAACCGTAGGGGGCCATGACGACTCCGGTGCCGTCAACCAAGCAGGTCCCCACCAAAGGTTATGACTCACCAACGAGGAGGCATAACAGCCGCGAGAGGCCACGTCGGCGGGGTTCAACTCGCCGGGTACGTGCCGCCAATTCAGATTCACTGACGAGTTTTGAATTTGCGAAACCCGATTCGCAACAAATGTTTCCAGCCTATGTACCGAGGTCTGGAGCCACGCCAAAACAATTTGGCTGTCAGTCCACGCATAAACGTTGCCTATGTTAATGTGCTTCCCGAGTGTATCACAAACATGATTCAATAACCGAGTAAGTAACGCAGCTCCCGAGAGCTCCAATTTGGGTATGGTTTGGCGGTTGCGTATAGGAGCCACCTTGCTCTTCACCGTGATTAGATGTAACGCTACTGAACCCTGGCTGTATCGTCCGAAGATATACGACTGCCGCGAAACCCGATTCCGAGGCGTCACAGAAACCGTGAAGTGACGCATGATACTTCCCCGGTGGAAGTATTTTACGAGGTATAACAACCCTTCCGATAGTGGGTAACTGATCAATAAATGCGAGCCAGTCCGTTAAGAGTTCAGTAGGTAGGGTCTCATCCCACTTAAGCTCAGCCAACCATAACCGTTGTAGAAAACATTTAGCCCAAAATATTAGGAGCGATCCACCCGTTAGGATCATAGATACGAGCAACCGTAGACAGGACTAGCCGCTTAGTCCATATCTTTTCCGTTATTGTTAAAACCCGAAAGGAAAAGATGTCAGGAACCGGTAAATACTGAACACCTAAAACCGATGTTGAACGAGGAGAGTCCGGATTCTCAAATAACAATGGATCTTGAACGTGATCCGCTGGTAGTCCTTCTAAGAGACGTGGACTGTTCGAAATCCATTTCCGTAGTTCATAGCCAGCCGTTGCCAATAACGCTATGAGCTCGTTACGTAAAATTAAAGCCTCCTGTTCCGAAGATCCACCCGTGATAACGTCATCGACAAAAATTTCCGACTCTAAGACGTCCGCGCGCACGAGGGAATCGAACGCGTTCCCGTTGAGCGAGTTCCAACAAGCACCGCATAGCCATCCAGGGGCTAGATTTCAAACCGTACGTGTTTGTGTTCAGTTCGTAGACGCGTAATGGGTGAGACGGGTCCTCGCGCCAAAGAATCAGCTGATACCGTCTATCAGCCTCATCAATCACCGTTTGCCGGAACATCATGCGTATATCCGTCGCGAAGACCACCTGGTGTCTACGAAAGGCCGAAATAAGATCCGAAATATCTTTATGTAGTTTAGCACCCGAGTGCAGGATTTGGTTCAATGAAACACCGTTAGAGGAAGGGGCCGACCCGTCAAACACGACCCGTATCTTACCGCTATCCGATTTAAAAACCGCGTGATGTGGTATGAAATAGTGTTCTTCCGATGAGTAGTCCCTCCGTGCCAGGGACATGTGACCTAATTGTACATATTCCCGCATGAACTCAATGTATTTGTCGCGAAACTCTGTATCTCGCTTCATGCGACGTTCCATAGAAAGCAGGCGTTTCTCAGCAGTGAGGTAGGACTGCCCCAGCGGTTTGCGAATGCTCACAAAGGGCAACCGAGTAACGAAACGACCGTTCGGTAACCGATAAACATTTTCGATAAAATGGCGCTCGCATTCTTCGTCGAGCGGGTCCTTCCGTGAAACCGTGGGTAGGTACCTTCTGTCTCCCAAAAACGCTGTACTAAATCCGAAAGAGAAACGCCCGTAAAAACCGTATCAGAAACCGTATCATATGCTGGGCCCATAATCATATATCCGTAGTGCGATGGTATAGCAACCAAGCCATTATTATTTAAATTTATAGTGCGTCCGGTGCACAATAATTGACCAAGCACATCAGTACCAAGCAACAAATCAATTTTTCCAATATTTAAAAATTTTCTGTCAGCCAAAGACAGGTGAGAAGCCGAGTTCAAAATTTCCGAAGGTAATTCCACCTGTGGATGTTCTCCTAAAATATCATGCAACACTAGTGCTGTAACTGTAATAACAGGTTGAGAGACCGATTCTCCAACAATGTTAAAGGTACATTGACCATAAACATGTGACACGAGCACATCACCTATGCCACGAACCGAAATATTATTATTAAATATGTATAGGCCTAACCGTCTCGCCAAATTAACTGTTATCATGCAACCTTGCGAACCCGTGTCCGCTAGAGCCCGTGCTCTAACATAAAAACCGTTAATATCACAAATCCTTACCGCAACGGTAGGCAATAAAATAGTATTTAAAAAGGTTGCATTTGGCGAGGCGGCGGCGACTACCTATTCTTGAACGTCACTATGAAATGAAGCATTCACCCGATTAAAAACCTGGGCTGCCGACAGCGCCAGAGGGTTATATGTAGGGGGTCTCGAGCGCGCCCAATGGTGCCCGAGTCAGGTGCCAACTGGCATCCGGTGTCCGGTAACCAACCGGATGACCGAAAGATGGCGGCGTGTTCCTCAATCGCGGCCGTTCCGCGAGTGGTGGTGAGAAACCCCTCGCTCTCGCTGCATACGAAGCCGCAGACGCATACTGTTCCGCAGTGACGTCACGGGATTCGTCCGCTTGAATATGCCCTATGCCCGCTGCATAGGGTGCTTGTACCATAGGCCCGGTGCCTCCCCCACCCGTATGTGGAGATGCCTGTGAAGTAGGCCTAAAGCCACCCCCACCCGTATATGGAGGTGTCGCGCGCACGTCCACCCGTCGAGGCGACGCTCGTCCAGAATGAGGAGGTGAAGTCCGTACTTGTCCGCTTTGACCCCCTCCTGAAGGAGAACCAATCCGTGCCGCTGCAGGCCTAACTCCACCATTCCTATTCAGGCATAACATCCCGTGATGTTTGCCGTTACAATGAATACATGGCCGTGCCACTGCACAACTATTAACAAGATGATCCCCTAAACAAAAATAACAAAACTTGTGATTTTGCACAAAACGCCTCCGCTGTTGAGGGGAACAATTTATAAAATGTTGGCATTTAGATATAAAATGGCCTATGATGCCACAAAAGGTGCAACCAACCCGCTTGGATTGCAACCTATTATTAATAGTATGGTCCGATGTAGCCATACCTACCCTAGTCCCCCGAGTGGGTGGCCTAATCCTACCCTGACTGAATACAGGTCTTCCCTGACTGGACACAGGCCTCCCAGATGGCCCTGAGGTAGCCGTTGCAGGAGGTGAGCCTACATTGTCAACAATCCGTGCTTCTTCCTCCAAGAAGGTCAAAAGGTCAATAATTTAGGCAACGGGCTTGCCTCATCTCCGCTTCCATATTTTTGTTCAAATCTTAATTTTAAATCAGAGGGTAACTTATTCAATACAATATGGAGCAACAAGAATGACCACTCCGTTACTGGTAAATTTAATTTCTCCAAACAATTATAGGCCACCTTTAATGGATTTAAAAAATCATCCCTTATAAACATGATATTCCTTAAATAAGGCAAATTTAATATCTTTGCCACATGGGCATCCGCAATTAACCTAATATTTTTTGATATCTGCCCATCAATAGCGCCCTTGCAGTCTCATAATTGTTATCTGTTATGGTTAAATGTGAAATAACCTGGTGAGCGTCTCCCGATAGACAACTCAACAGATAACTTAATTTTTGTGAGAGTGATATATCCATCCGACAATGTACCAAAGAATCAAAAATGTTAATAAATGACATCCAAGTTTCATACCCACCAGAATACTTGGGCAAATTTAAATCCGGCAATCTAGTATAAATTGAGGCATTACTACTTGACTGACCCTTAACCGTGGGACTACTGGCCAGATCCAGTGTCCTTACCGCCTGAATAATGCTGTCATAATATTCTAAGCATTGCTTGTAGTCTGCCTGAGCTTGAATCAACCTTGCCTGCAAAGTTTCATTGTCTGGATTCATGTCAGCCCTATCATAACACATTTGTAAAGCTTGATCCAGGTCCGCCATGTATCTGCTCGCATTTGAAGCCCGCTCTTTCAAGGCCTCAACCCTGTCTGGTCTACTCACCAGAGAAAATGCGCTTACCAACCATTGCAATATGCGACGAATTTCGTTGTAACCGTCCGACATTTTAATAATTAAAGTAAATACAAAACAAAGAATTTACAAAATAACAGGTCCGTAACCGAAAAGTAAACCACGCTCTGCTACCAAAAAATGTTGCGTTTTCCCGAACGCCCGTAATTTGGTTATATTATTTAACTATATAATAATATTGCTTACTTACCGGTCCGTAGTTCTGGCTTGGCTTGAACTTGTGTTTTGTGTGTACTAATGTGCCCTACCGTATGTGGTTATAAATATATATCATAAACTACAATACTTGTAGTGTAAAAAATAGGAGAACGCGTGGCCGACCACTTTTCCAAATTGTAAAATGTAATCCGTCGAAACCGTAATATCCAATATTTATCCAATGGTATATTTAAATACACTTGATACACGTAACGAAATCATAAGAAAATATTTAAAATAAACTCAATAAAAATGCCGTAAAAAAATCCGAAGTGACAGTCAAGTGCCGAAAACATAATGTCAAAAATCTTTTTTTTTAATTACTTTTTTAAATTTCCTTTTCCGCGGTCCGAAACTCATAAGTCCTAAACAAATATTATTATCTTAGAATCACATGACTAGGCCATCAATATTAAATTATAAAAGTCACCGTTAGCATGCGTGCGAAAGTTGAGCGCTTTGTTTAAAATGAAGTCTAAGCACTTAACAGAATGTTGCTAGTTTTGCCCTGAAGAAAAGGGTATATTCAGTCTTATGTTGTAGTACATTTGTACCACATGGTAAATCGAAGATCGCAAAAATGAACACATCACATTTGTTAATTTATTGTCATATTCTATCCATTTATATTAACATCTAAAATTAGATTTACTATTGTTGTAGTAAGTAATCAGAACCAAATAATGCAGTCCTTACGATGTTAATATCCGGTAGAATTTCTTAATCTAATACACAATAATTTTTTATATTTTATGTTCATATGAGCATACCGATACTTATGTCGACATAAAGTATATATAGAGGATGTACTTAACATACTTAATCCCCATTTTTCAGATACTCCGTAAATAGGCGACTAAAAGTAGAGTCGAACATTTAAATATTATTATCTCTACATACAAAATCTTGATGACAAAACATCTTACGAAGCATTAAAGGAGGGTGATTTCTGTACTGCTTGGGTGCTTTAGAGTGGTGCACTTAGTTGAGTCGTTTCCAGTTCGACTCAAACAATCCAGTAACATTGTTCTGTCACCCTTGATTATAGCTGACCTATAAAACCAACATAATTCTCGCCTAACATAAACTAAAGTATCGTTATAAATGTACGATAAAAAGGGTACTAAATTTGAATAAACTTCTCATCGTCTTCTGTTTTAATTCTTTCATAAAATAATGTAATCGAAAATTAAATAACAATCAAAAACGCGATAAAATTTCCAAGTGCCATTTAGTGTCAATTAGCAATAATTCTTGAAGCGACTTCTTGATTTACAAGCGGAAACACTACAAGCCCATAAACATGCAAATACAATAAAACTCGCTGGTGGTTTGTCGCTACTAATTGATTTATGCCTGTGTGTTATGGCCGCTCAATATGCATTTACGATAGTCAACACGAGGGCGCGGCGCATGCTGACCAAGGAATAAATAATTCTGCTAAATGTTGATATGCAGTTAGAAATAAAGAAGGAAAATATTTACAAAGTTAAAATAACATATTTAGATTATAATTTTATTGATAGCATGTCTTAATTCAATGACAAACGTTTTTTTTTTCGAGGGGAAATGCGCCTAAGCACCATGACATCGCGCTGGCTAGGCGCGGTGTCATGGTGCATAGGCGTGGGCTCTCCGGTGTGTGGGGCTCTCCGGTCAGACGGACCGGTCTACCCTCCGGTGTCCTCTAGGCCCGTATCGTGGGCGCGTGGCGGGGTGCGCTTTCACGATTCTACCGCCACGACGCCCACGGGCCGGCTCGACCTGTTGATGGTATGATCGAGCCTCCGCCAAGGGGAATTCAATAACAACCTAAAATGTCATTGTCAAACGTTATTAACTATTAAAAATTGCATGCTTTATCTTTCTTGAAAAATATTTGTTTCATGCGTCTCGTATAATGAGTACAATGACAGGATATATCAGATCGCTAAGTCTAACTAATAATTTAAAAGCTTTATAAATGTAAAAAATATAATATGTTGTTTATATAAGCTGATGATATTGATAAAAATTAATTAATATAATTGTAAATGTTTATAATTTATAGACTAGGGAGGCGAATATCAATCCAGGTGATTTGTAGTTATAATTTTCCCTGCCCGTATTTTTTTCGTGATAGGTATAAGTATAACTTATAATTATTGAATAGGAAGTATATAGAACTCGGTATATTTTTATCTACATCAATGGGATATTGTATGTAGTATGTAGGTAGTTATCATTTTGCGGAGGAGGCACGGATTTCGCCCGACCTCGATGTGCATGCGCGGGCTGCCTGGCTCCGGGGCACGATGACGTCGATCTGCGACGTCTCCATGCCCCGAGTCAGGCCGCCCCGGCGGCGCTCTGCGTACTGGTGGAACGAGGAGATCGCGCGGCTACGGGTTTTGTAGTAGCCGCGCGCCGCCAGTACCTCAGAGCCCGTCGAAGACGGCAAGCCTCAGTCGACGGAGTCCTGAGCGCCAGAAGCGCGTACGGAGCCGCGGTCAAGGCGCTCGGCGTCGCCATCGCCGACGCCAAGGCGCGGTCCTGGCGCGAGCTGCTGGGGGGACTGGAGAGGGACCCATGGGGGCGCCCGTACCGGATGGTACTGGGCAAGCTCCGACCGTGGGTCCCTCCGCTGACGGAGACCCTGGACCCTCTCGTCGTGGGAAGAGCGGTGGATACGCTCTTCCCGAGGGTCCAGGATAGTCCCCCCGCCGCCCCGTCGCCCGGCCCTTGGTCGGACGACCTCCGGGTGACGGAGAGCGAGCTCGCCGGGGCCGTTTCGCGGCTCTCTGCGCGCAACACTGCCCCGGGACCGGACGGGGTCCCGGGAAAGGTGCTAGCGCTGGCGCTCAGGGCGTTCGGGAGCACGGTGAGGCAGCTCTTCACAAGCTGTCTCCGCGAGGGCGTGTTTCCCGTCGACTGGAAGTCGGCCAGGTTGGTGCTCCTCAGGAAGGAGGGAAGGACCGGCGACGTTCCATCTTCGTTTCGTCCGATCTGCTTGCTGAACGAGGCGGGGAAACTCTTCGAGAGGGTTATCTCCGCTCGTATCAGCGAGCACCTGTCGCGCGCGGGTCCCGACCTATCGGACTGCCAATTTGGATTCCGGCGGGGACGATCAACGCTGGACGCTGTCCAGCGTGTTCGTTCCCTGTCGGAGTCCGCAGTCCGATCGGGGGGGGTGGCATTGGCGGTGTCGTTAGACATCGTCAACGCCTTCGGTACCCTCCCCTGGCAGGCCATTAGGGAGGCGCTCGTATACCACGAGCTGCCTCCCTACCTGCGGGCCGTGGTCGGGGACTATCTGCGCGACAGGACGATCAGCGTGATGGGACGGGACGGGATGGAAACGTCGAGGAGGGTCGAATGCGGCGTTCCGCAGGGGTCGGTGTTGGGACCCCTGCTATGGAACCTCGCATACGACGCGGTCCTTCGCACCAGCCTTCCTCGCGGCGTGAGTGTCGTCTGCTACGCTGACGACACTCTCGTCGTGACGACTGGGGCCGACTTCGGGCCGGTGCTCAGGCTTGCCGAGCTTGGGGTGGCATGTGTCGTGCGGGCGATCCGCCAGCTGGGTTTACAAATAGCGCCTCACAAAACCGAGGCGCTATGGTTCCACGGCCTTCCGAGGCGCCGGGAACCACCCAGTTGCCGGATCCGGGTGGGTGACGCGGTGGTCCCGGTGGGGCCGTACATAAAGTACCTGGGCCTCACCCTGGACCGCCGCTGGAGCTTCGAGGAGCATTTCGTGCGGTTGGTCCCCCGAGCCAAAAGGGTGGCGGGCGCATTGCATCGCCTGCTGCCCAATCTCGGGGGACCGAGGGATGGAGTCCGCCGCCTGTACGAGGGCGTCGTGCGATCCGTGGCCATGTATGGGGCTCCCGTGTGGTCGCAAGACTGCGCGAGGTCCCCCCGCTGCAGAGCTCTGCTACGGAGCCTGCAGCGGATAATGGCCATACGGATCGTACGAGGCTACCGTACAATCTCGTACGAGGCGGCGACAGTTCTGGGACGCTCCCCCCCATTCGACATCCTGGCCGACATGTACGCGGCGACGTATGCGTCGCGGCGTGTCGGCCGGGGGCGAGGGGGGAGCGCCCTGGAACCCGCGCACGAAGTGCCTAAGCGGGAGTGGCACCGACGGATTGTGGCGGCCTGGCGTGCGCAGCTCGAATTACGGATCTGCGCGCGCCAGCGGGCCGTCGGTGCCGTACTCCCGCACCTCGAAGCTTGGCTCAACGGGAAGGAGGAGGTCACCTACCGATTGACTCAGATACTCACCGGGCACGGCTGCTTCGGTGAGTATCTGTGTCGAATAGGACGGGAGGGATCGACACATTGTCACCACTGCGCATCCGACCTCGACTCGGCCCAGCACACGCTGGCGGAGTGCCCCGCGTGGGCCTCCGAGCGCCGAGTCTTGGTCGCAGAGATCGGGCGAGATCTGTCTCCGCCGGCATTGATTGCGGCAATGCTGGCGGACGAGGGAGGTTGGAGGGCTGTGGCCTCCTTCTGTGAAGCAGTAATGCTCCAGAAGGAGGCCGCCGAGCGGGGTCGGGAGATGGCCGATCCCGCTCGAAGGAGGCGGCCCGGGCTCGGTAGCACAGCTGCGGCGCCGCCGCGGGTCGCCGGCGGGCGCGAGGAAGTCGCGACCGCTACGGCGACCCGGGATGGACCACGCCCCTTCCGTGGCCGGGGGGCGTCGTCGGTGGAGGGGAACGGGGGAGGTGGTAGCTTCCCCCGAGGAGGGCTCCCCTCTAGAAAGGGGAGCGGAGGCTGGGGGTTCCTGGAAGTGGCCTTTGTGTTCCCGGGGGCTCCCTACATGCCTGAGGAAGGCCATCCCTGAGGTTTTTAGTGGGTAGGCCTCCCCTCTTGGGGAGGAGAGCCCCACATAACCCCGGCTCGCCACAGCCGGGGTATGCAATTTAATGCATTTTCCTCAGGGGAACAAAAAAAAAAAAAAAAAAAAAAAAAAGGTAGTTATCATTTAGATGTATGTGGGAGATCGTGTGTGAAATAAAAAGGAGAATGATCTTCGTATTTGTTTAATTGCTACGCTGACTTTGAAATACCAAAAATAAAAAAAAATAACTCTTTAAAAATTAAAATAAATCGACCGCACTCGTACATCACCCAACCGAAAATCGCCATCTTGCCCTGCTTACATTTTCACCTGTCATTCATTCATGCCCTCTCACTCTTACCTAGCACTCGTTCTCTTTCATAACACTGCGTTCCGATCCCACATGATGTCTAATACTTTATTCAAAATATTATAATAGTTTTAATGATATTTTCGAGTATTTAAAAAAACAATAGCATTATAATAAGTTCAGTGAGACTATTAAGGCTAGTAAGGCTGATCTTTTAATATGCAATGTCCTTAAATTTCTTGTTCCTGGTCTGTCAATAGCTGCGGTCGACTATAACATTACCTTTTCAATTAGAGCACCCGCAATTTGTATGTGCGGCAACATTGTCAATTTCCTGCAACTATTGCATGATATTCTGTTTGTTGATAAAGTATTTATTAGTACAGTTTCTTCTTTAAAAATTCTGATGTTTCTCTACATAGTTATAATTATCCGAAATAACATTCAAATAACAATGATCTTAAACGTAATTTATTTCTAACAAATTTTTAATTTAAATTTTATTTTTAACGGAAAATAATTGTAAGGATTTTTGTAAGTAAAGTTTCGACAGTATATATCTAAGTATTAGAACAGAAATTATTTCTATTTTAATTTAATGATTAAAATCACATGGTATCCATATCACAATAACTAAGCATTATAAGCTTGTTTGCGACAAGAAATACACGATCGGGCGGCGAGAATGCCACGGCGAAACCATTTCTAGGTCTCTGTCTAGAAACTGGAATATTACTACATAGTCCTGTTTCAAGGGCCTTAACTAAGGGCAATATTGATTATCTAGAGATTGTGCAAATATGGTAGAAATATTAAGTTTTTTTTTACTGTTTCCTTGTCTTTGCGTATATACTGAAATAAAATGAATAGTTGAATGGTATTAATAATTTTTGTTTATTGGTATATTTTGACAATTAATCACATTACTTCATGGAAAATGATTATAGCTACCTATAGCATTTCAGTAACATTAATCAAAATATATTTGTACATCATACATACAGCCATGGCCAATTCATATTCCTTCCTTCTTACCCTTTAAACTAAAACACAGTTAAAACTATTCCTACTGTTTTGCAGCAGAAATAAAGTAAGACGATGATACCCAAGCAGATGACCTAGGTAGAAAACATATTACTTTTTTAAAATTGATGTAACCATCTTTGTTTCATAATTTTCAAAAAAGTACCTAGACTTTTCGAGCTAATGCCTAGATTAGAATACATTTTTAATAATTTCTATTATTTTGTATTTTTTTTATATTTTAATTCCATTTAAAAGTTTACCTGTATAACATATATTATAAATCGTATATCGTTAATGTAAAATGCTACAGTTACAGCGTTTGATTAGTGTATAGTTTTAATCTATTTCGTATTTTTTTAAGCGATTGGTAAAAACACTTTATGCTGATGAAATACAAAATCCTCAGTTTGTATATGTTCAACAGTCAATAATACATTGGGTTACCCGAAAATGTTAAATAATCGAAATATAACTATATCTTAATATTCAATGGCGGTCGAATCGCGAAAGCGCACCCCGCCATGTGCCCCGTATGGGCCTAAAGAACTCGGGGGGGTTTTAGTGAGTAGAACGGTCCTCTCAACCGGAGAGCCCCACACACGGCCGCGCCTTGCCAGCGCGGTGTCATGGTGCATAAGGTCGCATTTACCCCCTCAAAAATAAAATCTTAATGTTCAAAGTGTTAAGGCTTAAAATTGTTACAAATAAATAATATTTTTTGGGTATTCTTCTGTGCTGTTGTCAGTATATTAATAGATATTTAAAAAAAGTATATTACTAGATCCAAACTAATAATAATAGCATCAAAGCATTTTGATTCTATGACTTATACCATCATTAAATACCATCAAATAAATCGAAAATTTGAATTACAAAACAGTTCGCGCAATATGCGCTCTACGATTTTAATTTGTGCGAATTCATAATTAAATTAATCTGTAGAGTTGAATCTGATCCGTCGACTTCCGTTCGGAAGTGGGCCTTTGATTCAACTCGGGCGGGATCACCGCCTACGCATTGAAAATACAGTATCTGGGTGAATTCATTTTAATTTCTTACCAAATTAAATTACTTCAAAAATTTTACTTTGTTTATTTGCTTGTGAAGAGATGCCGGTGATGACTAAGAATTAAAGTATTCAAAATCAAAAAATTATTTTACAAATAGGATTTTTACAGTCACGTTTGCGCATCAAAGATGCTACGCCATTGGTTCACAAGTCTACGACAGAAGACCTTATACGGGAAACAACCAGCAAGAACTGATTTTTTCCCCTGTATTTTAACAGTGGTCAATTTAAAGCCGACCGCAGATGAAAATTCGAAATTAATACCCCAAGTCTAGACGCAAATATATAAACTCTGTGGATAGTCTCAAATTTTAAAACTAATAATTAATTTCTACATAATGAATAAATAAAATGTTGATTTTCATGGTTCCGTACAACGTATCGTGAAAGTGAAACCCTTATAGGATTACTTAGTTGTTCGTCAATCAAGACCATTTTTTCTCAGAAATGGAGGTATCAAGGGGAAATTAATATATAACATACTCAGGTTTCACCGTGTTTCGATTAAATCGCGTTCAAGTTTGATTAAGGTTTTTCATTCACTTAATTCAATACCTTTAATTACTTTATTGCAATAAAAGTATTCAATATATTCAGGTGACTTCATTCAGAGCCTGCAAATTCATTCATCATCAACATGATTGCGTAGTAGATCATAGCCTACGCCTTACAACTAGAAATAATATTGTCTGCGGGATTATACAGAACCTATTTTGTTGATTCTTTTCCTATATTTATAATAATTCTTAATATTTAGTAGTAAACGAATATTTCTCAAAGACGAATTTAATGCCATCGGAGTCCGCTAAGGAGCACTATTGGGGCCGGTATTATTTAAGTTTTTAATTGATATCATTCATTCGTTCATCAAACATTGAAACTTTATAAATGCACATCTAATCTATACGTAAATTTAGAGCTTTAATAATTCCTATTTATTGCAGGTGGATTGAATAGCTTTGAGATATCGATAAGTACTTACTGTTTATTTATGTTCATTAGAGACAACCACAACTTTAACCATGGTTAATTGACGTGATTATGTAATTAATATAAATAAAATTCATGAAATATGGATTTTAAAATAGGGGAAAATACAGACATAATAAAGTAATAAGACAGATTTGAATATTTTAGCGTGACCTTGAACTTAAAACGAAGAAACTTTAAATTTCATATATAGCTAAAATGAACAAGACCTGAGCCAAGATGTTAGCAGGTGTGGATAACCCCATAATGTTTTCCTTTACCTAGACTAGATACAGCATATGAAATTTGAAAAATGAAAAATACGTGGTAGATGGAATTTTATGTTTTTTTACATTATAGCTGAGGCGCTAGTTATAGACGAAAAGTATTTTCTTTAAGGTATGTAGGCTTGATTAATAAATTCACTGAATTTCTTGATTTTTACTTATTCAACATTAAATCATGCTTAGTTAAAACTATAATCTTTAGGTTTGGCACAATAGCGTAGGTAATTCTTATGTTTTTTTTTAATTTGTATACGAAACCTGTTTTGATATTATTTAAAAAAAAACAAAGTTAACAAGAAATAGATGATTCAGTGCAATAAAGACAGAAACAAATTGATAGCATTGAAACAGCCTGTCAATATGTCCCTAAACATTGACATATATTCTACCGATAGACAAAAATACTAAAGGAAAAAGTGTGTTCAAATACTGGTGAATGTTAGAACTATAATCAGCTAGATCGCTAAATCTATGTGACCTCGTCTGACCATAGAAAAAAGACAACTGCTGGATCGCTTGTCGAAGTATAGATTTCGTTCAACCAAAACGTCGTAACTGCCGCTTACTTATGACGTTTTGCCGAGCGCAGTGAATCATGACGCTAAAGCGCTTAAGCGCTTAAGCGTTAAAGATTTTCACCGCAGAAGCGATACCAAATTTATAAGCACATTGTACCTCATACAGTTATTATGTTTTATAATAGAAGGAATGGCAACATAAAAGAAAACAAAATATTAGGACTTTATTTAATTATTATTACTATATAAATTTGTACTAAACAATAAAAAATTACGAACTAAACATTTTATAATCATCCCGTCTATACATATATTAACCTAAAATCACCGCGTACGCTTAGGAATGGAGGAACATCTGTATGGCTTTACTCTATGATTTTAGCAAGCACGTGACAGCGCGGAGTCAATAAATACATAAATATTGTTTACGTTGTATAATTATAATATTATTATACTTATTTCCACTTAAACAACTAGATATTGTAATCACTTAAATTTTCAATAATTATTTTTGTTCAGGTTTACTATTTAATCACTGTTTTAATTATGTTTATTGTTGGCCTATGAGCGATGCACACTGCGCGAATGGCGACGACTCACTGAGCGAGGTGCAGAGTGTACCCTGCACTTTACTTGAACGTAGTGAGTGTTCGGGCGGGCGAATCTAGTACGTAGTACATATATATCGATGTCCCTAAACTACTTTTGGGTGGGTTCCGAGTTCGCGTTGACCCTCACTTCGACACGATCAAAACTCCCACAGTCATCGAGATTACTTGTGTTGCAACTGAATTATCTTCGCTATTTACAATCAAGCAAAAGGTTGTTACTTTACCCCTAAACTTGATAGGTAGCGCAGAAGTGTATGAGAAAGCAATTGTAAGTTCTCTTTTTGCTCAAAGCAGTTTAATAAAACAGAGGTATAAAATCCGAGTTATATTAAACTACAAAAAAGATATAAATTTATAAAAAAAATCCGAATCCTTACAACAAATTTTCATTCAATATTATTATAAAGAAAATTACCAATTCAATATTAATTTAATATCTTATTTGCCCATTGTTGCTACAGCAAAGCAAGTAGCGTGGCTGTAACCGTAAAATACTTATAATCTTTTGTTTTAGCACTGATTAATATGTCTTCCAGTTATATAAACCATAATTTAGATCGGTCCCTCCGAAATTCTGGAAAACGGGATAAAATGATCGTGTCAGCCCCTACTTAAAATGTTTCTTGTTTGCTGCAGCTTGGTATGCAAGTTGGTTGGTTCGTATTGATTATTTTCCGGTTGAAAAGTTAACTTCAGAACTAGAGTGTAGTCGAAAATCACCACTTTTCCACGTATTTGACAATGAAAGTAATAAGGCTCAATTGTTGTTATAATCTAAGTTAATTAGAAAGAATGTACTAATATGGCGCGTGCGTATTTCTACCTTAACTTACATATCATCAAGGTGTGCTTTGTCTAAATACGTACAATTGTGTAGTCGCTAACTTATGTTTAAACAGTGACCTTAAGCCTATAAGTTAAGAAAAAGATTGTTATCCAAGCGATAAAAAAATGTTTAAGCGATGTTACATAAAAAGTTTTTTTAAAGCTGTAAAATAGAAATCTACTAGAATCTAAATATATATATAGTTCCTTCATATCAATTGCACACCATTTCATAACTGCGACGCAACAAAGACTAAGACCTAATTTCACCAAACTTAAACTAATCGTCTGTTGTGTAATGGCTTGTTAAAATTAAGAGAGTTGTTAAGTTATTCTAGATCCTACATTGTAAAATTAACAAGCCATTACTAAATCAACGGTTAATTGAATGAATTGCGAAACGTTCATTCAATTTGTAATACAACCAAATAATAGTGTCGTCGTGCATCACTCTTACTATACGGAAATGCGTCTAATTTCTACTGGTCGTATAATGTGTCAAGTAGCAATACAATGTGAACAAATTAAATTGTCGTTCTCTCTATAAGTTTCTAAAGCAAGCGCATAATATTTGGTTTTGCCAGGTTATTTCTCTATTGTTTGTGTAGGTCATGGAATTATAAAAAAAATATTATTATTATTATTATTTATTAAATAATTCCATGGTGTAGGTATTTGATTGACGTTTCGTGGTGTTTTCGTTCGTGGTAGGTATTTTCTTTGATTTGTGAAATACCTAGGTAGTGATTTTACTTAGCTTTTTATCTTTCTTTTTAAAATAAAATAATAAAATAAATACTACCTATTATGGTGTATTGAAACATAAATCTTTATATCTAGATAAATTTACGTCGGTATTATAATATAGGTACCTATATAACGAAATTAGCATTATTTACTGACCGGTCTGATGGGAATTCTAGTTTGTCTTCAATTAACTCCAATACATTCATAGCAGTTTCTTTAGACAAACGAAACCTTGTACAGAAATCGACATCGTCGTATTCGTCGAAATAGTCACGCCGTTCTTTAAAAATCCTCGGACGTCGTACTATGCTGTCTAAAGTATCTAAATTTGTTAAAAAATCTTCGTCATCCATAATAAAATTGTACGCCGCGTCCATCTTGACAGTAAAATAATCGTCTGTTACAGATTAACGAACCACTATTTAACAAACAGAGTATGGTGAAATTAGGTCTAAGCCTTGGAGTAAACGTCACTTAATCAGAGGGAAACTATATCAAGGTCGTTTGTTGGGGTATCTCCATCTTGCATATTTCTGCCGTGAGGAACAGCAGGGTTCGTGTTGCTGTGTCTCGATATGATGGCTAAAATAGACAGGATTTACAGGCGCCAACCACTTAACAGTCTGCTTGTTTGTCAATATAATTATAGAAATTTAAAAAATGTGACGTAATTAAGTGCAGTAGATGTGGATCCTCTGTGCACATATTCACTAAGCATCAGTATACAAGCACCCTTTAATGGGGTAGTTTATAATATTTGCGTTAATAATATCTTTAAAGACAAATTAGAAACGCTTACAAACGCCTATTTGATATTGGCAATTATTTGAGGTAACAAATGGCTTGTGTCGAAATAGTACTCGGCATGTTCCTAGGATTTAAATCGCCATGTGATTGCGTTTAAGATATGGACTCGGAGATACAGTCTCTTTTAGTTAAGGCAAGTTAAAATTCATTTATTGTCCAGCTACTTATCTGTTTCGTTATAGGATTGATTGGAGTGGTTATTTAGATGGAATTTGACGGAGAGTTTCGCAAATCGCTACATTCCTGATTTATAACGTCAATGAACTGTTTAATAATGTAATGTTAGTGGTTTATTCTAGCTTATGCAGAATGTTGATTGTAGCATTTAGTTCGCTCCCGCAGGCACCTGCTCCACATTTAGTTGCGCAAGCGACGTTCTGCGCAAATCATTTTGGTATGTACAGACTGTTTCAGGGCTGTCAACATAACATTTAAGGGACATAGAAGTTAAATATTTGATAATCCCTAGGTACCTGAAAACCTAATACTCCGAATCAACTGACTAAAAATGAAAGCAAAATCTTTCAAACGACACCCCTAGTCACCTTATAATACAATAAAAATTCTAGCTAGCTGTAGTCGCAATCCCACTCCATAATTAATTGCCGATAGTACTACTCGTAATTTAGCTAAAAAAAGATATAGTTAATGTAAACATAAAACTATTTTTTGAACTTAATTACGAGTTTGCCAGTATTTTTACATTACACAGTGTAGTCACACTACACATTGTATTTTACCCATATTTGGCTATTGATTATAATTATGGTTGTTTTCCATGTTGTTGTCTTCGTACATTTAATATTTTGGGCTAATAATAAACACATAACTGATTATTATACACGTAATCAACCGGATTTTATGGATTTCATCCCCGAATTGTGACAATTATTTTAGACCAATCGATTGTAATTGTATTAATATTCTAATTCAAAGACAATATTGTAAACTTGTTTGTCAATTAAATAAATAAAATAAAAAAAGGTTTTTTCTGTTGTTTTTTTTAAAGCAGCGTGGTAACTATTAAAAAAATAGATTTAAAATATAATCAAATACTCTATTTATTTATTATTGATTTAAATTTGTAATTATATGTCATTGAATGTTGAGCGATACGAAGCTAGAATCAGAGGTCACTAGGGTCAAGCTAGTGCCATCCCAACTAATATTATAAATGCGAAAGTGTGTTTGTTTGTTTGTTTATTTGTTTGTTTGTTTGTTTGTTTGTTACCTCTTCACGCTTACTACTGGACCGATTTCAAAAATTCTTTCACCTTTGGAAAGCTACATTCTCCCCGAGTAACATAGGCTACTTTTTATCCCGGAAAAATCGACAGATCCCACGGGATGCGCGCAATAAAGGCTTCGCTCAAAACTACTGCACAGATTTTTATGCGGTTTTCATCAATAGATAGAGTGATTCTTGAGGAGTTTTGCGCGGCATTTTTTATCTCGGAAAAACGGATAGTCCTACGGGAAGCGCGATAAAATCTTCGCACCATAAACCGACTTCCGCGTATATGTAGCCGTGGGCAAAAGCTATGACCCTTAACCCTCTATACACCCAATCCCGAAATCCACGCGGGCGAAGCCGCGGGCAGAAAGCTAGTATAAATATAAAAATGAGTTTAGAAAATTGACATTTTTATGACGTATAAGACGTCAGAGTCATTGGCAAGATAAATATAAATATATTTATTGTAATGTACGATTAAATTATTATTTTACCATTATCAAACGTATTATTAAATTATATATTACATATTGTATTACTGTATAGTTTAGTAAATTTACTCTTAACAGTGCTAAAATATTGTTTATAAGCAGTTATAAGAAATGCCAAAACTAAATTAAAACACCAATTCTTGGCCCACTGACAACTCTAAGTGGTTTATGGTGCTTGATAAATTTGTGTAAAGCAGTTGCGATTAAAATCGAACGTTAAAATGTTAATTCTAAATCCTGAAAGCGAGGGAATGGCAGACAGTGATTCACTGGCTAGCTTACCATTACTTTTTGTATGGCTGCCGACTACTGCAGCATAGAGTAGGAATTTCCATATAAGCTGAACGCCAGCTGGTTATTTGTTACGTATTCAACTTTTATTTAAACTCTTTCACTTTTATTAAATTTAAAAGGTAATTAAGTATTCCTAGATTATGTCCAGAATGAACCATATTGTGTTGAGCTTTTGAATCATACACGCGTAGACGATTTGTAGAGATATATATTTATATATTTGTGTAAGCTGATGTCATCTATATGTTATTGTATCATACGAGTGTGTCAAAGTTTTTGCATTTTTTCTATTAAGGTTTTATTAAATTAGGTTAAGGCGATACATATTTACGTTTGTATATAAGTAGTACCAATTCTTTTTTATAGCTTTAAACCTAACTTAGTAACATCATCATCTGTATAAATACTGACAACTTCACCCCTAATATTTGTTATGTTTTACATTTAACAACTTACATTTCCTTTAGTTAGCTGATATCCTTGAAACGTGGATTAAAAACAGTAGAAACAGATGAGAATTGCCTAATATTAAGAATTTGAAGTACACTCTAAGGGGCCATCCATAAATTACGTCACACGGTTAGGGGGAGGGAGGGGTTGACGAAGTGTGACATTGTGTGACAAGGGGGTGGGAGGGATCTTAAATTTCGTGACGTCATATTTCAAAATCTATTATAAGCTAACTGTTAAAACGCAAACTTTAAATTATTACTATTAATATGAAAAGTGGTGTAAATATTAACTTTTATTGTAAAGTCTTTATACTCTCATAAATAAATAAGGGAATAGTATCTTCTTCTATCTATTAATAGGGGTACTCCCGAAACGTACTATTTTTCTAATTGATTATAGTAGGTGATTTTGTAAAAAATATAATAAGAAAATCATGAAATGACCATATACTTATTTAATATAAGTAATCGTTTTTGGTTTTGTTAATTGATTTGATGTTATTTTTATTGAAATGAAAATAAAACTGATTTCGAAACCGCTTTTATCATTCAATAATTTCTATAGGTAATTTCAAAATTTGTGACGTCACACTAGGGGGGGGGGGAGTCTCACAAATGTGACTAGCGGGACGGGGGGAGGGGCAAAAAATCACGAAATTCGTGTGACGTAATTTATGGATGAACCCTAATGAGATCTTACATGAATATGGATTTGTGATTTTTCATCTTTAATCAGAATATAAAGATGAAATAATATGAATAAAAGTGAAATAAGTTAATTATAATAGTACCATTATACTCAATGAAAATGTCCTGAGAATGGCGACCATGCTAGATGAAGAGAAAAACCGACCAATAGTTAGTGGTAAAGTATGAAGGTGAAGAAAAAAATCAGAGTACTAGGAGAAATCAAAATAAACCTCATTGGTTTCTACAAACGTAGAGATTCGACCTTAGCTAAATTGGAAGAGGGTCAAAAGTCTAAAGAAAAAAGAAGTCCCGTTTGTAAGCTGTATGTAATTATTGTAACATCCAACACCAAATAAATTGTTCTGTTGTAAGTAGTTTCATTATTCGATAAAATATCCTTTGAACAACTATTTAATGTATTAATTATTATAATCAAGTCATGAACCAACAACTATCTTATTTTTTTTCCGCATTGCAAACAATAGTATTAAGTTGACAATAAAAGACATTACGAGTCGATGTATCTACTGATTAAGTCAAATAGTAACAAACAAGTACTAACATTGACAATTAGTAGACACATAAGGGTCACAATATTACAGGAAAATAAATAATGTCAATCTAACATGGAAGACAATAAATGTTTTTTTAAAAAGCAGCAACTGGACTTCGGTTAAAAAATTATCCTTGTTTTAAGAAATAGTTATCGCGCCCCTTAAATATTCCTTACCAGATAATTTACAAAATGTTTAAAAACGCTTGCCGGAATAACTCAACGATAAAATGAGCGGAAAAAGTTGATCGCAGTTAGTAAAGGCGTGAATTCCATTATGAGCTTTAACGCCTTAAAATTAGCAGATCAAATATTATGACGGCGTATTAGCCCTAAACAATTTGTACTTGGTCTTCGGAAACTGGAACAGCTGCGTTGCGAAACCCGCGATCAGGGTCCAACAGAACCCGTGTAGCCTTGATTGAGCGCCTGTTACTTAATTATTATGCCAGCCGAATTTGATACAGATATTATTTTTGTGGAACTGCATTTCAAAGGAGTGGGCCATGTTTGAAAGTCGCGGCTTGTAACCTTGTCGCTTGGTTGAAATATTTCATAATAGGGCGAATAATTCCGAGTTTTCCGACACCGACTGCATAATTGATCGTCGTCTTATCTGAATAATCACGTCAGATTTCCGCTTTCCTTTTCCGCCGTGGCACTTATTATGTGTATTTATTATTTGTGTCACTTAAAAGGCAGTTTGTAAACAATTAATGGAGACTGTCTCTGCAGAATTGGGCACGACTTATTAAAAAGATATTGGAAGAAATACATAACGTCAGCTGCATATGTATTAATAAAACCTACACATAGGTCGAATTTAATATCCGCGGGTCGCCGGCGGGTGCGAGGAAGTCGCGACTGCTGCGGCAACCCGGGATGAACCACGCCCCTTCCGTGGCCGGGGGGCGTCGTCGGTGGAGGAGACCGGGGCAGGTGGTAGCCTCCCCCGAGGAGGGCTCCCCTCTAGGTAGGGGAGCGGAGGCTGGGGGTTCCCGGAGGTGGCTTGGTGTTCCCGGGGCTCCCTACATGCCTGAGGAAGAGGAGAGCCCCACATAACCTCGGCTCGCCACAGCCGGGGTATGCAATTTAATGCATTTTCCTCAGGGGAACAAAAAAAAAAAAAAAAAGGTCGAATTTAATATATAATTTAAAAAAAAACGGCGCCCCACACTAGGATTTTTATCTTGTATCGTGGGTGCAGTCACAAACATAGAAATCTCACATGCACAAAACACCCAGACCGGAACAAATTTTTGTAGGTCATACAAAATATCTGTCTCGTGCGGGAATTGAACCCGCGACCCGTTGCGTAGAAGCCAATTACTCGACCACTGCACTAAACTTGCACAATATCCATAAATATATGAATAAATATTTATGAAATCAAATTTAAATTACGTATTAGTTTCAAATTTTAATTTCATTTAATTATTTAAGATGTTTCTTCTACATTTGATGCTTTTGTGAAAATTTCGTTTTCAATCTATTTGTATCCACATAATTCACTTAATAGACGTTCCAGGATTTGAACAAAACCTACTTCGTAAACTCCAAGCAGCCCTAAGGACTCAGATTATCCTCAGAGAATTGAATCATTTTAGACAAATTAGTTTGCAGTTGAAGAGATTTATATCAAGATTTTAATTTCCAAACAAATTTATATTTATCAGAATTATAATTGGTAAACATTTGAAATTTATTTATGATAATATTGTTATGGAAAATCTAGATACCGCAGGCTTTTATAATTTGCATATGTACACAAACGGGTGGGTTACATTTTAGTAAATCATTTTCAAATTCGCGAGTTATAGAGTTACATAAAGATTTTGTAAATTACAAAACTAGGTTTCCTTTAATCATTTCAACAATCTTAACCTTAACATATAAAATGATATCGATTTTATATGTTAACATCTTATGTAAGTACCATATTTAAGTAAATAAATAAATTAATTGATTGATAAAAGTAAATTCACCACATTGACCTAATTAGTATTGCCACTAATTCACATTCATCACAATTATCGTAACAATTATACTGTCCACATTTGATGACTGACTTAGTATAGTACATCTATTAATTTAATGACTGTTATAGTAACTACATAATTACGATCACAGTACAGTTTAGTATTCATCTGAAGATTTATTTTTGTCACATTATGCAAACATCTCTGAAATAATGTTAAAATATAGAATTATCATCTTGTTATCAACTTATTCTTATGTAAAAAAAATCTAAATCCGTGGTTATTCTTAATATATATATTCTTTCTTCTTTCTCTTATCTTATTCATTCTTCTTTTCAATTTCAATTTTGCTATTACTTATCAATCTTCGTCGTAAGTAATCGTTCAATTTCGTTTATATACCACAAAAATATATTTGGACTGTACGCTCTACAAAACCAAAATAACCAAAGAAAAATAATATGCGCTTGGTCCAGAAGGAACAAATCACCTCATAATCAAATACACAATACCATTTGTTTGTCATTTAAGTTCAAAAGAAATAACTCGACAATATGCGATTAAAATAAACATAAGCATATTTTTACAAGCAAAGGCTTAAGTAAATCTATTTTTAATTTGCTTTTAACTGAAGCTGCCGTTTGAACGTAAAGCTTTAAAGCTCCATATAGATCTACTTAGCATAAACATCTATCCAATTAGCACGTTCATCTAAATTCCATAATAACTTGGCCGCCTTGCTATCAGTTAGTGGGCCAGCTAGGTGTTGAAAAGTGCCAAAGTGCCGAACGCTATGAATATTTAAAACGCTACCTCCATCAAAGTTAGCGGGAGACTATGGAACCTTTGACAGGTAACAAGTTAACATATTGTTAGCAACGAGTAAAGATCAAAGGCTTAATCAATATCACAGAGACAAAGAAAAAGATTTTTTCATTCATCACTTGCAATATTTGATTTTTAATGAATCTGAAATCAATAAACATTCAGTCATTTAATGATATCGATTAATGATATCACAATATTTTTGTCATTATTATTGATTACACTATAAGTATACTAAAACAAATCTATATGAAATTACCAATCTAACTTTCACAGATAAGGATTGAAATTACAAGATTGTATGTTAATTTTAATTAAATTAATATTATTATAAAAAAACACAATAAGTATAAAAAGTATAAATACAAAAAGTTTTAGTTAATTGGATTGTGTTATTTTCATTTTAATAAATATAAAATCTTTTTATACGAACCGAACAAATGAACACATTATATAATAAGGCCTACAATACAAAACATTTAAATCCAATTTGATACGTTGAGGTTAATATTGTTACCGATTTGTTACGTCAATTGGACAGGATTGAAATAAAGTGGAAAGACATACGAAACCATTGTTTACTTTACCAATTTTTTGTAATTCTTAATTATTCCATGTAAGATACTATTGCTACATTCTCACACAGAGATTATGTAGAATAAGGTAGGCAAGTATAGCAATCGTGGTGGTAATGGTAAGGTGCTAATACAAACTGATAGCCCTTAAGTCTAGAGAGTTCAAATTTGACAAGAAAGTTTCTTCTAAGAACTCAAGTTACTTTATGAAAGGATTCCTCGCTTAAGAGATTTAAATCAAGATCAAAAATCAAAATCAGCTTTATTCAAATATGACTTATAGAAAGTTCTTTTGAATCGTTCAATTTTTTTTCCTACCACCCATTCAGGGCGTATTTTTTAGCTGATAAGAAGAAAGGGCGCAAGAAACTTATCAGCTTTATCAAAAGTAGTAACAACATTTACAATAAATTATGTCGTTTTCATACAATGTACATGTTTATAATTTATAAGGAAAAACAAATATTTACACTTTAGAATGCATCCTCAAATCAACACCAAGCATTGGCATAATTTAATTAATCATTAACCCTGTAATAGCCCTTACTCATTAGCGTCTTTTTAACATGTACCTTGAACCCTTGAAGAGGCAATTCAGCTATATTATCTGCACTCTTGTTATAAAAATTTGTACATTTCCCCATAAACGATAGTCTAGTTTTTTGTAGCCTGTACGTTGAAACGGCATTTTTTATTTATATTTCTTGTGTTTAAATTATGCATTTGAAAATTAGTATGAAATGTTTATAATTTTTGTACACATAAATCAAATTTTCATAAATATACTGACCCGCCAAAGTCATTATATTAATCTCTTTAAATAAATATCTAAGAGAATCCCTTGCTCGTAAATTATAAATAGCGCGGAAAGCTCTTTTTTGAAGAACAAAAATACTTTCTATACTAGCCGACCCTCATAAAAGTAAGCCATAGGACATAACACTGTGAAAATAACTGAAGTAAATTAATCTTGCCGTTTCGACATCTGTAAGTTGTCTTATTTTTTTTACAGCATATGCTGCAGAAGTTAGTCTATTTTATAGGGTCTCAATATGTGGATCCCATTGCAAAGTCGGATCCAAAGTAATACCCAAGAATTTAGTGAATTCCACAAATTTTACCACTTCATTATTCATTGTAACATTCATGATTACTTTTCTGCATTTGGTATTGAAAATTTTATACATTTAGTTTTATTGGGGTTAAAAGATAAATTATTAATCGTGAGCCAGGGCAATACTTTAGAAAGAGTACTATTTACAACGTCAATATTGCCGTTTCCTCTGTCAACCTTAAATATTAAAGAAGTATCATCTGAAAATAGTACAGTATTGCACAAAGTATCAATGAGGTGTGGGAGATCATTAATATATATCAAGAAAAGCAAGGGTCCCAATATCGATCCCTGGGGCACGCCTATAACAATAGGAGTACCTGCAGACTCAGTTCCACCAACAACAATTTTCTGGACTCTGCTGGACAAATAAGATTCGATTAGTCTAGACGCTGCATCAGAGACACCATAATGCTTCAGCTTATTTAATTAGGACTGATGATCTACGCAGTCGAAAGCTTTCGACAGGTCACAAAAAATACCAATCGCATCCTGTTTACATTCCCAAGCGCTAAAAATGTGTTTGTAAAAGTGAAGTGCAACTCCAGCATTTATAGTGCAACGTCCTTTGGTGAAACCAAACTGATTTATATGTATAATGTTATTTCCTGTTAAATGATCGGTTAGCATAACATATAATTTTTTCGAATATTTTGCTAAGTGCTGGTAGAAATCGGTCGATAATTTGCAGGATCATTCTTATTTCCCGATTTAAATAATGGAATTAACTTGCTATTTTTCATAAGGTCAGGAAAAACACCTTCAACACATAAATTGAATATGAACGCAGCATGTTCCTGTACTATGGATTAAAACTGAAACTTTGCCAACCCAGCTATGTATGAGCAACGGCGGAATATCTATATTCTTAAAATTCGGATAGTACTCCGCATAATTTAATAATTATACTCACAGATAAGCGCAAACTCGCTTTTGAATTTAAAATTACCTTTAAGATTATTAGATCTAAACTGCCAGCTAAGGCTATATTAGTATATTAAATTTATTTATCTTAGCTATTCTAGATTAAATTACTGTAATAAAATCAATGTATTTATACAGAAAGGGTCCGATAACATTAAGTGAGAATAGAGTTTAAAGTTTTTTTTTTTAAGTTGCAAAAGTTTAAATTCCTGTTCTTGCTCTTTGATAACATTACATGTTTTTGCTATTTGAGGAAAGAAACATTTTGATTAGATGCAATAGCTTCATTTCGTTTTTTTTTTGGGATCGTTCCGTACTGTCTAACTACGTCCCATTCAACATATGATTAGGAATACTAAAACCATTCTACTAGGAGTGTTTAATATCAATATTTTGGTCACTTAATAATCAATTAAAATTTGTAGGTATCGTTCTTTTGATCAGAGCTTAAAGTTTTTTGAAATCACAAATACTTACGGAATAAATTTGCATACATTTAATGACTACAGCCTATATACAACCTAAAAGAGTCATTTTACCTCCTGAAATAATTGTTACTCAAAAAAGACGAATCTAGCATTATTTTCTTGCATAATAATTGTAACTGTTCCTGATAGGGTTAGGCATATTTATGCAGTGCAACGCTATGTATAGGTAAGCTCGACAAGAGAAATATTCCTTTAAAATTATGGAATTCCACTATATTTCAAGGGTTTAACTCCATGACATAACGTAAAACAATACGTCATACCTTATCAATAACAAAATGATCAATCAGTACAAAGGGAAACGTAACCACCGTGCTGTTACTTCATGAATATTTACCGAATGCAAGATATCGAATTTTCCAACAAAAGCCCTGCTCTGTGTTCGCTCAGCTAGCCAGGTGTTCGGTGACAGCCGTCATTGTGTAGTGTAGGCTGTAGCCGCGCGAGGCACCTCATGAATATTTAAGCGCTCATCAATGTTCGGCTCAAGATATCGGATTTTCCGCTTGAACAGTATTAAGGGATATATGAATCGCACGGCGTTCTTAGAAACGGCCCTGTGTATCGAGCTTTCATACATGTAAGCTTTTAGTAAGACGCTTCGTAGATGATATTGAAATTCGGGAGTGGTTCGTGTGATCATTTTTGCAAATTCCGTGTTGCGTAACGAAGCAATAATATATTGTGATAAAGAATGTTCCTTTTTATTTACTTTAAAGTTATTTATTAATATATCATATATTTTTATGCAGAATATTTTATTAGGTATTACTCTGTATGTATGTATGTATAGTTTAATTATCGCTTTTAGTTTTGGCATACATTCATTATTTTGTATTAAATATGATTGTTTTTTTTTTGTGTCTTTTAAATATAGAGAGCAACTGTACTTACGAAATCTTTTAATATAGAATATAACACTTACATTCAAGGGAGAATCCGTGGAACTGTGATCTTGGCACTGACTGTCTTATTGGGAGGCACGGGCTGTTTTTTTTTTTTTTGGAATTTCATATGTACATTTATCTGACACTCTTACAAAGCAGGCGATCTACATATATCTACTAAGAAATTCAAAGGCGTGTGAAGTAGACAAGTCCACCCTAGGCACTTGGAATGTGGTCGAGTAAGAAAAATTCGCCCTAACGTAGGGTAGACACATCTCTTTCAGTGGGGACTGATATGGGCAGCAATTATTATTTATATTTTATTCGTGTTAATTCCCATTAATGGCAATAAGTTTAGCTGAGACAGTGGAAGTCAAACAGATTTAGAAGCCCCACTGCTACTGGTGGTAGCTTCTGTTCTTTACATATTTAATAAATTTTTCATTCACGAGGCAGTAAATCTTTATGCATTCACTATAAAACTGGCAGTATAGAAATGTCGAATTTTTGCCTTAAAATCTCTAACTTCTCCCTCTGTCAGCTCTCTAATTCTGACCTGTATTTACTGTCACCGCTCTAGCAGCATTTTCTATCTCAGGAAAGGAAGTAATGCAGGGCTGTCTTATCAGCGAATTAACTCTTAAAATCTAATTGTATAGAAGAATCAAGCCATTGACTTCCAAATCAACACCTGGTGGTTGCAACTACTAGACCACGGTTAAGTCATAACTTAAATATTTGAAAGTGGACATTCTAAAATCTATAAACATAAACTATCTCAAATAGATAAATCGTGTTTAGTCGGTATTTACAGTTCATTATTGTTAATCTGGCTGTTATCTCACTAATAAGCCGAACTGAGGTCAATACCACGGTCCTGTCAAACGCAAACAATAAATATTTAGCTTGAACAACGGAGCACGTGCGACAAACGAACAAGCCCATTAGATTTATGAGAAACGTTTAGAATTGACGGTAGCCTGTATTTAAGGAGTATACTAAACGCCTTAAATGCTGTACATGTTAAATTCGTGAAAGAAAGAAACAAGTAAATTAATGAGTTGTCAATAATGACTCTAATGCACAATAACATTAAACCACTTTGTAATATCTCTGTAGTCCTCTACGAAGATATATTACTTTATATATATATATATATATATATTATATATATATATTACTTTATTGACTATATATCTATTAAACATGCAATAACTATTATCCATACTGTGTAGTATAATTATATATCTATAATTAAAATAAGTTCTTCGCGCTTCTTGGACTAAACGCGTAAGCGTCGTCGCGTCGCTTCGAACCTTTTTCTATGGACCTTTGCAAAACTATCTCACGCCCTGTATATCGCTTCATCTCGCTAGCCGCGGTCCCACGTGATAGCCCAGCTGAATAGGAGAGACTTTGGTTTTTTGGTTTAGTTTCAGTTAAAACAAATATGTAACAACCTAACATTACCCATAACTTAGTCAAATTGACAAATATGGTAATAGTTAAATCACTGGAGTGTGTAACTGCTAAATCTACGAGAGCTACAAAGGAAACAGACATACAATAATCTAACTGAGCACTATAACCCTTAATTGTATAGCAATATTCAATTTACTTAAACTACTGAATTAAATCAAGAAAGTTCAGTGAATTATATGCTATATTAATTCTGCATTTTACCTACCTGAAAGGCAATTCTATTTTTCTATAAAATTCACATTATGTGAGTAGGTATACCTAGAAGTAATCACGTTTGCTTGTGCTGGATACATCTTCCAGCTATCTTCATAAAACTTGTCGGATCATCTTATAGGCGGTATATTAATGCTGCAGTATACCGTTTGGGACCTCAGTTCCAATGACCGTCAGTTCGTGAGAACTGTGCCAATGGTCAATACCACATTAGGTCCTCAAATCTTTGGGCTCAATACATCAACAAATTTCATTTCCTTAATATATAGTGCGAAAGATTGAGCATGTTAGATATGTTGTTTAGTTATACCAGAGGTTTCATTGCCAGAGGTTGCCATTTATGGGCATTATTCATATTGCCGGGGCATTATGAATAGTGCCAGATTAATCACTTAGCCCATAACATATATATGCCTTTATATTAGAAGATAGTGTAATGTAAGTAAATAATACTATAAGTGTATGTTGAGATCCATTATCGTGGACCTCCATTTTCATTTCGTGGACCCCCAAATTTATTTCTCGTAAACCCCTTTTAGGTTGTCATAGACCTCTAGGGGTTGTTATATAACACTTTGAGAACCTACAATCTAATAAATTAAATATTTTGCATACAAAATATTTCATTGTTATAGATCACAGCATGAGATGTAATTATATTTAACAGCACATAAATATTACCTTGAAAGTTATTAAAAATTCGCAAGATTGACAAATTAAGATATGGAATGTGACTTTTATAGATAATCCAGGTGCATAATTGGTTTATTCATATCGGTAGACAGATTTTTTAAATTCATAATCAAGTTGTGTATTATCTTTAATATTATTGTAATGTTTGAAATTAATGATTTAATAAACCATTTTAAAAATATATAAGATAGATATTCAGATATGCCGTACATCATATTATATATAAAAAGTATTCCGATATTAATCACTAGAGCCCCAAATTTGTAATTGATTCCAAAGTCGAAAATATTTGTAAGTTTTGGGACATTATTTTCCCATATTATTTGACCATGACAGAATTGTAAGTTTATCTATAACCATATAATGCATGTTAGATTTTTTTATTCAAGTAATCTAATTTGATTACAATTGACGATCAATCGACGCGTTATAAAATAACCACCCCTAGTCCGTTTAATTCCTTATAACAAAATCTTGCCACATATGTATTTCTATATATATCAGACTATTCTCCACAGATTAGTACGTTAATATTTTCATTATCATTCTTAATATTTTTTCACCTATTCCTATATTTTTCTATGTTATAATATATATGTTTGTTTGTATTACAGATAATATCATGTAGTATTTTGGCATCATAAATTAACGTGATTTGTCTGCAATTTTCACATTGAAGTATAGAATAAAACATATTCCTACAATCGTGTAGCATGACAAATATTGTGTACTCTACTACTAGTCAAAGAAGACATTATAATTTAGGTTTCCAAGAAAGGAAACAATCCTAGAAAACGTTCAAGAGCAATCGCTTACAAGTTGTTCGAACAAACGATTCCAGTTTGGCTAGAAGCCACACGAACGTGACCTCCACAAACAGGCATTACCTAATTTTACATTGCAGTATTATCTTTATATGCGCCTAGAATAATGATCTATAAAATTATCATGCGCATTGTCGAGCGATTATTGTAAAGCTAGTCATTTAGCTAATTTTCTCAGTGCTTGTTGACTTGCAATTAAGGAACAAAGAACGCCGCTTGCATACTTAACTGTCAGGCAAAATAGAGTGTTTATAATTAGTTTCTTGTATAAGTTTTTATACTACATTTATAATGATAGTTAACATATTAAATACATATACACACATATATATAACTATGAGGAAACTTAAGTTACAACTTCACAACGGGGATTATTTGGAGTAATAAAAAAATTAAAACGTGATGTAAAATGTTATTTATGGCTCTAATGAAAATTATACTGAAAATGATCAATCTCTTCTAAATAAAAAAAAATGGTATTGCTAGTATTTGTATGTTGCCAAGAGACGTTCATTGTTGAACCCTCCTTCAAGAATCTTTCCAGCGCCGCTACTATTCAGTTCCTTTTTACGATCTTCATCAAATCATTAGTCTAAGTGAAAGACCTATCAATGCTGTGTTCAGAGTACGATACAAACAATTTCCTTAGGTTTGAATAAGGAAGTATAAAATAATATTTAAATTAATTGAAATATAAAAGATTCTTATTAATGGTCATAAATCAATGGTACTGTTTATCTTGTTTGGTTGACGCAAACAATTTTCTTTGACAAATTCAATGAGTGGCGACAGGCGCGGGAGATAAAAGCGATTGGAAGTAAGCAGCATATTTTAACGAGATGGAACGAATGGCTCCGTTTAAACAGAAATTATTTTCGATTTAACAAGTGCTGCGATTGCAGCGTTGATAAATTTATCGATTTTAGTGATTGGTTCGTTTTGTTTTCGAATCACATCTACTCGTATTAAAACAAAACTTTATCTCACTTTTTATATCATCTTTGTGACGCAATACTAAACTTTCCAAGGCAATATCTACTATTTTATAACTCTTTATTAGTATAACAACTCAACTAGAGACATGTCATGAGAATTTTTGTTTACTGGTATAGTGCTTTTACAAATCCTGTGTTCTCCGTAACTTGTCAGTTTTTCGTTTCACAGGTACTTTCTGTCTCTCTGTTTGTTCTGTTTTATTGCCAACTTAGTATAGACATTAGGAGACATCACTGTTTATGATACAGTAAAATGACAAAACCACACTCACAAATAAATATAAAACGACAGTTTGTTAGCAATAAAATTATAGCGAATAGAGAGAGGGAAAGTCGGGTATAACAATGATTCTATCGATATTTTCACAAGAGTCGCAACACTATTAGCGGCGCGCGTTGAGCCGATTCAGATAACGAGCATATGATTAATATTGAAGGCATCAGGCGCACTGGCTGTGATTAACGACAAGCTATCGGCGGCATAACATATATTATTCGCTTCAATTCCAACATCAAAGTGGATTCGCTAATTAAATACATGCGTTAAATAAGCTAAAGTTTTCTTTAAAATAAAAAAATAATAATTCGTTCGCTTTAAGCGTACTAGTATAAGTATATCAAGTTATAATAGAATAAACAATTAGAAGAAAACTGGAATACCTAGGTGGGTCAAAAATATTTATATCCATCGTTAAACATTTTTCACTTACTTAAACACCTCTTTATCTTCCACACTACAAAAAATGATAAGGTTTTCATCGATATAAACATAGGTACATGTTTATTCTATACATTATAAGTAAGTCGCCATCACTAAAGCTCTGAAGTAAATTCAGACAGGTGTGGACAGATATCTGTGTAATGAATACGAGGATTTGTGCTCAGTCATACATCATGTGTTCCCCTTTCCGTTACTTTAGATCTCGAACTACATGCCTTACGATGCCTTACTTTAGGACAAGTTTATTACTGTGAGAACATAACATATTTATTCATATATTATTGCCTCTTATAGGTTTAATAGTATAGAATTATAACAAAAAATATACATATATTTGTCGAACAAAAAATTATCTACTTGGGTACTTCCGTTTTACCTATTTCTGTCGTAAAGCAGCAGTATTTGTCTTCCGGTCAAAAGATAAGATAGGCAACGAAATGACTGGATTAAATGTCATTTCAAAGAATTAAGGGAAAAAAATATAATAATATATTTAATTAAGAATTAAAAAGGGCGTAAACTAAGAATAAGTGAAATAATCAATAACAAAGATCTACTTCGAATATATTATACTACTATAGGCGACTGTAACCAAGGGTACAACGTCAGATAACCTCCTCGTAGGGCCCCAGAAGTCCTCCCACTGTCGTCCCACTGTCGTCCAGAAGACTTTTATTGGATCGGAGGATGGCCGGCGGCCATCCGGCGACCGGCGGCCACCTCCAGGCGGTATGGTGTCGGCGACTTGTCGCCATACGCCGACGGGGTCGTAGTAGTTGTCCGCAAGGGTTGTCATGGCCTCATCAGGGCGCGATGCAGCGCTCCTCCCAGATAACGCGCTTGCGCCCAAGCGTAGTTGGAGAAATCGCTGAGGTTTTTAGTGGGTAAGCCTCCCTCTTCTGGGGAGGAACCCCCATTTCTCCCGGCTTTTGAGGTGTGCAATTTCATTCATTTTCCTCAGCGTAACAAAAAAAGGCAACTGTAACCACTCACAATCAGGACAGACTGCTTTTTATCAAAATAATTCTAAAAAAAAGATATTTCCTACTTAGTGTGCTGTGTATAATATACAAAAAGTATACTACTATATTACGTCCAGACCTAAGACTGTGTTTTAATACGTCCAATACCTATACTGTGAAATTATCCCTGAGGCTATTCATATTTTGTACTTGACAAGCTGAAAACAGTTGAATGACATTTCTTTATACATGTCACTTTATATTTACAGCTCATCAAAGCAGGATGTTTACCCAGTATAGTTGTTACGTCACTTTCCAAATCGAATCCGAAATCCGACTGCACTGAAGAGGGGTATTAGAATTCCGGAGAGCCCCACAAACGGCCGCGTCTTGCCAGCGCGGTGTCATGGTGCACAAGGTCGCATTTCCCCCCCCCCTCAAAAAAAAGGGGTATAAGAGTAGTCTATCACAAGGTGCGAGCTTCGCTACTTCCATTGAGACCATTAGTTGAAACAACAAAGTTCGGCCGTCACCCATCACGGGGCAGTAAAAGTGTACAGAGGCTGTACAGTCTACACCTATCATGATTCTAACTACCCACTTTGGAAACCGGTTTGCATCATAGAGCGTATGTACTACTAAGGGATGCGCTGCCTTGCCAGGGGTACGTCAGCGTAGCAAGGCGGCAACTTGATAGTGCTCGCCCTCTCAGAGGAGGGCCTCTGAGAGAGCGAGCGCTATCAGTTAGAGCCGACAGAGGACAGGGCCTCTGGTGTTCTGCCGGGCCAAATTCATTAGGCAGTGTTTTTTTGGTAGATTGACCTTCTGCCAGAGTCTCACATAACTACCCGTCATGCCCGATTGCGGGGGGTATCCGGTGTAAGTTCGTCCGTGCATCAAGGGGTTATTAAGACAACTACAAAAGTAGCGCACCCCTTATGAGGATACACTGCCTGCCGCATTGTGAGGAAAAAAAAACAAAGTTTGACACTAAAACGATGATGTTTGCATGTCAACAATCTGTTTGCCCGCGGTACCCTAAAAAGGTAAATATTTGAAAGATACGGCTGTTATGATAACTCCGCTGGGAATGACCTCGATTAAGGGGCGGTTTTTACAACAACTTTACGAGTTTTATTTAAGAATTTACGATGTGGAAAACACTGTTTGCAATTTGGACGCCGTTTGATCATGTTTTTATTATACTCCGAATTTGTATTCGGCGATTAGAATTTTGTGAATAGAAGCTTTCCGAAGATTATGAATCAGTGTAATACCAGTTTGAAAATAAGACTATTTTTACAAGAGAACATAATTTTCGTAAGCGTTTTTGGGATAGGTACAGTCACATCAGAGTACAGTTCACTGCCTATCTTATGGACTGCTTTAGAAATTACAACAAGTTATACATTCTAAAACTGTCATATATATCTTATATTATATAAATCATAGTTCTGCAGATTAAGATCGAGACTACATGACGGTCAGTCTTCAGCTCTGATAAAGTCCGATATATCAGTTTCCAACCAAGTTGGGTGAGCTTTCTGATCTATCAATTTATCAAACCTTGAATGAAATCGGATAATGTTCACGTTGTACCCTGTTGGGAAACTTTTTGAAGCTAATTGGGAAACTTCTTTAGAACTTTGGACATAATGCGGTTTTTCTACTTGTTTATTTATATACCTATTGCTCAATTGTAAAAATTTGGTCATCCGTAAAGATAAATTTTCGATGACCTCTCTTTGCATACCGCATAAGAAGTTGTTTTGATCTTATCATCCTAAACTTTTTAAATGATCTGTATTTTTTTTCAGGCAAAGTGCTGTCAACTTTTAAATACACGACAATGTTCTGCATCTATCTTCATCTCGCTAGATAAAAGCTTTCTGACAGAATTTCTTCAAATTCTTTCCCTTAGTGCTTAATTCGTCTTTCTCGTATGAATACTGCGTGACTGCCAAATCTATTTCTATCATAAACAGTGAATATTTAAGTGAACGTATCAAAAGCCCGGTCTCAAATATAATAAAAAACTAAGCTGATGTAAATAGCAAAAATTGTATTTGGCTCCGTACCTATTTTGTGTGATGCAATCAGTATTTTAGTTCTCATTATCACCCCACTTCATTTTAATGCCACAAAAATATTTAACAACCGATTGGCGCTAAAATGAGAATAAATATAATGAACATTCATACAAGAATAACAGATTCCAAATTCAAATATAACATTTTATTTATTTTGAATTGCACAGTATAACAGTATTTATGACCACATTAATTGATGTACTTATTTCATTGTTCGTAATATAGTTTGTAATTATTAAAATTTTATTAATATATTGTTAGTGTTGTGTTGTTTACTGTATATTAACAGCCTTCTGAAATAAATAAATTATTTTTTGAAATAGAGGTGGCGCAAGGATAATATATACCTATAGTCTTACTTGTAACCGTGTGTGTCAACGATCTAAATCGGAGGTCCCCAAACTTTTTTTTGTCATAGACCCTTTGCCATAATTTTCGTTTTTAAGTAGATAGACCTAACTTACCTAATATTAAATGCCTACATCTTATAACTTCCAAAATTTTATAAACATATCAAATATTTTTTTTTACTACATAGGTGCTTTTATAAATGATGTGTATGTATTTATATATGAAGATAGTATAATATAAGAAAATACATAGGTACTATCGGTGCCATGGCGGTTGAATCGCGAAAGCGCATCCCGCCATATGCTCCGCATGGACCTAGAGAACTCGGGGGGGTTTTAGTGGGTAGGTCGGTCTTCGTTTCTATGACCGGAGAGCCCCACACACGGCCACGCTTTGCCAGCGCGGTGCCATGGTCTGGACTTCAAATCTCTTAATATACTACCGCTGCCGTGTCTTTATATCCTAGAGATCAGCAAATTTGTGAAACAAAATAAAGGCCTATTCACAAAATTAAATAATGTAACAAGCAGAAATTTAAGAAATCCAAACAGACTTGTACTTGATATGTTTCCAAGAACTAAACGTTTCCTAAAAAATAGCTACGTAATATGTATAAAGGTCTATAATAAGATACCTGAACATTTGAAGCAATTACCATTTACTATGTTTGTGACACATTTACGCAAATGGCTTATGGACAAATTGTTTTATTCAGTTGACGAATTCCTTGGACATAAATAAAAAAATTAAAATTACAATAGATTAAATTATTAGATTACATTATTATTGACATTGTATTAATTATATTGTTTATTGTTGTGCCAAATAAGTGTTAAAATTTACTAATGCTGTAATAAAATAAAATTGTACATTTGCATGCTGATATTGTTCATCAGCTAAATAGGTTAGAACTTATATACATACATACTTATACATATGTTTAAGACCCTAATGTAACCCTATTTATAGCTAATAAATGATTGATTGATTGATTGATTGATGGTGCATAAGGTTGAATTTCCCCCCCTCAAAAAAAAAAGGTACTATCAGTGTATGTTGATATACATTATCGTAGACCCTCATATTCATATGATGGACCCCCTTTTTTTCCCGCTGACGTAGATTCCTTGCAGGTTATTAGGGTTCGATATGGACCACCTAGAGAATGGAACCCCTAGGGTTCGATATGGACCACTTTGGAATCACTGATCGAAATAGAGCATCTTCACATAATTGTTAATTTGGAATTAAAATATATAGGTATAGGTTGTAAATAATAAAAATTAAATGCATTAAATATCAATTTTGATATAAATGTTAAATACTTAGTAGTACATTATTGCAAAGGCCGTGAAATAGGTAATTACAGTTCGAGTATAAGTTTGAAGGACGTACCGTAAGATACAAGACAGGCAATAGCCATTTCTGTGACTACTAGTAGGTATATCTTAAAGAAGTGCACTCAAATTTCTTTATTTCTTTACCGCCAAAAGTTATTTCCAATTATCGTCTATGCCGATAGGCAAATGCATCTAAGGATATACAGTCACACGAAGACAATTTTTTGCAAGATTGATTAATTATATCTATATTCAAATGCCACCACAGCATGCCAGGAATGAATTTTCATATAAATTACGTGAAAAAATTTTTGTTCTAAAATTGCTGTGGCAATGAATTCGACTTATTTTTATATGTATATACCTTACTTCGCGTGTCCTTTTTCGAATATAATGAGAATATTTCATATTTAAGAAAATTAAGTTAAATGTAAACATTGTGTAAGAGAAAATTAAAACCTGTCACCACATCCAGCCCTTCAAGCAGCGAAATGTTGGTAATTATCTTTTTCTACTTAATGATCTGAATTCCTCACAACGGTCCGTAATTACCGACAATTAGTTCACTTTCCTGTGGAGCAATACAACCGCTGCTCTATCCATGATTTGCTGAAGTTAACCAAGACGAGACTTGTGCAAGGTTCATTATATAATTGAGATTTATGTTGACGTAATATGACAAGTATGCAATTAACTCATGGGTATGGGTATGGGAATATTGAGGGTAAGTGTAGAGGGCTTAAAAATTATGCAGTATTCAGAATCAACTAACTGCAGCGATTCTGACGGAACAGATTCATAATGTCACGTAATTTAATTCGATATTGATATTATATTATTACGTGATCACATTATCATATATGGAACGGAGCATCACAAAAAGAGTGACGAGGATGGAAAGGGCTATGTTCAGGACTATTTATTCAGAAATGATGAATTAAAAATTCACCGACCCTTAAGCGGTAGTAGGCAAGATACATTGTACACACAGCTGATGGCTATTGGCGCAGTTCAATCCTCCAGTAGTAGGCTAGGTAGTATATGCTGTCAATCGCAGCATTGGTAAACCTTCCACAAAGTTAATCGACGATTTCGTGACGGTAGCAGAAAGGCGTTCATGAATATTATGGGGTCACTTTGCTTGCGATGTTGCCCGTCTAATGACCCTACCGGGAGGCTGCGTGCGCGCCTGGCTAAGCGCACACGTCACGGTGTAGTCTCTCTGTCTGGGGGACTGTCCAGGGGTTCTCGGACAGTCCCTCCTTTGGTGGTGGCTTGACCAATCTGGTCGAGCCGGCCCCGGGACACATGGCGGTCGAATCGCGAAAGCGCACCCCGCCATGTGCCCTGCATGGGCCCAGAGAACCTGGGGGGTTTTTAGTGGGTAGGCTGGCACTCTGCCGGAGAGCCCCACACACGGCCACACGCGGCGCGCACAAGGAGCATTTTCCACCCTAAAAAGAAAATGGGGTCACTTTGCCTAATGTTTTTGCTCTTGTTTCCGTGAGTACATCTCTTGTAAAAATAGATCTTATATACACTATTTTAATTTTATAAATTATTCATTTATTTAAAGTTCATAAGCTCTTTACCGAATAACCAACCCAACAGGTAGTGCAGAATGGAACCCGATGAAGGGTTTTTGTGAATTTAACTAACTAAAATATTCTAGACTGACCTATAAAAGTGATCCATTCAACCAGATCAACATTATCTCTCTTTACGATACGAGTATGTGACCTGTTACTCCCATGGCTATACTGATTGAAAAATGATTAAGCCCTTAATTTTATTTTTAGTTTAATATGTTGAACTTATTAAGGAAATCTATCCACTTAGGGAACCAAGAAATGGTTTTTAAGAAATAAGCCCACGTTTAATAAATTTTTTAGTAAGATAACAATAAAAGACCTGTTACATCAAAAGTTTAGTTTTAAAATTGAATTATCATGTAATACAAAATTTGTTATTTAGTGCAGTAATTGGAATGTAATTGGAACTTAAAAGGTTATTTGGACCAAAATTCTCTTTTACTACAAATGTTGTATAAAGAAACACTATATTTATTTAAGATATAAAATACTTAACAGCGATTCATTGATCACTTTACTATACTAATAATGATTTCTCAAAAACAATTTTAAATAAGAACAATTAGTTAAAAAGAATATAATTAAGAGGATTTTAGTTATTTAGATACAAACAGTTTAAAAAATGACGGCGAAATTCATGTTGTCACCACGTATCTGATTTTCGGTGACCAGAAACTAACTGAAGACGAGAAGGAATATATTGGACAGGACAAGAATATAAATTTTAATACATTAAATGCAATGACGGTAGTAGCGTGAATTTATTTGACACCGAATTCCCAATAATTAATTTTACCGCGTCTGCAAAAGCCGTAAACATTCACAGACGATTTAAAATGATTACAGTTTTTTAAAGACAGAACAGTAAGAATTTAGCTATTATAATCAATTGTAAAACTACGATTTCTAGTTATCATCTAGAAGTTTCACTTAGTTGCTTTGAATTGCATTTACAGATTTTGCAAAATATACATTGAACGAAAAATAAATACAAAGGACAAACCTCTTAAGACTATTAGACCATTTGTTTCTCCAGTACCAGAACATGAAATGATAAATATCTTCAAATGCTATATACCACACCTACAGCCTTGTAACACAAGTACACCATATGCTGACTTTACAGGCTCTGAGATCCTACGGGAGAAGTTATTTTGTATATCTTGATTTATTAAATTGGTAATGTTGTGTATCATTCTTACATCTTGTTTATTGCCAAAACTCATAATTCATACCATAAACAACTCAAAAACAGAGAAATTACGTCATAGATTATTTCTGCCCAACTATAATTATATATGTACTTGTTAAATCCAGCCGCAACAGATCCTAACCTGTGGCGTACCCTCTCTACGACCCTTAATTCAAGTACCCTAGCCGAGCAGCGCTATAAAAAACTTACTGCTTTAATTGGATAGCTTTTTATTAGCTTAATAAAATTGAATTCAGTCAATAAGGAACTGGGCGTTTCGGCTTCATTGTTTCCCTATTTCAGTTTGAGTGGCTGTAGGGCTGGTAAATGATTTTTGATGAAAATTATAAAGTATATGCTATCTGTTAAGAATATTCACAATAAATTAAAATGGTAGAAAGTCACATAGAAGTGAGCTGAAGGAGAAGTGATAAGCTGAAGGAGAATCACAGTGGTCCTAGTGACGGTAATGGTTGTATTTTATATTCTACTGATAATTAAACGCGTAATGATCATCATAAAATGCTAACAATTGCAAAAATATATATTTACGTCAAAAAGCATTAAACTCCATTTTGTTTCCAAATTGTAACCATTTTAAAACTGTTCATGCACATTTGTGTGAATTTAATCATTAGCTCATTTAGAGAGTTCGCAAAATTTATTAATTGTGTTGCTTGTGACTAGCTAATGAATATAGTAAGTACTTATGGAATATTAAACATTGTTTACTACTTGCCTAAAACATATGAAATGATTCCCAGCTTAATAAAATAAACATATACTTATTTAAACTATATAAAAATAATAAAGATGACTGATATAATGTAGGTCCTTAAAACAGTGGTGAATCTTCTTTATGTCATGTCCTGTTAATGTAAAAATATCAAGGCACACAAGAATGTTTCAGTAAATTATTTTCATAGCCTTAACCTTTGTTTCAACTTAAATATTCGCGGTAAGTATGACATTATTTTTCGAGGCAATGAAATTTTGTAGCATCGCGGCCTATCTGTTTTATTGCTTGCACACAATTTTAATGTCTGAACGATGGCATAAGGCCGTGTCCATGTAAGTTGTAATAATACTATTAATGTATTATAATAATCATTAATTAACAATAGTATTAATAATAAAATAAATTCAATAAGAAGTAATAGTAAAAGAGCAAAAGTATATTTAATTGTGAAATGCTCTAAATGCATATACTTGTATGTCTACGAAATTAGAACGACGAGACGTATTTTGATAATTATGTGTCAATCTGTTTTCAATTGTTTATACTTTGTTTATTATAAGTTCATTAAAAAAAACTTTTTCCTTCACGTATAAATCGTTCATTAGTGTCAATAGTCACAACGAGCGAAACATGTCGAGTTATTTATTGCACTGGTAACATTAATGTGATTCGAACATATGTATATTTATATGAAAGTACTAGTACTTGATAGTATCAAAGGTACATATGTATTTAATTGATATAAAAGCTTTGCGATGTACAGTGCAATGAAAAATACTTGAAATAAAACAATTTAATATAAATTATATTTTAGCGATAGTGTATCTAATTCTAATCTTCGAATCCGCTGTTGTCATTTTCTCGCAGTCTAACAAAGTTTAATACTAATAATAAAATAAAAACATGAAATTTTTTTGTACTTACGGCAACGTCTCTAACTTTACAGTTTGACCTTGAGATAGCTTGTATGTTGCTCGTGATAGCAATGGTTTTGTAGCGAAAATGTAAAGTTTGCTGAGTGTGTATACGCTATTATTATCACATATTTCTTCGTAGAAAACCTTGCACCTAAAGGGTAGGCGCGCAGAAACAAGTGTTTTACCAAATGGAATACTGATTTGTACCGCACCTGCCAAGTCAGGAGGCGTGTGTGTTACTTTTCTGATGGTATGGAAGTAATACTCCACTCACTATACTGCCTCGTTGTCCATATTGTTAGTTACTTAGTTGAAGCGATCCAGGGATTGGAAAACAAAATTTCTTCAGATCACCTCTGACCAGGTGGAGGAGCTACAGGCGGGGTGATACCTGACTCGCGCCTATCTTAATTAAATAAGGAGGATTAGGACTCATTTTGGATAAAGATAAATCCGACATTAAACTAAGAATATAGATTGAAAACAAAAATATATTAAGAAGAATTGAAGAAATAATGACATTGTGTTTTGTATATACGAATATTAAAAAAAATCCAGCATAGCACAAACCCAACAGACTTCCCAAAAAAAAAAAAATGAAATCAGTAGAACAGGCGCGGGCATTCACAACGAATATCCACTGTCATGCTCGAGTCCAATGTGTCTATTTGGCGGAAAAAATATAATTGGATTGTTCCTGAGTCCTGGCGAAATAAATTGGTGTCCCGACATATGTATCAGCGATGAACGAGCGCAACGCTCTTGCGATAAAACGTATTTTAAATTTTCGACAGATCATTTTTTTCCTTGCGGAATTGTCCAAACGGTCTGTTTCCAAATAACGAGCGGCTCAGTGGGATTTTTACTTTAAAAAATAACATTCGGCACGGCAATAAAGTTAAAATATTTTATAATTTAACTGCCGGTCACAATGTCAAATGTGGCAGCAACATTTTAAAACCAGTATGCGCGCCTGAAGAGTGGCTTTGAATATCAAGTACACTCAGCTAGTGTATTGATATTGTTTCAATGTTTCGGAGTGAAGTATGCACACCTCTATCGTGTTATATTAATTCAGATAAACAATGGGTGTTTTTATTTGCATGAACACAATGTGTTCCTCGCAGCTTCGCCTGCATGGTTAAGCCTATGAATGGTTGGTTACAAACAATACATAAATTTTAGTGCTGTTTGAATCTGTTCATATGTTGTACGACTACTTTAGGTAGAATATTCTAAGTTCATAATCATATTTTTCTGTTGTGGAAAGTAATCAATGTTACTCGCCGTGCCTCTAACTATTTCTATGCATAAAATTACGTTGTTGTGTTACTACGCAGGAACACAATATAAACACTCATATTGTGAACTAGAATAACAAATCAGCTTTCTTATATGGTGAAAAAAAACTTGTTTTCTACTCTTTGAATTAGATAATATTTATTACGAATGTAATGCATTTATGTAACTAGGTTTTTGTTGAAATAAGTAATATGCAATAAAAATCACAAAAAATCATATTATGACATACTTGGAATCTATATGGGATGCTTTTCAAGTTTATCATTTAATTAAGCTTTTTAATGAAGAATAAATTAATTTGTAAATTATAACACAATAAGCATATAATCACCACTATTTTGATAAGAAAGTTTGGTAGTAGATGTCATCAAGCTACCGTCACTTATTTAATCAAAACCACGTAATTCTAAAAAGTAACTAAATATTAATATAGTGTACAAATTGTGCTATAAGTCATACGGACAATAGTTGATACTTAAAAACATACACTTTTTTCAAATGTGTGCTTTCTACTGCTGGCCTTATTAATAAACATTGCCTAGTCAATGCAATTAACACTCCGAGTCGTCTAGTCAAAATAATAAAACTTACATACATACATACACTCACGCCTTTTTCCCACGGGGGTAGGCAGAGATTACGTCCTTCCACTTGCTACGGTCCTTACATATCTCTTTCGCTTCATCTACTTTCATAACATTCCTCATACATGCTCGACGATTGCGGGTACTTCTGACCTGGCCTTTTTTGAGGACACTTTCGATTTGTTAGAAATATGTTCGCCTAGGTCTTCCTCGTCCCGTATCTCCACTCACTCCAGCTTCATAAATCATTTTGGTCAGTCTACTTTCATCCATCCGTTCCACATGCCCAAACCACCCAAGCATCCCTTTCTCTATTCTTGTCACGATATCCTCTTTCAAACTTAATAAAACTTAATAATGGAAAGTCCTGCATGTAAACATATATGCACCGTTTTGTGTTAGAATAGTATTTGGTACATAGTGTAATAAAAGTTCATATTTAAAACCGTAGAAACTTAAAGTTAGTAACAGAAAGTTACCTAATCATTTTCATTTGATTTTATATACCTGTTTTATTAAAAGTCCGAGCACGACCATTAAGTTATGGATCGCTGACATAAACTGACATAACATAAACACGTTTATTGCGGAAAACTAGAATTAGCAGTGAAAGAAAAAGTGGCGAGGCTAACAGGATGCAGCAGAGGACGGCTAAACAGGCGTCCTGTTTACGTAAATGGTTCGATTAGAACTGGTCACGAGCGTTAACATGCTGATAAAGGAATGAAATGGTCGATTTAGCCTTTATGTTTTTTAAACAGCGTAGATAAAGTGGTGTGGCTGTAATTCATGAGGTTTGGAAACTACAGATTATTTTTGATAACAGCACAAATGAAGAAGTTAATAAGTTTGAAGTTAGCGCTGCAGGCGCTATGTTTCAAATTCATTCAAAATCAAAATCATTTATTCAGTCTAGGCTGTTACATGCACTTGTGAAAGTCGAAAAGCTACGCCATCATGTGACGATAGATCACAGTCTATAGCACTAATAGCGCCATCATCGAGGAAATTACGACAGAAGATGATTCTAGAAAGTCCCTCTCATTAAATATATAAATTTTACTAATTTATAGAGTTAGCATATGCTAACTTTCTAAATGACGACGATTAAATTTTATCCTTGGAGAATATAAAGGCTACAATTTTATGTAAGTCAAATAACGAAACGTTACTTGTTAGATTGGATAATAAGATGAAGTAGTGATTACCTATGACATAAGCAACTCTGTATGAACCAAAGATGAAGGCCTATGAAACATGAGTCTCTTTCACCTTGTATTAATCTGTTAAATTACAGTAACAAATTTGGAATATAGTTAATTAATAGAAATTAGAATTTGTCATAAAGAAAATTAATACTTACGAGTATGTACACACATACTCGTAAGTATTAATAAATAAATTAATAATTTCTATCTAAATATAATTGTATTTTTATATATAAACAGTCATGGCACGCGTCAGTCCTACTGTTAGTAAAAGTGTAACTATTAATTTCGCATTACATATCGAGACTCAAGATAAGCCTTACCCACTTAATTAAAATGTATACGTCTGTAATATCTGTTTCCGATTACCGGTAACGACTTCGGAGTGTTAATTGCATTGACCAGGCAATGTTTATTAATAAGGCCAGTAGTAATTTATAGTTTGCCTGTATCACTATTGTCATTAGTTCTTGTATGTGTATCATTTAAATTTTAATACCCTTTAACGTAAGGAATAGCGCAGCGAAACATTTAATGGATAAACCATGACTGGCTACACTATATTTTATAGCTATATTTGACAATATAACAGATTACCCATATAATGGCAACTACTTACAATAGTTTATACACTAGCGACTCGCCCCGGCTTCGCGCGGGTGGCATGCTAATATGAATAGTTACCTATATTATAGTTTTTAATAACAATAATTTAATAGTTACCATCGCTGCAATGATAATTTTTCGATTTAGCGTAAGTTTGATATCTTCTAAAGTATTGACTGAAATTACATGATGTAAAAGACAAATTTAATCTAGGTTTAATATCCAAGCTTACTAACATGTTTATTTGGATCAGAATCAATGTTATACATACTTAAAATGGCTTCGGAAAATAAGCCATAATTTCTAGTAAAAAGTAAAAGATAAAAAGCGGTTTTGTGGGTTATTCTTGAGAGATAGACATATACCATCGCAGACTTTTTTGTGGATTTTTGTAAGTTGTACAATACTGTAGTACATCATTTTGACCAATCTCGTAGGGTTTGGTCAGCGTTTGCAATATAAGCGCAAAAAAGTGAGTTGATTTACGACATCACATTAGAAATCTCAAAAATTAACAGTGTTCCACTACTACATTGTGCGTGTTTTATACATATAAACTTTCCTATTGAATATACCTATTTAATAACCGCATTAAAATCTGTTACGTAGTTTAAAATAATTAAGCATATATAGCTACATACATACATACAGACACCGGGAAGCGACTTTGTTTTATACTATGTAAGGATGTTGATCTTGTGAGATTAGCAGCAAATCTGTAACCACCATAGAAACACAGTATTTAAAATTGATTAGGTATGTTAATATAAAATAAATTGCTAACTCCATGTAAAAGTGTCTATGTCTAATCTACTAATTTTATTGTCGCTGGTTTATTTATTTACTAACTGGTGTCTGCGCGGGACATTTATTGTCATGTTTTGGACAATTTACACAATATCTTTACAAATTGTAGCCTATTATTCTGTATGCTATTCTAATGTATTAACAATATTATTACAAAGTTTTATTAAAATCCATTTAGTAGTTTTGACGAGAAAGAGTAACAAACATCTTACTTCTTACTATACTTATATTTTTTTGCGTTTATAATATTAGACATACATACATACATACACTCACGCCTTTTTCCCACGGGGTTAGGCAGAGATTACGTCTTTCCACTTGCTACGGTCTTTACATATCTCTTTCGCTTCATCTACTTTCATAACATTCCTCATACATGCTCGACGATTGCGGGTACTTCTGACCTGGCCTTTTTTGAGGACGCTTTCGATTTGTTCGAAATATGTTCGCCTAGGTCTTCCTCGTCCCGTATCTCCACTCTCTCCAGCATTATATTAGACACACAAAACAGATTACAATTGATTATTTGTACTTATTACTTTTTAAGATATCATTGTATTGGCGACACACCCTGGTTTAATATTTATTGTTATATTTTAATTTTATTGAATTAATAATTTTACATAATTTAACAAAACCTAAACTAGAATTTAGACTTTGTAAATTAAATTTGGGTAATTTCTGTGCATATGAACGAAGTGTACGATACAAACCAAACCCATTCTTGCTTTCTTGTACTCTTAATTCTTTTTCTGGAAGTAGAGATGCTGTTTTAATTACTAAACTTATAACATAATTAAATAAAGCACTCGATATATGACGCGATGTCAAACTAATTTGTTAATAATGTAAGGCTGTCTAGTATGACTTTTTGAATCATAGAAATTCACAAAAAAATATCCATTCTTTATTTATTTATGACGGAGATAATATAAGCAACCAGCAACCACTGCTGGTTGCTTACATTAAGTCTCGTTCTGGTAAAAAATACTAGATCATCTAGTTTCAATATCAGCGAGAAGGATATTTAACTGCAGTGACTTATGACGTCACAGACACATTAAGTTTTGTCACTTTAGGCACAGTGAGGAACGTTATTATTAAACAAACTTTGACACTCCGACCTGGGTTTTCACGGTCTATTATTACATCCGTTTCTGATCACATACTTCGCATGAACAATACTTGGAATGAGGGTATGTAGCACTTCAGTACTAAGCCCGTTCTATCTTTACTAATATATGAGGTGATTATTATCTTTATCAGAAACTATTTCTTGCAAAAATATACGTTACAGCTTTATTTATTATTTACTAAAGCTTTATTTATTATTACTTTATTTAATAAAGTTCTATAAATGTCACTAGTGTTGAAATTTTGATTTATTATTTAAAGTTTTAGTTATTAAGATTTATTTTAAAAACTGTCGGCATATGAACTCAACTAAGAATTTATATAAAAAATGTTAAAAAAAATAATTAATAATTTATTGTATAGAAAAGAAAATCTATAAAAAGTGTTATGCCAATTATTTTATCATTATATTATATAAGAACAAATAGATATAATGGAAATCCAAATCTTTTAGGATTCCATTATAACGAAGGCCTTACTTAAAACAGATTTTTAGGATGCGAATACTTTTTCATCTACTTTTAAGAAGCTTTCGGTCGTCACGAATCATATCAGCTCCATGGAAATTCGCACATGTTAAATATAATTCTTACCCTAAGCTTACCGATATGAGATGATAAAAACTTTGGCTAGATGATAAGGCATCAATAGACCTCAGCAGGTGCCCTATAGGACATATATTTGCAATAGGGTGCAAACGTTCGAAAAGAATTACTTTTAAGCTGAACACAAATGGAAAACATAGATTGCTTTTCGGCTTCTTTAATAATTTTTATTATTTCAGAAAATATTTTGTTAACATATTTTCTAAGTTTTGTTAAAATATACCAAGTCAAATATGTCTATACTAGTAACTACATAAAAATGCACTCTTTACGCAGTAAATTATTTAAATGTGTATTTTGAATAATTCTATAAAAAAATTGACAGTATAATTTTAAAAATATATGAATTTATTATAAATAAAAAAGGTCATCATTGAGACAGCGATGTAGATAGTCGACTGATGGGATACGGCCGTATAGAAGGGCACGAGCTTACCCAGTCAACCCAGTGCGGATTGGTCGGCATCACATACACTTTTTGAAGTTCTTTGCAGATATATGCAGGCTACCTCATAATATTTTTTTCACCATTAAAGCGTCACATAAAAGCATTTTACTGCTGAGGACATGGTTCCAGCAATTGCTGAACTTAATACAAATTTAGCTTATATTAGTACATGGGCAATGAAGTACGGAATTAAAATCAACCCTGTGAAAACTCAAGCCACAATTATAGGTAGCAAATACTACTGTAATAATATCCAATTAGATTTACTTCCACCTTAATTTTGGATGGTATCCCTTTGAGTTTCACGAGATCAGTCAGAAATCTAGGGTTATATATTGATTTTAATCTGTCCTGGGAGAATCACGTTAATGAGATGAGCCGAAAGGTGCATTACTCACTTCACTCTCTTAAATGTTTGCAAGCGTTTTTACCATTTAAAACCAGGGTAGTTTTGGCTCAAAGTCTCTTACAACCAATCATTGACTATGCTGACGTCTGTTATTTGGATGCCAAAGAGGAACTACTAAATAGACTTGAGCATATACAAAATTTATTAATTTGTTTCATCTATGGTCTTAAAAAGTATGACCATGTATCCCAATTTCGGAAAGAACTCAAGTGGCTCCCAATCCGGCTCCGTAGGAACACTCATATTCTCTGTGTTCTTTACAATATTCTGCACAACCCATCCTATCCTTCCTATAATTATGTTAGCGGTTCAGTTTCGTCCACCGACAAGACGCTGTTGCTAGGTCACTGGTTAAAACCCTCCTTGTTATCCCATCCCATTCTTTTCAGTTCTATTCCAATTCCTTTACCGTTCACGCTGCAAGGTTGTGGAACTCTATACCACACAGTATCCGTGAATGTAAATCACTGCACACTTTTAAGCGTCGCGTCAGAGAACACTATTTAAATTCCTGTCTCTAGCTATTGACATTGATAGTTTATATAAATATAAAATATGTATATATGATTGTAACCTTATATTTATATATATATATGTGTGCACCTATGTACCTCTTGATTCGTATTGTTTTTCTATATGTTGATATGTTGTGTACATAAATAAAAAAAAAAAAAAAAAATACATATATAATTCTAAAATGAACGAGCACAATAGTAGATTGCAGAATCGACCTGGACCTTACCGATTCAAAGACCCGTTACGAGATACAGCGCCACTAGCAGTCATATTACAATTTTTAGTTATATAATCTGGCTAATTTAAAATTTTCCAGAGATATATGAAGGAAAATTCAATATACAACATATACCTGTGTGAACAAATTAACTGTGCAAATGAAACTGTCAAATATATTAAATGTTAAATTGAGCTACAGCCGCAATAATTTAAAAATGCTAGCAAATATGAGATGTGTGAAGGCTCGGGTTGAATTGCGAGCCTAAAGAGGGATGCGCTTAGTCAAAAGGTTTCCTGCGCTAATGAGGAGGGAGAGTGAAAATTTTCCCTCTTCAAAAGAATATTTCATTCCGACTATCTTTACACTAAGCGCGGGCAGCGCTCTCAAATTAAATTTTTATATTACTATTCACTGTCACACTTAGCTTTGAATTATGATTGAGCTGGTGAAATTAAGCTTAGCAATTAAAATACACAGAGCCAATTTATGAACTTTGGAAAACTCATGTACGATTTATTTAATGATACTTTATTCTGAAGAAAGGATAGGGGAGCAAAGGTCAGTATAAATATACAATTGTGCAAGTTTATACTTGACAAAAATAGCTCGGTGACATATTATAATGTATGAATAAATACTATTATTATTTAATCACCAATTACTATCATATCTGTAATCACTTAACTAACTTATTGTCTGCGTAGTTGAAAATAGTCGTTTTTACATTCGTACATTTAATCTTTCACACAGTTTGATTCTTAAGTTTTTAGGGTTCCGTACCTTCGTCGGTGCCGTACTCCCGCACCTCGAAGCTTGGCTCAACGGGAAGGAGGAGGTCACCTACCGATTGACTCAGATACTCACCGGGCACGGCTGCTTCGGTGAGTATCTGTGTCGAATAGGACGGGAGGGATCGACACATTGTCACCACTGCGCATCCGACCTCGACTCGGCCCAGCACACGCTGGCGGAGTGCCCCGCGTGGGCCTCCGAGCGCCGAGTCTTGGTCGCAGAGATCGGGCGAGATCTGTCTCCGCCGGCATTGATTGCGGCAATGCTGGTGGACGAGGGAGGTTGGAGGGCTGTGGCCTCCTTCTGTGAAGCAGTAATGCTCCAGAAGGAGGCGGCGCCGGGCTCGGTAGCACAGCTGCGGCGCCGCCGCGGGTCGCCGGCGGGCGCGAGGAAGTCGCGACCGCTACGGCGACCCGGGATGGACCACGCCCCTTCCGTGGCCGGGGGCGTCGTCGGTGGAGGGGACCGGGGGAGGTGGTAGCTTCCCCCGAGGAGGGCTCCCCTCTAGAGAGGGGAGCGGAGGCTGGGGGTTCCTGGAAGTGGCCTTTGTGTTCCCGGGGGCTCCCTACATGCCTGAGGAAGGCCATCCCTGAGGTTTTTAGTGGGTAGGCCTCCCCCTTCTGGGGAGGAGAGCCCCACATAACCCCGGCTCGCCACAGCCGGGGTATGCAATTTAATGCATTTTCCTCAGGGGAACAAAAAAAAAAAAAAAAAAAGGGTTCCGTACCTCAAAAGGAAAAAACGGAACCCTTATAGGATCACTTTGTTGTCCGTCTGTCCGTCCGTCAGTCAAGACCCTTTTTCTCAGGAACGCGTGGAGGTATGAAGCTGAAATTTATATCAATTACTTAGGTCTACTGTCCCTTGAAGCTGTGAAAAAATCAAACTTCTAAGCCAACGCAATCAAAAGATACAGCCGTTTATGCCGCAAATTTTCGACACTTGCAAGGGAATCAAAACCTACAGGGTGCTTCCCGTGAACTCAGAATCTTGAAATTTGGTACGAAGCAACGTCTTATAGCATAGATAAAGGAAAAATTACGAAAACCATAAATTTTTAGTTACATCACATAATATATATCCCAACTAATATTATAAATGCGAAAGTGTGTTTGTTTGTTTGTTTGTTTATTTGTTTGTTTGTTTGTTACCTCTTCACGCTTAAACTACTGGACCGATTTCAAAAATTCTTTCACCTTTGGAAAGCTACATTCTCCCCGAGTAACATAGGCTACTTTTTATCCCGGAAAAATCGACAGATCCCACGGGAATGCGCAATAAAGGCTTCGCTCAAAAACTACTGCACAGATTTTTATGCGGTTTTCATCAATAGATAGAGTGATTCTTGAGGAGTTTTGCGGCATTTTTATCTCGGAAAAACGGATAGTCCCACGGGAAGCGCGATAAAATCTTCGCACCATAAACCGACTTTCGCGTATATGTAGCCGTGGGCAAAAGCTATGACCCTTAACCCTCTATACACCCAATCCCGAAATCCACGCGGGCGAAGCCGCGGGCAGAAAGCTAGTTTTTTTAATAATTTTAAACTTACTACCCATTTCCTCATAAACGCGTAGAGGTATTAAATTGAAATTCATACCAAATACTCAGGTCTATAATACCTTTAAGCTGTAATAAAATCAAACTTCTATGTCAACGCAATCAAAAGAAACAGCAATTTAAGCTGCATATTTTGAAACTCGCAAGTACTCGCAAGGGAATCAAAACCTAAAGGGTACTTCCAGTCGACCTAGAATCTTGAAATTTGGCATGAAGCAACGTTTTATAGCACACATAAAGTAAAAATTCCGAAAACCTTAAATTTTTAGTTACATTACAAAATATATGAACGAACTTTGTAAACCTTGCAGGTTTGTACGGAACCCTCGGTGCGCGAGTTCGACTCGCACATGGCCGGTTTTTAAAATAAATACGGCTAGTATACACACAAGCAACATTGTTAAAATCGACCCAAATGGAAAATATCATAGTAACGATTTATTATTTAGAGATATATAGATACCAATGGCTACTACACATAGGTATAAGAGAAAAATTATCATTTGAAAAATTAATGGAAAAATTATGACCGATTCGAAGACGGATGATATTGATTTGATCTATCCGATTATTACAACTAAAAATTTAGGTTTGAAAATAGATTTACCAATGGCGAGAACCTTATTACATCGTTCATTTTGTTGTACCATACAATGTCTTACTAATAGAAAATTGTGTTTCAGTTAATCTTTTTTGTACATCCATAAGGTCCAAAGAAAGTCTTACTTATTTGGATGCATTTTCATTTCCAGGAATACCCTGATGACTTAGTATCCACACTAGTTATAGGTCATAAATATTTGACAGACGATTCTTGAACAACACCTGTATGAGTAACATTACTACATCGCTATTGTTAGGATTATCAATGGATGATGATGGAAGACATTCATTTGAGTCATAAAAAACTACATAGTTTTTGTTGTTTTTATTAATTATAAAATATTAGAGAGAAACTAGATTTTTATAGCTTATATAATTTATTATTTTGTTTTATAAGTGACAATTTTGACACCAGTCAGAAAATTAGAAAATTCATATAAAAAATTATATGACACTCCTCGGCAATAAAACAGATAATTAACTTAGTTATTAGAAATAAAATAATATTATATAATAAGTTACAAAATTCAGTAGAAGCTTATCCAAACAGAGACATTGGTGACAATAAAAATAAACCAAATTAAATAATTCAACTAATATTAAGTCTCCTTGGTGGCCTCACTAATCTACCAGACCGTGTTTTATATGTTGTAGTATTGTCCTCAGAGTTATCAGTCGTGTCAAACGAAGTAATGTTATCACTTGTCATAAGTGTTGAGTCAGGTAATGGTAATATATCTGCGGAAGAAACCTCAAGAGCAAATAATCTCTGTGCGGGTCTTACCTTCTCTCCAGTAGCTGTACGGACCTTAGCCACTCTTGGAATTCCATCCTTGCCCGGAAAGATTTCTGTAACCACTCCAATCGGTCAATTGATTGGAGAAGATATTGAAATTTGTCTGAGTCGTTGATATCTGTGTCCTCATCAATTTTAACGAACTGACCCCAGAAAAGTAGCCATCTCTTCACCTCTCCGTTGAACTTGGATATTTCTAATTTTGGCATTTTTATCTTCCGATCTCTTTTATGTCTTATGGTTGAAATAGACTTACCAGATACGGAACATTCGTCATGATCGCAATCATTTTTGCATTCAATATATTTTTTGTAGTCAATTTTTAGTTTTGACCAACGTATTTCGTACACCTCTGCCAAATCTTGATCTTCTTCGAATTCTTTTTCTTCGAAGTTGTCACTTTGGCACCAGAGATCTCTTATTGAATTTTCACAAACAAACAGTTCCTCGGCGCAATCAGAAAGCCTACAGAATCTAGATTCCAGATCACTATCACGTTCTGTGTCCGTGTTGTGCTCACTGAAGGCTTTTTCAAGGGCATCAGCTGCTTTCGTGAATTTCTTTCGAAATTGAGTCCTTTTTCTTTTTAGGGCTTCCATTATTTGCGTGTCGGTGTAAATGCTGCTTGAATGGATTATTTTGATATTAAATTTCTTTTTCACGGTATCGCCATATAAAATATTAGAGAGAAACTAGATTTTCCTAGCTTATATAATTTATTATTTTGTTTTATAAGTGCCAATTTTGACACCAGTCAGAAAATTAGAAAATTCATATAAAGAATTATATGACATTAATATTAATATTAATAACGAAACTTATTGTGCAGGAACTATTAGCAGCGAGTACCAAAGCTTACATAACTTTTAATAGGGAATCAACTACATCATAAAAAAATAATTTGCATTAGATGATGACTTACTCATCTATAAAAATACTTCAAACAGTAGGCGATGTCTAACAGTTTTATATGTCTTTCATAACAAAAAATACGGTTTCCCTCATTTTCTTTTCAGTAGTATAATAACAACCTTTTAAATTTAATGCATTTTCCTTGGAACGGTTTGAAAGAAAGTCTGTATATACACAAATAGTTTTCAACATTTCCATGACTGAAATTGCGGAGGTGAATGACACGCCAATGAGGTTTCTGTGAAACGGAGACATTTTCACAACAGTAAAAAGGATACCTACTCTCCTCTCCTTTGTTACTTCTCTAGTAAAGTAAAATGAAATCTAAGACTGAATTAAAGTACATACCTACATGCGATCCATATTATATGTAAATCTTCTATTTCACTACTTTTGATGAACATTAACTATATATATGTGTGTTACTGTACCTAGTAAGCCTTGTATGTTAAAAGTGTCATATTTGTGATTTTAGTACATTGTTGTTTAGTATGTTGTGTTAACTCCTGAATCCTGAATTACTGTAGGTTTTCAATTTGTATGTTCTCCCTTAAGAGACGATCCTTTGTGAGAATTATCTGCGTCTCGGCAGAAAATCATCAGAAGTACGAGAAATTCGCCCAGGATGCCCCTGCATGATGCGGAAATTATGTTGGACTCAGACTTAATCGAGACCGGTCGGTTCAGCCTCCCTACCAACTAAGCTCTGCTTCAAGGCTGAGGTCCTAATAACTTTATGAGTGGTAATGACAGCACCCTTCCTTAGGAAAGGGCGCGGTGCAAATATTTGTAATATAATTCTAGTTGTCGTTGTAAGTATAATTGTCAGTTTAGGTAATATTTTTTTAATATTACGAAATCCATTAAATATTTCTATTTATGTAATCGACAATATTTTAATAAAGTTAATCAATTATTAATATTATAACGTTTTAAGACATACGCTTATCACTTTATCTATCGCTAAAACTACATTACAATCTATTACATGTAATTTGGTATACCAAATTACATCAAAACTCTCATGAGAATAGTTTGTAATTGACAAACATATTTTATGGCCTTCATAAGATAATTTTTTTGCGGAGAGAAATTACACTTTTCTCTAAAAAAATTGGGTAAAACGACTAAACCGATTATGCCATGATTTGGTATGAGTTGGTTTGAGATCCAGGGATTCCTATGGATTAAACGAAATCCGTAATACGAATTAAACAATTTAACGTGAAAAAACTGATTATAAAATAAAATTTAATATAATCACTCACATTATAATTACTTAGATATGCAAATTTCAATTAAATTTTCTATAACAAATTTATGTGTTAGTAGTTAATTATGACGTGGGCTGTTGCAATACCAGAAGGAGAGGTGGGCCAGATACCGAATAAATACGTGAGTATTCTATAGTGAGTTCTATGAGTATGCATATCTAGGCTAGTGTGAAAGCTTAATAAATATGAGAGCAGTCATAAGGATCGAGGACGGTCAGTGGATATTTTATGTCACATTTTCAAAACGCATAATGCGATCGTTCAGGGCATATATGCGGATCTCACAGAATTATATTGTAGGTTAAAGTCATTACATGAGTGACACGAGCCGTCCCCAGCTATGTACTTCACACACACATCAGGTTCTGCATAGGTGTATGTAAGTTGTCTCCTGAAAATTTCCTTCACTATAGAAGGCACTAACGTATGAAACATCTATACATATAATAAGACAGTAAAAATATTTTGTCTGTACATTTAGTATTTTTGACTGAAATGGATAGAGGGGCACTTAAATAGATTATTAGAAAGCAAAAAAAATTTTTTGGAATTTTTTGTCTGTCTGTCTGTATGTTTGTTCACGTTTATCTCCGAAAGTACTGAACCGATTTGCTTGAAACTTTCACTATTTGCTTTGTTTTAACTCAGAATAATATCTAAACTTTGTTTCATCAAAATCGGTTAATTAAAAAAAAAGTTATCGTCATTTTTGTAATGAACTCAAGGCATGATAATATTGCGAATTATAATGTACACCATTCTTACATATGTATAACATTCATTCATCTATATCTATATCTATACATATAATAAGACAGTAAAAATATTTTGTCTGTACATTTAGTATTTTTGACTGAAATGGATAGAGGGGCACTTAAATAGATTATTAGAAAGCATAAAAATTTTTTTGGAATTTTTTGTCTGTCTGTCTGTCTGTCTGTCTGTATGTTTGTTCACTTTTATCTCCGAAAGTACTGAACCGATTTGCTTGAAACTTTCACTATTTGCTTTGTTTTAACTCAGAATAATATCTAAACTTTGTTTCATCAAAATCGGTTCATTAAAAAAAAGTTATCGTCATTTTAATGAACTCAAGGCATGATAATATTGCGAATTATAATGTACACCATTCTTACATAAGTTACATGGGAAATTTAAAATCTAAAGACAATTCATCATCATGATACAATACATACATAAGATAACGTCTTTATCCCCTGCGGGGTAGACAGAGTCACAGGTTATAAGACCCCAAAGGCCACGTTTAGCATGTTCGTGGGCAGTGAGATGGAACAGGGAACCAAAATACGATGAAACGAAACCAGTACCTCAAGGAATTGCTTTATACCAAAAATATTTTAATCGGTAAAATCGTATATTAATATGATTTGTGTATCAATAACATTCAACTCGAAATTTACGCAGACGAAGTCGCGGGCAACAGCTAGTATACCTATATAACAACAAAAATCACATTGACACAATCAACAACACATCAAAGTTGACATTTACAATAAAAAAACCGCTACGAGAAACATAAGGAGGTTGAAGGTCTGACGTATACTATGTGTACTTGGCACGACCTTATTAGACTGCCAGGGCTGAGACCGTATTACGTATACAGGTACGTAGTCTCAACGTATTTTTATCATAAAACCTGTCTCTTGGCTCTGTGCCCAAGCGAAAAGGATTCCACTCGCTAATTCAATGAGCCGTTCCCGCTTCCTCAGAATGATACGTCTGATTGCAAAAATGTATGCGCCATAACGTAATAGCCGACCGCCCTAGAATCTACAACTGTGAAATCCTCCTTCGTTAGAGTGCAGCCATTGCTCGTACAATTCCATTTTTAAATTATATTCCAATGCACGGAACGTGTGCATTTTGTTATAAGTTCTTTCCGCGGAAATTTAATTCGAACATAGTTTATATAAAATTTGTATATAGGTGATTCATTTACATATTCAAACAATGAAAATTTGTCTTTTTTCTGTTCTTCCGACATCAACGGAAAAAAGGGACAATATGTCCCGTTGGGATAGGGATGTTCTTCTGATTAAACAAAATCAACTACAACAAATCTTGTAATTAAATTTGTGTAGATGTATAAATTACAACGTATATAAATTTTCACATGTTTTTGTGCTCATTGTTAAATTGATAAGTCGATATAAACGATATATACTTAGATATCTTGGACTGAACTTGACTAAAATTACGCAAACATATCCTATAGCTCTTATTTTTTTGTTTGTACATTACGTACGTACCTTAGAACTTTCTTAATTTAAAAACTTATAGAAACAAATTTTTCAACACACGTTCTCATAACGGGGCTGTTTCATGCGTGTTTTTAATCTCAAAAACTAGGATATTGCACATCACTAGTGCGCAATTTCATTACGCACTAGTGTGCAATATTTATAACCCGATAAAATTCGGTTGTTCCCTGTTACAAGACGTTTTTATATACGTACAATGCATTCTTAATTTAGTCTGGTAGCACTTTCTTTTTCTCGAACAAATGTATTCTAATGTTTAATAGAAATTTTGTCATGAACCGCAACCGTCGACTTCACGCGACGTTGGTTATTTGGATCATCGTCTGTCTATTGGCGACGAATCTTTCAATGAAATTGTAAATTTCCATGAAAATGTATCAGCATCGCCGACATTTACCAAGAGAATGAAGACATTATTCAAACTACTAATACCAACAGTACTATATCTCAAACCGTAAAAATGCCCGCAAAATCTGTACAGGTATCACTTCGCAAATTGTACATTTACTAATTGTTTTAATAAATAAAAATTTGCATTTTATTAGCTTTTTTCCTCAACTTATGTTGAAAAACTTCGTATGAAACTCGTGAGCATTGTTAATTGCATCCTCGGCTAAATTGTCGCGCTCACCTTACGGCTCGCGCGACCAAAACCGCCTCGTATGCAATGAACAACTTTGCACACTAGTATCATAATGTACTAATTTCACATTATATATTAAATCTACAGTGCAGTTAATCTTAAATTAACAGCTTGTTCAAAAAAATCTCAAAAACAGCTTCTTTTTGTTAGAATTCTATACGTTAATGGTAAAAACAATATTTTATTTACCTTCAAATCTAATTTAGTTTAATTAAAGTTCTCGAAAGTTTTCGTAATAAACGGCACTTTACAGGTAAAGTAATATTATGATAGCTAACTTCTGAAGTCAATTAGATAATTAAATAACTTCAAATATAATTGAATGACAAAAAATATTATGACAAATCTTAAAGGTCGCACTTGAAAGAAACAAAAGGGAATATTAACTGAATAACAAAACGTAAGATCAGATAACTTTGATATAGGATATCAAAACGGCTACTGGTATTGTAATCTTATTTAGACATTTTGGGAGTAGAATTTTGTTTAAATGGTGTGAAATCGTTGACCTCTTTAACTGCGAACACAATTTAAATTCCGTACAAATGTAGCTCTAAAATTTTAATAACAGTTATAGCAAAATTAAGGGTTAAATATTTGCATTTTTCAGAAAATTCCCTTTTACAATAAAATTGTAAAAAGTTTTTATATACATTCGGGCCATTTATAAGTATTTATCGTCTATATTTTGGCCCAGAAATTTTCAAGTAACATAATGAATTGAATTCCATTAACACGATATTAATTTTTTAAATTTTGTTAATATTCTGGTATGGTTCGTACATATATAATCGTTCGTACATAAGTGTGACTCACACTTATGTACGAACGATTATAATAGTAAATAGGTTTTTGCTTGCATTTATTTGCAAATTGTATTTGAAACATAAATATTGAATCATCGAAATCAAAATGGAAATTCCTATGAAATAAAATAAAAATTGTGTTTCTAACTTATACCTGCCAAATACACGTCATTTTTGAAATTTCAATAAAAGCAAATACTTTACTTATAAATACATATTATGAAGTACATTTATAGCAGAAATATTTAATCATACTAATACACATTAGAATTGAAAATTTATTTAATGTATTCCTTGTAGGGACATGACAAGTAGGTACTTCGCAAAATTATTTTGTATCTCGGGCAAACTACTTTTAACCCCTCATAGTGCTTCGGATCCTACACTGTATTTACGTTTTGCGTTTAAAAATTGAATGCTTAATACGTTCTGGAAAATAGGACCTTCACTATTTTTTGCACTGTTAAATAGAACGATCTCGTCACGTGTCGAATATGGAAATTAATAGAATTAACGTCATTGTTTTAAAAACTTCATTGACATTTTCACCTTTTTACTTAAAGAGATTTAGTTATTAATCAATTTAATTTTTACTGTAAGTGATTTTACTTTTTTCTGTGTGGATCGAAATTCGTGTAACTTTGCTTATGTTGGTATTACTGGTGGCGAATAATTCTAAAAGTTAAATAATAATATGATTATGAATAAGATAACCGACAAGTACTAAGTGGTCATGGTAACGACCACCAAAGGTAAAGTAATATTGAAAAAATGACACCGCTCTCGTAGCGTATAGCCCAACTCACTTGCACATCGATTTTATTCCTGTTTTAAACTATCATAGTAGGTCTAAATATCAGGATCAGCAGACTAGTGCAGAGACCACAAAATTGAACGTTATACTGTGATTTCGTGAGTCATTTATTATTCTCATATTGGAAAACTACTAGAAAAATAATACGTACTTATTTGTTACCTTCATCCTTGAGATGACCTTATATTCACAGTGTTTATAATAGTATAGAAAAAAAAACATGATTTTAATATTGTATAGTCTATTATATTATTATGCCGCTTGTTATGACGCGTCTTTATAAGGCATGGTTCTTTATAAGGCATGCGCGAGGATATAGATTTAACACGTGGGGGTCATTTAACCAATTTAATAAGAGAGTGTGTGCAGTTATACCAAATGGTAGATACTCTATATGCAAATGAAAAATACGGCTAAAAATACAAGAAAATATTTATGGACGATTTTGGTGGTCTAATTGAGGTCCAGCTGTCGCTTTAGTCAAGTATGGTGGCCTAATATGGACTCCTTGATTTTACATACACTTGTTGAATTTATTTATATTTGTATACAATTTTATTCACAATGTCTTACACCGTAGGAGCATCGTAGAAATTTTCTTATGAAATTAAGAAAAGGAATAACACGTTACATTTATACGTAGCACCTTCACGATATATTCCCCGAGTAGAATAATGTTTAATGCTTTACTTTAGAACCACTGACGTTCTTACATCTCGTAACAATAAATAAAAATATTTACCATAAAGGTAAGTTACGAAGTACCAATAAGATTTTACAAAGTCTGACATCTTAAACTGGAAGACCAATTCTCATTCATATTCGTTCGGAGCAGCCACACGTTACGTCTTTTCTGAAGTATTCGTGAACTCCGCTTCAGGACGCAGACTCCGATTTAAATGTGAATAGATGCTGAAACGTAAAATGGATGTAAAAATTCATGATCTGCCAATAAAATAAATCTTACGTCAGTGCGTGGCCACCAATGAACTTGGTACACACAAACAGTCAGTAACATCTAGATTTTATAGACAAACTTTGTTTATGAAAGCTTCTAGTTGGAAACTGTCGACGATAAATCTGATTTAGGGCCATCGTCCTCTTTAGGGCTTTGTTCCCGCATGTTATAACAGTTTGACATGTGTATTAAAATGTTTACTCAAAAATTTCATGAGAATTTTCATGTTATTTGATTTCGAATAATTTTATTAATCATTGGACTAATAAACTAATATCCGAATCTAATAAATTTAGTATTGATAGGAGACTTGGCACAGTTAAAATAATAATTCTTATTATTTAATGTTGTTTTGTTAAATTTTGAAAACAGAATTAATGGAATCAATCAAGTAATTTCATTCACTGTTTATCCAATAAAGAGCTTTTTATAGGAAAAAGTCGCGCAATATAAAGCAGAACTAAGACCAACAAACATAAAATTGTCAGTGTCTAACAACTTAAGTTTTTAGCTGGAAGCGTTTCACAAAAAACTATTTCAAAACTATTAAAGTTTCCCGTGAATTGCCGCGTGGAAATTGCCAGTAATTTTGAATGAAAATGAACTTTGAAATTTCGTATGTATGAAACTTAGGGATTCAGTATGGCTTATATTATCATAATAATTACCCCGGGATCGGGTTGCGTTCAAACTTGTGTAGGTGTTAATACGACTATTACTTACAGCTTAATGCGACGCTTTCGTTGTGTTTAAAGTTATAAATTATAAATATAAATATTTTTTTTTTAAATTTTTGTTACACTTACACCAATTAGCCTTTTTTTTTTTTTTTTTTTTTTTTTTTTTTGTTCCCCTGAGGAAAATGCATTAAATTGCATACCCCGGCTGTGGCGAGCAACAACCATGCTCATCACAGTCCACACAAACATCTGCCCCCACCGGGATTCGAACCCGGGACCCCAGAGATGGCGACACCTTGAAACCGGTGTACTATCCACTCGACTATGGAGTCGTTATTTTAATTAAGAGATTAGGGAATTCTTTTAAGCATTAAACTTTATTTCATTATATTATTGTATTTTGTTTGTATCGTATTGATATGTGATAGTTATAAAAGAGTTTTTTTTTATTTATCCATAATATAACTTTGTTCATTTTAGAATATCATTAAGTTTTAATTATCTTTTTTTATGTAAAGTTAACGTATGGTCATGTACAGTTCCTACAGCCAAGAACACGAGAGTTAAGGCGCTAGTGTAATTTCATTTATGGCCGTTTTCACCAACCTTGTCTTAGCTTAGGTGACTCCTAAGAGACATGCTGTCTCACTCTTTTCAGTTAATATAAAAAGTGACAGCATGTCACTTAAGAGTCACCTAAGCTAAGACAAGGTTGGTGAAAACGGCCATTAGTCACATACTTATAGCGAGAGGGCGAGAGAGTGAAGATGTTTCCAGCTCTGATAATATATTTTTGGCAGCAAAACGCTATCTCTATTTTATGCTACTATATGATCTGTTACATTCGCTCGCTCGAGAACCGTAAAATATAAGCATGTCCAAGCATAGTAAACATCGCAGTACGGATATACGCCATGTTTATTAAAACATCACTATTTTTAAGCTAGCACGATTTGAATTCATAGTTTTATTCATATATCGGGTCGCAATAGTGTAAATAGTTTGTTTAATTGTAGCAGTTGGAAGTGTTTTTTTGTGACACGGACTTGAGGCCCGCGTCTTTTATTGTTAATCCCATTTAGATGTAGTTTAGATTTCAGTTAAGATGTAATTTAATCGACCTCTCTACATATTATATATGTTGAATTTTAGTTATAAAATTCAATATATTTAGTAATGTATTTATCAAGTTTATTATATCTCATTTAATTTATAGCTTTATTCAACTAATTTGCTTATTTTATTAAAGTGGCGCATTTACTTATACTTTATTATTTCTTATACTTTCTTATTTAATATTGTATTACCTATATATTTCCTATCTATATGTTTGGTTATATAACTGACTAAAAGCAACAACAAACCGCTAAACGCAGGACTAAAATTGAAAAACCTTTATATAGTGAAGTTGGAACAATACAGTTCAGGACTTAGCGGCCGACCTGTCCACTGGTACTGGGAGTATGAATGCATATTAAGGTACTGAAATCCGAATCTGAAGCAATGCAAACATAAAATAACACCAAAAAAGAAAATAAATTAAAAAAAACGGTCCATATAAAGTGAACAAGTAATCCTTATGTATAATCTATAACGAAAAAGTGCCAAGAAGTGCATTAACAGGAATTACGGGCAGCGAAGTGACACGTCGGGTCCCGTCAGCATGTGTGTCACGTCTTGGATTATAAAAGCTTTTTCCAATTCTCTATTGTAGCAGTTGCCCGGGCCCGCACCGACCACGTAGGCGCTATATCTTGCGCTCTCTGTACGCTTTTATTTTAACGAAATTTACCCCCTCCACTGTCACCGTCGATTACTTCCCATTGTGCCCGCCAGCTGTAATACCGGATCAAATTGGGAAATATTGAAAGAAAACGTGGTAACCGATCCGGTTTTATTGCGCGGATCGGTTACCGGTTTATTTTCGAGATGACGACGCGAAATGTACGGATATATCGTCTTTGTTGATACTATGCTGCTCTGGCTTTGAATTATGTACGCTATTGACACGGGATGATGAAGTCTGTTTCTTTGTGTTCGACACAAAGACGCGGAATTATTGGCAAAAATAACCTCTGTTCTATGCGAAGCTTGAGAGTTGTAAAAGTGGATTTCTGTCTTTAATCAAAATCTTTTAACAGACATTTGCAATTGTCTCGTCTTTTGTAGATAAATTACGACTAACTTTAAGTATAACAGTTCTGGTAGCTCCACTAAAAGCTTCATAAGAATTAGGACTATGTCAAATATCTCGTGTTTATTTTTATTATTTTTCTTGAATGATATCTACTAATTGAACATCATAAGCCTTTAAAAATAGATGCGATAATAATAATTGTCCAAATTAAAATTGTTTATTTTACATATAATGTGCATGACATTACTATTTAATAATTAACCTAAACAAATATACAAGGGTGAATTTATATATCCAGAAGCGATTTTTTCCATTTAACCCAAGCAATAGTGTGATTATACTAAATAAGACACAATAACTAAATATAGAGAGTAAAAAAAAACAATAAAAGAAAAAAGAAAGCAAAAATTTAATATAGTTTTACATTATTTACTATTAAATATGTAAGTTGACACAATGCGCACATACATTTCTCTATATGACATCCTATTTAGCCCTAAAACTCCAATTTATCTGAAGTCGCGTTTCATATTCCTCGGGTCCACTCATAGTCGTGACTTACGCTCATCAAGCAACCTTACATTACAAATTCCAACTCAACGCACCAACTTCTCCTCCGAACCATTTACAGTTACTGCGATTCGTCTATGGAATGATCTGCCTTTCCATATTCGAGCATCTGCTAGTAAACTCACGTTTAAGAGATTGGTTCGTGGACACTATCTCGAATCACTGACTTAAGCACCTCATTTTCGAGCTATAGTAATTAATTGATTAACTATTATATAATATATATTTATGTATGTGTATGTATATATATGGCTATGTATATATGTATCTATTAGGTAGTTAGTTGTTATTTTAATTTGTGATGACCTTATTGTAAGTTATTATATGTATCTGCGCCACTTACACTTGGAACTACTAGCCATTCGGTTGACTGGTAGAGAATGCCTTGTTGCATTAAGTCCGCCAATTGTACCCAGTTTTTGTTGTGCAATAAAGTTTAAAAAAAAAATACATAGTACTGGTCAACTATACATTGAATGTTATAACATCAGTACATACTTGTAAAGTATATACTAAAGGTTGAATAACAAGGTTAAAAGCTCATGAAACTATTCCAATAGCTCGGCCATGCATATCAAATTCTGAAATTTAAATCACTTATACAATAAATAGATAATGATCGAAAAGGATTTTCCCAGTTGAAGACCCGTTCTATAGAAAGCTCTTCTAATTACTTAATAGCTGAATGTAAATTTGTGACCCTGACTTTGATCTATTACGTGTCTATATGTAGGAATATTCAATTGTCATAAAAATGTTCGTCTCTAATATCTTGTAGCAAATGTGTGTGTATATTTTATATAAGACCAAATTTAAATTTAACCTTGCTTTACATTATGGAAAATACATTAGGCATAAGCCACGTAATTACCCACGTAATTATAATTCATACATACATACATATATGTCACGCCTTGTTCCCAAAGGGGTAGGCAGAGACCACCTCTCTCCACTTGCTACGATTCTGGCACACTTCTCTTGCTTCCTTCAGTTTCATGAGCGTCTTCATGCATGCTCGTCGTCATAATTCTTACGCTATGTTATATTTTTAAATTAATTCAATAAATTTTTATAATATTATAAATTATATATTTTAACCAAATATAACCAATTATAACATAGCTTATAAAACACACTTATAAAAATGCTGTTTTGTGGACATTTTTAGGAATTTTGTTTTTTTTAATACTAATAATTTACCTTTACAGACTATATTACGTTTTCCGTAATTACTTTTAAACATATTTTTATAAACTATAAACTATTGTGTTTGCAATTTAAATTGATTTAATGGTAAAAAAATTGTATTGTATGATCAAAGCCGTATGAAGCCGTATCAAAGCAGTAGCCGGAATGAAACTCAAATCACTGCTATAAATCAATGTACTCCACGTTTAGAGAAGATATATTCTACTAGCTTTTGCCCGCGACTTCGTCCGCGTGGAATAGTGACTTCCGGCAGATTTTTGGTTTTTCCCACATAGTTCCCGTTCTTGCGGGATTTTCGGAATGGTCGAGTTTCCGCAGAATTTTTAGTATTATTATGTTGATACAACTTAAACAAATTATTTCGACCAAATTTGGTACCATAAAAACGGTCATTGTGACTAAACCTTAAAAGATAGACATATGCCGTCGCGGACTTTTTTTTAGATCATGTATAGAGGAATAATTCTTTCATACATATTTTTTGTGTATCTTGAACCGTTTTCGCAGCGCACGCAAAGAAAGCCTTCAAAAATGAATAATTTTCCCCGTTTTTTACACATTTACCGCTCTGTCTTTGCTCCTATTGGTCATAGCGTAATGTTATTTAGCCTATAGCCTTCCTCGATAAATGGACTATCCAACAAAAAAAGAATTATTCAAATCGCACCAGTAGTTTCGGAGATTAGCGCGTTCAAACAAACAAACAAACAAACAAACTCTTCAGCTTTATTATATTAGTATAGATTAGGGATGAATAACATCATCTATTTCTAACTGTATTCAAGCAGTAATTTGAGTTCGATTTAAGATATAGTCACGAGTAGGAAGACCCTTTCACAGTGTCGCTAGCTGTGTAAGCCAGCGTCATTTTGACTTCCACGCCGGTTCTGGCGCATATAGCCCCATTTTTAGGCTCTATGGCCTCAATGGCTTGACGTGACAAGGAAGACCCCAATTCAAGAAAGTGCAGTCAGCGCTGCCCTATAAAAGAAACTATATACCCTAGAAGAGGCACGGTGCACTTAAATGGTTCCGGCCTATGTTAATGTGAACCTACTCATGGCTAAGCAGAAGGCTGCCGAGAAGGGGAAGGCAAGGGATGCGACTGCTGAGGCGCCGCCGCAAGCGGGTCTTGAAGGTCCTGCGTTTGAATTGATTGGGAGTGTCTACGAAGTATTCAAAGTCTTTGCCGATTTGGATTATAAGAGCTGAAGGCGGTGTGGAATTGAACATTGCACTACAAGCCACGCGGTCAATAGGACTGAGGTTTAGGCTGACTTTGGTCGGTAGGCCACATCGGTCAAGCCGTCTCGATCAATCTGGAGTCTTAGATAATCAGCATGGCACTTGCATGCGGTGGTATCCATAAGGATTCTCAACCACTCCTGTCCTGGAGGAGAAAAATAATATCCTAAATGTTTCCACGACACGTTTGGCGCAGTTGTCGAGTAATCGGCTTCGACGCAGGTCGCGGGTTCAATTCCCACACGGGACAGATATTTTGTATGACCTACAAAAATTGGTCCCGGTGCATGTGAGATTTCTATGATTGTGATTGCACCCACGACACAGGATAATCCTAGTGTAAAGCGACATTAAAAAAAAATGAAAATAGTTAGGTTAGGTTAGGTTAGGTTAGGATATCTACTTAACATACACATCAAATCCCTTCCTTTTTTTTTTTGTTCCCCTGAGGAAAATGCATTAAATTGCATACCCCGGCTGTGGCGAGCCGGCGGTTATGTGGGGCTCTCCTCCCCAGAAGGGGGAGGCCTACCCACTAAAAACCTCAGGGATGGCCTTCCTCAGGCATGTAGGGAGCCACCGGGAACATCAAGTAACTTCCGGGAACCCCCAGCCTCCGCTCCCCTGCCTAGAGGGGAGCCCTCCTCGGGGAAATCCCTTCCTAAGTAATAACAATAAGAACCAGCGACATTTCTTGCAGGAAAGACTTGCGGTTCGGCGTCCTGTTACACACGAAATCAGAAAGAATAAAACAGATATTAGTCTAATATCTGGTTCGCTCGGCAAGTGGCCGCCCCGCACATTAGTAACCCCGAAATTGTCCCATTCTTATTCAAATATTTGCGGTAATTTGTTTGTGCTATCGTTCGCGGGGTATTTATAGCTCGCCAGTTTTTTCAAAATGGTCCTTTAGAATAGAACATTCCGGATCGTAAGGTTGAATCTATTGAGAGTTACATTTTATCAAAATGTAGAATGTCTGAACCTTGTATTACTAATAGGATATTTATGTTATGTAAAAATATCTAAGACACAGAATGATGTTAAAATAATTCTAACTTATAGTCTTAGGGTTATTGCCAGATATTGTGTTCGAAACCTTATACGTACTCGATTAAGAATGTTCGAATTTAATTAATATATTCAAAGCTAACTTAACGTAAATATAAGCCTCATTGCAAACAACAGCATCGCATTAAATGTATAAAGCATGATTACTTTGTACTTTACTATCATCCTGCTAGGATGATACAATTCTTCCAACGCCAGAGAACGTGCCAAAACTGCTACAGTTGAGTAGTTAGGGTATTTCCAGCGTATAATATAAAATCATTTTAACCCATGTAGGACGATCATGGAACAAATTAAAATAAAATGGAGACTGTATTTTGACAGTTAATAACTTCGTTATCACCTGTGCCACATTCAGAACAATAGTGATAAATTTCTTTCGCAGTAATATTGATTATTAATCTAACACTTGAATATAAGGGATAATTTCAAGGAAATTGTATCTAGTCCATGGAGCCTAAATGTGTAATATTTGTTCCTGTTGAGAGCGTACCCTACGCGTACATAGGGTACGTAGGGTATAACGGAGGGTATATCCTACCGCTAGGATCGAGTTTCCCCTTGGAGGAGTTAGTTAGTTTAATTCCTTATACATCGGGTATAAGGAATTTGTTCGGCAGCGCTTTGTTCCATTGCTAGAGAGAGCTTTCTAGATAGCCCTATGGCTTGAAGGATGCAAACAGACTGATGGCGCTGCCCAGAGTATTATTATGCCAGGAGCCTGATGCCGTAAGGTAAATCATCTTTCAGCAATAGCGAGAACAATTGTGATTCGTTTCTTATATTACAGCTAGGGTGATATCAGCATTACCGCTAGGTGTAATATAAGATATATAGAATAGAATAGAAAGCATTTATTGACCACAAGCACAATACAATAAGCACAATAAAATAAGATAAAGAACAACGCAGCAAATGGCCAATTAGGAGCCGCCCTCAGCATAAGCTGCAACCGACTAATCTATAGCAGCCCTGGTCTTCTGGCCGGGCCTAAGTGGGGTGGTCAATAATAATTGTAAAACAGCACAAAACAAAAAAAAACATAAAAGTATAAGAAAACAAATTTCTCGGTTAATGGACATGTATCCCTTTGCCTTTTTTTTTTTTATAGGATATGGCAGCAAACGAGCAAACGGATCACCTGGTGGTAAGCAATAACCGCTGCCCATGGACACCCGCAACACCAGAGGAGTCACAGATGCGTTGCCGGCCTTTTAAAAGGGAATAAGAGGAATAAGGGGAATAAACGGGAATAAGGGGGGTTGGGCCTCCGGTACCCTCACTCACTCGGCGAAACACAGCGCAAGCGCTATTTTACGCCGGTTTTCTGTGAGGCCGTGGTATCACTCCGGTCGAGCCGGCCCAATTCGTGCCGAAGCATGGCTCTCCCACGGTAAAACTACACTATACAAACATAAAAAGAAATATGTATTATGTGTATGATGCGATTTGTTTTGACAGCATTCACGTGGTGTTCTCTAGTTGAGCTGAGAAATATTAAAACAAATGTTGAAAAAAAAAACTGTGTCAGTGCGCTCTTTAACACTAAACAATAATTGTGTTTAAGTGAAAAATTGTATGAGTAAAATAAATCTTACGTAAGTAGTATGCAATAAAGTAGTATGGCGTATGGGAATGTGAGATTAGAAAAGGTTAAACCAACCCATATTTACCCAATGGAAACCGTAGAACCAAGGAGAAACACTGCCAAGCGTTCGCCGATTGGACAGCTCATCTACACCGCCCAGTATGTCGCGCGGTAAAACGATGTGAGTCAGCAGACTTGCTTGTTAAGAAGGAACTTTTGCAATTTAAGCCTAAACTAATGTATCGTCTTCATAACACGCAAAGGAGGGGGAATATCGTTCCAGCACCGCGAGGCCGCGAATCTGAAAGACCCACGGAATGCTACTGTGCGGTGTGCAGGAATGACAAATATGTTAGTGCGGGTTCTTCGGGGATATTTCTATCTAGTTTATATTAAATATAACATTAATATATCTATTCAATTTAGCATTTAATTTAACATTAATCATACTTCATTTCAAATAAAGTTTTGAGTAATAATTAAATAAAATACTACTCAACACATTACAATATCAATACGATTATATGCATTGTCTTCGAAGAATGTAATTTGTAGATTATTGAGGATAAATACAGTTGTAGGACTACAAAAAGTAAGACAAATAAATTCATGCTAACTAAATTTACCAATAATCATGACAAAAGTAATGCCGATTGAATAAGTGCCTTAACTCCATTACTTACGTAGACGCAAATCTTACTTCGCTGGCGACCACTTTAAAATTCAACATTAAATTGCATAGAAAATTCGCACGAATGACTATATAGATCCAGGCAAAGTTTCAAAACTATACAGGAATATCTATTTCTGATATGATAAGAGCGAGGAATTTATCGAAGTGACATGATATTTTTAATCAACTTAATTCGAACGTATGGTTTGTACCAATGTTTGAGGTGTAGCTCACCGTTTTAAGGCTTTGTGTGAAAATTGTTGATAGTTTATTACATTAGAAATAAATAAGCAGATAAAGGATGTATAACAGTACAGTGAAAGGCTGTATAACCGTCTTTTATAAATGACGAGAGCCGTAAAGTCAAAACAGGATAATAATAGTTATTACGACGTCAGTTTAGTGTCCCTTTTTGGAGCCCTGTATCCCTAATGAGGGTATAAAGGATTCAGGCTAAGGCAGTTTAACTTCTACATGTAAGTTTATACATATGTATAAATATTTCTACTGTGAGTGTCACTAAGCAGTTTCGGTTGTTAAAGTTACTAAAAGCTGAACTATTGATAAGAAAAAAGTAATTCTAGAAACATCCTCATATTATTTATTCCCAATTTTGCCTTTTAATCATCAACTATAAAGTTGTGTGACAAAAACAATATAAAATATGGAGTTGCTAAACCAACGATGGTATATTTTTTATTAATAAAGTTGTTAAACTTTTTAATAGTTGTATCAATAGTTTACAGTATAAGCCTATAGAAAGATATATTTGGAGGATTGTACAATTTGGAAGATGCCAGTAAGTATGCCAGAAGATCTTCGTATGGCACCATCATTTCTTCAAACAAAAGAGTAAGTTCAAGGTTTAAGTTCAATAATCAGTTATTAAAATATATTACTTAAATTAAAACACATTAGCAAATACCATCAAGATCAGAAAAGCAACGTAATTTTGTCAGTACTTTACACGATTAAGTAAACATGCCATATCACAAATATATTCAAAAAAAACATAATGGTGTTTTAAAAAAGTATATGATATTCAGTGTTGCTTCTGAAGATGAACAATTAGAAATATCAATAAAGCTTACAAATTGAAGAAAAATAACGTCTTGAAATCGTGGCACACAAATTTTACTTTCCTTATATAGGTCAGTTCTATTCTATAAGAGTACACAATTCAAAGCTAACATCCAAATGTTACAGTTTACTAAATATTTACTATACGAACAACTATTCCTAAGGTATTTGGCATGAATTCGGCCGGCACATGACGTCGCATGCCGGTCGTTGGCATACCTTTAGGTCTTGAACAATTTATTATGGACAAGCTCTCAATTAATGGATCTACATATGCCAAAGTCGGGGGAATAAATTACAGTACCGAATGAGAATCGTTTCAGTTTATCAAAAATCGCATAATCACTTTTGGGTTGACAACGTGCTACGTGTTTGGTTAATCAAAAACGTACTTTTAAATCATAGCTCTACTTTCTACGCATTGATTATTTTATTTCAAAAATGTTGAAACTTAAATGCTTCTACAAAATGAAGACGACAAGATGGCGTTGAGTTTCTACTTCTAAGAAGTGAAGAATAGACTCTTAGAACCGTACAAGCAAAATATTATTACATATATCAACGGTTATAAGACAAATCTAGCAGTTCCTCAATATGTCGGACAACCGCAGCGCTGGTAGGCCTCCCACGAGATAGGCGGACTTGGTGTTAAATGCTAGAAGCGCAAGACCGGCTGATTGGAGATACTTAGGAGAGGCCTATGTCCAGTAGTCTATTGGCTAAAATGATGAAGACAAATATGTTCCAAACGATCAGTACGCATGGCTCATAATAAGTGGTTAAAGCGGTGAGATTCGTAACAGATTTATAACTTTCACAGAAATTATATGGTCTTCTTTTTTATCTTATGGTATAGAATGTAAGGTAACAATATCCATAAATAATACTGTCATATGCTGCTGTAATAATTATACCCTTCAAAATTAAATTTTTGATGTAAGACAAAGCCAACTTATTTGACAAATTATTTGCGGGTTTAATTAAACTGTTTACATAATTGCCAATTTAATATTTTCATTAATATTATTACATACGATCCGGCATAGAAAATATAAAAATTTTGACAACACTCTTCAGCGAATGGAATTCTTCAGACATTCATTTTATATATAAACTAGCTGGCCCAACAGACGTTGTCCTGTCAAATGTCTCAAATGTCAAATGTCTCAAATGTCACGTTGTCTCACGTTGTCTCAAATGTTTTTAAATAAATAATTTAGCTGAAAAACAATATCTATATGACCGTATTGTGAATCTAAACCATCCTCAAGCCCCCTGGAATACACACAAAAAATTTCATCAAAATTGGTCCAGTCGTTTAGGAGGAGTTCAGTCACATACACACGCACACAAGAAATATATATATTAAGATTTGATCTGTAACACTATTGCAATAGCATAAATACAGATCCCAATTTCGTCGAATTCTCGAATTCTGCATTCCCTCTCTTGAGGGGGCGATTGCAATCTATTTATGCCTTTGAGATCAATAGAACCGAAGCGGCAGGTAGAATTTTAGTCAGTAGGTGAAGCTTACCCTTGAGTCCAACATAAGGCTCATGAACGGTCGTGGGGGTAATCATGATGGTTTCTCTACATTCCCCCGTGGGGTAAAACCTTTCGCTCGAAAATCAGCCCGTCGGGTGTTCTTGGTTTTACTACTTGGTGAATGTTGTAGGCAATTATTTATAAATTGTATGCCTTCAACAACTGTAATATATATTGGAGAGAGAGAGAAAAAAAAAAGAAATCAGTATATATCGTAATGATAACAATGGTTGTTTTTAAAGTCCATGCCAAAGACTCTCTTATAGGATCACTTTGTCGTCCGTTTGTTCTTAAAATCCTTTATCTCAGGAATGCGTAGAGATAGCAAGTTGAAATTAACTAGAACTGTTTGTAAAAAAAAGCAAGTTTCTCGCTAATCAATACATTTTGCTTGCATTCAACTTGTTTATCATTTCCCAGGGTAACCAAACGCAATAGGGTACTTCTATAGAAAATTATGTGATATTGAAGAGATATTCTTAGCACGTTTAAAAAAAATAATCCGAAAGTTGTTAATTAGTTCATTTATTACGAAAACTATATATTTACTTTATTTTATTACAAGCAAATGTTCAAAGTCGGCCGACTTCTTCTTAAATGACCGAAATTTTGTAGAGTTCACCGTTTGTTCGGAATCATTTCGGTTAAATAGTTTGACATTACTAACTCTAGTACTAAATGGAACTTCATTTTGTTATTCATAAGTGCGTTAAGGCATGAATAATGTCTTTCTTATCTCTAGACTATTCTAGAACTATTATAAATTCCACTTGGCACCCTGTTACCGAGATAATAACAATTTCGATCAACCTTTAACATTATCGGCCACTTATAGATAATAAAATAAGCCGCGCCTTACATTCAAATTTACCGGAACCAGTTGATAACACAGAAAAGGGCTTAATAGACGTCAGTTACTATGAACGAACCGTAGCCACCAAATCAATTTAACATGCGAACGAGATCTGTATCTTATTCTTTATATAATAAGGGGTTTTATAGCTTGGGACAATTTTATAATTAGTGTGTCGGCGATTAGTTTTCGCTTATGTTGCAAAATCGGTTAGTACCCAGTGCTTTATGAACCAGTCCGATCAGAATGATCTACGATGAATTAATTTATAATTGTTATAATTTATTGTGACTCGAAGTTAAACTGCGTTATGTGCAGTCTTTGTACTCAGCCTCGACATGATTGATAATTTTAATAATACCCTTTCATAGATTGATTAAGATGTTCAATATAGACATCATTTATTTGACAGGATTAATACAAGATATACTAAATAACAGGTATATTGTATGTCTATAACATTGCAACTTTTAACTTTATTAATATAAGGCTTATTTATTTTTACTTTTCATATTAACTCTACAGTGCAGTTATTATTTCCTTTTAAATATCACAATGATAAATAGAAATAAAAAAAACCTTTTTATTTCTTGCCAAAAAATAAATAAAGTTAAAGTACATCACAAATAAAGCAAAAATCGTCAAATATAATTTCAATAATTATTTAGATTAATTTTATTACATATGGTTGGTTATTACTTACCTAATTAAAATTTATATAATCCATAAATATTAAAAAGTTTATATTAACATTATTAAATTTTTCTGTATAAATAACTAAATATATTATATATATATATGATGATGACAATTATAATATTATATATTATTATGTTGAGCATGAACCCCTCTTCAAGTGAAGGCCTCCTCCAGAGGTTTCCATGCTTGTCTGTCGCTCGCTACTGTTGCCCAGTCCCGACCTGCTATGTGTGTAATGTTGTCCACCCATCTTGACTGGGATCTGCCTTTTTTTCCTGTACCCGCCTGGGCCCGGTCACAGTGTAGCCCGTACGGTCCACCTGTCATCGGTCATTCGGATTATACGGCCCGGCCATTGCCATTTTAATTTCTGAGCATGACTAAGAGCATCGATAATGCCTGTTTTTTGACGAATCATTCCATGTGGTATCTTTTGTAGCTTACTAATTTTCATGATGCTCCTCTCCATACCTCTTTGACTTGTCTTGATTTTGTTTTTTATTTTATTTGTAAATTTCCATGTTTTTCAGGTGTAAGTCAAAGAGCGTAAGTAAATATAGCAATAGCTTAACCAAATTAAAAAATATACATACATCTTTATTATATTTTTTCGTCTCAATTTTGTATTTTAATTTTTAATAAAGCATCAGAAATGACATTTCTTATCAAAAATTAATTTAACAACTTCTAACAGCTCTAAATAAGTACGTTTTAAATTTACATTTGCACAGATTTTCATTTATAAAATAACGTTTAAATAGATATCGAGATGGAATCAATGGATGGATATTTTTTACATACCAACTAATAGGGTTGTTGCTAACTTAATATATTAATACAAATCTTGTGTAACAAACGGCACATACCTTATTTTCATAATAATAATACCAGCATTTATAAAAACAAAAACATACTCTTACATTTGCAGTAACTATTATATTATTCCTTCATTCCGACCCAACCTACGGCACAAGTCAACCCTAACTATTGAGCTATTAGGCCTTAGTCAAACACATTGACTGAGTATGGGTTATGCTATTTCACATACTATACACCTTTTAATGTCTTCACTGTGTATGCTGGTTCCTTCCAATGTTATCCTTCGCCGTTCGATCGTCAAATAAATGTACATTATTATATGAAGTTCAAAAATATATTAGTCTATAGCAGGATCGATCCCAGGTCTTAAAAGCCTAGTGCCAAGACCACAGCGCCACCGACACTCGTAATTAATAAAAATAAATTTTCTTCAAGTAATAAAAACAGACTTAATATCTCTGTATTATATCCAAATCTGTAATAAAGTAATTTAATTCATTGGTTGTGTTCATTCAAGGTTATTACGAACGTAATCAAGTGTTCAGTCGATTGAGGGAAATTGGAGAGATACCTATACTTATTCGACGCCTTTATATAAAAGACGAAAATAAGACTTATTATTTAATCCTTAAAGTTTAATGCATTGTCACACATTATACAAACGATAAAACCGAGAATAGATAACTGAGAATAAGAAAGAAGATAAAAAAAAAGAAAAAAGTTTCCAAAAAAAATTCTCATGTGTGACAATCATTTCATGAATGTCGTCATTTTGTTAATGAATGTATTTGCTCTATCTATTATCATTAATCTTGAAAAATATTCGTTATTAACAATCTACACAATAAAATCAGTGATAATTATATATTATAATGAAATACGTAATTGAACTACCGTCGCTTAAAGCAACAATGTTTATCAGCCAACTTATTCAAAATCGTAAAAGGACGTAAATTATTAGCGCTACTATTCGCATGTGAACTGTAAACTAAATAAAAGACGGGTGCATGTGCTGCATGAATTCCTCCAGTCCGCAAGGAGGGTGGCAATGGGTACAAATTGAGTATCTATCCGACGACGCGGAGTGTTTGCTAAGCGACACGCGACCGAGTCACGCTCAACGGCGATCGAGAGTAATGGCCGGATAGAGAGGCCATTCTTGTCGATGTCGATATGAGAATTGTCGTATTCGTCGTTTCTTAAAAGACTACTTTTTGAGTACAGTTAGAAAGAGATGGCGCCATGTTCATGAGCTCGATAGAATCGTACGGGCCTAAGTCAGGCCATATTTATTCAAATTAGCCGAGAGATTAGATTTCGAGGAGAACAGACAGAAACGGAACTAACAATAATGTTCATTACAGGATTAAAATTTTTAAAAACTATAAATAACTGCCTTTAGATTTGAGGAATTAGTAGTATTTTTATAATATGCGACTTAGCTTTAATTTATTTCACGTACAAATAGCTATACAAATGTGTACATAAGTGAAAAGCTCGACAATAGTTTATTGTTTAGCTGAGTCCTTTACTAAGAGAGGTAGAGACGATGTTTTAGCTCTGAGGTAGACACGAAATTATTAGTCTCCACCGCATGGATTTACTGAATAACATTCGTAAAGTCGTACATTCGCAAAACGTATTGAAATAAAATAAAATAAAGTTTTGGCTTGTCAACTTCAAATGAAACGTCTAATATCATTCGAGCGGCCTCTTCGATGACTAAGTACGGTATCTGTGCCGGTGACTTCTGACTCGCCAACATATTTTCATATATTTAATAACGGTGTGTTATAACGCATAACCTATCCTTCCTAACTATATTAATAAGCTCTTCAACACAAAATAAGTATTCAATTCGAACCATAAATGCGTAAAGTAATACGTTCAATAAAGCTTTGTAATATTTATATCAATATCACCCTACATATTTTCATGATATCATTAGTCAGAAACGACCATTTATTAGCAACAAGTATTCTTATAGAAAAGAAATTTTCTATCAGCTATAGAATACAGAGTTTCCTAATTGTTATGAACGGAATCCACCTAATTTTCAACTTTGTGCTGATCGGTACTTAAGTAATGGTAAACCAAAAAATAATAAGGCATACGACCGCTTCACTGTACATCGAAAGACGGATACAAAACAAGGATTCCTCGATCATTAGAAAAGCCCCCCTTAGACATAAGCTGTATTGTCAAAGCGCTCCACAAATTCTCGGTTCAACCAGTTGTGTGCTTATGCAGTAATCACGATGACAAGTCGTATATCAAACACGTTAGTGCCAAACATTAATGCGATTTAGTATTTTATTTAATGCAGTAATTGATTACAGTTTCTTTTACTTATATTATTTTTTTTCTTTGGTTCTATTTTTGTCTTCTTCATTTATATCTTGTGGTATATGCTATTTGATTCCTAGTCTGTATCCCTCTCTATAGAGCACAGTTATGTACGAAAAGAAATTTATAAGGCCTAGCCGCCCGTGAGTCACCGAGCGGGCAACAAATCCTGAAGATGTCTCGCTGAGAGACGAAACACGTGTCGACCTTGTCTGCTTGTTGGACAAGTCATCATGAACTGCGCGGAATCAGCAAAAAACAATATCCTTTGTAAAAGCATATTTAGATCAAATACGTGATATACTGTAGGAAGGTCAAGTCAAAAGTACTCTTAATCAGCGTGCATAAAAGTATTAATTAAATTCGAGAAAGCTAGAGAAGTATGTTTGGATTGCAGCAAGTAGAAAACAGTGATCACTGCTTACCCCCATGGGAATGAGGCGTGAGTATATGTATGTATGTACATATGTATCTATCTTACACTTTCTATTATTTATACCATAATCGAATATTTTACAATGTCCTATAATCCTATAGTCCTATAATAACCGCAGATGGCTTTTAAAGCGCCTTATAATTCTCAAGATGTAAATTATTCGGTAAAGGCTAGAACATAGGCGGGTTTGTAGCATTACGAGCGAATAGACTTGATGGATATCTATCGATTAAGTATCAATATCTATATATCTCTCTAATATCTATACGTTAGATCATATGGATACCTTGTGGTGCTACACAAGGTATCCATATGATCTAACGGATCCGAATAAGTAGAGTCAAGTAGTGCAAGACACCACCGATGGATACCTTGTGGTGCTACACAAGGTATCCATATGATCTAACGGATCCGAATAAGTAGAGTCAAGTAGTGCAAGACACCACCGCTGGATACCTTGTGGTGCTACACAAGGTATCCATATGAGCTAACGGATCCGAATAAGTAGAGTCAAGTAGTGCAAGACACCACCGCACGTCTTTACAAAAGTGAAATCGTCTTCTCGCGAAAACTAAAGATCCATTAAACATTAATAATTTACAAACGGAAAATGTATAAGTTCAATTTTAATACTTTACTGTATTTAACAATTTTATTTAAAATCAACGAAATAAATGTTTTCTTTAATATTGTAGTCGCGTTGTAAAAATTATTATTAAAAAAATATGATTAAATGTGAATTTTCTGTGAACCTGTTTTTCTGTGAACAACAATAAGACAATCACAATCTGAACCATAATCATAAAAAAAAATCCTTTAGGTATAATAGAGATGACACTATTAAAATGTGTAAATTATTTAATTTACTCCAGAAAAGTTAAAGATTTGTGAAATACAAAAAAAAAAGGTTTGCAATTATTTTCACTAGGTAACAACAATCTTGTGGGCGTGTGGCGGTAGAATCGCGAAAGCGCACCCCCCCACGCGCCCCGATATGGGCTAGAAGGACACCGGGGGGTTTTTAGAGGGTAGGCCGGTACTCTACAGGAGAGCCCCACTCACAGCCGCGCCTAGCCAGCGCGGTGACAAGGTGCATAAGGTGCATTTTCCCCTCACAAAAAAAAAGGTAACAACAATCTTAGCTTGTCTAGGGTCATCATTGTTACCAGCCTCTTTAGCTCCGCGTTTGTCCGCGTTGGCTATCAGTACTGTCCATATTGTAATTCATATTCCAGCTTCTTCATAAATGTGACCAGCGCTGTCAGTCCATTGGCGATATTATATACCGTGGCAGTAATGTACTATTCTGATCATTAGATCTTCTTCCTTTTAAATCAGTGGGTAAGCGGATTAAGTGATATTCTCTTTGGCATATTGACAAGAATATTGAAGAGACAAACTGTCTGTACACCTTCACTCCAATTGAAAACTATGTATATCGATGTTCATTGCAGTAATATTGCGATAGTGCAGCGCAATATCTCACGGGCGGCGCGGCAAACAAGCCGATCGGGTCGTCGGGATTTATTCGCGTCTCAAAAGTCACACTTGCAATATGTTCCGTTTGCGTTGCAGACAAATTAGTTGTCTCGCGCACGTGATAGATGAGCGGCAGCATGTGCAGTTAGCCGGCTTCCTTCCACGAGACAGCTTAAAAAAGAGCTCTACCATAATTTCATTCACGTTAGAGAAGCAGCGATAAATGCAGACTTCGATTGTGTATTTGTATTTAGAATTGGCATAGATTTGACTTTAATGTCTGTACAATGACAGTTTTTAAATCTTAATTAGTGCACTGCAGTCAAATTTATTGTGTCACGCGCTTCTGATAGAAGAGAGTCGGAGATATGCGTCTGGTTTATTTATTCTGTGATCGGCTTGTCATCTTGTGGTACTTGAACTTTAGCTATAACACCAATCTGTAGGTTTAAAGTTAGACTGAATGTTAGGTGAATTGTTAATTAAAATAAATAAATAGTTGATTAATGTAAATTATTGTATTGCTGTGGCACTGCACTGCATTTTACAAGATATCTGTAAAAGGACCAGCGTTATGGAGTTTTTGTGACGTAACGTAACTGTTAATACCAATTATGTGCCTTTGTGGATTTGTGTGGACAGAGTCTGTAACCATGAGAAAATCATATTTTATTTCCAATATTGTACATTTAGATTGATGTAGTTTCCACACTATACCTGGCCTATCCTATGAGGGAAGAAAATAGTGTTTCTACACAACTATTATCAAATGGAAAACAGCTTATATGAGATGTGGAGTTAATTAGCCAATCAACAACAAAAAATCGAAATGGTTGTTTTTGTACTGGGAATCTCTCAGCGATACAGAATCAGATTTTTATTTACTCAAGCATGAAATACATTTGGATAATATACATATATATAGCTACCTGTAATTATGAAATGAACCTCATCTGGATTCTTCAATAATTGAAACAAATATTAATTTACTGTTACAACAAAATTTTGCAACAACTTTATCTTCTTGTCGATAATTTAGATAATTTACTGGCTAGTTGCTCAGAAGCCAACAGAATAGAAAATTCTGGTCCCACAGGCACCTGCCGGATCTTCTGATCAAACACAGTAGTCAGACCGCGGAGACGGCTAAAACGCCATTTATATTCAAGAGCTGAAAATTCCCATGTAAGCGAAAACAGTAGACAAATTAGTAGCTTGAATTCCGACGCCTGTGATGGATGATCTACGCTGCAACATGGAACTGACTTTTGATTTATTACCCGGTTCGGTTTTAGCCATTTTAATTGTTTAGATGCGAAATTATTCCAAACAATAATACTTAGCTCGATTAATTTTAAGGTATGAAATAATACAGAATATGACCTGTTAAATTCAATTAAGGTCAACTATATGAAGTTATGTGAAGTTTAAAAGAGTTGCAAGAAATAGTCGGATATTATTCGGTACTTATCCGAATATTTATGCATTGTGTATCGATCGGGGGTTAGTTTCAAATAATACAAGCAGATTAGCAAATCTCTTTGAAGAACTACTATTTACTACTTCTTGAAATTATTTTTTTATGTAAGCACCAAATTAATAAATACATAAATATCATGAGAGCAATTGTTCTCAACTACACCTCATTATACTTGTCGACCACGTCACATTTCGTGCCTTATGCGTCAAGTCTGGCTAAATCGCCATAGAGCAAAGAGGATAGGAGCTCAAAAGATGGTAATATAATTACTGCCCCCATCCTATATTTAAATCTCCTTTTAATACTTCCATTGTCCTAGGTTGTCTGGAGGAGATTGCTGTTTTTATGTATTTTATGTATACAATAAAGAGTTATTTATATCCCCTACCTTCCATACAGAAACAATAGTTCGTAAAATTCAACTGCTCTAACATATACACACATAACAAATACAATGATAGTACATTCAAACACTTAAATCATTAATCATCACTCGGGAAAGATGTAATTCAGTAAGGATATAAATCTTTAATTAGTTAACGGAAGCCGACACAACACTGAAAATGAATTTCAGAATCACTGAAATCCCACAACACATTGGAGTTTATAAAGCACAGTATTCACCAAGAGCGTATACTTTTTTAACTATCAAAATTTTGTGATTATTTGTTCGCACAGCAAATTTGACATTTTAGAAACTTAAGAATTAGAACTACACCAGAAACAATTAAAGTAAGAATAAAGAACACCTTAAAAAAATTACATCAAATAAGAAAATATATCCAAAAAAAGGTCCTCCTCAGCTTAACGCCTAAAGCCTTCTGGCTATAAACGTAGGATGTATTTTTGAATTAAACAAAGGTGACATCAAACAACTTGAATATGACATATTTACTAATTTTCTCCATAAGAATCCCCATTAGAATAGTTATAAAATCCATTTGAATTTGAAACTCTATAGTCATGTACATTATTTATTCATGTCACGTTTATTTTATCATGTTTATATTAGTATTGAAAATAGTATTGTATAATAATAATACCAGAAAAGATAAAATAATACTATTAATTTGAATACTTATTTAATACATATTTCGATGTTAACAACTGTATTAGAAATTAAAAACTCCCGATCCCTTCTCTTTCCTGCCCTAGATTATGCTGATGTGTGCCTTACGAATGCTAACCAAGACCTGTTGAACCGATTAGATCGTCTCATTAATAGTGGCATTCGTTTTATTTTCGGTGTTCACAAGTTTGACCACATTTCTTCTTACCGTCGGCAACTAGGGTGGCTTCCTATCCGGCAACGCAGGAGCCTCAGGGTTGTCTGCTGCCTTTTTGATTTTGTTCAACCCTAAAGCTCCGATCTATCTAAAGTTGCGATTTAAATTTCTTGGATCCACTCATGATCATGGTCTCCGCTCATCACGCAACCTCACATTGGAAGTGCCAGTTCACCACACTAACTTCTCTTCCGCATCATTTACTGTCACTGCAATTCGTTTATGGAACGATTTACCTTACCACATTCGGGCGGCTACGACCAAACACACATTTAAGAAATTAGTTCGTGAGCACTATCTGAAGACACTTGCTTAAACACTTCATTTTCTAGATAAATTTATTTATGTATGTATATATATATATGTAGGTATATAGCTGTATATATGTTTGTTTATGTATGTATTTGTATATATATTAAGTAGTATGTAAGTTTAGAATAGTTTTTTGTCTGCGCCAAACAAATGTTTGTATACCTACTAGCCTTTCGGTTGACTGGTAGAGAATGCCGCATGTTGCATTAAGTCCGCCTATTGTATATTTTATATGTGCAATAAAGTTTAAATAAATAAATAAAAACTAAATGCAGTTGGTAAAAGTGCGTGGTGTCTCGAGGCCTTATATGATAAACACCGCCCTAAAATGATCCTTTTCAAGTATTTCAATTATTCCATTTAGAATAAATTCTCACATGTTTACGTTTCACTGCATCTCAAATTAATTTCCACCCAATGTAATTGTATTATTTCTAAGAGAACGTATTAATATTACGAGTGAACAATGAAAATTTCCCGTTTTAAACGTCAGCAGCCAGAACAATGGTCCTTAAACGTTTGCTAAGTGTTGCAGAAAAGTCACGGGGACGTTACTAAACAAAAACGGTAACTCAATGTACTAAAACGCGCGCGGAAAATACAGAGCTTTAAAGTGTAACGAATAAAGTTCAAACTATTTTACAGTTACAAAATCTTAGGTTGATGCTCTTAGTTAAATATCTATAAGGTATTTCTCTGTGGAGATCAGTTAAATATCTCACATAACGAATAAATGAATGGGTAAGTAGTAAGCGGAACAAACTTTACGTTAAGATCTTTAATTTGTTTTTGCCTGCATTAAAATTTTATTTGCAGTTAATAATCTTTTTTTTTGAAATTTTTAATTAGGTGAATTTTCTAAATATCACAGAAAACGGGTATCTTGATTATTTTTACAGAACTAAGCGAATAAGTAATTTGTGTTTTTTTTCTTGTATTATCATATATTTAAAGTATATTGTCATGATATTTTGATTTTATTGAGACCATCTAACCAAGCAACTCTTACTGGATATTTTATTTTTATTGAAAACTTAAAAGTTAACATTAATAAAATATTATTACTACACAAGTTATTTAGTTGAAAAGTCTGATCAAATGTATAAATAATCAAGAATACTTTATCAACTACGTTTAGTGATTTACCACAATTTCTCGAGACTTTAAAACAAAATAATTTTTATAATTGAACATTAAATTAATTATAAACTTAATATAAAAAGTATCAATCCACGTAGTTATTCAAATAGAGTTAACATAATTATAAAACAATGAAATACCACTATTATTTTAAGCTCGAATGCTAAAAAGCATCGGCAAATGGCAGTATTGTATAAACTTCTGTAGTTATCTATAAATTTCTTGTTGATAGCAACCCACAAAGACATTTAGCTTGTCCGGTAACAGATGGTCCAGCAATAGGAACCGGACAAAGACCGCAGTCCGTTTTGTTGTCCCCAACTTTGAGCTGCTGTGTTCAACTTGCAATGTCTCTCTAATTTTTAGTTTTTGCTAATGGTAAATTGAATAACATCTGGTGGTATTATTATAATATCTGGTAGAACTAATAAATTAGTCACCATCGAGATATTTAAATGTTTATTGTACTTGAAATGTGTAATCTGAATAACAAATATTTTAGAATGTCAGCTTTCCACCCGCGACTCCGCTCGCTTTTATTGGATTTTCAATCACCTGCTTTTATCAGATTTTGTCGCAGGAAATTTGTATTTTGCTTTGGTAATTTCAACACAAACTTTCAACCCCTAATAGCTCTTTTTTCGGATTATAGCTTTCGCTCTTTCTCGGATTCTCTACTCTGTATTAAATTTTAATTAGATCTATTTATTATTACAAACACACAATTAATTTTAGGCGTTATAGCGTAATACACAGACAAACAGATTTACTGTCATATTTACAATATTGGTAAGGTTTATAAAATTTTCTAAATATATCAAAGGAAAATTATCATGATCGCCTGTTCTTCTCGAGAAGACTCTCCCACTTTCCGAACAGGTGTAAAGCCATTTTTTTTTTCATGTGCATGTACAAGTTTTAGTTGTGTTAACCTAATTTTTGTTTTGACATCAATAATTGCTTGGTCCGGTCTATGTTGAGTAAAGGCTATTTTTATTTGAGAGTTCCACCTAAGCTTAGTACCTTAACATTATTGTTAATAGAATCTGTGTACTGATAATTTGAGATGACACGGCTCCAAAGTTATTAAGTTTTGCTTTATTATAACTTCAACTGTATTGTTAATTCCCTGTAAACATATTTTACTCTACGAAAATAGTTCCTTACTTCAGTACATCAGGAAACCTATTACGTTTCGTTTGTTTATCAATCGATACGTTCCAGAATAATCACCCATAACCTAATTCATAAGGGTTGGACCCTAATATTTTGTGATAGACCTCATGGGTGAGTGAGTTGGATGAAGTAAACATGGCCTCGAAAATCGAACTTATCTGTAGAATATTAACGCTAGATTAAAAGCTTAGGTCCATTACCTACATTACTGTGTCAAACAAATTGGGCGAGGATTTAGTGGCGCCAAAACTTAGTGTTTAAGCACGACAGGACCAGCTGCGTTCAGAACATTTGAATATAAATAAGGTCCAACTATCTAATGGCATGCGACATAGTGAAATGTCGCTTAGTAGGCTACGCCTGACATGTTGTTTTGCTATCGCTCTATAGTCAAAACTTTATTTAATCGTACTCTCTGTTTTGCACATTTGTCAAATAAGATTTCGTTATCAATAGTAATTAGATACCAATTAAGTTAATTATCATAATTGTAAAGTTTTTATATGCGACACTGCCGTTCATTAAAACTATGCCTTACAAAAGTTGTTTGGAAGAGGTTGCTCTAAGCGATAAGACTCACATTAGTAAAATGAATTCATTTATGTTGTTTATGTTCATTAAAAAAAATGAATGTGTAATTAATTTTGTTTGTATTCAACAAAATATTTATCTATCTATATTTACAACTGTATGATTTTCACGTATTGTAGAACATAATTTTCTTTCTGATTGATTTATGAAATAAATAAAATTAACTACAGGACGTAGTATCTTTAAAGTTCCGTAATAAAATATACGCAAGATCTAGTGAAAATGGACATTTGCTAGGCTTTCATTAAATCAGGTTTCTACTAGGTACATCACTCCCAACTAATTTGATCCATTTAAAATCATTTGCTGCATAATATTAGCGCGTTAGCCTCAAAAATTTTTTTACAAAATATATTCATTAATTATCACTAGCTAGCTGCTAGCTAGCTAGCTATCATAACTTCTTGAATAATATACTATGATATGAAATATGTCCCAGTGTAATATATGTTCTGAATGCTCTCATATAAATTTGTCATCATTTGTAAATTGTAATTTAATTAATGTTATTTTTTTTATATGTGCAAGAAAGCTAAAATTATATGAAATTAAAAAATAAGACTGTGGCGAAAGCTATTTTTCAGATGGAGGTAGACTTAGAACAACTCTAGTACAGACAAAAAATATACCTTAGGCCTTTCAATTTATCCATAATATATAGTGAAAGCCACGCTAGATTTATGCAACATAATGGTTGCTAACAAAAAATAATATCGAAACAATCAATAATTACGGTTGTGATTGAAAGCCTACTGGAGTTTGCTTCACCGCTCATGCGTCTGAACTGCGCTTGACAACTCGGAAATTACGTTCATTTCATGACCTTTCAATGAATCATACGTAAGTGAACACCCACCAGAACTACAGATTGACAATAGAAATATGACTCGGGAAATGATAAATGCGTATGTCAAGGTTGAACAAACAATAATTTACGGTGCACAAGAGACTACGCCTCTTTTAAGCGGCCGACGTAGTTAATTATATATTACCAACATAAAAACAACGTTTCATATATAAGAAATAATGTAATAGGAATATTTCTGCACCTTGTAAAAATTGAAGAATGTTCTTAAAAGAACCTACTGTCTAGTTTTTGTAGTTTTAAAATGTATAGTTTTGTTTTTGGTTTAAAGTCGTCTTCAATCATTGCAAAGGTCTCACATATTATGTTGTCTTAAACTAAGTTAATAACTGTATGTGCCATCAAAAACAACATTATTTACTACATTTTTCTGCTTCCTTGATTGCACTAACCACAGCATGTATGATTGAATTTGTCATAATGTTATAGCGGCAAATACCTAAAAGGAAACATAGGAATAGTAAACTTAAAATCATTACAAGGCTCCATAGATAACATTAAAATTATATCATATAAGCAAATCACTTCATATTGGCAAAAATTAAGAATACTGTTAAAGTTTTCGATGGAGACGAACATAGCTCGGCAGCCGAATAGACTTCGACATGTTTTGTTGAAGTCGCAAGCCTGACTCACAGGTTTTGTTAGCATTTGTAAATAAAAATGAAAGTCGCACAAAGGACAATGCACCTTAAAGCACGGAACTTGGTACAACCCCTCGACCACTCTCAATAGAGATAAGTTATATATTTTTGGAAAGGTCTTTTATAGTAGAACAACTTTACGGCGAGTTTTTTCAATTCGTTGTCGGTTCGGCGTTAACGATCATTATTTCTGCTGTTTTTGGGCAATTTATTGGTTTTTATAACAAAAATCGGGTGGGGTTGTGCCGGGGCACACGGCCGTTGGTTTTAACGTGAAACGTCTATGTTAGGAAATCGCTTTAAATAAAAACAAGATTGACGGTGTTTTAAGAATTTTAATAAAAAACTCAATGTCACAACAGCGAGCTGACTATATAAGTGAAATATTCACACCATATTTTTCTTTCTAAGACTAATAGTTTTTTAATTATTAAGGTACGATGATATAGACCTTTTCGTTACGGTCCACTTTTTAAACCTGGTACCCGTATGTTTCGGCGCGATTTTAAAGACGTTTCACGTCAAAAAATAAATGCTGAGTGCGTGTTTGACTGGAATAGCAATAAAAAAAAATATCGAGTGGGTGTCTGACTAGAATAGAATCACTCTTAATCTTCCTACAGGGATATCATAAAAAATTACTTAAGGATGCAGCCGGTGCACAACAGAAACGTCCATCTGAAGCCAAGCGCAAAGATTATGTCAATTCCCGCCAATGATACATGTCATTAGGAGAAGCCTGTGTTTAGTAGTAGACTAAAATAGGCTGCCATGATGAGTTAAAAAACATGAAAATATAAAGAAAACACAGTTCTAATACACCAAGCCATATATATATTGTACAAAAAAAAAACAATATTTATTTCTCTTCGTTTGTACTACTCAAATAATATACATTCAAAATATTTTAAGGCTCATCTATTAATACATCATTTAAAAATGACGCTGGAATATTAAATCCTACATGTCTTGCATATCCCAAATACTATATAATTGACAACAGATGCACGCAAGTGCCCATGGTGCGTCGACCTGTCATACATATACAGTAATGATAGGTTATATTGTTTTCATTATTTAATCCCAACTAATATTATAAATGCGAAAGTGTGTTTGTTTGTTTGTTTGTTTGTTTGTTACCTCTTCACGCTTAAACTACTGCACCGATCATCACGAAAATTTGCATACACATAGTCTGTGGTACGGGGAAGGATATCACATTTTATCCCGGAAGAAAGTAGCTACTGTTCCCGTGGGATCGAAATTAACGCGGACGGAGCAACGACGGGCGGAGCCACGGGCAAGAAATTTCAAAAATTCTTTCACCTTTGGAAAGCTACATTATCCCCGAGTAACATAGGCTACTTTTTATCCCGGAAAAATCGACAGATCCCACGGGATGCGCAATAAAGGCTTCGCTCAAAAACTACTGCACAGATTTTCATGCGGTTTTCATCAATAGATAGAGTGATTCTTGAGCAAGGTATTGCGGTATTTTTTATCTTGGCAAAACGGATAGACCCACGGGAAGCGCGATAAAACTTCGCGCCGTAAATCGACTTCCGCGCATATGTAGCCGTGGGCAAAAGCTATGACCCTTAACCCTCTATAGACCCAATCCCGAAATCCACGCAGGCGAAGCCGCGGGCAGAAAGCTAGTAATATATAACTCAGCCGCGGGATACAGTATTTTTATGTACATGCTTAATGCAATGATTACTTGATATTAAAACTAATATGAATCGGTGAAATAAAATTAAATAACTATCTAAACTGCCTATAACTCCTAACGGACAACGAATTCGACAATGCCGTAATAGTATATATTATTCTACTAAAAATTAACTATCCAATGATGTATATATTATTGCTATTGGTGTATGTAAAGGGGTTGTACCAAAAAGTGCATTGTCCTTTTTAAGCATGTTTTATTCTTAACAAACGTTCAAGAAATCTGTGAATATTTCTAAGATGGATGTTGAGAAGTACTCGTAGTTATTAATGACTTGTGATTTCATTTCAGATTGATCGATAGATAATAATATTAAGCATCTTCTACTGTCTAATGCTGAATAAAATACAAAAGATAATGAATATCCAAGTCTTCAGCATTCGCTCACCGAATCAATCAGCAATTCCATGAATCCATATAATTATCAAGATTACGTTAAGGGTTTTAATTAATCCGATTTGGCATTTTTTGAATCTAAGCTACTTTGTAGATTTTTAAGATGCTTTTTAAGAATTTTAACTGATTAATAACGTTTTGAGATAAATTTAAGTGTAAATTTAAGTATTATTAATGTAAATAATTGTGTTCATTACAGAGAAAAACTTTTTTTGCATCTAGATCAAAAATAGATTGCCTTTTTATACTTTCTGTAATTTCTTTTAAAATTTGTATCAAATTAAGTTTTATATGGGAAAATTCCTTATATTTTTCCCAAAACTAATGTATGAATTATATTTAAAGGACTAATTCAAATGATAATTGAGGTTAATTGGAAATGGTGTTCGAATGATTAATGGAAATGTTGATATTATTAGTTTGTTGTTGTTGTTAATGTTAATGTTGTTGTTGTTGTTAATGTTGTTGTTATTATTTTATTAATGAAGGACAGACTAAGAGAGAGCAAAAAATAAAACAGTTGGCCAATTGTGGGTTTTATACCACTTACACACGTGACACAAGAAGAATCACAGATGCATTACCGATCTTCTAAATGGGAATACACTTTTTAGGGGCTTGGGCATCGGTTTGGAAATATCGCAATAAATAATTCATTCAACAGCTTAGAACAGTTGTGCGAAACTGAACATTCCTGAAGAAACGCATTGTTTGTTTTCATAAACATACTGAAAATTAGAATAATTATGGACAATCACTTATATACATCTTACAAATAATTTTATATACATTTATATACATCTAAATCACCTTGCTGATGCTAATCCGGAGTAGTAATCCAATTGGTTAAAATTCGACCACTTATAAGACTTTTGGGTGCTCGCGGAAGCGGGGTTACGTAGTTAAAATTCTTCAATATGATATAGTATCGGCGAATATACGTAATTTGATCATGTTATATTATAATCATCTATTAAATCAATTTTTACTTTAATTCAAAACAAAGAGTCTTTTTAGGTATTTTCAAGGATTGGTCTAGGATAAGATAGGCAATAAAATTACATCTTATTTTACAAGTTAGCATTATTCTGTAGCTTTTTTGGGGATTGCAGATTTAATGTAAATGTAATGTAATGTAATGGTAAAAAACTTACAAAGTGTATTTCCGATATTCTCTTTAACGATAATTTAGAATGAGTGCTTGTAATATTCACATTAACTTGATTAAGTCACAAATCCTTGTATTGTTAGTTACATTACCACCGACACCAAGTTAATTCAATTAATGAAGCCGTAATTATACTCGAAAGGAATATATTAACTTCTCAAAGATACGAATATGGAAATGACGTTATCTAATTGGATAAATCTACCACACTAGGTATCAAGAATGTTTTGAATAAACGGTTCGCTCACAATGGCGAATGATTTCATTAGCCTACGACACGCCAATATGCATCACGTACAGATATTGACAGTCACCTTGGTCTGTGCATCGAGAAGAGACAATCGCTGCATAGCTCGCGGACGCACCCAGAACGGACAGTGTGAATTATGGAGGGAACAGCGGAGTAAGGTCGACTCGTCACGTCTTGGGTTAAGGACAGTAGGGCTATGTTGAGACCACCTACACGGCAAGATATGAGATTGTAGGCTCAGACAAATTTAAATTTTGATTTTGTGATTTGACAGTAGGTTAATTAATTACATCCTTCTACATACTAATCTTTAATTCATAAGTTTTTCATTTTTAATGTGAACAATGTAATCTCGAAAGCTTACACGTGAATTGTGTTAAGGTAACAGCTGTAAAAAGATATGTTGCACGTTTCCTTACAACTGAGTTTAATATATGTAGATTTAAATAAATAGATGAGTAACAGATTAAGGAACTAGCATCACACACTTAGTTCTTTTCTAAGATTTATTGCTTTCATGCCATGAGACTACAATACGACATATAACGTAAAGTCTACGAAAAAATAGAAAAGCAACATTAAATCAAGTATACTTTTCCATCTGGCTAGTTAGCCTGACTCATTCCCAGCAAAAGAAACAACCCCTACAATATTCACATAGTTTGTTGCTAACTTGTAATTTCTTGGTACCTACTCGTAGCAATTGTACTGAGGTTTTTTATATTTTAAACGAGAACACAGCAACAAACACTGCTGTTTTGCAACAGAAATAAATCTGAGGTACCCAAGCAGATGAACCTGATATAAGTCATTCTCTTTTAACGATCTCCTTTTGTCAAAGGAATCGTTTTATGCTTGTGATCCAATAAGTCATTATGACTTTGAACATAATTGTCGTTAACAAATATCTCATAATACAAAGAGAAACTGGCGTACTACAGCGATGAGTCGATATAGAATTCTGTTTGGCATATACCATTTGCTTCGCAGATATATAAAGAAAGGCAGTATGGTACACATATTTTATAAATCCTTTCCACAGAAATATTAAGCTACAACAGCCTAGACATAGTAACGTAATTGGGGCAGTAAATAACTGTTCTATTAGGCATAGAAGTCGAAATCGCAATATTTTGGTATATGTCACAAGTGTCTTAACATTATTGTCAATTGACGAAAGAAATATATTTTCCAGCAACAGTTTAATTGATCTCAAAATTAAACTTGTAAAAGCCTATATTGGACGACCGGCAAGCAACAGATAATAATAACAAGCTTGTCTTTCATGAGAAGTAAACTGACAGGGTCCTTATTACGTGATATTCGTGACTAAAAACATCTAACGAGACCGTACCGACAGATACATTAAATTGGCCGCCCATAATACTTCAAATTGCGTCTTAACTTAATTGTTAGATCAATTTATAATATGTCAGCTGTGATTTGAGCTATTGGTCATTATTATTATAACGGCGACATTGGATCTTTGATTTTAGACAAAAAGCTGATGTAAGAGTATTGTTTTTCAGAAAGCGAAACATTTACCCAAAAGATTAAGATTTTTTAAAATAATAGAGTAGTTTTGTTTAATTTTTCATATTGTTAAATAGTAACGTCAATGAATAGTTATTGTTTTATCTTATAGCATTTAATTTACACATGCCTAACGAAAATAATCATTTGAATGCCATAAGCAATACGTCGGTAAAAGAAAATGGCGGGCGCAACCATTTGTAAGGGAACTCATTAATGTGAAAAGGTAAATAACTCGGAGTTTCAGAGATTTTTCAATCACTCTTTCTTATTTTCCTCGGTCTCTATTGTGAGTTCAATGGAGATAAGTGATTGTTTTTTTTTTAATAATGAGAAGTATTGTTAACAGTTTGTTGTTTACTTCATTCTGGTTTTTATATAACAATTATAAGTCCTTGTATCCTAAGAATATATAAATCAATCGTTTGATATTATATCTAAATGACATTCGTTATGTATAGCTTTAGCTTTATATTGAACTGTACATTTAATAATTTTAGGAAATCAGGTCGAATCTAACACTAATATATTGACAAATATTAAAATAGAATCTTTAATCTAAGTTGCTCTAATTAAATAAATCTATATTGAATAATTAAGATTTAATTAAAATAGCAACAAAAAGACTGCTGTTTGTGTATTGGGTGGCAGGTAATAGAAAATTTTAGTATTGTGAAAGTTGGGTAGTTCATAAACGAAGCAAATGACGGAAATACGAGTAAAAGTCGGCACTCTCGTATTGAGATAAGCAGTGATGGTACCATCGGCCAGCAGTGCGGTCACAATTTTGAATCATAAGAATAGTAACAAATGCAACACCCAGAGCGGCAGTGTATGTTATCAACTTATGGCAAAGGATGTAAAGTTACGATAATTTCAGTCATATCTTCGAACCGGAACACAGCAACGCAAGCACTGCAACTTTGGGGTACAAATGGGTTCCCTAGCAGATGACTTTGGTACAGAGTCTTCCTTTGGTAATATTATAGCAAACATAATGCAATAAAATTCTTGAGAAAATTCTTGAGAAAAAATATAATAAATGACTATAAAGACGCAGGTGTAAGCGAATTTTCCTGCGTGGGTTTGCCGTCCCATACCAGGCGCGTTCCCAGGTGGTGGGTAGTGGAACACCCCCCAGATTATGGGGGGTACCGACTTCGGCCGGCGCGGGCAAAAACGGCGGGAGGGGGCTGCCGCCCTTCGAAGCGGGGGCCAAGAGGAAGGAAACCTCATTAAAAAATAACGTTGGCGGGGTTTGCCCCGAGGAAAAAGCTCTTTTCAGGGCCAGCAGCCGATCATCGGCGTGGGTTGGCTAGAGGAGTCCGGCCGGCCGCGGCCGCCCTTGTGGCGGTGTGGAAGGGGCGCTAGTCGCCATGCGTCGGCGGGGTTGTGGTGGTCGTCCGTAAAAGTTCCCATGGCCTTGTCAGGGCACGATGCTGCTCTTCTTAGGGGTCATGCGCTCGCATCGGGGTGCGATGCTGCTCTCCTTCGGGATTAGCGCTCGGCCTGAAACCCTACCACCGAACAACTTAAGCAGAAGCATCTGCAGGCGTGGCAATCATGTTACTCATGATTCTCATGTTACTCCGTAACGACATATTCGTTACGGTGTGAATAACACGAGCCTAAGTAACTTAGGGTGATTAGGCCTAGTGAAGCATTGGCCTCCTTCTGTGAAGAAGTGATGCTCCAGAAGGAGGCCGCCGAGCGGGATCGGGAGATGGCCAATCCCGCTCGAAGAAGGCGGCGCCGGGCTCGGTAGCACAGCTGCGGCGCCGCCGCGGATACGGCGACCCGGGATGGACCATGCCCCTTCTGTGGCCGGGGGGCGTCGTCGGTAAAGGAGATCGGGGGAGATAGTGTAGCCTCCCCTGAGGAGGGCTACCCTGTAACGACGGGGGAGCGGAGGCTGGGGGTTCCCGGAAGTAGCTTGGTGTTCCCGGGGGCTCCCTACATGCCTGAGGAAGGCCATCCCTGAGGTTTTTAGTGGGTAGGCCTCCCCCTTCTGGGGAGGAGAGCCCCACATAACCGCCGATTCGCCACAGCCGGGGGATTGCATTTTCCTCAGGGGGAACAAAAAAAAAGGCCTAGTGAAGCATACGAGTATTCGTCATGTGTGAATTAGTCGATTTCAAATACAATTTTCAGTTTCTTTGCAGGAGTATGCAGGAGTGGATGTATTATCCATCTTAGATACCATATCCATTAAAATATCACTTTTTACTGTCAATATTCTATCGATATCGAGAGTAAGTTGAAAAAGAAAATATGGTGATTTAAAAAGTTTAAATTCTAATAAAAAACATATTGGTACATGGCAGGAACCCCAGATGTTCTAATATGAAGGTTAATGCTGACTTTAGAGCCTCTAACGCTCGATTGATGATCCGTAATTAAACGTCGGGAGAAGTGAGCTCATTCGGATTTCCGAGAATTTTACGAATAGAATATATTACTTCTAATTTTATTTGTGTAAACTCAAATAAAATTTTATAGCTTTACCCAAGAGATTACTGATTTTTCCTTTCGTACTTCTCCATTAATGACTTTTATATGACAAGACATATAGTAGTAGCAGCAATATATTGTTTCACGATTTTTTACTTCACTATCTATTATTTACTGAAAACAATTTTTCTTATCGTTAAATTAAACATTTAGTTAGCGAAAGTACTAGTGAGTTTTAGTTTTGCGAGTAAAAGTATTATAAAAAAATTTTCTTCGTTTAGATACAATTAATCTCCATTCAAATTTACACTTTCGTGGATTTTTGGTAACGTAACCTTAGACTTACTAAACACAAAACCATTACTTCTGCTCCGGAATCATAAAGGTACCTACAGATCAGAACCTAGTGCTATCAATAATAGATACAGCTCTAGTCACATGATCATCGAAACAAGAAATGATATAGTAATATAGTAATTATGAACTATCAAAATACAATGAATAAATTTAAACTGACTGTTGCAGCCATAAATCGCTTATCATATCGTATTCAATTGTCAAGCAGTTAGATTGTCGCTTACCCATTTTAAACAATGTTAAGTTAATATTGCGAGTATTTCTATAAGATTAAGTATTGTTTAAGAGTTCAACCACTTCCTCTACCCAATGCCAGGGTAGATCTCATGTTTATTTATTTTAAATAGCTCTTATTTTGGTAAGTTAGGCACTGGTCGTGTTTGTCTATATTTTGGTAAAAGCTTGACCTTTGCACACTGCCTGGCTGGGGATTATGCCTACTCATTAGCCTATGCCTCTCTCTTCTGTCTAATCAAAGAATATCGACTTCAAATTCATATATGTATATTGGTATATGGGCGAAAATCGACTATTAAAAATAAGTTAACAACTTATTACACTAAAACTTAACCAACGAATCGCCGACTTTATTAACTAATAAATACGTTTCATTTAGGTCTAGACCAACTGCTTCATTTCATTATCAATACTTGTGGAGTCATTATTTTTATGTAAGAATTACCAGCTTTTCGTTATTACTTACTCCACTTTCAGTGTAGTAGATTGTTTAATAAATGTTATACTTATAGCCTATGACAAGTACTGTCATACACGTAAATGACTATAAATTATTATTAATAGAAAATTAAACCTCCGGAACATTTCAATCGCCACTATGAAATACTTCTATGCAATATGCACCCCTCAACAAGGGGACTTTGAGTGATTTCACCCAAGGATTCGCACGGATGACTGAAAGCGTAAACGTGACGCCTGTTGACGTGGTCCTCATATATTACGGGAGCTCCTCAAATTTGTCCCCTGTTTTTGACGCCAATACAAATTTTGTTAACGCAAAAAAATAAATTGAAAAATTTATCTTGACCGACGTGATGTGTTGGTATAGTGGTGAAGACATTGACTAAGCTATAAATTATGAATTCATCAATAATATGGTTCGCTTTAGCGTTGTTTACGAATAAGTAATAAGGTAATTGACATTTTGATGTATTTCAACAAATAATTTTATAATATAATGAAGATCTTAGAATACGCTGAAGAATATAAAATTACTTAAAATTTAAACTTAATGTCGATAAACACTGAGCATAATCGTCTCCATTGCCCATTGATTATAATTGAACCTCCATGTAATTAATTACAAACTGCGGTAGATGAACCGAAATATGTCGCGTAACTTCCCAAACACTGCTCAGCCTAATAGGATCTGTCGATTGACCTCTTTCTGGAATTTGGTTTCACTTAGTTGGACTATTAGTTCCAGGCCGGTTAGATACCAAAACATATACAATACAGCCCAAGTATTCAAACAAACATATAGAATAAACACCAATTAGCCAAGGTATGGTTGTATACATATACCATATGGCACAAATATTCGTATTCACCACGAACCTCTGCCCCTACCAGGACTCGAACACGGGACCTCAGTGATGGGAATCAAGCACGGCTCTTGTCTAAGAAGGCGCTGAAGTTGCAAAATACAAAAAAATGCTATTGTATTATTTGAGTGTGATATTCTACTTGGGCAGGTAAATATATCTGTCAACAACTTCTAGTGTAAAGCCTTCAGAAGAGTGAATAAATACTCGTAATATAATGTAAACTGTTATTATTTTAACAGAACTGCATGTGAATATATTTCATATTGTAATATAAATCGAGTGGTATTTACTGAGGCCAGTTTCTTATAGACAACTCTAAACAAACTTAAACAACAAACTTTACAAGGTTGTGGATATTCTAAGAGCTAGCTGAAGGAGTTTACTGCAATTATATAATTGCGAAGTTCCCGGATATATTGAGTTACAGTACAATAGTCGGCAATGTTTATTATACTTTAGCTTGACCTTTCAGGGAAGATAGGAGTTATTTATGTATGTACGAGTATGTAGAAAAAGTAGCCATTGCTGATTTTCTTGCTGATTCGTATTTTGAGACATGTGCCATTTGTGCCGCTTCGTTGATGTCCAAAAGTGTTTTTTTTTTTATGTGATAGGGGGCAAACGAGCAGACGGATCACCTGATGGTAAGCAATTACCGCCGCCCATGAACGCCCGCAACACCAGAGGAGTCACAAGCGCGTTGCCGGCCTTTTAAATGGGAGTACGCTCTTTTCTTGATTATGAAGTAATCCCAGTTGCTTAAATAGTTTTAAGATTCCGACCCTATAGAATAGCTTCGTTGTCTATCCGTCTACTGAGACCCATTTTTATGGAATGTGCAAGGTATTACGAGGTATTATTATGTTTTTACGAGGTATCGAGTTGAAATTAACATTATATACTCAGGGCTATAATCCTTTGCAGCAGTAAAAAAAACCTAACTACTATATCATGCACTCAAAAGATTTAGTGATTTGTTTATGATAGAATGAAGCAGTGAAAATATGATATAAATAACATTACTTTTTTTTACTATTCAACAGTTTATATCACTTATTTTTAAACTAAATATGTAAACCTAAAGGGTTCTGATCCACAAAATTTTGAAATATGACATAAAGTAATGTTCTGCAGCACAAGTAAACACAAAATTCGAGAACCCTTTTGTAGTTGCATCAAAATAAAGAAATACTTACTTACACTTAACCGAAAGTTTATACAGAACCCGACGTGGCTAATTCGATTCGCACTGGGCCTTATTTTTATTTCGAATTGATCACAGCGTAGTAAAACTAAAAGATGTACAACATACCATAAGTACCTCTTCGTAAAAATAAAAATACATTTGCCATATATTGTGATAAAAATACCGAAAAACAATGACAAGTTTTACTCAACTACCCGAGTAACAAGTTTGTCAGGAGACACTACGAGCTTAGAATTCGGTACATGGTGCAAATCACTCGAAATATTGTATGAGATAGAATCGCCTACTCCACGGAAATTACCTATGTCGTCACAAGGGCGATATCCGAGGGTCGCAACCCTAATTTTCCGTTACAAATATCCAACTATAAATAATGCCAGTTGTTATGTGACGACGGCTCGTGAATAATTCGGGAGCGTAGCAGATGTGGTTTAGGAAGGGGCGGAAGAGGAATATTATCGATTTGCTAAGTACTTAGGCACATTATTATACGAAAAGGGACCTTACTTAAAGTGTTTCAGGCTTCAAATTAATGTAGGGAGTTGCGAAATTGATTCCATTCATTTTATGCTAAGTCTCTTGTAAACAATTTTTAGAAGCTGATCCCAAACTTTTCGCTTTAGTCTCGAAAAATATAATCTCCAATTAAATTGGCCTAATTCCATTTTTTGATCAGCCGTTAACACAATCTTGCAAGTAGTTTATCTAAAAATTTTTAGATAGAAGCGTAAACACGAACAGCTGTGTTTGCTTAGAACCTTTGAAAATGCTGTAAAGCGAAACCGGTCAGGTCGACAGTAATTAAAAAAGTAGTGGAACAGTACAAGAGTTTTATTCAAGATGTCATCTATTCATTATTGCCATTCACGTAAAACGGTAGTACCGTGGGGACATTTTATCGCTGATCACCAGTCATATAGGCGGATAAGTGTTCATAATGCGCAGGTTAAAATTATTTTAAGCATCCGCTAATGTATATGGCTGCCTGCCACTAGCATTTTTGTTCATTAACGCTCACACCAGAACATGAATAATAGAGTAGAGAGAGATTATATTCCATTTGCGTGTCAGTTTAGCGCTTAGCGCGTTACTCTCCCACTTAGCGGTCGTCGGCTTAATGCGTTATGCACCAGACACCAGAGACAACTTCGTTGGTAATGCAACAAAAACTTTCAGGAAATAAACTGAGAAGCGAGTTTTGATATGAAACTAACGTATAGTATTTTTTCTTAAGTGGCAGAGACATGAACCGTATTTGGATCGACAACGCACAGATTATTGTAGACGAAATTTCGTAATAGAATGCGTAAGCTCTAGGAGCTGGACATAACGTAACATCTATCAACTATTGAACAGTTGCGCGATCTGCATTAAACGCTGCATATTTGACTAAAGTAAAAGCAAAAGACCGAACGGAACATGTCTGTTATGTTGATCCGACAACCCGCTTTAAGCGCCACAATCCAATTAATCAATTCACAAGGGCTTTATTGTATCAGATATTATATATATATATGGTTATATTAATTATTTTTTCCATTATGTTATATGATTATATAACATTATGGAAAAAACAATAGAGAAATGAAAGTGAATTGGGACCAACCTGGTACGTCGCCTTGCGAGCAAGATTTTTTTTTTATGTGATAGGGGACAAAAGAGCAGACGGATCACCCGATGGTAAGCAATTACCGCCGCCCATGAACGCCCGCAACACCAGAGGAGTCACAAGCGCGTTGCCGACCTTTTAAATGGGAGTACGCTCTTTTCTTGAAGGTTTGGATATCGTAACGCCTCGGAAACACTGCAGGCGACAATTCATTCCACAGTTTAGCTGTGCGAGGCAGAAAGTTTCTAGAGAAACGCACAGTGGTGGACTGCCAAGTATTGAGATGGTGAGGATGGAAGGTTTGTCGCGTGGAACGATGTCGGAAAGTAGTTGCAGGGATTAGTCCAAATAATTCCTCTGAGCATTCTCCGTAGTAAATGCGATAGAGTATGCAGAGAGAAGCTACATCTCTACGCAATGCCAAAGGGTCAAGCCGACTTGAAGTTTCCCGGTGGTCGACGATGCGAATCGCTCTCCGTTGAATCCGGTCTAGAGGGAGAAGCTGGTATTGGGGCGCCCCTGCCCAAAGATGTAGAGCTAGATGTATTTGACGTTTGTCGTGATTCCAATCTAACAGTTTCTTCTTCGTATTTTTAAGGTTGTACGATACGCGAATACGGTTGCGCGTAGTTCGTAGCTGATTCGCACTTCCGACGAATGCTTCATGTTTTTAGAGTCGAAATGCTCGAACCTAGACACCGATCAGAAGTCCGGAAGCGAAGTAAGGTCCCAACAAGGATAAGATTATGGTAGGTGGAGAATATAATTGCAATTGTTTACCCTCGATACAAAACATTAAAATTTTCTTCCGTTATAAGCAGGTTTTTACGTATTTATTCTACCGTATTCAAAGATTTGAATCCGACCTGAAATTATGACTGCAATCTGACACTTCTACTAGCCTTAAGCGGACATCGTGTGCATACATATTATATAAAACTAATTCAGAAACAAAGGCAAACCTAATAAACAAACTTTTAACTTCAGTTTGAAATCATTATGAAAACAAACAATTACAAACGTAATTGTATGCGAGACGATTGTATGCGCAAATTGTAGTAAAACACACTTTAATAACAAATTAGTTTTATTTGTGCACGTTTTAGTTTCCTTTAAACAACTCGATCCGTTGGACAGACCAAAACGAATTCGAAAATGGCGACGGCTTTAATTAGAATGGACAAAGCTTTTAATTTGAAATGAATTTCCTATTAACTGCTCAGTTTGCGTTTATAAAGACCTTCAAATATTAATGACCCTGCTGAATATTATAAAAGCTGATGTATTTTAGTTGCAACGTTCGTTTGAAATATATAGAAATAGGAATAGGAAATACGCAGCAATCATTGATGGCGTTGTAGTCTCAGCACCGTATTTCTAATTGGTAATCTGGATTAGAAGCAGATTCAAATTCAAGCATTGAATATAGATGTATTCAATGCTTCCACATTAAATAAAACATCGGCGGACAACCTGTGCAAATGGAGATCCCTAGGGGAGACCAATATCTACCAGTGAGCGTTTTTCGGATAAAATAATAATGAATTATTGTTAAGTCATTAATTCATCATTTCAATTCATTGAGGTGAAAATGGAAAACCTTTGACTTTCTTCGCAGGTGTAATGAAGGTTGCCTCACGATATTATCCTTTACCTTAGGAGCCCCAGATAAATACATATATGAAATTGAAGAAAGATATTTTATATGACTATATCGGTCCCTGCCCCCTATTCTTATCGGGCTACAGTCTAGTGTCGAAACCTCAGCACCACCAGCTCCCATTTCAATTCCGATTTATCAACATAATAGGTCAAACTTAGACGATACTCGTATTAGTATTTATTAATAGAAAATAGAACTTTTAGATATATATGGACGTTCGGAAGTCTGATGTCAATTTTTGTGATAAACTTTTTGAGATTTTTTGTGAGAAACTTTTTCAAAATATATAGTATTTACGGACCATTTGAAAAAAGTTTGTAATTAAATATTGAGATTGAGGAAATAGCTTGTAAATAAATATATAAGCAAGTTTAGGAAATAAATTGTTTAGAAAATATCATTAAGTTTGATCTAAAAATATATCTTCCTCTTATTATTCTGAACATTATTGGTACACAAGTAGAATAGAGATTGATCTTGGTTTGCAACTAATTAAAAAAAATATATAACATATATGCTGCATAAAATGCAGACCAAAAATACAGTGAAAATACTAAATTCAATTGTTATTAATATCTTACATCCAAAATAATAGCACCATAACGATCTAATTAAAAAATAATAGAACGCAACGCAAACATTAAATAATAAAACACAAGAAATATTTTCGACTAGAATCCGTACTTCAACAGGCTGTATGGCAGTCTTTAACATGAAGTCGAGTCCTGCTTGAATCGAATATTTCTCTTGAGTTTTCTCATATTTCTAATAACAGTAAAATGCAACTCGTTTCGTTATATTTATCAAAAAGGAATCTATTTTCCGATACCGTACCAAAAATATGCATTTCAGATTTTCTATTCCAAAGCGGCGGCGACTAAGATTATCGGGATAGAAAATTGCCTAAACTGCACTGGACAGAAAGGAAATAATAAAAATGTACATGTGGCGAACCGCATCCATGCAGGCACGAAAACAATCTGGTTGCATCCGCTGAATACACTGGGCGTCTTGCTCACCGCCACGCGGCATGCATAACAACGAAAGACCAGTCTCAGAATAAATATCGCAGCCAAAACTGACTGTAAACCTTTCGCTAGCTTTGTAAAATACGGATTGTGAAGAAATATGATTTTATTTGTAATAAGATTCTTCTAAATATGGTTAAAATAGAGAAAATAATTTATAAACATTTAATCTAGGCTGCTCATGTGAGAGCCCTTTTTTAATAGCCTGAATTAGTATTGGAATTCTTGGTGTGGACATATCAAGCGAAGTAATGGTCCATGGATATTTAGAGGGTAAGGTAAATTATTATATTATAGGCGGTATTTCACAACATCCCCCGTTCTGCAACTTTGTAAAGCGTAGTTTCAATCACACATGGAATACTGTTTTTGGGCTGGGTCTCCCCAGTATCCAACGTATTCAACGGAGAGCGACTCGAATTGTTGAGTGCCAGGATATTTCATGTCGGGTTGATCCTTTCGCGTTAGGTCGTAGTAGTCATATAAAATAAAATTACCTTCCTTACAAACATAAAAAAAAACAATTAACATCAGTATTATTAATATATCAACCGATGAAGGCCTTCATCGTTTTCTCCTAATAAGACTCTTCACACTAATCGGTGCTACTGGCATCGAGTGAAAAATAAGTTATTAAATTCAACTCAAAATATGGATATATCGATTTTAGGTATTATAATAAAATATAAAATTCATCGGTGAAAGTGAAAATTTAGTATTACTTTTTTAATTGCTGCAACAATTTTGCGTAATATGTAACGCGTATGATTTTTGAAATAATTTCATTTTACAGCTTACGTAGTCGTCATATTGTGTGTGAAGATGTATTCTTGCGTATGCTTAATATCATTAAAATACATTCTTCTTTTAATATTTCTCATTATCTAGCAGTTATGTATTAAATTACTATACATAAATTACTAATAGCAAATAATTATAATTTTAAGTATAAAATTATAATTATTTGCTATCATTAGGATTTTGTATTAAATAAACTTTAAAAGTCTCAGTTAAAGATAACAGTGCAGTGGAGTCTATTTAAGCCGTCTAGCTCAATGGAGACATTAAGCTAACCGGCATGCATTATAAACAACCTTTGAACGGCTTTCTCGGCAAGATAGAAAAAGTTTCAGTCGGTGTCTTTTTCTGCAATCTATTTCTTTATCGACGATTTGTCTTAGTTTCAAGGGTTGGTTTGTTGTTGTTATTTATTTTCCTTTTTTCGTTCATTAATGTGTATCGATTTGAAATAATATGACATAATTTCAGCTACATTTATAACATTTTATTTCTAGCACAGTTGTTTAAATTCCTCAGGAAACAGCCATCACGGATAGGTAGCGAAATTATAAGCCGCCTATATGCCTTTTTTTTTTTTGTTCCCCTGAGGTAAATGCATTAAATTGCATACCCCGGCTGTGGCGAGCCGGCGGTTATGTGGGGCTCTCCTCCCGAGAAGGGGGAGGCCTACCCACTAAAAACCTCAGGGATGGCCTTCCTCAGGCATGTAGGGAGCCCCCGGGAACATCAAGCGACTTCCGGGAACCCCCAGCCTCCGCTCCCCTGCCTAGAGGGGAGCCCTCCTCGGGGGAGGCTACTACATCCCCCGGTCTCCTCCACCGACGACGCCTCCCGGCCACGGAAGGGGCGTGGTCCATCCCGGGTCGCCGTAGCAGTCGCGACTTCCTCGCGCCCGCCGGCGACCCGTGGCGGCGCCGCAGCTGTGCTACCGAGCCCGGCGCTGCCTTCTTCGAGCGGGATCGGCCATCTCCCGACCCCGCTCGGCGGCCTCCTTCTGGAGCATCACTGCTTCACAGAAGGAGGCCACAGCCCTCCAACCTCCCTCGTCCGCCAGCATTGCCGCAATCAATGCCGCGGAGACAGATCTCGCCGATCTCTACGACCAAGACTCGGCGCTCGGAAGCCCACGCGGGGCACTCCGCCAGCGTGTGCTGGCCTAGTCAAGGTCGGATGCGCAGTGGTGGCAATGTGTCGATCCCTCCCGTCCTATTCGACACAGATACTCACCGAAGCAGCCGTGCCCGGTGAGTATCTGAGTCAATCGGTAGGTGACCTCCTCCTTCCCGTGGAGCCAACCTTCGAGGTGCGGGAGTACGGCACCGACGGCTCGCTGGCGCGCGCAGATCCGTAATTCGAGCTGCGCGCGCCAAGCCGCCACAAAAGCCGCCTATATGTCTGCTATAAATTATCATTATTTGTTGACGAAATGTGTGAAAAAGTAGATAGTCCCATTTAGTCATTGTCCTTAGACAGCGCATTAATAAAACACACCTATACATTATATATAAAAACATAGCTACAAGAATACCCAACTACAGGATTAGGTTTCTTTAACAAACTTGCCGTTCCAAAGTTCAGAGTTAAATAAACAAGAGGTTCGTTTATGATGCTATTTATAGTACTTTAATATAAAGTTCTACAAAGTCTATTAGTGATTTTTTTATAAATGTAAAACATAATACGCTTATAATAAAGGCTACAAAGTATATTCTTAACAAAACGTTTATATTAACTTTTAAGACTTAATAATTATTTGTAAGATAATTGTTAATAGCCGAGAAAGTTTTTTACAATTGACATTTTTAAAATTCAATATGAATTGTAATATCAATATATGCTGTATTGTATTTACACAATTTTTGTAAATAAGTATTGAAAAGAGGAAATATAAAAAAAAAAAAAACTTCCGAAGACTTTTCCAATTTCGGAAAGTGTAATTATTTATCCTTTTGTGTATGCACTAACAAATTTAGGTTTCCTTATTTTTAGATACATTTAGACAAGACAATTCATATAATAAAAAAATGTCTTTAAGCATCATATGTTATGAAGCTTTGATTTAAAGTTATGAAGTATAATAAATTCTATTACGTTGTCAATTATTTACTGTGTTGTCATAAGTATAGAGACCAAAAAAAAAAAAATATAGACAACAACAATATTGATACTATAAAATCTTCAAAAGTTCTTATACTTATACGTACAGTCGTCCAATAAACATCGTTTCTGAAATTTTATCCTGTATGATAAATTTTATTTTGTAATGGCGTCCCATAATGTGAGACCAAGAAACATCTGAAAGGATACAATCTGGTTTATGTTTGTTAATGCTTGTATATTGCATAAGTGACTTTTTCATTCTATTAGAACATTTTTTTTATATTATTATTATTTATTTCTCCACAAACTCGTCATGTCGTACATGCTCAGGTTATGCGCTTTTGAGGTCTTAATTAAATAATTAATTACAATTTCATTCTTTAATAGTCTATAATTCTTTTAAGTGACATGTACTCAGTGTTTAAGTTGCATAGCAATTTATTTTAACAGAAACATTTTTTATACGTTTTTAATAAATTATATGTATTATAATTACACATACATACATACATACATACACTCCCGCCTTTTTCCCACGGGGGTAGGCAGAGATTACGTCCTTCCACTTGCTACGGTCCTTACATATCTCTTTCGCTTCATCTACTTTCATAACATTCCTCATACATGCTCGACGATTGCGGGTACTTCTGACCTGGCCTTTTTTGAGGACACTTAATACACTTAGGACACTTATAATTAATACATATAAAAAAATACAATCAATACCTATTAGACACATTTTGGTCCTTAAACGCCATTTATTGGTCATAGTTTCTGACCTCTTCGTCAATTGCTAAACATGAGAGAGTTATGAGTTGTTTTATAGTCATCCTGTCTTTACTCCCCGCAACACTAGATGAATGACTTCGGTGTATGGATATAACATGAGGAACACTATTGAGGACCGGATATTTCGGTTTTCTGCCCTTTAGCAAAATTTGTCTTTGTTAAGTCAGCCGCTGAGCCTTATGTATCTGTCTGCGATCTAGTATTCTCTCCAGTACCATTCCCTTTCAAGTCGTGGACCACCTTTTCCTCCTGGTTACACATTGTTTACAATTATGTATTTCTACAAAATATATATCTTATAAACTTTACATATAGAAATACTTTTCATAACTAATGAACATAGACTAAACCTAATACTTTTACTACAAGACCTTACCACGGCCGCTTACCGTTAGGTTAAAAGAATATTGAAACAGTGACACCGCACATGCAGCATCTTGCACTACACACAACAAAGCACAATTCCAATTACAAAAAAAAAATATATACTACAAAACATGTCATATCAAATATACTAAAAACTAAATAGTATATTATTTTATGTAACAGTTTAAATTCCTTTAAGCATATCTTGAGGTGCCTATTATCTTGTTACTTAATCCTGTTTGTGTTTTATCTTGAAGACAGCATGATATTGATATAAGCTCCTGACGTAGAAGCTTACCAAACAGCTTTGGTATTTGCTTTCCCAGTTACTTACCTTACCTTACTAGAGATAGAGCGATATCAAGCTGGTTTAACTTGAGAAACCTACAGATTATTAATCAAGAAATCCGAAGCAAGTTAACGTATACGTGACAGTACCGATGAATTATCGACGTAAAGGGACTAAATTAAATTGGTAGTTTTCCTATACCCGGATGTGTACACTCTCAATTCATACATAGGGGGTAAATAAGGATCCATTACAGTATTGTTTCTAGTTGGTTTTCTAGAAAATTAGTGATAGTAACACAAATAAGAAATCATTGCTTATCTGTGCTAAAGCTTACTGGTGCCGTTTAATTAATACAAATATTGACAAGATCAATATGTAAATTATTATGATAATTTTATTATCTTCATAAAGCAGCAAGGTAGCTGAAGAAACTGACAAATAGTCAATCAAGATTTCATAGCAACATAGATCATAATATGAATTTTCGCTCATAAATTTACAATATTTTTATACAATCGCATGCAAATATATAAGACATTGCAAACGTAAGTTATTATTGGTGCTATATACGAGTAGAACATATATATGTACATGCAAAGAAAACAGTGCATATTAAAATCGTGTAAAGTTCCATAGCCCGAATAGCCAAACGCTTATGCTTGTTGCTATCGAGGCGTCCGAAGATGTACATGGCGGCCATTAAACTCCCACAACAGTACAACCGCAGTGGCCGATCCGGGGCCTTTCGGTCCCCGAACGCTTAGGCTGAACGCATATTTTATCTGAGAACGTGTGCATTTGCTGGTGGCATATTGATTTACTGCCTCGTATGCCATTTAATTATCAGGCTTATTCTAGTACCCAGTAATTGTTTGATTTTCTTTATAGCAGTATAATGAAATATTAAGTAAAAGATAATAAAAATCAAACAATAATATTACGTTTATCCTTGCTATATCCTTTCTAAAAATCTATTTTACTATTATTAAAGTCTATTTTTATTACTATATAAGGAGCCTTATTTTGACAAGTCATCATAATATTTTATCTGCCAAGACTATTATTTTTTGACTGTTAGACTATGGGGATGATACTATGGGGATGATATCAAAACATACTTATAAAATGAAGACATGAATTACGCAGAATATTCTCCACCTGTGACAGTGACATAAATAATAAATTTTTGCTTGTTGCCAGTGATGACATATGTATGTCACTTAAATCTTGCCACTTAAGGTTCAAAATCATCAAACTTTAAAAAGACTCACAATCTTACAATCAGACCATTGGAGACGGCTATGCTCGTGGTGTCCTTACGTGATGAAATAAAAAATATTGAAATTCTTTTTTCAAATTTAATTTTAACTTAGGGATTCATTTTTCGGTAAACATAATCTGAAGTATTGTGAACCTTGAGTAACATTGAGCTGTTCATATTGTTCGCAGACGGGTCTTTGGGTAGAAAAGTCTAGAAGTGGCAGGCAGATACCAGATAACGCAGCATAAGTAGACTTCCCACAAGATGGACCGACGATTTTGTAAAGGTCAGCGTTGGATGCTAGCAGCACAGGGCCAATTTGTGTAGAGATCCTTGGAGGCCTATGTTCAACAGTAGGTGTCTTTCAGCTGAAATGAATGATTATGATATATTATTGACAGAATTGACAGAAAGGCACAATTAAACTCGTGGATTAACCAAGCTAAACTTCAGATTTTTTTTAGGTTATTATGACATAAATATAATGTAAGAATGATTTTAAAAAATATATCCCTAAGGAGACGAAAGACTATATCAAAGTTTGTCTGGAAGTTCGTTATTCTATATGAAATACATATTTGAAGGGTTGACACAAGAATTTTACGTTTTGTTGCAAAAGATTCATGTAAATCAATTAAATCTATTTATCTAAAATTGTAAATTCGTCCAACCATATTTGTGTTTCTTTATCTACAGACCATACATTATTAAAAACAATCCATCATTTCCTCTGTAAAATGAAAATGAGTCTACAACTTAAACTCTATGGAAAGCTTAATGAAAGTCACTGCCAAATATCAACATGACAGTTTCGATATAAGATAGTTTAACCAAAAGAAAATGTGGAAAACCAGGTTTATTATATTTTAGTATAGAAATTTCCAAGTAATTAGTTTCATGCAGTTTCGTAATTTAAATCAGTGAAATAATGCTGTTACGCAAAGAGACGAAAGAAGAGGTCCTAGAAAATTACATTTTATATGGAGTTGCATTACTTTTATTCATGTACTCTTTGAAATTCCTCAGTAATTTGTGGAAAAAACGAAATAGACTCCAAGGACATCTTAGGTGCCCTAAGGTTGGTGCCTCGGAACATACAAATGTACGCTCAACACGCCAGATACGAGATGATCTTCAACAACCTGAATCTAAGGAGGAAAAAAACATAGAGGATGCAGGTACATATTTATTTAGACACAGAAGTGTGAACTTGAGACAATTTATGGTGCTCGTAATAACGACGGTTTTCGTAGTGCAAATGTAAATCTTGACGTATTGCTGAATGTTAAATATGAAAATAGTATATTATAATAAATAATAAATAAATATTTGTTACACTTACACCAATTAGCCTAGCCCAAACTAAGCTCTGTAAGGCTTGTGCTATGGGATCTAGGGTAACGGATAGACATACATATATTATACATATATAAATAATTTTTATTGAAATATATATCAACAACCATGACTAAGGTACAAATGCTCGTATTCATCACACAAACACCTGCCCCCACCGTGATTCGAACCCGGGACCTCAGAGATGGCGACACCTTGAAACCGGTGTACTATCCACTCGACTAAAAGTATGGAACCCGAGAAAGATATAGATATGGGATTTTACCACTAGAAAATATCGTTTTACTTGGAAAAAAATTCGCTTGTATACTGTTTCTGTACTTACTGTACTACAATAAAGGAAAAACCTTCGGATTTTTTTAGCACAAAACAAAACAGCACCTCAGTAGTTAGATGAAGTTTATATAGGACCAATTTTAAAAAATCTTTGTATTATAAACAGCAAAATAAAATATTTTGTTTTTATATCGTAATAGTCACAAAGCTGTAAGTTGTCGATTAGACACAGTAATCCCATATATAACGCTTTTTCGCGCTCGCCTTATAATGCGCACAGAGAAATTGTATTTTCGAAAAACCAGATAGCGTTCAATTATTAATGGCTAATAACTTCAGCATTTATCACTGTAATCAGAATATTTCTTTACTGTTTACTTAGGATCGGAATTTCATGCACATTCTAGTGAATCCAGGCTAAAAGAGCATATACAAAGTAAAATAGTTGTAAGAAAGTGGAAGCTTCCAATCCCAAGTGACAGACGTAGAGCCGAGTCTAATTCTCTTACACATGTTCCCTGCTACATAACAAAATTTCATTAAATATTCAATCATCCTAATTTTTTACATCGTTATATTGCCATATTTTTCCCTTACATCTACTTCTTTCTATATCTAACTTTCTTCATTTAAAAGTTGAGAAAATATTTATTTTTGCATTTCATTTTAACCCTACAGTGGGATAGAATATTATTGAATCTCACAATTTGTTTTTGAAAGCAATCTTTAAACATATTTATTAGTCAGAATTGTATATACTGTATCGACGGAAACATTTCTAAGAACTTCGCTTTCAAATTTATGTAATTACTGAATTTAATGTTTATTTAAATATATTTAAATAGTTTCAAAAAGTTTGCTGTCATGATTATTCAATAGGTATGGAATAAAATTGGGATGAGAAAAAAAATATTATAAATGTCATACCTACGGCATTTTTTTACCTAAAAGACTTATAATTATATATTTTAGTGAATATACAAATTTGCCTTGACAATTTTTTTTTTAATAATGTGATTTCATCAAAATAGCATAATAAGTACTCTAAGCTTTTTGAAATTATGGATTTCGAATCCTTGGAGTTATCATCAGATGAAATAAAAAATTATAACTTCTCTGTCCGTGTTTATAATCATCACCTAAAAGGGTAATATCACACCTATTATAATCATGTTCTTTTGTAACAGAAAAAAGAATAGCAACAAATACGGAACTGAAAAATGGACCCCGAAAAATCATTATTGTGCCAACCACCGATACGAGGACTACGAAGACTAAAAATAAAAGTAATCTGAGAATTGTCTTCCATTTTGTATACGAAATAGCCCTGTTCATCAATGTCGTTCAAGTCAAAATATCTTGTCTCGTGTTGTGAATTCTCAGCGTAAGCAATTAAAACTTTTATGAACTGTCTAGTCGTGTTTTGCTTAGATTGTTAAATCCGGTTCCTCTGGACAAATTTTAATATTTAGCTAAAAATACAAATAAATGTATCCAGTCATCTCCACTGGTACAAAGGAAGATGTAAGCACTCAACCAGAAGGAAATTAAGCAAATGAACACGTAAAACGAGTCATAACTGCTCCCCAAGAGTCACGGCTGCACATTTATCATAATTGTTTCTTTCGACGTGGAAGGTGTAAGTCGTGCGGTGTGGATGTGGCAATAACTCTGATTACTGTCAGACACGCGGCGTTTTGTCCAAATTACTCGCAGCGACACATACACTTGTCATTGTTGTTAACACAATGTTTATATTGTCCAGTTTTTCTTGTGCAAGTACTTTTTTATATACTGAGAAACGTTTAGTAATATACTGGATATTGATGATAAGCCCTTTTTTTTTTTTTTTTTGTTCCCCTGAGGAAAATGCATTAAATTGCATACCCCGGCTGTGGCGAGCCGGGGTTATGTGGGGCTCTCCTCCCCAGAAGGGGGAGGCCTACCCACTAAAAACCTCAGGGATGGCCTTCCTCAGGCATGTAGGGAGCCCCCGGGAACACAAAGGCCACTTCCGGGAACCCCCAGCCTCCGCTCCCCTCTCTAGAGGGGAGCCCTCCTCGGGGGAAGCTACCACCTCCCCCGGTCCCCTCCACCGACGACGCCCCCCGGCCACGGAAGGGGCGTGGTCCATCCCGGGTCGCCGTAGCGGTCGCGACTTCCTCGCGCCCGCCGGCGACCCGCGGCGGCGCCGCAGCTGTGCTACCGAGCCCGGCGCCGCCTCCTTCGAGCGGGATCGGCCATCTCCCGACCCCGCTCGGCGGCCTCCTTCTGGAGCATTACTGCTTCACAGAAGGAGGCCACAGCCCTCCAACCTCCCTCGTCCGCCAGCATTGCCGCAATCAATGCCGGCGGAGACAGATCTCGCCCGATCTCTGCGACCAAGACTCGGCGCTCGGAGGCCCACGCGGGGCACTCCGCCAGCGTGTGCTGGGCCGAGTCGAGGTCGGATGCGCAGTGGTGACAATGTGTCGATCCCTCCCGTCCTATTCGACACAGATACTCACCGAAGCAGCCGTGCCCGGTGAGTATCTGAGTCAATCGGTAGGTGACCTCCTCCTTCCCGTTGAGCCAAGCTTCGAGGTGCGGAGTACGGCACCGACGGCCCGCTGGCGCGCGCAGATCCGTAATTCGAGCTGCGCACGCCAGGCCGCCACAATCCGTCGGTGCCACTCCCGCTTAGGCACTTCGTGCGCGGGTTCCAGGGCGCTCCCCCAATCGCCCCCCCGGTCGACACGCCGCGACGCATACGTCGCCGCGTACATGTCGGCCAGGATGTCGAATGGGGGGGAGCGTCCCAGAACTGTCGCCGCCTCGTACGAGATTGTACGGTAGCCTCGTACGATCCGTATGGCCATTATCCGCTGCAGGCTCCGTAGCAGAGCTCTGCAGCGGGGGGACCTCGCGCAGTCTTGCGACCACACGGGAGCCCCATACATGGCCACGGATCGCACGACGCCCTGGTACAGGCGGCGGACTCCATCCCTCGGTTGATGATAAGCCCTAAGTTGAAGACGAGCTTTACTTGGATTGACTAAAAAAAGCTAGCCGTAGAAATATCTAGTAACTGTCAAGTTTGTTAAATATTTTATTAAGTTAGTAGACAACGTGAAATTAGAGCCCTCCAGAAGATATAGTCGATATCAAAAACAAAACTTCCGAAACGAACATTGTGACGCACAATAAAATAATAGTGTCAAAATCATTATAACTATTATTGATACATGACGAGTCATATCATTCTGATCTTATTATCCCTCGGAAGAGGAGAATCCGAAAATCCTTATGGTTACCATCGTAATCGAGTGCCGAGGTGATAATTTCAAATTCCAGAACGATCGAGTTGGTTCGATCAACGTGACCTACCTACAAAAACTCAGCCTAAGCCTTTAGTACACATCACCATTGTAGTGAAAGCGACCGCTCCTCAGAAGAGGTCGTGGTTCATTATTCTACATTATGAGAACTGGTATAACATTCATTGGTTAAGTATAAAATTAGTAATATCTTTAGTAACTCTTATCTCCAGTAACTCTATCTGAATTTAACTGCCTTATAACTCAATATAGTCTTGGTGGTAGCTGTACCTGACCGATATAAATCTACAAAGACTGATCGCCTGCAAAACTTCCATAATTCTCACTTTCGCCAACAAATTTTTAAGGTGCCGCTGTAAAAACCGTTTGAGGTAACTATAACAGCTGTCATACAATACAATACATACCAATACAATGGGGGGCCAAATCAATAATCTTCTGTTACATTAAAAACAGGTACCTAGATATATAATGTATGTTATTACAAGAATTATTATTTTTAATAATCTCAAAATCCAGCTGAAAGATTCCGTAGCAGTCAGTCAATTACATAGTCAATTGAAACAGATAACGGATGCACGTTCGTATTGATTTCATTAGTAATAGATGAGCTTATATTAAAATAAATTGTTGAGTGATGATCGTAATTCACAACAACATAAATCACGTAAAGAACTCTCCGATTTCATACTGATGAATAGGAAGCCATTTGAGTTTGTCTGTAAAGTTCTTGCCCTGATCATATTGTGAAAATTCGTGATTAATATTTATGGCTTATTAACGAGGTAGTAATTCAATATACAATGATGAATGCAATTAAACAATCAAAACATTTTTATTAAATATTTACAATAGAAATATTTGACTGCGAGTTTTCCTGTAACAGTCCAGAAGTAGGTATAATAATTACTATAATAAACCCTTCGGGCAGCTTATGGCGAACCCTACGATCGTTTATAACACCGAGAGTTACCATATTTCTCGATATGTTACAAAAGGCTACGTACCACCAGCCTGTGTTTTGCTTTAGCCGGCCAATCAGAGAGGAGTTGAAAGAGCAGCTTGAAGGATGGAAGTGTATTTAATAAAATAACGCCGCCCACGCGGCGACTTTCTCTTTTTCGATCTCATAATCTTACCTCTATATCGTTATATCCTTAACCAATCATACTTAATTTTAGGACATTATTTATTTTATTCGCACCTATCATGTAAGTCACTTTGTCGACAAACCACTATAAGAGATAAGTAAAAACTTCGAATTACTTTCTGGGTTATTAAGGGTTGTTTTTGTGATTATAGCTTTAGAATTCAACTTTGTGATCGATGCTAAATTCTGTCTGTTAGGTCTTATCATTATTTACCGTGATAGCCACAAGTATCTACATATTATATTTTTAGGAATGTTCAATCCCTTCTTCACATGATTCTTCACGTAATTCCTTTCATATGTACTCACATCTCTCTCACACGCAATTTTAACCAGTTTTCATGCTCCATTTCTAGTTAATAGAGAAGAACTACTGTTTTTCGTTAACTTACAAGAAGCCAACTAATAAATATCGTGCATACGGCAAAAGTTAGTCAGTAGTATGTTCATTATGCTGCAATTGTTGGCGCAACTGTTAATTAGCACCAGAGTAAAACTAACTCATAACACTCCGCCGGTATGAAGCCTATAATTGTTGCTAAAATTAGATGAATGTGATAATTTTTGATAAGTGGTACTACCATTAACAATAAAATTAGGCCTGTTTTAGAATTTCTTCGTAGAGGTGCAGATTGTTTCACAATATTTTCTTCAGTGGTGTAACGTCGGAATAGATGTACATTTGAAATTTACATAACGAGAAACACATACTTCGATTGAGCCCCAAATCATCATCATCATCATCATCATCGCACAGCTACCAACGCATCTCCATTTATATAACGGAACGTGAATGGATCACTAGACTGGAATGAACCTAGAGAACTATGTTCCAGCTTATACATATGAGATTCTTTGTTTATAACTACACCCACGACACAGGATAAAAATCTAGAATCTAGGAATCTAGGACCAGTCTCCCAACCTGTTGCTGATCAACAAATTCCTCTACTTCTAAATAGGCAAATCTATAAATCAATCCTCTCATCTTTATGTATGTATAGATCTGAATATAAGTCAGTAAACCGAGAGGAGACCGAAATAAAGTTCAGTATATCATCGATGTGTGGTATGAAGCGATGGACAAGACAATGGATATAATGTAAGAAGATATAAAATATAAGAGGAAGTTAGATGTCAAGAAATTACCACTAGTGACAGAGAAGATACAAGAGACTTGCGTGCTCTTACCAGAATAGTTATGAATATATCTTTTTGGTTGAAATAAGGTACGGAAAGATCTAAGACAATATGAATACATTGCGTGAAGGATTGCATACGAAGAATATCAGTGCAGAAACGAGCTGTAATAGAGAGGAACAAAAGGAAATAAAAGGTACAAGGTAATGTTGAATCGTAATATGAATGTGACACTAAAAATTTTGGGTGTCCGGACCTACAATTGGTAAGTAGAGCGGGAATATTTTTTTCATATTTCTGAGTTATGATAATCATGTGTAAATAATACAGTTTAAAAAAAATATATGTACGTATAAATAATAAATATTGTGACGCAAAGTACTGTAATCTATTAGTACAGTAAGGCAAAATGTTTATAGTCCTGCAAAATATAATAGATGTTACTAAGTATTTTATTTTGTTGGTCAGAAATCATATTAACGTAATATTTATTGAACATAGGCTTTTGAAAAAGCAGCTATTTAAAAATGAGAAAGAGAATACAGATACTTAATTTTGTGTGTGCACACGCAGATGTGCATATGTTTACACATAGGAAATACAACACGCATAATAATGCAACTTTAATTACCCACTAAGTTAAGACGAAGAAAACGACGAGGTGTTAATAGTAGCGAACTGTGTAATTGCATGTAGGTACTTAGACTAATTAACGTCTACAGTGAAAGGGGAATTGAAGCATGCAAATAAGTGCTAAGCAGCTTTTGAAAAATCCAGCCTACATACATTTACGTGATCTAGTTTCTTAAGAAATATTTAACAAATAATCTTGTATGGTACTTATGCATAATGCATACAGTCGACATTTGTATAGCTTTAAATATCGTTTATGCAATTTGATAAAATAAAACATTTTTTTTATAACACATTCAAAAACTGTACCGCTATGAATGCACATACATATTTATATTTTAACCTCACGAGATTATTTGTTTAATTATTTGTTAAACAAATTATATATAAACTATGAGACATAATGATACAGCGTTATTACTGTTAGGTTATAGTCTCTCGATATTACTATGTAACTTAGCGAATTGCACCGATCACCCGAACTGTAATAACTCAATTTCGATATGCAAATGCAATCTACCTCTAAACATAAATAATAATTATTGTTTTCTCTTTTTGTTTTGTGCTCTGTTTTGTTTGTCTAAACTCCTTAACAAAGGAGAAACTGCATACTTCTATAATTATTAAAAAATATAATTATTTATATTATTAATAAAGTAATTATGGCGAGAATTTCAAGTAAGTACAGTAGCTAGATAAGACAGCTCTGAACCCTGCCCCACCAACCCTGCCAATTAGAAAACCTTTTATTCTCCTCATGCCGAATCTAACAACAGATTTCCCGATCAACGATTACGATAACAAGGAGATGAAGCATAATTATACATATTTGTAAATAAAAATGAGCAAGTCAAGCACAATCTGAGTTTTACTATGTAGATGTTAATATTAGGATGTCAAGCGCCAGGTCCCAAAGCAAATTTCGTAATGTCTCTGGCTTGGAGATCAAGCGCACGCAAGATTGCGGTGAGCTGGCCACAGCCGCAGTGTTCCGTTGACATACACGGCCCCATTAGATATATATTATACCATGTACAAAGGTATGTACTCGTAAATGCAACTTCCAAATATCAAGAAAAAAATGCCGGATCTGAATTAGTCAAAAGTAGAAAAATAAATTAAGTAAATTGCTGAAAATCTTCATTATTTGCTTTCGCATATTCGTTAGACATTTTTTTAAATGAAAGGTCACAACTCAAGAACAAGTAGCTTCCCTGATTAAAATATGTTTTAGTTTTTTTTATTTCAATTAAAACCATGAACATTTTCTGGAGTTAAAGAGAGTTTCTCAAATTGTACGCAGAGGTACTACTACCACGGTCGAAGCTGCAGCTGAAATCAATCAAGCAGTCTACTCACCTAATGGTAAGTGGTTATAAAGTTGATTACATGTGGTTCCTGCGAGATTTTAGCTAATCCTCAACCTTCACAGGAACCACACTGCACGTTGCCAACTTATAAATTATGCAAAGTCATAGTACTTTCTAATTTCAATCTATCCTATCTTATTCCTGTCAACCTGAAACTCCCGACTAAGATTGCTGTTTTAGAAATACGAACACGTAAGAGAGATGTACCCACGTTGACAACTGGTATAGAATTTCTCTCCGTAATTGGTAATATTTTCGTTAACACCGATCAAAAACTATTTCAACACTAACTGTTATATGACACTATGTTATTATATGTGTTATATTATATGTGTTAACACAAGCGCTTTATTAGCGTTATCATGATAGAATATTGGATAAAGACGTCTTTAATAAGTCAGTTCTCTTTGACTACCTATTTTACGTACTTAACTTATCTTTCAAAGACGAAGACCCAGTTCGCGGGTGGATAGTTCTTGGTACGGACCTGTTCTCTCAGAAGATAAGCCATAGAATCAAAGCAGAATTCGCCAACTATTAGTTAAGTGATAAGCACCAAAGATCTGATTTCATTGCCGGACAAGACAGGCGTACTTCAAGCGGCGACTTTGAGTGAGCTAAAATATTGGTTAATGATGGCCTATTTGTTCTCTACTAAAGTGTGTCTACTAGTGTGTGTAAGTTTAGTTATGTTAGCCATGAAGTTGGCCTAACCAAATTTGAAGATTTTTGTTAATCATTTTAAAGAACATCTATGCAATCAAAAAAGAGACCAACATAAATTCATAAAAGGCTACGTATACTTTTTTTTGCAATACGTACTAATAATTGATGTAATACGTTGACGTTGCAGGGAATTTGTAAAAGCATATAAAATGTCAAATTTATTATTTTTATATTACTTCTAAGTTTAAGTTATTATATTTTTAGGATAACATACAATTTTTATATAAATTTTTCACAAAAGGTTCCTCTACTTGATGTAATTCTCTTATTAAATAAAGTACGACTACACATTCTCTATGTTATTTTTTTTAAATTGTTAGTTAATAAATATTTCGCAAAATAAATTAAGCAACTTTATACACTTACTGTGAAGTTGACTTTAAAAAACATGTTATGTAATTTTCATCCTATTAATCCACAAATATGATGTGTCCTTATATAGCGTAATATTTACAAAGTTGTGCACGTGCAATCTAATTATTAATATTTAAACATACATTATTTGTAACAGCTGGTGCGTCATATTTGTTATATTTTATTTTCAATTATGGTATATTTATATAAATTTAGAAGTTGAAAAGAAAATTTGAAATAGACTTGGCTACTGATACCCTTTTTGACTCTAAAAGTCCAGACTCGACGCCAGAATAGCAGTGTTGCGTGCGAAGTCTGTGACCGGCCTTTCATCATTTCTTCGTTGCTACATATATTCATGTTTTTTTTTTCCTTTTCATTTCTCCTTTTTTATGTTATACTATCGTGTCATTTTCTGTGAAGCGGTAATACTCCAGAAGGAGCAGGATCAGAATGCCGAGCGGGATCGAGAAATGGCCATTCTCGCCTGATGGAGGCGGCCTTGGGCTAGGTAACATGGTCTGATGCGCTACCGCGGGTCGCTGGTGGGCGTAACAAAGCTTGGGCCCATGGATGTGACACGGAAGGAATCATACTCCTGGATGGCCGAGGGGCGTCGTGTTAGGAAGCTCAAAGGGGGGAGGTTACGATCACTCTCCCAAGAAGGGCTCCTCTGGTGACTGGTGACAGGGGAGCGAAGGCTGCGGGAGTTCTCAGATGTGACGTTCAATTCTGAAGTTTTAGCGGGTAGGCCTCTTCTTTCTGGTAAGAACAGTCTCATATAACTAACAGTCGCCGTGATATGCAGTTAAATGCATTTCCTCAGCGGAACAAAAAAAGAAAAGCTATACACATAGCTTATACTTGTATTTTAAACAGATTTAATGTTTGGTATTAAAATATAAGTCATCATCATTTTGACATCAATTCCTGGCGTTATTTTTTTATTACCTGCTAACTCCGCTTGCGATTCCAATCCATCTCCTAACCATAAGCATTGTGCGTTGCAAGAATGCTTAAAAACCACTTTTTTATTGACTCGGTCCCTTATACTCTGGAATAAACTTCCAGCACATAACTGGAATAAACATCCAGAACTGCCTAGCCATATGTTCGTTTAAACGTCAACATATAATGTATGTTATGTTATAAATATGTTCTATTTATTTACTCATTGTACATTTATTTGTAATACATTTATTTTATGTATGTACATTTATATACAATATTTTCAGCAAAACGAAAGTACATGTTATAAATGTTATTCAAAAATTCAACATTGATAAATATGTAAGAAAAAATGCAATAAAGCACAAATTTGTAAGTTTGCTTTATCCTTTACTAGTTTTCAAGAGAACGTATTTAGTTACAGGGAATAAAGTCTACTTTAGCTTGCCGAAGTAACAGACGAAGTTGCATGCTTCGTCTGTTACTGACATCTTCGATTAGTACAATGCTCGTTAACCGAGTGGCTAAGGCGTTTGATTTTTTTTATAATATATGTACATTATAAATGTCCTTTCAAAGATATAAGTTTAATTAAATAAATCTTAGTGTAAAGCCTAGATAAAAACTAACCAAACAAACAGTTTAATCTGTTCAAAACGTATGTTACAGTCCGAAATAGAAATCTAACATTGTAAAACTTTAATTTGGCGTCAGCTGAAGTAAGTTACGAAAATTGTGTCTGGTAAAGTCAGATATGTAAATGAATTTAGATCGTATGTGACGAATTTACGAGCGTTCGCGTATGGGCTACCACACTCTGTATTCCCTTAATCCTTCGCCTACGAATTTAAATTTAATTACACAGTTTGTGTGCGATTATGGATAAATGAACGATGGTCGATGACGCTCTAGCTTCGGTACGACTGAATGTTGGGGGTTAGAAAATGCCATGTTAAATTAAAAATCTAAATTAAAATAATTGACATCTTTTGCAAGTATGTTGTGGGTTTGAACCTACCAGTTAATCATACTAAAAAATAATATTGCCAGAAGCAGACTAAGATTATCTGCTTGGGTACCTTCTATTCTTAGTGCTAGTGTTGCTAGTGAGATGGTCAGTGAAATAACTAGGTGCAAAATAACATTTGAATGAAATCACAATATCGATCAAACCAATTCATATATAAAATTTTCCCATCGGAAAGATATCTATCTTATGATTTTTCCCCTCAGGAGAGAATCCTCACTAAGGAGCACGAACCGTACCCAGGATACCACATGCAACGGTAAGTGTCACGGTGATTATGTAGTACTCCACGCCGACCAGAACGGTCTGACTAGCGTGACCTACCGACTAAACTCGACCTTAGCCTTGGCCATAAGGGCCCCACGGCTTGAATGGAGGAGGGCTATCTTATGTGTTTCTTCAATATATCATCAGTATATCTAATTTATTCAAAATCTATATTAGTAAGTATAGTTATGTGTGTATTCGTTTTAAAATATAAATATTTCATAACATTTGATAAATTAGCTAGCGGACCGCTTCGCCTATTGTTTTTCAAATTATTACACTAACATTCCACCTGTGATATAATATACATTAACACCCCGATATGTATATTAATATACGATCATCCTTTACACTTTTAGATTACTTCACTTGTGGTTACCATTAAAAATATATTCGAATAATTGAAATTTTTATTATTTGATATCCCAAGGTAAAAACCTGTCTAATAATTCTCTTTTATTAACATTTCATCTAAATGACATTTTTCATAATATTCTCATATCAAATTTCCACTGAGGTTAATTGCAAGAGATATCTTTTGAAAGATAAATCCACTTTAAAAAAAAAACTTATATATAACATTGTATGATAAAGCTGTTCAATAGTTTATTTATTATTATTGTTATTAGTTATACATATCACAAAATAACTAAAACTGTATACCGTCATGTGTTATGCCCACATTATATTGGAACTCTTGTACTGCGTTTGTTTTTTACGCCTTGCGTGGAGACTGCGTTCATGGACGCTAATAAAATGTTAGTACATATGTACTTACATACACGGTGATATAAAGTTTCTACTTTCAAACTAATTAATAGTGTTGTCAACAATATCAAACACCTAGAAATAAAGGTTTATTTATTTAAAGCAATAGAATACTAGTGTGACTTTTATGATTGCACTCTTCCCGACTGACTGAATAATGTCGCTGACCCAAGTCATATCTAATCATTACACATTACACCTCTTAAAATCAAATGTGAAACTGTCTTCCGCCACGTGGCTTACTGTGCTGCGATCTATTGGATAATGTCACAAACAAAAAAGAAACAGTAGGCAAATCCGCAATCTATCATCATACTATAACTTTAAGCAAGAGAAAAAATTGCATGTGTACATTACAATGACTGCGTATAATGATTAAGGTTTATTTCTTCGTTAATAGTTTCTATATTAATATAGGAATTATTAATTAGTTCAGATTTTCTCGAATCACATTTGATTAGACGTTCAAAACTTATGGACCACATCTTTTGGCAATGGACTCTTAACCTGGTAAAAATGACTGTTTGTTGTGACTGTAAGTTCTGTGACTAATGACGTAGAATTTTTTGGCAACTAGAGGCACCAGGTATCAAAGATGAAGCTGAAGAAAATAGTTTTAAGCCTGCAGATTTAGAATTAGCAAAATTATTTAAAAAGTACGGCTTCTAACAACAATGAGGGGCGTTATACAAAATAACTCCCGGCAGCTTTTAAATAATTTTTATAATTCTGCATGAGTACTGCATTCAGGTATGTATGTATATATAATGCATAGAATCTACAAACAAACCTCACAACCACAATGTTTTCCGATCAACCTTAATAATAGTTATGATGCCGAGCATGTTTTGTTTCAAAAACAAAGTGTAATTAAGTTTGCAGCAAGCGCCTCGATATCACGAGATACAGCAGAGAAAGCCATTACGCTTTTCCATGCTAGTAATTACACTTAACCCACAGTTAGATCTAATTTTAAGCTCAGTAATAATCCTTTGTTGCTGAACTAAACACCGACTTTAGAAGTATGGCTGCGCTTGATGTTCTACGAGTGATTAGATTGTAGTAGTAGTAATCATTTTAATGGTTACGACTCTGGATTTATTCCGTCTGAGAAGCTAGGCTTCACAATATTAACCATGCTTCCTTAATTTTTAATGTTGTTTCCTTTCCTTAATAACAGCTGGAAATCTGTTTTTAACAGACTTAAAAAAATGGAGGTTAATTTGATCCAATCCATTGAAAATAAATAAAAAGCAAAAATATTATTTAGTTGAAAGGGTCTGATTTATGACGTAGTACGAAATTGCCGTGGAAATATTTGTTCACATGCGTTTGTGTGTTCAATATGAACATGACACTTAACATTATTTATTTATGGAACTAGCGAGTTATCATTCAGTTCAGTCAAGCTGAACGAACATGTTATATGTACTAATTAAAAAGTTTTGTCGTTTAAAATAAACCGGGGGCTAAAAGCTTCCATAAAAGCTTTACATTTAGTAATAATTGAATCTATTTCAACGAATTGTTTATTGTTTTCGTGTTTACACTGGATTTTTTATATTGTAACAGTATAGTAGTAGTTATATTAATGTTTCATGTAGGTTAATGTAAATGTATATTTCACGATTTATAATCTCCAATAACTCCTTTTTCAGATAAAAATATATCATTTTTGCTATTGTTCAAGCATATATGGAACATTGAAACTCGAAAAATATTTATTTGTTTGTAGTCTCTGCTTTATACTATTATTATACCCGCTACTAATATTATACTATTATTATACCTGCTCCTAATATTATACTATTATTATACCGGCTACTAATATTATACTATTATTATACCTGCTACTAATATTATACTATTATTATACCTGCTACTAATATTATACTATTATTATACCTGTTACTAATATTATACTATTATTATACCTGCTACTAATATTATACTATTATTATACCTGCTACTAATAATATACTATTATTATACCTGCTACTTATATTATACTATTATTATACCTGCTAATAATATTATACTATTATTATACCTGCTACTAATATTATACTATTATTATACCTGCTACTAATATTATACTTTTATTATACCTGCTATAAATATTATACTATTACTATACCTGCTACTAATATTATACTATTATTATACCTGCTACTAATATTGTACTATTATTATACTTGCTACTAATATTATACTATTATTATACCCTACTAATATTATAAACGCAAAAGTTTGCAAGGATGGATGTTTGTTACTCTTTGACTTAAAAACTACTGAATATATTGTAACAAAAGTTGTTATGACTAACTACAATAGTTAGTCATTTATTCTCACAATCATCAAAGTTCATGTTTTATTTCTGTGTTTAAAGAATCTGAATTGGAGAATACTTGCTACCAAACCCCATTGTTACATCAACACGTTTAACTTTTGACGACACGTTTGGCGCAGCGGTTCTCGCAAGGGACAAATATTATGTACACCTACAAAAAAATCTGGGTGTATGTGCATGTTTTCTATATTGTATATTATGATTCCTATGTTTTCTATGTTTGTGCTTAAGAATACTAGTGTGGTGCGATGCTTAAAAAAAAACATTAAGGGTAATTAGCACTGAATAGTATAGCACTGAATAATGAATAAGGCAAAATAAGGGCAGATAATCAGATAACAGAGGTACTTAAAATGTGTCAAGTAATGTTCTTTTAAAATCTACATTTACCACAACGAGAAAGTTACTTTAATTAAAACCCTTACTATCCCTTAATAAACTTAGTAGGGAAGTGTCGCAAGATCTCAAGATCTGATAACTATATTTTGTTCCTAAAAGCAACGGCTTAATCAGCAACCTGTTCAAGTTTACTCTGTTTAAATAATACACATTCACACATTACTTGCTCCAGTTAATTCCGAAGCCAGTGCTACATAGCTCACCCAGTTGCCTCAGACCCCTCGATTCCCGTATCTTGCCCGTATGCAAAAGCTCCAAAGCCCCATATTCACAAAATAAGAGGTCAAGAATTCTGGTCCCTGTTTGTAGTGATGTTTAGGCTTCTAATACACTCAGTAAACAGGCTTCGTGATCCGCTTACACCTTACGTGAACAAGGTTTTGCCTATAATTACAAAATTCGATAAATATTTATAAGGAAGGGTGCTAACGTGTAATTCGATAACAGGAAATGCTGCGCAAGTTCTAAGTTATACGCTTAAGTAATGTATTCAAATAACCTAATAATACCTTTTATAGAGATACTGAAACTGCAATAAGCTTTCAATATCAAAGTAATCCTATTTCTAGCCATCAATATTGTTAGAAATACGATTACTTTGATATTTATGTGGATGGGTCAACAAAGAAATTATGACTATGTTAATATTGGCAGGTCTTGAATTGATTCATTTTTAATTTTATCTTCACAAGCGCAATAGTTGCATACACCCCCTATCACTCCACCACGGGAAGAAAACTGTCATATTCGTCGTCCTATGTATTGTCGTATTTACCGAAGCGAAACTCTAACTTACTCACCGACGGGGCTCACCTATCACCCCCCCGTCACCAAAGCACGGAATGCACAGACAGGAGTTGCACCGATGGGCCGAGAGGGCCTGGCGTGCACAACTAGAGCGTGGGGCCTGCGTGCGTCAGCGCGCCGTCGGTGCGGTAACCCTGCATTTCGAAGCTTGACTCTGCGGAAGGGTGAAAGTCACCTACTGCTTGACTCTACTCATCGGACATGATGTTGTTTCATTATCTGAATCTTATAGGGAGGGAGGAAACCACACGATGCCATCATTGCGCATTCGGGATCGGGAGATGACCAATTCCGCTCGACGGAGGCGGCCTCGGGCCAGATATCCTGGCCTGATGTGCCGCGATGGAGGCGATCCGGGAAAGACCTCACCCTCGGATGGTGGACCCGGGGGGTGACGTCGTAGGAGGTTGGAGGGAGGGATCGCTTCCCGCCCCCTGAGAAGGGCTCCCCTAACGCTTATTCCCCAGCGAAGGCCGGGGGTCCTCAGACGCGATACTCGATATTTAAGTTTCGCTAAAACTAAGACAAAGATAACATGTACGAATATGCGGAGTACGAAGAAACGAAACAATAAAAATATCCAAGAAATACAAAATATGTAATACACTTCTGTTACATATACATAGCACTATAAAATAAGCAACACATAATGACGTAATAATACATATTAAAATTAAATATTAAAATATACATATTTTTAGAAAGATCCTATTTAAAGAATATCGATTTGATATTAGAGGATTTAATTATATTTTCAATGACAGATAAAATAAAATTAGGCACGATAAAGCTTCATTAAAAGAATATCAACTCTTAGGGAAATATGCGGCCGCATCTGTAGTCTATTATATTGCAGTAATAAATCTCTCTCCGAGATAAGGGAGAAATATAAATAAAATGAGTTTGTTTTGACATCCTGCACAAGTAGCCTTATTCCGCAGTGGCAGCTGTCGCCAGATATTAAAATGTATGCTAACTCGACTCACTAATGACCGCAACATTTAAATGTGAAGAAAGAATGCCTTTTTAGCTCTGAGCCAAATGAAAAAAAAAGGTTTTATTTTTTGCTTTGTTAACACATTTTATCCTGAGATCTTCAATGCTTTATACGCTTATCAGAACTCTATCTTAATAAGTACTGAAAATTTTGCGAATTTGATATATACAATTGTACCTTGACACGTCCAAAGTAAATATTTGAACAAAGAAATATATCCATCCAATAACTTCTTTTTTTTTCACAAGAGAAGAGTCTGAGAATCCTCATGGATACCACTGCTACCGATTGTCACGATAATTATATCTAACTTCACACTGATCGGGGCGGCTCAACCGATGGAACTTACCTACCCCCTTAGCCTAAAGATTTCTAATGACTAGAAGTCATTAGAAATCATTAGAACTCATTCGAAGTTATTAGAACATAGACCTTATAATAAGTATTAAAGTCAAAACAGATATTAGCTTAAGAGGACAAAAACTTTGTACGTGTATACGAACAAGGAAAAAAAATACTTCACCTACACGTCTTTTCGAGAGAAACAGGCAAGAAACTCTAAAGGTCTATTTTTTATTTCTTGTCGTGTCATAAATCTTTAGTAATAATATTACTATAATATATAAATTAGAACAATCATATATAGATATATTTACATACAATAACAGTTGTATGTATGCTTACATACACATCACATATAAAAAACTGTATATTTAATAAATTATATTGTTACCAACAACCAACATGGCACTATGAATACTGTTCCTACGAGTATTTTCATATAGTGTGATCATTTAGATAGTCCCTTACTTTATAACTTAAGGGGACTTATTATTAGCCTTTACTTGTGATTGTCTTTTTTGATGTAGATCTTAAATGTATACAAAAATTGGAATGGCAAATTTATTTTTATTTGTAGTATTATGTATAGTTGTTGTATTAACATTATATAAGTCATTGTATTTCTTGTAATTTATAAATACATAAACTAAATTGTTTATTTAACTTTTAAGCCCTTTAAATATTATGTTGCCCTGAAATGCTGAATATAGTATATTTATTAATAAACTTGTCACCGTAAACCAGTGAGCTTCCGACTAGCTCTTCCAAACCAAATCAAAATCCAGAAAGTGATATATATTATATTATTTTTAATGTATCTTTTAAAAATTGAAAATTACACCACCTTAAAACAAAATCTTCAAGAATGACAATTCTTGTCATGTCAGGAACACCGTTCAAAATCTTTTCAAAACCATAAAGCACAAAATGCGATCTATAACGGCGTTCCTGTTACAAATTGTCTGCCCACTTGGTTAGTAATAACAGTCGCCTATAGGTCGTGTAGTTTGTGTGAGATTCGCAGCAAATCTGCAACCCTCACATTCAATGTAGTCTTTTTACATTGAATGTGAAGTGTGTGAATTCACCATTGTGAAGCGTGTAACCAGATAACACCAGACAAAACCATAAATGAATTAGTAAATTTGGATTAAAATTAGTGTCTCCTATATAGTATATACATATCGCTAACCGAATAAGCGAAAGAGTCAATACTCACTCAGATTTTATGCGGAGACAGACGGGGTTCTGACTCGATTACGGCCTCTTTTTTGAAATTCTTCTTAAATTTAAGGTTACGCCGTTAGTCACAAATGCGCACTTCAAAGTTGTTTACTTCAAATATTTCTCAGATTCACAACAATCAGAAAACATTTATATAATTAATATCGTAATAGCTATTCTTCGTTTTATTGTTATTATACAATAAAACGAAGTATAATACGTCTGCGTACACTCAGTACTTGAGCCTAGAGGTCTGATATATGGTATAGTGTTGGCCTATCAAAAATTACTTTTAAGGCTGCCCTCTGGGCTCTCTCCAATATGATAAGCGCAGAAGACTCGTGGCTGACAATATTTATCGTTTGGTTTTTAAATTACCTTAATTATGTGTGCGTGAAATTTAAATTTCATCAAGTACTGTCAAAATTTTTCAACTTAGTGTAATTTTTAGATAAGTAGATATTCACGCAAGAGACCGTTGCTACCAAGGATGCTTCACTTATATCTCAACGCACTAATTATCAGAGTTGAAGTATGTTAGTTTATTGCACAGCTTTTAAATAATTATGAGGAGCTCACGTACGTACTGTTTACATTACTGGGTACACACACACACACGCGGAGTCAATTCACGTTCAGTCACGGAGTCATATAAACCCATTGTACAAACCCATATATAACACAATTTTTACTTTCGTATATGAATCAGGTACGCAGAATGCATCACAACACAAAATAAATTTAAATCCAGAAAATTCTAAGTGTTCAGCAAAGTAACATTATAAATTACATGTCATATATGAGGCCCATCTTAAAGAAGTTGCAGTTGCCGCCATGACTTTTCCAGGAGATGCAATTGGCGTTTATCTAGTCTGTACTTTGTCCGCGTCAAGGATTTTATAGTCCAATGTACAATTTTCCAATTCACATGTTGGCACATCCACGTTTCAAGCGAGCTCGACTCACAAATCATGTCTATTGTAGATATAGCGTTATGTTTATGACAGTTGAGATGCAATTTTTAAAAGTTATTCCTTTGGAGCAGAATATTTTGTTGTCTTGATAAATATTTCAAGTTTCATTCCTGGTCAGATTAGATTTAATCGCGATTCAGGTAAGTTTATAAGTACACTTTTATTACCAACTTAAAAATATTCCATTACACAAACAACACACTAAAATATTATTATATGTTATATTATTATATATTTTTTACGCCCCAATGTTACAAAACGTTTAAGTTGTCGATTGACATGACGTTACTTTACGTGCCCCCAATAATAAAATCCCAATAATAATAAAAATGACAGTATGCTATTTTTAATCAGTAACAACTTTTATTTTTATTCATGTTTTTTTTTATTGAACTATGAAGTGCTCACAATAAAATAAAAATGTGAATGTTATCTTATTTAGTTCAGAGTTGGATCGTAAATTCCTTATAATTTGTTTCATTTTTTGAATGAAAATGTATAACTAATAACCATGGAATCGAACCTATATCGTTTCGATTCAATTCGACTTAACCTTTGTATACGATCATTGGTATTTCTTGTTGTTTGTTATACTGCTAGCTTTATGTTAAACTAGCTGACCCGTGCCCACTTTCGTTGGGCATAATATTAATAATCCCCGAAGCGAGCACGAACGCGATCCGAATTAAACCCGAAGCCATCGCGCGCCGTCCGCTGCCTGTTTTTTTCTCCAATTCACTTTGCAAAACGGACTACCACGTAAAAACCTTTTTATTTTTCGGTTTTTTACATAACCTATGACACTCAGCAATAACGTGGCCTTCTATTGCTGAAAGAATTTTTAAAATCGGTTCAGTAGATCCTGAGATTACCCCTTACAATTTAACAAATATACAAACAAACAAACTTTACTTCTTTATAATATTATTATGTTAAATTTTACAATATTCTCTATTTCAGTTTAGTTTTTCGATTATCATGACGCTATACATATCTTTTATTACATATCAAATTATGAAATGAGTATAACAAAAAATTATTGACAAATCGCGCATTACTTTACAACGCTTATCGACCAACTATGCCATAATAGGCGCCTATGGCAAAAAAAAAAATAGACATCCAGCAAATTAGGCCCTGATTGCATCATTCAGGTTCTTAGGCGTCTTTCTTTGTAAATCTGTCTTACATTACAAAAGTCTCTTAGTTATAAGTAATATAAGATTATTTTAAGTATGTATGTTCTCTCTACCTATATCTCGCAGGTCTTATTAGTCTCAGCTGTGAGATATATTATTCAGAGCAAATTAAACCAGAGAACTCCGAATTTAAGTCGTGTATTATTTTCATTACATTATATCACAAGTCGAAAAAAAAACAGCATTCTAAAAAACAATAAAAAGTGATATAAAGTCAAAACCATAATTAATACCTAAAATCATATATGTACAAGGAGAAGTTCCAACAATGTACCTACTTACATAATTTTGAACAACTTCTAATACAGTACATAACAGTTCCATCTAAATAAATAGTTAGTTTAAACATAAGCTTTTAATTGAAAAAAGTATGTTTTGTTCATTTTTATATCCTTTGTGAAAAATTGCTCGCACAAATATTTATATAAATGTTGCTCATTTCCGACTCGTTGTGCTCATATCAGAGATGTAAATATGTTTTCCTTTGAACGCTTTTTTCGAGTGTTCAGTTATATTACCGTATTCATAATTTATTTTGCATACAATGAAATAATTCAGGATCTGTCTTCTCTTGTTTATTTTAGGAGAAATTTTTTGCTATGCTTGCTGGTTTACTTCTAATTTACCATCAAACTAATTGCCCGCTAGATAAAACTGAACAAGGTTGCACTGTTTGGGCTGGCTCTGCAATTGAGTATAATTTGCCTCTCCTCCCCTGAAAAAAAAAACATGCATTGTAGTATTTTGTACGTATTACTTTTTATTTATAAGTACACTTTTATAATATTTTTTAAGAATCCTTTGTTTATTTTACCAAATAACGATTTGCAATAGTTACAGTCTTTTCTATAATTATGTTCGGGTAGTAATTGTCTATTAATGGACGATGCTTATCTCTTTCAACGAACTGATCCAATCACAGCAATTCGTCAAATATATTTTTATTTTATTATTTAAGCAATCATAGAACAAAGGAAACATGTCAAGCTCTAAGTAAACGAGATGTTAATCTCTTTATGGCTTAAGAGCCAAAACGTGACGTGTTGAGTTCTACTACAGAAGGCTTTATCGGAGGGAACTCTTTACCAAGGTCGTTTGTTGGTACCATCGTTGCACCTATTTTTACCTCAAAATCGCAGTATTCGCATTATTGTGTTCTGGTATGTAACATAAGGCTTAAAGTAATTTTTGTGAGCTTTGCAGATGTTCTGCGAATTTCACAGCAACCACATGTACTACAGGCGACTGTAAATACTTACCATCAGATGCGCTGTCTGCTTGTTTGCCAACATGTAAAACAAAATGTGTGTTGCTGCGCTGACGACATGATGCTGCACTGACGACGGGTACGTCAAAGTTCAACATACAAAAGCGGAGGAGAGCACCGTCAAAAGGAACGCAAACTCGTTGCGCCATGATACCTACAAGGCCCAACTTCTTGGTATGGCCGTGGTGGCCGCGACGCATACCACTCAACCAAGACCTGCCCCATCTACAATTATATTACAGTAAGTTGTACACACAAAAGAAGGTTAACATTATTTGGAGGATGAAGTCATTGGAGTTACCATAAAGCTACCTGCAAAGCGTTTATGGTACTTGTCCCCGTTTCATCTGGCCTTATGGCCTAAGATAGTGGTATTCCAGTGCTTTCAGGAACTAACATCAAATAACACCTGACTGCCACAGAATACCTTTATATAAAAATCTTGTAACATAACTAAATTACCTTATAGTTTGTTCACATTTTCCATTAAATTAATTAATTGTGTTTAATAGTGTTTAATTCAAGATGTTTATGGTCCTGACAATAAATCAAGATATTAGAAAAAAATTGTAACCTTACATAGCTGATTGATCCTCAACAAAACCAAAACTAATCAATGTATATCCTCTCACTTTGAACCTCAATATTGATTTTAAGTGACGGGCTCCCAGCTTAATTAGTTTTAAATGAATTAAGGTGCGGTGACACGTAGAAATTTAAACGCTCTTAAAAAGCTTAACTGCGGCGACACAACTCCGATTTAAGCATTAGTGAAAAGGAAAAAATTCTAGACATTTCCACCCCGGACATGATGAGATTAAACGGCCAAACTTAGAAAAAGCCGAGAAACGGAATCCAAAGGACCCTTCACGGTGGAGGCGGTTTACGTAAGTGTGCTTGTACACGTCGCAACTGGAAACCGGTAATTTCTCTGAGTGTACCTTTTTGTCGTAAACGTTTTACTTACTGAAGCTGTACTTTAAACAATGTTTTTCCGTTTTGCTTGATTATATTGGTGAACGTAAAGTGTACTACGGTTAAGCATTTTGTTGGTGCTGCTATACATCATAAAGGCTTATGTCATGCAGCTTAAAATAAATATAATATAAGTTCTTTTATATATGATCTTTGATACATGTTCGTTACAAGACAGTATTAATAAAATTGGTTGTATTTGTAAACCATTTTATTTGATACCTATATTGGGAGAGTTATTGTGTGAAGAATGATATAAGAATGAAAGGAGTAAGCATAGAAATGGCGGCTGATAGAGAGGAATGGAAGGAAAAGATCTACTGCGCCGACCCCAGATAATGGGAAATGGGCAAGAGGATGATGATGATGATTGGGAGAGTTATGACAAAATATTAAATCCCGGCCTAGTCGTAATAAAATTGTCTCATATGGCTTAGTTGATCTGTTTTTTTTATCTATCTATCTATCATATGTTATTTATGTAAAGTTTAAACGAGACAAAAACGTTAATTAACTAGCAAAACTATACTAAACGTTAAATTACATTTTAAGATCATCTCATAACTTTAAAAGACATATTTATTAATTAAAGACTTCGTTAGTAGTCTTTTCCACATCTATCTTACTTACCTACTAGGATAATGTGATAATTCGATGTTAATATAAATATGACATATACAAATAAATTAGAGTAACATTAACTGTCTAGAATAACACAGTAAATAAATCAAAATGTTCTCGCGATACAAAATGTTACAACAGTATTCAACCCGCACATCTAAGGACAAAACGATACACAAAAGTAGACAGCGAAATGTGTTTTATCGGGCGCATAATAGGTCAACTGTATTTCAGTGCATGTGCAGAGAGCACGACTCAGCGTTCAATCTCTCACGGGTAAACGGTCGCGAAAAACCAAGATGGCCGCCCGTACAAAATGTCGAGAAAACTTGATTTGTGAGTCGCCCCGGCGTAATATGGACTGAGGAGCGCCAGCATTCGAATTGGAAAATATTATATCGAATTCTATGTTAGTGCTGAAAACAAAACACAAGTTGCGGTGATTGTTTTAACATATTTATTTTTAGATAGAATATGATGTTTGTACAATTGTGGATTGATTTTTACAGTGCAATGAGACTTTACGTAGTCTATGAAGATAATAGTACCTATATACTTTTAAAATCACAATAAAATTACGAAAAAAATGTTAATTAAGAAACAAACAAGTAACTATTTTTGATGTAACGAAATTATACAAAGAAAATGAGTATTTATTGAAATTACTAATGTCAATTTATCAACTAAAGTGGCAATGTGCAGAGCATATTACTCGCAGGAATGACATCCGCTGTGGCGGAAAATTCCTCCAGTGGCGGGCATATGCCAGACACCGCAGCACCGCACCGCAGACACGATAAGCATACGACTTAGTAAAGATCGGTGGAAGGCGTTAGATGCTAGCAGAGTAGGACCGACCAATGTGAAGATTCTTCGGGGAGGCCTATGTCCAGAAGTGGATGTCTATGAGCTGAAATGATGATAAAGATGTCAATTTGGTATTTTAATTATTATATATACTCCTATTTATATATCGAGCTTATAACAAGAATAAACAATAATACGAAATGAAAGCAGCAATCACGAAATAGCGAGCAAAAAAAAGCATTGTTCTGGAATGAGATGTATTTATAACACAGTTGTTTAGTGATAACGAAATCTCGAATTCGTGAAAACTCGCGCGTTGTTCGTGTGAATTAATCCTAAGTGGTAATGTTACATTGCTTCAAACCTGTTAGAGACATTTCGTGTATGAAATTAAATAAAGTATAATTACAACTGAAATGAAACATTAAAATTGCGAAATATTTACAGCAATAACAATGGCATAAGTACATGCAGAGGACTCAGATACTAAGAAATGTTGAAACAGCGACTCAGCACTGATTAAATTATAATCAATTCTAAATCTTGTCTATAGAATTAATATTGTAAAATTTACCATCAACGTGTATAATTTGAATGTGATTAAAATAAAGAATCAGTGTTCCTTATCAGCAAGAAAGATAAAAATAATTTTACTTGAAATATTTTACCATTATTTGATAATGGTACAATATTGCAGTACTAACAGGTCTAATTCCAAATATAGAATTTGTTGGTAAAAGTATCATTCCTTATTCTTTATAATTTTGTGATATTGTTAAAGATGTCCCAATTCTTTTTGTAAGAATCATACTGTTAGGTCTTCAAATTGTTTTCTATCACTGTTTTAATAAGCTAAGTTTTCACACGAGATCAAAACTTCTATTCCCGCAAAACCTAGGTATAATAAGGTAGCTTCTGAACGTTCTCTCTCAGAACGTTGCAAAGGACTATTTCTCAAGAAATCGTAGCGAAATATTTTCATGGTTTAAAATTTGTATCCCTTATTTGATTAAATGTACGCTGCACCTAAATTCGTCACTGTCTGCGCCGATCGGCACTGATTGATGGCCATCTCTAGCCCCCGGCCGACGAATCCTGACAACAATCATTATGTGGTGTCCCCCTAATTACATAGCCGTTAATCAAACGAGTTAGAACAACGGGGCATACAAGGTTAGAAAATAAAAAGCTTATACTTACCTCTTCATGAATAATGAACTAATGTTGTGATAGATCGGCACTGTAGTGGCTCCATAATACATAATGATACTTTATCCACACCTCAGAAAATCTATTTAATAAAACATTTTCTTGGAACAAAATATTATCTAGGGACTGTAGTATAAATATAAAGTGCTTAATAAAATAAGTTAGTTGACGTGTAATTTATTCTAAGTACTTGAACATTTAAGTGAATTTGCTAAGTAACAGTAAAATTTGCCTTTTTTTATTCCCCTGTGCAATATAGAATGATTACGATCACAATATATACAAATCGATTATATTAATGCACTCTAAAAGAGAAAAGGTGGAACTGAGCAATTAAAACGAGATACTTGGAGAATTAAATTCAAGGTCTTAGAAGTAAGTTTAGTGTACTTTTGCAATTCAGAGCTAAAGTAAGTAATTAAGAAGTTGCGTGCTAAACGAAAGCTACACACACTCGACGCCTTGTACTTTGAATAGCTCAAGCTCATACGCGTGCGGAGTTGTACTTACATCTCTACATTGATGTCTCAAAATAGATCTTTTGACTAACAGCAAAGATGGACTGTTCTTGTAATTGTAGATTGTGGATCGTGATGGCTATAATGGTTCCTCCTCCTAGTCACTGGTTAATAGGAACTTGGGATTTTACCGACTTTGTAGATGTAAGGAACTGATTGATTTGATTCCCATGTCACCTGTCTATCACTGTTTTTCTCAATCTCTCTATCTTGGTTACTTTTCAGTGGTCGTGCGTACAGCTGGGATTTGGAAAATACTTACTCTTTTTGGGATGTTCGAACGCTATGGAATGTCAAATTTCTAGAGAGGCTAACGGAAAGCTACTTCAAATAGCTACTATTTCAAGTAGCCACCGCTACCATTAACGTCAGATAATTCGAGTACAAATATGTTCATATTAATGTAGCAATTTATTTGTATCATAAAAATGACAACATGATAATTAATACAAAGAACTCTTATAGATAAAAAATACATCAACGCAGTGTACGCACACCATCAACTCACACAAAGTACGAGAGTACGTAATAAGATGACGTCCCAGATTGTTATTTCATTCTTGACTTTGCCCTTCTGATTGTCACGAGCATTAAATAAATGACAGCTAATTCCGGAGTGGATGCGTCTTGAGAAACGTTTAATGAACGAAGCTTCAAAAACAATGTTGCGTTGATTCGGAATCTGATTCAGAATTCGAAAACTTGAATTTCTCGCGTCTCACGTTGTAATTAGAGCTTTATTGACATTTTGGATATCTCTCACTTCAGATTCTGGATTCGTGTTCACTCAATCGATATAATAATGTTTGTTTATTCTGATATGACTGTTTGTGAAAAATAAGTAAATAAATAAACGGTTTTAAGTGATAACCAGCGATAGTTATTTAGACGTCTGCAATGTTGAAGGCACCGCTGTGTCACTACTTACCTGGTCTACGAGTACTTCAAGAGAAACTTCAATGAATTAGTCTAACTTATTAGCTTGTTCTTATGCCGCATGTCCTTATTAGCTTGGGGTATGTATCCAAAATTAATTTCGTAAAGGCTATCTCATATACCACCTGACTAAACTTATGATACTCTGAGAACTGGAGGTAGCAATCAGTTATTTTAGGAGGGGCAAGATAAATATAAGATATTTGAAATTATTTTGTCAGGAATGATAGTGTAAGAGAAAAGAAAAGAGCCTTCACGTCGTCTTCAGCAATAGCAATACTTTTTTAGTTTAGTTTAGTTTATTATCAATTACATAAAATAATATTAAAAATTTGATATAGATATCACTTAAGCCACTAAAGCTTGAATGTGATACCCTTATGACAATTCTGTTCTCAATTTAGTTATTTTTATTTATTTATTGTCCTAGAATGTCCATTTTAAACTTTTAAACAATATCCAACTTGACATATATATTCAAAATACTATGACATACAGACATATTGTCAAAAAAACTCACTTTTATGTCCAGTTATTAAAAAGGTCATAACAGATAGGAATATATTTGTCAGACTAGAACTTTGTTCAATTCTTATAACATTTTGAATTTTGCATTGCACTTTCCGATGCAAACACTTTTGCACAAGGTTCCCAAACACCAGTGCTGTACAATGGTTATAAAGCAATGAAAATTCTCTATACCAAAGAATCAATCCACACTAGACTATCTGACATTGTATACTTACTGGATGATATATTGACTACTCGTCAATATTGAAACAGTGAATGTTGATATCTACCAATACTATTGAGCTCAGTATTTATATTTGCAGTTCATTATCTTGATAACTTCACTTTGTGTTCTCGCAATTTTATCTGACTCAGAATCGAAAATACTTTGAATCCTCTATGGTTGAATATTTACTATAAAGGGAACATACTACAATTTACAGTCCCAGTTATCTACCTTCAAAAGTATTTATCATTCACTAACTACAACCAGCAGATACCCACGGTTGGACATAGGTCTCCACAGGAATCTCGTACAAATCGGTTCTGCGCTGATTGTAGGTGGCCTACCAATGTTGCACTGGCCGGCATATGCCTTTTTTTTGTTATCGCTGAGGAAAATGCATTAAATGGCATACCCTGTACTCCGGGAAAAGCGCAGAATTATGTGGAGCTCTCCTCCCCAGAAGGGAGTAGGCCTGCCAACTAAAAACCTCAACGATGCCCCTCCACAGACGCCTTCCGTGAGCGCATCCGACATCGCCGCTAGACGCGCCGAGGAGAAATGCCCTTGGGTCGTAGGAACCTGTGAGGACACAACCACGACCAGGCCGGTATATGCCTGCTATTTGAGGACCTCTTTGTTTCATCTGCTTGGAAGAGGACTGGATAGAAAAGGTAGACATAATTGACATCCTGAGAATAATGTGCCCTGCAAAAAGCAACTTTACAACAACAACAAGCGAACTTTAGTTCGCACAGTGTCGACGGTATCACACGGCCTTATCTAAAACCTCGCTAGACCCATATCAGTTCTGATGCTAAAGATGGCATTTTAGTATAGAGACCTCAACACATAGACGTATCAATAGTCTTGGCATGGCACCTTTGGATTGACAGATGAACCCTCCAGGTCTCGGTGACATCAAGTTTTTCTCATAGTCCAAATGTATAGACAGTGCCCACGACTTCATCTGCGCAGGATTAGTATTTTCAGTTGATCTATATAAATTATTGTCTATGTGTTATTTTGACGTATAAGCTATATAAAGTTTAACATCTATTGAGTAGTTTTTACATGAAATAGTATCAATCATCCATACTTATAAACTTTCGCTTTTATAATATCACCTGTATATTAAATTCATGAATGATATATATTTATTGCATGCTGATACAAATATACAAAGTATCTTTACGTAAGCACTAATAATAATAATTGGGCCGGCTCGACCGGAGTGATACCACGGCCTCACAGATAACCGGCGTAAAACAGCGCTTGCGCTGTGTTTCGCCGAGTGAGTGAGGGTACCGGAGGCCCAACCCCCCCTTCCCCCCTTATTCCCTTTTAAAAGGCCGGCAAATCATCTGTGACTCCTCTGGTGTTGCGGGTGTCCATGAGCAACGGTTATCGCTTACCATCAGGTGATCCGTTTGCTCGTTTGCTGCCCTATCCTATAAAAAAAGTACAAAGTATCTTTATATATATAAATCTTCTGTACGTGTGTTAGTCATTGAACTCCTCCTAAACGGCTGGACCGATTTTTATGAATTTTTTTCTGTGTATTCCAGAGGGTTTGAGGATGGTTTAGATTCACAATACAGTCATCTAGATATTGGTTTTTTAGTTAAATTATTTATTTAAAAACATTTGAGACAACATGACATTTGAGACATTTGACAGGACAACGTCTGTCGGGTCAACTAGTAACCTTATAAAAATACTAGCTGACCCGCGCCCACTTCGTTGGGCATAATATTAATAATCCCCGAAGCGAGCACGAAAGCGAACTGAATTAAACCCGAAGCCATCGCGCGCCGTCCGCTGATGATGATGATGATGATGATGATGATGATGATGATGATGATGACACTCCGCAATAATGTGGCTTTCTATTGGTGAAAGAATTTTTAAAATTGATGATGATGATGATGATGATGATAATTTGAGATTTAAACTATCCTATCTCTCAAGTTGGATCGAACTGCACATGGTGTGCGAATTTTATTATAATCGGTTAAGTAGTTTAGGAGTTCATTGAGCACAAACATTGTGACATGAGATTTATATATATTAGATTAGATTATTGCAGTTAATAAGTTTACCTAAGCTTTGTCATACGTAGTATACGTGGTAGCTGTGTCATGGCAACAATCAATATGCCGTACACCTAGTGAACAAGTTACCTAATTAATATTTTTGTTTTTCATAACGGACATAGTTATTAAGAGCTCACACATACACTACAGACTATAATATCAAATGACATTATAATCTGAGGTGAGTTGAAATAATAATTACTGTTTTTCACAACACTTATTGCATGTAGTATTTAAAAATGGCTGCACATATACACACATTGCATACTTTTGTGTTTACCTGTTATTGACATTAAATAAATACTACTTGAGGTTTCCATCACAAACACCAAGACATAACATCATTTCCTACATTTTGTTACAGGATTAAAACAACACTCCGATGAGTCATTATGGATAGAAAGCCACGCTCTGTTTACTACAAAACGTTCCACGAGTAGTTGATGAATTTTGTGAATAATTACACCGACACCAAACTACCGTATTTGCAATCGATTCATATCGATATTTATCGAAAAAAATCGATAACATTAGATTAATAAAAATCTTAACTTTATATTTGTTTTAACGTTAGTACCTAAGTTGTAAAAATCTATAATGAATAAAGATCTAATACTTCTGTACATTGGACTTTGTATACTTTGTTTATTGGAAATCTATTTCACTTGACTGAATGGAATTTCAAACGACTTAAAATTTTATTTTATTTCAGGTAAGCAATGAGTGATCTTTACCTCTAGCATTGTTTATGTTCATAATTGTCTACTCGTCTCGAGCGAGCAAAAAAGAAAGATTTATGAGAACAATGATATAAACTTAAAATAAATCTAAATAGTTTCGTAAAATAATAAATTTCAATTAATTGTATATTTATAACTCAACTAATATTTGTAACTCGATATTGCACTGTCATGTAAAAAGATAACACTAAGCATGGTTTCTTCAATTTCCGACCTACAAAAAGCGGATTCACTGGTGGCTTGATGTGTCTAGCTTTTAGCGATACATTTCTTTCCTTTGCGAGAGCTTTTGTAAAGCTCCACATAGTGCGCCCACAGCCCTTTGTTTAGCGGCGTGTATGCAAATCGTGCAATCTATGTTTTCTTAAAAGCATAGAGCCTTTGCTAAGCCGCTATGGACGGCTTTGAATATTTTCTCGTTCAAACTGGAGTTCTCCCATAAACATTAATACCGATAAAACAATAAATATAATAGTTACATAGTCATTCGCCCATTACTTTGGCTTACAAAGTAATGGGCGAATGACTACAATATTAGAATTATTACAATACACCTAGTTCGTTTTTACAAAAGTAATTCTAATCGCAACGTATTACGCCGGAACCTAAATGTCATCAACACAGTAACTGTGAATTTCGGAAATTTAATTGAAAATTTTGATTGAGGTAACAACGTTCTTATTTTTTTTTCTTGGCTTTCTTTTGTCATATTTGTAGCGATTTAATAATTTTGATGATTTTTCGACGATGTGCTAACGGTATGACTTAAAATCATAATTATTAATTTCATAGAATTATGTATTAACATGTTCCCTAGATTCCTGACGAGGACATTTCAATCCTAATTAAATGTTATGTAATAAACATTTTCAGATACAATGAAGTTGAGATAGATATAATTGGAGCCGAGTCAAACTTCAAAGCGACAAACTTTTCATCAATTTATAATCAAAATTAGTTTGTCAACTTTCATGTCGAAGTAAGTTGAGGACGATGTTTCATCAAAAAAACTTTACAAGATAACTTTGTATAATAACTGTTTATTTACTGTTATTTAACATTATAACAACTAAATATTAAAACAGCCTAACTATTAAAACTCAATAATTTTATCTTTTGCTGAAAAATGGTTTATGTTGAAATATATTGAAAACGTTGTTTGTCTGCATTAGTCCGGTGAGCACCTTAGCAAGATTCTTCTATGCTTCTTTATTTGCATATAACTGGTAAACTTTCGGTCTTCATCTCGCTTGATGTAATAATAAGGCCGATATTTCTACCGCGATACAGCGTGTTCGCATTGCTGTATTCATGCCAATATGTAATTGCACATTGACGAAAGATTTACAGCGAAATTAATAAGGTCCATGACTATATTTGACTTTAAAGTAGGCAATATATATATATATATATATATACTATTGTTTTGGGTTTTTTTTTTATAGGATAGGGCAGCAAACGAGCAAACGGATCACCTGATGGTTGCTTTGCCAGCCTTTTAAAAGGGCATATGGGGAATAAGGGGGGTTGGGCCGCCGGTACCCTCACTCACTCGGCGAAACACAGCGCAAGCGCTATTTTACACCGGTTTTCTGTGAGGCCGTGGTATCACTCCGGTCGAACCCGCCCAATTCGTGCCGAAGCATGGGTCTCCCACGGTAAAAACAACGTTACAACATTTAACAATAACAACATTTAAGCGGGGGTAACAACATTTAAGCGGGCTAAGCTAATTGGTGCGAAATAATTAATTATTTATATATAGTAATTAAAAAATTGCGATGTCAGAAGTACAGCATACAATAATGTACCATCTATCAGGCAAATATGCTACCGGCGAAGCTCTGGACAATGCGTGCCGTGTCGACAATCACTATAAACTGTATCCAACTCTTGATTCACCCGTCAAGCGAAAGCTTCTTAAGCTTCACGTTGGGTCTAGCCAACCGCCAATTTTATATTTTTTACAGTACCTGAGAAGCGATGGTTTTTAAGACTTGTCAGAATTTGGATTGTAGCGGTAAGGAAAGACCACAGCTAGAACTTATGGTAGGGTCTGTATCAATGAACGTTGACACCGAATTGCGATAGACCAGAGGGGCGATCGCACTAATAAATCGCAAGCGAAACGCAACCGAACCGTTCGGCTTAACCAATCCGAACGCCACAATATCACGTCATCTGTTCGATGACGTGATATTCTAGCTCTCGGATTGGTTGAGTGGAACGATTTGGTTTCGTTTCAGCTGCGATTTGTTAGTGCGATTGCCCTCTAGGTTGCTAGATTACGATGACAGATGATGCGGTTGCAAACAATTTCTTAGCGCAGCCCTCTCTGTTATACGTTACGTTTGTAATACGTTCAGTGCAAAACAGGTCATGACACTCTGTCTATATCTCGCCTCTAGAGCGGTAAGGAAAAGTTAACTACATACGTAGGTATTAACTTAACCTAACTATGGGCGGCAGATTTAGATGAATCAACTCGTTCATAAAACAACAATCACCCTTACTATAATATTATAAATCGGAAAGTGAGTTTGTTTGTTCCGCTTTCACACCGTAACTACTGAACCGATAGCTTTGAAAATTTTTTTGCAGACGTAAAGATAAAAGTCCGGATTAAATAATAGGGTACTTTTTATCCTGGAAAAAATTGATATTCCCAAGGAAAAACAAAAATATTGTTTGCTTGATGGATAGATTGTAGATGGCGCTGTGTGTCGTTTAAAACACGGTAAAATATTGCAAACGAATATAAACATGTAAATTTATAAGCTAAATGATACGATAATGAATCTCTGAAAATGAGGAATTCCCGAGGGATGACGTACAATTTGTTTTATAGTCTAAACTGTTTTTTTACATCTACTTATATGTTGCAAACGAATATGAACATGTAAATTTTGAAGCTAAATGATACGAAAATGAAGTCTCGGAAAAACGGATAATCCCACGGGAAGTGCGATAAAACCTTCGCGCTATAAACCGACTTTCGCGCATATGTAACCGTGGGCAAAAGCTATGACCCTTAACCCTCTATAGACCCAGTCCCGAAATCCGCGCGGGCGAAGCCGCGGGCAGAAAGCTAGTATAAAATAAGTCGAGAGGAAAAACCGTATATTTGTCTTATTTGGCGCCAAAACAATATTAGTTTTCTACAGGCGGTGAGGCTTAGCAAGTCTTGAGTCGCCAAAATGTATGATTTCGCATCTATGATTTAGTTTCAACACGGCCTGAAAGGCAATAATGGAAAGTAAAGATAAACGTGTTAAAAAGCAAAGGAAACCAGTCTATCAGCTACTCCTATTAGAGGTTGTAATATTAAAATTACTAATAATATTAAACTTATTCAAGATAAAACAACTTTTGCGATAAACATGTTACAAACATAATATAAATAAATAAATTATTCAGCAAATCACCTCGTTCAAAACATGCCAACTACTTTTAGGTAAACCGATCAAGTTACTATTAGCCTAATTATATATCACTTATACAAATTAGGCTATTAAATAATTTGTATCAAAATTTATTGTTAAAGTGTTATTTTACATAAACTATAAGATTATCGGAGTATAATAACATGGCGTGTTAACTTGGCCAATTATAGTGCACAAATTTCTTGTCCTATAATATTAGGTTATGCTAAAACATTCCAGGTCGAACGCTAAACCCGATATTCTACCTCAGTGACAACTTAGCATAATAAATTATGATCTGTGTGTGACCTTGTATTTAGTTGAACAGGCAAAAATTGATAGGTTGATACCCACAAATAAATTTCACAAAGAACATATAATATCTATACATAGTATAAAAGTTAACTGTATTAATTATTTATATAATCAATCAATAAAATGTAAGCTAAGAAAAAATATGACAATCAGGCTTATTATTCTCAGCCGTGACTAAAAAGGGAAATAATCTCAGAATACGCACGTAAAAAAAAAATAGAAGCAATATAAAAATGTCGGTCAAATAGCAGAATATTACCACCGAGGAACGCGGTAGTAGGTGGTAAAATTTGAAACCCATTTCGTGTAAAATATTTTTTTAATAATTGATTAATATGAACACTATTTTTATTTATCTATTTTATTATTGAGGTATATTTGTGATTCATCATCATTTTCAGTTCAGTTCAAAACGTAAGTGAAAACAGTGAAAACATCAGGGGATATTTCAAGCATATCCATTTCTTGCCCTTTACGTTATTTTGAGCCTACTTATAAGGCTCATTGTGTGTGCCCAGGATTCAGTCATGATAAGCGCATAAATCCAAGACTTGTGTCTTAAAGCACAAATGTATGTTATTATTGTTCGTAATTAATATTAATTACTAACAATAATAACATACATTTGTATTGTATTGTGTTGTATTGTACCAGCTAGTTGGATTATTAGTAATCGAACTAGCTGGTGCCCCCTACATCGCCTGCTTAGGATACATGGTCATATTTTGAACATTTCACACATTATCTTATAAAATGTAGCCTATTTTCATTAAAATCCATTTAGTAGTTTTTAAGTGAAAGAGCGTTTATAATATTAGCAGAGATATTAATATTTATACTTGGAAAGGTATTTTGAGAATATAAGAAACTTGTGAATATTAAAAAAAATAATTTATTGTTTCAAGATTTGGTAACACTACAAATTAACAGCGTTGCGCAATATGTACTGCTATTGCGTAACCAGCAAACTCGCAGTATGAAATACCAATTTCAAGTAAGTGCAAAGTCTGTCAGTCGTGTGAGTATTGGCAGCCGTATTTCCGCCTTTCCCACAGCATATTGTATACACAACGCATGTATTTACATGTTAATTTTGAAACAGCTCTTATGTCCGCTCGTATTAATGGCGGTTTTCGTATTGCATATATACATAAAAACGTGCTGCTGACTGTACGCCTCGACCGAATTTTCATGTCATCTTAAACTGTTTCATAGATATTCGTAATTTTTTGGGAAACTTATGAGTACACATGTGTCCTAAATAGGTTTATTTCTGTCGTACACCTAAGTTAATAACTTATTTTACATGACATATGCTAGTTATTTTATTTGGTTACATTTTGACTATTTAGCGCAAGTTTTGGTTGCAATAGGGCCAGAGTTTGTTTACTCGTAATTAAATCGATAAAAAAAATTTTGAAAGTAACCCCAATTGGTTTCTTTACAAGATTTTGTAATGTATAGGTTATAGTTTCTTCAAACCATGTTTTTTCCTTCATATTACGTTATTAGTTAGTTTATGTATAAGTGGTATGGTTTGTCGGTTATTAAATTATTAAGGGATAAACTATAGTATAGTAAAAGTACATTTTTTTAAATTTTCATTCAGTTCACAGAATCGCTAATATTCCGCCCCCTGATGGATCAAGGTTCCAGGTACTATTGCTCGTAATTAATAAGAGACTAATATTATTGCTACCTTCTTCCTCTTTCTGGAATTCTTCATTTTCTGTTTGATCCCAGTGAGCATTGTATAACTTAAAAATGAATACTTTATATAAAGTCTCACAAAAATGCAAATAAAAAATCATAAAAAATGATAAAAATAGCATTGATATATGCTAATCTCAAGCCTGCTTCTAACTAGAACAAGCTGAACTCGTGACTGTTTGCGGTCAGCGAATATTGGCTACTGCAACATCAAACTGTGCATGAGATATTATGCTGTCAGCAGCAGCCCTGTGGCTCGTCCCCTACATTTGTCGCGGGCCTAAGTGAGTGTCGCCCGCAGGTCGCGTCGGGCAGCCGACCCATTTCCGTCGACGCCGGAACTTTGGGCTCCACGGACACTATTGTTGCATGCACATAGTTCAAAACGAATACTGCCAGTATGTTTTGGAATAAGCAAGTTTTTTTTCTGTTTTTTTTTGTTAATTATTACAATACGCGATAGTTATTCCTTTAGGCATTGTTTTAACCGAGAACAAATACAACCCTCATAGGATCAATTGGTTCCCAATTTGTTTTCAAGCCCTTTTTTCACAAGAACGCGTGGAAGTATCACGTTGAAAAACAATATCAAATACTCAGGTCTGTAATGAATAAGTGAAAAATTCTAACTTTTAAGTCGACGCTATCAATAGATACAGCTTTTACTACCGTTTGGGACTTATATTATGACCTCGTGATCTAGAATCATAATATTTGTCATGAAATAAAGTCAACAAGTCAATTAAAATAATTTACTATATAATATTAACTATATATGATTATGTAATAATCATTATGTAATAAGTACATTTAAATAAGTATTATATTAAACGTTTGTTGACACTGCAACATTTTATTTCAAATATATAAAAAAATATCATTAAGAGGCTTTAAATATGTATTAGTCTTAATCAACTACGCGGACCCACTGCGGATTGGTTGACTTCATATAAACTATTTAAATTTTTTCGTAAGTGTAGATAGATAACGTTACGATGTTTTTATTAACCGTTAGGCAGCAAATAAACGTACACATGAAAATCGAAAAATGGTCACTTTGGTACACAGGCAGCAGGGTCTACTTCTAAGCCTCCAGATTCTAATCGGCCCACTTTATATAACATTTAATGTGACAAATCTAAATATCTATAATCTAATCTGCATGAACGACTATACTAACTTATATGAATTCATCATTCTTATTTTACTATCTATAATTACAACTTAATATTATTTATTTATCTTCTTACACTATCGTTGCCTAATACGAGTATCATTGTGAGACTATTTTAAAAAGCTTTTCTAAATTCTAATCTGGACTAAATTGAAAATACGAAACGTTTTCTTTGAAGGAAATCTTAGTTCGAGATATTAGGTTATTATGAAGTTAGTATATTATATATTTTTTATTTATTTATTAGGATTATATATAATTCTATGTTTAGGTTCCCTTTATGTGTATGTACTAACATATGTTTTTAATGTCCTTTGGTACATCTACCTCTTGTTATCTCTGCATCACCTGAGTTGGTTGGCTGTTAGAAAATGCCTAAGGCATTAAGTCCGCCTTTGTACATTACTATATGTACATAAATAAATAAATATATTTATTAATTATTGTTTACAAATAGTTTTTGTGAATGTTTATAATGTATCAAAACAATTTGTTACATCTTTAAGTAAAAGTATTTTCTAGAATAAAAGCTCATCTTTCGTGTCCTAGAGACTAACTACATAAGTACTTGGTTATTTTTTTTCTATTTCGTGTATTTTTCCTAAATAATAACTTAATATCAAAGTACTCCAAACGGCGAAGCTCTTTGTTAGGTACGTAACTAAACACTCAAGCAATATTAATAAAGCTAAAATATATCTAACATACCAACTTAATACGACCCTACATAACAACATTACTTTTGGGAATAGCCCAGGTATAGCACACTCCAATATCATACCTTTTAGAGTATAATTTTTATGATCATATTGTTATTTTATATTTGTAAGTAACTAGCATCTACTTTAGACTACTTTAGACATTGCGAAAAAGATAAATTTACTTTGATAAATCTTTAAAGTACTCAAAAAGTTTATTAGAGAAAATGGATGTCTTTATATGTATATATGTTACATAATGGCGAAAAGAAATGCTATTATAATGACTCTTTTGAATATTTAACCAAAGCCATTTAATCATATGCAGTATCTGCAAATTTATTAATTTAAATTAAAAACGGTTGTAACATTGAATGATCTGTCCAAAAACATTTTCAAGTGAATATGGTTTTTTAAGGCTATTTACTCTGATATATTGTAAAGGTTAGTTATTAAATATATCATCAGCAGTCCCTTGTCAATCAAAATTATATAAATAAAGCGATTGTCTCTACCAAGTGTGCGTTTAAGTGATTTCAATTAGAGAGGCGCCGGGTATATTTTGTTCGCTAACCGGTAGTAATACAAAGTCTTTAGTTAAATATTCAATAGAGTCATTACCTTACAGTTCTTGAATTTCTTCTCTTCCTTTAAGAGAACCGGGGAATACAGCAATAAAAAACTGATCCATGCAATGTCTGTTATTGAAAAAAATATACAATACAGTAATACCCCGACTTACGCTACCCCGTATTAAGCGTAAAACGCTTAATTCGGAGATACGCGGTTTTTCATTTCGAGTGCCGCGCGCATCGGCTCTCTCGCTTCGCTCTCTGTGTTCAGTTTGCGGCAGGTTTGAACGTGTTCCGCGTAGAATTATTTTACGTGTATAGTGCGTTTTAATTATAACCAATAATTATGTCGTCTAATCGAACAAAAAATAAGTCATTTGAGCCTAACAAGAAAAGAAAAATTGTCAAAGAAATTTTATCTACCGGAGTCAACAGTCCGAACGGTTTAAAGAGATTGAACAAACTGATTCGCTTGACCCAGTTGAATTTTTAAATCAAATGACAATTGCACACTTAAGAGAAGGACTCAATTCAATTGAAAAAGGGTTACACATTTTAGAAAAAATTGATTCTAATGAAGAACGCGTTTCTACTACAAAACAGGGAATAAAGAAATTACTGGTATGCTACGAGGAAATTTTGCGTGAAAAGAAGAAAAATTTAACACGTCAAGCAACATTCTACATCAATATAACTTCGGTTTAGGTTAAAATAACCTAAAATAATAAAGTATAAAAGTAATATAAAATTCATAACAATGTAAATTGTTTTATTATCTTACACCTAATTAAACATTTTTCTTCTAAATGATTGTTTTCTTGAAACTCTGGTCCCGATTAAACATACTTTATATGTATTTGTATACAAAGTTGAACCCCGACTTACACGAATTCGACTTACGCGGCAATCGCTCGGTCCCACCTATCGTATGTCAGTAATACTTTCATCTTTTATTTAAAATTTCTTCTTTTATTTTATAGTATCCAATGTCAAATTTCAGTAACTTATTAATATAGTCATCGATGTTGAAAAAACCTGCATCAACCTGTATATCAGAGCCAACACTCCGGTATACAGTTCGTAAATAATTAAAAAAATCGGCCATTAAAATAGTAGTCGCTGCAACGCTTTTGTTCTGTCTAGCTCCGAAATTAACACAAACTTTTTGAATCCCTAATATTTTACTGTAAAACTTGTAATTAATGTTTAAGCCGCCGTCCTCACTTCACAGCTTCACATAATAAATTAATTTCTCCAGAGCTTGGATAACGATAATCAGTTCATTCGGCCTGTTTCAGAGATAAAGGATTATGGCGGTCGTTGTTTTAATTATTTATATACTTTAAATGGAGTTCTTTTGATAAGCAATCTATTTGGATAATCGAGATAATATTGTTGATGTAATATACACATGCTCTGTCTATAATGCTAAAAGAAAACATTAATTAATTTTACAAAGAGAGATAGAGTCGGGAATATACCTATATAACCATGTGTTGAAATTGTAAATCTCGTCATTTTCGAAAGCTATTAATTATTGGTCTATTATAAGAAACAAATAATTATAATAATTATCACCTCTAAGTTTTAATGAAGGTCATAAATAAACAATCATATACAGGTTTGCGCTATGTATGTATTTATTTAATAATAAGAACAAAACAGGTTACAGTCGAAATAAAAAATAAAAAAAACATTCCAAACAATTGAAGTTCCAGGTTGAAACCCAATGTATATATATATTCTTTCTGAAACATTATAATGAATAATGTTGGAAATGTGAGAATAATATCACCCAATACAAGACATGAAAAAAACATTCAGTATTTACAATCAAGCAATAAACTTATAAATTATATTATTGAGCAATAAATTCTTAAACTTTTAAAATAGACACATAACATAACATCTGCGTCGGCGCAAGCCCTGATCTGCTTCATGAGCATGAGCGAAATGAGCATCAGCCAAAGGATTATAATATGTAAACTCGGAGTGAAAATAATTTAGATTTATGAGCACTGTTAAGATTTGGTTAACAGTGCTTAAAGTAAATAAAGTAATCTAATTTAAGAGAAAATGATTTTATGTTGAACCCTTAAATCTTGCTGCTATCTACGACAGCTAAGTGTAACCACTCTGAACCTAGCCAGCAAATACTCGTAAGAACGTGTAGACCATTGCAGATACATCCAAAAAGAACGCAACATAAGAAATTCCTTTTCTATGAGTTGTATTCACTTACTTTTCCATGTGTTTTGTTGCCATGAACTTGACATAAAGGTCACCAAAGTTCTCGTGTGTATTGTTGTTAATTACATATAATTTATGTACGCCAAATAAATTAGTAATTAAAGAGCTCAAATACTAATTAGGCACTGGGACTATTCATTTTTTCACAGATGTATGTAAGTTGCTTAAGAATGTGTTTTTTCGCCGTAGAAGCGTCGACGATATGTACATGCTTAATCACTAAAGTGATTTGTGTAGTGTAGTAGAGTGTAGAGTAAAACCGTTATGTACTAAAGTACATAACGGTTTTACTCTGATCTGTATTCTATACGATATAATAAAAACAGCCTTGTATTATCAGGTCATTTTTACCTACCCTTAACTATAAGCGCTCATGGTGGGTCAACCCCGTCAAGTCCAAAAGGGATCAATCCAAAGGGCAAAATCATTGGGATTCTATTCGGCCCAGGGCTCTTGAGCTCCTATAGGTCAGGCAACACGTATAAATCCACTAAGTTTGATTAGCTACGAGGCTGTTAATCGAAGAACTAAATACAACTTCTTCGAATTCAGTGTTGGTCCGTCAAAACAAACTATAGTACTTTTTAAATCCAGGGTTCTCGATTAAAAAGCTATTGTCGAGATCAAAGCGCTGACAATCTACATTACTAAAAACAACAAACTAAAAAATACGTAAAAGTGATAGTGACCACTTTGTTTTAATTAAAAAACAATACTTTCTATTAGCATATCAACTTTGTGTTATCGCGTGGTTCCATAACATTTCAACGGCGATTGTGTGCAGGTCGACAAGTACTTATGCCATTGCCGATTACCTCTTAATCACTTGTTTACGAATACACTTAAAACAGCGCTATTGCGGGTAAACAGAAAATTGCGGGAAAGTTGCATTATAAGGCGTATATTTATAGCGGAGCGTCAGTGGCGCTGTGGTCTCGGCACTCTACGAATCAGATGTTGATGGGAGTTTTCGTTTATCGAATTTCATACGTACAATTATCTGATGCTCTTACGGTATGAAAAAATATCGTGAAGCCACCGGCGTACACCTGTAACAGGAACGCTGTCCAACCTTAAGATTTTCGACCTATTTCTTTATTACTCCATGACTCAAATCAAAATTCAAAAATTACATGTCACGCTTTGACAGGGTTCCTGGAAATTCATCATTGTTGACTATCGAGAATTAAATACCTTAAATAATTACTAGGCTAAATTGTATGCGCGAGGAAGTCGCGACCGCTACGGCGACCCGGGATGGACCACGCCCCTTCCGTGGCCGGGGGGCGTCGTCGTCGGTGGAGGAGACCGGGGGAGGTAGTGTAGCCACCCCCGAGGAGGTCTCCCCTGTATCGACGGGGGAGCGGAGGCTGGGGGTTCTTAGAAGTAGCTTGGTAAGTTCCCGGGGGCTCCCTTCATGCCTGAGGAATGCCATCCCTGAAGTTTTTAGTGGGTAGGCCTCCCCCTTCTGGGGAGGAGAGCCCCACATAACCGCCGGCTCGCCAGAGCCGGAGTATGCAATTTAATGCATTTTCCTCAGAGGAACAAAAAAAAAAGGCTAAATTGTATAAAATGTACGAATATCAAAATAGCATAATATGAGAACAACTTTTGGAATGATATTATGGTCTTGTCAAGGGGGACAATAAACAATATTAAACCGTAAGTCACTCTTTTTCCTACCTACACCCCTTCTACTGGGAGTCGGGGATCCGGCGCTAGCCGGAGGTCACCCTTGGCTCTACGGTGACACACCTGCGAAGAAATTTCAAAGATGCAAGTAGTGCGTAACGAGCCCAAATCGCTCTAACATAGTTAGGGTGGGGTTCGATGTGAACGTATATGAGCTGTGATGATGATAGAGAACTACTATATATGAAAGAAAATAGGATATAAGCGACATTTTGGTCAAAAATGAGTTATATATGCCATTGGACTCAACATTTTCTGCTCTTTCGAATGCGCTTACTCCCTGATGACTCTACGATGACTTTTTTTGGCGTTTATGCCCAAACAAAATAAAACATTTTCATAGTGTTATTTTAGCTAACAGACGAACATTCTGGTCTTTAAAACTACTTTAAATAACGTCAAATCACTAAAACTAAGAATACCAGTAACTGTTCCATTTCTATCTGATTTTATAGCTGTTTCACTTTTCAAAATATCTTAATAAATGACGGAAATACGTCAGTAATTTTAAAATTTAAAACTTTTAACGGCTCTCCTGAACATTTCATCTTTTGTCGCTTATCCCCAATTTGCTTTTAACCGTTGATATATACACATATAAGTTCATAGGGAATTAGGCAGAGATCACAGTTTACCCCTTACTACGATCCCAACAACATACTTAACAATAGATAAAATTATGATATAAATACTTATATAAAAAAGTCAGCTACGATGCGAGATTCATATATTCGATATGGTAACGATTATTTTAAATCTATAAAGGTCGCGTGAAACTAATTTACACGTATATCTTGCATTAAGCTTTTGAAAGGTTCAAATGACTCTAGTTAACTAGCTCTAGCAATTATTTGTTTTAATAGTATCGCGACGTTATTATTAGTATGCGCCATGATTTATGACATTGTATTTGACAAGGCTATTAAGGAAACACATGTTTTGGGTCATGCATATAGAATGATACAGTATCGTGGCATGACCTCTGGAATTATCTGTATGTATTTATTACCATTAATTTATCTTTTATTTTAAAAACTATCTCGTTAAACATAAATAATAAAATAATAAAGACTACATCGTTTACTATGATTTTTCAAGAACTTACTCATTCCATCGAAAAATCGCAAAATGCCATATAAATGCTTAAATATAAAGAGAAGAAATTAGCAAAATTAATAAGCGAGATAATCAGACTTATACTCGTTTCTTTTGATGCCTCTTATGCAATATTTAAATCATGTACTGAATATTTAAACGTAACCGCTATTCATTAAACGATTTTGATTGCGCGTTTCATAAACTTATTTCTATAAAGCTATTAAATATGTAAGTCTAACATCAACTTACAAAAACAAGAGATTAGATAAATATATACAGTTGTTTTAAGTAAGCACTGATCGTACATGAAAACTCTATACAAATTAACATTATGAAAGAAAACACGTTTAAAGAATTTAAACCTGAAATTTTGTGTGCACTGCATTTGAATCATTAGTCGTATCTTGCTTAATTGATTTTCATCTAAATTGTTAGTCTGAGAGAAAGACATTAGAGCAACTGTATTATTTGGTAAGTTACCCTATTGAAGATACCCCATACCTTTTGAACGGCTGAGGGCATTGTAGTCAAATAAGATTATTCAAAAGCATATTTACAGACTAAAGTAGATGATACTGTTTGTATGACCAAGTGGTTTTCGGGAGCCAGGTCTAAATTTTGGATATGTTGTTCTCCTGGTCGAGCTGAGCAAAATATGTAATGGTCGCAAAAAAAGTGAACGACTCATTTTCCCACTAGGGGGCTCTGAAGTCTGTATTAGAAAATCGTGGTTTTCAGCAGAATCAGCTGATTTTCGGATATGTTGTTCTCCTTGACGAGCTGATTCAGAATATTTAGAAAATGTTACAACTTTTAGAAATAGTTAACGACGCATTTTCGATCAGATTCGATCGAAAATCGTGGTTTATGGCATATTCTGCTGGATTGTGTATTTGGAGGCAAAAGAATGGGTAAGTAACATTCTTCTTCTTAAGGTGCCTCTCCAACTAGTGAAGGTCAGCGATCAGCTTGGTCCAGTCCTCTCGTCTCCTAGCAAGTCGGAATAGGTGGACCGCCTTAGCTATCCCAGTCCACTGCTTGCAAGTAAGTAACATTACCAATGATCAGCTTGGGAACGTTGTAATGAAGTCCAGATCGACCAGCCAATCAAACGCCGCAAATGGAGTTGGATAGTCCATACCACGATTTTCTAATTCAGACTTCAGAGCCCCCTAGCGGGAAAATGCGTCGTTAACTTTTTCTAAAAGTTAACGACGTTAAGTTCTGAATCAGCTCGTCAAGGAGAACAACATATCCAAAAATCAGCTGATTCTGCCGAAAACCACGATCTTCAAAGCCCCCTAGCGGGAAAATGAGTCGTTATCTTTTATTGCGACCATCTTGATTTTTGCTCAGCTCGATTTTTGCTCAGCTCGACCAGGAGAACAACATATCCAAAATTTAGACCTGGTCCCGAAAACCACTTGGCCATATAAACAGTATCATCTATTTTATTAGGTAAACTACTTAAATATTTATTTTTGGTTTCCTTAACTATAAGTTTAGTAATAAATGGTAATTGGTACTATCTATGCATACATGTTGGCTGTTTCGACAATATCAGACGAAGAACCAGTCACAACATTTACCTGTAACCGCACAAAACATCGCTCTAGCGAAAATTTAATAGGCACTAAAGACATATATGAACACCGACTAGATTTACAACCGCTCACCGCGCCATATGACTGACATAAAAGATCATTAACTTCACTTTAGTGCACAATAACTTGGTTCGGTGTTTTTATGGTATTACTACGCAGCTTATTTTTTATGCTTACACATTGTCAATGTGACGATATTATAACTTAAGTTGTATTAACATCTTAGCGCCTCTTTATATATAAGATTCGACTATAATTAGTGTTATTATACTCGCCAAATTCTTATGTTACAAGAAATAACTATAATTTAAAATAAGAACATTTTTGTTTTGTTATTATCTTAGTCGTATCGGGGTCGAGGGCCCGTACCTAAGTATTAATGAAAGAGCAGGAAGCGTGGGAAGTATGCTTGAATCGAATGCTAGCGGAATATCTGTTTTCCAATCACAGATCACTGCATAACCAAAAAATCATGGGAAAGAGGCGTGACTACGTATGTACGACAAATGAAGTTAAGATATCTGTAACTATGTCGATACACAGCATGGAGGGATTCATTGCACTATAAAGATTCATTCATAACTTTTCATAATTATAATTTATATGACCTGCATACGAACCTTATCAACTAATTAAAACAATTACATCATTTTTTCTATAGCATGCGTGAATAGCAATAACCAATAAAAATGAGCTATTACATCTCTCGCGCTATGGTTAGTCTATATCGAGTATTGGCATGGTGGTCGAAAATAGGTTAGTACGTATATTGACTTTATACTACAAACAATATAGGCATACCGGAACGATTCCATCAGCTACCTTGGTTTATTTTAAAGTTTTTATTATTAATTTTGTTTTCAGAATTTGAATTTGAAGTTAGAAAGCTTCTAATATTCTTATTATAAAAATTTAAAATGGTTTAGTAAATGAATTGGATTGGTTTCGTTGAGTGATATACTCAAGAATGCAGACTGAATTACTCAAAGTTCTCAAGCTGTAATCATTCGCAAAAACTTCAGAAATATGCATTTTAATTGACACATATTTAGCCCCAGATTTTATAATTAATTGGTCCCTACTGAATGTTGTCCTTGATAATAGATACCCTAGACTTTTTGTTATAGATCTCGCAAACTTTTAGTATAAGCAGTAGTTTACACAAGCGTATTCTTTACATTATACTCGTATTTATAAAAGCATATCTTTTTCTTTATATTGATAAGCAAGATGACTGGCAACCTGGTGGTAAATAATTACAGTCATCTAAACTGTATGTATATATGTCAGATATTGCTTTAGGCAGATACGCGCCCTATAGTCTCTATAATCTAAATATTAATATTAATCTACAATACAGAACAAGTTAATTGTGGAATCAAAAATATTTTGCGATCGCTTCATAGATATGGTGACAGTTTTTGATTAACAAAGCATTACACTGTATAATTATCAAAAAGATAAAAGTATTTAGTAAGTAAAACCATGGCAAAACATACAATATTTCAGCTCGCAAATCCTAATAGAACACCGCTCTATTATTTTCAGTGACACTGGTTCGACGATGAACTATCGTGTGCGACAAACTCGCACGTGGTCAGCAAGTGTCAAACGCACGCTTATTAACTTTCTGCTCGGTCGTAGCTCTTGCCCTATATTAGTAAAACCAAATTATAGTATAACTATAGTAAAGAATACTGAAACTATAAAAGCCTTGTCAATCTAATCGGTAAATTCAGTACAATTTTAAGACGTATTATTTACGCTAGAAGAGTTAAATAAAAAGATTCTATACGAAAATGTTGCTAAAAAATGAAAAATGCTGTTAATATCAGTCCAGTGTTAACTTGGTAATAAGTGTGCCTCATTCAAAAACTCCTCTAGTTAAGTCGGTATGTCTGCTTTTTTTTATTACAGTGTACATCAAGTTGAACTTCCAATTAACATCAGCAGCAGAAGTCTCAATATAGCCTTACTATTGGTGAAACGCACTTAAAAACTGTAAGCTTCTCATTTAATGAATGGCTAAGCACAAACGCGTGACAGCTGCTAAGCAAATTTTGTTCATAAGTACATATGTAGACTGTGATATCCTACTGGATGCTCCGGATCGTGGGGACTACTTTTAAATATGAAGACGACATCATCAACTATTTTAAAGCTTTTCTTTATTAAAGCTAATACAATGTTGTCGCTAGGTCGTCCCCACTAGAAGTCTCTCTTCCTTCTAGAACTCGCTCCGCCAAACGTAGCGCGTGACACACTGGCCGTGGATAACGAAAGAGACGAACTTCCAGTGAGTTTGTTACCCTGATTTAAACCTAGTGTAAACAAGGCATTATGTACCTATGCGCTGTCAACGACAAATATTTTAACGTATCCACGCCGCCGCCAGCATAGGTGCGGAATTCCAACAGGCGAATAAAAACTTGGCTCAAACATTTTTGTGTAAATTAACTCACGCGACATTGTGTGTCTGGCTGTGTGTTTAACAAGCTAGCTGATTGATCGCGGTCTCGACGCCATTGTTTTTGTATTGTGCTATATAATGGACGCCAGATATTCAAGCCGATAACGGCGTTATTCGAAAACGGATCGGCCGAAATTTAATTACACGTTTTTAATTATTTACCTAGTAATTATTATGGCATTGTTTTAAGTTCAATTTTTTTGTTTTGTTTTGAATATAAGGGCGTATATCAACCATGATACATTAATGATTAAATTGAGGAACGTAATTTTGATCTTTAAACACAAATTGAAAAATATTTCATGGAAAATCTCAGACGGCAGTTTATCACAACTCCTTGCGCTCTTGCGATTTTATTCTTGGCAGTTTAATCTTAGTCGAGCTCAGCATTCAAGCATGATTTATAATTAACAAGCGAACTGTCGAAATTCGCATACATCGAACTACGATCGTCACTAAAATCAACCAGGTAGGCTATGACATAAAAGTAAGTATTTAAGAATATTGAACCAAAAACTGGGAGCAAACCTTTCGCTGTCTCAAAGGACCTAACAGCGTAGTTATAGCAATTATTTAGGTAGTTTGGCATGAGACAAAAAAAATATATAAATAATATTAGAAACTTCATGATTTTCTTAAAACACAAATAATAAAAAAAATATGTTATGCTATTTATCACTATCAGCTAAATATTATATATGACTAAATATTAACCATGCAAATTCATGATGCCCGTACCGTAGTAAATATATTTTGAAAATGTATAGCTTTCTCAGTGAATATTATGCTGAAAAAGTCTCCAACACCGATGCAATTTCGCCAACATTTTCAGTTACATGAACTGAACAATGTTTTAGAAGAAATGAGGGTTTATATTTCTACGAGGGCGGTCAGCGTCATAAAGTTGCAATCGCAGCGATCGGAATGTTTGGAATCTGATTGTCACTTGAAAATTTTACAGCGGAACATAAAATGAAATGAAATATCGTCTTCATTGTACTCTAACATCATAAATAGACGTATCGACAATAATATACTATGGCATTAATCAATTGCTAATTTCATGCGTTTTAAAATTTCTTTGCATACATGTTTTCACATAAAATTTTTGAGTTTTGACATTTTCGAGCTGAAACATCTTGAGAACTTTTGAAAACATCGTCTGTATTGATGGAATTAGATGGGAAAAAAATGCAAATTTCTTGTAATGATACTTAGATACTAACATACTTCTTAGATATGTAGGAAGAAACACAAATTTATATAGCTCAATAATTTTGACACGATTTCTTATAATCGGTTTTATTATCATATAGGTATATATTTAATTAGATAGACTGGAGAATTGGTATTGTCCAATAAGAACTACAATTTTATTGGTGATAAGAAAGTTTTCAGTGTAACTTAATTTAAATAAACAAGAAATATACATTTTAAAGGAGATACAATGATTGGTCTCACTGCCGCTTTGATTTCACAGTCCGGAAAACATTAATTATGTATTTGCAAAGAAAAGTACAGTATCTGACACTACGATATATCAACTATCTATAAATTTATTGCAAGCTTAGATTCAAGCCTCTCTGTTATTATACTTAGATATGAATCTCGGATTTTTTTTACTAATAGTGCAAATATTTGTAACGTAGCTGCTAGTAAAAGTAGCTACCGATATAGAAATAGTACAAAACAATTTCAGCTTTGAATAATTATGATTATATCATCAATCATTGTTCGGCGACAGTATTATCTGGATAATCGAGCAGCAAAGATAATAATACAAAACCTTGTTTTAAACAAGATAATATCAATTCGTCAACAGTACTTATTTAAGTTTGTGTAGGCTATTGTTTAGGAGTTGGTTGTGACAGGACATGTTATTGAAATTATAGAGTAGATTCAATATTGTTACGAATGTTTAAAGATAAAAATATTATACCACGTGTTATAAACGCCAACGGAATAATCTTTGGCAGACTACATTTATAAGAAGCGAAGTACCTATTTATAGAAAAAATGTTAGAACTAATAAAGTTACTTTTCCCGTAGTAACTAAATTAATTATTTTTGATCCTAATTTTTATTTGCCTTATAAATTTTTTTTGGATCAAATTTTATGTATGTATTATTAATTTTATATATACGAGTATCTTATCCTCACATTTATTCTCGAAATCAATTACAATCAAGATCAAAAAATACATTTACGAAATACCATAATGTATATTATTATTTAACATATACGAATATTATCTATCTATTTAATTCGAAATTTATTTAAGTCTATTTAACCCTAGAGTGGGCGCGTCATTTTGCGAAACGTCAGTGAATGCGTGGAGAGCATTTTGCCGCCCCATTTCTTTGACGATTTTAACTAGTAGTACAGCAATTTAATAAAAAAAAATTCTCGGGGTTTAAATAATACACTAATAAATATTAATAAAACAACATATTTATTAAACTCTGTTTTAAAAACTTTGGTTTACAAAAGACTTTAAGAAACTTAATATTTTAATTGACTTTTTTTCCCTTATCCTATACTTTAAAAAAGAAAAAAATGCAACAAATTCATATATTTTCTAAATCAACGGGATATGCTTTATTAAAACACTATGTATGTTGTACTAGCGTCTTCAAAATTAGATGGTTTCTCTAACCAAGACAGAATTTGAGCTTCCATTTTGTTACCCATATTTATTACTATCAATTGATAGTTTAAATACTAAAACAGAAAAATGTTTTTTAACTTTAGCTATAAATGCACCATAAAGTATAGTCAAGTTTATCAAAAATATATTATACAATATTACTTACGTGAGTAGGCGCGCGATGAGAAATTTGCCGCCCGCGCTAAAAAAACGTTCATAATTATTTAAACAAGTTCCCACTCTAGGGTTCATCACTCTAATCAGGTGAATCAAACCGACAGCCGAATATTCTGAATGACAATTGAACAAATGACAATTGAATAATTGTCATTCAGATGGAATCTAGGGATTCCAGCTGACAGTTTGATCCACCAAAAAAATATCATACTATGTATTAAACTAAGTATATACACATGTTTAACATATTCATCATTGTCTATAATATACATTCAAATTGTAGTCACAAAGTCTACTTTAAAAATATCTCAATATTTTCAGAGAAATCTTCTTCTCGATATTTTTTTTGAATGTGTTTGAATCTTTTTGTTTTCGTTTTTTAACATAAGAATAATATTACATATTAGAAAAATAAATATTATTTGTTGCACTCCATGCATACATAAGCATATATTCTAACGCTATAATTATGAACATTTTTTTATTTAAATTTGATTGCTACATAACTAGTTAATATAAAGGTAAGATAAAAAACAAATAGATATTTGCTGTCAGATTAATTAAATGCATCCATTAATTAATAATTTACTATGCTAATTCAGTAGGTAACTCAATAAATCAGTAGCAAAAACTTTTGTAAAAACGTGAAAACGACCGAGAAAATGCCAAGATATCGATCGCTGACAGAATCAGCGTGCGTACAAAAAGTGGTACTGAAAAAACATCTTATCGTACAGAATCGGAGCATGCGACCAAATGGCATTTATATGTGGGCAATCTAATTCGCTGTGTCAAGTCGAATCAACGGGCAGGCAGTCACGAGTCAAGCTCAAGGCTACCCAACCTTAACCCTGATGTCTACGCCTATTGCAACTATTACAAACATCTAAAGCATACCGCTACTGGAAATGTCCAGCTAATAATGTTACATTAATTTCTGTACATACAGCATCGCGTCCTAGATTACACATTGACCTTGAAATAGCCATTATGTCGCTCGTAAAAACGGCGTATTTCGTAACGTAAATATTATGCTTGACCTATTGGACTGCACATTGAAATGTTACAGTTCACGACATAACAATATCATGTTTTATCTATTATATATTAAACCCTTTAAAAATTCCTAATTCTACCGTATGTGTTTAATGCTTTTGTTTTGCAATGTTTCTGCTAATAAAGTATAGATTGGATTTCGATGTTTTTTTATGTTTAAGTTTTCTTACCCCACTTTATATACATACACAACTTTTTTAAGAATAATGAAAATAAACTAAACAAATAGAAGAGATGATGATACTAATGTTGTCTTTGAAGCTTCGAGTTTTAGATCGATTAGGACGAAGCTAACTAATTCAAATGGGATCTAAACGTTATAGTCCACTTTTCTGCCTATGCTAAAACGACGCTTTAGGTTTTCAAATTAAAATAAATAAGTTACTCCGCTCCGATTAAAAAAAATCTATAACGCACAAAATATGAGTATTAATCTCTTATGTATATACAGCAATGCTTTACCTGTTATTCTTAGTACAGCTCTTATATCGCTTATATTATGAGCAACGTTTTTTTATGGTGTAAATGTAACGCTTGATGTATTGCTGACTGGTGATAAAAAATATTTGTGCGTTTAAATTAGGCATTTAATTAGGCATTTTATGGAGAACCTCATTAATACTATTTGTCCATAAAATATCGTCGACTAAATTAAACACCTTAAGTTATCTCATATAATGACTTGTCCACAAATATATTCTAGTCAAGAATATCTAAGTTATAGTGATATATGACACCCGTCTTCTATGACCACCCAAGTTGATGCTTGCGTGCAAAATGGCTCCTGATGCACACTGCTACAGAGCCCTCTGTCCGGCGAGTACCCTGATATCCAGGGTAATCTTAACCTGCGTGGGTTTGCCATACCAGGCGCGTCTCCAGGTGGCGGATAGGGGAACGCCCCTCAGATATGTGGGGTACCGGCTTCGACCGGCGCGGGCCAAAAACGGCGGGATGGGGCTTCCCTCCCTTTTGGGCGGAGGCCACGAGGAATGAAACCTCGTTAAAAAATAACCTTGGCGGGATTCGCCCCGAGGGGATGAGCCCTTTTCCGGGCTAGCGGCCGATTATCGGCGTGGGTTTGCCGGAGGAGTCCGGCGGCAGCCCTTGTGGCGGTTCTGAAAGGGCGCTAGTCGCCACATGCCGGCAGGGTCATGGTAGTTGTCCGAAAGGGTTCCCATGGTCTCGCCAGGGTGCGATGCTGCTCTCCTCAGAGATGATGCGCTCACGTCGGGGTGCGATGCTGCTCTCCTTGAGGATTAGCGCTCCTATCAAAAGCGTGTATCCTGTTGGATCGGTGGGTTTTTTATTGGATAGGCCTACCCCCTTCTGAGGAGGAGAGCCCCACATAATTTGACTCACGGGTATGCAATTCAATGCATTTTTTACTCCACCTTAAATAAAAAAGGGTAATCTTTTAAAGACGTCAAGACCCGATCCGAAAGTTAGTCGCGCAGTCCCGGGATGATCCGGAGAAATTGGGTTTCTCCAGTCTCTGGATGACTCCCAAACATAGACAAACAGGATATCGTGGTGGTTTAATGGGTATGACCCACTATCCACCGAGAGTCCCACATACGCCTGTTGATAAGCCAATCGACAGGTAATGTAATAGCATCATACCTAGTGAAAAAAATTATAATCGATTAAAAGGTTTTTCTATAAATAAATTTTGAATGAGCCTTTAGGATGTTATTAATCCCACAATGAAGCATGTTCATATTATTATTAGTACGGAGTTACTCGTTGTCATACATTAAATTACCCGACCACAATACATATCGTACATAGAAATACCAATTTATAAAAAAGTTACCACAAGTATTGATTATTCGCTTACGTACACTAAAGAACTTGAACTTAAGATATGTCGGAAGATGAATTAGGAAAAATAAACAAAATCGAAATAAACGTCCTTAGCATTTACAGGTGGCGTATCTAGCAAGCTTTTAGATCATTATCTCGGACAGCGCTAACAACAGCGAGATTACAATTGGATTATTCAAATCTCTGTAGTGGGCCGAGATTGGTGCAAGTAAAATAAGCCGAGATATATTATTTTCTACAGTCAAGCTTATCTTAACATTCCATCACGACTGCCGCCAGATATTTATTTGTTGCGATTATTTATTGCAATCGTCACGAACCTGATCAAATTAGCACCTGATTGGATTTAAGCAATTACTCATTGATATTAATGATAAAATGAATACATTGCAATTTTAATGCAAAGGCATTGAAATCTCCCAACATATTCAAAATATTTTACTAAGAGTCAAGAAAATGTTTCATTTCTCATGTAAGAGACAATCAAATATTCAGTGAAAGACATCATTGGATAAAAAGCTCCACAAACAAGTCAATGCTGCAGTCAGACTTCTATCGATTTTAGTCTGCATGTGAATCGGCCTAGTATTGAAAGTACAGCCAATATAAGTATAGGTTTCCATTTGTAAAGTTTTGATTTCGAGTAACATGGAGAAATAGTAAATTTGATTTGATGCTACATGTACACACAGTTGAAAGTTAGATTATATATCTTGAGACAGGCTTTATTGCCTACTAATAGAAGCATTCTTCTCAGTTCTTCTGTAGACCTTGACGCACCTACAGATTGACCTGACTACTTCTACTCACGTTACTGTCGTATTTTCGTCCAATCAATATTTACTTCCTTATTTTTCTCGATGGGTAGACTTTTCTTCTGCTATTGCGAAAATAAAATATTTTATTTAAATAATTTATTGTCTTCTACTTCTTCTACTCAGATCTACAACAAGATATATATTGAAGAGAGAAAACTTTAAAATAATACATGAGCAGACTCAGCATATATTGGTTAAATTCGAAAGTTTTTCAGCTCTCAACTCTAATGATAAAGTGAAAGTTGCATAAAGTAGTTAAAGAAACAAATTAAATTCACACAAACAGAATTCTCAATACTTATTAAGAATAACAATTGAATAAGAAAATCACACAGTACCGACACGAGTATCATTAGAACTGTCTTCATGAAAAGTAAATACTTAATCTGTTTGAAGTCAAATTATCCAAAGATATTATCAAGCTATATCATCAAGGTACATACATCCATTATTTATACATTGTAAGCTAGTAAGTTTTTGTCGCGTGAGGCGTTATTTGGAATCCTTGAAGCTACTTTAAATAGCAATATTCGAACTGCCTACTAAACTAAACTTATAACCCTAACCAATACTTTAATAAACTTATAAAAATACTTGATATAACAAAATAGGCATTTCCAATCTTTAGCATTGAGCCTACTCCAAGTTGTACCCCAAATTGTCAACCATATTGACACAGAGTTCGCAATACACCTTAGACTTGTTTCGTTCGTGTAAAATTCTTAAAGATATTTTGAATAATATGTATGTACGAATGTACATCGGTAATTTTATCGATAATTCAAAACATATATGTAGAATTCTGGGTACTTAACTCCATGTTTCACTGAGCTACCGTGGTTTGTACTACTTGCAAGGTCATCGTTATTCTTTGCAACATGGTTGTTCTGCCAGGTTTTGAATGTAGAATGAATAAAAAAACGTAGTAAACGTAGTTTACATTGAATTTGACAATTAAGAGAATTGAGGGTAGACGACCAGCAAAAACATACGCTTTAATGTCGGTAAACATAAATAGATGAGAATTATGATATTTAGTAGTTCTTATAGCAAAAATAAAACTGCCGATTCCGGAGTGCCATAGTAGAGCATTACAACAATACCTACATTATCGGGACACTGTTGCATAAGAGTACAAAAGACGATAGTGTCATTGTTAATGCCTTCCACTTTTTTTTAAACCTTGCAACAACACAGATTGGCGCCACTTTAGGGCGTAAACAATTGAAATACGCCTTTGATTGTTTTCAAAGCGTGGCAACAGGTATCAATCAATCAATATTTTCGATATGTCAATCATATTTTGTCACAATATACTCATTGTTATGTATGTGTAGGAGAGTGGCGAATGATGTAAGGATGATGGAATGGTGGTGACAGACGGCTTTATTATGCCATTTGTCATTCATACAGGAAGATTTGTGGTTAAGGAAAAAAAAACTGTTTGTGATACCAACGAAATGTCATTTCCTTTGTATGCTAGAATGATGACATCAGAAACATTGTTAGGAGGCATTTGTTTTAACACGTACCTGTGAATGATTGTGACATTTCGAAATATCTTAAGAAATAATAGAAGGTTAATTATTACCAAGCAGTATATTTGAATAGTATTAGGTCCTGTTACATTTATGAATAATTCATTCGAAGCACAATATGATATAATAATTTCAATCAATTAACAGACCATTTCCCCTCCAAGACACTTTACAACAATCAATTTGGCTCTAAAGGTCGATGAACTATAGAGGATGAAATATATTTTCGCCAATTGCAAAACAGGATAGTATCGGTATATTCAGTAACTTTTTGATATCATTCAAGTGTCAAGCATAATTGTGTTTCTACTAAAGCAATTTGTCTTATTGTAATCTCATTTCCCTAAATAGGTTCAAAAAAATGCTGGTGCATAGAGATATAATTATAGTGATGTCACAAGAGTCACCGTTCTTTACCTAAATTACATTAATGAAAATAAAATAATAAGAAATATAAGTAGTTAGCTATTGATTTTTATTTTTTGTTTCAGTATAAAAAGCAAAAGTAAATTTGAGATTATTTGGGTTATATTTAAGATTTCTTTTTCGATTTCGAGCTGCAGAAAAAGATATATTATTTTTGTTGCTATGTACAGCGAAAACCTGGCTGTATCGTTCGGGAAGCTAATCAAGAAGACTTCACAAATCAAGCCTAGGAAGCAATAAGTACACAAAAATAACGGCTGGTAAATATTTGTGTACGTGCCCTACCTCTCCGCCGTTCAAAAAGCAAGCGTTTTACCAAACTTTTGTCTTGATACAATATTTTCTCAATTAATATTAAAATTTTCAATCTTATGATCTTGTCGATCAAGGTTATGCAATAACGTTCTACTGTAAATTTTAATTAATTCCACGCCACACTGTGTGTATGAAGGGGGAAATTGTTTCGTTAAGTTTGTTAAGCAGCCTGAAATTGTTATTCATTGCGTTTACATAACAGATAGGAACGAAAGTTAGATAATTGTCTCGAATTAATAACTCCAAGCCAGTTAATAAAATCACTTAAATTAATAAATGCAATCAATACATAAACATTCGAATTATTTTTTTATGGTATTACATTACTATACATTTTTGTGTCAATTTTTATATCTTAAGACTATGTTTTTTTATTATTATGTTTTGGTAGATTTACCTACTCTTCGCCGGATTCTTATTTCTGAGATTATTCCTTTCAACGGGAAAATATTCGGGAAGTAGTGTGGTGTGAAGAGAGAGGGTAGTAAAGGATTATATTTCTTTACAGTGGTCATTATAAAAGTGAAAGCTAAACTCTTCACAGGGACTTTGATAATGTACGGATGAGCGTACTCCGCATACTTCGTTGGTAAAGAAAGTATGAACTAGATTAAAACATTCTTGAATAGTTGAATAGTCTTCAAAACGTGTTCAATAACAACCGATAAGCTGGCCTAAGATGATTTTCAAGACTATGAAAGTTTGTACTCACTTTAAAGTAATTTGGAAATTTTTCGTCAAGTCTTACGTAAACAAACTTAAGGGAAAAGTTTTTCGGTGTTTATTAATAGTAATTGGTAGACGATCTAGGGGCCGAATTGATACTGAATAGCCTTTGCTTGGTGACCTCTGCAATGTCAGCGATGTCACTGTCTACCTACAAGTAGGAATAGAGAAGACTCACGATTTGCCTATATGGTTCCTAGAACTTAAGCCCAGGCTGAGTTTAGTCGGTAGGTCACGTGGCCTGACCGGTCTGGTGGCGTGGAGTCCTACATAACCTCCATGACACTTGACGTTGCGGGGGTATCCTGGGTACGTTTCGTGCTCCTTGTGAGGATTCTCAGCCTAGCTCTCCTGAGGAGAAAAAAATAGAGAAGTACACTAGTAAAGCATATTTTTGAGTCGTACATATAACATCGATTTTGAAATACAGCAACTGCGAGCTCATTCCAGTGTCTGCATACACTTAAAAGCAATGAACATTGAATCTGCACTGTATAAATCAAATTCAGGTGAAACAGTTCCTCTGAGCATTCTCCGTTAAAGAACTAATAAAACACAGAAGGAAACTGAGTTCCACTGCTTCAAAGTTTTCTTTGCAGCTGTGATATTCTGACCGATCATACACGTGCAGGGGTCAAAACTTAATATTTCCGAGTTCTTGCCCAAAGATGCAAGCGGTTCTTTCGTTGGTGAATTTATAATAAGTTATTTAATAATAATAAATATTTCAAGGTTCTAATTTTCAATAAACAGAAAGGGAGTAGATTTAACATATTTTTTCATCACTGTTTGGATATTTTACACAAATTAAATAGGTATGAATTTTCTAGTAAGTCGTAACAATTAATCCAATATAAGACTTTTCATCAATATTTTTGTACACACCAAATTCATTTAATCTTCAGATGTTTTATTTCAACACCCATTAAAGCAAAATATTTGTTGTAAAGTCAGTAATAATCTCTAAGCACCTTATTTAGTTATTGACGCGTCCTAAATTATAAGTAAGGAGCCAATAAACTCTGCTTTATTGCATTAGCAGCATAGAATACGAACATTTGCGCTACACCGTTTAATTAAACCTTATATTATAACTAATAACGAGAGTTAATTAACGAGTAGCAGATGTTGACTTTTAAAATTATGGCGCTAAGCTTATTATAAAGCTGGGCTTATAAGCGATGCGAATAACGGAATCGCTTGTATAAGCGAGTGTTGTTTGATAGAATTGCTAACTAGAATTTCAGATATTGAGTAGAGAAGTTCTCATATTTATTTTTTAAATATTAATGCCTTCATCATAGATCCAGAATTCCAGAGTGATTAACGTATAAATCTTTTTTAAGTAGAATTTGTGTTTGTTAGAGTTTGTTTGTTTTTTCAATTGTCTTGTTCTTCACGTACAGTTATTACATGAGAATATCTTTGGACCCAAAATGGTTTTGTAGTAGCAATAAACGTAATGGTGTGTTTGTGTACGTCTATAAGTATGGGTATATAGCACGTTAAAGTGTGTTATTTAATAATTAACGTCGACATGTTAAAGTACTGTCAAAGTATATGACTGTCTCTGAAACATTTAAAAAATTTAGCATTTTAACATATATGTATGTGAGCTTCGCTTATCCTGACTTTTTAGCCGTAGACACATTGGTACACGGTGGGGATTAGATCGCGGGCCTCCCGATTCTATGCGGCGCACAAACCAGTGCCGAGACCACAGCGCCACCGACGACAATTCATAATTTTCATCAAACAAGTCTCTGTTATTGTAAACAAATAAACACACATCTAATATATATAAACAAGGCTTTAACCTATTTTATTGAATATATTAATATAAAAACATTAAAAATATAGAATGGTTATTCGAAGGGGTCATATTGGGTACAATAATCCGTTACACGTTGAGAGCCTTAATTATCAATTCTCGCACTCTTTTTGTATGAAAATTCTTGACATCCAATTTAATGCATTGCTCGGAGACTCCAAATTAATGTGGCATTTACAACAAGATATGCTCTCTAAAACCCAGCGGATTAAGATCGAGGCTAAATGACAACCAATTTTCAGCTCTGATGAAGTCCGGAACGTTTGTTTTCAACAAAAATTGGATAGATCATTCTTAGTTACGAAAAAATTTATTACTTGATACATTTGTCGATATTTTGATACCATTTTAACAAAAAAAAGCTCAGTTACGCCTTTAAAGTTAAAATCTCACCAAGCCATGTACTCGTATAATGCTCACGTTCTGTTCTGTTGAGCAAAGGGAAGGTTCGTTAGAGCTCTAAGCATAAATACGGCCATAACAATTAACATATTGTTTAATTGTAAAAAAATTTCATCTATAAATAATATATATTTGTAATCTCCCTCTGCATTTGTTAGGTGACTTTACTAATCTATTTATTGTTAAATTATTTGTTAAATAATGATTAGTGCGTATCTTATAGGAAGCAAGTCTTCACTGGTCTTTTAAAATGGTCTAAGTATTATCTTTCTTTTCTCCTTTACAGCTATTATCACCTTTTTTGTAGGAACACTGCGTAGATGACTAGATCCTTTTATGTCACAATCAGAAAAGAGATTTTAAGGTACAATGCATCAGTAAGGAATATTCCACTAATACTAAGCGGATGAAGTTTCAATAATTGTATTTGGCTCTATACTTTGCGTAACACAGTAAACAATGATTCGGTTCCCTTCATAACCACACTTCATTTTAATATTATTAAAATATAAGACAACCGATTGGCGCGAAAATGAGAAAACAATGTACTGTAAAATTTTGTTTAATTTTAATTCTAACAGTCTTTATGGCTGCTGTCAGCTAAGCAAATTATGTGAAATAAATAAATCGATAAGCAATTATTATATGAAATAAATAAATTGATATCACTCAGAAAATAATTTACAAAATGCTAATGGCACAAAAATTGATTTTAAGCAAACTAAATCATCAATTCGCTATTTCGTTTCAAAATTGTACTTCGTGTTATATTGATAAATAAAATCAACTATCTACTGCAATCAACTGTCCAACTGTAGTAGATGTTTAACGTAAGTTTGTTTCTGTCAGAATGAGTCGTCTCAGATTGATGACAGATCAAAAATGGATGGAGTGAAATGAACGGCCGGCCGGACCGAGAGACGTTTTTATTTAGTTTTAAGTATTTATCTTTACAAAAATAGCACTGTTACACCTGGAATATTTGTTTCTTTGTAAATACTTCAACGGCGTGGCTTTTGTATAAAAAGAGTTCAACATTTTAACATTCTATAAAATGACACTTCTTCCTATTTTCCCGTGGAAGGCGAAGCCTTCAGAAATTGAAAGAAATCTCTCGGAAGTTCCCGAACAGTAGCTATAGACCCACCCTTTGTTACACTAATGATAATAGAATTGACGTAGTGTGGGTATTATATCTGTCTAACCTTTCACACGACCTTTAACAGCAAGTCATTTCGAACAGTTGAACTACGAAAAGAACTTTTATTGTGTAGGTATATGACTACTACCTCTTTCTTTTAGGATGTGGAATGCTATTACATCTAACTTGTGGACGACAATTCAATAAGCGAAATTTTCCGAAGGCGGAGCATACCCACAGCACCACCTCGATATCTTGTGTATCCATAGCCGAGGTCATCTAGGAAATGGTAAACCCAATTTCTCAAGACGAGCCCAAGGTTGCCCGACCAACTTTCGAGTCGGATTGTCGCATTTAGAAGATATACATAAGGGTAATCCTCAGATGGAGGAGGAGAAAGGATACCCTAGCAGATGATGGTACTCTATCAGTGTCATCTGCTAGGTTATTAGACTCTAGTATATCTCATCAGTAAGCATTTACTGATGAGAGAGGTAGTAATAGACTGCAATAGAGTATTATTCCGACTCCCGTATCCGCATTAAACTAAAAAATTTGAATATTAAAAAAAAAGTTATATGTAAACTTTACTTTCTTTTATGTTTACACTTATAATGCTCCATGCGAATGTGATGGTGTTTTAAGAGCTTAATCAGACCTTTATATTCTATAGGTATGCGAAAACAATCGGGTAACCAAAAGCACGGAATGGTTATAAGTGCGGTTGACGGGGCCTTGAACTTTAAATTATGCGTTGAGATTGTTTACTTACGTGATTTCAAAGTTGGTTGTCAAAGCGAAAAGAAAATTGCATACTTTGATGGACTGAGCGAATTTATTATGAGACCTGTTTTTAACTATGCACTTACCGTTTTATGTGAAGATGGAAATATATGAATTAAACTAATTCCAAACTAAAATAACCATGAAAACAAAATTTAAATTGTACATTGCAGGTTCAAAGTAATTAAACTAATTAATAACTAATTTATAAGTCTAAATTCCGACTAGTGTTTACTTCGTATTTCTAGCACTATTATTTTTAGTTTAGTAGATATATTAAACTATAAAATATATAAAAATAGGATACTTATTTATTTAACGCAGTCATTCCCAAAGTGGGTCTATGACAACCTTCGAGGGGTCTACGTAAGCGAAAAAAATTTGAGGGTCCTTGAAATAAGAATGGGTGTCCACGATAATTGCTATCACACATATCTATCCACATTATACTATTTTCTAATATAAGACATATACATAATTATAAAAGTACCTATGAAATAAAAAAAATATTATATATGTTTAATATATTTTGAAAATTGCAGAATGTAGGCATTCAATATCAAGTAAGTAGGAGTCTACCAAAAACCGCAATCATGTCAAAGGGGCAATGAAACAAAAAAGTTTGAGACCTTCGATTTAACACATGCATTTAAAATATTACAAGTTTGCAGTGTATACCATTAAGTAACTGTGCAATTTGTATATAAAACTTTATTTTTGTATTTGTGATCGAATTATTGTAACAGTCGTTGGTGTACCAAATAAATAAATGAAATTAAATAATATAACGAAAATATTTGAAAAAAAATTAAAATCACTTACTAATGAAAAATACAAAATACGGAGGAAAAAATAAAAAGTAGTTCCGAGATTGGTTCCGTGTGTGATAGTAAAAACAAAATGTTCGGTATAATGAAATGAATACCAACATTAAACTTCTATCCTACTACTATTATAAAAGCGAAAGTTTGTAAGTATGAATGTTTGTTACTCTTTCACGTAAAAACTACTGAATGGATTTGAATGAAACTTTACCACAATATAGCTTATACATCAGAATAACACATAGGCTACAATTTTTGAGGTTTCTAATGTGAGGTCGTAAAAAAAACACATTTTTTGCGCTTACATTGCAAACGCTGACTGAATCCTACGTAGTTTATAGGAGCATACTGCAGTAATTACCTATAGGCCTATGATTAGGGCTCTGCAGTGCTTAGTTACCGTATTTCTTACTTATTACTAGACTAGACGGGACGAACCTGAAGTCCACACGATCGAAGTCGCGGGCAAAAGCTAGTAGCAAATAAAGCTTTAAAGTTATTGTACGAAAGAAGGAAAGGAAAATCGTAAATCAAATCAATTAACGAGTAGCTCACGATTTTAATTTCGCTAATCGCTGCTAGTGAATAGTTACAAATTTTGCAATGATGATTGAAATACGCGACACTTTGATCAATAAAGTGGTGTTACTGTCGATCACCTACTTTTGTTTATTAATAACAGTAATGTGATGTACCCAACCATGAACTGACGGCCATGGCACGCATCGGCTGCTCACGACCCCGCACTGTCGAGTTTGTATTACGATAAACCTTTACTAGCCATAAACTTAACGCAGGTAATTTATACATGTATACTGCTTATGTCTGCTAAATCACGTTCAATGATGACTTAACAACATCGATTTGCGTATCATGTTAAGAATGGAAACAGCTTTATAATATAAATAAACTTTTTATTTAGTTATTACAGATTATTCCATAGGAATGTGAAATCCTCATTCCTTATATTCTTCTCTTAAGTTTACATCCGAATCAGTTCAACTAAATATTCTTCCCGTGGAGTCAAACTATTTCCATACCGAAATTCATCAAAATCAGTTGAACTGTTTTAACGTGAAATCCTAAGAAACGGGCAAATTTATATATATCTATAAAAATATATAATTTGCATTCATGTGACGTTTTGTGTGACATCTGTTAGTTTCAGTGTTGAGATGATCATTACGTAAATATACGACACAAATTTAAATCTGTCCATTATTGTCACACCTGCAAGAAACCGATTCGTCGCTTTAATTTTATATAACATTTCTCTAAAATGAAATACTCATTCTGGGATGATAAGTCTGAATGATCATCTGATATTCAAAAATCATTTAACCGTTACACATTTCGGGACTAAGAATTTGTTTATGATTCACACACAGATATACAACATGTTCGTAAAACTGACACAAACAAAAATACCAAAGTGACAAAAGTATTTAGCCCACTTATCTAGAAAATATTTACGAATCAAGGTAAATAAGAGAATTTCATCTCATTTTTGGACAGGTGTGACCGTAAAACCGAACACGGAAATGAGCTGTATTCAAGATTGCGAGTAATGCGATCATTATTTTGACAACTTTCTTTAAAACAAATTGACGTTATTACCATAGGACCGCAAAGATTTTTAGAAAAAACAGCAAAAAGTTTTTGCGAAACATGTGCAAGAAGTATTTATTTTGAATCTATTTGTGTATGGGTTACAAACATTAAATTATACATAAAAGCGCTATATAAGCCTTTGTTTGCAATAACGACCCGGCTGCCTTTTTATAACTTAGGCTTGATAATTACTGAAGTATTTGCTATCCGCATTGTAACCCATTATTCCAGTTCATCCATAAAGGGTTACAATTCTGCCCGCGCTGTGTAATCCTGGAGGTGCACTGCGCTTGGCTGTCAACTATTAGCGCTGCCCATAAGGTAGCCATTACATACCGCGGCAGTAATGAAGTATTACTTGTTCACACGAACTCTAAATCTCGTAACACAGTTTTACACAACATGCACATATGTTAAATTGTGTTAAACAATTTTTTAAAAAAGATGCAAATACAGTTGCTATTTTAATTATATTAGGCCCTGAATGTATACCTACTTTGATATCACATTCCCTGATAGAAGAGACTTCAGTGTTTCTTATACAAGAGAAGAGATAAATGTAAATAAATCTCTTTTTAATAACATGCAAGACCTTCATCTTGCGACCAACATCGTTGATGACCGAACATCCGGTACTTATGCTTAATCTGGGATAATTATGTAACATCAAGTTAAGCTTGAGATCCTTTTAAGTGGTTTTATTTTCAATGTCTCGTAGGAATGTTAAATGAGCGGGCTAATTCTTCGCGTGTAATTCATTGCATAGGTATACTTTGTATGTTAAATTGTTTCATTAAATTGTTTAGCAGATCTGAAAATAATAAAAATAACATTTATGGTATCTGTATATTTCATTTATCAATATTCACTATTAGATTCTATAATAAACGCGTAAAAATTTCCACGTCCCATTTACATAATAAAACACCAGCTGTTTCTTCAAGTACCAAGTGTTATTGGAATTAGATTACTTCACAAAAATTTGGACTTAACGTAGAGATGAGAAATATAGCAGCAAACCTTTTTTTAATGCTTCACTCTTCCTATTAAAACATATAAACAGTTGCCATCATTAATAAATTGTTCTGAATTCTTATGAAAATTAAGTGTGATTATTTAATTGCAAATGGTACATCACTAATCAATCTGTTTGTCTAAAATCAAACAACTTGCACTTATACCAGTTATCATTAGTTACCAGTGATCGACACGATGAAACAACAAACTCAGCGCTTGGCAGCATAACTTCGTGCCCTAACCTTAAAAGGCCTTATCTGTGATGATATTTACAGTTTGTGCCTTTCCCCATATTTTGTTTAAATGTCAGCCTTTATTCTCGTGAATCACACTCTTGTACCGATCTGTCAATGTTAATTAGACCTTTTAATTAGCTTAGCAGGATTTAAGCTTTTTGGATCACGACTATTCAAATAAAGACATTATTTCCTTTCGTGAGACAATTCTTAGATGCCAATCTGTTAATGCAAATACTTGAAGCCTGCAAAAACTATGATTGACATACCTCGAAGTGGTTTAAGTGATGTTTTAATATCATAAAGCACTAAGTTACCATTTGACCTCATAGTTAACATTAGACAGCAAATTGTCTTCAAAAGCTTTGTTTATTTAGTCAGATTTGTGAAACTAATAACTATTGACATTACTTTCTAGTTTTAGATGATCTCAAATAGAAATAAAGATGGAATACGTGATCCACGTAGGTACTCTATTTGTCTCAACGCTGTTGGTTTTACGGATGGAACAAACGGAAATGCAATCATTTCTAAAACAAGAACGCGAGCATCAATTTTAGATCTGATCGCAGTGGAGTGTTGGATAAACTATTTATGGTGGAAATATTGACTGCCGATTCTATTATTGCTTCTGCTATTCAACAGAAATGTACATTTACAGATTCTTCAACGGCATCATAATTTATTTATACACATCAATTTACCTTTCGAAATATGTGTTTCTAGTTTTCTATATATCATTATTGCGAATGTAAATTAGATTGAAATAAATACACTAAAAGATAAACATTAAAATTGAGTTTTTAATTACATATGTTTTTCTATAATTCACCGAATTTTTGGATAAAATTTGATGTCAACCTTTGTAATCTACTCGAAATAATAGCTATTCTAGAAACTAAGTTAGTTGGTTAAATCACAATCAGAAATTATTATGATTAACTTTGCTTTGATGTTTTAAGCTTCGTCAATGAAACTTAACTGTGACATTTATTAATCGTTTTTCTTTTAGCGGTTTTTCTTTTAAATTTATTAATTTATATATATTGTTAATTTTTTATGCCATCAATGGCTATTACTGAGTACAGTTATATCTCAGTTGAACCGCTAATTAATAAACTTTATTAACATTATTACTTATTTAACCTACAAAATCAACTAATAAATTATGGTTAATGCCAATAGTTTCCATTATGTTTGGTTAAATTTGATACACATATACATGTACACACATTTTATTCTGCACTTGGGTCACCAGTTTTCTTTCTGGGCGTAGCATTAGAGTCGTAGTTGATGGCTCATGCTCGGAACTCCAGCCCGTGAACGCTGATGTCCCGCAGAGATGCGTGCTGTCTCCCACTTTGTTTCTTCTGCATATCAATGATTTACTGCATAATTGCGGTATCCATTGCTATGCAGACGATAGCACTGGAGACGCACTATATCGCGGAAGTGCAAATATTCCACATCAGAACGACATTGAGAACCGAAACAAGCTTGTGTCTGATATCGATGACATACTCAGCCATGTCTCGAATTGGGGCCGACTAAATCTAGTCCAGTTTAACGCCTCTAAGACACAAGTTTGCGCGTTTACCGCTAAGAAATCTCCTTTTGTCGCAACCATAAACTTTGAAGGCGCTTCCCTTGATGCCGGGTCAACCATCGGAATCCTTGGCGTTGACATATCGAGCGATGTTCAGTTTCGCTGTCATCTGGAAGGTAAGGCTAAATTAGCCTCAAAAAGCTGGGAGTGCTAAGCAGGGCGAGACAGTATTTCACGCCGACTCACCGCCTACAACTTTACAAGGCACAGGTCAGGCCACATATGGAATACTGCTCTCACCTCTGGGCCGGAGCTCCTCAGTACCAGCTCCTTCCATTTGACCGTATCCAGCGAAGAGCGGTTCGAATTTTCGACGACCCGGTGCTCTGTGGTCGTATGGACTCATTGGCGCTACGGAGAGATGTCGCGTCTCTTTGTGTTCTCTACCGCATATACCATGGCGAGTGCTCTGACGAGTTGTTTCGGATACTGCCGCCGACCGATTTCCTGTATCGTGCGACACGGAGGCGACTTGCTTTCCATCCCCACCATCTTAATGGTTGGCTGTCCTCCACAGTGCGGTTTTCGCGTACGTTTTTCCCGCGAACGACAAAGTTATGGAACCAACTTTCGGCCGCGGTATTTCCGAACAGTTACGACATGGGAAGCTTCAAAAAAAGAGCGTATATTTTCATGAAAGGCCGGCAACGCGCTGATGATACCTCTGGTGTTGTTTGTGCTATGGGCGGCGGTGATCACTTACCATCAGGTGACCCGTTGGCTCGTTTGCCTGCTCTAATATATAAAAAAAACATACTCATAATAACACTCAAAAGAATATATAATGAGTTTTATAGGCAATTATCGGTTTTATATTTTTAAGCATATTTATATTAGTGTAATACTTTTATATGATAACTTAACTATGATAAACGTGTAAGTGCAGATTTACTGTAAGGCCAAACAGACTCTTTGCATGCTTGAATAATCACAGCAGCATTTTCTAGAACTATGAAAAACCGTTATTAGTGCTGCAAGACTGCAAAAAGTACACAAAAAAAATTACAATTAAAATCTTAATTATATTGATTTTCATCATTCGAAGCAAAAGTCACCAGGAATAAAACCCATAAGATGATAGAGACATTGCCGACGCTCGCTAATGCTTCGAAAATAAGGTTTCAATTCAGTAGCTGTTACCAAGTAAATATTTCTGTACTTTTGTAAGCAATCAGAAAACTTGCATTATTACCAGCAGATTCGAAAATTTGCATATTTATACTTCTACATATTTGTTATACTATGGAGCTCAGTATTCGGAAAGAGAGACAATAGAACAATAGAATAATTAGGCCCGCGCATGTTTGCTCATTTCCTACAGAATATGCTTCCTTAATCTGCCATAGCTTATTTGAATATGAAATCAGAGGTAGTGAATGGATTGAAATTAGGCACCGGTATATTAAGATAATTGTTGCAGCATTTATTCTTTACTGTATTCAGATTTACAGACTCATTATTATTTTTCGTGTGGGCATTATGAAAGGTTATTGGATTTGCTAAACATCAAAAATATGACTTTTCTGGCGCAATCGGGTAATAAAACAACAAAATATCTTTTCGTTTCAGGTAAATCATCTCATATGTTTATTGAAATTGTTTTATTATACTGTATTATCTGCTACGGAGACATGGGTACTGAAAAGGTTGTGGCTGTTTGCGATAGCTTATTATATTATGGTTGTTTATATTCGTTATTATTTCTGTTACCTATGTATCTGTAATGAAATAAAATAAAATATGTTGCTTATGGAAGTGATGGCTAATAGTTGATAATGAAAGCTTTTGTTTATTTTGACCCTAATAATATTATTGGATTTATTATTATATATTAAATAATATAGGGATGTTACGAAGGTTTAACTTACGATAATTCGGAACTTTTGATAAAATTTCAATTCCAATTTCTATACGTCAAATACAATTCTTTTGAATCTAAGAATTAAAGTGCTCATAGGATTTACAGTCCATATCCTACAAAAACGATTGTTAGTAATAACCATATTAAGGCAATTATAGATTTTCTATTTTTTTATAGTAAAGCTACATATAGTTTTGGTATGGTGTAACTATATGTAACTTGTTTGTTAAATCGTCACAGATACTCAACTACCTATGTTAACTTATATATGTATGATGTACAAAAACGTGTTGATGTTACTGTGTGAAAAAAGTATAATATCTTGCACACAGTGATAGTGCCGTGCGTTACGCGTCCATTATGGCACTTAAATCATCGGCATATTTTTTACCGTTTTTAAATTTGATTCTTGGCTCGATTTTTATTATTCGAATTTACTAGCCGGTAGCTCGCGGTAAAATGCTGAGCGGGACGCCCTTTTGGCACATTGTATCTTTTCTATTTTTTTCTTGATATTGTTGTGTTTTGTGCTTATGTTTTGCCAATAAAGTCTATTCTATTCTATTCTACTATATTCATATTAAGGAATGGCGGTCGAATCTCGAAACCCCGCGCACCCCGCCATGTGCCCCGTATGGGCCTAGAGAACTCGGGGGATTTTAGTGGGTAGGCCGGTCCTCTATGACCGGAGAGCCCCACACACGGCCGCGCCTTGCCAGCGCGGTGTCATGGTGCAAACGGTCGCATTTCCCCCCCAAAAAAAAATCATACTAAGGAAGCGAAAATGCGGTCTTGATGCCTAACAACCAAGTAGCGTATGGCTAGTTTATTTTGTCTTTATTTGTTTTAAGTTTGTTGTGTTTTTGTTATTAACAATAGTATAAATAAATAAATCGGCAATGCTTTCCTGTAACACATCTCTATTACATATCCAAAATAAGATAAATTCAGTGTAGAGTTGTTACCAATATTGAAAACAAAAACTACATACAGATTGACAGACATATAAATTGTCATATGATGTACTTCCTTAAGTGTATTCAATGTGACTGTTTTCTTAATAACTCTGTCGGATTAAGTGTAAATCCACTTAGGCGATAGACAGAAAAAGATTGGGGATCGCTAAAATGAACTTAACTTGCCTAAATTCGATCGGAATCCGAGGATTATGTGGGTAACAAGAAAACTTTTCACATACTACATAATCCTAGAGTAATGTAATTACTTCGGGATTTATCGGAATCACATGTAATAGTAATCAAGTGCCAACGTAATTGTGGGGATTTGTTTTTTTATTAAATGTAATAAATGTAAAATAATAAGTATGTAATTTGGCTTATATTGGTAGTAGTTTTGTTTTTAGACGTCTGCGTTAACAAATCATCAGACTAGCTACTAAATAGTAACTAATTCACTACGTAACAATTAAACCACTAATTTAAGGAATATTTAGAAACTCCAGAAATTTAAATTAAACATATTTCGTAATGTCAAAGTAAAAAGGGTGATTGGCTATCAGTATTGACTGATTAGAACAACTAATAGTTTTGAGGAAACACGATATTTTTTTCATGCACACCAACATAATTATAAAATTACACCAGTATAGCGCGGCACACCTTTTGCGAAATATTATAAACGTAAATTCTACAAGAATTGCAATGTTCAGTATTTACTACGTTAAGTTTAATATAAGATGTAAAACTTGTAAGCATAAGATCATATACATAATCTTATTGTCTATTATATAGATTTTTATCTTATATATCTATGTACATATGTATTAGTAAGTTTATAATAGTTTTAATTTTAAGTACGTCTAAAGCGCTCAACACATTTGGGTAGACGACATTATTTTTAACTAGCTTTTGCCCGCGACTTCGTTCGCGTGGACTTCAGGTTCGTCCCGTCTAGTCTAGTAATAAGTAAGAAATACGGTAACTAAGCACTGCAGAGCCCTAATCATAGGCCTATAGGTAGCTACTGCAGTATGCTCCTATAAACTACGTAGGATTCAGTCAGCGTTTGCAATGTAAGCGCAAAAAATGTGTTTTTTTTACGACCTCACATTAGAAACCTCAAAAATTGTAGCCTATGTGTTATTCTGATGTATAAGCTATATTGTGGTAAAGTTTCATTCAAATCCATTCAGTAGTTTTTACGTGAAAGAGTAACAAACATCCATACATCCATACTTACAAACTTTCGCCTTTATAATAGTAGTAGGATTGTAGAACCAACAGTATACCTCAAAAAAGATCCATACTAAAAATACTGCAATCGTGACGTCATAATTGAGTAAACTCGCCTAATTTGTATAAGCGTATAAGCAAAATCCAAAATAACTTATTATTATAAAGTTATTTGTACGTTTTTATATGTATTCTTTCTGTATAAAAAAAATGTTACATTTAATGTAAGAATGCTAGAAATGTAGCTATTCGTTTCATTAGAATTACGTAAAAAATAATTGCACATTTTTTAGAAATCTAATAATAATAATGATTATTAATTAAACAGGAATTTCTATATTGACATACATTCATGAGATACAAATTGCTCAAATTAGATAATTATAGCATAAAAACGGACATATTCAGTTGTAGTCCTCAACCCTATTCTTTGTAACTAGCCCCTCAGTCTGTCTTTTATACTTTATTTATATTGTGCTTAGATGGTTTTGGACACGTAGAAAGGGTGAACGAAAGACGACTGAAGAAACAAATTTTTAAGGTAAATATGAATCGAGCAGTTGATAGAACGTCCCCTAGACGAACATAATTGGACCAAATAAGTGATATACGGAAAGAAAGTCAGACAAGAGTACTCGCCACCGACGAGCGTGCATGAAAGCATTAATTGAAGTCGAGAAAGGTAGGGAAGTATTGTTTAGATCGTAGCTGTGTATTATGAAGCTACGTAGCATATGTATGTCTCTATGCGCAATGCAATTGAAATAATTACAATCCCGGTCGCCTTTAGTTATAACATTGGTACTACTATCTCCTACCTTTAAAACGAAAACAGGGCAATACAAGCAATAACTGGTATATGTTGCCAGGGTTTCGGAAGGTAAACGCAGATGAACGACAAGAAAAAGCCTTTCTCTGGTAAGTACAGTGGTATACATTTCAAGAATATGTATAATTATTTTGACATGTTCGTGGGTAATGTCTCTTAAGCTCTTTACTACGGATACCACACTACTTTTTTATGGTACCGGCGTACTTCTTGTATGTGTGTGATCCCAATAAAAGAGCAGATGAATTTAGTTGTGTAATTTCGAAACGGAGAAGTAATGTTGACGTTTGCTTAATACACATTTTTTTTTGACAAGACGGTGTGCTAAAAATATATATCATCGTTATCTTAACCAAACAACATATAATGTCAGGTAGTACATACAACAGATCACCTGATGGTAAGCGATAACCGTTGCCCATGGACACTCGAGGCAACACCAGAGAGTCACAGATGCGTTGCCGGCCATTTATATGGGAATATGCTTTTTATATACAAAATAATGTGGAGGTGTCATGTATAGTGTATTTTAAAGACCTGTTTATTCATTCCATTTCTAGTTAATAAAGCAATATATCCTCAACTCAATTTGATCGACGTAGGTTGCATGTAATTACTATCGTAGAACTAACAGATCGGTTAATTACTTTGAACGGCTATTAAAAAAATGACTAGAAAATATTTGAACAACAAATTGATGAATGGTTTTTGTTGTTGGTCATATTGATTTAAAATTCGTTCAGGCAATTAACTGTTTAGTTTCCTGCCTACGGCGTTACAATGCGGCTGGGATATATATTATTTTGACTTGTCAAGGTAATTATCACCTACACGCAAAAAATGCTGTATGATCTAAAGAATATATTGTAGTCATTAAAATTTGCATAGTATTATTTTCTTTACTTATTTAAGTGAGTTGGCACACTCAAATTCTATTCAGTTTTCTTAAAATGTAATCTGTTGAATTGTTGTGATTGGCTCATATAAATGTATAATTAATATTGTAATATTATTTGATATTGTACTATATACTGTTCTTAATAATAAATATATGCTCACATTAAAATCTCTTGCAAGGATTTTTTTCCCTCTTAAGAGGAGAGACAGAAAATCCTCATGGATACTTCCGCAATCAAGTGCCTCGGTGATTATATCGGACTTCAGATAGATTGAAGTGGCTTGACCAGAAAGATCTAGCGACTAAAGTCAGCCTGAACCAAAGCCAAAGCCAAACCTCGGTCATAAGGGCCCTACGGTTTGGATGGAACTACAAAGCAATCGGTTCTGCTCTGATAGCGTCCAGCGCTTTCTGCGATGTTTATCAAATTGACGATTCACCTTGTGACCTTTACCTATGTTATGATTAATGTTATGATATGTTATGATAAGGTAAATATTATCAATGTGTTTCATTAAATATTCAAATTCTTCTGTATGAGGAATTCTGCTTGGAAAGGAATTCTTCAGCCATCGTTATAAGGCTGTGAAAGAAGTACTTGACTCTATTAAATGGGGTTCAGTGTGAGTGATTAAACCAGTTTCATTTTATCCTTAGCCTATGTAAAGTTGTGATTGATCTGCTTCCGCGGTATCGCTTAAATCTTCTTACATAGGGATGGAATTCAATATAAGCTTAAAAACTTTATCCTATCTTTAAATATAACTTTAGAAGCTAAGTTTTTACAAATTATTAACGTATGCGTTATATATAATGTTTGTTTTAAATATATTATATATAACGCATTCTATTCCATGCCACGCACAATGGCCCAATTGTGAGTCTAAGTGCGAAGAAAATCCTTGATAAACTAACTTCTATTCCGTGCCGTATAAGTGAGCATCTTGGACCTACCCAGTTCTTTTCTATTTCACTTAAGTAAACAATTCCAACTATATTTAGTTACTACATTCCTCAGAAGGATCCCAGTTTTTGCTTAGCTTTTAATTACTTGAGAATTTTACACGTTTACCTTACAGGGTCTGATGGAAAGAAGGTAGTTCATTGTGCTAGCGATGTAAGTCATGGGCGCATAGCCAGCGTTGTTACGATGTCATTAGCATGCAATCATTGATCATCAGAACGGATCTGTTTCCAAGTATATACTTAAATATTTTAAAGATTCAGGTGAATTGCTTCTAATTGGATAATATGTTCATTAGTTAATCTTAAATGTTCGAGTGCAACGTTAGTTACTTTTCAAGTCCACATTAGGGCTCCGTGCCATAACTGAGTATATTTCGATGAAGATTTTTGAATCTTTTCATGCTATTGAATGAAAAGAAAGAGAAACGTTGTATTGTTTTTTTTTATCCGCTTCATTTACAAGATTGGTCATCATTCTATGTACAAAATAATTTATTTAAAGGCGTCCTTAATTTCATATATTTATAAGGATAAATATTTATATAAATTTGACCTTTAAGCTCAGAATTTTTGATATATTTGTATATAAACGGAGCAATCGTATAACTAAATTAATTCCAAATTTTCTGTAATGCATATATACATAGTATATGCATTACCATGAACATCCAACTCATCTGAAGATCACCATGTAGACCCTTCAACAATGGTTTTAATCAGCAGGTAGTATTAGACAAATATACCTTTCAGAGTTGTCTAGAACTAAGGATAATAATGTACTGGTTTCCAATAGAACTGGGTAGGCATGCGAGCATATTAGTGTAGTTACTTACACAGAAATTTTCGCACTTTCACAGGTTCTCTTTTCTCTTACTCCAACCATCCCATAACGCTAGCAGTCTTCGTGAACTTCTGCTTACGTCTGGTAGAGAATCTGGCGAGTGAAGTTTTATGGATTGATCGGTCACGTTTTTGTATTTCATAAGGATGTACTTTTCGTTATATGCATACGCATAAAAGGCTGTTGGTCACCATATTGTAAAAAGGTGTTAGTTTAGGGGACAGTATATAATTACATATGCTAGGGTATGACGCATGCGCTGAAAGCGGATTGGAGTTGATTCACCATATATATATTCCACACATTCTCGTATTTACATCCTGTCCGTAATCAGTCCTTACCGATGCACATATACTCAACTCCCAACTGCATCGGACGTAAAGGGCTTGAATTATGACTATACGAGTATCTTATAACTAGAGGGTACACGACTATAATTCAGCTGTGACAAAGACAGACTGCTGATAATTGAAATTCGAATACAACGCCAATCATACACTTTTGTTATGTTATGACCTCAACCTACACATTAGATAATAAGTTAGTATTTAGATAATTAGGTATTTAGGTAATAGTATTTGATTGTTCATTATTATATTTGTTATAATCATTATCATAATTTGAATTGTTTATCTCAATGAGTATATTTCCAAAGTTCTGTTTATAAGTAATTAAGTCAAAGTTCTATTTAGTTAAATATGTAAACATCCCTTCCAAAACTAGTATATAAGACCCTTACTTGAAAATATCAAGCAGTCACTTCCTAACTCTGATCGTCATAACTTGTGTAAATCGTATAATATTGTGTAATAAAATAAAGTTAGTTTTTAAAAATACAAATTTATTCTTCATCATATAACAAAATTGGCGCAGTCGGTAGGATATCGCTGATTAAAGACGAAGTAACAACGCGACGCGTTTTAAGGACAAACATCGCCAGAAGACCGTCGTGGTAGCTGCAAGCTTTCAAAAAAAACTTCGCCGAACCATGCGACCTGCATTTATATTGTTATTGTGGTGAGTTGCTAAATTTGTTTTGCTCTATTTTCCTCTATCTCTCAATCTATTTCCACAATCTCTATATCTTCCCGTATATCCTCAAAATCACAAAATGTTTAAAAACGAAAAAATTGCCGACAATACGAGTATGCCACTTGAGTTAAATACGCTCTTACAACTTATCCCAAGCTTCGACACAAACGAAAAGGAGCAAGTATATAGATTTATCAGATCATGCGATGCTGCATTCAACTTAGCATCCGAACAACAAAAACCAATTATTTTAATTTATACTTTAAATAAAATAACAGGCGTCGGTGCATCCGATGTCCATAGTAGAAAGTTTCCAGATTGGGATACGTTAAAAGTTTATTTGATTCAAAAATTTTCGAACGTTAAAACTATTGCGCATTTAATGCTCGACCTTCAGTCTATGTTCCAAAAACCCAATGAAACCGTAACTGAATATCTACATCGAGTAGATTTGTCGCGGAGCAAAATAATTGAAAAGTTATACGCCGAAATAACCGACGAATCTTTACAAGGGCGTATGGCAACCACGGAAGAGACAGCATTGAATGTTTTTGTTAACGGCTTGACTTCCGAGATAGGTGTAATGCTTCGGACCAAAGAATTTGCAAATTTAACGCTTGCTGGCAACTTTGCCATACAAGAAGATAAAATACGGCAAATGAATTCCGCAAGGCAATTAATATATAAAAATACATTTGCCAATACAAAATCTAACGCATCAGTTCCTAAGCCAAATTTTCCAAATAATAGACCACTAATTAATCGAAACCAATTTTTTCACCCTAGACCATTCCAGAACAACAATTTCATAAGACCAAATAATAATTCACCCCATACAACACAAAAATTTTGCAATTATTGTAAAATACCAGGCCATATTATAGCTGAATGCCGTAAAAGACAATACAATAACTTCAAACAGAATCAATTAGCATTACCCGCTCCTCAACAGCAAAGAAATATAAATAATTTAAACTCGCAAGTATCCGAGGTGGCGAGCGACACCTCGGATGCCAATCAAATAGCTCAAAACCTAGAATTCTAAATAACTTTGATAAGCCAATTCCAAATCCAGTCCATCGGGGACAAGCTACAAATTATAAAACGCAAATTCATTCGGTTCATCAAGGACAAACTATAAATCCATCGCAGATCAATTCAGTCCATCGGGGACAATCATGCGACGCCTCTACCCAAACTGAATGTTATTCCAATTCAATATCAATTGAATCAAAAACTTACGAACAGGGTAACCAGCCCCAAACTCTTAGTTTTCAAAAATCACGTTCTGACACTAAAACAAAATCAAATCCTTCTACCAAATCTAAATCAAAATCATTAAAAAAGAAAAAAGGTAAAAGATCCTTAAAAACTACTAAATCTAAACGTAAATATACAAAATCGAAATCCACTAATAAACATAAACAATCCTCATCATTAAATATTACTGAAACAGAAAATAGTTCACTATTAAAATCTTATAATATATCGTCACTAAACATCCCACCAGAAAACCTATTACATTGTCTATTCCACATCAACAAAGAACCGGTAATTATGTTAATTGACACCGGTGCTGCTATATCAGTAATAAGAAAAGATAAAATAAACAGCAATCCAATAAATACTTCCAATAAAGTATCTATTATAGGTGTTTCTAATTCAGGATCCACAATTAAGACGTACGGAACGTCAGATCTTTGCCTAGATGAATTTCCTGAACATACATTTCATATAGCCGATCTCAATATCAGTGCAGACGGTATCCTAGGTAATGATTTTATGTCTAGATTCAATGTAAATATATTTGTAAAATCTAAAACAATGCGTGTACGTGATAAATCATACAATTTATTCTTTATTCGTGAACGAACAGATAAAAGCAAGCCAATTATTATTACCAAACGCTCAGAACAAATAATTAGATGCTTCACGAAAGATATCCTTAACGGTACAGCTATTGTCGATAAACAAATAATAGATAATGGTGTTATTATTCCACACGCATTAGTTAATGTTGTAAATGGAGAACTTATTACTACTTGTGTAAATACAGATAATTCAGATATCCTAATTACCATGCCATTAGTTAAAGTCCACCCGTACGACTTCGATAATGAATCTATTGTTAATAATGAAGCGTCAGTAAACATAAATAATTTAAATACATTTAACAGACAAATAGAAATCTCAAAATTAGTTAGAAAAGATCATTTGAACAAAGAAGAATCCGAATCACTCGATAAAATTATTTCTGAGTACGCTGACATATTTTTCATAGAAGGTGATTCTTTAACTTACACTAACCACACTAAACATCGCATCGTAACGACCACAGATACGCCGATTCATACCAAAACATATCGATTTCCCCAAATACACGAACAAGAGGTAAAAAAACAAGTTCAAGATATGTTAGAACAGGATATAATTAGACCTAGTTCTTCACCGTGGAGTAGTCCAATCTGGGTAGTTCCCAAGAAACTAGACGCATCTGGAAAACAGAAATGGCGTCTAGTGATAGACTACCGAAAATTAAATGACGTTACAGTAGGAGATAGTTACCCTTTACCGAACATCACAGACATATTAGATAAATTAGGACACTCTCAATATTTCAGTACACTAGATCTTGCTTCAGGATTTCATCAGCTTGAAGTTGAACCTTCCGATATACCTAAAACAGCTTTTAATACTCCATATGGACACTACGAATTTAAGAGAATGCCCTTCGGCCTTAAGAATGCACCTGCAACATTCCAACGCGCAATGGACTCTGTCTTATACGGACTCCAAGGGGAACGATGCTTTGTATATTTGGACGATATTGTGGTATTCGCTTCTAGCCTTCAGGAACATGATCAAAAACTACGCGAAATATTTTATAGATTACGTAAAAATAAGTTAAAAATTCAACCTAACAAATGCGAGTTCTTAAGACGTGAAGTAGCGTATCTAGGACACATTATATCGAGTGAAGGCGTTAAACCAAACCCCGGTAAGATAAACGCGGTAAAAGATTATCCTATTCCAAAGTCATGTAAAGACATTAAAGCCTTTCTAGGACTAACAGGCTATTATCGCCGCTTTATAGCGAATTTCAGCAAAATCACGAAACCGCTTACTAGTCTCTTGAAAAAGATGTGCCCTTCGTATGGGGAGAAACACAACAATTAGCTTTCGATGAGTGTAAACGTTTACTTACTAATCCTCCTATTCTTCAATATCCCGACTTTACTAAAGAATTTGTCCTAACAACCGACGCCTCAATACATGCTATAGGTGCAGTGCTGTCTCAAGGTGAAATAGGCAAAGACTTACCAATCGCGTATGCATCTCGGACTTTAAATAAAGCGGAATCAAACTATTCCACAATAGAACGCGAATTATTAGCTATTGTCTGGGCCGTTAAACATTTTAGACCCTATCTCTTTGGTAGAAAGTTTAAAATAGTTACTGACCATAAACCTCTTACTTGGCTTTTCTCTATTAAAGACCCAGGCAGCCGTTTGGTTAGGTGGCGATTAAAACTCGAAGAATTTGATTACGAAGTCATTTACAAAGCCGGTAAAAATAATACCAACGCTGATGCACTTTCAAGACCTCCTATTTTTAACACAAACAAAATCTCCCAAACCTTTGAAGCAAAGAACGATAACAACCCTGATGACTATTTAGAAATAAATTATGAACATTTCTCTGAGAATTCCACTTACAGTTTCGATACTCCAAACCTTAAATTATCGCCAGATCGCGTATTAGACCCCAGACATAAAAACATATTCATTCCCATTTCGTGTGAACTCTCTGATAAGAACGACCTTTTCAATGAGGCTCTATCCACATGTTCTCAAGTGAAACCATATTTAGAGAAACATAGAAATCTTTATGACTGTGATTTATTAGTTTCCAACAATAAACAAAATATTATCTTTGGCTGTTCTCGACCCACTCATTATGACCCTTGGGATTCCGAAAGTTACTTTAAAACTCTCTTAAGTTGTCTACATACTAATAACCTAAAGAATCTATATGTCCCAGACCTTAAAAATGATAGAACTTGCAAATTACGCGGCAACGAACAATTACATATCACTGCTTACTTAGCTGATGTCTACGAATGTGAAATAACTATTTGTCAAAACAACGTCCAAATACTAAATAATCCAGACGAAATTGCTCATATACTTAAAACCTTCCATGATGATCCTTTAGCTGGCCATAGAGGTATCATAGAAACAACTAATAAAATCAGATCCGAATACTTCTGGAAAGGAATGACAAACGCTATCAAAACATATATAGAAAACTGTAATGTCTGTCAAAAAAATAAAATTCAAAGAAAAACATATAAAGCACCGATGGTTATAACCTCGTCATCTACTGAGCCATTCGAACGCATAACCATAGATTTAGTGTCATATTCCGATATCACATATGACGACAATAGATATATTTTAACACTACAGGACGATCTCACCCGCTTTGTTCAAGCATATCCTATTCCTGATAAACAAGCTGTTACAATAGCAAAAGGAATATTAAACTTTTGTCAACATTATGGTGTCCCAAAGCGATTTCATTCGGATCAGGGTACCGAATTTATAAATAGTGTCATCAAGCAATTAATGAAACTTTTAGGCGCAAATCATACAATGAGCACAACCTATCATCCACAAACAAATGGCTCACTAGAAAGATTTCACGCGACCCTTCGAGATCACATCCGAATGTATCACACTCGGAATAACCCCAATTGGGATAAAATCATTCCATTTGCGATAATGTGTCACAACACCTCCGTAAATCATTCTACAGGGTTCACACCGCATGAATTACTATTTGGTTATAAGCCACGATCATTGTACTCATTCAAAGAAATAAGTGACTATACTACATCTGATTATCTGGTTGATTTAAACGAAAGATTAAAGATATCTCGTGATATAGCTCGTCGTAACGTTGAATCTATGAAGGAAAGAGCAAAAGAACGCTACGATCGTAATATTAAAAACATTGCTAGATTTAAATTAGGAGATAAGGTTATGCTTAAGGTTCCTAATCCAAATAATTTAGATATCAAATGGGAAGGTCCCTATATTGTTAGTAGAATAGGATTTAATGAAAATTACGTAATTAGGAAATCGGGAAAAAACCAATTAGTGCATGCAAACCGCCTCAGACCGCTTAACAATCCAGCGATTCAACCTTCAACATCTCTACAATGAAAATTATTTTCAGGATATACCAGACAAACTCCTTTCTTAATACAAATCTAAATCGTATAAACTCTAGATTAAACGAACTTGCCTATTATACCCCTAATAAACGAACAAAACGCGAATTATTAGATGGTCTCAGTTCTGTGTTAAAATGGCTAATAGGTACTCCCGATGCAAAGGATGCTTCAAGATATGACAAATGTATAGAATTGAGAAAAACAAGAATTAGAATCTTCTGAAATATTAAAACAACAATTACAAATTATATTTCTTCTACAATTGTTAACTTTAATAATACATTAATTAAAATTTCGTATGATGAACATATAATTAATGAAAATCTTAATAGAATCGGTTCATTTATAAACGACACTAACAAACTTTTATTTGACTTTAAACGAAGTGAAGAACTTTCCGAAATCTCCATTCAAATTTTAGAGTCTGTTATGTCGCTAGAACAAGAAATAGACGACATACTAACTAGCATATTGTTCATTAAATCGGGCGCTATTCATCCTTCAATAATTACATCAGAAAGAGTGTATAAAGAATTACTATCAACTAATCATGCTCGTAATGACGGAAGTTTAGTGGAACCAATTACCGTACCTAACATACATAAAATTCTTGAATCTGCTAGTATAACATCATATATCTTTAAAAATAAATTAATCTTTATCTTAGATTTTCCTCTAGTAAAAAATGAACGATTTCATATTTACCATATATACTCCATACCCATTCCTCATGCCAATTCCTCAATCTACTCCACCATCCTTGCTGAGCAAACTTACCTAGCAACAAGCACTACTCAACAATACGTCACTTTCAACAACATGGACAACTGCAAGACATATGCCCCGGAGAAGATTGTTTGCAAGAAATTCCCTGTCTACAATTATAATACACGTCCAATATGTGAAATGGCCGTTCTACTATCCACATCCAGAGAAATACCGAATCATTGCGAAATAACAACAATCGCTGCTAATATCAACATCTTTCAATCGATCAAAAATAATAAATGGATTTTTATTTTGAAACGTAAGATTCATGGTGCTTTACAGTGCGGAGATACAACTACTCATCATGAATTAGAGGGATCTGGAATATTGAAGTTAAATCAAGGCTGTAAATTATACACCAGTCTCGTAACACTTTCGGCAACTGAAGAAATAATTACAAATATCAGCATTCCCATCATTACAGTTGACATCATCGAAAATTGTATCAACTCTGTTCAATTCGAAGAACCACCTGAACTCATTCATATTAAAATGAACAATATCCCTTTGGATTCTCTTCACACAATGAAACAAGAAATTAAAGATTATTCGAAGCTCCTGAAGGAAAATGAAAAGAATTTCATACAAAAACATTCTTATAAACTATCCATCTTTAGTTACATAATGGGATTTATCATGTTATCCTTTCTTCTATACAAATTTATCCCTTGGCGTTGTCTATCACACCGATTCCAAAATAGAAACTTAGAAGAACACAGACATGGATGTATTCAAATATTTAATAACTGTTTCGATCGATCAAGAAGAAGCCACCATGTTTCTGTACCACTGCAGACTATCTCCCATACTTCAACTTCGTGTATCTCAGACGACGAGGATACGCCATCATCACCTAGTTCAAACCAACAAAGATCGGGCAATATTCCCCAATCTTTATTCTAAGGGGGGAGGTGTTATGTTATGACCTCAACCTACACATTAGATAATAAGTTAGTATTTAGATAATTAGGTATTTAGGTAATAGTATTTGATTGTTCATTATTATATTTGTTATAATCATTATCATAATTTGAATTGTTTATCTCAATGAGTATATTTCCAAAGTTCTGTTTGTAAGTAATTAAGTCAAAGTTCTATTTGTAAGCAAATTAGTTAAATATGTAAACATCCCTTCCAAAACTAGTATATAAGACCCTTACTTGAAAATATCAAGCAGTCACTTCCTAACTCTGATCGTTATAACTTGTGTAAATCGTATAATATTGTGTAATAAAATAAAGTTAGTTTTTAAAAATACAAATTTATTCTTCATCATATAACACTTTGAAATGCCATGGTATTTTTAGCAAAACTATAAACTTTAGATTACCACTACAAAAACCACCATTATTACGAGCGATATAAGAGCTGTCTCTAATTCAACATGTATTTACTGTAGATTTGTTTCTTCCATAATTTTGAAGCGGAATATTTGTAATGTTTTTGAAATTATTTTGAAAATGTCCATTATAAAGTAATTTTACTTAATGGTGACACAATATCAGGGTCTGCTTGGGTACCTCTGTCAGACTAATTTGTGCTGTAAAGCAACAGTGTTTCAATTGCTATGTTCTGGTATCAAGAGTATTATTGGCATTAAATTACTGGGTGCGTGACTTTATACCTTATGTCATAAGTTGGCAACGAATATTGTGGTCTTTATAAGGCATGCAAAAGCACACACTAACCACAAATACAAAAGTAACTGTAACAACTATAGCATTGTAATATGTGTTTACGTATTATTAATTGTTATTTTTTTTCTTTTTATACAAATACAAAGAATTCGTTATACGAGTAGGTACCTAATACTGAATAAATAAATAATATATATGACATTTTTATTTCATTACTAACACGTCACAACACAAAAAAAATAAAAAATGAACTATAAGATTGTAAAATTTTTTCACGAGTTTCTAATCGATATTTGAAAAATGGCGTGTCTATTTCTTTCACTTTACGTATTTTCAATTGATATACGATTCGATTGGCCTATGTAGGTTCTATCTTTAACATAGCCTGACAAAAATCTTTCAGTGACACGCCACTGACACCACATCGGCTAGCCATTTAACAGCTGAATTTCGTGAAATTGTGAGAGCGAGAAATTTCGTATGCGATAAATTAATTATTTTGTTACCTATGTGATATGTGGTACCGTCTTCTTGTAAAACGTTCAAGGAAAGGTAAAAAATAAAACGTATTAGCTATTAAAAATGTATACGCTCTGTCTTTCTAACAGGCAAAACCTTTTAATACACATTTATTAAGGCGGATGCCTAACCTGTCTAACCGAACCTAAAATCTTCATTCCAAATCAAAATAGTATTCATTCAACAAAAGCTTTTACAGACATTTAATGGCATCAAAACAAATTTAAGCTTAAGATAAAAAAAAACCTTGTATAGGCATACGAACCAGGAACAAAAATTATACTGCACCTGTCAGGAAATTGAAAGAATGGAACGATTTCTGCAGATCTTCAGATTGGCAGGCAAGAAACTCCAAAAGGTATATTTTTTTATTTCCTATTATCATTATATTACATATTCATACATATTAAGTTACGTTCAGTCTGAACAATAGCTTCGTAGTTATTGATCGTAATTGCATCTTTACTGTTATATATAGTCCTTATTTTTATTGGTGTATGTCATTCATATAATTCAAGAAGAAGTTTTCATGATGTCGCAAACATTTGCTACAATTGCAGTGACTCTTTGAATAAACAGCAAACTAATGCTATTCTTAATGATAACATTAAACAAAAGACAAATACTCTTGAACATGGAGTCGTGAGTGCGACGTGACCGCATAATCTATCAATTGAAATGCTCGATCCGATTTGCTCTAGTGACATTCACATAAAGCCCACGTTTGTTGACATGTCACCGTCATTATTTAAACTTTGAACGCTTCCTTATTCACTGATTAGAAGACAAGTACTTCCCGCATACATATTTATATGTAACTAAATTTCCTAAATAATATCACTAAATGTTTAACTGGGTATGTGATTACATTAAGCTTTTCATAGTCAATTGCTTAAATCTACATATGTTAAACATGGTGACAAATTCAGTCTATCAAAAAATTAACATATTCTATATTTAAATTGACAATAAAAATTAACTAATTTCGAATAGTCTTGTTTTTTAAATGAGCACTAAAAATGAGCAATCATCGGATTGGTACAAGTTACATTAAATCAAAAGTTGAATGGTATCGATTGAATTCGCTCCGTCTAGAAACCAACCAGATTGATAATATTGAGCCTACTCTTTTAACGCCATAGATAAAACCGCTTCGATTGCCTTGGGGACTATACTGATGTGGACAAACATAATAGCAGGGCTGTGGAATTTGTAATTATGGTAGGTTAATAGTTTCTCAAATCCTACCAAATAAAAGGAAAATAGTTCTTTGAGCGGAACCTATATTAATGAACAAACATCATGTAATGGATCAGCAGACGGGGCGCTGGAGATCCTTGGGGATGATCTGTTTCCAGCACTGGATGTCTTTTTTTTTTGTTCTCCCTGAGGAAAATGCATTAAATTGCATACCCCGGCTGTGGCGAGCCGGCGGTTATGTGGGGCTCTCCTCCCCAGAAGGGGGAGGCCTACCCACTAAAAACTTCAGGGATGGCCTTCCTCGGGCATGTAGGGAGCCCCCGGGAACACCAAGCTACTTCCGGGAACCCCCAGCCTCCGCTCCCCCGCCGATACAGGGGAGCCCTCCTCGGGGGAGGCTACAATACCTCCCCTGATCTCCACCACCGACGACGCCCCCCGGCCACGGAAGGGGCGTGGTCCCTCCCGGGTCGCCGTATCCGCGGGCGCGATGTCCTCGCGCCCGCCGGCGACCCGCGGCAGCGCCGCAGCTGTGCTACCGAGCCCGGCGCCGCCTCCTTCGAGCGGGATCGGCCAAGCACTGGATGTCTATTGCCTGAAATGATACTGATAAATGATAATTATAAATACTTCTTTTCAATGATTTTATAACTATCAATGTTTTTATGTTTTATAAAGGTACTGACGTATTTAAACAATATACACATTTGAACCATAACAGCATATAAACACATTTCCATCATTTGCATCGCACAAATCAACACCATTTCCCTACTAGTTTATTAGTTGACTAGGATATTGTGTTAGACATTATGTCCGCCATTTGTTAAATTGAAAAAATAAAATTAAACACAAGGCTTTAAAGGTACTTCAAATATAACCCTTTAGCAAAATTCATCCACATCAATACAGCTAATTTATTAGGAAATTGCGAGAGCCTTTTCTTATCGAGAAATAAGAAAAGGCTAGTAGCTCGGAAAGTCTAATTTTCATCTCCTCTTTTGAAATATAAACATTATAGTAATAATTTATTTACATGATTTAGAACTTGAAAATTATATGCTAATAAATAAATAATATAGGACTTTCTGATACTATCTACCATATTATTGTTCACGTGTACTTCATAGAATTCTGCGTGTAAATATGTTGTCACACATTGTGGCGAGCTTGTGCTTAGCAACGTACAAAACCTAACGTTAATCGGAGTCGACAAGGCTTTGTTAGTGCGGCCAAGCGCGAATTACACGATCAAACATCCGTGTAACTTCGGCCATCGTGTCAGCCGCTTTTTACGTCCACTTGGGACGGTATGTTCAGTTTTCTCTTTAATATTTATGTTGCTATGTAACACGGGAATTGTTTCGAAAACTATTTTAAAAATAGTAGCATTTTTACATTGTTCTCTAACAAAAACCGTTTGCTCCGGAAAGTTGCACTTACAACGTATTGTTTGCTTACAAATTGTGCTGTTTAAAATGGGTCATAAAAGTTACTTGAATGCATGTGTACATCTGCATACATACAAGTAATAAATATATATTATATATGATTGTTTTCTATTAAGTATAATAATAATATTGCAATGAAATAGAAGGCAATACTTAGATGATTTGAACACGTAGAAAGGATGGACGAAAAACGACAGACGAAAATAATTTGTAAAGGATAACGAAAGGAAAAGTGGGTAATGGACGACGTAGACGAACATAAACAAATAAGACATATCCAGAATATATATCAGATCAAGAGTATTCTGTTGTATAATCAGGTGATGAATCACACTCATGTGATACTATTATCACACACATTCGTGTTTTAATACCTAATTATAACATTTGCATACAAGACTTTATTTACAATCATGATGTGAATCCTCTATAAAAGAATTCCAATATTCGAGTGAAAAAATGGCGGGAAATAACACGATAAGACGAGAATCCGAAATCACGAATTAGTCTACAATTTATTGTTCTTTTTTCAAAATTTTAGCGATCTGGAAATGTCATTGCATGAGAATGTTCTTTTTTTGAAATTCATAATATCACGCGTTTGGATGATATAATATCATTGAGTGTTTTAATGTTGGCAATAAGCTAATTGTTATAGGTTCTTTTATAGAGGATTAATAGCATGATAGTAGATAAAAGTATTAATTAAAGTTAAGGAGGGTAGAGCAGTATGTTGAGATCGTATCATCTGGAAAATTATTATATCTGACTAACCCCACGGGAAAGACGTGTATGTAAAAGAGGAGATATAAAACTAGATCTTAAAATAGGATCGTTCGAATTCGAATTAATCGAATGCATGTACAAGATTCAGTGTTACAACAAATGTTTATAAAAAGGACAACTGTCTTCGAAACAAAAATACTTACTTTAAATTCAACAGAAATATGTCCACAATTTTTCAAGTACAAAAACATTTTATTTAATATAATAATAAATATTTCTTACACTTACACTAATTAACCTAGCTCAGGTAAACGATAGATATACATATATTATACATATATATATATATATATATATATATATATATATATATATATATATATATATATATATATATATATATATATAATATATATATATATATATATATATATATTTTGATAGAAATAAAAATCACACAAACTTCTGCCCCTACCGGGCCTCGAACCCGGGACCGTAGAAATGGTGACACCTTGAAACCCGTGTACTAACCAGTCGACTATAAAGGTCATCAGAATTAATCAGTTAATATATAACATTATTATATTTTGGTGCGCTACCGAACAATAAACATAAAAAAAAACAAGTAATAAGTAAGTAATCATTAGATACCTGTGTAACGTGTCTCCGTGATATTTCACTAATGAAACAATCACTTCAACAATATCCTCTTCCTCATCCAATTCATGCAACGACTAGACCTTCAAATTGAACGCGGACTGCGGAGAAGAAAAAAAATACAATTAATTATGAAAAAATCGCCACGAAAGCGAAGGCAACGGTGAACCGCGCGTAACTTTAATTTATGGGTGCCTAATTACCGCTTTGTTCTAATTTAGTATCAACAAAAACGTTCAATCATGTTTGATAACATCGTGTGTCAGTGGTTACGGTTTTGACACTGGCCACCGATTGTTATCACCGATGCCAGCCGATAATGGAATAGGTACAGTTTTGTTTGATCTCAAAAAAGATTGTTTGATGTGGACAATATTGCGTGCTTGTCTCGATTACAATTTTATGGAATATAATGTTCTAAGCAACTATGTAAGCAAAAAAAGACGTTATCTACCTTATGGTTACAGGCTACAATCACAAATGTGGTTCCTATTTAATTTATAATCTGTAATCCTTACAAGGACCATAATGTACATCGCCCTATTCTTACATTCAATATCAAATCTCAGAGCCTTCACTACCAAGACAAGGCTGACTGATTTTATCGGGAACACCACAAAGAATAAGAACAATATCTGTTATTGCAATATACTTGCTGTTCCGTTTAGGTTCGACAGAAATATGTAAGAAAGTGGTAAAGATGGATTACTAGAAAGAGTACAAATAAACCTATTAAATGTAAAGTCATGCTATTCGTATAATATTTATATTAAGTTTTTAGATTTAAGGTTGTAGTTTTGTGTTGGCGATTATTTCAATATTTAGTTTTTCATAATAACCAAAGAAGTAATCATTTTGAAACTTTTACACCAACAATACGAATATTGAATAAGTTACTATCATCATTTTTAAGCCAACGTAAGTTCAGTAAATTCTACAAGAAAATTAAAAAAATGTAAACATGTAGGCTGTTTTATTTCATTTTGATTTTGCAAGCTCTCCAATGAAATCCTCATCATCATTTCAGCCAATAGACGCCCACTGTTGGACATAGGCCTCCAATGAAATAATAATCAATAATTATACGATACAGGGGTTCGGTGGCAGTGTGGTCTCGCCAGTATTTTTCAGATCGTGAGATTCAGGAGGCCCGAAGAAAATCCTATCATGATAGGACTTTCCTCCTAACTGGGCTTTCGAAAAACGAAAAACATATTTGTAAATATATATACAAATATGTTTTTCGTTTTACGAATTTCATATATACATTTATCTATCGCTTCGACGGTGAAGGAAAACATTATGAGGCTATCTGCATATACCTGCGAGGTAATTCAATTGTGTATGAGAGCAATCTGCACGGTAGCGTGGTTGCCTAAGCCCTAATCGCCTTAGCATAGTTAAGGTAGGTTTGTGTCCCTCAGTGATGATTATTGAGATTTGGTTCAAATCTAATGCAAAAAATATCAAATAACTTTTAATAATAAACTCTTATTAAATGTATTATTAAACGATAAAAACAGAAATTTGATAGATCATAGCGTGTCCTTATTCGAAGAATGAAAGGATAAAGCGATAAGAAATGCGCAAAAGCGTACTCTTAAACGTCGTAGCATACACAATGATATATTGGGTAAAAGCGAATGCTTGTACTGTAACTATATATTGTTGTGTAACTATAAAAGGCAAATTACTATTAAAAAGTTGTTATTTTGATTATTTTATTAATCGAAGTAGAATAGAAATGCGGTAAAACTAAATCGTCCATATTTCCACCAAATTACTGGAGCTATCCGTCTGTGGGTATATTCGACTAAGCAATATTCCCCCTGGAGTTTAGCTTCGTTTTAATGAGAGGTGCAATTACTTTGGCTACATAGAGAAACGCTTAATATATGTGCAAATTTTAACAGAGACGCTAAAGCTGAGTGCAGTCTAGATTTATTATTATAATTAAAGCAGCTTGTTGTAATTCAACATAATGAAATTCTGTTGAATTCCAGGTTTTCATATAATTTGTAAATTGTGAGTTGGACGAACCACATATACTTAACATAAAGGAATAAGAGACATTATTTGTGTATTAGAATAAATTGGAATGTGACACTGTTCCTTTATGTCATCATAAATGTAGATGTTACAATAGAACTAAACTCAACAAATATTATCTACGAATTTTTATATTCACAAAATCTGATAACACTTCGGGCTTAAATTTTTAACTGATGCCATTGCACTAATGAATAGTGTTCCGTTCACAAATCGAAACAGATTTTATCTCGGCGTAACACGTTAGCTAATGTAGCCCATTTCAATTTCACACTGCCAAATAACTCGTGTAAACCCTTGCCGGTCTCTAACGAGCTCCACACTCCAACTTTATCAATGAGTATCAATGATCAGATAAGATGACGAATCCTGTTTGGAGAAGTGACGACGAAGTGTAACACGTACATAACCTAATATCAGTATGAAATCTTATGGCTTTATTAATATTTCACTCTATCTTCGGATAAATTATTCCCCGTTTTACAACACGTTTGTAATTAAAGCTTGTTATAATAACTAAAAGACCTTTTCTTATAAACAAGTTGCTTGAACGACAATTGATTTGTTTTTCATTAATGAAGCCATAAGCTTTGCTTTTTACGCAATAATATTTACACATTTATTTATTATAATAAGGCCTTAAATTATTATAAGGTCTGCATAATGCAAGTAATCCAACTTGTGTCGAAAGCATCCATAGGTGTAGTGATCTCTTCCTGTCAGGTGACCCACCTTATCGTCCTTGTGACCTTAAGGATAAAAAAATTCAATATCAATGAATGTTTTCAGCCGACATCCATTGTTGAACATAGGTGACCTACCAGGATCTTAACCGCGATCAGTCGTGCGCTGTTAGTATCTAGCAGTTTCCTATGATGTTTCCAGATATATTATTATTTTGATATTTATTCGAAATAGACCTGTATAGGCGTCTACTATTAACGTTAAAACAGATATAAGTTGAAGAGAACAAAAATCTTGCACGTGCACACGAACAAGGATAAAAATTTGACTATATATGTGTCATGAACGTGTAACATGGGCGGCTATCTCGGAATCATTATCAGATGAATCACATCTCATCATCAGCATCATCAATATTCATTGATGCATTGGAAGGGGCACTAAGTCTACAAGCTGAGTCACAAATCAAAGTCGACTCACCTATTTTTGTCTGTGATTTTCGTCGAAGCCATTGAACTCTTACTTCTTAATGTTTCTCTTCATTGTCTTTTACTACTTTATTAATTTAATATATTCCAGATATAAAAAGACACGCATAAATAGATAGTCTATTTATAAGAAAAGTTTCAAGAACAAGAATATCCGTTATTATCATAATAATAATAATCATGGTGTCATAACACATACTGCTACTGCGCAGCGCAGCGCTAGACTCGATTTTCGTAACGGACAAAAATGTTGTAATGAGGTATATGCATGTGAGATTTTATGTATGTATTTTTATGTATTTTATGTATGTATCGGTGCAGTACCCATGACACCGGATATAATCTTATTGTCAATAATCTTATATATAAAAATGAACGGCAAAATGTGTTGGTAAGCTCATAACTCAACAACGCCTGGACCAATTTGGCCAATTCTTTTTTGTTAATGTTCGTTGAAGTTCAAGGAGGGTTTTTACAATGAGGAGAATTCGAATAATTATCGGAAATACCCTAAAGACAGCCCTTGTTATTTTCCCATGCAAACGTTTTCTAACTAAAACGTACAGTCGAATTGAGCTTTATTGTTATTGTATAAAGTTCATATTGCAAGCACTCACTGTTGTCTAAGCAATGAAGGTGTGTTCCTAACATCAAAGAGTCAATTTGCGCTTTATTAACGCTACATATAGTTGAAATTCAATCATATCTATCAAAACAGTGTGCGTGCGTGCGTTGGAGCACAGAATACATCGTTGGAGGATTTAATGTCACGTTCCAAAATTGAATAGCCACAAAATGTAATAGGTCATTTAGACTTTTTTGCGATTTGGTTGGCTATGCGACATTATCTATAAAATAATTAGGAACAAAAAACTGCCACTGTACAAATCTTTTTGACAGGACGAAGTCTGTCGGGTCCGCTAGTAGTTAATAAAAGTACATAAATTGAGTACACGTGAGAGTACTTACCTGTCACAGAAACCTCACACAAATTATGTCAGTATTTATGTGGGTGTATTAATTAATTATTTCGCCATTATTCATCTGAGAAAATCATCAGTAGTACAGCTATAATAATATACCCTGTCCAGTGTCAACTACGGTTCTCAACTTTTTGATCTGAATGGTTCCCTTTATTTTTCTACAGATTTTATCTTTCGTGAGTTGATCACATTTTACGCAACGGGTCTCGGGTTCAATTCCCGCACGGGACAGATAATTTGTATGAACTACAAAAATTTCTTTATTTCAAAAATCCTGTCTGGATGTTTGTGAATGTGAGATTTCTATGTTTATGACTGCACCCACGACACAGAATAAAAATCATAGTGTGGGGTGACGTTTTTTTTTAAATAACAGACATAGAAAATCTCCGAGCATAGCTCTCTAAGTTTCCCTTTGAATGGCTTTAAACCACTTTACAAGATCCATTATAAATTGCTATATTTCAGATCCGAATATCATCACCAGTGTGAACAAGCACGAATTAAAGTGGTTCGATCAGCAGACCTTTCAGCTTAACCAACATGAAAAAGACAATATTTTCGCGCTTAAGTAGAATGAACTCTTATAGCGGACCTTCTGAGTAATAGAGTCATTGAATCTGAGATAATTCATAAAAAAATTAATACCTTGTTCTAAGTGAAATGAATATTCTAGGTGAAAAATTATTAAATTATTCATGAAAACGCTTATCTTTCAACGTGCGTATAAATTTGCAAACGTACAGTTCTGGGAGCTTATCGTCTTTCGCGCGGCGTGGCGAGTGTAACATTCATTATTTTAATTGAGATTTGATGCATAGCTTCCGTATTTGGTTTGATACCAATTTCAGTAATTTTTGTGAAAAAAAAATCGTAGCCGAGTACTCTTTTTAACGTTTTAACTCAAACTTCTATTCGAAATAATTTGCAAATCAAAAATGTAGTCTTATGTTTGTACAAGTTATGTGTAATCTTATGTGTCAATACAAGAATCTATGTTCTCAAATTAAAATTGAACAACTGAGAATATAAAAATCCGACCAGAGTTGCAAACTAATCGTACCGCATATAAGTTCTCAAAAATAATATTATGTTTTGAGATGCAACTTAATCGGACGGTTTTTGGATTATTTCTTCCCTTGTGCTATATGACATTGCTTCTTCTGTATAGATTTGATTCCCTTGCAAGAGTTAATTATGCGGCACTTCAATTAAACGGGACATATAATTCCGTATCATTTGATTGCGTCGTCTTCATGTTTTGACTGTTGCAAGGGAACGTAGAACTGAGATTAGTTTCTACTTGATACGTATACGAGATAATTATAAAAATATTCGTTCACGCTAGAAAGTACGATGCAGCGCACCGGTTCCTAAGTTTTCCTTAAAAAAAATGCAGCTCTTAAACGACTTTACCCAATACCCATCAGTTGGCAGACTTTTTGTTTGCTAACGAAACTATATAAAAAAACGTTTAGTAAATACAATGGTCTACTGGTAATTTAAGTATTACTACTTACTTACTTAATTTGTAATTGCATATTTTAAATATTAATATATCAATAACAATAGATGTCATTATAAAGCCTTATTAGAATAATAGGACAATAACACAACGAACACTTATAAATAGTAATTTGAATGCCAATTATTTTGTTTAAAGTTGCGTAAAGGTGTAATAAGAATGAATTATTTAGAAAGCCGTCATAGTGCACCTAACCAACTTTGGTTTTATTAATTGAGTAATTTATTAAATTTGTAATCTAAATATATGTATTTAGATTACATGTTTGTTAATAAATATATTATACATGTACATAGTTTATCAATAAATTATAGCAATACTACTACAATACAGCCACATATATGAACCCCCCTCCCCCCATGCTGAATGTTCTGGAACGCTTTGAAAATGAGTAATATAATAGGATAACTTTGCTGCAATTTAAATGAAGTATTATAAAATCATAAGGTCAAAGTTGAACTCATGCTTCACCTAGTTTTCTTATGTAAGGAGTTCCTAGCGTTTCGGAAAATAGTCAACTGACTATTATCTGAAACTATTATCTATATTACTAGTTCTTCGGAATATAGTTAACTTACTATATTCCGAACAGCTAAGAATATGGACGCAGGTACCTTTTCTCTCTTGAACTATTCTGAATAGACCTTTCATTTCTTAATAACCTAACATTAATGAGTGAATTCAAAGACAGGTTTGATTGAAGATTTGCTATTTCAGTCTATATGACCTTTTCACAAAATTTATTCAAGCGCCTTAGCCAAGTCGAAAGCAATTTATCCTATATACCGAACGCTCGATAGAAACTTGAGTGGGAAGTGAAGTAATTGAATGAGGTCACAGTCTAACGGGTACTTATTTCCTCAAATACTCCTAAATGATCGGTGGTTTGTCGTTAATCACGATTATGGTTGTGCGGCATGTGTCATTAAATTGATCGCATTGCCGCGGAAGAGATAAAATCTTATCATTAGGCTGACGCTGTCTATCGGAGTACAATCGTGTTAGTTTTTTTTTTAAGTTCAATTGACCTTTATAACTAACTAGCTTGTGCCCGCGGCTTCGCCCGCGTACTAATCGTATTTTTCAACCGTCTACATAAAGGGGCTTCTCAGTGTGACCCGTATGTTTTATGTACGTATGTAAGTAGTAAGTCTGTTTCTTCTTTGATATATCAAGAAATGTTCATGTCCACAATATTCAATCTTAAAATCGATGCCATTTTCGTAATGAACGTCCCAAAAAACCATAAAAACGATACCCATATCGATAGTTAGACATTTCAACCCCATTTCACCCCGACAGGGGAGATGTTATTTCACGTCCGCCACGTTGGATTTTAAAATCATTGTTGTTTTCGTAATCACCCGCGTAATCACCGCGACCCGATAAACCATAGAAACAATACCCATTGTCGATTTTCAGACTTTGACACACCATTTCCCCCTTTTAGGGGTTGAATTTTCAAAAATCCTGAAAGACGTGTTTTCTCATTTATTGTTAGGAATACTCCTGCGAAGTTTCGAATAAAATATTCAAACAAATCTTGTTTCTCCATACAAACTTTGGACCCCCATTTCACCCCCTTAAGGGATGAATTTTGAAAAATCCTTCCTTAGTGCACCCCTACACCTTATAAGGAACCTACGTGCTAAATTTGTAATCTCTAGGACCAGCGGTTTAGGCTGTGCGTTGATATGTCAGTCAGTCAGTTTCTTCTTTTATATATTTAACTAATAAAGTAATAGGCACATAAATTGGGCGGAAAATTTATTATGCATTTTATATAGATCCATTAAATTATTGTTTAAAAAAGGCAAATATTTATTCCATCTGCAAATTTTGTAAAGTTGTAAATTTACATAGGCTACAGAATGAATCAGACAGATTCAATCAAACTTATTAGATATGGCTTCTGATCCTGCACATCAGACCCTTGTCATGGTCACTGCTTCCTCAAAGTTAGGGTATAGGTCAGAGTAGAGTCGTTACTAGATCAGTCTACAGTCAACAGCAGACGGGATTCTCCTAAATAGAACAAATTTGTGTTTAGGGATAAATATAAGGTTAGACACCAGCACCTACGTTTCCCAGTTTGTCATTGTGTATTCATAAATTTACACAAAGTTATACAAAGCTTTTTATCTTTTACAAAATCATCCAGGAATTCAGAATTAAAACTGATTTACGAGTATATCGTATCTTTGTTAACGTAATTGCTACAGAGCGTAAAAATAAATGGAATGACTCACAACACCAGTTTAATTTTGTAGCTTTGTATATTTGCTCGAGAAAAGTTGCTGGAGTTCAAACAGTTTTTGTCAAAGGAAGTACGAGTGGCATAGCAATATGGCTGCTACATGACAGCTACTAATGAAAATAGTTTCCATAAAAGCCAAACATGATCTCTCTTATTACAAAAACTTCTAAAACTCGGGTTTAAACCAGGTCTATGTAGTTCGGGTCTAAACCAAGGTCTCTGGTTTAGACCGGACTTTATTACAAAAACAAATTCAAGTACGATCTTCCAAAACCCGAGTCTAAAGAAAATCATTCATTCATTCGTTCGTTTTAAACGGCTTTGGCACCCTAGTTTTAGCCAATTTTATTAGTAAACCAATAATCGTTCCATTTCACGCAGCTTCGTTTGTAACCGACTTCATAACTATAGTGAAAATAAAAGTACAAAGTTGATAAAAAACATTTATTTCATAAGATAAATTTAATTTTAAAGTATATATAAGAAGAAATGTAAGTATGTACTTATATTTCTTCTTATATATACTATAAAATATCATAATACATTTGACGTTGTAAAAATTGCTTGTTGGAACGTAAATTAAGTACCTATTCAATTTGCCGCCCTTTTGACACCAAAGCATTTAACTAAACAAAATTATTTCATTTTCTTTGAATTTAACAATGATATCTTTAATAAACTTATATAAAAATGGAAAATAATAAGAGATCCTATAATTGGTGCCAAGAAGACAAGGTATGTACTTACCTAGTTTATATTTTAATAAAGAATTTTTGAAAATTAAAATGTTACTGTGCATAATTCTAAATTCATAAAACGAAATATATCCAAAATATCCAAATCGTCTAAATCCATATCATCGAGTAAATCAATATCCATTATCAAGCCCTAAAGTCCGTGAAATATCGAGAAAATAACTAATAGCAAGAACAATTTGTAGTTAGAGATATGTATGCACAAACTACAAGCTATCAAAAATCATAATTTCGTTTTGAAACCAGACTTAAACTAGGGGGTACCCTAGTTTATCTTTAAACCAGAGATAAACCCGGTTCTTTGGGGAAACCGTGTCTTGTAATATCAATTTCATTAAAATCTGAGTTAAACCCGAGTTTTCGCTTAGACCAGGTCTAAACCAGGTCATGGAATAACACGGTTAATGTTCAGCTAACAAAAATAATTGACAAACTTTCTGATGATCGTTTGTTTGTTCAAAACAACCTTTTGCAGGCCATATGCACAAATTGAATATACAACATGTCAAAATATATCGGAAATCTTTTGATATACTAAAATCTCGTGTTAAAGTGTTGTTATAGAACTCTACTGAGACGGTTGAAATTTTTTACGCATATTTGGCAGATCTAACAATACAAGACTGACGATTGAGTGATTAATTACAATAATTAAAAATACTATTATACTGAATACATGCTAAATTTTGTGGGAGTCTTTTCAATTCAATTATGTGTTTTATAATTTTTAAAGGCAGTAATATAATAAAAACATTAAATTCGGTAATACGTAGCATGCTCTCGTGGGGGCAAACTACACAGTGTTCGTGATGGTCACACTACCGTTATACCATTTTTCATTTTGAACTATATAAGTACTTTAAGTTTCAAGAGTCTGCAGTTATTTCCATGCCACTTGGAGTCCTTCAATATGATCCCTTTAGTTTGTTATGTCAATAAAACTCTATAGGAAACATAGGAAAATTCTGTCAATTTTTATATAATAAATGAAAATACAAAATGTATTATATTATCTGTTGAAAATTGCACGCTACCTCTTTCATACAAAACCTATTTCTGTATACAGATTCGACTGCGAACGCGATAATTATGTTTCGTTATATGTATATTGTATCTCTCTCTCCGTCTGATTGAAAACATTGTATCTTATAAGAATATTTTATTTATATTATATTTTAGTGTGTTGTTTGTTCCATAGAAATTATGCATATCCAACAGAGATTTTAATTTTATTGGATTCCAGGCATCATATAAAACTGAAAGTTAGATCTTCAGTTATATTACTATAGAATTCGAATCCAATATAGCTGAGTAAAGGCGCGCAAATTAGTTATTAAAAACTGATGTTAAAGTTTGTTGAAAACGAGCACTTTGAATGGGATGCTCTGAAGCTGTACTGTTGTTCGAAAATGCATGAATGCCACAGAAATTACTTTCAGATAAGTGCCAATTGGATACAAACGGGCACATATTGCAATTAGATTGGCTGTAACAATGATAATCAATAAGTCGCAAGATCAAACGATGTATATTTGTGGCTGTTCTCGCATCGGCAAGCTATACAGTATCGCATAATTAAAGACTACAAAATAGGTCTTAACTTATTGAGTTGTAATTTTTTCGATGGTGACTCTTTCTGGCTATTTTAATTTATATCTTTTTGCATTTAATTATTGAATTTAATTATAACCCTAATGCAATGCATTTTTTTTATTAATTTTGAATCTCACAAACTATATGTAAAACTGAAAAAAAATAGGATACTTCTCATTTTTTCATATTTCTTTTATATTTTTCCTTTTCTTTATTCTCTATTGAAATTTTAACTAACAAAAAGGCATCTTTCCTTTATTTTAATTGATCTTCAAAACTATTTACTTTCTTCTTCGTATCACAGTTAACTCAAGATATTATGTATCTGTCTCTAATGATTTTTGTATTGTTCAACAGCTCAACTGGTATTGATACTGAACGCAATGCCATCATTGCAGACTGCTGCGGGCTGATAACGTCCAAATGAGCCCATAAACACAGATCAATTGCCTAACAGTAAATCTATTGTTCGGTCGTTACACTATGACTGACTTTATCTCCAGTTTGGAACTTCTAGTTTAAAAGCACGTCAGGATTACAATTAGAACATTAATTGAAGTTTTATTTTGATGTCAACTAATGTTACAAGAGCAGAATATAAATATGTTTAATATGTAAATATGATGTGTTGTGGAAAAGAAATCCGTAGTATGACACATTTAATTTTGGTTATGGGATGGGATTCTTTCAAAAAGATGCATCTAAACATGTGGGGCTTATTGCAAAAATGTAACAATATTATAAGCCCCTAAAATCACCTGTATGCATCCGAGCGTGGCCCATTAATGAAGGACTTCATTCCTACATACTGACCAGGTGGGTTATTGTAGTTTTATTTTGAGATTACAATTATATTTCAAGACAATATATTTAAATTAATCATATCACTAGTGCTTGGAATAGGTAGTTTAATTTTATTTATTTATTTATTTATACACTTTATTGTACATGTAGTAAATCATATTGTTATTAAGACTATAAAGTAAACAAAAGGTGGACTTATCTCTAAAAGAGATTTCTTCCAGTCAGCCCTAAGTAGTGGAAGTAGTAGAATGGTGAGATGACTCAAGTGTATTCGAATCTAGTATTAATTTTTAATTAAATATTTATTTTAACAATATGTATATCTAAAAGATAACACCTATACAGTATATACATACTTACATATATATAATAGATATAATACATACATAAATATTAATAGATATATTACATACATATTACATAAATAATATATAAATAAGATAATATAAAAAATTTACAGATCAGTACAAAACGATGGAGTTGTTGAAATATAATGACATACGTTACCTATGTGTTGATTTGCGAAAGGTAATAATTTTTAAGCTGACGTTCGACGCTGATGCTCGACGAACGAAAATATGGATGGACAGTTTTGTATATTAGTTGGGAGTTTATTCCAAAGTTGAGCGGCATGAACGGAGAACGAGTGAAAGAAGAAACGGGAGTTAGTAACGGGAAGCTCAAGCATTCTTGTTATACAAGAACGTTTAGGACGGTTAGGAGGTGGTAGCAATTGGAAGCGGGAGCGGAGATAAGCAGGAGTTTGGGGATCCTTCAAAATTTTGTAAAGAAAAGAAAGGATGTGCACATTACGCCGAAGCCAAATAGGAAGCCACTTTAGTTGCGTTCGGAATTGGGAGACATGGTCATATTTACGAAGACCAAAGATGATTTTATGTACTTGGAGAAAGAAAATAAATGTGAGCGTAACATGGATAAACCTTTTTTTTTTGAGGGGGGGAAAAGCGACTTTGTGCACCATGACACCATGGCCGCAAGACGCGGCCGTGTGTGGGGCTCTCCGGTCAAGAGGACCGGCCTACCCACTAAAACCCCCCCGAGTTCTCTGGGCCCATACGGGGCACATGGCGGGGTGCGCTCTCGCGATTCGACCACCATGTGTCCCGGCACATGGATAAACCTAAAATTTTCTGTTTTTATTTGCTATTCGTTTCTTTACGCTTTTATTGTAAAATTTTATGTTGACAACTTATTATTACAACAATCAGCTAAAAGATGAAGTACTATTTTGAAAGTTCAATATATTTTGACAATCTCTGAAAATAGTAAGTGCCCAGACATATCCATACTATTGATGTCACGAAATCGCAAGTACATAAAATTAAACTACCTATTCCGAACACTACATATCACAAGAACCGTGGACAAATTGGTTTCTTTTTTCCTACATAATATATATATTTTTTTAACATTTACCTTTTAACCGACTTCATAAAAAAGGAGCGGTTCACAATTTGATTGAACGTTTTTTTTTGTAGATTACGATAATTTCACGATAATTTCACGAGTGATTTTGTTTTAGGTTGGTAGGTTACATTTTAGTAAATATTATCCGACTTCGAAAACAGTATATAAATATTAAACTCTATATGAAATTAGTGTTAAAAAAGTTAAATCTGCCTCTGAAATCTCCCCGCTCCGATGGAATACACTAAGACCTTGAATTTGTAGATTATTCTTCACATGTTGAAATTGCCACATTAAGCAAGTCAACTGAACACTTAGATGCTGCATTTATCAAATACGGTGATATTATGGTTTTGCAAAGTTATGCAAGTCTGCAACCTGACGCAGAGCTGATCACCATAATTGATGAATATTGGTCACATAATCCGGAGTCAACGCTTGCGTTTGTTCAACTAAATCTATTTTAGTCTCTATAAATTAGAAATTGGATTAGACGGACGTGAGACGGGAGATGTTATAATCTCATGATTATAGCATTATTAGCAATTAGTTTTACTATTCACAATCATTGTACCAAATTTATAAATGCGGATGCCTTTTCAATGTGTTTTAATTTTACATATAAACTTAAATGAGGCTACGAGCGTTAATTGTAAGTTTCCATGTTTTAATTTAGCATATGATCTCATGATTTTGGTATTATTAGCAATTAGTTTTATTATTTATTATAATAGTACCAAACTTGAAAATCAATGTAACAAATATACTACCTAACCTATATAGCATTCATAGGATTCTTGCATTTGCGAATTCATTCCAAAAGTATGAATTACATATGAATATAAATTTACATACATATACGCATTAACTTGATGCTAAGAATCATAAAATCAAAGCGTTCTTTTAAATTATACTTTATAACAATTGTATTTATGCTTTTTATCTTTTGACAGAGTAATTATTTAGCTTATAGTTTTATAAATATACTGGGTAATAGTGTGAATAGTTTTATCTCTATAATATAATATTTCGGTACAAACTTTAAAGTTAAATTTTATATTGTCGTAAAGACAAGAATTAGTATTTTTATAAATAATCAAAACACATTTTAAATGAAAATCCACTTTGATTTCTCTTATTAATGGAATAAAATGAATACCCATCCGATTTGAAAAAAATAATCATATTTTTTCGGAGTCATCCAAGCTCCATCATACGAAAAGCTTCCACTATCGAGTCGATAACGAATATCAAACATCAAAGCATGTCTGATATTCAGTTACTCGTATCTGCAGCGCGATGATATCCTGACATGTTAACGTCCTTTTCTATTATGAATAAGCTTTTGCATACGCGCTGGTGTTATCAAATACCCCATCACCGATAAACCCTTTTACCTAAATAGCGTATTGAGTATTCAACTTGCTAGTCCCTACATAATACGGTGCGATCGTTCCCTTTTGAATGGGACATAGATCAGAATGACTTTGTGAAGCCATGTGCTGTTTGAGCAACGAGAAATATACAATAATGATATGAACATAAAGCTGTCTTTCCACTACAGAACATATCTTTAATTCACCGATCATAGCTTAGTGATGACTTCTAACTAGATCTTTTATATCTATACTAATAATTATATAGAAAAGTATCGGCCTGAATACGAATTGGACTCATACGTCGAGGGTTTTGCAAATAGTTTATTGTCGAATGTTCTCTATAGTGATGCAAATAACATTTTTCGGATTTTCTCCTTTATTTATGTTATATGAGATTGCATTGTATCAAATTTAATGATTCCTTTACGAATTTCAAACTACGAAATATAAAAAGTTCTACTTTTCGAAAAAGGAGTTGAGTTTAGTCCATTCTCATATAAGTTTCGTTAAGTTTGTTCAAGTATTTTTTTTGATCCGATTCACAAATCATAATCTCTCTCATTTTAATACTATTTGTAGGAGCATCTTTTGTACATTTTTGCACGTCTCCTAATAAAAGTTCCTACTATCGCTGACATTTCTGTCTGACTAACACTACGCATATTTACGTTTGCAATCTCATATCTAAAATGCACTCTAGCCCCGCCCTATGCAATTGTATTAACAAGGATAACAGATGCATTAAAGGACATTTCTGTGGCTGCCTGCTACATATTTACTGCAAGCATATTAATTATGTCTTAAGATTGAATGATTGATTTTAATGTAAAGCAATAACTGCAACACTTGTGTGTACAAGTTGGCAAATTTTTAACTGGCCTGAAAATTAATATTGACCTTATGGGTTGTGGCCCAGTGCTTATGTAGAATTCAAACGAAAAAGTTTTCGCTGGAATCTTACAAAATCCCTAATAAAACCTACATCATAATTCTATAACGCTCTATATCTATTTATACTCATTTGATTTTCTTTTATTTTTTTTTATTTAATTATACGTACAAAACAGGTTACAGCCAATTTAAAAAAAATCAAAACAATCTATATCGTACCTTAAAAGCTAGGTTGAAACCCAAGATATGTACCATTCTACTTATTGTATTGTTAACATGCAGCGAATAACGTCCTTTATCTTGGAATAACAAAACTCATGGTTGGATTGAATTACCGAGTATCAAACGATAAACAAAGCAAAACAAAACATAGATAAAAAGAAAAAAAATACATACATTATTTACAATTAAACCACAAGTTATCTTAAATTATTTGACAATAAATTCTTAAAACTATAAAAACTATAATGAAAAATATCGCAATCAATACCTGCGCCTGCGCAACCCCTGACGAGCTCATTATACTGGCGACACATTCTAACTAAGGGATTAATAATAAGAGATATTGTTCACGAAAACCCGGGGTGAGAATAATTTAAATTTACGAGCACGATGGTAAGTATTAAAACTTAATTGGGATAGAAGATACGGTGAATCAATTTGGGAGTGTATGATTTTATATAGAAGTCTTAAATTGTCATGTGATCGTAATTGCTTCAAGTAAATATTTCAATCACTGAATAAAAACATGTATATAAAACAATCACTATTAACCAAGAACTAACAATGAAACTAAACTTATGAAACTAACATTAATAATTGAGGTTGCTGATAATAAGTATTAGTAGTAGTAATTATTATAAATTTAGATTAGTAATAGAGTTAAAAACTAAATGCAACTTTTGGAATTCGCGATGTATTTTTTTTATAGGATAGGGCAGCAAACGAGCAAACGGATCACCTGATGGTAAGCGATAACCGTTGCCCATGGACACCCGCAACACCAGAGGAGTCACATCTGGGTATTCTTCTTTGCCTGTGTTAGGCAAGGTAACTGTTCGGGGGGTTATTCCCTTTCAGTGGTTGCTTCCGCCAACCGTTGCTACGGTTGGGTCTTGGGGCGGTGAGGTAGGTGTTACCTACACCTTGGTCTCATCTGGGAGCTCAACCTTGTAAGGGTGCTTCCTGTTGTTTATTTTGGTGGCCTATGTTTCTTCTTCATCCTCGTCTGTCTGGAGGATGAGGCTGCTGGGGAAGGTTCTCCTATCCGGTGGCCGTGCGTGGTAGGGAGCGATGTTCTGGATGTGCACATGTTTAGAGATGGCGGCCTTTCGGTGTAAATTTGTGGCTATCCTCCTTATGAAGCTATCGATGGTCTCTATTCGCAGGTCGCGGGCAATCACGTCATTCCTGACGTACCTGGGCGCTCTCACGATGGTACGGAGCGCCAGGGACTGCTGCGCGGCCAGCTTCTTGCGTGCAGTCTTGCCTGTCAACGCGTACCACGCTGGCGCTGCGTAGGTCATCCTTGTTCTGATGTATTGCTTATAGATTGCAAGTTTTAATCTGATCGGCAGCGTAGACCCGATGATCGGTCGAAGGATGGCCCGCGTGGCACGCGTCTGGCTCACCATCTCTTCAACATGCGGCGTCATTGTAATGAGGCGGTCGATAGTTACCCCCAGGTACTTGACACGGGGCGTCCACGGGATTTCGTGACCCAGGAGCTGCAGCCTGGGTGGTAGTGTGGCAGCGCTGCTTAGTAGGATGGCCTGTGTCTTAGTGGGATTCGCCACCAATCGCCACTGACACAGCCATTCTGGTATCTTGTCCAGCTGCCTCTGGATCTTCATCGCGGCATGCGCGGGTCTCAGGGAGGTGGCCAGGAGTGCAGCGTCGTCCGCATAAAGGGCCAGCATGACGTCCTTCTCTTTCGGCAGGTCATTGGTGTACCACGAGTAGCACACCGGCGAGAGGCACCCGCCTTGTGGTACACCAGCTAATATGGGTCTCAACGTGGAATCCTTGGCCTCTACAGTAACGTAGAAGCGGCGCTCCTGCAGGTACGATCTTATTACCTGTACTACCCTCCTAGGTAGTGTGGAGGTGGTGAGCTTATAGATCAGGCCTTCGTGCCATACGCGGTCGAAGGCCTTCTCCATGTCTAGGAGCGCCGCCACCACGTGTTCTTTCTTGTTGAAAGCCGCCGCTGTGTAATGGAGGACCCTCATTATTTGATGGGTTGTAGAGTGCCCCTCTCTAAACCCATACTGTTCCTCGCGAGGGGGCAGATGTGGTGCCATGGTGGTCAGTAGCAGTCTCTCCATTACTTTGGCCATTGTAGGAAGCAGTGTTATGGGCCGGTAGCTTGCTGGCTGGGTGGTGCCTTGCCGGTCTTGGGGATCATGACCACTTTCCCTATCTTCCAGCTCCTAGGGAAGTGGCCAGTGCGCAGTATCCCGTTATACAGTCTGGTCAGGGCGGCCACGGTTTTATAGGGGAGTCTCTTGAGGACCTCGTTGGTAATGAGGTCCCTCCCTGGTGCCTTCTTAGATGGTAATCGGCGCAGTGTACTCGTGACCTGCCCTGGGGTGTAGACGACTGGGTCCTCTGTACTTGTGATAGGTAGCGCGAAGTAGTCAGCAAGTCCACGCTCTACCAACTGTTCGTGGTGGTGGAAGGAGGGGGGTTTGGTTGAAAGATGGCCTGAAGGTAGTCGGCCATCAGTTTGGCCCGATCTTCGGCCCGGTATCGCAGCCTTCCCTCCTCGTCCCTTAGTGGCCTGACTGGTGGTGGCTTGTTTGTTATTTGACGACATAACCTGTACATGGCGTTCAAATCTTCACCGGCCTCAAAGACGCTACGCTCCCAGGTCTCGGTATTAAGGGCCCGTAGCTCAGTGCTAATCCTGTTTGCGAGGGTGTTCATCTGCGTTTTTGTGCGCGGGCATCGCGTCCTTTGCCAAAAACGTCGCAGCCTTCTCTTTTCCTGGATCATCGCCAGCAGTCTGGGTGGTAGCGAACGAGTTTGTTGCTTGTTATTGGGCTCAGCTTCAGTTGAGGCCAGGGCTTCCTTGATGCTGGCTGTGAGTGCATCAGCGAGGCTATCAACGTCCGCGTCGTTGTTGATCGGGAAGCTTGGCGTTGTGGTCTCCATGGCATCGGCGAAAGCGACCCAGTTCTGCTTTCGCCGGGTTTTTCTTGGTAGCTCCCTTATAGGTGGCGAGAGTGTGAGCAGCACGGGCTGGTGGTCTGAGGTAAGGTGGTCTTCCAAGACTTGCTGCTCAATTATTGCGTCATCTAGCCTCCTAGTGATTGTGATGTCGATCACGTCAGGCATACAGGCATCGTTGTATGGGTAATGGGTTGGGGTGTCCGGGCCCATTACCACATATCCGTTCTTGTCGGCGTCGTCGCTGAGCATCTGGCCTTCTCGGGTGGTCGATTTGGAATTCCATTGCGTGTGTTTGCAGTTAAAGTCCCCGCCGACGAGGGTCGCGAGGGGCGAGTCTAGTAGTTTGTTGACGTCAGCCATCTCCATGGGGACATTAGGTGGTCTATAGAACGCAAACACACGCGTGGGCCCTATCGCCTTTAGAGCGACCTCGACGCCCAGTGCATATGACGTCTTTAGTTGATAGGCAGGCAGGGTATTATGCACGATGTTCCTCTTAACCAACACGGCTAGCCCCCGGTAAGCGTAGCCGCGTGGTGATATCTCATCCTGCCTGTAGACGTGGTATCCTGCGAATTTCACCGTTTTTGTTGCCTTAAGGTGTGTTTCGCTTATCAGGGCGATATCAACCCTGTGTTCTGCTAGTATCATTTTGAATAAGGCCATCTTATGTGGTGTTAAGCCGTCTGCATTCCAGTGTACGATCTTGAATGCTTTATCCATTGTAGACGGATGTTACGATCTTCATTAGGCTACTCAGTATAGCAGGGATTATGTTCTCACCCTCTGCCAGCGCGCGTTTGAGATCGCTGGTGAGTCTGTGCAACCAATCTATAATGATCCCTATTATACCTTTCGAGGTAGCGTCTTCTGATCCCTCAGACCCTGGCTTCGCCTTCGTCCCCATGGGGGCGGCGACCACCGTGTCTTCGGGCAGTTTTGTTCGTGTTGTGTCGAGCGTGGGCAAAGGTGTTTGCTTGTCCACGCTCGTGCTAGTACTGGGTTCTTCCCTTCTAGGTCGCGCGATTGGGCGAGGCGTGACCTGGCTTTCTCGGGCTTCTCCGTCGTAGCCTGGAGCTGCTTCCAGGGTATCAGGCTGTGTGGCTTCTTTATTAATTTGCTGTTTTGCCTTCTGTTTCTTTGCCCTTCTACCCCTTCGTTGCTTTGTGGTAGTGGTGGCATTAGTGGTGGCAGTAGTGACAGTGGTTGCGGCTCTTGGGTTGTTCGCAGCCGCCATCAGTGAGCTTGGTGCTGTAGGCTCATCCTTACCCACTGTCACTTGTTCTGGACGGGTGTCTCTGTAGGTGCGCGCCATCGTACCAGCCCTACGGTTACGCGCCTCTCTTTTAAACACCGGGCAGTCCGTGTTATTTGCCGTGTGGGGCCCTCCACAATTGGCACAGGTGGGTGTCGCGTCCTTAGGCCGTGGGCAGTCTTTTGCGGCATGGTCTTCCCCGCATATCACGCAAGCGCGTGTACGGTGGCAGTTCTGGGAAGAATGCCTGAAGGACTGGCACCGATGGCATTGTGCCGGTCCTTTCTTCCCACGCCAGGCTTCAATTTGTATTCCAGGCATTTCCATTAATGTATCTACGTTGTAGATCCCTGGTAGCAATCCTGGAGTTTGCCGGAGCTCTGCGAAATATAAACATCCAGATCTGCCCTGTCTGGCGTTTATATGTTTCACATACGTCGGCTCGTACCCGAGGTTTATAAGCGCCTCAGTGACGTCTTCAGCGGTGGCTTCGTGTGCGATTCCTCTGATCGCTACCTTGACAGTACGGTCTGTAGGCAGCGAGTAACAGTACCATGACAGCTGCTGTTGTTTCTCCAGCTCCGTCAGGTACCGTTGTACTGTCCTATATTCGTGTTCCGACCTAGGCAGGAACCGTATTCCTTTTTTAAAAGGCCGCGCATTGATAGGCCCGCCGATTTTATCGCGGAGCCTCTTGAAGTGTTCTGGCCATCTTTCTAATTTCTCGATCATGATCGGCGGGTATCTGGGCGGATTTTTATCTTCCGCTGTTTGTGGGGTAGGCGTCTTCTTAATGGATTCGGCGGTATCCATTGCTTCGCTTTTATCCATTGAATGGTGGGTAGTTATTAAATTTCCGCCCGCGGTGGTGGCCTGCGCGTAAGATGTTGACGGCTGCGGGGGGGTAATCTGGCTGCTGTATCTCGGAATCGTGGCCGGTTGTTTGAATTCCGGCTCGTCTTCCTGCGCTCGCTTCCTACCGCGTGTGCCGCTGGTTGTTGCAAAAGCCGGTGGGTGCGATGCGGGCGATTTCGATTTTTGAACCCTATTCTTTACGTCTTAGGGCCGGATTCAGTGGAGGCGACGGAGGAATCGCGGGATGCGGCGCTTGAGCTCACGTCTACCTCCAGTTTCCTGGGTGGACGCTGCGGTTTGGGTTGTTCCGATATCAGTTGTGGCGTGAGGTAGCTTGGTCCTGCCGATTTTCTTGCCGTGGGTATTCTCACCGGAGTGGTCGGCGAGTTATGTGGGGCGCCAGGACGCTGGGGGAAGGAGGCATCGTCGTTGTCTTTTTCTCCGGAGTCCTTTTAATTAGGCTGGGATTGTTGGTCTTCTTGAAAGAAGGTCTTCGACTCTCAAGTATTGCTTGGGCTCTCCTGCCTGGGCTCGGTGAACTGGCTTTACTTTTTCCAGCGAGGGTATCGGTGGTTTGTGTTTCGGTTTTCCGTAGTTCGCCTCTGCTGTCGCTAGATGGGCGATGGGTAGCGGTTGTCGGCTGGGGCGTGCACGACATTGGCGCCGCCAGAGGCCGCGCTACCCCCGTCGCGGGACGGGGGTCGCTCAGCTGGGTCTCGGGGCCCGCTTACGACGGCGGCGCCGCCACGGGGCGCGCTATCACTGTCTCGGGACAGCTGCTCACTCGCGCGGTCGCGGGACCCGCGATCGGCGTCGGCGCAGCCACGGGGCGCGCTACCGCTGCCTCGGGACAGGGACCTCTGCGCGCGGTCTCGGGACCCGCGGGCGGCGTCGGTGCTGCCTCGGGGCGCACGGGCGTGGTCGCGGCCACGGATCGCGGTTTCGCGCGCGTCGCCTGCGGGGCGCGCCGGCGCGTCTTGTGGGGCGGTAGGTTGCGCTCCAGGCATCCGTGGGTGGTTGTCATCATCCAGGGTGATCGGGGTTTCTTCTTGCATCCCGGTGGTCGGTGGGGCAATCTGCACGTCGCTCAGTATCCTGATGATGGGCACAGGAACCGGGCGGGCGGGTGATTCGCCTCCGCCCTCTATGCCCATCGCGGCCAGCCTCATACGATCATGCTCGGCTTCCCTGTTGCGTTCTCGGCTTCTCTCCTGGGGGGTTCTAGGGTCTCTGGATAGCCTAGGCTCCCTAGAGGCTCTCTTCTTAGCGTCAGGTGCCATCTAGTGACGACGCCTGTAGTCTTGGTGTCAATAACAAAAAAAGTCGTGTAGGTGGGCGTGAAAAAGATTTTTCACCTCCACCCCCGGGCCTCGTTTCCGCGAGTCGCGCGCCTTCGCACGCAGTCCGCGGTCGCGAGGTGGGGGTAAAGTTGGCTTCTTGAGGGTATCTACGCACGGCAGCTTTTGCGGAATCGAAGGTAGAAGCTCGAACCAGTACGCAGTAGCACTCCAGAAGAGTCACAGATGCGTTTCCGGCCTTTTAAAAGGGAATAAGCGGTAAAGAGGGGGTAGGCCTCCGGCACCTTCACTCACTCGGCGAAACACAGCGCAAGTGCTATTTTACGCCGGTTTTCTGTGAAGCCGTGGTATCACTGCGGTCGAACCGACCCAATTTGTGCCGAAACATGGCTCTCCCACGGTAAAATGGTAATGGTATATGGAGATTTATATAAAAATTGCTTTTCCATGGTAAATATAGCAAGGCAGCTAACTTTAACTTAACATAATTTAAATAACCAAAACATGTATATAGTCAAAATTTGCGCATTTTGGTATTACAATATCTCATACAAAATAAAATAACTTCCATGTTTATTAAATTAGATAAGTTTTTAAATATGTCATTTCTATGACAATAATTGTTGTTAATATTTTATAACTGTCAAAAACAATATGTGAATACTATGTACTAAACACCACCAACTTACGACAAGAGGATTATAATCGACTTATCGATATTGTCCTAATGCATATTATTTATGAATGTAGTTTTAATTCAATATTTGAAATATATATTTTAAAAGTGTTTATTTACTAAGGTAAAACATATGGTTCCATGAGACTGAACTATTATAAAAATTCACTATAGCAATATATGTATGTAGACACTATAATTGTATCTAAGTACTGTCATAAAGACCGCCAGCTTGTTTAACGATCTTATATAGTGTCCATCGTAAGTAGGATGGAAATAAATATATTAGTCAACATAAAACCAAACTTTACGAGCAAGAGGATCGAAATAGATGCATACCGAAAATAAAATTGACAATTCTTCTCGTAGACTTTATTGAGTTTATGTTTTAAAAAGGTGCACTCCTATTATTTTTTTTTTCTTCCAACTATACAGTAAATTTACCATAGTTGGACTACAAACGATATTTCGATAATTCATCTTCATATTATAAACAAAAGGTATTTTTTTAATAACGATAATAATCTGACATTTTTTTTCGTGGTATATAAGTGTACATTCTGTTTTTCTTAACGAAAACGGAAGAAAAAGGTAACTTCACTCGGTTATTTTATTTTTTGAATCTGCGGCATAAATAGTAAGTAGTAAAACTTAAGGGTAAATTAATTGCCGTACTCTCGGGAAGTTACACGGCATATTTTCAACCCATCTACCGTGCCTCAAATCGAAATGTATAAAACTTGGTTATTTGCAATGGGCCTTAGAAGTAGGCTTAAAATTGTCTAAATGGAAACATATTAGGCTATGCATGAAATTACTCTAAAGTGCTCAAAAAAAAAAATTAAAATCGCAAATAACCAGGGTCGATGATAAATTTCGATGAATGAGTGGCAAGCTAATTCTGGGAAGCATAGCTTCGGTACAAGCCACCAAAAAAGGTGAACTGACAATATGAGTAAGATTGCAGAAAGCCTATATATCCTGCAATCATCATAATCATCATCTTTCCATCCAAAAGACCCGGCTGGAAAGATGATGATTATGATGATTACACCTTATCTTGTTATTCTTAGTTACAAGCAATTAAATGTTCAAACAGTTTTAAAATTTCCGAAAAAAGTGAGACTAAATGCAGTTCTTTTAGTGTAAATTTAAGAATGATATTTAATTCAATTCTATACTTCATAAGACTTATTTATTCTTACAAAAGAATTGAAGTTGTAATATGAAAATTGTTCGTAGTTTAGTCATATTAACAATTTATCACGTCGCCCTGCGCGAACTACACAAGGCTCGATGTTACCAACTAATAACCGTAGATAATTTAAATGAACTTCGATTATAGACAGCAGAAATTGCAAGTTGAAGTTGGGTAAGCCAAATCGTTTTCCGATTTCTCTATGGCGTACAATTATCTCCCGCCCTGATAGCGGCACAAAAGCGTTTGCTTACTCGACGGCATAATGAAACGGTATCAGCGCTGGGACTCGCTAAGAACCGTGCACTGGTGCAGCCATTTGTTGTTTACTTCGGTCATAGATTATAAAATTAAATATTAACTTTTACAGACGCAACACATCTTTTTATGCAAACCTATTATATTGAAGAACAAAAAATTATATAGGCTGTCTAGGATTCTGTGTACGATACGTACGGGAAGACTCCCGGTTACGGGATTACGGGTACGTTATACCATAGTAGAAGGATTTCGATTACCGAAGGACGGGCCTCCGATAATCGAACTTTTAATCTATCGTTATCGACTACAACAACGATATATCGAGTTAATTCTACCGCGTACTAATGTGTTATGCATTTTTGTAATTTTCATATGTATATTTATCTGATGCCCCCTATAGTGAAGGTAACCTGAAAATCTGAGGCAACCTGCAAATACCTGCGAAGAAATTCAAAGGTGTATGTGACAAAGTTGACTAATCCGTACTGAACCAATTTAGTTCATCGAGACCTTATCTCTAACATAGAGTAGACTTGAGCCCCTTGGTGGAGAAATATATGAGCTGTGATATTGAGGTGTTTGATTTGTATATTTTCTGAGGTAAATATAGAATTCAATAAACAGTAGTAAAGCGTAGTAAAAAATGTGTTTTTTTTTTTGTTCCCCTGAGGAAAATGCATCAAATTGCATACCCCGGCTGTGGCGAGCCGGAGTTATGTGGGGCTCTCCTCCCCAGAAGAGGGAGGCCTACCCACTAAAAACCTCAGGGATGGCCTTCCTCAGGCATGTAGGGAGCCCCGGGAACACAAAGGCCACTTCCGAGAACCCCCAGCCTCCGCTCCCCTTTCTAGAGGGGAGCCCTCCTCGGGGGAAGCTACCACCTCCCCCGGTCCCCTCCACCGACGACGCCCCCCGGCCACGGAAGGGGCGTGGTCCATCCCGGGTCGCCGTAGCGGTCGCGACTTCCTCGCGCCCGCCGGCGACCCGCGGCGGCGCCGCAGCTGTGCTACCGAGCCCGGCGCCGCCTCCTTCGAGCGGGATCGGCCATCTCCCGACCCCACTCGGCGGCCTCCTTCTGGAGCATTACTGCTTCACAGAAGGAGGCCACAGCCCTCCAACCTCCCTCGTCCGCCAGCATTGCCGCAATCAATGCCGGCGGAGACAGATCTCGCCCGATCTCTGCGACCAAGACTCGGCGCTCGGAGGCCCACGCGGGGCACTCCGCCAGCGTGTGCTGGGCCGAGTCGAGGTCGGATGCGCAGTGGTGACAATGTGTCGATCCCTCCCGTCCTATTCGACACGGATACTCACCGAAGCAGCCGTGCCCGGTGAGTATCTGAGTCAATCGGTAGGTGACCTCCTCCTTCCCGTTCAGCCAAGCTTCGAGGTGCGGGAGTACGGCACCGACGGCCCGCTGGCGCGCGCAGATCCGTAATTCGAGCTGCGCACGCCAGGCCGCCACAATCCGTCGGTGCCACTCCCGCTTAGGCACTTCGTGCGCGGGTTCCAGGGCGCTCCCCCCATCGCCCCCCCGGTCGACACGCCGCGACGCATACGTCGCCGCGTATATGTCGGCCAGGATGTCGAATGGGGGGGAGCGTCCCAGAACTGTCGCCGCCTCGTACGAGATTGTACGGTAGCCTCGTACGTGTAATAAGTTAATGCCATAACTGATACACGCTAAAAACTTCAGATTAAATATAATGAAGACTAGATATTCATGGAACTGTCTTGTTAGTGCACACTATATAACTATGATATATTATCATATCATTATAAATTATTTATTGACATATAAACTATAATAAAATGAAGTCGCAATCCTTAATTTAAAGTGATTTTGGCGAAATGCAATGCAATGCACAGCGATTTGTGGAAACACAAACTGCGGTATGTAATCTACACATAAGAACATTTTAGATGTTACATATTGAATTTCAAACAGTTATTATAGTGCTCGCAATAGTGGTGGTTCTTATGACGCTATTGTAAAACTTGATATGCTGGCTATATATTAAGGTCAGGGATGTAACCTCAGGGATGGCCTACCTCAGGCATGTAGGGAGCCCCCGGAACACCAAGCTACTTCCGAGAACCCCCAGCCTCCGCTCCCCCGCCGATACAGGGGAGTCCTCCTCGGGGGAGGCTACGATACTTCCCCCAATCTCCACCACCGACGACGCCCCCCGGCCACGGAAGGGGCGTGGTCCCACCCGGGTCGCCGTATCCGCGGGCGCGATTTCCTCGCGCCCGCCGGTGACCCACGGCGGCGGCGCAGCTGTGCTACCGAGCCGCCTCCTTCGAGCGGGATCGGCCATCTCCCGACCCCGCTCGGCGGCCTCCTTCTGGAGCATCACTGCTTCACAGAAGGAGGCCACAGCCCTCCAACCTCCCTCGTGCGCCAGCATTGCCGCAATCAATGCCGGCGGAGACAGATCTCAATCCTGACACCATCTAGTTGGGATTTACATATACAATTGCCCTTTATCTCTTTCCTGTATTTTTAATATAACATATTTATAGTATTTATTAGATGTCATACATAGATGATAACATTTTAAATTTTAAACATATCGTGCAAATTTTGAGACCAAGTCAGAAATATTGTAAATTTAAATTGCAAAAACAAATCTTGAATATAACGCAAATTTTTCGATCCAGGGTTTATGTCTCCAAATTGATAGTGACAAATATATTTAAAAAACATGATTCTATGAAAATATGATTAAAACAATAGCATACACTTTTATATTATATTCTATCACATCTATGGACTTAATCTTTGCCAGTTTTGTTGACCACTCACAGTCCGAGCTCTCAAGAGGGCAGTGAATACGTAATGTGATAAAACGATGCATATATAAAGAGATCTGAAATAGCAGAACACTATACGCTGAATTATTTTCCCTTGCTCCTTACTTTGATATAATTCTTTGTATGCTTTCCGGGCATTTGGGTTATGAACTAACTTGAACAATTTATTTATCTGCCGATGTTCACTTTTGGTATAATTTTATGTTTAATTTTTATAATGCATCATATACTATACCTCTTTGTATATTGTGACACTAATCAGCACCTCATTCTACTATATTTTTGACAAACTATAGTAATGTTTGGAAAACACTACAGAGTCAAAATCAAAAGGGGGCGATTTTGTTTTTATGTAACATTAATCACATGCTATTTGAGAACATAATCCTTATAAAATTTACTAGAAATTGTACAGACAACAGCACATTTAGTTATCCAAATATGTCAAAATTGTTAAACTGATTTACAACTTATTATAGAAAGCATAGAATTTCATATTAATTATGAAGAACGAAGAGGCTTCTGTTCTAATATTAGAAAAATCATTGTGAGTTTAGATGTTCAGGGTAGCCTTCAGTAGTACAGTTTGTTGAAATTTGAAATAGGGTATTTGACACAGGGACAGGATTTTTACAACAGAAAAACAACGGACAAATCACAGACGGAAAGCTTTATTTTAATAAAACGATATTATTTTAATGTCTACAAAATAATCCATTCGAAACTTTACTATATTCACGAAAAATCTAGTTTGAAAATACTATCGCCAGCTTTTTACAGTTGTTACTACTTACTTTATTTTGATTCTTCTAATCTGAAGTTATGCTTGGATATTGATTGGATAATTAAAACTTCGCCGAACAATCTGATTCCAACGAAGCTCTGACGCGGCTATAAAAAGTTGCTGTTTCGAAATTTCTTAAGATAAAACTGGATAAAAGTTCCTTCTCGGTCTTTTTCTTTGTCTTACTTTACGAGGACTTGGAGTCTGTTCAATGCACTCGATTTAAGTTGAATTATTTAGACTGACTTGCTGAAATAAAGTTAATGTTAATAATTTAAACAGTATGGCGTTGAAAGTGGTCAGATAACAATAAGTAATTTATTTATTTGTTTATCTATTCATACAAGGACGAAACAGGAATATTAATGACTAAAATAAAAGTTACTTAAACATGCATATAAGTTAAAGTTACTTTTATTTTATTAAATACCATATTATCATATTAGTATGCTAGGTTGATTCCGTACAAAATAATATGCATGTTTTAGATAATAATATGTTTACTTATGTTAAGTATTTATTACACATATCACACATATTTTATTTTTAATATTACAAATTCATTTTCCATCTCGTTCATTCGTCCAAAATATATTTTTGCTTGCACTATTGAATTTGGAGCATGACTATTGATAAAAAGTGAGTCTAACAGCTGACCCGTAGCTGCATTTCATAGTACATAGCTATAGTTAAATAATATAATAAAAAAAATAACAGATTTATTATTTTTTTATGGATGAGTCTGTAACTGAAAGAGGATTGAATATGGAAAAAATAACTTGTTATTATTAGTCTTAAATTAAAAAATTACTTCCTTAAAACGTAAGTTTCGGAAGTTAAAACCTATTATTTAATCTTAAATTATGACCGTTAAAATAGTTAATATCAATCTCGAACATCCATCGAGTGTACGATATTTTCTGGAGAGACCAATTTTTTGTAAAAACAACAATCACAAAAATATTGTGTACTTTGCCGACACGGGAACTTGCACTGTACTGTCGTGGTACTCTGAACACACAGATTTGATATGGCTATCTTAATCGCGCCACGTCCTCTTCCAACTTACATACAAACAGTAAAGTTAGAGCGAGACGAGTAACAAAGCGCCGACAGTATATCGTATGTATAATCATTTTTAACAGTATGGGTCCAAGAATCGGTCTTAGAACATATTCCAATCTATTTAGAATATGTACGTGTTTGAATACATTTGGCATTTCTGTGAGAGTTATTTGGATTCGAAGCAACAATACAATTTTGGAGAAATATAACGGAGTTTCGGAACTTGCCATCCAAAATGCTGACTTTGATAATATAGTATAAAATATTAAAAAAAAAAAACGTAAAAAACTTAGACACAGAAACAGAGTCTAGTAGAAAACTATCATATTATAGATTTCAAATATATTTAATAGTCTCACAAATCGGAATGATAGCTACAGATGCGTTTTATAGGAACATTCGAAGGCAGTAGTCATAAAACTAGTAAGAACTTTCAATGTCATAAATTCAGATTTATTCTCCCGACTGAGATCAGAACGCCTATATTCATACATATTCGCTTCGTCTAATTTAAATTTTATTTTGTCAGGTCACTTATTGGACATGACGAGATTTGAATGCTAAATGAATCTTTTTGAATAGTAATTGTATTAAAAATAAATTAATATTATTAAATGTTTTGTAACAATTACATCTATCGTGGTACCGAGAAGAATGGTATTAATGTCAATCACTTATGACTAACTACCCGCCCTTAGTCTTGTAATAATTAATTACATACGCAGACGCCCCGCCACAGAAATCTAAATAACAAAAGACCAGAAGTCTACTTCACGTGTGACCTTGTCGTCACACATATGATCCTCATGCCACCAGCGTTCTAATAAACCTTTTCTATGTTCTTGAGTTGCTCCAGAAACGTGTATGTGTAATTATAGTATTTTACACAATTTCCCATTGCAGAGATTCTTTCACAACTGGTAGTTTTATTACTAAGTAGTTTTCCTAGTCGATATAACACGGATATACATATATCGGATTTTCTAAAGGGAGAAATATATTTTCCCACGTCAAAAATTATCTTATATGCAATAGCAAATTGCATCAAAATCAAAATTATATTTTCCTTATATCCTTCTCTGGATCTTAAACTATTTCTATGTAAATTGTCATCAGAATCGAATCGGTAGTTTCTGATACTATTGAACCAAAAGTTTCCTTGAAGCCCTGTTTTTTGTATTAAAAGGTAGTCTGTGTTCTTTCTCGGACTAAATTATTTTAAAGTGCCAAATTTCATTTAAATCAGTTTAATAGTTTTGACGTAAAAGCGCGACAGACAGATAGACAGATGTACGTATACTTTCGCATTTATAATATTTGTAAGGATAAAAAGCTAAGATTTCCTCAGTAACTATATTTTTTCCTCTTTGTTCATTTTCATAGAATCTATATAAGTTGTCACTAGAATGTTGCAAATATATTTGTGAATATTTGTGAATATCTAGAAGTAATGCACTACAAAAGCAATGCACTGTGTAGTAAATGATAATATCAGGCTCTCGAGTAAATTGTGTAGTTACTGTGGTAAAGCCACAGGAACCGGTGGTTATTTGGTAATCCTTACTACACAAAAGTGAGTTTGTTTGTTTGTTTGTTCCGCTTTCACGCCGTAACTACTGAACCGATTGCTTGGAAATTTTGCAGACGTAAAGATAAAAGTCCAGATTAAAATAATAGGGTACTTTTTATCCCGGAAAAATCGACAGAGCCCACGGGGTGCGCAATAAAGGCTTCGCTCAAAAACTACTACACAGAGTTTCATGCGGTTCTCATCAATAGATAGACTGATTCTGGAGCAAGGTTTTGCGGTATTTTTTATCTTGGAAAAACGGATAGTCCCACGGGAAGCGCGATAAAACCTTCGCGCCACAAACTGACTTCCGCGCATATGTAGTCGTGGGCAAAAGCTTATGACCCTTAACCCTCTATAGACCCAATTCCGAAAGCGGGCCACGCAGGCGAAGCCGCGGGCAGAAAGCTAGTAAATAATAAGTTCACAATAGTTATTAATAACTCGACTATCTGTCAGACGTCACGAATGACAAGAGTGAATAGCAGAAGCGTGATGTAAAAACATTAGTGCGAGAGTTCTATGACGTCACTAAAGTCGTTTAAGCCAACGTACTTGTCCACCTCAAATAGATTAAGTCGGGGCATTGATTTCACAGACACGACTGGATGAGTCGGTAACCTGATATTTATTTGACTTATTATTGTTTTATAGGTGAAACCTTTTTTCACGTCTTTACTTTACGAATAGTACGATTATGTTCACTTAACTATATTCGTTAGGTACATGTATCGTTATAGTCGCCTATAGTACATACAAGTGCCTCGTATGAGATTAACAGCAAATCTGCAACCCCTACAAGAACCACATGTGCGCTGCCAACTTTTGACATATGATGTAATGACGGTACGCAGTAATTTTACATTACACCCAGTTCGGCTGAATATAAATTACACTAATTGACAAAATGTTTCATTTGAAACGAGATATATGCAAATATTTTAACGATACAGTAATTGTTTAAAATACACATAACTTTGATCTAAGAAGTGAACTAATCCAACTATAGTGTATATGGTCTAAACTTTACAGACTTATTCAGAGGCAATATATCTATTAAGCCAGTTGTATATAGGTATATCGATGTCACCCTCACGATTTGCCTACTGGTTCATAGAACACAGGTACAGGCTGAGTTTAGTCGGAAGCTCATAGCGGTCGGACCGCTTCGGTTTGTATGGAGTCCGACATAATCACCGTAGCACTTGCCGCTGCATGGTATTCTGGGCACGTTTCGTGCTCCTTGTGAGGATTCTCAGCCTCTCTTTTCCGAGAGGAAAAAAAATATACATCAATGGCATAGTAGTGCCCTGCTATATAGAGCCAAGCAAAGCGCAAGCGCAATTTTAGAACCTTTACAACTTGGGTTTAGATCACCCAAACTCTTTTGTGTCATAGATCAAAATTTTGCTAGATCCGATAGACCCCTTGCAGCTACCAAAAGTCAAGGCAATCTGTTAGTTTTTCACTGTAGAAACCAAATTAATCTTCATACTCCCCTGCTTACGATGGTGGTCCCTCATTTTTTGTCACGCCCAACGTAGAGCCCCGTCGAGCCTCCCGTGGACCTCTGGGGTCTACCTGTTCCACTTTGGGAATCGCTGGTTTAGATTGTACCAGGTAAACACAATTTTCGGGTAAATATGTAAACTAAAATCAATATACAAAACTTTGACTATATTTTACAATAAAATTTATATTATATATAATAATAGTTGGCATCATTATATTGCTCTAAATTTCCGAATAGGTGTAGTATTCATTTTCCTTGTTGTAACAACTCTAAAACTTATTTAAAATAAAAAAACATATTAACCCTTTAATTGCAACGAGTACAGCCAGGCGCCACTTCATGTTTCGCAATTGGCCGTTAGACGTCTGCATCGGCCACGGAGGACAGGAGAAACGTCGTCACTGCGTATTGAGACACCTACTAAGTGCTTTGTTCCGCGGGTTATTAATACCTCAGATAAATTCTACGCAAATTCAATTATTGATCTTTATAAAGTTAAAGTATTAAGTGCTGTGATCCCCGTATCGGGTAAGTGTTGTAAGACAATTATTTTACTAATATTTTCTCATGTATGTGTCATTCTTCATGTGTCTTCCTTTTGCTTAGTGAAAAATACTATGAAAATTATGTATAAACAAGTCATCTCCTAGATTATTGTGTATGCCATATATAATTTTATTCCGAGTACCTTAGATAGACGTTTATTTACTTAGTTAATTTATTTAAATTGCTAGAATTATAGTGCTTATTGGTTTTATTATCTGCCTACCATCCCTGTGAAAAAATATTTTCTATTGTTTGATTATAGTATCATTGTAGTAGTTAGATATTATAATTGTATCACAATAATTGTTATTATTCTGCCTGGACTGCCTCTTCTCCATTGCTGCCTATTACTGCTATATCTGAGCTTTGCGTAGTTAGTGTTAGACAAGTTAGACATAGGCAGTCACGCATAAGCGTAAGCTGAAATGTCTGGTGTTAATATTCCAGGGTTCTTACCTACTGCTGGATTTTGCACCCTGTAAGGTGCAAGAACTACAAACAAACTACTATCTTTGCCGCTGTAAAGCTACGTGCCTATTGAAGAACGTCGGCACGTTCTGCTGGACTACGGCTGGCCAGGATAGTGGTATTTTTTCTGTAAGAATAACAGGACCCTAAATCGGTGTGCGAACCACGACTCTACATTTGCTTGGACCTTGTTTATATTTTTAATAAAGCTGGAATATTTTCATATTTGTTTCTCTTAGCTTAGGTATCATTTATTATATCAAAAGTTAAGTGTTACTTACTTTGTGTACGTATGATGTAATAGATAAATGTGTTTTCTTATATTTGAATTTGTTTTCACGTCAATAAGTCCCTCTATACAAGTTTATGTTGAATAAATATTATTTAGTATTTGATATACAAGCTTAAAATATAATTAACCGAATCACTTGAAACAAGATTCGTGTTATTCGAACTAATTCGATGCAAACACAACAAGTCAAATTAAACAGCAAACAGTAGGCTGGAGTCATAACCTTCTTAAATAAAGATGAATTTAATCAAAACTATATAAAATAACAGCACCCGGCGGGCTCCTTCAATTTTCGCATAATACTCCTATTATGCGAAAATTCAGAGCTAACAAATGGTTCAAATCAGAAACCAAGAACAATTTGAAAGCATTCGGTAGGCAATGGGAGAAATAAACAGGCGGTATGAAACGGGATGAATGGTGTAATTTGCCTTAAATCCTTTTTCTGTTACCTAATTTTACGAAACGAACTCCTAGACATGTTTTTCATTTAACATTATGAAATTGGTGTCCTTGTGATGTTATTGCTTGAATAAATCCTTTTTAAGTGTTGAGTTAGAATTATACGTTCTTTGATTCCGTATAACGCCTACGTATTAAATTACAGCAATTGTTAAGAAACTCAACATACACAGAACATAGAGATAAAAATTAAGACAAACAATATTAATGCTTATATTCAAATAATACTCATTTAAAAAGCATTTTCATACTCATTGTCATAATAAACCATACGTATAAAATTGTGTCCGTAGTGAAGGTACACATTAATATCAACATTTCGATACTAGTAGGTACTGTATCATTGCATTTGCTTACAATATCCAAAGCGTACTTAATCTGTGAACACATGACCGGACTGTGATATGAAAACAGTAGTTTAAATATATCCAAATAAAAGTTCACAGTTCAATCTTTAAGTCAACTTCATAATGCGCATTACTTATAAGTTTTAAAGAAATAAAAAACCGCTCAGACAGCGACAGTACCCCACATCTCCCAGAAAGGAGACGAACGATCATCGATGGCTAATGATCGTTGACCATCGCCCTTCTCACGCTCAGGGTACCGCGCCACATCTCATCAACGCGGTTGTGGTTGCCTCACATAGTGTGAAGGTCAAGCGAAGAGCTTACTATAGAAATGATCCTATGAAGTAAGGTCTTAACTAAAACACCTCGCAACATTCGTCTCGACCCCCTATGTGGGAGTCGGGGTAACCGTACGGGACTGGTTAGTCCCTCTCGGTGGCATCATTCGCCACCCGCTACGACGGGTGGGTCACTAGGCATGCCTTTTCTAGGCATTTATTGGCATCATTAATTTATTTGAGGGTTAATCTTGCTCTTCCTGGTAGTTGATTAAATCCCTAGGTAGGCTTCGCTTCCAGCCCTCAGGTGGCCGGGCGTGGTGTGGGGCTATATCGCGGATGTATGGGTGGGCCGACCTGGCCGCCCGCTCATACATATTTGTGGCCAGCTCCTTGGCGTATTCAGTGACCGTCTTGATTTTGAGGTCTCTCCTGATCACATCATTCCGCACATATCTTGGAGCCTTGAGTATTGTGCGGAGTGTGAGGTTCTGCTGGATCTCAAGTTTCTTCCTCGCTCTCTTCTTCGCGAGGGCAAGCCATGCTGGGGCAGCGTAGGTAAGCCTACTCCGGACATATGCCTTATATATGTATAGTTTTTGTCGGAGTGGCAGGTTCGATGATAAAATAGGCCTCAGGGCTGCTCGGGCCACCTTGGTGTTATTGGCTGCGTGGTCTGCTTGATGGCCCATATTCAAGTACCGGTCGATGACCACGCCCAGGTACGTGACTTTTTTGAGCCAGGGTACTGTCGAGCCAAGCAGCTTTAGTGTTGGTGGACTTCTGGTACCGCTAAACAAGATGGCCTGTGTCTTGGGTATGTTGATGGTCAGCCGCCATTTGGTGATCCACTCAGGTAGGGCGTCGAGTTGGGCCTGCATCCTCTTCACTGCCATCGCGGGTCTAATGGATGAGGTGAGGTAAGCGGCGTCGTCTGCGTATAAGGCCAGCTGTACTCCTGGGGCCACGGGGATGTCATTCGTGTAGTGGACGTAGAGTATAGGTCCGAGGCAGCTGCCCTGCGGGACTCCGGCTCTGATCGGGCGTGAGGTGGACACTGTGTTCTCCACCGCCACTCGGAAGTGGCGTTCCTGCAAATAAGAGGCCACTATCTTGACTACTCGTCGTGGAGTAGTAGAAGTGGCCAACTTATACAGTAAGCCCTCATGCCACACCCGATCAAATGCTTTCTCTACGTCCAGGAGCACAGCAACGGGGGACTCTTTCTTGTTCTTGGCCGTCGTTATGTGGTGAAGCACTCGCGTCAGTTGTAGTGTCGTCGAGTGCTCCTGTCGAAAGCCGAACTGCTCTGGCCTCGGTGCTACGTGCTGTTGCAGGACTGTGAGCAGCAACTTCTCAAAAACTTTTGAGGTGGTGTTCAAGAGGGTGATCGGCCTGTAGCTGGAAGCAGCTGTTGTATTCTTCCGTGGCTTAGGTAATGTGATGACCCTTCCCTCCTTCCAGCATGAGGGGAAGTGGCCCGTGCGTAGGATGCCGTTGAATAGCCGGGTAAGGGACGCGATGGCTCTGGATGGTAAGTGCTTGAGCGCCTCGTTTGGTAGTCCATCAGGCCCAGGTGCCTTACGTGATGGGCACTTTCTTAGCATGCTGGTCACCTGGCCAGGGGAGAAGTATATGTGCTCCTCTGGTTGTTCGGCTGTTCTGGGTGCTTCAAAGTACTCCTGGAGGTATCTCTGTACCTCCAGGGTGTGGTCGGTGTCGATGTCTTCGTTTGGAGTGAAGACTTGCTCGAGGTAATCCGCGTGTATTTTCGCTCGGTCGGCTGGGCTATACATATATGTTCCGTCGGGGGCCTTCAATGGACGGACGGGCATTGGTTTCCTGGTCAGCGTGCGGCACAGGCGATGGAGGTTGTTGTAATCGTCTGCCGCGGTGTCAATTGCGTTGAGCCAGGCATCGCTGTGGAAGTTCTGTAGCTCCGTCCGTATTTTGGATACCAGGGCATTGAGCTGTTGCAAGAGCACAGGGCATCGAGTGATCTGCCATGTACGGCGTAGCTTTCTCTTCTGTTCTATGAGCCTCTGTACTCTTGTAGGTAAGTATTGGCGCGGTCGCTGTGATGCAGGCAGTTGTGATGTTTGGAGGGCATTGGTAAACTGTGCTTGTAGCTTCTGCGCTAGGTCTTCGACATCATCGCTGGTGTTCATAGGTGCGGTGTGGCATTCTTTGGCTAGTATACTGCTGTACATGTCCCAGTTTACTCTGCGCTTGCGGATAGGTAGTTCTACCCGCACAGGTGGGTGGTACCTCAGTAGGATCGGCTGGTGGTCTGAGAGGAGATGGTCATGTAACACAGTTTGTGTCAGCATGTTTGGGTCTAGTCTAGCTGCTACGACCAGGTCGATGACGTCTGGGAGGTGAGTGGCGACGTATGGGTAGTGGGTAGGGACTTCAGGGCCTAGTACCGAGTACCCTTGAGCTTCGGCATGTGCCATCAGCAACCTCCCACTTGTGCATGTGGTTGAAGAGTTCCATAAGATGTTCTTGGAGTTGAAGTCGCCGGCAATGATGGTAGCTGCCGGCGAGTCAAGTAGCTTCGTGATGTCCTCCACATCGATCGGTTGGTTGGGTGGTTTGTAGAAAGCATATACTCTCGTATTACCGGTGGTAGTGGCAATCTCCACTCCTAGGCCGTAGGAGGTGGAGAGTTGTATTGTTGGCAGCTGTTGATGCACAATCCTATTTTTAACTAAGACAGCTAGCCCTCTGTAAGCCTGTCCGCGCGGTGATTGCTCATCTTGTCTATATACCTGGTATCCTGCGAATTTCATCACCATCTGTGGTTTTAGATGAGTTTCGCTTATCAGGGCTATATCTGCCCTGTACTCTGCGATAATCTGTTTCAGGAGTACCTTCTTGGTGTCGTTTAGGCCCCCGCGTTCCAATGTATGATGGTAAGTAGCGGCTTATCCATAATATTGGATGATATCGCTTAGTCCAGCGACTATGGCGGGGACCGGGTTCTGTCCAGCCGCGACGGCCGCCAGCACATTGCCGAATACTTGCAGGAGGATCTGCAAGCATTGAGCGATGTTGTGCTGGTCGTTTCTTTGTTCTTGTACCGCCACGCGCGGCTTCGCCTTCGTCCCTCCTGGGAGGGCGGCGACCACCTGCGGTGCGGTTGGAACGGTTGGTACGGTATTCTCGGCGGTACGGTCTCGCGGAGCCGGTACCGGTCTGGTCTTCCTGGGTCTAGTAGCCACGTCGACTTCAACCAGTTGCTCGGTTGAAGTGGCTGGTGTAGGTCGGCTTTTCTTAATTTTGGTGGCAGCAGTCATGGTGGAAGGAGCAACAGGTTGAGGCTGAGGCTGAGTCTTCCTCTTCTTGTTGCCTCTTCGTTTAGAGGGACGTCTCTGCCCGTCGTTCGCCGCGGCCATCAGCGACGCTTGGGCTGTAGGTTCGTCCTCCCCGACCAGGTTGATGGTGGGAGGGGGTGCAGAAGATTTTACCGTGGCGGCGGTTCTGGCCACGGTACCGGCTTTTCTATTTCGCGCCTCCCTCTTGTAGACCGGGCAGGCAAAGCTATTCGCCGGGTGCTCGCCCAGGCAGTTGGCGCAAGTCGGCGGGTCTTCTCTCGGCCTTGGGCAGTCGCGCGCAGCGTGTGGACCTCCACATCGCACGCAAGCCTGTGGCCGGTGACAATTGGCGGAGGAGTGCCTGAAGGACTGGCACCGATGGCATTGTGCCGGTCCTTTCTTCCCCCGCCAAGCCTCGATTCTGACTGTAAACATGTCGTATAATGAGGTGATGTTATAGATCCTCGGCGTGATATTGGCAGTGCGTCGTATCTGCGCAAAGAAGACGCATCCTTTACTGCTCTGTTTGGCGTTAATCAGTTTGACATGTTCGCAGACGATGCCATGTTCTTCGAAAAAGCTGTCCATTATTACTTGCGGCTGCGTGTTTACAGGAAGGCCGCGGATGGCAATTTTTAAATTCCGGTCAGCCGGCAGTGAATAACTGAACCACGAGAGTTTTTCAGTTTTCTCGAGTTCAGTCAGGTATCGTTGAACGATACGGAACTCTTGTTCAGTCCTGGGCATAAACCGTATGCCCTGTCTGAAAGGACGGGCGTTCGGGGGTTGGCCAATCTTGGCTTTAGGGCGCGGAAATGTATATGCCAATCCGGTAAACATTCCACAATAAGTGGTGGGTAGGATTGCATTTCTTTTTTCCGCAAGTCATCCTGATTTTGCGGATTTTGTGCTTCGTCATGGTGACTCTTGCTGTTATCTGCCTGATTGAGGGTAGGCGTGGATGAGCTCCTTTTTTGTTGGAGAGTAGATGTGGGTATGCTCTTTTTTGTTTGGAGGGTAGGCGTAAGTGAGCTCCTCTCGTGCTGCTGTTTTGGCGGCGTAGGGCTACTTGCTATCCTCTGCTTGGAGGTAGGGTTAGCTAGAGTGTCCTCTTCGTCGCTGCTCAGTTGCGGACGCTTCTGCGGCTTCGGGAATGGTGGTGTCGCCTGGCGCAGTCCCTTAGGCGAGTAAGTGCGTGTCGTGCCCGGGGAGTCGGGCAAGGGCGCAGTTGGCTGTGCGCGGGCGATGGTGGCTTTTTGTTTCCTGTGCGGGTCTCTAGCTGCAAACTCTAACGGCTTGGCTGTCGATTCCGCGTAGGTAGGCGGCGTTTTTGTTTTTCCAACATTTTTGGTTGGCGGTGGTTGCAGAATAAATTTTCCTTCTCGGAGGGTAGATTCCGAGTCGGAAAATGATGTTTGGGCAGTCAATTGGGGCAGCTGCGGTGAGTGCTCCCGGGATGCGGCCGGCGATGATGCGGGGGTTCCAGCACGTGATAAACGTGTCGACGTCGGAGTCTGGAACAGTTTCGCCTGTGACCCCGTTCGGCGAAATTCCAGAGATGCAGGCGGCGTGAAGCATCCTTCCTCTCCCCCCTCATGGGTAGGCGTGAATGGCATTGGAGAGCCCTGAGCCACGTCTTGAGGGCGCGGTGGCTTAGGCGGCGGCGGCTTCGACATCCTTCAAGACTTCAGGAAGAAATGTTGAAGCGGCGGGTAGATGTTAATTGCATGTAATAGCAGGGTGACCAACCCTCGACGTCTCAGGTCTCCCGTCCGGCCTTCGCCACACGGGAGGGTCCCAAAGACGGAAGATCGGCCTGGAGGGTTACTGTACGCGCAGTTGAGAGATAGTAGCAAAAACAACTCGAACGCAGGTGTACAGCAGACGATCCTCTTAACTAAAACAGCGATTTTTCAAAGTATTTATACAGTCCATGACCGTAAACGCAATCGCGATATAGAATACAATGAGCGCCATCTAGTTACAAATGAAAGAACTTTTTATTGTCAAGAATATACTGTGCTAAGTTGACGTCAGTCAGTATCGTCATCGATAGCGTCACGTCAAAGTTATCGTTAAAAATACCACGCCATTTATTAATCGTTCTTCATATATAATCTGTTATGGATATTTCTATTAATCAACTATTCCATGATACTATTATCTATATATATACTATATAATATTTGACTATTTCACTTAAAATCTTGTGCAGTATAGGTAGTTAATTAAAATATCAAACTTATTATCGCTTTTTAACATTTCGTTTAATTTAAAAATTTATCATATTATTATCGACGAACACATTTTTATTACTTCATTACAAATTGCATTGTCATATAGATGAGATCTGTAACAATTTTTTTTGATAACATTAAATAGCAAATACACTATCAGACCACGTTGCTATTAAAATATTTAACCCTCACCAGCACACAAAAGGATGGATAACAATAAAATACAGTGAAAAAGCTATGAAGAAATGTACAGTTATTTTGGTGATATACAAAACTTTTTAGTAAAATAGTAATTTGAAGCAAATATATCGTTTGAGCTAGAGGATATTCTTGTGTCCCGCTCGCGGGAGCAATTAATAAAGAAAGCCCAGCCCCTACGCTTGTTAGCATGCAAATGCTGCAATCCTCAGAAGATTCCCGCAATGTTCCAGTCATTAGTGTTTGCGGATGCGCATGCAAAAAGCCAGCCACTAACAACCACTGTAAATGACAATTTAATAATTGGAATGGTTTCACCAGACAAATTACGTTTGCGAAGTTCAATCTAGTTTCCAATTTCTTTGTAAGATATCCACGCTTTGTTTTCATTGCGAGATAAATTTGAATAATTTTATTTGATGATTCGCCCTTTGATTTGATCTTCGAGTCTTTCGCAATGTTTTACTAAGATTTAGATTACAACCAGTATGTCTGTTGTATTTCAAATACTTTCTCATTATTCATTCTTGTGAAAATAACTCATATATACATTAAATATTAATAATTTATTATTTGGTGATTTCATTTTGTTAAAATGTTAATGTAAGTACAGGTATGTAAGAGAAATTTTAAAAATGTCTAGTTTCGCATTTTATTACAAGAAGATTTATAAATATGACTGAGGATGGAAATAAGGATAAAGGGAGAGATGGTTAATGGTGTGATGAAGATGATGAATTCATGTCGTTCAAATTTACATTTGTAAGCTTCGGTGGCGCTAGGATCTCAGAACTGACCTATTAATCGGCAACACCGATGTAAACTGGGGTTGATCCTATTACGTACTAATATGTTATGCGAATTTCAAATTTCATATGTACAAACGTACATTTATCCGCAGGTCCAATGGTGAATGAAGTAACGTGAGGCAACCACCTGCAAAAAATCTGATAATCGATCAATGCGCTCTTAATTAGAAGACACGCTATGATATGATAATGAGTTACCTCTATATTTTACGTTAGCGATATGAGAGTAGTTAGAGCTATCCTCGTTCGTCTTATGGCAAAGAAATCAGGGACTCCTGCCTCAGAGAGCATGGTCGATGCACTGCAGTGCCTTGGCAACTTCATAAGGGCCCTATACACATTATTGTACTGGACCCTTATGGTACTGAAGGATTTCCTAGTGAAGTTGTACCAAAGCTGAAAAGTGTACATACCTAGGCAATATGCCTTAAACAGGGTATTCTTCACGTTTGAGCTGCAGTTAGAAAAACGGCGTGCGGTCATGTTACCTCTGACGGCGAGAGCCCTCCGCTCCCGCTCCATGTCAGCATCATCCTTAGATGACTCGGTCAATATGTGACCAAGATATTTAAAATGCTTGACCATTTTAATGGTTGTACTGCCCAGACGTACCTCAGGCACCTTTTCAGACCACCTTTTCAGACCTAAACACCATCATCTCGTTTTTGGTACCGTTATATTTTAGTCCATTAGAAGCAGCATATTGCTCACAGACCAAAATCAATTTTTGCAAACCCTTGACCGAAGGGCTAAGGAGCACCATATCGTCTGCATAACTAAGGTTGTTTACACAAACATTCCCCAGGTGGCAGTCAATCCTAGTACCCCTCAGCTCCCCGATCAGATCATTAACGTAGACGTTAAACAGGTCGGGAGAGGTCAGCCCCCCTTGACGAACTCCGCAGTCAAGTCTGTAGTCGCTAGATGTCGTGTCACCCCACTTTACAGTATTGATTTGGTTCCCGTACCAGTACCCCAACAGATTCACTACATGATTAGGCACCTGCGCGTTCACAAGTTTTGACCAGAGAAAAAAGCTTGGCTTAGGTCTAAAAAGTAAGCGTAGACTGCCTTGGGATATGTATTCACAGTGCTTTTAAGACTCGTGATGGCTGAATCCGTTGAGAGACCGGGACAGAACCCAAATTGTGCGTCATCGATCGATTTTCTTTAACAGATCTGGATGGATAAGTCTCTCCAACACCTTTCCTATAACTGTACCTAAAGATATAGGGCGATAATTAGCAGACGAACTGAGATCTCCAGTTTTATTTTTAACTACAGGTACTACTACTGTCCTCATGAGATCCTTTAGCAAACAACTATATTTGATACACAGATTATAAAATATACTAATGTGTTCATACATATTGTCGGCAGCCCAAAGAATATGCTCGATGCTGAGACCATCATGGCCTGGTGATTAGCCACGCTTCATCTTTTTAACAGCTCTCCTCACATCAGTTGCCGTAAAACAAATTAAAGAAAATACATACTCGTATTCGGAAATTAGTTTGACACGTCAGAATCGAACATTTCATTCTTGAAGCACTAACATTACTGCTTTTATCAACCACATAGTGTACCCGGTGTGATGTCAATTAAAATGTATGAGCTCAATGAATATATCAGTACCAGATTGGAATAACAAGGTATATTGTGCAGGGCCGGCTTTTGTTACCGTCCACCGTTTGTGTGCCCGAGCGGACCACTGAACAAAGAAGATTATTTTTATTGCACTCTAAAAGGTGCAACGGACCGAAAATGTGTGGAATTGAGAGTAAAATCGATACATCGAAGCTTGTATTTTCGCATGATCGCTTGATATTGCTGCGAGGACATTTACTGCATTGATGTATTGGGCATTGACGGGAGTAGCGAATTTCGGATTGTTGACTATGCGCGTACATATCATGTAGATAGATCTATATAAACTAGGATATTAGATTAAGCAACAGTTATTGCTATTACTTTTATTTCATTAATTACATAGTAGTGTCTTTGGTAGATGATATTTCATAAAATATTTCATTCTTAGTTATCTAAAACTCTTCATTCGTAATCACTTATTTAATACACTTTAACGTTATACATTATTCGTTAATTGGTTAATATTAAAAATGGGAGTTTCTTTCTTATTTTATTTAAACATTTGTGTGTATATTAATCCATTTTAAGTACCCTCGTCAAAGAGTTGATCCCTTCCACGGGTCGGATCAACTCCTTACTGGACAAAGCCTTCGTTTCACTATTGTACTATTCACGCGAATTTCTCTTGAAATCCCCACTGTCACATAAAGTGCACTATTATTCACAGAGGAGCACTAACCTAGTTCAAAATGACAAAGATCCTGGCTATGATAAATTGGAATTCGCCGCTGTCTTTGAATTCTTTAGAAATAGCATTCTCGTTCTGGATTATCTTGCGTACCTTTTGTCTTTAGCGTGACAGTGCGCGCTTTAGTTCTAGGGACACTAAAAATATTAACAACTTATTCGTGTTACAAAATGTCTCGGAATCCGCCATGGTATTTAGATTTACCTAATGACAGCGGTACTAAAGTATTCAAAATAGCTATGATATTTAATACAAATATTTTTGATTGAAAAGTAATGTTAATTAATGCAATGTACTATTGCATTAATGAACATTACTTTTATTTAATTCTAAGTCTGATTTAGAGCGATAATAATTAAATTAAATTTTGTCGTAATGACATATTTTTTTTTTGTACTTTGTTAAAAGAATGCCTAATTATGGAAATGCGATTCTTTGTATGAGGTACGTGGATATAGTCTCAATTTCTACCATCATATTTATGATTTTGAACTTTGAATAGTTATTCGAAACGTTAACAATTTTGGCCAGTCAAACAAAATAAAAACCCTATTGTGTTTCATCAATAAAATATTAGCTTTACTGTCTTGTTCATGCTATGAATAAAATGTTGAGATGATCATATTAGGATCTATATTCATAGAAGCTTAGCCTGCATTGCGTTTAGTTTCCTATATCCTATAATCCTGAACATAAATTTATTCGTTCCAGCCTAGCCATCAGAAATATCTTGGATCAGACTTGAATGTAAATTTATTTTGATTACCTTCTTACTTAACTGAAGGAGATACAACATAACTACACAAATAACTATAATAATAAAGCATACCAATAAATGTTACCGATTTATGGAAGATGACCTCCTACTAATTATAGATTCATCTTCAATCAACTTTTATGCCACCATATGAATATGTTAAAACTATTGGATTACCTTTGATTTCAACGGCGTACGGCGCGTACGCCATCGCGTCGTTAGATAACTTTAGAATCGTCCATTCCGTCCACTGTCGTCCTAACCCTCATCTCTTCCCTCGATTACAGAGGAGTGTTCTGCCTTTTTTAAATTTATTGTGAGACTAGGAAGTAAATCACTATAAGAATTTAATGTTTTTTTGGATATTATAATTATATTTACTAATTAATATTGAGGAAGATTTAATTAAGATCGGAGTCGCTATGGTCTCGGCACTGATCTTCGAATCGGGCCCGAAGCGATCCAACCATATATGCATAAATGTATTATTGTTTTATCGATTTTCATATATCGAACACTACCTAACGTCGAAGGAAACCATCGTGAAGTAAGCTAGCTGTAAAAATATTTGAAGGTGAATTTCTTCGCAGATAGTTGTGCGGAGTCAATCAATCCGCACTGAGCTTCGATCAAGGCACTGAGCCAGAGTAGTTGAAAAAGGCGTAATCGCTCTAATATATTTAGGCTGGATATATATGATAGATGCATGGTGATCATACTGGAAGTGGCAAGCGTGCGCGGTGATACCTGGACTAATATTGTAGCTATACAGTCTTTTTCAAGAAATAGTTATAGATCATTATTGTAAAATATAAATATAAATAAAGTACAAAAGGCGGGCTTAATGTAACAAGACATTCTCTACCGCTCAAGTGCTTAGTTACAAAGAACTATGTTTAACACAGACAAAGATCAAAACTTTTACAGAACTTCTTATGGTGCTTAAAGTGAAGTAGCGTGTCGAATAATGTTTAGGTCGATATTATATGAATTTTTGCATGGAATATATAATGGACAAAGCACATTTTTCATACATTTTATGTATTAGATTTGCAAAGAATCAGATCGCAAGCTTATAAATCTTATTGAGATAAGTATATCTATTTATGTTAGATTTTACATAAGCTTATTTATTTATATATTTTATTAAAGTAAAGTAAGTCTCACAAAACAATAAGCAATTCTTAACTACTATACTTATTGCCTCTAGAGAATATAAAACAATGGAGATATTCTTTTTTTGTAACAATTCTTATTATCTAATCTAGCTTATTTACATATTGATCGGTATGTCGGGCTACCGTCGATAGTCCGCTCGCGCCTCTCCGTAGGGACAGATATGAGCTGCGATAATAACTGTTTAAGATACGATATCCATATAAGTGAATCAAGGTCGTGTGTGAGGAAATTTAAATGATTATTAGTTTGTCGGTGTTGTCTCTTTCCAGATCGGCAGGATAATCTTGAGATATTAGAAAAAAGAAAGGAGGGAAATATATTTGGAATTCTGCCATGTTCCACAATTCATAGCTCATGTCTATTCATTGACTGTTTGGCGGGGTGGCATGATGTTAGCCGGATCAACTAGCATAAGACATTCACCTTTATTTAAGAATGATTTTTTTTTATATTCGTGGCCTAACATAGACGATAATGGCGTTTAGGCCATTTGTAGCGAACTGAAAGGGAGTTGCGATATCAAGGGTTAGCATCATTCTTTATATACTTCAGGATGCCGTCCAATTCTATCTTGACGCAACAGGAGTTGCCCGGAAAACTGCCAACTGGAAATGTAATAAGAACATTACAACGGCGTTGTGGCGTCTCGACCGCTACTGCAGACACACATTTCTACATCCTTACAAGATGTGTGTGAAAGAGGGAGAGAGCTAGCAAACTAGACTTTTATCATGTGTTACAAATATTATTCTCTTTCTGAGTAATTCAATAAGTGGCGAGTCACCTTTCCTATAATTAAATCAAGAATTGTTAAGATGGCAGATAGCCGGAGTCTCTTCCCACAGTTAAGTTTTCATTAGCACCAAAATTTTACACACATAAAAGGATAGACATGTAATTACAATAATTCCAGTATATCTAGCTCAGTGTAGTACTCATTTGCATTTCTTGTTCTGCTGAGAGAAATAAGATCCAAGTATAATCCGAGCACATTATTATTAAACTCATTAAAATGGCCTCTACTTGTTGAATCTAATCATAAAGGATCTGTTCTTTACCCCGTCGTGATAAGCGATACGATTACATATAGCATTAAATCATTCTAAAATCATACTGTATGTAATTAAGTGGTGCTCACATACGTAATATATATAATTAAGTTGTTGAACGTAAAATCTCTTTGAATCCACATTACACCGTGCGGTAGAGAGGAGCCAAGTCTAAAATAAAACGGTCTAGTATCCCGACTTTGATTAAAACGTGGGAGATGCTACGTTGGATATTGCAGCCTGCATAAAAATCATGCCAGTATTTTTGATATTATTAATGTTCGCGTATACCTCGGCATCGGTTTTAATTTAAAGTTGAAATATGACTTTAGTGTGCATTTCTTATTTATAGCAGCAGCTCTTTATTGCAGTTCTGAAATGATAATGTTATTTGCGTAGTTGGCAATCGTTATTTTTAATTTGAATAATTATACTGAATAATAATTGCACAATCCCGATCGATAGTGTTTCTTCAGTCATGTATATAGTAGTGATTTGTTTATCTGCAACCAAGGAAAAGGATAAAAATTTTTAGTGCGAATTTCATTTTATACAAAATAGGGACAGTCTATTTTGTATTTGCAATTGAATAATTGATGAACTTATTGTTTTCAACATTGTTATCATATCAAGTAAATAAATTTATTTTAATTGTAGTTGTCTTCTTAGTGATATAGTGACAAAAGGTATTAAGTATCTTTGATATAGAAATTATTTGAAAAATGAGGAACCTTGAACCTTAGCCAAAGATTTTAAACTGGGCATTTACAATATTAGCTTACTCTCCATAAAGAAAGTATATTATACTGATTTCTTTGGTTCTCGCATTGTGAAATAACTTTAATTGTAATTAAATTTAAGATGCTTATTAAATAACGTTACTTCTGTTTTACTCTGTAGAATAATCGTTAGTTCAGTACTTAGAACATAATACTGTTAGCTAGAAGCTAAGCTTGTGTAACCACAATATAAGTAGTTTTTTTTATTGTTTGTTACCTATTTAAGTTACCCAAATAAATAAATACAAGCCTTGAGTGTGGCGGTGTCTTGAGAATGTTTGACGACATCTTTTAAGCCTTTCTTTGTGAAGCATGCAATATAGAGACAACTCCATATAGTATTTATTTTTCTTTTGGTAATTTTGTATTTAAAATTATTAATTTACAAGTAATATTTATGAAAATCTCAACATAATGTAATTTTACATATAGTACCTATACATATCGCTCATATTTGATTGCAATTAACACAAATACTCCGGACAGAGATTAGAAGTGTAAAAATTATAATTGTTAAATTAGTTTACTGCAGTAACAACACATTTGATAAACAGATAAATAACTCTTTTAATAAGTATATAATTTTCATACATAAAGCAAAACATAACACAATAGTAGTTGTAATAGTGGAAAAAGCAAAGCATACAGTACGTTTGTAAGTAAAACGCAGATTTTCAACCATAACCCTAGACGAAAGTAAGAGTTAAAGGCTAACAAATATAAAGTAACTAATAAGTCAATTGTCAAATAAATTATTAATATAAACAACAATAATCTTCCGAATTTTATAACGTATTAGAAATACTCTCTTAGCCTACAACCCAAACGAACATCTAACAAAAAATCTCGTGATATTCGCAATAAAAGTTTAGAAAGACTAAAATATATATTTATAGCTACAAGTATCAACCTAATTTATAACGTATTAGAAATACTCTCTTAGCCTACAACCCAAACGAACATCTAACAAAAAATCTCGTGATATTCGCAATAAAAGTTTAGAAAAACTAAAAGTATATTTATAGCATACAAGTATCAATCTAATTTTACGTTGGTGAAGTATCAAAACATGTGTGAAATTATGTTATTAATTGTGTACTATCTAGACAAAAATAATCACATACACAACAAGCAAAGAAAACATCACAATAGCCTTTGTTTATGCAGAATCAATAGAGGAATATATATTATTTTATATTTTTAAAACTTACATGCCCATGTTTGTTTACAGATACTTTACAATCCACATTACGCAACTGCCTTTCACATACAGATTTTAATTAAATTTTTACTCCACATTTTGACGTGTAGAATATTTCACCTGGATTTTTGGAGAAAGTTGGCACGGTGTTTCCGCGGCGGCGAATGCAATTTGCTTAGTTGTAACCTCTTTACGTCCTAACTGCCGAGGGGGAGGCGCAATCCACCGGGGTTTCTCATTTCAAGCTCAATTTGAAAATTTGTCTAGTATCGTTCCACCACTAACATTTATATATATATGGCTCGCTTATTTAATCATTTTAACAAGATAAAAATGTTCGTGGCTACATAATTTCTGCCACCAGTGCTGTTTCATTTTGTCTCTTAGGTTAAGGAGAAGACTTGTTTTTATGAGAGCGTAATCTGGAATAAATTAAGTAACTTCGTTTAACGTCAAGCGTTAATCCATATTAATACGTGATAATAATTACATGTTTAATATCGTTACGATGGTCAAATATAGATAAAAACTGACCACAGGCAAATTGCACTCGCTCGTAATGGGTGTCATACCATTAGCAATAAATACAGCATCATATCTGTTGTATGATTACTTAAATAATTTTTATATTTTAATTTAATTTTTGTTTTTAAATTATAGTGAATATCTTATGATTTCAGCAGCATTTCATTGATAAATGCTAAATAAATGTATAAATATAAAAATACGCAATACCGAATCTTCATTGTAATTATAATATAAATGTTGATTAAGCTTCTCTTCGTAATGTTTAGTACAGTCTTTCAGTTTCTAATATGACTAAACACGACATTGCACAAGATGTTCACAGTAAAATACAATACAATACATAGTAACAATTCAAACTTAAGGCAGTGTGCACACATAATTTGTGAAGTATAATAATTTAAGTTCTTATTGAGGCTAGAGAGCAAAAGAAAAATTTAATGTTGAGTTTTAATGACAACTTGTATATTATTATTTATATTTTTTTTATATTGTTTATAATCTTTACCCTAGCGTTTATTTTAAAGTTTAGTTAATGATTGATATTCAGTTGTCGAAGCAACAATAGTTTGTTAATGATCTTGATAGACGACTACGCTAAACGTCGATTAAGGACTATGGGAATGCACTGAATAGATTTTGCAGCCTACACGATAGTCCGTTACGAGCGAACACTTCCGCTGTGAATGTACAATAATTGTCGCACCATTTGGGGCGTGCCTTGTTAGAACAATGTCATCCCTCACGAGCCCGTCTCCTAGTGATCCGTGAAAACGAACTGCGATAACCTTTCACCGTCACACAAAAGGCGCATTCAGCCGCGAGCGGACAAAATTGATTTTTGCTCATATAGGTCCGGCAAGTCTGGTCCACGATGAACGTAATAATATTTTTATAGTTACAGTATTCTCGAAAAACAATTTGAGTCTTTTCTGTGAAGATTTGAAATGAAGATTTTCCTTGAAACATGTATTCCTCAACAGGAACACCGACAATATAACACTGGATCAAAGTGTTTAATATGTTATCACTTGATTAAATATACTTCAAATTTCCTCTATGACAGATTAGAATGCTAATGAATCACAGTAAAAAAATCAGGTTTATTTACATATATCTAAAACAAAAGGATGCTAACATTGTTTTTTACATCGAATATTACAAATTGACACGTAAGTACTTACATTGTGGTTTTTGTGTCGGTTAAAAATTTGCAGCTTGTAGCAATCTTACAGGGATCATATCTATTAAAAGCGTCTATAATATTTTACTGTCAAGTAGGCAGTTCGTTTGCTTATCAAGACAAGATATACAAAATTATCACTAAACCGAAATTGCAATATACCTACGTAAAATCGCCAGAAGTCTAAATTTTCCAATAGAATTAGTTATAATGCTGCAACTGAATGTTCCATACGTGAATTTTGTAAGATGGCAACATTGAAAAAGAACACGGCGGTTTCCGGGATGTGCGAATAGTTCTAGAATGTTACAGCATTATTGTAAAATTAATTATAATTAATTATATTGTACTACATGATTAAAACTAATATAAAACATGGTGTCAGGTTAGGAAGAACCATTTGCAAAATAGTCAATACTTAGTGTACCTATTTGAAAAGTAAAATAAAATTTCACAAAATGGAAGGCGTCAAACCACCTAAAGGACTAATTCTGTCGGGGCCGAATCAAAATTATAGTAAGTTCAAGCAAATGTTTTTAATATATATTGATGCCGCAGGACTAACAAAATGTGAAGAAAACAGAAAAATAGCTATATTTCTGAATGCAGCTGGAGAAGAGGCTGTAGAAGTGTATAACACATTTCAAAGCAAGATCGACACATTAGAGGGCCTAATACAAGCTTTCCAAAATTATATAGAACCAAGAAAAACATTAATTTTGAACACTTATGAGTTTCTTAAAACTAAACAGTTTGATGGTGAATCCATAGACCATTTTATAACTAGGCTAAAAATATTAGCAAAAAAATGTGAATTGGAAAATTTAGAAGATCGGATGATCACTATGTTGATTATATTGGGTGTTAAAGAAAACGAAATTAAGGAATGTTTATTAAGAGAAGCAGACCTAAATATGGCAAAGGCCATAAATATAGCAAGGCAAGTAGAAAAAGGAAAACTTCATATGTCCAAGTTACAAGAAAATGAAAATGTTTTGACCATAAAAAAGGAGTCTGTCATTAATTGCAACAGATGTGGCAAGCAACATGCTCTGAGAGCTTGTCCAGCATTCAGAAGAAAATGTGCAATATGTTTAAAATACAACCATTTTGCCTCACAGTGCAGAAATAAAAAAGATACAACAAATTCAAGAAAAAAGGTTATGGCAGTACAAGAGCAAAGTGACTGTAGTAGTGAAGATGAGGTGGTATTAAGGTACAATGTTAATAATACTCACATGATTAATTCATTGTTTTGTCAAGAAAAAGAATGGACAGAAAACATTTATGTACAGGGGACAATGGTTAAGTTTAAATTAGACACGGGAGCTGAGTGTAATACAATGCCTTTAGAGTTATTTAATAAAATAAGTAACAATACTGTTTTACAAAATAGTAATAAATTGTTAGTGGTATATAATGGGCAAAAAATAAAACCATCAGGGGAGGCTGTGTTAAGTTGTTCAGTTAGGGAAAAGGAATTCAAAATTAATTTTACTGTTTTAGATATGCCAGTGCAACCCATATTAGGGTTAAAAGATTGTGTCAGGTTAAAATTAATAAAAAAATTAGATACTTTTGAGTTTGATAAAGTAGTTAATGAAGATAAACAGTTATTTATCAATAGCAACAAAGATATTTTTACAGGGTTAGGCAAAATTGGCACATATAAAATTAGTTTGTCCAAAGATGTACAGCCAGTAATTAAACCAATTAGAAGAGTACCAGAAAAAATTAAAAACAGGCTAAAAGATACTCTAAATAGGTATGAAAGATTGGGTGTTATTGAGAAAGTAGAGGGGCCAACGGAATGGTTAAATAATTTAGTTATTGTAGAGAAGCCTAATGGTTCCTTGAGGTTGTGTTTAGATCCTAAAGAGTTAAATAGTTATATTAAACGTGAAAGATACCCAATACCCTCTCCAGAAGAAATATTTAGTAACTTATCAGGTAATGAAGTATTTACAGTTTTAGATTTAAAAGATGGGTTTTTTCAGGTAATTTTGGAAGATCCTGATAAATGTTGCAGTTTTGGTACTCCTTTTGGCAGGTATCGTTTTCTAAGACTTCCATTTGGCATCTCCTCGGCGCCAGAAATTATGCAAAAAATTAATTCTCAAATATTTAATGGCATAGATGGTGTTCATGTGTATTACGATGATATCATAATCGCCTCTAATATAGAGAACCATGATAAAATTTTACAAAAAGTGTTAGATAGAGCAAGAAAATATGGTATTAAGTTCAATGAAAATAAATTACAATATAAGTCAAGTTATGTAAAATATGTAGGGTTAATAGTATCTAAATCAGGTATACAAGTAGATCCTGATCATGTTAGAGCTATAACTTCTTTAAAAGCTCCAAAAAATGTGAAAGAGTTGCAAAAGTTTTTAGGTATGACAAATTATGTAAGTAAATTTATACCAGAATACTCTAAAATTACAGAACCATTACGTAGTTTGTTAAAGAAAGATGTTGAGTGGGTGTGGGACCATCAACAAGACAAATCATTCAATGATTTAAAAAATAGGATAACATGTGCCCCTACATTAGGAATAATATCAAAAGACGGGTTAGTAGTTCTGCAAACAGATAGCTCGAAGGATGCATTAGGTGCGTGTCTTCTTCAAAATGGAAACCTATTTCTTTTTATTCTAGAAGCTATACGGAGTGTCAAAAACGCTGGGCTCCTATTGAAAAAGAGCTCTTTGCTATGTGTGCTGCCTTAGAAAAGTACCATCAATTTGTGTATGGAAGAAAAATCATTATAGAAACTGATCACAAACCACTGTTAGCTATTGTAAAGAAAGATATCAATAAAATTAGTCCACGTTTGCAAAGAATGGTGTTAAAGCTCCTGAGATATGATTTTGAAGTTAAATATGTACCGGGTACCAAAATGTATATAGCAGATTTTTTGTCTAGAAATTATGTCACTAATAATGCTGAAGATGATTACAGCTTAAAAGAATTAATACATAGTGTAATATCTGAAAATGTGTATAATCTAGAATCTGAGCTAACTGTATCTGAAAGAAAACAAACTGAGTTAAAAAGTGAGACTATGGGTGATTGTGTGTTACAGCAACTATTAACTTGGTACAATAATGAGTGGCCAAAAAATGACAAAAATATTGGTGTGAAAGAGTTAAAAATATTGTATAAGTTGAAAGATTATATTAGTTTAAGTAATGGCATATTTTATTATAAAAATAGAATAATAGTACCCAAAAACTTAAGAAGAGACATGATGTCTATTGTTCATACAGGACATTTAGGGGTTGTAAAATGTAAAAAGCGTATTAGACAAACATTATTTTGGGTTGGTATGTCACAAGATATGGAAAATTTTGTATTATCGTGCAAAGTATGTGAAAAATTTAGAGTAAATAATTGTAAGGAACCACTTATTTTTCATGATGTACCTAGTTTACCATTTTACAAAATAGGAATGGATATCTGTTCTTTTAATAGTAGGGATTATTTAATTGTAGTTGACTATTACTCAAAGTGGATAGAGGTAAAAAAGTTAAGGGATAAAATGGCAAATACTGTTATATGTAAATTAAAGAATATTTTTGCTACTCATGGTATCCCAAAAATTATAGTCAGTGATAACATGCCTTTTAACAGTTATTGTTTCAAAAAGTTTGCAAATGAATTTGATATAGAACAAATTTTTTCTAGTCCTCACTATCCACAGAGTAATGGGTTGGCCGAAAAAGCAGTAAGTATTATTAAAAACATAATGAAAAAATGTTTGGAATCAGACTCAAACTTTGAATTAGCTTTATTAAACTACAGAACAACTCCAGTTTGCAACTTAGATTATAGTCCGGCTGAATTGTTAATGAACAGAACACTGAGAACTAAATTGCCATGTAAAACAGTAATGCTAACACCAAAAGTACCTAGTAAGGTAATTGAACAATTTAGCAGTGCAAGGGAAAAGTTAATGAAAAATTATAATAAATCCTGTAAAAATAGAAAAAAGTTACAAGTAGGAGAAAATGTAAGAGTGCAGAATTATAGTAATAATAAGACCTGGGAACAAGGACAAATTGTTAAGATATGTGATAAAAACCCTAGATCTTACATAGTTAAAAATGAAAATAATAAGATGTTAATAAGAAATTCAAAATTTTTGAATCCAAGTAGAAATAAGTTAGTTGTTAAACCAAATTCAGTGTATATTAATTATAAGTTTTCAAATAATTCATCAAATTCATTGCAAGACAATAATTGTAGTAATACATGTAATGACACTGAAACTTTTAGTAACAAGGGAAGTAGGGTGACCACAAGATCGGGACGTATTATTAGGACACCTATAAAATTAAAAGATTACATAAGTTAAATTTTTTAAAGGGGGAAGATGTTCCATACGTGAATTTTGTAAGATGGCAACATTGAAAAAGAACACGGCGGTTTCCGGGATGTGCGAATAGTTCTAGAATGTTACAGCATTATTGTAAAATTAATTATAATTAATTATATTGTACTACATGATTAAAACTAATATAAAACACTGAATAAATGAATTTGTACGGGCTTGTTCTTATCGCTGTACAAATCTAAAATCCGATCGGTAGCGCTAGGTCGAGATCGGTGGATCCACCTAATATCAGCTGGTAGTTTCCATTCGGACAACTTTCTACCTAGAATCTGAAACTTATAGTTATTACCCTTACGAGTTTCGACCCTTTTCCATTTCAATTTACAGATGTGTTTTCGATACTCCAGGGGGCTATGGGTCGTCCCTTAGAAGAAAACAATAACGCGAAATGCCTTAAGGTCTGGTGGTTTCAAAACAATCTTTCAGATGACATTATTTTAAGTGAATGATAAACGTATAAATATTGCACGAAAGTATCAAATGTAGAAAATTAACCTACAGTATAACAAAAAAGGTATTTTCATAACATATAGGTTTTCACAACACAAATGTGAGTCTACATAGACAAATGAGATCATAACACAAATGAGAGTCTACATAGACATAACAACAAAATCATTTATTTGCGTATAAATACATTGTTACTCGCAAATAACTGATTTTGTTGGTAATAATAGTTTTTTATTAGTGAAATCGATTATATCTTTGTATAAATACGTTAAGGTATAATGTACTAAATTGCCTTCGTGACATTTGTTTGACATTTGTGTTGCCATTTAGAAATTCGGAGTTACCTTACTAAAGCAAATATTGGAGGTTACAGGTAAGGAATATTTTCACATTTGTGTAGTGTTGTTAGTAATACATCAATTATTTCTGCCTTATGTCCATCTGTGATTTTTTATAGGCCCACATATTCTTCATTAATGCTAATGCTTTGTTATAATCAAAATTTGTTAAACCTGTGTCATGTTATAACCTAAAGTGGTTGCAAATGACAGTATGCAGAATGTTGTAGGAATAAGAAAGAATATTTATATGTGGGCACCACTATCACAAATGAAAATTCTGTTGAAAAAATATTAACATTAATCAATATCTTTTCATCTTAAAAAATATACTAATATACTTGTGTGTGGAGGTTGACCAAAGGCTAAAAGGATTGAGTCCTATCATTCTGATTCCGACTTCCATTAGGACATTAAGACATTATGGAAATTTATTGTAAAAAGTTATACATTTTCCCATAATCGAACCCTTTGTTTTTTGAACTCTGCAGGGTATTTTTATTTTATGTACTTAATTAACCAATTTTAAAATTAGTTTAATTTAATACAGTCGTTATAAACGTAATTACAATACATAAACACATTTTATATATAAGTAGTACATTTTATATTCAATTGTATGTCCAATGTATATTATATACATAAAACAAAATCGAGTTAGTTACAAGTATATTAAGATTGAATTCGTCTATATTAAGAATACCAAATTAGTTCATATATTTATTGACTAATTAGCGTGGTACAAGTTCGCTGAGACAGCTAGTTGAAAATAAACAAAAATAAAAATTCCAAATTAATGTCTGGGCTATTCCCAAACAAAGATATGTTCAGATGATCTGATTTACTGCTAGACAGAAATCTCAAACATGTTTTTTTACGAATCACAAGCGGCCCCAAGGGTGTAAGAGATAACAGTCTTCACTGAAAATTTATCAATATTTTTTTCTGAATTATTGACGGTATAGGTAATAAAAGTACCAAGGATGTTTTTTAACTAAAATATGCTTATATTGGAGATCCAAGCTCTTCCTTAACATGCGTCTCATGTATGTATAATGTATGTGAGTATGGTATGAAATGTATGAAGTTTGTATAGTCAATAAGTTAACTAATTTCAATCTTATTTTCACGACATTATAGGGTCACTTATTAATCGATTAAGTTTAACTTTTGAAACATTGAGATTTAGCTTTATGGCGAAATTTCCAATTCCACAATAATTAATACTCTCATGCTGTTTGCGTGAAATACGTCTCAATGAACATTCGAACGTTGACGAATTATACGTCAGCGTTTAATGAGGCAGTTCTCCAATAGACAGAATTTACTTTTGTAATCTGATTTATGAGTCAGCGTAAGTTCCAAGGAGCTAGTCATTCGTGAGTTATAGGGTAGAACTACGGGGAAGTACAAAGTGTTCTATACGAGTTTGGAGAACTGAATAGTTACTGAAGCTGGCGTATTATTACCCGGAAGCAATGTCTAATTATTAATCTCAATTTTGGAAATGTTCCTTCGTTTCTGGAGACAGGCGCATTTAACTACGGTTCTGAATATAATGTTGGAATTCTCTGTTATATTTCTTTGGTATTACTTTTGGACAAGTAAATATGCATTTTATTATATGCTGTACCAAAAATCAAATGCGATATATTATTATTTCAGGTAGTTATATTTGCTTGAATTCTCTACCAGGACATGTCATCATTGTCAAAAAGTCTCCGTGATTTATCTTTATTAATCTCATTCACCACTGTATCGTGAAGTTATGAGTAACAAGTGTTTATAATAAGTGTAATTAATGTAAAATCTAATCAAGTATAGAATTATGAGACAGATAAAATAGATTTATAACTATTTTACAATATTATACACACACTAAATATATTAATATAATCCAACTTATTTGGTAATAATTTTACTAATACACGTTAAAAATGATTTCCGCGCGCAATCGTAATTGTCAATATATCTACTATTTTTTAAAGTGTTTCTTATATTTTAGAATTAATTTTTTATTGAGTATTAGTATTGCATAGTAATGGTTATTATATTATGTATTTACATATACAAAATTAAAGCACCGATTATATTGACAATTCGTCAAACAGGGATTATAGACAATCTTATATATTTTTTTTTCAGTAGTCAAACTAATAATAATTTATTGCTGAACTTTTGATTTTTATTCACAAACGATTCGCAGTATGTGCCTGCAACTTAAGAAATTTTCTGCCTTAATGGCCAATAACCCCGAGAACAATGTGCACTGTCCACTACCACTTAAAGCTCGCAAAGCTTTACGTATTATTTTTTTCTTAATAAGTAATAAAACTGCTATTTTCAATTCCGAAAATATATTCTGCAATGATGATATATTAAAAACTTTTATTTAATGTAAACGTTAATATTATACAAACCGATAAATTGGCTATGTTTTACAAGAGTGTTGGTAAAATTTCAGGATATTTTAGGAGATAGTTATGATTAGATTAAAATTTCCCGACCTCATTTATTCATTACAGATTCTATTTGAAGAAATGAATGGCGCGGTATTTTTAACGATAACCTTGACGTGACGCTATCGATGACGATACTGACTGACGTCAACTTAGCACAGTATATTTTTGACAATAAAAAGTTCTTTCATTTGTAACTAGATGGCGCTCATTGCATTCTATATCGCGATGGCGTTTACGGTAATGGACTGGTATAAATACTTTGAAAATCACCGTTTTGTTAAGACCTTACTTCATAGGATCATTTCTATAGTAAGCTCTTCGCTTGACCTTCACACTATGTGAGGCAACCACAACCGCGTTGATGAGATGTGGCGCGGTACCCTGAGCGTGAGAAGGGCGATGATCAATGATCATTAGCCATCGATGATCGTTCGTCTCCTCTCGGGGAGATGTGGGGTACTGTCGCTATCTGAGCGGTTTTTAAAATTTTATAAACTATTATTGAATGTCCACTGTTAATTTGGGTTTGGATAAGTCACGAATACCTTTATTCCTTATAAATCTTACACAAGTGTATTACTACTACCGTGAATAACAACAATGTTTCACCATTGTTTCTTTCGTAGCTGGGGTAGTTCCTTCACGTACGGATCAATTGAGGTTACTTTTTTGGTTAATTTTTATCATTGCTGATCAAGCCAATAGTGACACGATGTACAATTTATTAAAGTTGATTTAAGATGTATAGAACAATACAAATAACCTATATCTATATCAACATAAGAAGGCTTAAAAAATAACCAAAGAAATAATTCATACTTCATACTTATACAAGTACATCTATTAGAGTCAGTGCCAGCCAAGACTGTTCTAAACTTCTGTCTTCGTCAGTGGCCGGAGCGGTCTTGGCATTTTTGCTACATCAACAATCAATATGTTATATATATATATATATAAAGGACAAAGAAATATATTTGCATGTATATTTTTATGTAACTTTACCTTATACACACACATATAATATATATATATATATATATATATATATATATATAACTAGTATTTACTTCTTTCTCAGGACATGTGGGTTAAAAGGTTAGGTTATTCTATTATTATTGCGTACAATATCCAAAATACCTTAATGTTTGAGGCAAATCGATACAAAGACGTTTTTGCCTTCATAGTATTGGGCGCTTATATTGGCAACAGATCCGAGACGAGGCTTACGATCGTATTCTAAAATCAAATTCGAGCTCAAATCTTTGATTGACTGACTACAGTTAAAAAAGGATGTCGGTATAGTCTTCACAATGTATATGCTTGTTTTGACAAGTGTCATTATCATAGTTTTTCTGTCTGACATTTTGAAATATAACCTATGAGAATGACACCTATCAAAACAGAGTTCTATAATCATAATCGACTTTAGTCTGTATTATTTATGTATGCAGTAAGATTTAAGTTTAGATGGGGCGATGCATTTTAATTGACGGACATTAATTAATCGAAAAGGTATCCTGTTCGTAAGTTCGTCAATATTTACAACTACAATTTTGATGATTGATGAAGAACTTTAGCTCCTACACAAAGTATCATTCGCGTTGGATTCATTATCGAAATAGTTGTGGGTGTTATGGAATCATTCCCATATATTTGACTTTAACAAAGCGAAACTTTGGTTACCAGCTCTGAATTACCTTATTGTTGTTCTCAAAAAATAATTCTAAGACATTCCTAGAACTGGCAATATTTTTATACTAATTCAATTTTAGCTGTGTATAGTATTCCGACTTTAGATTGAATAAGGCTATTTCAGCACGCCGTATTCAAATTTCCGATTGCAATACCGGACGACGAGTGATTTGGACCGCAACGCTAGTACGGGCGCATCTCCATCTAAATGAGCCATTCAGACCATCAAAAAGCCTTTCATGACTAGAAATGTACCATTTGGTTAAATTATCGAATCTATAAATAGCCGGCGAATTTCGCAATGTTGTACCATGAACACATCTATTGGTGCATTGAATAATTAAAATTGCGTTGGTTTTTTAATATGTAAACTTTTATTTGGGATTTAATGTTTCGAATATTTTTGCACAAGCTTCGAAAAAGCTAGTAGTTCAATTTTCTAGTGGTCGTAACTACGTTGACAAGAAATCACCGCAGAAGTAATAGTAATCTGTATCAACAGCAAAACTCACCCGAATCATTTTCCTCAATAAAAAATAAACTTGGCACGCGAAAATATAAAGCAACGTCAACATCTTCAAACAACAGTAATCTAAGCGTTCACAAGCCACATTCAATGTTTTTTAATGTAAGAGTAAAAAACGCTTGATTTATTACACGGTTTCATTCGTTTTGATTTACGGTAGCCGCGCGAGAATATTAAAGATTCGTATTGATATATTATTCCTTTATCCCCTATTCTCCCCTCCATGCTATTTATGAGTCGCCCCTACCCTCATAACTTTCATCGGCCTTTTTACGGTGAAACTTGTAAAAACAGCCAAGGCTTTTCATAAAGTATAAATAACACTCACCTTCTCAATGCGGTCGGTTAATATTTGAGGAGCGTAGGCATTATTTAATATCTGGTCCTTCAGGGCCTGAAATACTTCTGCCATATTAAATTTCATATGTTCACACAGTCTTATACAGGCGTGGATTGGTATATTAAAATATGTATAAATTTTCTACAAACTCAACTTTGTTTTAATTTAATATGTATATTGCGAAAGTTTTATTAGTTGAGTGGTGAACATCGTCAGAATTAAGCATGGGCCTACGATCTGAAGTACGTAATTAATAGGGTACTTCCCTCTATATTAGAAAAGATCTAAAAGCATATAACTATGATAGCTTATGCATTAAATAGTCGGAACCATCATGTATTTAAGTACATAAAATAAAAAAAGTAATATAAAAAATAGTTTCAAAGTATTAACTTTTTTAATCTATACGTAAAACAAGACCGAAACATAGGCCGCCATGTCGTGACGTCATAAGGTACTGTAAACTTATGCGTCTCAATGTCATTATGAATCATAGTACGTATGAAGCCGCAAAACAATAAAAAAAGATGTTTGTAGGTTGCTTTTTAATGTAAGAGAACGTTATAAATACGTAAGTTAAATTGAAATTGCACGTGAATCACACTATGGAAAGCAGTTTTGTAAAAGGAGATAGTACGAATTTACCAAAAATAAATGCATTAATGGTCGGAAAATTCTTTGCTGCAAATCCCGACTTTTGTTCTGCCGAGTTACGGAGTATTGAAACATCGACGTCAGTATTACTCTTGTATGATTATTCCCTTATTAGTTGTTTATATATAAAAGATATTAACTCATTTTTAAATTATGAGTATATAATACATAGCATCAAACATAGAGCTTTGTTTATTATTTACATGCCGTATTGACGTCATCGCTACAGAGTAACAACTCGTGCGGCGGCTTTCGTCTAATTACGCGCGAAATTTGAAAATATTAAAATTTAATGCAATTTTTATAGTACTTAACGAGTGTATAAAATTTTTATATTTTTAGTATATGGTTTACTGACACGCAAGGATCAAATTAAGATTCTTTTCAAGAAAGAGATTAATTCCCTATTATCGAGAGGCAATTGAATAGGTTGAGTCTCTAGGCCAAGTTTTCTGAAATTATTCGCTTTGTAGGAAATTCGAAATAAAAATTGTGAGGAATAAGAAAGCAATGTCGGGTGGTCATTATTAGCTAGATCCTCAACTGACTCTGCCATCAGTCAGACTTATCCTATGTACTACTTTGACGATCACGTAACAATAAGAAAATATTTTGATACTACAAATACTCGTATCGGCCACGGTTTTTTTTTTTTTTTTTTTTTTTCTTCCAGGAGAGGAGGCTGAGAATCCTCATGGATACCAACGCAACAGGCAAGCAGGGATGCGTTAATTATGTCGGACTCCTGGTGAATCGAGGCGGCTCGATCCAACAGACCTACCGACTAAACTCAGCCTAGCCTTGGCCCTAGTGGCCTTATGGCTTGAATGGAATGGTACGGCCACGGTGATCCGTTTCGTCCTAAGAGTCCCAGACAGCTGCGTACACCATAGTTCTCAGATTCTGTAAGACGTGACATTTCTGTAAACTTAGATGATCTCGCACTTATTTACACTTTGTGCATCAAGTGTTCAGTAAACCTACATTCAAATTTCCAATACATAATAAATTGAAAGTTTTAAATCTACATAAATTATGATTAACGCTAGGAGTCGCATTAATCACCCTCTACAACTTCAGAAACAAATGATCTCACTTTGTAGGTTGACGAAGGAAGATGTTACAAAGTAGTACAAATTATTTAGTCAGGAGAAAGTAATATTATAATTTGGATGATTTATTGGAATTCATGTTCTGCCCTCTACTGCTGGTGTAGAACGATTGTCTACAAACATTTTCAATTAGATAATGAACAGAGATATGCCGTTCTGGTAACTAGGCAACTAGCCTCATGAAAGGAGGGAGAAAATGGGTAAAAGCTAACTCATCAACCTCCTTAATACTGTCCGATTGTGATCTTTTCGTTTGCAGTCAACCATGAGTAATTCCTTACAGTCCCGATGGAATAATGAACATAAACGTAATATTATTTCAGATTGCTCCATTGTTCAAAGGATTTTGATTAAACGGGTTCCTGATGTCGACGAATTTGTAGAGGATGAATAAGACGCGATGAATTGTTTTGGATTTACTAAATTCAGTTGTTCACTGTCGATCGGAGTTTCAATTTGATTAATAATTCTTACGCTTATTGTGTTCTTATACATATTTATGGTGCAGAAACGGCGACCATTTGTGCGTTATATTAGATTCCCAAATTACTTATTGAAATTCAGGTTTTCTTTAAATAATATATTCTTGTGAAATTTATTAATAATCAAAGTACTTGTAAAACCATCCTCGATTCATATATTTGACTAATACCAAAGGTAAAATAAGATAACGCCTAGTAGTACAGTTATGATTTATCTAGTCCGATTTACGTCTTACTCCGTCCCATATCTATTGACAGAGGTGAAACTAAGATGAATAAAATTTTTATTGGTACTGCTCTGTGTGTACACATAAAACTTGTCGACTTAAAACAGACATTTTATTCGTGATATTCATATTTGTAATACTTAATATACATATATATATATATGATCCAATATAGTGGCTGAATGTGGTCCGAGTTGAGCACCGTCTAATGCTTTCGCTTAGTAAGTTATTACTAAAATGACACATTGAATATGTAAAAATATCTCGAGGCATATGATATGGGACAGATAAAATAGTTTTGTAAATTGGAACAATATCAATGAGTTTTACAGATTTTCTTATTATAGGAACATAATTTTAAGAAAATATTTCTAAGAAATTTGACTTTTTTTTTATTTTACATAGCAGTAGGCTAAATGTTGAACTAATTGATATTCAATTCTATTGTGCAGCCTTATTGACATCCAGTACGAAGTGCTTAAATGTTGAATTAAGAGATTGAGATATTATAGATACATTTTGTAGTTTTTGATCCTTTTAGTGCTGTGAAAGTATGATCGAAACACTCTCTATTTGTGATGATAAATATCACATTGGCCCATTTACACGGAGCCACATTAATTGCGCTTGCACATTTCTTGTAAAACAGGTCATAAAATAATTGGGGTATAACTGAATATTTGAAAATTTTCTACCTGTCTGAACATTCTGTACCTACTAGTAGTTGTCATCGTGTTCAACCAGACAAACTCCGGTTTTTACATAAAAAAGTTATTGTATCTTTACAAATTAGTCTTTATCTACAGGTTTGCAACGGTAAAAAGTAGATAGCGTTTCATTCACCCTATTTTATTTTCTCGGTATAAAAATGATTAATTTATAAGAGTGGATAATATAACCTTGTAATTATACAGGATATATAAATTTAGATGCATTAAAACTAATCACTAATAAACAATTTCCCGTGTAGAAAACATTTTCGTACATAAGATATGTGTGTTAAAGTTTTACTAACATTACAATCCAGACGCTAGTTGCAGCGCCCATTATTTCATGTCGTGTCTTAGCATTCCACACCTTGGAAACCTAATTAGAATACGACTTCTGTCGTGCAAAGCCACACATCGTGAGCTGTTCGTAATTTATTATAAAAAGTGCACATTACTTACCACATTTTAATAGCTTCACAGCACTAGATATAAGTTTGATTATAAAATAAGCTCCACCAATGAGTTGAATACGGTATGAATCCAGTCTATAAAAGATTTTCAGTTTGATTATGTGAAAATTCAAACTTATATTAAAGTTTAAAAAATAATGTGTCTATTTTACCCCTGAGACTTATTAATATTAGGTTATATATTAACTTATTAACTTATTTATTAGCATAGCGGTAGAATCGCGAAAGCGCACTCCGCCATGTGCCCCGCATGGGCCTAAAGAACTCAGGGAGGTTTTTAATTTAAGGTTTATTTTAAGGTTAATTTCTTTTCTACATGTAACTTTAATGACATATGTAGTATAAGACATAGGTTAGTTATTTTATCTCACGGAACATTGTATTTTATATTGTGACATTTAGAACATATTTCGCTAGTTTTAGTTACATTAGAACCACTATTTAAAAAAATTAAATTTGAAAAGAAACACATTTTGTCATTACATTTTTTTTGTGTAAGTTATTGGCGGTAACTTAGAGAAAACATTTTTTAATTATATATTATTTATCTTGATTATGTATGTAAAAGCTTCACAAAGTTAGTTTCTTTGTTTGTAAACTAATAAAAAAAAGTAAAATAAAAGTAATTTATATAAAAATCTCAACACATATATTTTTTTAATAATTTTAGATCTATGGTAATGACCCAACATATCAAAGCAAATATTTTTTAAACACAATCTACAATGTTCTCATATAAAATTATTGGTCCACCTATTCACCTAGAAATGAACTCATTAAATAGCAGTTAATAGATTTTTGCTGCGACACGGGGAGACTGAGCGATCTAGCAACAAAATAGTGATTTGCTATCCAAATCTGTAGTAATTTGCAGCAAGTATTTGTATTCAATTCTGATTGACGCGAGGGTTGAAAAGGTTCGACATCTAGAATAACATCGCTGTCTGTCGAAATATACAAATATTTAATTATATCAAATGAAAATAAATAAATAAAAATATTCTAACAATGAGATTTGCGTACTGGACTGGCGCTATGAATTATTATTTAATAGAATCGTTAGGATTATGAAACCTCTCTCGATGCTTGCGATTTAAATGTATCTTTGAAGTTATTATTCGTATAAACATAGTACTTATGACACAGTAATTATTCCAATGAATGCGAAATTTAATTTTTGGTTTTCATTCACGTTTCAGTTATGTACCGGGTAAGGTTCTCTTTGATACTGAGTTACTTGAGTAGTTTTCCATCGCTCAAGATGAAGACTCAAATTGAAACAGAACACCAACCTTTAAAGTGAGCCATTAAAGTTTTCCTGTCAATTATGTTGCCTGGACGAGGCGCGGCGACGCGCAACGTTGGCTGAGAACTTTGAGCGCGCGACTCCGTGACGCTAGAGAATTATTAACGATGCGCAACATACAAGTTATTTACCAACCCGCTATCAACTCTTGGGGCTAAATAATGGATACATTATGTAACTTACAAGGTAGGTATACTAGTTATGAGTAGCTTGTTCACCCGTGGAAGTGTGAAGGGAATATTGATTTGGAAAGAAAAAAAATAATAATAAAGGATCATATAAAAAGTACGGGACGGAATGAATTAATGTGGCGCTAATCAAACATAGAATCACTATTGCACGACGCGGCACTTTGCCTGCTGTATCATTTTGACAAATTATAGGTATTATATTAACGGATTTAAGAAATTCTTATTTGTAAATTTTAAAAGTTAATTCGAATAACGAATTTATGAATTGGTACTTAGCTATGAGTACATCGCCTCTGTTAGGTCTAATAAATAACATCTACAGGGAAAATGGGAGCGATGACACCTGTGTCCTAAATCTATCACAATAATAAGGGCACTAAATCTCAATTCCTTATTCCTGGAAAAGATTCAAGTCTTTGCTTATCCACAGTAAATAAAATCGCTGTCGTTGAGTCGAGACCAGTGCTCGTAATTCAAAAATAACGCAGCAGAATACTTGCGTAGCGAATTTTGGACGCGAATTGCGGTGCGACCGGATTTCCACGTGCCGCAAACTTTTTGTGCTCACTTTGGAGAATTATTTTTCACTTCGACGATAATCTCCGCTAAAGCAAAAACGATTTGGCAAGTTAAAAGGAAAAGCTTGTGTTTGTTAACGACGTAAATTTTTAAGAGTTAATCGCAAGAAAAACTACGAATTGAATAAAATTCCGTGTCATGTGTTCCTGTGACAGAAAACTATTAAAGCAATGTGCCATTTAAAGCAAGAAGTACATATGTCATATGCGGCAACGGATGTGTCATATCTGTATCGACAATTTTTTAAGGTAGGTTAATCATCTAATATATTAGATTTACTATATGTAAAGGGGTGTTGATAAAATGTCATAAAAACATTTCCGGAACTCTTCCGCCCCGACAGAGAACTCACAAAGTCTTGGGAAGGATCATTGCCCCATGGAGGTCTTCTACTATACAGGCGCAGCGGTGCCTATATAGCCAAAGCCTTGCCTAGGTAACGCTAGCTAGGACTTCGCTCGAGAAGGAATCGTTAAGTTGGTAATTTGTTTACGATTCTCAAGACGAATTTCAGATTTTGAACCATCGTTTCGTATCTAAATATCAGTCAGCCAACTCGGTCCTTCACTATCCACTTAGGGTAGATGGTATCTCACTAAACAACCTTTCCTAGTACCTTGCCGCCTCCAAAAATTCCCTTCTGCCTGACAGTCAATGAATAAACGTGAAAGAAGCAGCGTAGACGCAAGGGAACACCGGAAGATGTTGCCATTCTCAAACTGATCATATATATATATATAAAGTTTTCTTTTATGAGCTATTTTTTAAAATTAGTTTTCTACTATATTTCTTTATCTTTCGTTATTTGAATAGTTATTCTGTTTTTCTTGGGTGGAAATTAATTAAAATTGAAATAGGTAATAATTTACATCGATTCATCCGTTCTTGAGCTGTAAGTTATGTAACTAACTTTGTTATATGTATATAATATTGGGTAAGTCAGGGTATTTCTTACACCTCTGCGTTACGATTTGGGTGGAAAAGGAATAATAAATTTATTTATGTTTACATAATTGAAAATTAATCAACTTTGGAAATATTTGTCTACTTTATTTCCATATAAATACATAAAGGATTATAGTGATCTATGTACTACTGTCTATTGAAAGCATTGAAATCTAATTCAAGCAAGGGCTTGTTTATAAGCGTTCAAGTGTCCCGTATAATACGCGACGGCACTCGACCATTCAGCATGTTTGAACCCAAACGGGAATAAAGTTTAGCAGCTCCGAAACTTTGGGCCCAACTAAATAAGTACCTATTCCAGGGAATTATGATTTGTCGCTCCCCAAAGAGCGGAGCTGAATAAATTTTATTAAATCCGGGAGCAGTTTATGAACGGACACGTCAGCAGCGGAGCAGCCTTCCACGGGAGCGTGGATTTTAATAAAATAAATTACTGCTTACTTTGCGATACGGATAAATACTGAGGAAGAGCATTGATCATATGATTGAATATGGAACACAGTGTAAATTTTACAATAGTAGTAGTTTTAATAAATGTATAAAATAATGCAGCAATAATTAGTTTATGTCGTAAGCACACATCAGTACCAATTTATTTGTTCGAAAAACAATACATAAGTGGGAGTACATAAGAATAGTTTACTTGTACACTATTACATAATAAAAATCTATTTGAAGTTCAATGTAAGTAGCAAGCGAAGCCTGATGCATGCCCTGACGTTTTGCTTGAGGCAGTAGTGATATCACAAACGGGAACTACAGTCCATCATTATTCCGTGCTTTAAAACGATTGGCGCATCTGAACATTTGTTCCCACTGTGACGAAATTTTGACAGAATCGTCCAAAGTCAAAAAAGTTTCAGTTCAAAAAATAATACTTAGTCGGTCGTTGCACCCCTTGCAGCTATTTATGTAGAAGCTACTGGTTTTACAATATAGTGAATGCTTGATTTCATTCCCCAAGGAGGCAGATATTTTTCTGTTCGGTCTTACCTAAACTGACCATATTTTTGTGATTATTGTGTTTCACCAAAACGTATTTTAAGTAGTAAGTAAAAAGTTTCTTAGTTGTTGAAGAGCCCAGCACTACGATTAGCTTTACATTTTTACTATGAAATCCGTCGTTTTGCGAACGGCATAAGAATTATCAAATTATTAAACAGTATAGCGTCATACTATACTGTTTAACCAACGCAATGGACCAATGGACGTTGCTAGCATTCAAAACTGTTTCAGGGTACTCGCCTGCTGTGAATAACTTTCTGCCCCAACGATCGTCACTTTTGGTCTGTGCTTTTCATAATTTCTGATTTGATCAAGCAGAGAATCTATGCTCGTAGCTATCTTTATTACCGTTTGAATGATCATAAGCCTCTTTATAAATCTCAATGGCAGAAATTTAATAAAAAATGAAATGAAAAATTCTGACGCTACATGAGCTTTATCATCGTTTTTAGTGAATTAATCAATAATTTCTCTACAGCATATGTTACCAGCTCGATCACGTGACTTAATATCGTAGGATTATTGTTTGCCGGGTTAAACTAAAGATAGCATACATGGAACCCATCAAATCCATTATACCCTTAAAAATCATGAAGTCGTTAATGAAATGGGCCCGCCATTTTGGCAAAAATATATTATCATTACATTTATTTACGAATCAACGTTCTTATTGAAAATCCCTTTATTATGATATGGTACGTTATATCATGACACATCACGTAACGTTACGTTATGTTGTGGGTTTCTATAGTTAAAGTACAAAGTTATTCACCTATCTGATCTGTAGACTGGCTCTAAAATGTTTCTACCAGATTCATTTCGTTCAAATAGAACATTTTAAGATATAATACAATGTACTATAGCCTCCACTGTATCATTGTTATAATCATATTTATAATACGGTGACACGCTATTATGAACGATAATAAGATATGGTTATATCAGATATTGTGATACGGTTTGAGGATTCATCTGTGTTCATTTGGATTAATTGTCTACCAAGATGAATTAACAATAAGCGGATAATTAGAGATATAGCTTCATAATTGCAATAAACTCTACTCAGACAAGTATACTTACGTTTATCAAACGCTTTTGAAGTCAAATTAGAGTCGGGAGCAACGCCAGATTAATTTGAAATAGTTTAATTGCTCAAACAAATTACTGCAAATCTACGGTAAGCTCTTGATCCTTGGAAACTTATTGTGTCTTTAGCGTCGTCTGTGTCATTGTAAATAGTACTCTATGCCGTTGGAGTGAGTGTTGAAAGTTTTTTATTAAAATGACAAGTGTTGTCGGCTTTTCAACTCTATTATTTTTAACTAAGCTATTGATAAATTATCTATGCTGTTTCTGTGATCTTATCTTTTATTACAGTTGAAATATTTTGAGTACATGTTCAATTTAATGAAATATACATATTTCAATCGAATCCACTATATGCATCATTTTCAATTAATTTTGTAGTAACACACCAAATTACAAAATCATTTGTTTCAATAGCTGTCTTTAAATTTTTTTCATTCCTGTTCGGGGACTAAGTGAGAATAAACGTAACACCAAACCCTTTCCTGTCGTGGAATACGTAAGCACCAACTAAGAAACAACTAATTAACATAACTATAATACGCTTTTACTAATAAAATTTGAAATCTGTCATTCTTGTATGGTTAAAATTTAAGTGTTCTATGTAATAGAAAAAATTGATTTTTCCTTTTTACAATATTTATCGCAAGACTAAGTATTAAATTAAATACTGTCTGTCTGGTGGCTGTAAGGTCTGTCGCTTTACCCTGAGTTTACTATCGCTGTCGACAGGTATTTGACACATAATATACTGTAGAAGTCATACTAATCTACTACCGAAAGTGAGGACAATTTAGCACACTACCTATAGGCGCTGTAATGTTTCCAGACAAACATGCTAATCGCTATCAACTGCAAATTAATATAAGCTTATGGAAGATCCACTGAAGCAAGCATCAGACTGCTCCTCCTACACCCCTAACACAGTAGGACTTAATAAAAATGTTTGGAAGTTGTAGGTGACATTCAACTCTATAAAGCTTTCTCCAACTGTTAAGGAGAAAAACCGTGATCATATGTATGTATGTCATACTGAAACTAACCAAAGATTTATATAATTATTAAAGTAACAGAGCAGGCATTCGTGTTTTTCATTTTAGTCCTATAAGCTTGAGGAATCACAACAAAGTTCTCATATGGATACATCCTTAAATGAAACAAAAACCAAAATATTCCTAAAATGGCAAAAATACATCTACTGGTTGATAGATATTAACACTCCCGCTTAGTGCAGTCTGTTCAGTTAAAGGTCCTCAAAGTTACGTGGAGTGACTTGATGACTGAGATCATAAAACAAATGTTCTCACCACGCAATAACTAAACTAAGTTGCTTAATGATCGATGGAGGCGAGATTACAACTATATTAACATTGTACCCAGAATCGTCTCCTGGGTAATGGAAGATTTTATTATTGGAGTTGCGCAGTTGAAAGGACCTATACTAATACATATTGATAAAAAAGTCCTTCATTTACGACTTATATATATTATATACATAATTTTGTCTACATCACATTATTCTTTCGTATATATGTAGTCACTTACTTTAGTAATAATATATAGGCTATTAATAGTACATTGAATACTTATTGACCCTTAACTCTAGAAACCACGGAAAACGAAAAGCAATTACTACATATACTCTGAGCTCAGAATTTAATACTAAGCCTACAATTAACCTCAAGCGAACGCTTATAATAAATGTTTCGATAAATCAGCCAAATTGCCCTTTATTAGACATCTTACATCACTTTAATTGAGACGGCCGACGCAATGAAGAGGAAACTCCATTTGTTTCATTTGCCTGTGAGCTTTCTACTATATTGTGAAGAATGGCATTTTATATGGGGCGTTCGCGGCTTTATTTTGCAAGGGTAACATAAAGAAACATTTTTACGAACTAAAGTAATGACGTTATATAAAAGTTTCTGAGAAATTGCTTACAGCATACAATGGTACTTACGTCGTACAAAACAACTTGCTACTTCTTGCATACTTCAACCCGTGAACGCGTAAAAATATCATAATAGCTTGAGCAGCTTGAGTACGTTCCGCCGTTGTTATATATACTTCGTGATAAAAATGTTGCACATATAATACAATTCTTTCGTTCCTACAGTCATTTTCATGTTTACGACACTATTTCATTACACTGACAGTGTCAAAATAAATTATCAGATAGAAGAGCCATATGAGCAACGAAACGCCAGCTTGAAATTTATCCTTTCAAATTAATAAATAGCTTTATCATATTGCATTTTGGTGGTCATGCTATGGGAGCAAAGTTCTAAAATCTAGTTATTCCCATATCATCAGTTTATACAGCTTTTTTTGTTCCGCTGAGGAAAATGCGTTAAATTGCATACCCCGGCTGCGGAGAGCCGGCGGTTATGTGGGGCTCTCCTCCCCAGAAGGGGGAGGCCTACCCACTAAAAACCTCAGCGATGGCCTTCCTCAGACTTGTAGGGAGCCCCGGGAACGCTAAGCGACTTCCGGGAGCCCCGAGCCTCCGCTCCCTTGCGATGTTCCAGGGGAGCCCTCCTCGGGGGAGACAACTATCTACCCCGATCTCCTACACCGACGACGCCCCCCGGCCATGGGAGGGGCGTGGTCCCTCTCGGGGTCACCGTATCCGGGGCGCGACTTACTCGCGCCCATCAGTTTATACACCTAATTTAATATATAAAATAGAAATCTAATTTATTTTTAATAACGGCATCTTTATTAATGACCTGTTTTACACGAGCTCAGTGTACAGTATCTTTGATTTTGACAGTTCCAAATATGATATGCTCCGTTATAAATAAGATCAATGATTACAGTTTTTAAGTAAAATACGTGTCTAATATTAGGCAGCTTCCGCAATTTGTTTATAAAACTTGGTTTTTAGACTATCTAAGAAGGAGTGCATACTAAAGAAGAAACGACTACATAAGAAAAGAATATGTATGATATTATAATTAACAGTTATGTATTTGAGTTTGTTATCGGCTGAACGAAGACATCTTTCATTTTAGAAGCTTTAGCAGGCTGGGTGTCTGCTGGGTAACCCTTACTATGGACGAGATGGGCCTCAAGGTCGCTTAGGATATATACCTCGCACTAATAGACATGTACTCATTAACCTACATAGATTGAAAAGTCACAGTATGAAAATGAATCCTAAACCTCTCTTATGAATAAACAGAAATCTTGTTTAATTGATCTCACCTTATACAATACGCACATAAACACACACTAATTTGTGTTTTTGATTATATACCTTAGGCCTTTGCCATATATTATATAGTATATAGTTCATGTCTCGGGTGTATTGGGGCGTCAACGGCTGTCTTATAATAACCAATTACAAACAGTTCGTTCACAATATTGAGATTTATCATTGAAATAATACATATTAAATATTTTTTTATGTATGTTTGCTGAGAAAATTATACTTTTACCTATCAGCTAGCCGATGCACGTAGGGTAAGCAACAGCGTTCCACGTTCAGAATTTTTTACAAGAAGGTTCTTCCAATCTCAAAACAGGGACAGGGCCGTGTTTTTCTTATCCCTTATACTTATGCATCTACATGAAATTGTAAATTTTGTTTTTATTTTCAAAATTGTTATGACGTCAATAAGAGCTTTAAAATGTTTTTTTTTTGACTTCATAAAAACACAACACCTTATTAATCTTTTGACTCCAACAGGTGTGTGATGTAATTTTTTTTAATATTGAATAGTAAAATAAAACTGAAATGCCTAATACACCGAAAAATTACAAAATATGTCCACGTGTGCTAATCTCTAGGCAAATACCTAAATTTATATACAGAAGTTTATAATCATAAAGAACTCCACATTGACATGATAGGTATTTGAAGCATATTATAATAAAAATCCACACCAGCTTTTTTCACTGAGATAAGTTTCAAATTGATTAATCTTATTCGAACTAAATAAAAACATTTCTAATATTAATGAAAAACAAGGAAAACTTTGTTTGGCGGAGTGGTAGAGATAATTCTGTGATTAAAACTACTAATATTTTTCTTAGGAAATGATTGAGACTAGTGAGTTAAAAATACTCCAGTTCCAGGCCATAGATAAAAAAGAACAACCGTAATATTTCTTAACTTATTAAATTACTTAATAGGACCACACATTTTGCAATAAAATTTATAAACTTTATTTGTAAGCAAAAAAAGATTTTCCTAAAGTTTATTGTAGTCTGAGTGTGTGTGTGGTATTTCAACTAAAATGCTTTTACAGAGAAAAGACTCTACCCATCTTTGATCAGAAAAGTTGCATATAAACCGACAGACAAACATACATTTTTATTGGTAATTCATTTATATATAATATTATTTGCGTTCATTATTTACCTTATTCATAGCAAATTAGGATTTGATAATATGTGCAAAGTAGTATTTTATTCATTCCACTGTTTATGTATAAAATGTATATTGCCAAAATAATCCTCTGTAAATGATACAACATTCAAATACCTTACAGATACAAACGACAGTTCAGAACAATGGGGTATGACAAACTGCAAAAACGGGGGGCGCTTGGGTAGTTTGATGGTCAAAACAGGTCGTTAGCTCCCCGATAATGGGCGGCAGGTGCTGGATACTCCAGCACTGCCTCCTGTTAATCGGCTTTTAATTGCTTTTCTATTCGTTAACTAAGACAGTTTCGCGAAATTCGCGATTGTTGTTCGGATCGTTCCCGTTTACAGGATACGTGATTTGAATAACAGGATGGGGATTAAAAATGTTAAATGTGACGCCAATTCGTAAAAGTTAAATGTTTGTGTAATAAATATTTATAATGTAGAAGAAAGCCAAATTTATAGGTCCAGTGAATATGCGAAGTTAAACAAAATTATTTTCTTTCAAATTCAAAAAAAAAAGTTGGGTAAGACAAAATATTAAGGTGTACAGTGAATAAATTTAATTTAAAAAATTAGTTTTAAAACCGATTTTTAAATTTCTTCTTCTTCTTCGAAGAAAAGATTCTTAAACTAAAAATTAAAATATTAATGATTTAATTACGTTAAAGCAAACATATTTAAGAACAACAGGAAAAAAATTGATATAGCCATATCGTCAGGTGATATTAAAGCCAGACTGTCCGGGAAATTAATAATTAAACTTTATAGCTATGAAATGGATGGACGATGAAAATACTTGAAATTAGAGATCCAACCCACCCTTCATAATACTACAAGAATGTAACTTTTTTTTGGGTTGGCTTTCTATTCTTGCAATATACATACAGACTTACATATGCTTATACCTCTTTCCCGTGGAGGAAGACAGATATCACAGTTTTCCTCTAGCTCGATCCAAACGTATTTCCCTAGCTTCCTCGGCTTTCATTAATACTCGCACGCTCGTCAGTTACGGGTACTCTTGACTTGAACTTCCTTCGGTATATGACGTATTTGGTGTAAGTATGTTCGTTTAGGTGGATATTACGTATATTACAAAAATAAAATTTGACGTAAACCAGCCAGCGACTTCGTCCGCGTGGAATAGTTATTTTGAGCATCATATTTATTTTTGCAAACAACCACCTCGGCTGTTACCCGATCTTGACAACGCGACATATCCAAATTTGATTACCATAAAAACGATTCTAGTGAGTTAACATTAAAAGATAGACACATACTGTCACGGACATTTTTTTAGATCATTTTAAGAGGAATAATTCTTTCATACATATTTTTTTAGTATCTAGAACCGTTTTCGCAGCGCACGCAACGGAAGCCCTCAAAGATGAATAATTTTCCCCGTTTTTTCCACATTTTCCATTATTTCTTCGCTCCTATTAGTCGCAGCGTGATGTTATGTAGCCTAAAGCCTTCCTCGATAAATGGGCTATTCAATAAAAAAATATTTTTTTCATTCGAACCAGGAGTTCCAGAGATTAGCGCGTTCAAACAAACAAACTCTTCAGCTTTATAATATTAGTATAGATTAATAGTTCTATTTTAATTTTATCTCTTAGGTAAACCATCAAATAAATTCAAACAACAGGCTTAAAATAAGTTTGTTCAATCGGATAAGCGTTAAAAATGCACTGCCATTTAACTAGAGGCCGCTATGAAGCAGCGGACGTCAACGCCTTTAAAGTTCTTACCGCGACAGGACTCGGCACTCTCAACTTTGTTTCGACGAGACTAACTCGACAGTATGTGTTGACACTTCCCGTTTAATTTCGGACACACAAATGTTTTTAATTTCACGAGAGGGATATCGAGACCTCTAGGTAGCCGGGGTATGCAATTTAATGCATTTTCCTCGGGGGGAGAAAAAAAAGGTAGCTATACCGGACAGTTAATCAATGATTAGTAGCAGTCTGGTAATCCATAAATCAGTCGTTAAAGAGTAATTTATATTTATTTAAATATACACTGGTACTTGCTTCGGCAGTACATATACTAAAATTGGAACGATACAGAGAAGATTAGCATGGCCCCTGCGCAAGGATGACACGCAAAATCGTGAAGCGTTCCACATTTTTAAGCAGAACAAATATCATGTGCATGCAGAGAGTACAAAACAACATCTTGCGGCACATCGTCTACGCTCCATGGTTTGCAAGAGTTGACGAAATACACGAATACCTAAATATGCCGACCGTGACCACTTCAAAAAAGCTCATGTGGAGCGTCTCACCAACCACCCGAATCCACTAGCATCCAACTTGCTGACGAACGCCAACGTGGTCCACAGACTTAAAAGGAACCACGTGTTATAATAGGCTGTCGGCAGGGCGGTGGCCCTGCTGTACTGTGAATCGCCCACTTCTCCCAACACGTCTGATTATAGTCTGGCGACTGATTGCAGACATTAAACACAAAAAAAAATATATACACTGGTTGTATACGCAAAATGATTTTACAAGGAAATAGTACAATTGGGTAGACGACAATTTTTTAAATTCTATATATAATAAGAGTACTGCTTTAACTGAGATATATTGTAGAACCAACAGTATACGTGCGCATATTACTTTTGAAGATACATCGACATGTTTGCGGCGCTGTCGCGGATTGCTCAAAAACGCTTCCCACTAAAAACACTGCAATCACTATTGCATAATTACGTCATAATTAAGTGAACTCACCTAATTTCTATGAGCGTGTAAACAAATTTTAAAATAATTTTGTTATTTGTACGTTTATAGGTATACTTTCTATATAAAATGTTACATTTAATGTGAGAATACTAGAAATGTGTTCGTTTCATTAGAATTACGTGAATAATAATTGCACATTTTTTAGAAATCTAAAAACAATATAAATAAAAAATTTAACTGAAATTTCTATATTGACATACTTTTATGAGATATAAATTGCTCAAATCAGATTATTATAGTATAAAAACGGCCATAATCAGTTGTAGTCGTCTACCCTATTATGTAAAACATTTTGAACATAGGTCAATCTAATTGATGATTCAGGTGAAAAAATTCATACCTATTTTATTTTTTTACTTTTCATACCTAGAAATTCTTATCTATTTTAATGATCTACATAAATATGACGATCTCGTAATTTATATTAAATAAATATTATTTTAATCCTTTAATTAATTTAATCGTAATTTTCACGTGACGTAGGGTTGACTGGAAGAAATCTCTCTAGATGATAATTCCTAATTTGAACTAAATAATTTTTATCTGTACCTATTAGTATTTTTGTTGTTATTTTTATTTTGTTCAATATGTAGTTTATATATACATGCTAAATACCTATAGTGCTTTAAACAATAAATCTTAATTAATTATGTAGAAATGAAAGAATATTTAGACGCTATATTGTAATTTTACTTTTACATTTACCACTTTACAATGAACTGTTTCAAGTGTTTTTAGTCTATCGGTATTTTAATTTAAAATTTGTTTTAAATCAAAATACGTTAAAAATTATAATTATTTATTGTTTTTATTTATTATTATGACATAAATAATAGATTATCACAGCTACATACCTAAATAATTTTATTACAACCAGATTTATACTCAAAAGCATGTTGATCCATAAGTTATGAATAAAAAACAGCGTATTTTTTTAGTTCTTATAAAAAAAGAGATTGCGACCTCGATGTTGGATTAAAATAAAATTTTAATGCATAAGTTTTAAATTTTGATCTGTTCAATCATTAAAATTGTACATTCATATAAATTGACAAAAAAAAACAAATTAAAGGACATAATGTTAAATATATTCATTGATAAATATATGTTTGAGGAATTAACTTAATATGATTTATATATATGCCGAATAAACACTAATAATATGTTCGACTCGGTTCTTCTGCTACCCCTCTAGAAAATATTCTTGCGTTGTTTTGTTTTAATGTTTTGAAATTTACTAAATGTTTTTTAATACATTCAAAGTCATTAATATAATAAATTACATAAGAAAACTTTGCTGAAACTAAGTAAATTCGAGATCGAGTTTCCCAAAAGTTTGTTTTACTATTGAGTTTTTCACAAAGAAATTGGAAATAACTAGACAATTTTTTATGATTGGGAGGACGAGAAAGCAATTTATTCCTTTAAATTGTAACAGAATTGCAAATGCTATCATTATTATCTAAAAACATGATTATCAAAAGCTCCTTTGAAGTTCTTATCAACTATTTCCAAAATATATTAATATATAATACTATAGAGAACATATAGCTGAGAGTCGGTTAGCAACATATTAGCAGGGTTACCAACATATTAGCAGCAATAACTTAAGGCTAACGTTCTCGTAATTTCTCGAGAGCGGTCCTCTAAAATCTATTGCCTTTAATAAGAGTTAACTCTATTGAAACAATTATTTAATTAAATTACTGTTTTATATGAGATGCTGAATTAAATTACAAGTGCTACGTACATGGTTTAAGGTTAGGGAGACTTTTAGTTATTATGACCGCATTATTAATGTAAATTTACTTACGATTTATGTCATATATAAAGGGCATGTACATAATCTAAGAAGGTACTTACTTAGTACGTTTCAACAAACAACAACCATAATGAACCATCAGAGCAGATTCCTGACTGTAACATACAACGCTTTAATATTAAGGAAGTTATTGAACTGAACATAACACATAAGTAGAGATCGGATAATCGGATGCATATACCTAAAGTTAATTTTTGGCTCACAAATTATGGAAGCGGCTTTTTCAAATACATTTTGTTAAATAAAAAAAATCCCGGGAAAATACGGGACTGCAAATTTAACGTAGTGATATTGTTTGAAAATTACTAAATTAGCACGTGGTATTTACTTTCAAAAGACCGAGACTCCGGGTTCATTTATACAACTATGCATACGTACATGAAGTTTAGTTTCAGTTCCCCGTGCGATTTATGACGATTTATTACATGAAGAGTGTTATACGAAAGTAGTGAGCTAGTTTGACTAAAACAATAATCAATTAAATAATTGAATAAAAATCCGGCTATCCAATTCCGCAATCCCGGGATTTTTATTTAACAATACAATAAAAAGCTGTTTCCACACTTTGTCTTAAACTAACTTTAGGTAAATATGCATCCGATTATCCGATCTCTACACATAAGTGAAAAGATTATTCTAGAGATTTTTTTACATTATCTTTATAAAGGTGTCCATTTCAACAACAGTAAATAAATAGGTTACATACTTTGTTTTAAGATTATAATTATACATACTAATAACGACAACTGTTGATATTTAAGAGAGCGTAAACATCTATAGTTACTGTTATGTTTTAGTACCTAGTCAATTTCATACAAAGTACAGGTTTACTTCAGAAGATCAATGTAAAACGTGCCATAATTCACTTGAAATTTATTAGATCCGGTAATGGTGCTAAAGTGAACAAAAGAAACATTAACTCTGATGAAGAAGTTTTTGTGAAGATAAAAAACTAATTGGCGAAACTCCTTGCTCCCAAAAATATTTCTTAATGATTTTGACAAGATTCTTTACTTAAAAGGGTTGTTTTATGTAAGACCGCTCGTATCTGACATCGAGTTAAGGTTTAAAAAGTTTATACAAATTTCAAGATGTTTGAAGCATACAATAAATTTTTATCGATATCCCATAACTAAGGGGAATTAACTGGACCGCTGGTAAAAATCAAATCAAATTAGATCATATTTATTTGGAAATGCAGGTGATACAGACAGTTTTTCAACTAAAATGATCATCATTAAACGTCTATTAATTATATTCACAATAAAAAATATACCTATTTTTAAATTGCAATAATAATTTTATATTAAGAGTTTTATTAAACACCATATAAAAGTGAGTTTCCCTTAGCTAGAATTTTAGAATAACCGCAGTAAATGTTATTTCACGCAATATAGACCTGAGAATCAAGGAAGTTCAATGTTCTTAGAGATTTGCGTCATCAACCTCTTACGATAATGTCTTCATGTGTCCCAACACATGTCTAATCTCTCCATTTATTCCAATGCCTTCTCATTTGGCACACAGCGGCACAAATTGCTTCTGCTTTTATATTAAATGCTAAACTATATATCTATTATGTATGCTACTTTATATACCTATATAGTGTTACAGTCTTAATAGCTCCTTGGTACTAGGCCGCTTTACGCCGTTTACGCGCCAAACCATACAGCCAATCAGACACAATCAAGCGTTGCCATATTCAAATAATGGTTTAAGCACGTTATAATACATACTGCCAAATAATTTAAAAAGAAACAAAGCAAAGATAATGATTATTGAAAATACAGCAAACCTAACAATAGACTATAATTTCCGTAAAAGGTTAGGCAAAGTTGTAATTAAATACCCACAGCGCCAAATTTCGTCGTTCAAGAGTAATAGAGAACGGCCCTATTGCCCTAAATGCAGTAATATCGTAGACTAGATAAATACAACTGAATATGGTTGTTATCTATCTATTATGGTTGTTATTATACTACAGAAAAGAGCAATTAGAGCTATATATAATTTAAGACCAAGGGATTCCCTTAGGGATAAGTTTAAAGAAATTAACATTTTAACATTGGCGGGGCAGTACATCTATGAAAATATAATCTATGTACACAAATATTACAATAATTTCATTAAGAATAGCGATGTTCATAAATTAAATACAAGAAATAAAAATAAGCTTGCTGTTCCAAATTTTAGATTACGTAAAACACAAAACTCATTCTTGGGGAAATGTATAACTTTTTATAACAAGTTACCACACAGTATTGTTAATCTACCTTTTAATAAACTTAAAACTCGAGTAAAAAAAACTTTGATGAGCAAAGGATATTATCGAGTCCAGGATTACTTGGATGATCGAAGTGTCTGGGACTAAAAAACCCTCGCTCGTTGAAATAAACAAATTGTTAATAAATTCTTAGGTAACTGTGTAACATAATAACATGTATATTTAACTGTACCTATTATAATAACCTTTTGTTACTTGTATAATACATTATTGCTAGTTTTTAAATATTGTATGCGCGTGTCCTGCGGTTGATTTTTTTTTTTAGTTGTGCTAATTTACACGGGTACCTGTTTTTGGTAATTTGTATCCTTCTGTGGCTTAAGGGTAGTCATACTCTCATTAAAATCTCTTCGGCAGTGTCGTGTGAGGCGGGTCGTTACGTTCCCTAAAACATGGTTGAGCGAAGCGATGGCTGGTTCATGCGTCATGCTCGTGAACGGGTGCTGCCAGCGGAGATGAGTCTGCTCTTTGCTATACTGGGTACTACTCGTATTTATTATAATTTTAATTTAACTTTAATATATTCCTTTAAAACTGTATGACACGGCATTCCTAATATAGGCATGTTTACTAAATATTTTTTTATTAATTATACTATGTAATGGAAAGTGACTTCATGAATTATCAATATTGAAGTCATTTTCCAAATTGACGACTCTGTATCTATTTAATACAGGGAAAAAAAAACAGCCCTTGCTGAGTTTCTTGCCGGTTCTTCTCAGTACAAGGTCTCCCGCCGTAGATTTGCGAACCGATGGCGTAGCTTTTCGACATTCACAAGTGCTTGTAACAGCCCAGACTGAATAAATGATTTTGAATTTGATTTTGAATTTGAATTTGAATTATTATATATTATAAAGCTCGTTGTTATTTAAAACTCTAACTTGAGTAATGTTGACCTCAAAAACATATATCAAAATAGAAAAACGAACTATTTTTAAAATAAATTATTATAAAAACATAGAAATAACACTGAATAGAAATACGTAAAACCTCATAATTTAGAGTAAATAACAGTTAAATGTGAAAAATGAGAAAATTTAAGACTCAAAAAATTTTGCTATTTATTTATAAAAGCGTTGTAAACGAGAAATGTTTCGAATTTCAAAAATAACAATGCAACCAATTACAGAACAAAGGGGAACCTGTGAATTAATTAAGAGAACAGGGTTTCACACAATTATACACTTCACAGCCATTCCCGGAATTACTCAGGATCCTTTCATATTTCTTTCATTAATTAAGATTTTCAAAATTGAAAGAGACTGAGTGGTTTTAACTACACGCTAGGGTTGCTGTTGTTTTGCTTATATTGGTTTATTTTAGTTAAGAATTTCAAGACCACTACATTATCTACATGAAATTGAAAGAATGAATGAAGGAAGATTAACGAAAGAGATCACAACTTGTGTGGTAAGAATGATAGGACTAATCGGTGCAGGTCGACCTAGGCGGACATATCTCGATGAAATCGAAGATGTCCTAAAGAAAGGCCGGGTCAAGAGTTCTCGCAACCGACGTGCATGCATGAAGACGCTCATGAAAGTGGAGGAAGCAAGAGAAGTGTGTCAGGATCGTAATAAGTGGAGAGAGGTGGTCTCTGCCTACCCCATTGGAACATAGCGTGACATATATGTATGTATGTACTACATTACTAAAACAAAGTCGCTATCCGCCTAAAAATTCTTCTTCTTCTTCTTAGTCGTTCACTCTTGGCAGAGTGGTCGTGGTCATGTCTCGGTCTTGCACTGTCTCAGTGATGCGATGCCATGCATCCCTGTGTTCGGCGATGTGGGAGCTATCGTTTATTGTAGAGTGGGTTGCAGATCTAATGAGGTCAGTCCATCGTGTCGGTGAGCGTCCACGAGATCTTTTGCCTTCGACTTTCCCTTGCACGACTAATCGTTCCATGGAGTCCTTGTTACGTGTGATGTGCCCGAAGAACTTGAGGATTCGTTTTGTACATAACATGACAATCTCTCCTTGATGTTAAGTTCGTTTAGGATCGAGACATTACTTCCTAAAAATATAATACCAATAATAAAACAAAATTGTTATCCGCCGTCTGTCTGTCCCTACGTATGCTTAGATCTTTAAAACTACGCAACGGATTATGATGCGGTTTTTTTAATAGATAGAGTGATTCTTAAAGAAGATTTATATGTATAATACATGCATATTATAGTAGGCTGGCTGAATCCTACGAGATAGACCAAAATAATGTACTACTGTATTGTCCACCTTAAAAAGTTCAACAAAAAAGTCCGCGATGGTATATGTCTATCTCTTAGGGATAACCTACCATAACCATTTTTTCATTGCACCTGAGCGAAGCCGGGGCGGGTCGATAGTATATACTAATTAAATGCCGACCTTCGCACCGATCTGAGGGTAGCTTCAACCTGACCTGTAAAAATACAGAGAGTAAATAATAGCTTTGGCTGGTTTTCTTGCTGGTTCTTTCCAGTAGAAGGTCTCCTGCCATAGACTTGTGAAGCAACGACGTAGCATCTTTGACATACAAAAGTGTTTGTAAAAATCCTATTTGAGGAATAAATTTTTGATTTGATTTAAAACTGAGAGGGTTTATTAGAGCAATACTATAAGTCACTTGGTACTTTTGGGTGTTTTTTTAGTTCAACACATAGTTTCTATCAATACCTTGTTAAAATCAAAATCATTTATTCAGTCTGGGCTGTTACAAGCACTTGTGAAAGTCGAAAGCTACGCCATCGGTTCGCAAATCTACGGCAGAAGACCTTGTACTGAGAAGAACCGGCAAGAAACTCAGCAAGGGCTGTTTTTTTACCCTGTATTAAATAGATACAGAGTCGTCAATTTGGAAATTGACTTCAATATTGATAATTCATGAAGTCACATTTCATTACATAATATAGGAGATACAATTAATAAAAATATAATTTGAAAACATGCCTATATTAGGAATGCCGTGTCATACAGTTTTAAAAGAATATATTAAAGTTAAATTAAAATTTTAATAAATACGAGTAGTACCCAGTATAGCAAAGAGCAGACTCATCTCCGCTGGCAGCACCCGCTCACGAGCCATCGCTTCGCTCAACCATGTCTTAGGGAACGTAACGACCCGCCTCACACGACATTGCCGAAGAGATTTTAATGAGAGTATGACTACCCCTAAACCACAAAAGGATACAAATTACCAAAATCAGGTACCCGTGTACATTATCACAACAAAAAAAAAAAAACAACCGCATGACACATTTAGTACAGTATGTTTACGCCTTCGTGGCGTAATGGAATTTACCATTTAGAAAATAAACTCAAATAATATGTTGATGAAATTTAATTATAATAAAAAATACAAATATAGACTGTTGTTCACACCGACGTTGGCAATGAAATGAGCGGCCGAAGCAAGATGATTTGATAGGTAGCAAAATTGCTGCCATATATATTCTAGGCGTAAACACAGTGGACAGTGGAGTGGACAGTTGGACAACCTCCATAGTCCAGTGGATAATACACCGGTTTCAAGGTGTCGCCATCTCTGAGGTCCCGGGTTCGAATCCCGGTGGGGGCAGATGTTGGTGTGATGAATGCGAGCATTTGTACCTTAGTCATGGTTGTTGATATATATTTCAATAAAAATTATTTATATATGTATAATATATGTATGTCTATCCGTTACCCTAGATCCCATAGCACAAGCCTTATAGGGCTTAGTTTGGGCTAGGTTAATTGGTGTAAGTGTAACAAATATTTATTTATTCATTTATTTACAGTACAGTTCTTAATTTAGTAAATATAAATACCGCATCTAAAGCTTACGTAATATATAAAGCACAATAATGTTATATTGATTTTAATCTTTGTCTACGTTGAAGAAGACTATTTTTAATTAACGTCGACTAATTGACAATATCTGGCTTAATGTACATTGTTTCTTTTTTTTTGTTTCTATTTTTAACAATCAAGTTTTTCTATATTTATAGCCCCTTTTAATTAGAGAAATGTCGATTTTATATAACATGACCTTTTGCCTTTGACTTCATTCTTCTACATGAATTCTAAAGCACTTCAGCTTCTTTTCTCGTTTCAACTTTTACTAATTGAAATTATTTTTAAAGTTTAAAACGTTTTAGATAAAACGGAGTTCTCAAGGGAAATAATATTTCCCTGGATTTGCAACATTTCATTGATAATCCACAAATTGCTCACGATGAGATGCGTGTAGTTTTTTTCGATAAATTGTCTATCTAACACAAAAAAATCTTCCATTTGCACTAATCGTTCTTAAGTCTATTTAATCAAACAACAAAGAAACTTGCTTTTTAATGTTGGTATTAATTCTTTGATTCTCAGACAGTCTGATGTAGATAATAATGTAAATACATTATTTCTTTATTAAGTTTCAGATTTGTAAGTCAACTTAACCTTGAAGGCTATATTAAAAATTAATTACAAAGTTAATAAAGCACTGCTGCTGCTTACAAGTATATTTCCAGCAAGATTAATATTATGGAATCAATATTCATCGAACAAAAGTTTTTATAGGCCCACATAATAAATTTTCCAATTCGACTATCGAGCGCGATCTATTTCACTACATATCTTTTGCTATTTTTACCTATTTAAAATCAATAAAATCAGTATTACGTTAAGTTTACGAATTTTGATGGTGAAATTACAACCTAAAATAAAAAACCTTTATTTTAACCTATAACTTTATGACTGCGGGGTACCTTTCTTCATCATTTTAACTGAGGACCTTGCGTATTATCCTAACTAAGATAGGATAGGCCTTAGGCAACCAGATAGGCTTAGTGCAGATTATTAGATTACATATAGACCTTTAGTATATTTGCAGGTGTATGCAAGTGGTATCACCGTATTTATAATAGGCAGATAAGCAAATGTAAAATCGATCGACCTATTAAAATACGAAATACTGAAACCATAGCGCCATCGAAAAAAGTTTTGTATTGATTACCTGCCACGTACCATTCTATATTTCGTTACTCAAATATTTGGCGCTCCTGCAAGTGTAGAGAATGCAATATTATAATGATGGCGGAGGTAGACCACCAGATTTGGGGAATGTCTCCTACAGGGCCAGAAAGGGGAATGATAGAAAAATACTGCCTAATTGAAAACTGTTTAGAATCTTAAGCAATTCATGATAATGATAAACATTTGGAGTTGGAAGGATCCAATGCAGACCCCCGTACGTATATCTAAATGGTCAACATGTTGTTATAACGAGTGGACCTGAATTCTTAAAATTAAACTTACAATATATCGACAATTTAGAAAAGGACATGGCGCAATAACGATAATGATATATCAATGGGTATTCGGAGTACAGGGCCTTGATTTAACTTATGGAATAAACGCGTGTAGTGCATAAAAAAACTACTTTTAAGCAAGTCAAAAATATTTATGACTAAAACCCCTAAAACGTTTGAAAAATAATCTCCACCTGCTTTTCCCAATAATTTTATTTAAACACGTTATTATATATAAATGTTAAAACTAATTTAATTGTAAAAATGTTACGTGTGTATTATTCACGACTTTTTGCAAATTAATGAAACTGTGGGCATTTTAGTCTAATTTACTGACAGTTGTGTTTGCACAAGATTTCATAGCCGAATTTGGTCCTTTTTACTTAACGCGGTTACAAAAATATTGACCAGGTTCGATTCCCGGTTATGTATGAGAGTGAATAAAAAAGTTTGAATGTAATTATTATTAAATCTAAAATCGACGTCATGGTTCCTAAGAACAGATTTCGCTATCTCTCATAGTTTCCGACTTCTCCATACTAACCCATTTGGATTGTACACACTATATAATCTATAAGCTTTTATTTTAGTCCGTCATTATAAACAATAAATAGCTTGGCTAATAATATTGTAAAATATAATAAAAGTTGGAATATAATAAAAGGAATATAATTATTTAACTATATTTTTATTTTTAACTGTATTTATAACTTATTCTTTCTTTAATTAATTAAAGTTTAGATATACTATACACGAAACCGTGTTTATTTATTAAGTTTTATTTGATCATTTATTAGTATCACAACCCAAAGGGACTGATTTCTTATAATAAAAATTAATTAATTTTCCATTTTTATTACATGACGTAATTTCCGGATACGCCGAACTGCCGAAGGCCTCGCCTTGAACTCTACTATTTTAATTAAAAAATAAATTGTTTCACAAAATTTGGTTTTGTCGTAACTGAAAGAGAAATATTTATTTAGTTGACTACGGTAACTGTAAATAAAAAACACGCCGGTAACTGTTTTGTTAATAATTTCACCAAACACATTTTACCATTGAACCTTTGAATGTTCACATTACGTTTGATAGTTTAAATCTATTTATAAGAATAAGATAATGAAAAAGATTTCAAAAGATAAATATTATTTATTGTTTAACTATGCAGATACGGTAATCGAATCAAAACAATGGATTTATTCTGAATGTTTAAGTATGATAATGCTATAAAAACTGCATACAACTACATCTAGTAGCATCAGGATTGCGCATCACATTAAAAAGCAGCTAATGAATGCAAGTCAATGTGACATAAGTACAATATCCAATCCGTACTCGTAAATCCCGTTTTATATTCAAATATGTAATTTATCTTTTAACTCTACATTATACTTTTATAATGCAGGCTTAAAAGATAGATATATATCTATCTCTTACCATTCCAATAGATATAGTAGACACATGTGGTTTATATAAAATATAAAACAAAGTGAGCTGAAAAATATATATTTCGGGAATATGTATTTACAGACCATTAAAACTGAAACTGTTTATTTTATAAGAAAAACGAAGACAATAACGTAGAACTACAAATATAAATATTAAGTATATACTTTCTTATAATTCGTAATTAATTTATATATATACGTCAATATTATATATAAAATTGCAATTGCACACTCTTCATGTCGTCAATACTACAAACTAGTCAATCTCTGGCCAATATTGCGAACTAGTTAATCTTATTTATTCAAAATTTGTAATCTGATTATTCTTTGAGTACATTAGAGGGATGTAGTAAAATGATTTGCTACATTCTTCGAAGTAGTTTCAAAAGAGACAAATGTGTCTTTTAAAACTATTATGTTACAAGTTTTCGGTAAAGCTGTTTGTATGCAAATTAATAATACGAGTAGTTTAAAAAAAATAATATAAATTTTGTTCATGTATAATGACTTTCAATCTTGCAACGAAAGCGCCTTAATTAGACAATCTCGATGAGCAAAGCTTAGAATATACCTGATTAAATAACAATGGAGAGGAAATATTATGACAGGACACCCTAATTGCGTCACGCAAATAATTGTATAAGGACAAAGTAACATAGTTACAGGATATTGTGTAATTGTTTCCTTTTCCGTTATAGGCTATATAATTAATACAACTAATTAATACGTAAGAAATAAAAATATTTGTTATGCTGCATGTTATTTTAGGCATTGGGCAGCTCCATGTGAAACCATTGTTGATCGATCCTCCACGAATCTTTTCATTCGTACTAAATCTATAGTACCTGTGGGCTGGATGAAGACCTAATCAATGATGTTACATACAAACAAGAGGTAGACGTCGCACTAGAGCGTCGAAACTGTGACGTTTAACTTCAGTCAATTCGTGTAATTTCATGCACCGCCCACCGCTCTGGGGGGCGGGCGCTTTAGTTCAAAGCCGCAAAGGTCCGAGGCCTTCTGCCCGACCAAAGGCTTCGACCAAAGGTCGTCCGAGCACGAGCTATTAAGACGACTAAAATAGTAGCGCACCCCTTATGAGGATTCACTACCATCCCCCGTGGGAAAAAAGTATGATTTCATTTAGTTGCATATCAGTAGCGAGAGAGTAAAGACGTCTCTTAATGCTTTGTTAGGCGTAACCCTATCTCTTTCCGTCCCATATTGTTTATATAATGTAAATCATTCACTAATAATCTTGTGAAATGTAAAAAGATAAGTCTCCCTCATAATAAAAGACGGCGTCATTTTGGCATTCCGCGCCTCATCAAGTGCATTTGGCCCCCTTTATGGGCCAGCACTGCATCGCTCCCCTTTCCTGATGAAGTGATGCTCTATTTACTTATTTAGTGGAATTCATCACCATAGATATCACCATATTATATAGATCATCAGCTCTTTATGAAAAAGCAGGAAAATCCATTAAGAACTAAAAGATAGTTTCAAGTTTAGTATTTTGGTTTATCAGACTTTAGTTATGTAAAAACTTTATGAATAGATCTTATTGTATACTTCATCATGACAGTTAATTAAATTAACATTTTCCAATGTGCAAAATTTTGTAATGGCTTTATAAATTGGCTGAATTAAATTAATTCTCATCTTTTAATGGTACTCGTATGTCTACAAAGTTTTTGTCTAAGACAATAGTCGAGACTCATTATCATAATATCTTGCCAATATTAATTTGGCTTTTCGAGATAAAAGAAACTCTTTCTTTCGAAATTTTGTGGGACTATTATTTGAAACTAATCTACAACTTCGCAAATTTTAAAGTAAGCGAATGAAAAGCTGTTACTTAGTTGAATTTTGTAAGACTAATTAGTTTATACTGAAAGGTTAAATTATATATATATATACTATATTATTGGTATAAGGGCTTTTAAACCCGTCTGGTTTACTAACATCTTAACTAAATTTGTCGCTATAATAACTATATTAGTAATATTGTATGTCCCGATAGTTAAAAGTAAGACGACCATTTTCCTAGTAGTTGAGGAGTCCAGATCAAGTTCACATTTCTCTTCATCCTTATCGTTACTTACAATCGGAATCAGATGAAATCCAATAACTTCCTTGCAGTTTGTAAAAAGCTTAGTTCTTAATATAAATAACTTATTAGAGTACAATTCATTATACCAGAATAATCAAAGTAAGTTATAAATAATATTACGTAATATGATGCTAGTGCTTTAAATTTTATCCGGGATCATTTACGCCTTCTGAATTTATAGGCGGGGTGGAACGAAGCACAGATGGAACCATGATTGGCCGGACAGTCTCGGTGGCATAACATTTGGATTTATTCAGTCGTGAAATTAAACAAGCCCCGAAGCGGCCTCTATCACAATTTATGTTCGCACTAGATTGTAATAGCTGCGAGGGTGAGACCCTCATTAATTGATAAAATGACTAGTGACGTATCCTCCGCTTGATTTAGGCTGGAGGTTAGAGAGGCTGAATCTGTTTGGCTGGTCATATGTGATTATAATTAATCGAATGACCCTAACGGATGACTTGTTGATTTAGTCAAGAGAGACAAATTTTCCTCGTTTCCTAATTTTGGATTCAGCTTCAGTAGTTACCTCAGAAGATTTTCTGGTAAAAATATCTTCGAGAAATTTGATAACTTGTAGATTCCGAAAGAACTTTCAACAACAGATTTCATTTTAAATTTCAATAGTAAATGTTAAAATAGTTAATCTAATGTCTGCAATGTTTGCATATCTGCATTTGCTTTAATCGATCGATTCAAATCGATCGTCGTTGACCCCTAAAATCGTACTTGTACTAATCGTACATTCTCGAAAAGTTTTACCGCCTGGAATTGAAAACCCTAACAAAATAGAGTTTTACAAGGTTTAATAATTATGAAAATTGAATCTTTACAAGCTTACACCACTCTCGACGCAAACAAGAAAGTGTACTAATCAGTATTCGGGAAGTAGCACTACAACACGCTCCGGCTGCTGTTCATAGTCAATTAGTGTTGAAGTTGTTATTTCAAACTCTTAAAGTATTTGTTGTACAAGCGCAATGTATAACGAAAAATATCTCCACAAACTTGAAGATAGCATCCTCGTATTTAAATACATTAAAATAATAACGTTATTTAATAAACAGGTAATATGCATATCACATTTTTGAGTCTTTTTTTATCGTCAAGCAAACGATTACTTTATTCTTTAAAACTGTACTATCAAAATTGTCGTGGTCTGCGAACTGAAACGCATACTTTTTATTGTCTAATACTTTGCAATGACTATGATTTAGTCATCCTTACTGAGACATGGTTAAACAGTTCGATTTCTAGTAGCGAGCTTTTTGATTCTAGGTATATTGTTTATAGGAGGGATAGATTAGATGCTAAATATTGCACCAAAAAAGATGGAGGTGGAGTTTTGATAGCAGTGTCCAGAGAAATAAGATCCAAACGAATGTGTGATTGGGAATCTGATCTGGAAGATCTCTGGGTGACAATTGATTTACCTACATCACAGGTTGCTCGGCGGATAGCTTTCTGTGCTGTTTATCGCCACCCCCAGTCACTAATGCAACATTAAATATATTTTTGGAGAAAAGCTATTTTGTATTAGAACAATTGAATTAAATGGAGCTTGTTGGATGATAGTTCAAGTGAAAATACTGTCTCCAATTGGTGCCAATGTCTTATCGATTTTTTAAATGTTAACTGTTTTAAGCAACACAATTATGTAACAAACAAGTTTGACAGAACCTTGGATCTCATTATATCGAATTTGCCTAATTGCACTGTGACTCAATCGTTTAATCCTTTAACAAAAGTGGACGAACTACACCCTCCAATTTATATTGCGGTATCTCTTGTTCTCGATGTTAAGTTTCCGTTCAATAAAGATACTACCATACTCAATTTTTATAAAGCTGATTACGAACAGATTCATAAAGAATTATCGAAATGCAACTGGGACAAATTGTTTGCGAACAACGTGGACGTAAATGATATGTTACTAATATTTTACTCTACAATACGCGATATTATTAACAATAATGTTGCAAAGAAAAAAAAATTACAATAGCCATTATCCTCCGTGGTTTGATAAAAATCTAATTAGAGCGTTCAAGAAAAGTATAAAGTCAGGTGCCGGTATAAAAAACAATATGCCTATGGATCAATTAAAATGGCTTTTATTAAGTTCAAGATGCGCACGTATGGCTACTAAGTGTTACAATAAGTATATACAGGATATCGGAAATAAAATAACTGACAACCCAAAACATTTTTGGACTTGGATTTGTTAAAATGAAACGAGCTGGTACTAGTTCATATCTATATGATCTGTTCTATATCTGATCTCTGATCTGATCTATATGATGTAGATGGCTATAAAATTTGTGAGCTGTTTTCTTCGCATTTTTCTTCTGCATACACTAACAGTAATACTGTGGGGCATACTAACTGTGTGGAAACCGTCTATCTTAAATCCTTGGTAAATAATAGTGGTAATCTGACAATGCCACCAATTACTCGCGAATCGTTATTACCTAAGTTAAAAAGTATTGACTGCAATAAAGGCGCAGGACTGGATGACATTCCTCCTGTTTTTGTTGTGAAATGTGCTGAATACTTGGTTGTACCGCTTTTGTCAATATTTAATACTTCCTTATGCACGGGTCAATTTCCTGCAAAATGGAAATAGGCAAAAATTGTACCGATTCACAAATCTGGCAGTGATGATTCTGTGAATAATTATAGGCCTATCTCTATTTTGTCTGTTTTTTGCAAAATTGTTCGAATCCTTGGTTTGTCCGTATATTCAGAGACATTTTCAACAGTTTTTAACACATAGCCAACATGGCTTTGTGAAATCCAGATCCACGTGCACTAATCTTACAAATCTAACTGAGATATTAATAGAAGCGCTGGATGCAAATAAATAAGTTGACGTAATATATACAGATTTCAGCAAAGCCTTCGATCGGGTACCTCTTGAACTATTACTTCAAAAGTTATTCATATACGGTATCTGTGGTAGTCTATTAGAATGGATTAAATGCTATCTTCGGAATAGCCTTTTTTACGTAGTTGTAAACGGGTTTCAATCAACCACAAAAAAGATATATTCTAGTGTTCCCCAAGGATCGCATCTGGGATCCATTTTGTTTGGTATATTTGTAAATGATATATCCAGCGTTGTGAAGTTTTCAGAAGTTTTCTTATACGCTGACGATTTGAAACTTGCTAGAGTGATAGGCGATTTTGAAGATACATGCAAGCTGCAGGGCGATGTCAATGAGATTGCTAATTGTGCTAATGGTGCTAATGGTGCGGAAATAATAGAATGGATTTAAACATCAATATATGCTTCTATGTCCAATATACAAGGGGTGGAACTTTGATCGCACGTGGTTATGCTATAAAGAATATGAATATTAGGGCACTGGATCGGATGCGAGACTTCGGTGTCATCTTTGACAGTAAATTGACTTTTTAACCGCATATTGAGGATATTGTCAAGCGAGCGTCTTGAATGCTGGGATTTGTGCTTCGAAATGTTAAGATACTGCGTAGTAGCAAAACTAAAACAATTTTATTTAATAGCTTAGTAAGGAGTATTTTAGAGTACTGTACAGTAGTTTGGAGGCCGCATTACGCTACGCATTCACTGAAACTGGAGAAAATACAGAGGAAATTTGTTAATCATTTAGTGTTTTCAACTGGCGTTTTCAAGCGAAAGACAAAAAATATTATCTTATAAGAAAGTCTGGCCCAGATTAAAATTAATTCATTAGAGGATCGGAGAATCATTATGGATCTGCTATTCGTGTCCAATATCTTAAACAACTCAATTGACTGCCCTCCTTTATTGCGCAAGTTCAATTTACGTGTACCTTACCGATATCCTCGCAACAAAATAACCCTACTTGTAAGTCCACTACGCAGAACGGTATTTGGTTCTAACTCCCCAATAGCCAGAATGTGCAAACTGGTGAATGAGTATAGTGATGCGATCGATATCTTTGCCGATTCACCCAACAGGCTCCGTAGCACGGTCTTTGCACTATTGCAAGATAAGCTGTTTTGTTTTTTAGTTTGGGATCTTTAGTTAATTAGTTTGTTAGTATTGTTTATTCACAATAAGTAGTTGATATGCTTTGTATTCTGTAGTCTGTGCATGCTGATTTACCTGTAAGAGTTTGTTACATTTTTTTTTTACTTTTGGCATAGTTTAAATTTGTACTATTAACAATGTAAACAAACGTTGGTGAATCTCTATAAATAAATAAATAAATTACTTATATTCATGAATATGAATATATGTGAGAATTTTGTGATTTATGTGCAGGTTATATGTGTGAATAGGGAATCCTATTCACGCATATAACTTGGTTAAACTGTGTTACGAATCATGTTGTAGTTGTTGATTTTTCAAATAAATTGCGATATTTTATAAAGTGCTTTTATTTCATACTGGTCGCAAAGTTACAAGTGAGTGTAAGAACATGAAAGTGCAAAATTTGAATTGAATTTGAAATCCGTTGACATTGACGTACAAGTATTCTTCTCATCCAATCCTGATTCACGCCGCGTCTCGGCGGCGTTCCATTTCACTCAGATTTCGCGACAAACTGCTTACTGTGACTGCGTACAAAAGTGATAATTATACTTGCTTATTTTTACGAACTTTGTGATTTAAATTGTTTATCAAACTGTAAGCGCAGACATCTTAATTGATTTTGTTTATATCCAATTTACAACTATGAAAACAGCGAGTTATAACCGAGTTGGGGAAAAATTTTCGTAGCACGTTTTTTACTTTTATATATGGCATTTTCAGACATTTGGGGTAAAAAAGGTAAGTGTCAAAGTGAATATTTCAAAGTGATATTGTATCAGGAGGTCTATCACACTTAGGCCAATATCATATTAATTTGTACTTTCCCTAATAATATTTAAGATTAATTTTTTAACAGCCTCGCTAACAGATAACATGTTAAATTTTGTATAAATTCTCGCACTGTCCCTATCTATGCAAAAATTTGCGCTATGATACATAAGCATTTGTTTTATTTTAACAAACACATTTTTTTTTACATTTACACCAATTAACCTAGCCCAAATTAAGCTCCTAAGGCTTGTGTTATGGGAACTAAGGAAACAGATAGATATACATATATAAATATTTTTGATAGAAATATATATTAACCACCATGGCTAAGATACAAATGCTGAGAAAGATCATCACAAATAAAAAAACAAAGGTTATAAAATGTCAAAAGCAATACTCAAAAGGTAGTGGAAACTTACTATTGTTGCAACCGATGTCGACGGAACCGAAACAATATTGCCGAAGACCGCGCAAACTCAATTTCGTGTGTACAATGCAAGCTCATATTGAATATTTACCCTGACGGTTCAGACATCTATTTTAGTAGATTGCACTGCCATTCAGCCTACAATTCGTAGCCAATATATGAACATTAATGTTTTGAAAGGCTCTTCGTAAAGACGTATTTATAATTTATTCAAAACAGTTTCAAAAAATACTTTTCATTACCATCACATCATGTTTCAGCTTATTTATGTCCTCCCCTAGGGGTACGAACCTCCCGTAACTTTTCCTAAGCTTTATTTATTTATTATTCTCCACAAATATTAACATACGTAAAATACATATATTAGACAGACAAATAGTAAGTAAGTCTGTATAATGAGTTGTCCCCTGACCAAAGCTTGTTCAATAATATATTGTCGCTTAAGTTCTAACACCTAATTATATAATTCAGTATATAGAATATTACAAGATAAAATAATTTTGCCTCCTGGAATGTTCACCATTTAGAAATACTCAAATGGTGAGCGAGTGGGAATAAGTGTTAGAACTAAAGTTTCGATATATTGTTTATAAGCTATAGAAAAACTCTTACAAATAACAATATAAAACCACAAACTCTACAACGAAATATTTTTATTAGAACCAAGCGTTGTAATAAACGAAATAAATTTCTTAATGATTCGCTAATGAATTCTGGTCTTTCCTATAGGGAACATATGTTTTATGGCGGTAGAATCGCGAAAGCGCACCCCGCCATGTCCGCATGGGTCTAGAAAACTCAGGAGGGTTTTAGTAGGTAGGCCGGTCCGCTTAGGCCGGAGAGCCCCACACACGGCCGGGCCATGCCAGCGCGGTGACATGGTGCAAAAGGTCGCATTTCCCCTCTCAAAAAAAAAAGGAAGATATGTTTTATTATGGTAAAAATTAATCTCTCCTTTTCCGAATCTCCAATCATCCCTATACTAATTACACTAGAATCCGTTTAGCTGTTTTTATCTGATTTATCCACAAGAAAGCTTCAGAGCCTATACAATATTAATAAAACAATAAATTCTGTCCTTTTTTAATATTAGTATATATTACAAAAATATATAAGTTTATCAAAAAATTGTAGATCCGTTGTCATACATAACTGGATAAGATAGTCATTGAAATTACTAGGTACTAAGACTTTCCATCTTATGTGACATATCGACGAGGTCCACTGTAATATTTGTGGGGTTAGAGATTTGCTTGGGAATCTCACAAGAGTCATATGTACTATATGCGACTGTAATCAGTTACCATCAGGTGGGCAGTCTGCTTATTTGTCATCATATAACTTAAAAAAATAGCTAGGAGTACATGCATAAATTACATTTACTCCAAACTTAAACTCTGTATGAATTACTTCATAAACTTTCATTGAGTTGCCTATATACTTAATTTATCTATACTTATAATAAATCTGTAGAGAAGTCAATTCTGTACATTAAATATATTTAATCTATACTTATAATAAATCTGTAGAGAAGTCAATTCTGTACATTAAATATATTTAAAAAATTACTAGCAAAGGGTGATAAGGATCGTTAGTGATCCCAAAAATGCAATCAGTAAAATTTTTGTCTGTCTGTCTGTCTGTCTGTATGTTCAGGCATCACGTAAAAACTAACGGTTCGATTTCGATGAAACTTGGTATAATTATACCTTATTATCCTGGGCATAAAATAGGATACTTTTTATCCTGGAAAAATACGTAGAAAAAAAAAATCTTAATTTTTCAGTTTTATTCATTGACGTTATTCTGTAGAACCGCGAACACACAGTGGATTCAGCGCCGTAGCCTGTAGCGCCGAAAGTCGGATTTGGCTTGAACCGTTTGCGACACAAGCGGGCTGCACGACGTCCCGCCTCCCCGACTCCTATATAATCTATACTAATATTATAAAGCTGAAGAGTTTGTTTGTTTGAACGCGCTAATCTCTAGAACTCCTGGTTCGAATTGAAAAATTATTTTTTTATTGAATAGCCCATTAATCGAGGAAGGCTTTAGGCTACATAACATCACGCTGCGACTAATAGGAGCGAAGAAATAATGGAAAATGTGGAAAAATGGTGAAAATGATTCATCTTTGAGGGCTTCCGTTGCGCTAATCTCTAGAACTCCTGGTTCGAATTGAAAAATTATTTTTTTATTGAATAGCCCATTAATCGAGGAAGGCTTTAGGCTACATAACATCACGCTGCGACTAATAGGAGCGAAGAAATAATGGAAAATGTGGAAAAATGGTTGAAAATGATTCATCTTGAGGGCTTCCGTTGCGTGGGCTGCGAAAACGGTTCTAGATACCAAAAAAATATGTATGAAAGAATTATTCCTCTTAAAATGATCTAAAAAAATGTCCGCGACAGTATATGTCTATTTTTTAATGTTAACTAACTAGAATCGTTTTTATGGTGATCAAATTTGGATATGTCGCGTTGTCAAGATCGGGTAACAGCTGAGGTGGTTGTTTGCAAAAATAAATATGATGCTCAAAATAACTATTCCACGCGGACGAAGTCGCTGGCACAGCTAGTGTATAATATATGTATGTCTATCCGTTACTCTAGATCCCACAGCACAAGTCTTACAGAGCTTAGTTTGGGCTAGGTTAATTGGTGTAAGTGTAACAAATATTTATTTATTTTTTTTATTTATTGTTTTTTATTATAATATTAATAATCCCCGAAGCGAGCACCCGAAGCCAACGCGCGCCGTCCGCTGCCCGTTTTTTCTCCGATTCACTTTGCAAAACGGACTACCACGTAAAAGCCTTTTTATTTTTCGGTTTTTTATTTAACCTATGACACTCAGCAATAATGTGTCTTTCTATTGGTGAAATAATTTTTAAAATCGGTTCAGTAGCTCCCGAGTTTACCCCTTACAATTTAACAAATATACAAACACACAAACTTTACTTCTTTATAATATTAGTATAGATTTAAGTGGCAAGACATAACTGAGCACACTTAATACACAAATAATGCAATTTTAAAAATGTGATATAAAATATAAAAATGTGTACAAATAATAAATGTACTTTAACAAATAATTGTATTTTCATCAATTTACAAGTACTACGAGTGCGATCCAATTTATTTTAAAATAAATATTTGATATAAAATTTCCGTATAGTTTCATATTCGCATTATCTCAGCTTATCTACGAATATTTTTGAATAATTCTCATAAATAGTTTGACTGTTTTTAAACTATTCTTGCATAATATCATTCATTCAAGATTCATTAAATTCAGATCGTCGCCGTAGCGCGAAAAGTAACTGTAATTAGAGATTTTCTATAAGTTTAATATTCTATTACAACTCTTATAACTGTAGATTTAACTATATTTCTCTTGAACATAGACAAACGCCCAGAGTTTGCCCTGGCCTAGTTATAAATATTTATAAGGAAATAATTAATAATTCTAATAATTGTATAGGTATAAAATAACTATTTTAACTACGAGTGTGTAATTATTGTATATTTAAGTCAAATACTAGAAACTTGCGTAGAGTAAATTTACATTATATTTTAGTAACGGAGAAATATCAAGTGTACTATAAATTTATTCATTTTAGGATACAGTTCGAAAAAATGAAAAAAATATTTATTACTCAAATTGAAATTTTCTCCTAAATTTTAGACTTGTATGTTTATATATAATGATTTATCTCCATCGATTTTATATACAAATAAAAATCTTATCTTTGATTTATGTTAAAAGTTAAATGGAGAGTGAAAACACATATAACTGTAGTGGCACTGTCAACATTGGTTATGCGAGTTTGGCTGATGCCAATAAAATATACCAAGTTTATGGTCTTCTCTAAATATAAGGACAGTTACGCGACAAATTAGGTGTTTCAACTCTAATTTGTAATGGTGAAAGGTATTTAGTTTTGGGTTCGTAGAAAACTGTTGACTATGGAATAAGAAGAGAAAATTTTCTTACAATATTTAATTTTAATATTTGAAGGTCTAATTATAATATTTTTTTTTATAGGATAGGGCAGCAAACGCGCAAACGGATCACCTGATGGTAAGCGATAACCGTTGCCCATGGACACTCGCAACACCAGACGAGTCATAGATACGTTGCCGGCCTTTTAAAAGGGAATAAGGGGAGAAAGGGGGGGTTTAGGCCTCTGGTACCCTCACTCACTCACTAATCACTTTTCACTTGTCCAGTCTATTATATAAAATGCTATTAAGCAATTTCAAATTTTAATAAACTTAAATTTGCAAAAGGAATACGAGTATATTCACTTTAAGATCAGTGGCAACTATTGAACGATTTGAATCAATTACAATAATAAAGGTTCATAATTATTCAATTAAACTTTGTCAAACTTCGTCATTTATCTCTAAGATTAGGTTAGGTTAGACATATTAAATTGTTTCATAACCATACATGCTTTAACAAATAGATATTTGTTCATTACCCATGCTTCACACAAAAAGTTGTACAAAAAAGTATCATACCTTTTTGAAATTTTCTGACACATTTTTCCACTTGCTACGAACACCCAAATATACTTCCCTAGATTCCACGACTAAGAAACGATGAAGGAAGAGTACTCGTATATGTATGGGGTTAGAGTTCCATAAGCCTTTTAATTTCTACGCAGGTGTATCCAGGTTGCCTTACGATATTTTTCTTCACGGTTAGATCGTCGCATAAATTAGCATATAAAATTTATTACATTGCTGCATAACAAAAATTAACATTAAACATTAAATAATTAATCATATATATATATATATTTTACATGTTAGTTTGTATGAAATCGTACCATATTATTGCATAATAATTTTTATTTAATTCTATACTGAAGCATTTATGGTACAAGTACTGAGCGCGCTGAACACATTTATGAAGAAGTTCGTTGTATATTCGATTTCTGAGATAATATTAAAGAAATATATATTTATAGTAGTTCTAATTTATATATTAATATTTTGTCTAATTTTAAATAAATAAATGAAAATAAATTGATTGACTTCCTTAATTAAAGACAGGTGCGTCAAACCGCAATTAGATTACTAGTCTTAGATAGTAAGATATTTTTGATCTTTATCTGCGTGAAAAAGTTCTTGGTAATTAACCACACGGTTGACTGGTAGAGAATAGCTTGTTGCATTAAGTCCGCTTTTTGTTAAGTATTTATTTTTGTCAAAATTTTAAATACACATACAATTAGGCGTAGGACACTATGTATGCCATATACAAAGACGTACATTTATTCCTTTATCACGCCAAAAGCAAATGATTTCTAAGCGTTTTATTTTTCCCGTTTGCGTTGCATATATTAAGAGGTCGCATGTTATGCATTAAGTATCCGCGAGGCAACGACAAACATAAAAAAAACGCGAAGAGTGCTGCGGTCATATGCACCACGATGAAGTTTAATTTTAACATCATAGCCATAGTAAGTCTGTCAGCGTTTTAATATTATACAAAAATCTCTGAGCGATCCTTATGGATTTACTATCTTGTACATTTAGTCTTGTGAGATTCACAACAAATATACTACCCCCAGAAGAACTTCACTGTACCCAAGTATTGTACATAATAAGATACATACAAACACTATAATTTGAAGACATTGCAAATCTTTTTTTGATATATTTTAAGTAAAAAAATAGGAGGGCACTATCGAGTGTTCGCATGTGGAAACATTAAATATAAAAGTAAATGTGGTCAATTACATGAATTAAAATCTAATCCAACATTACGTTACAAATAATGCAACTTGAACATACACAACTAAACCAGAGTTGTGTATGTTCAAGTTAAAATGGGAGGTTAGTATCTAGAACTAATATTTCCCAATTTGTATATTTAAAAATATTTCTAACACAAACGTTCATATCCGAGTCTAAGCCAGCACCCTAACTGCGGCAACACCTAGACATTATACAACAACCGGTGCTAATTATGAAAAGCAATGGGCTTGCGTGCACTTGGCCAGCGCAATTATGCTAATCTTATTAGTCAATCCACTTCAGTCGGTGCAGTTTTATGTGAAACACGCTGGAAACGCCGCCATAACAGATCCACGCGCAGGGTTCTAGAATATTAACATTTATATTTCATAGCAAAGCTGTTAAATATCCTTTATTATAAATGCATACTGGTTTTTTTTTTTGAATCCATTAGGTCTACTAACATCTACAGAAAAGCGACACAAATTTCAGTCAATTTCAAACAGGTTCCAAAGCGTATTCGTATGATTTTGTCTCATAAAGTTGTTTTATCTGATTAATAAATAAATATTTTGTGTACTCATAATTAAACTGAATATATGAATAAATTTCATTCGTTATAAGTTATCATACAAATCCGTCACATTTTACTATTCGAGGCTTATAATAAATGGTATAGCTTAAAATGATAGACGAGACGATGGACTTAGGTAATTTATGAAAGTCATGATATGAATTGTTATACAAAAGTGAACAAATGATGTTAAAACTTTCAACTCTACTCAATCGCTTTAAAAGTAGAATATAAATCGCTTAAATTGATTTATTCTATCTACATACTTACATTCTAAACGGAATCGCAATTAAAAGTAATGTTTAGCTTCTTCGGCGTCTGTGGTCTCTGAAGGGAAACAGTTAGCGAACAACGCAAATTCCTGAAAATAATTTCAAACAAATAAATATCAATGCTAGTTCGATTACGGACCTTGTGTTGGCAGTTACTGCTTAAGACCTGCTTTTCACTATACATACATGTAACGTGCGATAATCGCGATAATAGATGTCAAAATGTTATACAAACATAAAAATGTTACATAATATATAATTTATTAACATAATTGAACGAAAGAAATAAATAACTATTTCTTATTACTTGTATTACACATCTCATAACATATTTTGAAAAATTCAATTATCCGTTTGCTTTGGGATTTGTACGAGTATATCGTGTAGCCAGTTTGTTTGCCGGCACCGCTAAGCTATATTGTGTCCTGTCTGGATAGACACATCTAACATAGAATAGTTTAATGACGTTATTATTATTTTCTCCAGTATATATCGTTATACTGCAATATTTTGGTGTGTAATACATTATTGTATCCTACAAGCTAGCCTTGATAAAATGAGCGTCGATGGCGCTGTGTTCTTAATACTGGTAGGGGTCAATCCTGTCAAATACAAATATGTTTTTCGACATAGAAAGTTCATATTACATTTATCTGACCCTTCTACGCAGAAGGATCACCCAAACTTAGTTACGATAGACTCCCCCTTTGGAGCAAAACGTATATAAGCTGTGATTATGAATAATAGCTTAATCTAGTCACTCATATGAGAAGAGTAATGCAAAGCATTATTTTCGACCTGGATTTATAAATCCAATTTACCACACATACCCGAAAACATAAATGCTTATAGTTTAGGTTAATGGATAAAATGAAAATAGAGTCCTGAGTTTCTAGTCGCATATTTTCATTTGTACTCTCATGAATTAATTACGAATATACAGTTAACAATTTAAAGCAAAGCCAAAGTTGATTTTATGAACTCTTTCTGTATATAAAATAATAGTCATATATTGTTGATATATATTTTTGAATAACTTGCAGAAATTTGTTATTTTAGCTGTATGTATGTAAGGTTCTCTATTTATAATTGCACCTACGTCATAGGATAATTAATAGATCAGTGCCAATTGTCGCTTCTTTAAAATAAACAAAATAATAATTAGTTAATAATAAACTGCATTTAACATTTTATTATGAATGAATGATATAAATCATAAAGTATACAATTAATATTAGTATCTAGTTGTTCTTCGATGAATAAAGTTTATCTACATTTTAAGACCCATTTTAAGTATTGTCAAAGTGCTGATCGAGTGTAAATAATAATTTAATAAAGTACACGTAGTTACCCTTGAGACAACTTACGCTGCTTGTAGGTGATAGCAACGATTTTTGATAGGGCAAATGTAAAGCTTGTCGCGTTGCTAACTGTACTTACATTCAAAATGTATATTTCTTTGAACTATGTTACCATTAATCAATGTAAAATTAATGTAAATAAAAATGATGTGTGATGTGAAATATTCTAGAACAATTCTGGATTTACTATCTTGTACATTTAGTCTTGTGAGATTCACAACAAATATGCTACCCCCAGAAGAACTTCACTGTACCCAAGTATTGTAACCACATAATTAGATACATACAAATACTATAATTTGAAGACATCGCAATTTTTTTTTATATATATTTTAAGTAAATATATAGGAAGGCAGTATTGAGTGTTCACATGTGGAAACATTAAAAATAAAAGTAAATGTGGTCAATTACATGAATTAAAATCTAATCCAACATTACGTTACAAATAATGCTTACTAAGAAAACACCCTTCTGCTCTTAGCGAAACTCACTTTTATGGTGTCGATTCCAGGTCACTATCTTGGTTTGCTTGCTACCTCAAAAACCGTTGGCAATCAGTTAAACTTCCTAGAGAGGATGGGTCGTTCGCATTTTCTATACCAAAACTCCTGTAGCGTGGTGTTCCACAGGGCTCTATACTCGGCCCTATACTTTTTATTATTTATAGTGCTGATATTCAAAGAGTCATAAAGCACTGTAACTATCACTTGTATGCTGATGATATACAATTATATTTATCCGGCAATCCGAATGATTTCTAAGCTGAATGAAGATCTGAATAGTGTCGCGTCATGGTCTAAACGAAATGGTTTGGTCCTTAATCCTAGCAAAACAAATACCTAATTCTTGGTTCGAAAAATCAAATAGCTAAGGTAATTAAGGACAATCCTGTGGTTGCTATTCAGGGAACGATTATTGAACGGGTGGATGAGGCGAGGAATCTGGGCATATTTATGGACATTCATCTCCGTTTCGAGACTCATATACTTAACCTAGTTAAATCCTGTTTCTATCGCTTGAAAGTTTTATACAATATTAGAAACCTACTTAGTGAAAAGATACGAATAATACTTTGCGAATCGTTAATATTGTCGAAACTTAATTATGGAGACTTGGTATATGGTCCACGCTTGCAGTCAAAGACTCGCCGCCTTGTACAGAGAGTACAAAACGCATGTTGTCGCTTCTGTTTCAAAATACCGCCTAGGAGTCACATTTCACCATATTTAAATGAGGCTTCTATACTCAATATGAGCTCTAGGAGACATTTGCACCTTGCTTGTCTGGTGTTCGATGTCTTAAAATTTGGGAAGCCGACATATCTATTTTGCAAACTTAAAACATCTTCTTTTCATAACAGATATGGTACCAGAGCCTGTAGATGTCTTTTAGAAAACTCACCTCATAAAAGTATAGCTTTTACTGGCAGTTTCCGCTACCTAGCTACCAAATGCTGGAACAATTTACCTCCACCCTTGAGACAACTGACTTCGAGATCTTTGTTTAAGAAGCATATAAAATTGTATCTTTTAAACAAACAGCATTTGGGTATTCCAAGGAGATACTTGGTGACAGATTTTGCCATTTGAACATAAGAGGCGAGAAGATTAAATGAATTAAATATATAGTTATAATCACCAAATCATTCCAAACAACATTATATATTTTTATTACTTTTTCTTTTAATCTTATTTACTTATGTACTATGACAATGTTAATTGTTTATTTATGTTAGTATATTTATATCCACACACTTATATAATATATACATCCTTATATAAATTCATGTATTTTCTTTTACATTCTTTAATTTTGTGCGCATGAAACCCTCAGGTTGTAGCAGAATACCAGTGCTTTGCTCACATCCGTATGTGGGCAATCCCAGTCACTGAGCTACGACCTATTTACACTTCTGCAGTACACACAACTTAGTTTATAGTTTGCATTTATTTAGTTATTGTTAAGTTTTAGCTTAGTCTAAAAGTTTGTCCGTGTAACTATGTTTGTGTGTGATGAAGATATGTAAATAAAGAGTTTATCTATCTATCTATCTTCTGCTACTAAACCAGAGTTGGGTATGTTCAAGTTAAAATGGGAGGTTAGTATCTATTAAAATTAATGTAAATAAAAATGATGTGTATTGTGAAATATTCTAGAACAATAAAAGTGTAGAAAAATATGAAATATTAGTAATGTCCAACTTTATATTTAGACATAAATTAACCACAGAAATGTTATGTCCTCCATTAAGTTTAATTTAAAATGGATGCACTAGATTAAACACATTTAAATTCGATTAGAACAAAAAATGCTAAGCATAAATTCGACTGAATAAAATGGACGTGACGAAAAAAAAAATAAATGTCGCATTTTGTACTATCTAAAAACTTTGATACTTTATATTATTATAGTTTGAAAAAGTCGCGGGATAAAGGTTGATTGCTGCACATTTATTAATAGTAAGTTTGAAATGTTTGGGTATAATATGAATTGTACTTTGAGTTCATTAACTGAGTTTTTATTTTTATGTAGTATTGTTTTATTTTGTTAATAAAAAAATACTGAAGGGATAAAATATCTTTATATATGATAATTTAATCAAATAAGTAAAAGATAGAGAAGATATAAATGCATTTACCATATCTCTAATAACATTTCCAATCTTTAATATAGGGCATCTTTATACTACAGATTACTGAAACTTTAAATAGAGTTAATCTTTGTATAGTTGCAAAATTTTTTTCTCACTTGAAATATTTACTTGCGACATATTGCAATAAGAGCGGCGTAATGGCAAAAACATTAACTGATCTAAGTACGTACGATACGGTCCTGAGTTTACAAGTGCTGGAAAAGGCGTGCAATCATATCGTCAGCTAAAACTAAAATTTATTAAAAATAACCATTTCTTTAAAGTAATATCCAACCTAAAATTTTATTTATGGAATCGGTTCTACTCATGATTATAAACAAACTAATTTTAGTTCTTGTGCAATTCGAATAACATGACGTGTGGGAGGCATTTTTTAATAACACCTTTTTATTGCGGACCTGCAACTTTGAAAAATAGCGTGATCAAGCTTAGTCGTTGGCTGTACTACGCAGTGTTATTAAAAAGTATTTTAATTAGTATATGGACAAGGTTTCGAAAGCGATAACTTAAACGAAAGAAAATTACATTTTAGCGTTTCAGTGCCGGCTTTTATTCATTTACAAAATGCAAAACCTTTCTCGCAACAACATTTCCATCGTCGACGTCCCACAGAGATGTAGGTATAACAAGAATAATTATTAATTAAGTTTTCTCGGAACCCCAATCACCGCGGTTTTAGACAAGAGAACCCTGAGGTTGTGTTGTGAGCATGCCTTGCTCTTTGCTGAGGTAGGATGTGTCGGTACACACTACTCGTATAGTAGATAATGTAACAATTCTGATTAAAAAAATTGGCTTGATGGTCCCTTTCAATATACATTCTTTCGCAGTAGATCGGTAGTAACACAGCTTCTTTGATAGTTTGTTGCATAATTTATGTTATGAGTGTCGGCATATGGCATGATTCTTTTACATACGATTATCATGATGTAAAGTATTTTGAAGGGGATGAGAGCCAAAATAATGCAGTTTCCAAGCTCTGCAGGGATTTCTGCAGGGATCTGCAGCTCGGCCCAGCACACGGTGGCGGAGTGCTCCGCGTGGGCCTCCGAGCGCCAAGTCTTGGTCGCAGAGATCGGGCGAAATCTGTCTTCAACGACATTGATTGCGGCAATGCAGGCGGACGAGGGAGTTTGGAGGGCTGTGGCCTCCTTCTGTGAAGCAGTGATGCTCCAGAAGGAGGCCGCCGAACGGGGTCGGGATATGGCTGATCCCGCTCGAAGGAGGCGGCGCCGGGCTCGGTAGCCTGTGACGTATGTGAATTCGGGCACATCAACCAAAGCTATCCAGTCCGCAGCAGATAAGTAGTCCATCGAATAAATTCCTTGACAGTTGTCTTTTTTTTTTAAGGCTAACATCGTGGGACCATGTGTAACGTTGTAGTTACATAAAGTTAAATATTAGTATGAATAATTCACAATTACTTTTGTAATTTTTATTTCAAGGATTCTGGTATTACTCTTTTGACCAGACCATAGACATGGTTTTGAGTTTGTAGTTGCGTGTGCTTGACGGTCCTGAGGTAAAAAAGCGCTTCTGATTTTTTTGTAAAACTTGCTGCTGAGACAGAGTCCCTTTTAACACACGTATATTAATTATACTTATGTTTTTTTTTATTTCTATCTTTTTATTTTTATTACCTTTTATTTTTTTAATTTTGCCATTATTTTGTTTTCGTTCTTTGTGTGATTTTTTTTTAATTGTGTGTAATGGTATATGATATTATTGTGCTTATCAATCTATAGAATCTATGTGTTGTTTAAATATACGTTAATTCATTCTTTCATTATATAATGTATTACGGTATTGTAAAAGACGATTGAAAAGATAAGAATAAAAATAAGATCTTCAAAGTTTATTTCCTGTTTTTCCGTAGAAGACTCTCCCATATTGTAGTATTTTCTTCATTCAGTTCATTTGTAGTATTTTTATTATAGAGATCTTATTCTTATAGTTTTTTTTTATTATGAATATTATATATATATATATATATATATATATACATACATATATATATATGTATATATATATATATATTCCCGTTTAATCTTAGTAGCTTTTTGTATATAATTACGCATGTAAAAGCCCCAGGGTATTTTGTGCTTAATATAGTTCAAGGCATATTTTGCGAACTCAACAAAGATTACTATATGTTAACTAATTATAGAAAAATATGCAGATTATTATGTAAAAAACTGCTTCTAAATCTATATAGCAGAGATTTCCTTCTCACCAGAGATAATAATAAAAAATAGACAGCAAACATTCAGCAATATAAATCAAACCCACATTGTACTTTCTACTACTAGACATACGATCCAAAATGTTTTAGCGTCTTTGTCCTACACTCCTACTGATTGTTAAAGAAGATTTATGATTCGTATTAGTAAGTTGACAGTACGTGGGTTCTGCCATTAAGGCACTGTCTGCACTTACATTTTCTTTTATAAGATTTTAACAAGTATTGATGGTTCAATGATACGTAGAAATGGAAAAGCTTGTTTTTCTGCTTATAGTATAAGCTTCAATCTATAAATGTAAAGATCTATCTTTTGTATGCAGCAGGGAAGCTTTTAGCCTTCATCTCATCTGATAGTAACTTGCGCTAAATTTTAAACCAATTTTACCTGAAATAATTGAGGAAATGGTTATTTTACGTCAATTTGGCGGAACACAAAAAAGTTAACAATATTGTTACTGCAACAAAGTTTAAATAGACGGTAATGGAGAAAGCAATAGTAATGCTCTCATCATCCAAACCTAGCAGAAGTACTTATGTCCCAATTGATTTTAGCCCGGAATCCCCCGAACTTGATAAGCATTCAATGGTAACATAAAAGTCACTAAATAAAATGGCTCTGTATCCCTGGATCGCCTTATACAAGGAAAATGGAAAAATTATATACCCCACAGTAAGTGGGGTAAGTCTCCTACATACATCTGTTGACTAGCCGTCGACAGCTATGATGCGTAATAGTCATTGTTTCTAGATTATAATATCTTAATTGGAGTTCAAATGCCCTTTATTAAAACATACGGTATTATGGGCAATGGGGTGCTATGGCCACTTGACCATTTTTTTTTTGAGAGGAAATGCTTCTTATGCGCCGTTTCATCGCGCTGGCTAGGCGCGGCCGTGTGTGGGGCTCTCCGGTCTGACAGGACCGGCCTACCCACTAAAACCCCCCAGTGCTCTAGGCCCATGCAGGTCATGTGCTCCAGGTAGGCCACTTGACCATAGAGTATGTTTCAATAAATTAAATCTAGCGTAATCATTATCATTTATTAGATTCAATAGTAATGTAATTTAACTGGCTTATTTATTACTAGCTTTCCGCCCGCGGCTTCGCCTGCGTTATATTCGAATTTCCCACAGGAAGGATATGTTTTCCGTTGGTAAAATTATCTTATTTCCTTCCTTGGGTCCTCGGGTTTTACGATTGGTATATACGGGGTAACCACCCCGTAACGGTATTTACGTACCAAACGTAAATACCGTCCGTATATACGTACCGTATATACGTATATACCGTCCGACCAACCGACGTACCAACTCTAGTCTATCTGTGTATAAAATTTTATTTAAATCGGTTCAGTGGTTTTAACAATACTGCAATACAACCTTTCACCCCCTCCTTTCAACCTTTTACAACCCTTTACAACCTTTTTTGTACAAAAAAGTAGCTTTTGTCGTTTCTCTGGCTCTAGACTATCTGTGTACCAAATTTCATTTAAATCGGTTCAGTAGTTGTGGCGTGAAAGCGGAACAGACAGACAGACAAACAGAGTTACTTTCGCATTTATAATATTAGTATGGATAAATTATTATAATAATGTATATTAATGTATATTAATTATTATAATAATATTTAATGTATTTTTGATTTATTTATATGGATACTCATAAATCTCGTAAAAAATCATTTCAATTCAATTCATAAGTGAATAATAGTATATTCACCTATTTGAATTATATTCGATCTAGAGATATTATAGTGATGTACATATATAACAAAGTTTTTTGAAAATCCTGGCGAAAAATCATGTCGAATCCGGATCGTGTAATCACTGTGTATCAAATTAAAGGTGAACCTCATGCCTCAAACGGATCCACTAGGAACAAAGTCGCTATTTTTTCAATCGTCCAACTTTTACGACTCAAAGAGTAAGTACGGATTTACAACGAAAGCTCCGCCTTTCTAACTTAGGAAATTTCACTTAAGAAACAAAAGTACTCTAATAAAAGAAGAACAATCATAAAGAGAGAGATGTAAGAAGGCGCTTTCTAAAAAATATTGAATGGTTTCTTCAAATATTGAGTACAGTTGAAATCCTCGATATAACCCTGCTACAAATTTAAGTGCTGTTTCTCTTCTGAAACAATAAAACTAATGGCAATAATTTTACACTGTTGTACTTAGATCATGGAGAAACTTTTCTTTACTTTTACAATATTTTGTGATTCTATTTGTTACTAGACATGTATAAAGTATAATAATGATATGAGTTATAAAGATTCGTTAACCAACGTTCACCTATAAAAGGACGAAATCACGTTTGGTTTAGTGATTGGCTACGCAACGGGTAGCAGGTTCAATTTCCGCACGGGACTATTATTTGAACTACAAAAATGTGTTACGGTCTATTTGTACATATGAGATTCTATGTTTGTGATTGTACCCTACAGTACGTACTACGTACAGGATTAAAACTCCAGTATGGTGAAGGTACTGACCGGACATGGTTGTTTCGGTCACTACCTGCACCGGGTCGCACGTCGGGAAGAAACGCCGCGGTGTCACCTCTGCGGCGCTCTTGGCGACACGTCCGAGCACACGCTGGCCGTGTGCTCGTCGTGGCAACAATAGCGCAGCGACCTGATCGCTGCGCTGGGAAGAAGCGAACTCTCGCTGCCGAGCGTGGTCGTAGCCATGCTCCGCGGCGAGGCGGAATGGGAGGCTATCGCCTCCTTTTGCGAGAACGTCATCTCGCAGAAAGCAGCAGTGGAGAGGGAGCGGGAGAAGGACGTCGAGGCCGCTCCTCTCCGCCGAAGACGGATAGGTAGGAGAAGGCGGGCACACGCAAGAGCGGTGCTCGCCTAATGACCCTACCGCGAGGCTGCGTGCGCGTCTGGCTAGCGCGCACGCCGTGGTGATGTCTCTCCGTCTGGGGGACTATCTAGGGGTTCTCGGACAGTCCCTCCCTAGGCGTTGGCTCGACCAGACCTAGGTCGAGCACATGGCGGTAGAATCGCGAAAGCGCACCCCGCCATGTGCCTCGCATGGGCCTAGAGAAACTCAGGGGGGTTTTAGTGGGTAGGCCGGTCCTGTCAGACCGGAGAGCCCCACACACGGCCGCGCCAAGTCGCGCTGTGTCAAGGTGCAAAAGATGCATTTACCCTCTTAAAAAAAAAAGGATTAAAACTCCAGTGCGGAGTAACGTTTTATAAAAAAAAATAGACACTTCTGGTTTCAATATTCTTCTCTATTGTTTATAATAAACTTTCATCAATTTTGGTAATTATCCTATACGATTCAATTATATTAGATCAAATCAGTATCAAAAATTGTTTGTTCAAATAGGATTTTTATAATCACTTTTGCTCGTCAAAGATGCTACGCCATTGGTTCATAAGTCCACAGTAGGAGGATATTTTTTTCCCACTGTGTTTTTAAGAGTCACCAATTAGCAGCCGTCCTCAGATAAATTAGTCGGAATCCAACTTCCATAACAAATTTAAACAAATTCACATTATATCTATAAAGGCATTATTGCCTTTATAAGATAAAACTATTTTCATTATATTATTTACTATGGTCAAAATATTTTGCAATTATCGAGTTCTTAAACTTAAGCCCAAACATTGTTATCAATTAATAAACCTCCACAGTATAATAACCTTTTTCATAAGAATATTTTTAACAAATAGTTTAAATTTGGAAAAAGACAAATTGGTGTATGTGTGTGTGTAGTAAGGTTTTATGTGTGTGAATCTGAATATTATAATTGTATGAGTGAATTGTTTATTAATAATGATATATATGGTAATATAGCTAGCTCCGGACAGCGTGTATAATTCTGTTTTCAACTTGACAGAAGGAATATATATAGTTAAATCTTAAAGGATAAAGGAACACAGAGTCTCAAGTAACATAGGAATTCGAATTAAAATAAAACAACAATACAAGATATTGCACTTGTCTTACTAATCAAAGAACGAATATTTCCACTAAAATTAAAATACAAGCTTATAAGTAAAGAAAATTAATCATGATTTGTGTTGGTATCACAAAACATGAGGAAGAGATTTATAAGCCAGAATGTCATACAAAGTTTTGCTATACATTATGTGCCAAAAATAAATTTTGTTACTGACTTAACTTTTTTAAGGAAATTAAAATTATTTAAATGTGTCCATTATGGTAATTTGGTCAATAAGATTAAATATCCAGATTGGGATAAATCTAATTCGAAACATTTTTCAATTTATAAAAGTTATACAAGTTTAAGTTAAGTTAGTTTTTTACGTTCGCATGTGTGTGTAAAAGTTTAAAAGTGGCTATTAGGAGTAGTTATCAGCTGCGCTTGAATTAACTGTGTTTTTAATGTGGATAGTATTCAGTTTTAATTACTATTCGTTCATATCTGTTTATTACCCATTTACCTATTTGCCTGCAGGGTGAATAGCGATACTTGGATTAGTCTAGACAAAATTACTCGGCGCCCACCGAGACCCGCTTGGCAAATTGAATTTTTAATAAAAATGCAATCGTGCATTTTTTCCGGCTTACAGCAGATTAGTTTGAAAATTGCTCGGAAAAGAATGTAATTTTCGCTAAATATAACAGATGGGATAGATTAACTTATAGTATATTATAATAATATTCTTTAAAAAACAATAGTAAACAATAAATAACAAAGCGTTCCACTTATAAATATGTTATTAATTAGACCTTCATGTTTATTTCCAATAAGCCTAGAAAATATATATTTAATTACCGCAGATATCGTTTTTTGTAGTTATGTGCCTATTTGGAGGTGGAGTAAAAATCACAGAAGACTTATTACTCCGTAACCAACTCTCGTAAGGTAACCTTGTAGTGAGCTGATTGGCAACAGATGACGCGCCACTACTTTATCTCGCCTTAAGCGGTCACAGTAAAGTTCCAAGAATATATGTTTAAAGAGTTTAAATAAAGAAATACTGTCGACGTTTCATTTACTGCCACACCTCCCTTGGCCCTTAGCCCCTATGTACCTCACATTGTACTAACATTGGTAAGCTAATTGAGGAGCTTTTTCCTGAGTGTTGAATCACCTTTTGCGAAGTCAGCTACGTTGAGACGATTGATGAGCATCTTGCTGTATGGTATTTTTTTATATAGTGTGAAACATTGAAGAATGTTCTTTGGAGGCTCTGTATGTACAAACATGAGTGTTTGACTCGTATGCCAAACTGCTCGTCGGGGAGAATGTGATTTGATACAGTGAAGGCTAAAGAAAGACGGCTTGAAGAATTTGCGCATAGAGCTTCCCTATAGTTTTATCGATCAGTAATTAGTTGGAAATTCACGTCTGACGTGTGCAAAACGCTAAATCGAATATGATTACGTTTATTTGATGACGTTAATTAGACAATAATTCCAATTCGTAAACTTACTTCATTCTTAAATAACTTGTAAGGAATCTGCCGAGAGAGTTATGTTGTTCTAAGTTATATATTGATACATAGTTAAAATAAAAATTAAATTACACTGAATAAAATAAACTTGAACTTGAGTACTCGGCGGCTGAATGTTTAAGACGTTAACACGATTTGTTTAAAAGACGGATTTGAATCCAGTCCCAGTCGAAAATCTTATATATTAATTTTATTTTGCATTTCTAATTAAAAAGCAAAGCAACAAATACCAATGGTCTTATAAATTTGAAAATATACTTATTAGTCATACATGTGATCTGTAAACACAGCATTCTTAGAGAAACTATTACAAATAATTTAGTCACCATAAATATCAGATTAAGCACATTATATTACCATTAATCACAATCTATATAAATAAAGATATGAAATAAATGTATAAAATGGTTTTAGAATTTGGCGTTCAGCATTATCAAATAACCAGAAATAGGGATATTTATTTGTGCTTGACATGAAGTTCACAAGCACACATTTTAGATAAGAGGTGGCGTGTTCTCGACAAGCTGCCGGAATGTGTGTGATGCATTGTCTTGTCAATGTGCACAAAACGTGTTAGGAGATTATTGCTCTGAATTAATTACTAACGCTACGGCAAGCGCCGACAGAGGGCTTACGAACAGCTATTAGCTATGTGGTCTTAACTTAGTACAAATATAACCTAGCGTTTTGTGTAACATTCGCTACGTTGTTATCGTTAATGTATGCTAAGTATATGTACTTAAGGAAAGTTATAATAGAATTTTCATTAAAACAAATAATTTTCAACAGAGGCTTATACTTAAATTTTATAGACTTATTAATATTTTTGTAATTTGTAAATGATGTAGTTGAACTGTGTGGCTTTTAGATATTAACAAAGTATTAAATTACAAATGTGAAGTTTGTTTTACTTAAAATTATTAACGTGTAATATATATAGCAGTACGATATTATTTAGTCGATATATTTAATATCTCTGTAATGTATGTAATGACCAAGTCGTGTATACGAAAAATTTAATATACAAATCATCATCAACATATTAGCGAATATACGCCCACTGTTGGTCATAAGCCGTCCAGTTCATATCGAACGGTTTCGCGCTGATAACATCCACCGCGTTCCTAATAATCTTATACCAAATCGCTTGCAGGGCTGATGTTGGGACATAAAGGTCATCGAGTGGTATTCAAATCTATGCAAAACTCCACAAGTTGCATAAATATAAAATTTAAGAAGCAGTATCTACGAAATGTCAGTCTTAATAATGACAACATCAGAAATACGTTACGGGTATAGATGTTGTTACTGGCTATACACGGTTAAAACTTATTTTAAAGTTATACATTAATTTTGAAAAATCGATAATTAATTCATCAATAAACACAATACATGCTCGAAGACTTCAGTAGAGTTTTCCAATAAGTGTGTCTTAAAAGGAACATCACTAAAGTTAAAATCATGTAGGATTTATGTTTTAATTTAATCTTTTTCGTACATTGAAAATCATAGTATAAAATGCAGACTTAATGCCAAAGGCATTTTATATGAGTCATTGTGCAACAGATTCCTTTGTAGTACACACTTCAGTGAAGGTTGGTAGTTATAGATTGAAAATTATTGATGAGTATAGTTATCTGAGACAAATAGTTCAACTAGGTAAATCCTATATCCACAAAGGACTCATTCAAGATAGACAGACAGACAAGAAGACATAGCATATCTACCGCAGTCTCTCAAGAAGAAAGGCTTATTTAGTTCGTGAGTATTGCTAGTGATAATATATGTAACTGAATTCTGTACACTTGTAATGGGCCTTATATGGCGGCTTAGTTTATCATTGTGATCTAATCAGAAATCATAAAATGCGTAGAAGAGCCAGAGTCACCGATATAGCCTAAAGAATTTCGAAACTTAAGTGGTAGTGAGCAAGTCATGCGCAGGAGCGGTAACCAAAGAGATGGAAAGGCTTGGTAATGGCAGGCATATGTTGGAAACTACAACGTCAGTAAGGTCCTACCAAGTCGTCCGACGATTTGTTGAAAATATAAGAAGATACTGGATGATAGCAATGCAGAACAATCGGTGTGAAAATCCTTGGGAAGCTAAAATGATGTATGATGATCATTTTATTTTACTTTAAAATTGGTCACGAGATTTCCCAGACCCTGGATCAAATAAAGTAAAATAGGGAAATAGCGAAATAGGTCACAGTGAGTACCTTTCGTGTCTAAATTTAACAGAAAGAAGCATACAAGTAAAAGCAGGCCGTTCATCCCCAGCGCAGACTGTTGGACGATTAGAAGACTTTACAGTTCGTCTTCTTTGATCATTCTGGGCCTGTCCGTGCAGATAAACCCACGTTTGGGGATTGCCCTAGATCAATAATTGTAGTACCAAATAAAAATATTAAAAATTGGCCGCAGTTGGGTGAAGTGCTCCAGAGAAAGTTAACGTTTAGCATTCTGGATTGCCCCGACTATTTCAAAGACTTTTAAGCGAATATTCTAGGATACATGCCATAACCCACTTATTTTCACATAGGGTCAAATTTTCTTCAGAAACAGTGTTTTAAAATCTCAGGATCCAGCAAATAAAAAAACAGTGATGTGATTAACTTTTTCTTTAGAAATAGAGATAGATGGTCAAATATCAGATCAAGCCCAAAGTAGAGTGCATACTTTTACGTTATAAGTATGCCTGCCTCCATAACAGATTTGTCGCACGGATAGCATATGATTTTATGAGCACTCTGGCTTGACGTCAGGGGAATCCTCTTATTCCATTTGTCAGTGTGTCGTGGCCCGGACGCTGACAACGCGCGATCTGTCACTTCGGTGGTCTGGACGGATCAAGACTGATGGTGCGACTATTTTCACGTCACCACTTTCCCAAGTGTACGAATGATCTCGTATCCTTTTTTATATTCCGTATCAGAATAGAGGGGTGTATTGTAGTGTCATGTCGAGATATCGGGTATTCGTACAATCATATTCATTCATTTTGTTATTCATTTTGCATTTTCTATTAAGAGCACATACAGGCTGGAATTTTTAATGCACCCTGGAGGGAAAGTACTGTAAACAATAGAGATAAGAAATTTCACATAAAGGAAATAAGAAATTTTATTTAAAAACAAACAATCAAGAAATCCGACCGTATTCTCTTTGAATGACAATTAATCATGTTTATTTTACAGATTTAATCTTTATTATAAAACAAGTTTTCATTAATAATACTCATTTTCTGTGATAGTTTCCACCTATATATTAACGTATTTAAGAATTTCCATTCGAAAAGATTTTAATCGGATTTCATGGAATCATGTTCGAGTAATCCAGGCGGTATTACGAAAAATACTGGTGAATCGAAAAATAATTATTTTCTTAAGTCCGTGGCAACCTAATACCTTTATGATGCTTTGAGTGCGCGGGTTATATGTGGCGTTAAATTTTCTTACATACCTTCGAATTTATATGTCAGTTTAGTACTTATTTCATTTAACCCTTTCACGGTATGATAACATAGAGATATAACAAATCACACAAAGACCGTAATTACGAAAACACGCCACACATTTGTTCCGCCGGTATACACAATAGCTTCATCTTTAACTTTTGCATGTCATAACTGGCCTATAAATAACGCGGATGTTTCGCGCAACCCTCTCCAATCGTGCGGGTAGGCTGCGTCATTAACCCGCGCATTAGGAGGCTGGTCGGTATTAATGACAGTCATCTTGCGATATCAACCAACAGTTAAACAGTAATTAAGTATGTGGCGAACAACCGCGACTTATGCGTTATCTTTCAGCTCTACGTTTTTTTTTTTAATTTTATAGAGAATGTGTGAAACTCTTACAAATATTATAAATAAATAAGTAGCTCTGTCTGGCCGTTGATCGTGCTTTCACATCAAAACTACTGAAACGATTTAAATGAAATTTGGCACACGCATGATCTACGGCCTGTGAAAAAACATGGTTTATTTCGAAAAAAGGACTGTAAAGGAAAATTTGCATGGAAACTACGACATTTTAAGGCCAGTAGTATAAAAATTATTTTTCAGGCTTTTGATTGGATATAAATAAACATGACATTAAAAGTTTGTAAAAAAATTACTCTAAAGAGGATAAAAATAAGGGGTGAAAATTTTTATTTAAATAAGCTCACAAACTACTGGTCTTTTAGCTGGAAAAGAGACGATGGCTCCTAGGGAGAGGGCAGTACATATGCTATGAATGCTAAAAAAAAACAAAAAAGAAACTTCCACATCTTAATATGCTGAATCTTCTCAAAACTTATAAGACAATCATTTATACACACACGATCACACTTTTCACTTACCCTCACATTATACACTTTCGAATCGTGTAAATAAGTCTTTTTAGTAATAACTAGAATTATTATACTTTTTATTGTCTTATATCTTTTTTGTTAAGTAACTCATTATTTTTTGTCACTCATCTAGTTTCATTGGTTCACCTAAGGCGATATTGTCCAGCTAAGTGCAGCAACTAATATAATATTATTAAGTATGTATTAAAATTGAACATGAAATAATAATAATTACTATTATAATTATTATGTAATATTCATTTTATATTATACATAAATATATATTCTCTATTAATATAATACTAAACGCATAATGAATTTACATTAATTATCCGTTTAGTTGTGCTTAATATCGTCAGCATACAAATAGCGGATGCGGTGTAGGATCTATTTTGCTTATGTCAACGGACCCTAATTAAACTTTCAATAAGGGTTATATATTCAATAATAATAAATATATGTGCATAACCCTTAAAGCATACGTGTGAGTACATGAAAAGGCTGTATTTTTCATGGCATTGCTTGAAACGTACAACGAAAAGATGAATTGAGCGAGTGATCTCGTTTTGCTACGAGCATATAAAAGAAAATATAAAAGCAATTTCCATATGTTTGATGCCTATGTGAATGAAACCATACATGATTCAAATGATTGTAGGTATATATATTGAAGGATAAGATTTTTCCAAAAATTATTTAGGGTTTCTTATCAATATAGCGCAATATCGACGTTTATTATCGTTTTCCTCGTTCTTGGAACAACAATTTATACAACAGTTTCAATTCACTACTACAAAAGAGTGTGACAAAGAACAAGCTATTATGAATATTTCTTTAACGATTGTTAAGCATTATTTGCAAAATACACTACATACTATTCAATGCCTTTAAACGGTGACCAAATGTCTATATTTCAGAATCTGTTTTCTGTTGACTATATTAAAAATACAAACGTTTAATAAACACGAATGTTTAATAGGTAATCAAAAACTTTGACTCACCATTTCCAATAGCTACATAAAAAAATGGAATTTACATGCAAGCAAAACAACCTTTCTTAAACTTGGACGCCCCTAATCAAAATTAAGAGCGCCTTAGTGAAGTTGGGGGGTAAAAATAAGGCCCGAATGTTATTCTTAAACAAGAGTTCAATGTGAGTAATGAATATTTACGAGCACGGAGCCCTCGATGTGGCACACCCTCGTCAGTACGGCGGGTATTATAGGACATGAGTTTGGGAAGAGGGGTGCCTAGGTGCCAAGCTCCCAGGCGCACTCAAAATAAAATGTTCCAATAAAAGTTATGTTTACTTTCCCTAAGAGGAATATTGTATTTCTTGTGGTCAATTGACTGGAACGTAGGAAACCGTTGGGAACGGACTATAAGTGGTTGATTATTTTATCTAACTGGCTACTGTGCTTGTCAAAGATGTATAGTTTTAGTCGTACAGACACCACCATTTTTTATCGTTTCTCAGGGTGATTCCTTACATGAAATGCAATTGCTAGCTTGAAACATAACTGATATAATGGAAGTGACAGGAGGATAGATAGAAGAAGTAATCTGTTTCATATAAATGTTCATTAATGTTTAAGAAACTATAAACAATCGTGAATCACAGTTTTTATAAAGCAAGTCAACATTGTTTTTACTCCAGTCCAAAAGTACTATCATACAAAAACATTCTAGTTCATAATGATCAATATCGAATCGATAGCATCTATGTCTACTAGCCTCTTCTAAATATGGATTTGAGACAGGGGGGTATTCATGGTTCTTTTGAAGGTGTCTGCGTAAGTGTCAGGATCTTCCGTGGTAAACCAGAGTCGATGCCAGGAATCTATTCCTGGCATCAAGCATCGTTTACAATATCGTTGGACCAAGTAGTACTTATCAATACTTTATTAGAGAAAGTAGATATCCTATTTGACGACCTCCATAGTCGAGTGGATAGTACACCTGTTACAAGGTGTCGCCATCTCTGAAGTCCCGGGTTCGAATCCCGGTGGGGGCAGATGTTTGTGTGATGAATGCCAGCAATTGTACCTTAGTCATGGTTGTTGATATATATTTCTATAAAAAATATTTATATATGTATAATATATGTATGTCTATCCGTTACCCTAGATCCCATAGCACAAGCATTACAGAGCTTAGATTGAGCTAGGCTAATTGGTGTAAGTGTAACAAATATTTATTTATTTATCTATATCTGGGATATGAGTGGGTTATATTACTATAAAAAGGATCAGGCATGCATCTTGCCTTGGTTTAACATAGCTTACATCTATAAGCTAAGCTTATTGACACATAGCTTACGGTACGGTAAAAAACGATTAGAAAATAAAATAAAAAGAGAAAAAATGTATGTGTTAATGACACATAAATTTTAAAAGTTCTCAAAATGTCTTTCTTTAGATTGGCCAGCCAATTGAACATACCAGTGTTGTACACAAATATAAATCTTTCTGAAAGTCACTAATGCTGCTAGACTGTATTGGAAAATGTATTGTGTTCCTCGTGTCGCCTGTAATGGAGTGGAACATTGGATGATTATCGGTATTCCAAGTAAATAAAAAAACCAAAGAAGATAAAAGCTTTTCCTTCGATTATTTTTATATTTTTATCCAACTCTCACCTGATGCTTACGTAAAATGTCGAATGATTTATTACGCGAGTTTTATAAAGGTAAATAAACATTGCATATTAGGTAACTGACAAATACTGTTTTAAAATGAATTCATATGCTTTTTTTATTTATATAGTGATGATAAAGTTTTCGACAATGATAATTTACGTGCAGACGTAAACAATAAAGTAAAAATAAAAGGCAAGCATACGAACAAAGGAAAAGAACACGGCCACCACCATTCATCATAATTTTGTTCAGTAGGGGTATTTTAATTATCGATATTATTTGATTTTTTTCACAAGGGGTAGGAAATTGTACTCCCACAGTCAAGTGCCGCAAAAAGAATGTCAAACTTAGCCTGAATGAATTAAATATATAGTATGAAAAAAATTATAAAAAATAAAAATGTTACAACGGTAAAAGCAACATCTATTTTCTATATAAACTACCAACTCAACAGCAATCTAATAGTAATACGTTCCGTTCGCTACAGTGGACCCCTTAGCTGCTCACATCATTATTAACAGTCCCACTCGCTACCGTGGAACCTAGCGCATGTTATCCCCCACCGATATTGCCCCTTTCCATACCGAGATAGTGAGTTACGAGTGGTGAGTCACTACCTTCCGTAAAATTCAATTAATATACATCGAGAAGGTAGTTATTGTTGCAGGTTGTTTCCATAGTCAAATAAACTGACTCTTGAAATAGCTATTTTCCTATTTGGACTACATTTCTGCTTACAATCTGTTGCAACAAAGTCATTTTCTTAATTTTTTCATTAAAAAGAAAGTTATTTAAATAAATTACAACTTATCTATACTAATATTATAAAGAGGAAAGATTTGTTTGTTTGTTTGTTTGTAATGAATAGGCCCCGAAACTACTGGACCGATTTCAAAAATTCTTTCACCTTTGGAAAGCTACATTATCCCCGAGTAACATAGGCTACTTTTTGTCCCGGATAAATCGACAGATCCCACGGGATGCGCAATAAAGGCTTCGCTCAAAAACTACTGCACAGATTTTCATGCGGTTTTCATCAATAAATAGAGTGATTCTTGAGCAAGGTTTTGCGGTATTTTTTATCTCGGAAAAAATAGATAGTCCCACGGGAAGCGCGATAAAACCTTCGCGCCATAAACCGACTTCTGCGCATATGTAGCCGTGGGCAAAAGCTATGACCCTTAACCCTCTATAGACCCAATCCCGAAATCCACGCAGGCGAAGCCGCGGGCAGAAAGCTAGTCAGTTCATAAACGTTTTGAACCCTAGCTTTATTCTCTATGCAACGTGCTAGATATAATCTCTATCTGCATTGCTCATATGTAGATTAGATCTAGTTTACATTAATTTCGTGTGATAGCATTAAAATTAAGCATTCATATAATGCTTTATAGGTATATGTTGCTGGCAAGGGTGTGTGTATGCACTTGTTGAGTCTGTTTTCGAGGCCAGATATATAATATATGCCCTGATCAACAAACACGAGTACTTTATAAAGGATATTTAGATATGGTACAAGCGTTGTATTGCATTGTTTTGTCAGATAACAGTCGCCAGATAGTGTTTTGTTGTCAGTAGAACCTAGTTACGTGAATAAGCAAGGCAGGCGCAAGGCTTACATTAGATAAAAGGAAGTCAGTTTTGAAGTATTTTTTAAGTTGGAAAACATTAATGAGTTCAGCAGCAATAGTGAAATGAGTATTAAATAGAATCTGACACTAACGATTCGTCGAATTTCAGACAAATTTAATGCCAGAGGTTCCACTATGTTCCTCAAACTTAACTTGTCTATAAAGAACACTAAAGGACGTCATTTATCAATAAAAACTATGCATATTGGAACGTTGAAAATTCATTGTACATTCATGTGGAAAATATCCAACTGAACAATTTTATTCAAAATGAGAGACATTCCGTCTTTAATTAAGTTTACAAGTTATGGGCTTTAAACGGTGGATACATTATTTTGGACCCTCCGTATTAAAGATCTTATAATGCAGAGATATACATTTGTCAATGTGGTAAATAACAAATCATGTGCACGTCACATTATATAGGTAGAATATATTTACAAAAACTCGGTAAATCCATTTCTATTTACGTATTTAGAGAAACCTTTTTCCACAACTCCGACAACAAACGGATAAAGGCGTACGAAATACAACCCACCCACAAATACGTCCTCTTGTTTGAATAAATGTATCTTAACTCCACAAGCAAAGTACTAAGTCACTTAGTCAACGGTTACGGAACATAGATTCGGGACGATTCACAGTAAATAACTCCAATTGTCATGTTTTCTTTGCTAATGTCGCAGGGGCCCGTAATGTGCGCGGCCATTAAAAGGTCATAAATACACAATCGTCTCTATAAACGTCACTGCTTCGTAGTTCGATGTCGTAAATAAACTGCACGCTGCATCTACAGTATTACTTTTTATCTCTGTGATTGCGTTTGATGTTTTGCAGTTTTAAAATAGTACTTGCTTTAAATGGTTTAGTTTAGTTAGTAAGTTAGTAACTTTGTTTTTTATATACATATGTATGTAATTAAATTAATCACTTACATATATGATATATAATATGTATATAAATATATAATATAATATTGTCACAATGACACTGATTACTAATTGATACATCAATTCAGTGATGGGTCGAAATCCTTGTTACATTCTGCTCAACCCAATTTGGGCAACTTGAACTGAACTTCGATGTTGTATTAAAATTATACATTTCAACTGAGCTTCCAAGACATAACAAAAATATTTATAACAAAAGGCTTTCTCATCATGTATAAAATTGGTATTTTTGCTACCGCTAGTACCTAGCGGCAGTTCCGGAGCTAAGCGTGGCTTCATTGGGTATTGCATTGCAAGAAAAATCTTGTCATCTGGACAATTTTATCATCACCATTAAAGCTAATAAGTGAGTGTAGTGTGTAGTATATGGTACGTGATAAATAACTTAAGATCAGTCGGACTTCGGTAGAAATTAAAAATTTTACCGAATATTCGTCCGAATCTTGTATTCAGTGCAAACCATAATCGACCTATCATTAATCAATACAGATCAAAGTACTTCTATGACATAGAGCAAGCTGCAAAAATTTCGCGAGAGGTTAACAGATTTACCATAGAGAAACTGAGTTTAGTTACTTGGACGGGACTAGTTTTGTTTGTATTTATATAATTATTTATTTTATAAAATAGTATATAATAAAATAGTTGTGTACCACATACTTTGCTTATGGATAATAATTTATTGAAGGGCTACTTCGATTCAAAAAGAACAATATATATTGCGGCTTATTAAAACAAAATCAGATCTTCGGACTCAACGAAATTACAGAACTGAGTATAAGAGTGATTCTCTATCCCGTCCTTATTAGTGTATGGTTCGCAATGATGAAAAGCTTCAGAAACACCATATGATTGTCCTGAAATGTTCATGGTCTCCGCTTTCCTTTTTACTCAATATTATCCCCGTCTCCATAAATTTCTTATTAAATGAACAGAGTATCTATAACATAATATAAATAAATCAATAAATGTCTGAAATACATCCATCTTACCTAATATTAATATCTATAACCTGTTAGTGTAATTTTTAATTGTAGAGAAATAGTACTCAATCTGTACGTTAAAAATAAACATTGTAAGAAACGTCTGTATCACTAAGTCTTCATAAGCGTTCCAATCGGAAAATCTGAGGTTCTATACTACCATGTGCTTTTCGTAATTCATATCTACGTGTGTCGTGAAGGACAACATTGTGAGAGTTGTATCACCGGCGAAGAAATTCAAAAGTATATGTGAATTTGCCTTCGAATTTGAATGTGAAAGGTACGCACGCCCCTTGGTGATGCCTTATCGAAGAGTACTTAAATGGACAATACTTAAAATCAAATATTTGTTTAAGTGAAAAAGGTAGCTTGATTGGCGTAATTTTTTTTTCTGCAGAACATTCACACACTATTCAATATATTTTCGCCGACCGTGAAACATTCTGTACATAAATATACGCTGACCTAGTTCGAGGTCGTATCTCACGATTTCATTACACAAATAACTTTTATTTCTACGCGGCAATTGTCGTAGCGACGCCATTGGATACAACGTAGACGGTGCTACGGCGACCGTAGCTTTAATATATGATCGTCACGAATTTTGAATAGCACTACGAGTATACCTCTATTTTAAATCTGAAATCTGATTTATATTGTTTCGTGCTATCGAACAGTAGCTACAGTGTCGTCGCGTGTCTTAACACATTAGTACGAAAATGAGAGTGGTTCTAACGCTTTATTACAATTTTGTGCGTGGGATATTTAGCGCCTAAGGACCTTATTTATATAATGGGAGCTCTGAACTATTGTTTGTTGTCTAATTACCTTAATGAAATATTATGGTACGCAATTATGAGATGTGTTTTACTGTATAAATATATTTTAGCATGACCTTAGTAACTGTTGTAGAAGTAAATGTCATTATGAAATTAATACAAGTACCTATATAAATGTACAGTTTTAGATTTTGACCTATACTTTGGAATTAAACAAAAAAATTATTTGATTTAGAAAATCTTCGCAGTCAGTTATTTATTAGAAACTAGTAAGAACAGCTATGATAACTGTCTAAATATATACATCTATACCTCCTTACAAAAATCATTATTTTTACCATAACTTATTAAGAGTGATAATTGTTAGTATAGGAATTTTTACTGTAAAAGCATCAAATTGTAATCAACGCATGTGTATATGTATATATGTTTACCGTATGTAATAACGACCAAGTATCTAGAAATAAAAATATTTATGTATATTTCTAATATAAGTCAATTTTTCAATTCATAGTTCATAAGACATCGGCAATATAAGAGTACAAAAAGTCATTCAATGTTCGATCGAATAAATTTAAAATCTACACTCTTCTTCCTACACTGCAGTTTTGTTTAGGTTACTTTGATAGTTTGATTTAGAATTTAGAAGTAATTATTCTAAAAGTCAGAAAGCGTACATCATTTTTAGGCTGTGGAGAACTTGCATTATTATAGTACTTTTTAATACCAATATATAAATTATCATCCGGTCCTGAGATCATTGTACAACTTATCTGATATATTTAATCATTATGGGACGATAACGATATCTCATGATTATGTTTTTTAAAAATAAGACAAGATTTGATATTATTTTTCAAACGAGTATATAAAAAAGTAAACCTATCCCCCAAAATTCATAGCAAAACCACACTGCTTTGCAAGTGAACCTAACCCTATATTTTAATCGGTCGGCTTAAAATAGCCTAACGTCAAAACGGATAGCAACCACAATGGACAATGTCCATTTAGCTTTTTCAACGTAGCGTGTTATTTTTCACTTAAACTAACGACTTTTACCACGGAGGCCAGTTTAATCGCGTGAACTGGTTATCGCTAGGACGTAAAATGAACCAATCGCTAATAATTAAGTGTACCCTTTACAATGTTACGTTTTACATAAAAAATTTGAAATTTTTTCAATGGCATGAATAATCATAGGTATTATATGTTACACTCTGTATAAAGGATATATATTTCAATAACGAAGCTGACATGTAAACGAAATGCAGTGTGAGGCAAGATGTTCAGCGTCAGTTGAACATCTCGCATTCACTCTGATGAAGACTAACGTAGTTGGTAAAAACTAGTTGAATCAAACAACTTTTAACATACATTTCCCATTCATTATTATCGCTGTTTAAAGTTTTTGATAATAGTATTCTCGTTATTATAGTAATTTCAGCATATTCAGTGGCGCAGAGTTTCCGATATTATAAACTTGAATAAAAGGTATGACAAACGTGAGGTTTTCTTTCAGCATAATTATGCGGTGGTTTCGTGACTTAGTTACGTGCATTAAGCGACTATTTTTATTTATGCATATTTTTTTAAAACGAATATTTTCAAAAGCGAAATTAATTCAATCATAGTATGTATTTAATTTTGTTTACACGAACACTTCACATTGAAATGAAACAACTCACTAGATTTATATTTTATATATTCGAATACTACGCAGACGAAGTCGCGAGCACTAGCTAGTTCGTTATAATATTAAAATAAACTCGAGCTAAATCCGTAAAGTTATTTCATTTCAATAAATCAGTCATAGCAAATATACTTATATGAACATAAAATAAACCAAACGTTAACCATTCATTGAACTTTTACAGGAGGGCAACTCTATACGAGGATCATCCGCGTGGATAACTTCGAATTAGCTATTTCTACCGCAAAGCAGCAGTCAGATATAGCAGCAATATTTCTGGGGACTTTACATTTTATATCCCACGTTTGCTTTTTATAAAGGTTACCACTTATCCTTAGATAACCAATGAACTTGTTGATCGATTATAAAACCTTTTTATGATCGTTATAAAACAGCAAACGTTAACATTCTTGAGTGGTTAAAATGAAGTCACGTGAATACTAACAAGCTTACCAAGCTAGGGGATACCATGGATTATATTTATAATTACCAAGCCTTATCGCATTCGAAGGAATAAATAGCTGTGGCGTGCACAGTAATCAGGTTGCCGACTGATATCCAGCCCCGCCTCGCCATAGCTAAAGAAACAGGCAAACGTTCGCTCGCGTTCAAAGAAATGAATGCAAAAACGAAACGTTACCATACGCCGTCACGATCGCCCGCTTTTCCTTGAAAAGGAACTGAAGAAAATGACTCGATAAGGCTCAACTCGATAGTCGGTCGTAAGCCTCACCATCTATTTAAATGCGACACGAACGGGCATTAAATTTAATTCGATCGCGAATCTCGCATCGATTGCGATCGCGTACAAATTTTTAATGGAACGTCACAGATCAGCAATAATCCGGCAAGTTGAATGATGGCGTCTCTTAGGAAGACGAAGCGGCGGAACGTGATTAAAGAGCTCCAGTCATGTAAGCTGGGAAGCCACACCTCTGCACGCGCCAGCGCAAAATTAATAAGCAAAATTACTCTTCTTTACCGACTCATAAATTACATTGATGGTGACTGGCAGCAGTAACAAAAGCTGTAAAAGACGAGCTTTATTAGAGTTTAACAACTGCCAATATATGTGATACGCACGTTAGAGTTTCATTCGGAGATATTATATGAAAATCCAAAGAAAACCAAATCGCCTTTGATAAATCATGAATTGGAAATGACAAACAAAGTCCGCAATAATTCATATCTTCATTGTCATTGAATTTTATTCTCTTGTACATTTTTACTGTCGGCGGTTTCTAAGCTATCGGAGCGTTCTCGAGACATAAGAGGGATGCTATTGTGTACTTAAATCAACGAGGGCTCGATGCCATGGTTAGAAACAAAGGCTCTTTCTAAATCAAGCCCGACGCTTTTAAAATGTCGCTCCGGCGGTATTCTTTTGTTGGTTCTGCATGAAATAATACGATTCAAATAGATTTCAAATGCTGCGAAGAAAAAAATTTGCCTTTATTGATAATATCGAGTTTCTGACTCACCTACTTTTGATATTTAAATTTAGCAAATATGTATAAACTTTTTTTAGTTCTTTATATATGTGTAGTGAATACACATACATATATAAAGAAGTAAAAATGCAAAGTCAGCCAGCCAGCAAAAAGTAAATAAAGGAGACTATATCCATAAACTCGATATGTAGATTGATTTTAGATTTTCACCTACAGTTAAGAATGACATAAGCAGAAAAAACTTTAATTAACCTGGGAACTAAAGAAAATCTTTGATTAGAAGTCACATGGTCAACTTAGATGAACAACAATCTGCAGTGCCTTTTCGAGTAAGTTTATGAACTCACATATTCTCTCTCCTTCACTTGCGATTGTTAACTTTGTTACTTAACCTTGTATCAAATTTAGTTTTGGGACCATTAGTGTTTTCATAGAAAGTTCTATATAAGTTACCTTGTTATCTGTTATCGAAAAAGATACAGAAGGTACGCGTCCTGACACAATCAAGCTCGTTAGAGTTCCGTTATAACAAATTAATTGGGCCTTTAGTGTTGGGTCTTATTAGACACTCCAAAATAAATCACTTTTTCTGAATACATTTTGAATGTCTTATTTATTAAAATAAAGGCCTACCGCTAGCAAGACTATTACGAATAATTTGTCAATATAAAACTTAAAGAAGTCATCCTTAATCATTGTTTACCGTCTTCATTAAGTACGTTCATTTACTAAGAGCTTAAATAGCATTGTGGCGTGAACCCATTATGGCAATTTATCCAAGAAAAAATATTAAATTGAACGCACTGTTCGAATTGCGAATTTACATCAAAGATATGGGAAGTTACGTTGCGTAAGGGGATGCTTGGTGAAGGAAGCCCCGGTACAACTTGAAATTTTATTTACCGTTTAAGCATGTGTCGCCGTTTTGATCTTTTTTTTCCAATGGATACCTGACATCACTCTTAGAAAATCAGTTTAGTTGTCCATACCTACATACTAATAATCATTACGACATATGAAAATCGATTGTCAACTAATTCTCGTATTGTATCGAATCGGGTAAGTAAGTAAAATAAACTGTAGTAACAAGTTAAATATCTTGACTTAAAAAACGCCATCCTACCATGTTTCTTGGTGAAAAAATTAAAAAAATAAGCCAAGCAAAAAAGGTATGTAGAAATCTCTGCAGACTACACAATTAAAACGTCAACCCCGTCACTTCGCCGCTTAAACAAAGGCCTTTGACTAAACTTCCTTCCAACGTATTACGCTGGCAGAGGGATAAATAAAAAAGTGCCGACGGTCGATATCAAATTTCTAAACGTTCAGAGTCTGTTGACGCTACAAAAATACGTTTTTGCATTGGTTGCGTATGATGCAGTACAAAAGTTGGTGAAGGCATGCCATTAAATCAATATTTTTGTATTTTTGTTTGCCTTTTTAATATACATTTCAATGTATGCCACAAATACATCAATGTATAAGCTTTATTACAACAAATTATCAAAAACTTTATAGAGATTTAGTAAGTTAGATTTTTATTGATATAGTTATTAATAATAAACACTACTTTGGGGTAACAAAGTAACAGCTGATATTTTCGATTTTAATAGATTGCATTATTGGCTCAATTGGGTTTGATTACAAAGCAAATTCCATAATTTGTTTGTGTAACTATATAATGAGATTTCACTACAGATGATGCATATGCATACTGTGCGACACTTAAAAATTGAACCACTTTACATGCACACACTTATCACAAGAAACACATTTCATAATATTATTAGTGAAGGAAACAGATCATACAAAAAGTACGGGACAGAAAGAGATAGCGATGCACTAGCCAAACATAGAATCCGAGCGAGGAACGGCTTTATTCTCTCGTTATTACTACGGGACTAAAGTTCGATTTTTAATTCGAGTCAGTAAAATGACATTTCCTGTGTCATGTGTCACAAATCATATTATTGTAGTGGGTTGTAGTGGGTCACCCTTTTTTGTATCAGTGACAGTTGCACTTGTCATTTTACTGACTCGAATTAAAAATCGTAGTTTAAATGAAATAACATAAGATGACTGAATTCGAACACCTTAGTTTCGACACGATAGTGTGATATATATCTATCTTTTGTCAATATATAACATTATTGTTTATATATATATATATATATATATATATATATATATATATATATAATATATATATATATATATAATATATATATATATATATATACATATATATATATATATTATGCATTTTCCAATCAATAACAAACATAAACAAGTATTAAATACTATTTTATTTTATTAAATGAAGTTTTTTTACATAGTTATACGTTGATAAGGCTAAGGCACGAACAACGGAAATGGACTCGAAGAGTTAAACTGAAGATATTCCGGTCGAACGTGAAATATGTATTACTGTACGGGTGTGAGACGTGGAAGGCCACAAAGGACATCTCGCACAAACTCCAAGTCTTCGTCAATCGATGTTTTCGCAGAATCCTGGGTATTTACTGGCCAGAAAATATTCCCAACATGTAGCTGTGCGAACGTTGTGATGAAGTCCGGATCGATCAGCAGATCAAATGCCGTAAATGGAGTTGGATAGGCTGTGGCCTATCCAACTCCATTTACACACTCTCCCGACACTCCTCACACTCTTCGAAGGGATCCATACCACCGGGGCAAACCCTATACTGGAATCCCCAAGCAAAGCATAAACGTAGCCGTTCAAAATAGACCTGGGGCGGACTGTCATTGGCGAAACGAAAGCCATTGGAAACACCTGGAGCGAAATCAAACGCGATGCTCAAGACCATGCGGGATAAAGACTCACTGTGGACGCCCTCCCAGCTACGGGACAAAGGACCGTAATGATGATTAATGATACTCTGATAAACAAACATACATATCCTACATGATGCTGAACGGTTATATATGCCTATAGTACATGTGGACATTCTGAGTTTTGTAGCGAATTTGTAACTGTCGTAAGAAATAGTGTAAATTTACCTATATTAACTCATTAATTTCATAGTTACTTGTTACCATATCTTACCTTTTAAACTGCAATACAGTAATATAAACACTTTTATTTTGTGGCAGATATTGGTAAAACAGAGCTTGTTAAATAGACAATCATAATATCGGTTCTCTGTATTGAAAATAGTATGAATATATTCTACATAAGTGCTTATAAACGATATGATACACTAACAAACATAACATTCCAATTTACTCCGTATTAAGGCAATTTTAAGATACTTCATATATTCAATCAAAAACAAAGTATATAAGTACTTTTTAGACCTTTTTTAGAATTGGGGTGTAACAAACAATTTATTATATTTCACAAAAAGTTGATTGAAACACACCATAAAATGACAAACTGCCTTCACCTAATGAAATAAACTCGCCTAGCTAAACGCATCCTCATTTCTAGTTATTAAAGCGTGCGGTACGTCGTGGAAAGTGGAATGAATATGTCGGGCACTTCTACCATAGTATACGCAAGTGAGTAGGTAGTTTTCATTATAACAAACATGTTATATGAATTTAAATATTATATATATATACTGTCTGTACGATGATAGCCCTGCATGACGAGATGCGGCTTATAAACGGACAGTACCGCGTTATAATTCAACATTGATTTTGAGACAGCACTAATGACGCTCATAATAGCGGCAGTTTTCGTACTGTAGATGTAAATGCTGACTGTACAAAAAATTTTGTGAAATTTTAATAATCCCGAACTGTGAAATGTTATTATTGAAAGGGTAAGATTTAGCTAAATCTAAAGCTTGTACGTAAAGTGTTGTTGATTTTAATATGGCTGTACTGGGAACTGCGTGTTGCCGTGTGGATATGCAAGTCAGTCGTATAACATGTCACGATTTATTCCTACCTAGAAAGAAACCTATGTCCAGTAATCAGCACTGAAATTATGTGCGTTGGTCTTAGCTTCACTCTAAGCCGCTGTAAATATGACTACATACGTTAAGCTAATCCCACAGTGCCTAAAGACGAAAGTCTTCAATCAGTGCGTCCTACCCGTAATGAGTTACGGAACCGAAACGTGGACACTGACGGCACGACTAGTCCACAAGTTCAGAGTCGCTCAGCGGGCTATGGAAAGGGCTATGCTCGGCGTTTCTCTGGGGGATCGCACCAGAAATGAGGTGATACGTCAGAGAACCAAAGTCATCGACATAGTCCACAGGATTAGCAAACTGAAGTGACAATGGGCTGGCCATGTTAGCCGTAGAACCGATGGCCGTTGGGGCAAACGTGTTCTAGAGTGGATACCGCGAAACGGCAAACGTAGTGAAGGCGTTCTTCAGGCAAGGTGGAGTGATGATTTGCGCAGGACGGCTGGCAGGAGCTAGATGCGAGAAGCCGAAAATAGATCTCAGTGGCCTACACTCGAAGAGGCCTATGTCCAGCAGTGGACGAAGAGGGGCTGATGATGATGATGATGACGTTAAGCTTTATAGTGTTGAAATTAAGCCTCATTGGTCCTAATTTACTTTTTATAAAGACTGTACCAAAAGAACTTAACGATTTTCAAAGTATATCAAATTCTTAACTCTCAGTGTAACAGGGGGCTTATTAAAATTGTAATTACAGACATAGTAGCGATATGTTTCTTTAATTCTTATGAAATCCACAGGATAAAAGTAATTGTTGAGACATGTATTTTAAATCCATATTCGCACATAATATTTTAGTCTACTTATTTACATCTACTGTGCTCCTAGTGATATAGGCTCAACATGCAACGCCGCGAAGTTGACAAATGAGACCAGCTTTCACTGTATTTTTTTTTCTCGGATCTCCATTTTTTAATGAGGCCACGCTGAATACCTTATCTACGCGATTCATAATCTGCGATAATACGGTCCCATGCTATTTTTCATGGCCTACTGCCGCCGTGTTGATTTGAATGTTTCGGTTGGCGTGACTTTTGTAAAATAAGTGTGTGATAAACGGACAGTCATTTATTCACAACATTAATGCGTCATTGTTGTTTCGAAATACGTCTTAAAGGTTTTGTGGGATTTCATTTTACAGCTAAAAGTATTTTAAGCAATTTTTAAATGATACGTAAAGATATTGTATTTTAATTCAATTACAAGTTACATAATCATGTTTGTACAATCAGCAACAGGTTATGCGTTTGCATTTGCATCACGATAACCGTTACTATTACGACTGTCATTAAAGTTGTCGTATGTACGAGTATGTCAAAGATTGTATACCATTGTTCCACTTGTTAATGGCAGGAGTACCGCAAAGGAAAACCAACAAGAAATTTTCGTTTTCTCTCCATGTAGTATATTATTATAAATAGCATAATTCAACCTTCTTATGTATGATTAGATAAATGTCAGGTCATATTATACTTACCATCGCTTTTCGCAGTTTCAAGAGGCAGATAAAGGTGAAATTCTATAACATGCTAGGTTCGTGTATCTCTAAATAATCAAAAATAGTCTAGTTTAGTATTCAGGGTCAAAATATACATTCCTAGCATGTTAAAAAATATCAATTACTTTCTTTTTAATATTTCACATTTTTGAGTTATGTGGTGTAGAACTTACTATACTTTATCAGAATGCAGTAAAAAGCTTAGGTATTTATGGAAATAATAGGAAAGTTTAATTTCAGAGTTGATGGTTGGTGTATATGATTTGTTACAGCGTTTATTTAACGATTAAATATGAAATATTCGCGCATTTCATTCTCATTCCTATTCTTGATTATACTGATGTGGCTATGCTAATTTTGCAAAACCAAACAATTTTCGTTTGCAAAATTTTAACCATAATTCTAATTATCCTGCTTAGCATCAATGGTTACCAATTTCTCATCTATAAGAGACTGTCTTTGCTTTACACAATGCTATATATTCCAAAGTCACCATTCTAACTTAAGAAACATTTTGAGTACAACGAACAGCCGAAAAAACCGAAAAACTAAACACAGAATCACTTTTTAAATTGTTGTTGCTGTAATTATTACAATTTCATTAAAAAATTCACAATTTAACAGATAATTGAGAATGAAACACAAGATTTGAATACCAGTTATAAAATTAAAAAAATATTTTTTATTGCTCGTGTTTAATTAATAAATTGGAATGAAACTTTGTCATTGTTTAAAATCTAAACTTTCTGGTTAACAATTTTGCGCCTTTACCTTAAAACTCTTGTTATTACTTTGTAATGGATTTTTTCAAATTAACAATAAACTCAAGTTGAAAATTATAACAACGGCGCAACATTGTCCACGAAGAGTCGCAAATCTTTGTAACAAGCAAAACAATATTCGGACTGAAAATGAGAAAACCAAATACAACACTAATGAGGATGCCCGGGTCCGAGAAAAATATGCTTTTCATTAAAATTCCATTTGCTACATTATCTAGCTAAAACTGGGAGCAACTGAAAATTTTGAGTTGTGCAAAAACTTTTTGGTCAATATTTGTGAATCTCTCCTCGTAGCGTCCATACTGAAGTGTTGTCTCTTGCTTTCCTTTTAGCAGTTCGCAGTGTTTAACGTAGTACTACGCAATCAGGCTAAATAAATACACATGAAATTTTTTTTCTTGTTAAAGTCAAAAGTTGGACATATTTGGATGAAATCAAAACCCATTTTTAATAACGGTGCGGGAGATTTCTGTTCACGTGATCATACCATAGTGACCATATTGTAACTGCTTGATGACAGATGAATAACTCTTAAATCAATAATTCTTAAGTCATTGCGATAACTTAAGAGAATTCTCCTTTAATCCTAACAAAAACTGACGAAGTCCATTCAATTAACAGAACTTGGCCTGTTTTTCTTAACTAGACGTTAAAAGTAATAGTTATGAGCGAGTGTTCTGGCATAAGTGCCTTACGTGGAATACATTTGCTCCGATTACACGAGTTAGTTATACTGGAATTGCGGGCGTGTGCGTTTTTACGTGCGAGTACGTACTTAGTTTCTCGCCTGAGACACTCGCTAAATAAAGGAAAGCTGCCGTAAAACTTGGGATCCTTATGTCCTGAAGTCTGTTATTAGTTCTCTGAAACAAGAAAAAGCTTTTATACAAAAATAAACTTTTTCGGGTATATCGGGTATGTCACAGACATAGGTGTTGCATTATTATTACATACTATATAACACAAAAGTAAATAGTATTGTTTTAAGAATATTTCCTAAGTAAAGTTAGCCACACAGTTGAATGTCATAATTTACGTCATAAGAGGTAGTATTATTAATATATTTTGTTTACTGTTGGGGTAAGAATAAAAATAATAAAGTTGACCAACCTTTAAATCGATGTTTGCTTTTACAGTAGGAAAACAATTAATCATACCAATATATAATTTCAAACAAGACAGAAAAGTCGCATTGACTTTACAATAGGTTTATTGCATAATTTCGGTGAGTATCTGTGTCGAATAGGACGGGAGGCATCGATACATTGCCACCACTGCGCATCCGACCTCGTCTCGGCCCAGCACACCGAGTCTTGGTCGCAGAGATCGGGCGAGATCTGTCTCCGCCAGCACTGATTGCGGCCTCCTACTGTGAAACAGTGATGCTCCAGAAGGAGGCCGCCGAGCGGGGTCGGGAGATGGCCGATCCCGCTCGAAGAGGGCGGCGCCGGGTTCGGTAGCACGGCTGCAGTGGCCGGGGGGCGTCGTCGGTGGAGGAGATCAGGGGAGGTAGTGTAGCCTCCCCCGCGGAGGGCTCTCCTGTGTCGGCAGGGGGGCGGAGGCTGGGCGTTCCCGGAAGTCGCTTGGCGTTCTCGGGGGCTCCCTACATGCCTGAGGAAGGCCATCCCTGAGGTTTTTAGTGGGTAACATCCTTCTAGTTTGATAGTGGCGGTGAAGCTTTTGACATCGGTCATGTCATTCATTGTGACAATCAATTGCCAATATAAAAAAGTTTTGGGTTGCTGTTTTATTGATCTTAACTTCAAAACCGTCTCTTTTTTTTACAGTGTTTTGCAGGTTTTAAAAAAATATCTTCTTACGGATAAAGGTTCCTTATTTATTGTTCTTTCCGTAAAATATTTGTTTATTACTGTAGGCTGGGAGGGGCCCAGCCTCCATACATAAACATAAAATGGAACATCTCCTTTGTTGCAAGGAGTTCAAATTACATTTGAAAAGATGACATTTCAAACCAGATAATTTAATTCCATTTACAAAATACAAATATATTTAAAAATAAATCAGATAAATATCAACCGAAGAGTAACAAGACTAAATGAAAAATCGTGTCTATTTGATACACACCTGACAGTTCCTTGAACTGTCTGCTTGTTGATGTTAATAATTTATGAGTCAGTAACGTGAATAAATTCACTAGGCAGAAATGCTTGTTATCTCAAGGAAAAGGCATAGGATCAAAAACAATATTTTTTATATCGGTTAATTATACTCTGGTTCATTTACCTCTATTATACGAATGGCGAGATTAGTATTACGAAATAAAATATATTACATTATTGAAATAAAACGATGACATTTTAAGTTTTGTTACAAATAACGAAATAATATTTTTATATAATATATACGTAAGGAAAATGTTTTAAAACGCTTATACAAATTAGTTAACTTTATGACGCCATGATTGTAGTTTAATAATTAGTATGGAGCGATATTTTTGAGCGATACGCGCCTCAGCCGCATATATGTATGTTGCTGTATCTTTAACAGTTTTTGTTGTTGCTTTTACGATATTTCTCAGTAGTCTTATTATATAGGTACTAGCTGTTGCCCGCGACTTCGTCTGCACAGGATACTTATCGTCATAGTTTGGACAATTTACATAACATCATTATAAATTGTAAGATATGTATTATTCTCATATATAAGCTATATTATTGTACAGTTACTTTAAAATCAATTCAATTGTTTTTAAGTGAAAGACTAACAAACATTTATCTATACTTACAGACTTTGGCCTTTATAATATTAGTAGGGAATAAAAATAATTATCTTCAACTCAAAGTGATTTTGTCTCCTTTGATTTGTGCAATAATTGTATTTACATTTCTCTGTTATAGTATTTGTATAACAGAGATCTGTTCTATAGCTTCATTCGGAATAAAGGAGCTTGTCAGTTTTCAAAGTAAATCAAGTCACGATAACTTATTGTATTTAGAAAATAAATCACTAAGAAAAGAATTGCGAAAAAAATTTCCTCCAGCAATATGTTGCTCGTAATAATGGCGGTTTGAAGTATTGTAGTTTGGTTATGTAGGCGGTTTGTAGCAAATAATAAGATTGATGGTTTGCTGACTATATATTTAACTATGGACAAAAATAAATAAATGACAACAAGTGATATCAAAATCTAACCTTTTTGATGAGCTATTTATTATAGAATTTAAATAAATTAAATCGTCGTATTCTATTTAAAGGTCACATTACTAAGCAATGTATATATTTTCTCATGTACATATTGTAAACAATAATAAATTCAATTTAATTTAATAATGCCGACGAATATATGCGTCCATGTAAGAGATAGATGCATGAATACGAATTACGTTAGATCTTGAAGCTGACTGTAACATTTTCGAACTATTCTTAAGCATACAATCTACGAGTACAATACATTACAAAGTTTTGTAGAGTGCTTTTGTATTGTAAATCGGCTATCACTATCGCATCAATTTTTTAATTCCCTTAAATTTCATTCTTTATACATTTAAAATATCATAAATTCATGGCCCGCATGACCTTGACATTTTTGTTAATTTTAATTGATCAATAGCTATATCCGGCGCTAATAATTCAGATTTTCTTATAGTTATTTGATACGTTTACGATTGTCGATCAAACGACGCGTTATAATAAAACCAACCTGGATTCAGAGACATGCAGAAGGCTAATATGATCTACGCTATGGTCTCAACAATGCCCGACAATAAAAAAAAAGAAAAGTAAGCATTCTGAGAAAGTCTCTTTCGAGATCTATCGATTCGATCGGAGGTCCGCTGTCGTTGCAGCAATAACGTCCTCTCTTATCAGCTTATTTTTTTGCACATAGGCTAGGAATAATGGACACGGTCCTAAGGAGCCATATCAAGTGGGTTGAATTACAGATATCCAATTTTCTTCCAAAAAATCTGTACAAAGTTTATAAAGACGTCATGGAGCATAATCGTATTTTTGTGATAACCATAACTTCAGTTTTTTACGTCGTTCTCCATTTTTGCAATCGCCACGGTGGTTATTTCGGATTCCTAAACGATCAAGACGGCTCGACCGGATGACCATCCAACTAAAATCAGCTGGAGCCTTGGCCATAAAGGCCCTAAGACTTGGATGCAAGCGTCGTCGCAAAGCAATGTGTAGGCTACCAAAACATCCCTGTAGGTGGTTGCGTACTTAGTGAATATTCTTATGTCTTGGTGATAAATAATTCTTACCAGAATTTGATTATGAGTACATTACAAAGACCCAGAATTCATGACCAGTTTTAGTAATAATTTGATGTTAACTGCATCTTCTCCAATTATTCCATTACTTTACTTACATAGAAGCAACCTCATTCCGAGAATGCTCTATAGCAACTGACATTTGTGATAGGTAGAAAAAGTGAAATTTTAATGCAAGCGCACTTGATCATTCATCACGTTTTTGGAATTATAAAATCTTTGTTCTAATTCTTTTTGAATCGACCTCTTAATTTCACTTACTTCGTAATTTGTAAATTTTTAAGCTGGGCGGTCACCTGTTTGCATGTTGAAGTTGTATTTTTTACCAAATAAACATTTAACATTCATTTAAAACTACACTTTGCACGAAAATAACTAATGGAAAAGTCAACTGTGAAATATAGCTTTAAACTATTTTAAGGAAATAAATAATTGAATATGCAATGGTTCGCTCGCCGTCCAGTGACATTAACAAATACGACCCGCCGGAAACCAGCAAATATTTAGGCCCGGCTCAGGAAACCACGTTCTATGCTAGAATCTTGATGGATCGATCACTTCTGTGATACATCGTGCACGTCCGAAACGGGTGTGAAGATAATAAATTTTGGGAATTATGACGCCGCGTTAAACCTAAAATTTGTTAGCTTATATTTCAGTTGTACATCGAGATTGATATTGCATTGTTTATTAAAATAACAAAATATTGAAAGGATAACATACAAATCCACCCACGAGGATAAGGCACACATCAAAAGATAAAAGTTCTTAGAAGCATTTTAATATAACAAAGGCAAAATATTTGCGATACGAAAAGAAATCACCTTACTCGACTTACAAGCTAAAGGCCTGTGGCGAACTGATATAAAGCCGGCAGTTTCTTCGGGCGCGGATTAGAGATCCCTAAAAATGTAAATAGGGTTGAGTATTGAGTCCTGATACCCTTCCTATAAATAGTCATCAAGCTAAGGCTTCCCCGAGCATCGGACAAATTCCTTTGATCTTGTTTAGGGTAAATCTTTTCGATTTATATGTTAATTTATGAATTTGAATCTTGTATCGTATCTTGGTTCACCGCATTTGTTACTTGTTAATCTGAATGCCTGTTCCGAGTGGCACACATTGATTTTACAGATTCCAAAACTTTTCTGAATGAAATTATTACTTGATTTTCAGGAAATGATTTTAAGTTTACGTAGTTATCTACAATATGTTTTCGAAAAGGTAGTCGTCACAAGCTGTTATGTTACGTATCACTAGTTGTATTTTCACAACATTTTATACAACGTACAAGAAATATTCATTCGAATATGTTTTAGTAATTTGAACTACTATATACGAAAAATTCAATATAGAGACAAAGAAGTTTCAAAAGAATGTCAATAGGCATTGCTTTATAAATTAGCGTCCTCTATCTATTTTATATGTTTAATTTTATTAACTCAAGCGTTGCCAAATATTTTGATTATAGTAAATAACATAATGAAACTTCCTTATAGATGTAATGTAAATTTGTTTAAAATTGTAACGGATGTTGGGTTCAGACTATTTATCCGAAGCTTACTTCTAAATGACGACTCTGTAAAAATACAGGGAGAATATAAAAGCTCATGCTGGTTTTCTTGCTAGATTTTTCCAACACAAAGCTAAAGCCGTCGACTTGTGATCCAATGGCATAGCATTTTTGACGTGCAAAATTGATTATAACAATCCATTGGAAGAATAAATTTTAGATTTTGATTAAAAATGTCCTTGATACAATAAATTATTGTGATAACAAAAGCATACAGTCAATAATAAATGTAATAAGCGTTTTACAAACTTATTGAGAATATCGCGGACATTTCATTCGACTTTACCCCTGAAATAACAAAGGTACATAATGAAATAATAATCAACTCACACAAATGAGATATATTCGCACATATTTTTACAATAATCACGAAAGATATGTAGGAAATTCGATATTAGTATATACTTAGTCATTTAACGGATTATGTACCGGACTGAGGCTCTATAACTGGGTCATCTGCTTCTCTTTCTGCCGCAAAATAGCAGCGTTCGCGTTACTTAGTTTTGATTCATGGGTACTGTGACACATGTACTATATTCGATTCTGAACGTTCCATTACAGATATTGATTTGAATCGCCGCTTGATACACACCGAACACTAAAATTACGATATTACAACTTTGATCAAGTATTATAAGTAAGAATAATATTTAGTTTTATCAAATACTACTGTTTGAATGATTAAAAAACATTCAAACATTAGCTGTATTGCAAGCACATTGCTCTGGTGAAGCAATTTAAAAACTAATAGATATCTGTGAGACATATGCGGAAAGAAATATACTCAAGACAAATTCAGTATAATAGAGCGAAATAATAATTATCTCCATACGACGACCTCATAGTCGATGGATAGTACACCGGTTTCAGGTGTCGCCATCTCTGAGGTCGGTTCAGTCCGGTAGGGCAGATGTTTGTGTGATGAATGCGAGCATTTGTACCTTAGTCATGGTTGTTGATATATATTTCTATGAAAAAATTATTTATATGATTATAATATATGTATGTCTATCCGTTACCCTAGATCCCATAGCACAAGCCTTACAGAGCTTACCTTGGGCTAGGCTAATTGGTGTAGTGTAACAAATTTTATTTATTATTTATTTATATTTATTATTTATTTATTATTATCAGCTATGACACCAATGCAACTTTTGTCGATGCCATAACATATCAGACGGCGCTGCATTGTTAATTAAATTGAAAGTAATTTTATGATTATCATTTGTCTCCGTTAATCGTCATATTTTGCGAAATGATAATTAATAGAATTTGAATATTTTGTTGATTATGATCATAAATTTGTTATTAAAATACTGATAACTAAGTTCCTGATTAGTTACAAAACATTTAATTTGCCTATCTTTAAATTATAAATGTTTTCTTAATATGGTAAGTTTAAATTAATATTTCGATTTATAAAAATGATTTGATGTATTACAATTACATCAAATACACTGTTGGATATTAAGTCTCTAAATGTTTTATTTCCAAATCGATGCTGTGCGATATTGAGGATGGCGCGGCATATGTCTTAATAAAAAGGATCTTTAATATTTTCATTTATTGTTAAACTGGGTAATAAAATTAGACGCAGTGTTTATAAGAACTAGTTTATTTATAAAGATTTTTCATAACATTATTTAAACAAGAGAAATTTATTTGACTGTATTAAAATAACAGAAGTACGCAGAAATAATTATGTGTCGACATCAGCAATGAAGCTTAAAAACAAAGAAGATAGAAATAATATTTTTCAAGAAGCGTTAGAGGTCGGACAGTGAAAATAGTCAGTACCAACTTGTAAAAATTATTTTATTAACTTGTAATACTGGTGTTCGTGTAAAAATAAATAACTTGTGATTCAACAAACTATCTGGGTAAATCATTTGCAATAGATGGAACCAAAACGGTAATGATAACGAAATCGGCTCTGCCGACTTCGGTGTTTTTAAAAAACACAAACGATATCTTATCTATACTAATATTATAAAAGAGAAAGATTTGTTTGTTTGTTGTTTGTAATGAATAGGCTCCGAAACTACTGGACTGATTTCAAAATTCTTTTACCTTTGAAAGCTACAATTACCCGAGTAACATAGGCTACTTTTATCCGAAAATCGACAGATCCCACGGAACGCATAAGCTTCGCCATAAACTACTGCACAGATTTTCATTGCGGTTTTCATCAATAGATAGAGTATTCTTGAGCAAGGTATTGCGTTATTTTTTATCTGAAAAACGGATAGTTCCACGGGAAGCGCGATAAAACCTTCGCGCCATAAACCGACTTCGCGCATATGTAGCCGTGGGCAACAAGCTACGTATGACCCTTAACCTCTCTATAGACCCAATCCCGAAATTCACGCAGGCGAAGCCGCGGACAGAAAGCTAGTATATGTATATATGCCTGTGTGATAGACTGAAAGTCGTAAAAGAAAAAGAGAATCTAGACCGACAAAGATTAAGGTTTGCTGCCAAAAGTAACACGTTGGCAAGACGTTTTAATGTACAGTAAACAAATGAGGATTTTAAAGAATATTAATAGTCATATTATCACTCTTAAAATATAAATAATTATGTGCAATAAATTTTATTCCACGTCTGCGTGCGATGTGTGTTTAATATAACAATTGACATATTCAGATGTATTTAAGGCGGTCTTAGAGGTTTAATGCTTCTTGTTTGTATAGAACATAGCGGAGAACTTCTATGCTGTACTGAGACATGTTAGAGCCTATTTTAATAGTCGGGTACACAACAGGAATACATGTCAGTCAGCTATGATGCGAATTTCTTTTTGATTATGGCTTTTAATATTCCAGCAGTTTAACACAATGCAATTATAGTTTTATTGAATTTCATTGAATTTTAATTATTCCATTATAAGGTAAAATACGAACACCAAGTTTTATCATATTTTAAGTATTAAGTTATTTTAATCATAGATTATAAGTATTTCAACACAAGAAAAACACCAAAATTTGAAGCTGATGTCGTATCGTATATAGGGATTAACGATGACATCAATAATAGATTTGATATTAAAAAAGTATCAAAAAAAATGGTAAGAGAGACATAATTTGTTTAATGTACAGCAACATATCAAATTTTATATATGCACTACAAAATTGTCGCTAGTACTAACTAATAATAATATTAAGCGTTGTCTCAAAGTCAACATGTAAAGTCTAGTACTAGCGAAAGTTATGAATTTTCTTCTCTATCGAAATACATACATAACTGCTCCTGTAGAGAGAGAGACAAAAACTCTTAATATTCCATGGATTCACAATACATAATTGTGTCTCTGCGTTACTCCACTCGCTGGTTTTATCATAATATTATATAGTCTAGCCATGATTACAATTTTATATATTTTTCTATGCTATACAAAATGCAAAAGCATACTTTCATGCTTCTGACATTGAAAGAGTGACAGAAAATACTAATGACAGGAATAAAACTGAATCTGGCTCCACATATGAGAGTGAATGTTGGGTATAGTAAATGAAGGATAAAAGCAAGATTAATGCAGTAGAAATGTGACTTTGGTTTGGAGGAATGGCTTGAGTGAAAATGAAGGATAAATTGCGAAATAGTGTGATAGGGAAATGTGCGGTGTGAAAGAACATTTAGTTACAAAATGTAATAAAAATGAAGAAGGGAATACTTAGATGGTTTGGACGAAAGACGACGGACTAAAGAAATTTATAAGACAAATATGAATATTTGATCAAACAGGAGATATCCTGAAAGAAGGCCAAGACAAAGGTAGCCGTAACTTACGAGCGTGCATGAAAGTATTACCTCTCCATTCAAGGCTATGTTTAGTCGGTAGGTCTATTGGGTCGAGCCGCCTTGATTCACAAGGAGTCCGACATAATCACCGCATCTCTACTTGCCATTGCGGTGGTATCCATGAGGATTCTCAGCCTCCTCTCCTGAGGAAAAAAAATGAAAGTATTGAAGAAAGTTGAGGAAACTTGGGAAGTATGTTTGGGTCGTAGCAAGTGAAAACTGTGGTCCTACCCCCATAGGTAAAAGACGTGGATGTATGTATGTAAGACATAAATAAATAGCTTAGAGAACAGCAAAATTAGCAGCACACAGACTCTAATGGCGATAGTTATGCTATATGCTTGCCTGTAGGCAAGCATATATCATACTTTTTCGTTAATCAACTCTTTCGGACATAGCTCTTTCGCATATAGCGTCGCAGAGTAGAGTGCGTCAAAGTTATTGGTGCGACTATTAGTGCTTCATGCCAGTCATCATGCGACTTTAAGTGTATGAGCCAATCGACAACATTGGCTCCAGTTCTCGAAGTCTAAGCGAATGATAAATTACATAATAAGCTAAAGGGCGCTGTCACCGCATAATACCCTAAAACGCTAGTTTAAGCGATGCAAACGAGCATGCCTTAGGAGCTGGAATTTCTTTGCGCAGCACAAATTTTATCGAGCACTCGTAATTTCCTTTGATCCCTCATCTATATTCAATGATCCGAGGACCGTGACGCTTCGTAAGCGAATTCATTATATTATCCGTGCGCTCTTTATAACAGATCCGCCGGATTCTCACTGCTGTAATTTAGTTTAAAATAAGGAGTCGACGAAACTGTTATTTGATATACTGTTATGATGATTGGCGGATCCCATTTAAAATTTCTGTTTCACTTATGCTTTGGAAATTACTTTTTTACTTGTGATATAATTTGAATACTACATTAAAGTTAATGAAGTATGCACGTAAATTAATATTAAAACTGTTATTGCAATCTGAAAATTTTTCTAGTTTATTTAGACTATTTATAGATTATCAGCTTCGCTTACGCTTAATATTTACACTGGAGGGAAACTCTATGCCGGGATCGACAATAGACAAAAAGTCAGTGAAATTACAGAGTAAGTTCTGTGATTTTAAATCTTATGTCCAATTTCGGAACTGTTTCTGAATCGTGACTATATTTTGAATATATTTGCAGATTTAAAGCACTACTAAAGGCGTCTGTAGCTACTTCCCATCAGATAAAGCAGTCTGCTTTTTTGTCAGTAATAAGATATGAATAAAATCAACATTACTATAAGAATGCGAAGATATAACACGGCTGTGGCAATTGTGTGTATTCAACTTGAGTTCCAGTATCGGATTCTCGAAACCCTGACAAATTAGAGCAATAAGTGGGTGCCGAATAAATTTTCTCCAGCAATAAACCTCTGATGTAAAGATCTGTATATCAAGGAACGTGACATTACCCAATTTTATGTTCGCAAAAAACTCCACACCGTACGCCGAATCGTTTTTGTGAAAACAACGGGGGCAATAAAGGGTCTTATTGTTATCCTTTGAATTTATATCCAGATATTATCGCCCCCATAAATTGCTACGCGCATGTTCTTTGAGAGCGAGCCGTTTGAAAAACTGACCAAAGGGTAGCCGTGCCATGCTAATCTTTGGAACTAATATCGGGTGTAATGGTGTCTGCTTATAAATTAAGCGCACTTAAGCCGGAGCGCAAATGAAAAACAATTAATTCGCGATTCGGGGCGCGCAGCATCTGTTTTCTAATTGAGACATTAAGCGCGGGATCGCCTCGACGGGTCTTTTAATAACGTACATACATAACTGATGGCGGACGGAATGTACGGAGTTACAGGCCGGCGCCGACCGTCTAAATGATGGCCATCGCCCGCAATCGTCGTTGGGGAAAACTCCCAGATAATTGACACAAATGTAGCGAAACGATGGCGCAAATACGCTGTCCTGTTTTCGTGTGCGGATCCCGGAGTATTTCTTGCCCCTGAAATGAATTAGACACATCCTCTGGACATTTGACGTATCTACGTCTACTGTAATGGGTTGGGGATTTACACAGTTTTTTATTGCACTGTGTTACATTATATTGTACTAACTTATACGACCCGCAACGAACTAACAGTATTCCTATAGCTACTAAAGCGCGACTTTTTAAATTTACATAATGCAACATGCTTTAAAAATTATAATCTCCTGTATGCAAAACTGTAAGGTTATTTGAAAATAGTTATAAAGAATTATTAGATAAATAAAATTGGGAAACCATCGCGCATATTTTCACTTTAATGGATAAAGTACTCGAGTATTTGTTTACAAATATTTCGCGTACAACTATTTCCTTAAATACTATTGAAATCGATGCACAGAAAGATATCACATAAACTAAAAAACAATTCGTTTTCACTAACGTGTAAACTATACTATAAAACTGCTTCATGTATCTGGCATAATCACGATAAATAAACGATGGGGGAAACGGTTATTATGTTAGTATGAACTGAAATTCGCTGCATACTCTATACTCGTATACTCATCTGCAGCTAAACTATACATTTTTTGTTTGTAAAAAATTGTGATACAAAACTTTGATACAATTTCTAAGCGTGCCTTGGTAATTTCAAAAACCATAATTTATCGAAGCTTAATTCGCCGTAATCACTATAAATATTATTTTTTTCCGACCCGAATATTTAAAATAAAATACCTCAATGTTTTCCAGTTAAATACTTTTAAACTTCGCGAACTATAATCTCGGGAATTGCGAACATAAATTATACAAGGAATATGCTTGATGTTATTTATGAACTTAATGTTTAACTACATTTAAAATCCACAAAAGGTCCATGTTCTATGACATAGCCCGACGAATTGCGAACCTCAAATGACAGTGCGTAGGACACATTATTCGTAGGCTGTTAAGGCAGAAGTCCACGAATAGCAGGCAGATGTCAAAATTGCAGAATCAGTAGACACTTCATAAGGTAGATCGACGACTTAGTGGAGATCGTGGTAAAACGTTATCAGCAAAAGATCGATCGGTGTGTTTTGTCTTGGGGAGGCCTATATTTTTTTTTTATAGCATAGGGAAGCAAACGAGCAAACGGATCACCTGGTGGTAAGCGATAACCGTTGCCCATGGACACCCGTAACACCAGAGGAGTCACAGATGCGTTGCCGGCCTTTTAAATGGGAATAAGGGGGGAAGGGGGGGTTTGGCCTCCGGTACCCTCACCCACTCGGCGAAACACAGTGCAAGCGCTATTTCACGCCGGTTTTCTGTGAGGCCGTGGTGTCACTCCGGTCGAGCCGGCCCAATTCGTGCCGAAGCATGGCTCTCCCATGGTAAAAGCTATATCCAACAGTGGGCATATTAGTTGAAATAATGATTAAATTCAAAGGTTTATGTACAACCTGTCTGCACTAGACCAGCGTGATTAACTAAGACCCAGTCGCTCAATAATTAGGGTAGAGCTCGTGCCCCTTGATGGGGATGTATATAAGCTGTGACGGATAGTAGATTTATTTTAATTTGATCCTTAAATGAAGTTCAAAACAGAAGTAAAGATTATTTTCCTCTTTATTAAAATATTTAATAAACATAATACTTTATAAAAATTACTTAATCACTATTCATTGCTACAATAGCTTAGTGCTCCATGTTACACATTCTAACATTACGTCGCCGGGTTAAGGTAGGTTTGAGCCTATCGGTAAGGTATGTAGGGTGTATATTAGCTGCTCATGTAAAGTGTAACAATAGCGTTAAAATCCCTTTTTACAATTATATTTCCCACTGGCTGAGTTCAATTACCGTTGGCCGTTGTAATTAGGCCGCCACCAGCTTACACAGCATAAATATTTCAATTCTGTCGCAGTCATGTCCCATTCAGTTTTCAATTCGATTTCGATAGCGAGCCGAACAGCCACGCGTTGCACTGCCTAATATTTACGACGTCAAATTTTGTTCCTCGTACAGAATCGCTGTACTGTATCGTATTGGTTTCTACAACAAGGCTCTAATTGCTGAACTGGTTCAAATAACCGTAAACCTGATAGTAAGTTACTAGTTTTACTAGAACTGTACAAGCTAGAAGCATACCTTGTATTAAGAATATAGCAGTGCTCTACGACTAAACGTTGTTATGAAAGATTACTATAACTATAGAACTATAATTAAATTACCATCAAAAATTCTGTTTTACGATTAAAATAAATAAAATATGGGGTAATTTAAAAAACTAAAATACCTGACTGTATTTCAGTTAGACTCCATTTCTATAATGGGTCACGTGTGCCACGACTACGATCCTTGTGACAGAGCTTTATTTATTTCCAAATTACAAAAAAAATAATATTTTTTGTAAATCTACCCATTCTTATTTTTTTTTATATATATCTAGTGTCACTCTCACAGCAAATACTAACCTACTTATTGTTAGGTTAAGTTAAGAGGTAGAGGTATCCGTCCAAGACAAAATCCAATAGCCGTTCAGGCTGAAGTGCATGCTAAACAAATATTCATACATATATCCATACATACAGTCGAAAAACATAACCTTTCTTCTGAGATAGTCAGATAAAAGAGTGTTGCCTAAATCTAGAAAAAGATCTATTTTATAATGCCTAAAATTACGTTCACAATTACAATCTAATGAATGTCCGTCAATAGGAACATACCATAGCATAGCATGTTTAAAAGAAAATAACGCATACTATGCATTAGCAAGACAGTCAGCCTACTCTCACCCACTCAGCTAGCAGAGACAAAGTTGCATCTGTTAAAAAAAACATGATTGACAAACAAACTTGTACGTTCATTTGTGAATATTGCTTTTCTTTCGTACTTTATCAGGATTAGGAACGATAAAAAATACATAATAATATTATGTTAATAAAATAACATTCTAAAATTTTATACATCAATAGTTAACAAAAAAGCTCTTTTTGTAATGAGTTACAATTTTTTTGTTATTAGTTCAGTGTAGTCGCATTATGTTCATAGTTCGACAATTACGATCTACATCATAATGAATACCTCAATTCCAATAATAGATCCAAATATATAAAGACGTGAAAATCCTCAATTTCATGTCTTTATGTATTTGGAGCTACTAACAGCCAAATAATTTAGTACGTTCAGTAGGAAGCTTTTATTTGATTTATTAGCGTTAGTTAAATTTGAAATAGCATTTTTCTTAAAAAAAAAAATATTTTGTAATATAATTGATGCTCTGGTAAATAATGTCGTAGCGGATATCTATCGTCTCTATGTGAACACACGACCAAGAGCTCATAAAATCTAACATTATTATAAAAATGATGACTACGAACCTATTTTTTAAATACCCTAAGAACCTTTGTTTGCTTTGATAGAACCAGTGTACTGGTTCCACGTATATCTTTTTGCTACCAGCGAACATCTCCCATGTTTTTGCCCGGCTCTCGGCAGTGGCGCGAAAGTGATTTATCATAAGGCAACATGCTGCGGTTGAGACGAAAAATAAAAGTAATTCCTTTTGTATTTGCCGAGTGGTGCGGTCGTCTAGAGACATATTTGCCAAACGCGTGAATAATGGTCTCTAACGCTTTTTATGTCTGTGAAAGCGAGAGGTGACTGCTGATTTTCTAACCAGCTATTTCTTGCTACATATTTTGGCCAGTAAAAATAATGTGCCTACATAGCAAATGAACAAAATAAGATCATCCATTTTTGTTCACTTTTGATTGACTATATGCCACCTCGAATTCTTATTAAGTATATAAACGTAACATAACTGCTTAGAGAGTCACCTCTTGCTTTCACAGACATAAAAAACGTTAGAGAGAACTAACGTTAGAAACGTTAGAAACGTTAGATTTCTTTTTTTGGACTACTATTTGTTATTCCTTTGTTTGTCTCATCTGAGGCTTTGAAACAGTGTTGAGCAATTATTTAGACAAACCATTAATAGTCCCTTTAGTGGCAAAAATTTACGAGTAAGTTCACAGTGGCTACATATTGGATATGGATATAAATTTATTAGCTCACATCATTGAAGTGTATGTAAAGAGTAAAAGTAACATATTTGTAAGTGTATTCTTGAGTTTAATTGTAATCGATCAGTATCAAAGAGACATTTTATTCCCGCCATTATCAGTGCAATTCAATGTACAGGCGCATGACAACCGTGCCGTGTTTTAATACGACCGCTGCGTCAAACTCATCATCACAATCGCCGGCACTAACAAGATATCGCAATAAATCTAAGGGACTTGCATATGACGAGATATTCAATTCTCAACTGGCTACACTCTACCGAAAGCGACTGCTTAATGGTGGTACGGCAAATCGGTGAAGGTGCCAACTGAAAAGTCATTCCAATGAATTACCCCCGGGGTCACAACGCAACACTTAATCTTTATAAACTTTTTTGCTTATAAAAAAGAACGATCACACCCAGGTGAAACAAGATGTATGTTGTAATGTTTAATGGCATCAAGAAAATTTTCAAGTCCAAGTGGAAAAGAAGATACATTTTGTTGATTATGGACTGTCATATCGCACCTTTAGAATTGAAGTGACCTTTATTTTTTTTTTGTTCCCCTGAGGTAAATGCATTAAATTGCATACCCCGGCTGTGGCGAGCCGGCGGTTATGTGGGGCTCTCCTCCCCAGAAGGAGGCAGGTAGGGATGTAGGGTATCCTCAGGCATGTAGGGAGCCCCGGGAACTACCAAGCTACTTCCGGGGACCCCCAGCCTCCGCTCCCCCGTTGATACAGGGGAGCCCTCCTCGGGGGTGGCTACACTACCTCACCCGGTCTCCTCCACCGACGACACCCCCCGGCCACGGAAGGGGCGTGGTCCATCCCGGGTCCCCGTAGCGGTCGCGACTTCCTCGCGCCCGCCGGCGACCCGCGGCGGCGCCGCGGCTGTGCTACCGAGCCCGGCGCCGCCTTCTTCGAGCGGGATCGGCCATCTCCTGACCCCGCTCGGCGGCCTCCTTCTGGCGCATTACTGCTTCACAGATGGAGGCCACAGCCCTCCAACCTCCCTCGTCCGCCAGCATTGCCGCAATCAATGCCGGCGGAGACAGATCTCGCCCGATCTCTGCGACCAAGACTCGGCGCTCGGAGGCCCACGCGGGGCACTCCGCCAGCGTGTGCTGGGCCGAGTCGAGGTCGGATGCACAGTGGTGGCAATGTGTCGATCCCTCCCGTCCTATTCGACACAGATACTCACCGAAGCAGCCGTGCCCGGTGAGTATCTGTGTCAATCGAGAATTGAAGTGACCTAATCCAAAATTCTTGTTTTTTGGTAAACGCTAAAAATGTGATTGAAGATTGGTCATTTTTTTGTTTTTCTATTATAATGCTTTAATTTGTACGTTAATTATGTATGAAAAAGTAATTACTTACACCCTTCAGTTTAAACTTCAGCCAGATACCTATACTTAAAGTTAATTTGCTGGCTCTATTAAACTTTATCAATTTAAGCAGGTACGTGCGATTAAAAAAAGAAGCTACATACATATAACAAAATAACTAATGCTAGGCTAAAGTTTAAAGAACTGATATTTCGACTCAGAATATTTAGACTTGGATGAGATGTGAACCCGTGACTTCAAAAATCCAATCAGAGGTCTGGATGTGTTACCGGAATAACTGACATATGTTTATATACTTGGGCGAAGACACAGGCCGGCATTTCTTCATTATTATATGCATGCAAACATTTACTTTTTCATAAAGGCATGTAATAGAGTATTAATTATGTAAATCTTTGTACATGAAAATTGTGTGAGTGGAGTTCCAAATTTCAATAAGTACACAAAAAAAAAAACAATATATTGATAAATAATATACTCGTATTGTAGCCAAAGCACAATCTGGCTAATATAAATAATAAGGCTTACTAACTATTCACAAAAAAGCATTCAAGTTTTAGTCTCACAACCCAGTCCGAAACAAAATCATATAAAGCTTGAAATGTTGTGGCACTCTGTATTATGCATTTTTTTTAATTTCCACCTTATCATCTGTGCCCTAAGAGGCACATATTTTTTTTTAATATCCAGCTACTTATTCCCTAGCGACATTAGTTACTTTTTTAGGCGTTTTTTTATAAATTACAAAGATTAATGAGTATCTCGAATAGGTATAATAGTGATCTGTGTTAAAGATAAATAAAAATTTACACCAAATGTTTAAACAAGAAACAAAATTTTAGATATAAATTGATTATTTATAAATTACTTCGGGATTTAAAACTAAATTATTTTTAAAAAGTGATTTTGGTATTATTTTATTACAATCATTTTGTATACGAACTTAAATATCCTTTGCTATTTGTGAAAGAATCTTGTGTAAAACAAACAATCATTAAATATCTCTCATTATATTTTGTGAATAAAGATTTATGGATCATTTTGTGGAATGTATACCTTTACGTGGAATGTATAAATTACTGAGTGATACCATTTAAATAAAAGTAAAAAAACGTTAAATATTTCTTATTCTAAATAGTTTCCAGCAGGCCTTTGAAGCTCTTTTTTACTAATTGTTGAAACAGATATTTACGGTTTGCTATAGCTCATATCAAATTTAGTTTTTTTAAACCTTTCATTTTAACATTAAATTATTATTGTTTGTCATAAATAATTTGTCAAACCGCTGACATTTAGTGGTGACATATATATATCGGCCGTCACTTGACAAAAATAGACATTCCTGACATTACCCCTACGAATACAATTTAACCCTCTTCTTGAGGCACCATTATTATCCAATTTGCGCTGAAAGCCAATATCCCTGCGGTGCTCCCTAAACGACATCAACTCGCCAACAAGTCGCTTCTACATTCTAAAACAATATTTTGAACGCAATAAAATTTCTTTTTTATAACCCCGTTGTCCATGAAAAAGACATAACATTGTGCGTTGAATTTATCGTGCTAGACACGAGCCCAGATGGCTTTTCTCATAAAATACTACGAGTGGTTCTGTTGGTAGCATCGCTATACTTAAAGATAATCACAATTTACGGGAGCCCTTTGGTATTTTGGGAACACTTTCCCTTTGCGTGTGAGCAATTACATCGAGTCTAATGACATAGTGCAGTTTCATCGGCATCGCTTGGCTTAGTTTTATGGCGTGCGAAAGACTTTATTGTCCCTTAAGGTGAATTATATCGAGAAGAATACGCGCGATACTCGTCCACCACGTGCGTCGAATATAGCGTGACGTAAAAATGTATTCTCTGGTGATTTTTTCTCGGTTACCAATGTGGATAACATTCTTAGTATAAAAATGACTATAATTTCCATAAATTGTGAAAATAGCTATACCGCATGGGTTATCCATGTCAGTTACTTTGTCTGTGCAATGTACTTCTGGAAACTTTGGTTGTATTACCATTGGTGCAAACATATTGGCACATACCAGATCGAACAACAACAATATTTGCGCCTAGAACGCAGAGCATCCAACGCTGTGAAATAAATATATTTTTTTACTTGATAGTAAAAAACGATCATTATAGCACAATGAGCGACCATAACACTTAACACGGTACATGTTAATTTACCTCCCATACTAACTTTCTTCATAACAAATGTCCGGAACTTAGAATGTGGTAAAAGTTTGGAATACGGACGGTTAGTGGTATTTTTATAGCTTGTCACAAAGTTGGCTTGTACCATTACTATGGCACCTACCTGAGACAATGTAGGAAAGCTTTCAAAAGAATTTCTCACCAGATGTATGTCTTAAAAGGTTTTTTCGTGAAATGATAACATAAAAGTAATTCTACTTTTAAGAAAACAATTTCAAGCACCTTCCTTAGTTCAGACGTTTGCTATATAGACTAATTTACATTTATTTTATATGTTGTACATATGATATAACTTACACAACCCATTAAATTTTCTTTTTTCTTTTATATACAACATCAGGTAGCTGTCAAGTCAACTTAATAAAATGCAGAAGTTTATAGCTTCAATAATTTTTGTGTCTACGCAATATCTAACTGAACAAAAATAAAATCTACGATGAGACATTTCGCCGCTTGATTTTTCTTGTTTTCGCTGTCATTGTCAAATTTTATTATAGATTTTTAGACCACTTTATGTGTTCAAATGTCCAAACGCCTTAAATCACTTCAATCTTACGCATTCCCTCAATAATACAATATTTTGGAATGCTTTAAACACAATAAACAAAATTGAATAAGTTATATATAAAATATTAAATGACTTTTGTAATAAATAATAAAGTCAGTTGTGTTTTAATTAGTTTTTAATAAGTTATACTCGTATGCAATGCAATATATAGAACGAGATACAAAAAGTGGTTTTTTGCGCCAACGTTTTTAGTTAAAGTAATAAAAAGAGATATTTCGCAATAAAAGCATACGATCTTGGATCGTATCCTTTTTTTTTATTCGTTTTTATACGAATAAACGTTTAAATTATGTTTACGTATTAATTACGTAACGACGTTACGTATTTAATAGTATTTTAAATGTATCTTTTTTTATACACTCGTATTATGTAGAAAAGTAATCTCTAGACTTTTATTGCAATAATATTATGTTTCTAATTTGAGAAATTAAAGTTAACTTTGAATTGAGCAGATGTCAAATAATGTTTTTGTATGTAAATTGATGTTTGTGAGATGCTTGATCAGAATTTGAGTCATGCTTTTGAAGTTAAGCACGATTCATATTCTCAAACCAGACCGAAACCAGAGGTTAGTGGTACTTAATATGAAAAGGAAGAAAATATTTTTTAATCCAATAAATTGACTAATAAGTACTATGATGATGGTAGGTGATTACAGTTGTCTATACATATAGCATCTGTGAGATTCACAGCAAATTCGCAACCCTCAGAGCTATTATATTCGTTTTCCTATTTATACTCGTACAGCAGTAGAAATAGGAAAGATGGAAGGAATAAAAGTAAGTGGTGAGAAAAAATACGAATTAAAAAAATATAATGGCGGGCAATAAATATATAAAGCCTTTGAGAAGCATTTCGATAATGTAAAGATTGAAATAGTAATCGACGATTTGCAACGAAATAGATAACTAACATATTTTATGTACACTTGAAATTTAAAGAGGTAAGAAGGATCTGTTTGCATCGAATACAATTAATTTAAAATCAAAATATTTTTATTAAATATAGGTCTTTTCACGCACTTAATTGTTTAAAAAAAACAAATTTAACAACAAGAGAATACAGATAGCAACTTAACTCACTACTTATGTACAAGAAAAAAAGAAGCTTCTTCAAGAAAAATAGGCAAGAAAATCTGAAGGTCAATTTTTATCCTCTTCATAATACTTAATTAAACACAATCATACATGATCTAGGTAACGCTTTTGTATGTATGTCCAAACATACACACACATTAAATATTAAAGATAATATACAGTACAGTAAAAGTTCCTTATTCGCGGGGGATACGTTCCATAAATATGCCGCGAGTACAGAAACCGTGAATACAGAATGGTGATTTGTATGAAACTATAGAGGATACAACATAAAAAAAACAAATTGATTGAAGTTTTTGAATATTTTATTCATTAACTTAAGTAAAGGTTTGAAGAATTATGTAATTTTCTCTTGCTTGGCAGTTAATAAAAGCTTCTTCAATTCTGACTGATAGGCAGCAGTCGCATTTTTAATTTGCCTCTTAAAAATAAGACTTAGACGGATCAATGTAAATAAAGAAATCGCAAATTGGAATCCCTTTATTTTTATGTATGTACTATTTATTAGTTCCGCGAATAAAAAAAAAATTTTGCCGTGAATAAATGAATTTAGTCGCATTTTTTTGATCCGCGAATAGTGAAAACGCGAATGAAGGAATCGTGAAAAGGAGCTTTGACTGTATTTTAAATAAATTATGTTGCAAGATATCAATCAAGCTACTCCATTGGTACATCATAAGTCTGGGGAGATGTTCTTAAGTTTATGTACAAAATTTTTGATATGGTCTTATTTAATGCACCTAAAACTACGTTTCAGATATATCAAACTTATACCCAATATTTATTTCGGTACAGGGTGTATCATCACGTTTCAATAAATATTTATTTATTCCATACTTTTTCGTATTCCGCGATGTTGAGGTATTGCTTATTTCTGCGGCAAATGAGGTGGAGGGTCAAATAGTTTGGTTTTTTTGATCATATACTGCTCGCAGCCTTACCTTTTTATATCAAGTTATAGACTCAATGTTTTTTTTTCTTTGTATTAAGCATTCGCGAACCTACGTGTTTACTATACGTTATACGTTTATATTATCAGTTTTGGATAAGAATTAAACATTTATTAATCTGACGAGTAAGATGTTGTTTGAGATTTCTCTTTTATTGTACATGTATATATTCGATTGTCATTTATAAGAAGACTAAAACTAAACAATGAAATTTGTTATTTAGTAAGAAGTCTATTTCATTTTATCGGATTCCATAGTGAAACCCTGCCTTTTTGTATTCTTGATGCTCCTTCATCACGTAAATGCATTATTAGATCTGTATAAAAAGGAACAGAGAAAAATCTAGAAATATATTCTATGAAATATAATCAATAAAATATTTTTCAGTATTTAAATTCTATTAAAGCTGGTTAATAAAAAAAATCATGTCACTTAATAATTTCAGTTATCTAGGAGAAAAGCAAAATATAATTATAAAAATTATATAAAGTTCCTGTTATATACCTTACACTCGAGGACCTTTCCGACCCAACGGCCATCAGTACTATGAGCAATTTTCCTTTTTTTTTTTCCTGAGGAAAATGCATTAAATTGCATACCCCGGCTGTGGCGAGCCGGCGGCTATGTGGGGCTCTCCTCCCCAGAAGGGGGAGGCCTAAAAACCTCAGGAATGGCCTACCTCAGGCATGTAGGGAGCTCCCGGGAACATCAAGCAACTTCCGGGAAACCCCAGCCTCCGCTCCCCTGCCTAGAGGGGAGCCCTCTTCGGGGGAGGCTACTACCTCCCCTGGTCTCCTCCATCGACGACGCCCCCCAGCCATGGAAGGGGCGTGGTCCATCCCGGGTCGCCGTAGCAGGAGCAATTTTCCCTACGCACTACAACCTAAGGTTCGAAAAACTTCACGCTATTTCGGTGACCTTGGTTCTTCTAGAGATTTCATCATTTATAATAGAGCATTATTTAAATTGTATTTGTGTATTACAATTTAACATTCATATAATATATAAAGTTTTTTAATGTATTTTGGCACATCTATCTTGTATTTCTTCATCGACTAGTTACTGACAAAAAAATCCTTATTTGCAACTGCAAATAAGGATTTTTCTGTCAGAAACTTCAGTACACGAATATTTGAGAAGAAAGTTTAAATATTGAAATAAATGTTACGAAATAACGTCAATGGTCAGCGCAAAATATCTGCAATGCCCCAACCAACAAAACAACAAAATCAGCGAAACCTATCTACGTTACATAGATTGCAAAAGTCAAAGGGGAATGAATTATGCTTATAACGTCTAGAGATGTACTGATAGCAAGACAATAATGGTCATGCGAAATTGGACTATCAGAATTGCTATTCAAGAACAAAGGGGTGAAACGAACAAAAGATATCGGGAGCATACTGTGGTTTAGATCACTGTTTTGTTTTTGTTGCTTGCGCCGCCGTACGTGTGCACGGGGTTTGCGAGATTTTACGGCAAGATTTGTGAACGGAACAAAAAATGTTTCGAGTACGAAACCAAAAGCGCATATTTATTTTCCTTGATTACATAAAAAATGTAATGGTCTCGATTGAGTAAATTGTACCGTTTTACAAAATAGAAACTATTAATCAGTATATTATGGAATAAATATTGTCATCATCAAAAACGTTTGTCATTACTCCCTTTCTTTTGAGAATGTCTTCAGTAACGAGAAGTTAGTTTATCGTAGTTATATTTGACACACACACACACACACATATATATATATATATATATATATATATATATATATATATATATATATATATATATATATATATATTATATATATATATTATATATATATACTAGCGGACCCGACAGACTTCGTCCTGTCAAAAAGATTTGTATTTTTGTTTTTTTTCCTCAGGAGAGGAGGCTGAGAATATGTAGCTTATATGACACGTTCGTAGATTTATCATAGCAGCGCCATCTATTGATTACTTACTCAACCCAGTCGAAAGGTATCGACATCTGTTAGAATCATTTGGAGTTAACAGATAATTGTGACTGTCAAATAATAACAGCAAAATAATTAGCAATAAATTAAAATTGCAACGATAATTTGAGATTTAAACTATCCTATCTCTCAAGTTGGATCGAACTGCACATGGTGTGCGAATTTTATTATAATCGGTTAAGTAGTTTAGGAGTTCATTGAGCACAAACATTGTGACATGAGATTTATATATATTAGATTACTCAGAATTATACGCAATTAGCTCAATTATTTATTTGCAAACCTCAGCAAATCTGCCGAAATTCACGTCAGCTAAGTGGACAGTATTCCAGAAGTTGCGTGCTATGTAGCCTAACTTTTGACTCATAACTATGATTTTCAAATCAACTCGTTAATTTTTTTTGTCATTTCAATCTTGAAATCATATACAGTAGAAATTTTGGTAGCCAATGTCTCCAATGAGAGTTTCTGAATGCAGTTTTGAAATCAGCAACATTTAACACGCCAACTCATTATTACTTAATACATAGGTACTATAACACAAAAACCTTCATAACCTTATAAAGATAAATTATCGAGTGAAGAGAAACTGATTATACTAAACGAGATTAAGAAAATTTGTTACTCACTTAGCTGCGGTCTGATGATCCTTACATCATTAGCTACATTGAGGTCGGGCTAACTCGAAATAGAAAACTCGATTCTTATTAATGAAACAAGGAGAGAAATAGACCCTCTATTTCTCTCCATACTCGAGTGGATAGCACACCGGTTTCAATGTGTCGCCATCTCTGAGGTCCCGGGTTCGAATCCCGGTGGGGGCACATGTTTGTGTGATGAATGCGAACATTTGTACCTTTATCATGGTTGTTAATATATATTTCTATAAAAAATATTTATATATGTATAATATATGTATGTTTATCCGTTACCCTAGATCCCATAGCACAAGCCTTACAGAGCTTAGTTTGGGCTAGGATAATTGGTGTAAGTGTAACTAATATTTATTTATTTATTCTCAATTATCAGATAATTTTGCGAGGATTTTTAGTTTGCAAACGTTTGGTAGAAAATTTGTTAAAATTTATCTAAAGATTGTACTTCAAAATAAACAATAACAATAATATATATAATATAATAAGTGCGTAGGGAAGGGACGACCCCATCGCCTGCTGGTGGGACACTTAATGCCTCTTAACTGCCAACTTAACTCTTAAATGCCTGATCAGTGCATTCAGTCTCCTTCAGGGCAGCTTGTGGCGAGCTGTCAGTAAGTTGCGTCACCGAGGGTACCGATGTGCTTCAAGGGGGCGTATGCCACCCGCCTCTGTCTTGCCTTAGCCGGCTAGATAGAGTGGAGTCGCAAGAGCAGATGCTCGAAGGGTGGAAGTGTAATAATATCATGACGCCGACGGGATCTCAATCGCTGTCGCAGACACACCTCTACACCCTTAACCGTTCACACCAAAGTTACTCTTCTTCTACTACTTCGCACCAATATTAGTCTGCTTTTTTGGGGGCCCATTTAGTGAGCGGCGAGTTACCATCTGCTATATTTAAATCAATTAGGAGGCTTTGAGATGGTTGGTGACCGGAGTCTCTTTAATTGCCCGGCTTTCATTACCACCAATATAGAAATGCAATAGCCCACATACGTTTTGACCATTAATTACAATAGTTTCTGTGCATTTAACTAGGTATAGTCTTTAGCTTTTCATGATGCAGAAAGAAATTACACTTAGTTGGTACACTCCGTGCACACTTTCATTAAATTTCGCTTAAATGGCTTCTACGCATTGGATCTGTATCCCAGCGCACGAGTTATAAAGTGCCTTTTAAAAAGCATAATATAAGCGACAATAATATATAAGTAAATATATAATATACATCAAAATTTCTGAAAAACTAAAAAAAAATGTGCAGACCACTGAAAATCAGTACCATATTTTTCATACTAAAAATTTGGTTTAATTTATTGCCATAGTAATGCAATTGCATGCATTCAATGTAAATTAAAGTTCGGGTTATCAGAAGTTACTTTTATCAAGATAGCATTTCAGGTATTATTCGCCAATCAAAGTTATGCAGTGGGACTCTTCATATGTGAATGCATATGAAGACTTCTTGAAATTCGATTTTATGATTATTATAGAGTTATAATGATCATTAAATCGAATACATCAGATTCTAGAAATGTTTCCTCGTTGCTGTACGAACTAAACACGAACTAAAATGTATTATGTCGCTTACCTCATCATTTTGTTTTAATTGCATATTTCATTTGCGTAATTAATTATTCTGTCACGCAAAACAGCTACACTGTAAACTGTAGTACTGAAAAAGCGTTGTTCCATTGTACCTCATATATAAGCAACGGGCGTCTTATCGGAGGAACACGCAATGGAACGAACAGCTCCAGACCGACTGATGCATTTATTTTGTATATTAAAAACATACTTACATTTGTTGTGAAGTTCTTCAATAGCTTTTAACACTAGAAAACATTCTCTTCAGTCTACTAGTCTAATTAGCATGTCATCTTTTAGACCCTCTCAAACATTTACTTAAGATCTCGTTTGATCATCGCTGGTGAAATTTTCTGCAGTTGGTTATACCGTCTCTAGTAAAGGTCACTTTGTCCATATTATGCTATAAATTGCATATTATGCTTATAAAAGTTTAAGCTAGGTTCTGTTTTTGCTCCTCAGACCTCACAGTTCATATAATCTGTGCACTATTTTATGATGATAAGTATTATTGTACAATACACCAAGCTGATGTATTAAGGATTGAATCTACATACTAGTAACTTAACATCGCAAGCTCAAGAGTCTCATCAATAATTACTTGGGGTAACTCGTGGTGATCTTTATTGGTTTTAAGTCCGGTAACAGATAATCTTTTGTGGGCTTCCTCAAAGATGTGGGCAGAAGTCACCAGTCCGCTATATAAGCTGTGCGTGCTCTAGCAGTTCTACGTGCGACACCATAATTAAAATTAATGTTCGTGACGTGGGCTGTAGGGAAAATTTATTTGAACGCGACACGATGTTGCTACTACATTGACAGAAGTAAATTAAGTAACACACGTAACAACGACGAATGTGTGGGTGCGATGCCATCTCTTTTGTTCTGTACTTTGGCAATCCCATACCTTAACTCGTGCGCACTTGCAACGAAGTTCCTGTTCAAAAATAGTGGCAGCGTAGCAGTTTTCAGGACCCTTATTTCCAAAAGTTTCTTAACATAGTTTCGTAAACTTTTTAAGGTAGATCTTTGAAGAAAACGAACAGATTTTATGCCTTCTGTAACTTATCTTAAAAAAAGTTAGTCTGAAATAAATACAAATATAATAAAATACAACATACAAAAACAATAATAATAATTAAATACAAATTACAAAGTTTTACTCGTATGTGTCATATTCAGCTTCGAATAAAATAATTGTCCGCATTTTATGCAGTGTACATTTTTTAGAGCTTACTCAGTAACACAGAATAGCGCCTGGCGCACCTATTATTTAAAATAGGCAAAAGAAAAGCTCGCCGATAGCGTCAACAAAAAAACAAAGTAGGGGACGGCTCGTAAAATTACTGAGCGGGGCGACTGTACGCCCACGTTGAATACCCTCTCAAGAAGTATTACTAGTATTATGAGGGGTCACAAAGTGAGGACGGCGATATTGGCGGCCCTTGGCAAGCGCCGTAAGAAGGTGAGGAAACTTCTCATAAAACCTAAGGAGGCAGGTGCATTCCATTTACCGGGTACCGAAATGTGCGAGTATTTCACGCACCGCGCGCCATTACTGTCGGTACACGGTGTACGCCGTAACAAAAAGGAGTGTGGTAATAAAAATCTTTTGGCGCGAACGTGTTGATATTTTGAATAGTGTAGTCGGCCTTATGATGTTGTTGGTCGCGCGTTTGTTTTATTCCTTTGCTATAGGTTTGAGAAAAAAAAAAAAACAATTTTGCGATAAGAGTTATATACTAGCAGTTGTGATTGGGGCTATAAGTAAGACTCGTTAAGGAATAATAAATAAATTTAATAAATAAGGATCTAATCTAAAAAAAGGAGTTGAAGCCCCGCATAGCGTTCCCTCGTACGTAAAACAAAACGTCATAATCGCAACTGAGTACTTCCATGATATAAATTCATCTATGAGCAAAAAGAAAAACATCTCGAGCGCAATCAACTGTATCCATGATGCAAATGTATCTATAGACAAACAAAACATCTCAAGTGTTTTTGACTATTTCCGTAATATAAACTCATCTATGGGCAAACATGACATCTCGAGTGCAATTTTCTGCTTTCATAATAGTAGGTCTCTAGCCGTTCATACGTATAATGTTATAATATTCTTTAAAGTAACACTTATAGAAATTACTTATTTTGACATTTCATTTTAACCCTATCGTCCAATTATTGTTTAATTTATGACTATTTTTCAATAAAATAATATTGTATGTAGCTCATATGTTTTTGTCAGAAGTTTGTACTTTCTTTTTTATTTTTTGCCCTCACATTTACATTATTAGTTAGCTTTCTAGGTTATTATGGTCGCATCAAAATTCTTTAAAATCTCGTTATATATTGTTATTGTTATTGTGTTTAAGTGTTCATTGCATGTCACATTACAAAACAGTGAATGCCATCTTGGCATTCACAATATAGGTATACATGTGACGCCCTGTAAGGGCACAGCAGAACATTTTTTTTTCTTTTTCTTTTTTTTCTTTTTTTCTTTTTATATAGTCTGTCTGAAACGAATTACTTTATGTGGTACATTTTAATTTTTATTTAATACTCATAATTTTGTTTTGGTAAAGGGCATACCTTATAAATTAACCTTCTGGGACAGTTTTTTAAGTATTGATTTTATTACAACCTTTTTAGAGTCCAGGAAACATATAACAAAATATCGAAATCGATACTTTAAAATATATATTGTAGGCATTTTTATGCAATATAAAACTATATATAAGTACGACAAAAGAAAAGTTTGCATAGATCGCCAATAAAAAATAATGAAGTTATATAATTTTGTCTTCTCGATAAATTTAGTTCAAAAATATTAATCACTGTATATGTTGCATCAAAAGTTAGAGACAAATCTAATGACATCAAAAAAGATAAAAACCTTTTAGTTCTAAAGATATAAAATAATAAACAAATAACATATAATACAAAAAACAAGCAAAAAACATAACCTTTCTTGCCTGTCAGTTAAAAGTAGCTACAAAGCTGAAGAAAAGCGCATAAGTAGCTGTTACCGCTTATCATTAACGACCTGAAAGCATGCAAGATGTATTTTTTAAACTTTTAAAGCGATTAGATTATAATTTGAATACCGCAAACTAAAACTACATAAATTCGACAGCATGCAAAATATCATGAAATAATAAACCTTCGCTAAACAGAATTTCATAAGCTTTTCACTTGCCAAGAAATTTTCATTTTCGATACTAGCTATATTTTTCCTTACTGACATCCTTTGATCCATCGCCGTGTTTATTTGCAGGGTAGTGCCAGCAAAATAATATGAAAACACTGTGTATTCAAACTAAGTCCCAGAACCATGTATCGGGTACCAAGATATAAAGATTCACTATGAATACTTGTATAAATAAACCATTCCTTACATCTTGAGGAAGTTTCGCATAAAAACCTGGAAATAAAGGGATCGCATGAGACGCTGTTATATTCACGCACGCCTATGATTTACGGTTTGGGGCTGCACTACTGTATACTATGTGTTGATATAATTTAATTCCCTCATTTTCGGTGACCGATTTAGAAGACATATATCCTGTGCATGTTGTAAGAACTGACCAAGGTAATTTTTCACAGATTTAGGACTGCGAAACGCCGCCCAATCAAATATTTCTACTCACTATTAACTCTATTAACACTGCAGAGTCGCAATTGTAATACCTAATGCGCCTTTGCCCTATATAAGATCTTCATTATGATATCGACCTCCTTCGCTATCTATCGAGGCTCATATCATCTCCAAACGGTACATGTCCATGCCTCCTTGTATACAAATCCGTGTTTCAAACAAGCTCTAAGCTTCACCCCTACCTAGTGTCTCGGACAGCAGTCTTCACCCGAGGAGAATTCTCATTGACCCTTTCGATCCTTTGATATGTACCCTAAGCCCACCAACAGAACCTATAACAGTAAATACCCAAACGAAGAACCCAGACACCACATTAAAGAAATGTGCGGAGGCCTAGTTCACACACTGTGTGTAAAACCAGATGCCATCAGATGTTTGCAACTTTGTGGCTTTTACAAATTTAAAAAAAATATTTCCATATGTTGCTTCCACTATAAAGTTATGTACTGTTGGCAACGCATGAAGCTTTACATTAGCACTACGAAAATATTACGACCTCTATCACGCCGCTATTATGGATTGATATAAGAAGTCTCAAGGTCAACATGCAAAGTATGACATGTTGCTATTTGTACACTATTTGTTTCGTTAAGGGACCTGTCACACAATAAATAAATAAATAAATATTTGTTACACTTACACCAATTAACCTAGCCCAAACTAAGCTCTGTAAGGCTTGTGCATTGGGATCTAGGGTAACGGATAGACATACATATATTATACATATTTTTTATAGAAATATATATCAACAACCATGACTAAAGTACAAATGCTGGCATTCATCACACAAACATCTGCCCCCACCGGGATTCGAACCGGGACCTTAGAGATGGCGACACCTTGAAACCGGTGTAGTACATCCACTCGACTATCGAGGTCGTCAATATACACAATATATTGACGACCTCTATAAATTGATAGATACTAAAGACAATTGATATTCTCAGTCTATGACATGTATGAATAAAGAATGAATAGACTACCAACTCAATGTGTGGAATTTTTAAATCATATAAGATGGTATCCTGTATCGCTGGTAATGGCAAAAAATAATATTAGTCTGAAATTTACTAAATACCGCATTTCTTATAAATACTATACGCTTTTTGATAATAGTTTTTTTTTTTAAATTAATAAGCTTAGTAAAGTATGCAGTTAGGCCACCATATGCTAGCTCGTAGTTATTCTGCAAGTAGAGGATTATTATAAAAGAATTCGACAGGTGACGCTATATCATAGTAATTTGTAGACTAAACTTGTTAATAAGTCGAATCAATCGATAATATTCATTATCGACAATAATTAGAATTTGTATGGTTTACAAAACTATTCTACTGTTTATAATTAACAATCAGAACACAAATACCAACTGACTTATAACAACATTACTATACAATTATTGAGTGCCAAGCGATTCACTCACTGAACTATTCTAACGCCATTTAACGGGAATAAATGGAATCGATATCGTCGCCAGCTATGATCGCTCATCTTTATTCTATGATAACGTGGCACCTTAGTTTCCCGAATTATTTATACAGCGGTTATCCCACTATACGAAGTGCTGATGAATGGCTTGAATTTTGTATAGAAACGAGCCAACGATGAAGCCAATTTTTCGGAGGGTGTGTGGGGTATATTAATCAATGTATTTTCGGCGCCTCTAGAGAGGAGTCCTCTATTTTCTTTGTCTCAGATGCGTGGCGGTAAACTAGTAGCCATCGGAACCCCCATTTCATAAAGATCTCTGCCCATTTGTGTGTCTTATAGATTCAATGCCTATATTGAATTAGAAATCAAAGATAAAGCCCTCGAATGGAGAAAAGTCGTCCTACCTTAGTAATGTGCAAATGAAACTTGATACTCATAGATTACATTCAACAAGCTTATTCCTATTTAAATATCTTTAAGAATTAATCGGTTCTGTATTTGTAGTGTTCTAAACGTTCCTTAAAAAATACGAAAAAAAAAGCTTTTGGATACGTTACTAAAACGATAATATACATGAAATATATGTATATATATATATATATATATATTATATATATATATATATATATATATATATATATATATATATGAGTGTGTGTGTGTGTATATCCACAAGAAATTAATACAAATAAATACATGGACACGTATTATAGTAGTAGTTTTTGTTAATTTGTGAAGATATGTATATATTTTTTTTTTTATTTTGTTAATAATAAATTAGAATAATTCATTTTCATTGCCGCATTTGTACACGTCGAAAGCTACATTTAAGATGCAAGCGTTTAGCGTAGCTTAGAAGACAGGACATATTTAACTTATAATCAAAAAAAATCATTTGTGTTGTGAGTGATTATATTTTATAATGAACCATATAACCAGAACTAATTGAGTACAGTAATACCCCGGGCTTACGCGATAGGTGGGTCCGAGCGATTGTCGCGTAAGTCGAATTCGCGTAAGTCGGGATTCAACTTTGCATATAAATACATATAAAGTATGTTTAATCGGGACCAGAGTTTAAAAAAAACAGTAATTTAGAAGAAAATTGTTTAATTAGTGTAAGATAATAAAACAATTTACATTGTTATGAATAAAATAACCTAAACCAAAGTTGTTTTGACGTAGAAGGCTTTAAATATTGTAATAATGTTGCTTGACGAGTTAAGTTTTTCTTCTTCTCATGCAAAGTTTCCTCGTAGCATACCAGTATTTTTTTTATTCCCTGTTTTGTAATAGAAACGCGTTCTACATTAGAATCTATTTTTTTTAATTTGTAACCCTTTTTCAATTGAATTGAGTCCTTCTATTAAGTTTGCAATTGTCATTTGATATACCAATTCAACTGGGTCTGGGAATCAGTTTATTCAATCTCTTTATAACCGATCGGACTGTTGATTCCGGTAGATCAAATTTCTTTGTCAATTCAAAAATTTTAATTTTTGCTTCAAAGTCTATAATTATATTCAGTTTACACTCCAAAGACAGTGTTTTTCTTTTCTTGTTAGTTCCCGACGCAAAAAAAGAGGAGTGTTATAAGTTTGACGTGTCTGTATGTCTATCTGTCTATGGCATCATAGCTCCCGAACGAATGAACCGATTTCAATTTAGTTTGTTTTTATATTACAGGTGTTTTACCGGTGAGTGTTCTTAGACATGTTTGATGAAAATCGATTAAGCCGTTTAAAAGTTATGGGGGGTTAAAGTGGGGAAGAAAAACCGAATGTCTGCAAATATGCTCAAGTGGAGTGTCAAATGAAAGGTTATGACTTGTGCATCACAAAACAACAACTTTTATAAGTTTGACGAGTCTGTTTGTCTGTCTGTGTGTCTGTGGCATCATAGCTCCCGAACTCCCGAACGGATGAACCGATTACAATTAAGTTTTTTTTTTCTATTAAAGGTTACTTACGTGCCTTATTTATTTATTACACGAAGAAACAAAAAATATTAATTAGTAAGTAAAATAAAAAAAACAAGATTGACCTTAAAATGTAATCTTAACTTATATGTTTGAAATCGACAAAAACCTATGTACCTACTTACAACTTAACCAGAGATATTATATGTTTACCCATAAAAAGTATGAATTTAAAAAGTAAATTAAAAATTTTAAAAACCCCCGACACAAAAAACATAAGCTACCTTAAAAAAGTAAAAAATAATAAAAGAAAATTAATCCTAAAGTACCTATATGTATGTATTAATTTTTTAAATTTTGTTTAATAGTTAGTAATTTAGTTTTGTAGCGGTCCCCCAACGCGGAGTTTTTTTTTTTTGGAATTTGGAATTTCAAAAGTTTCTGTCATCGTCTTAGATTGACTACAAATGTATATTCACAAAGTAATCACACAGAAATACAGTTTTAATCAATTTTTCTCGCAAACACAATTTAACACAGTAGGAACACGTATGAATATCGACGCCGATAAATGCAAGACATAGCCATTGACGTCACATATCGTTTCGACCAATAGTGACGCGTTGTGTAAGTTCGAATTTCCCTTCCTTATTTTTCACTTTTTAAATAATATTTTTTGGGCTTTAATAATAACTAAATAAAAAAAATCCTTTTAAGTATAATATAAGATCAATAATGAATCCCGAAAAAAATATTTGAGACAAATTTAAATTTTATGCATATTCCCTATTCGCTACAATTGCATGCGAAAATTTGTTATGATTTCAAATATGGCTTTCAACCAGATGTGTATGATCCATTTCATATGACATCTATTACAAATTGATATTACAAATTCCGTTGATATTACAAAAAAAGTTTGGTCTCTATCGTCTATCTTTTGGGGTGATAAGAAAAACGGTCGTCTTTCAATGGTTGTTATCGAGAAAATATCTTGGCAGTTAAAAAGTCTTGAATCCTATTTACAATCCTGATCTGGCACCGAGTGACTACTTTTTATTTCCTAAAATAAATAAATAAAAGTAAAAAGGAGACTGTTTTCATCGCCGGAAGATGTGCTTCCAGTAATAGACTGATATATTTCAAAAACTTGTTTAAATACATTAAACTTTCTATTGATGCTGGTATATAATACTTTTAAAATATACAACGACAGTGCTATATTAAGAATAAACCATTAGAATTTTATCTTTATCTTGGATTTTCAGAGCTTTCTAATTTCCCTACCTAAGCATAACCTAAGTTAAATCTAGCTAATCAAAACAATCACAAATAAATAATATACGCATTTATACTTCTTTGAGCTGTATATAAAAAAATATACCTTGCATACTAGCACTATAAATAGTCTGTCTCAATAGATCATATTATTTATTAAAGTCGTAAAAGCTCACTGCATTCGAACAGCAAGCTGTAGCAATTTATATTTACATACAGAGGGGAATAGTTTTGTATGTGAAATTGAAGGAATTCTATTCTAATAATATTGCTTGTAATATTCTACAGCAAATAGGTTTTGCTGTATGAAGGCATTATGGAAATCACTGTTTGTTTTATACTGTTAAAGATGTTTATATCTACTACGTTACTGAGCATTTCGAGCTGTTTCTATATTCTACATTGCTAACTATTAAATTTTCTATTGAGAATATAAACTTTTCCAAATAAGGTTGATTTAGAAAATTTCGTAGAAATATATCAAATACAATCTTTAAAATACGGTTCGTATATTTCTTTATTCTACGAAATAAACGTACATTATTCACACAGTTTATGATTAAGTAGTATTCAATATTATTGTACCTACTTATTTATATATGAAGGTAATTAATAGTGATTTGTTGCAGGGAGTATCTAACAATGAGGAGTTATTAAAAACCAGTACACACACATCGTATGCACATACCATTTATTATTTACGTTAAAGAGTGGTTGTTATTTTCTAATTTTTGAGTAAAAATCATATTATCATACGACAGCATGTAATCCTAATGCCTTTTTTTTTTGTTCCCCCTGAGGAAAATGCATTAAGTTGCATACCCCGGCTGTGGCGAGCCGGCGGTTATGTGGGGCTCTCCTCCCCAGAAGGCGGAGGCCTACCCACTAAAACCTCAGGGATGGCCTTCCTCAGGCATGTAGGGAGCCCCCAACACCAAGCTACTTCCGGGAACCCCCAGCCTCCGCTCCCCCGCCGATACAGAAGAGCCCTCCTCGGGAGAGGCTACAATACCTCCCCCGATCTCCACCACCGACGATGCCCTCCGGCCACGGAAGGGGCGTTGGTCCCTCCCGGATCGCCGTATCGCGCCGCAGCTGTGCTACCGAGCCCGGCGCCGCCGCCTCCTTCGAGCGGGATCGGCCATCTCCCGACCCCGCTCGGCGGCCTCCTTCTGGAGCATTACTGTTTCACAGTAGGAGGCCACAGCCCTCCAACCTCCCTCGTCCACCAGCATTGCCGCAATCAATGCCGGCGGAGACAGATCTCGCCCGATCTCTGCGACCAAGACTCGGCGCTCGGAGGCCCACGCGGGGCACTCCGCCAGCGTGTGCCGGGCGAGTCGAGGTCGGATGCGCAGTGGTGGCAATGTGTCAATGTAATCCTAATGCCTAGCTATAAACTATTGTTATTTCATTATGTAATGAAATAATTATTTCATACAACATAACGGTGGTGCATAATATAAAAAGAGAGCATTAGTTATTGATTTGAGTACTATCTATAAGTCTTGTATTATACATAGGTATATGATATATTTATACACAAAATATAATAAAAACTTTTTGAAACTTTTAGAGATATATCGATATAGCTTGTATTTAATGTATGAATTTATCAATAAAAAAGTCTCCGCCGGGGCCTTCGGGGTCTTAGTGACCAGTCTATATAGACAACAAAAAATATTTGAAAATACAACATGAAAAAGATTGGAAGCATGAAAAACATTTTTATAAATGTAGTTATTAAAGAATTTAACAGTGGTAATTATATGATAATTAACTATAATTGCTTCCGATTTAAAAAAGTGGATGTGCTCAATTAGACTAATATTTTTTGTAGCGATTATTCTATCAATTATGAATTTATATTGACGAGTGTTTGTTTTGTTTAGTAGATTATATTTTAACTCTTATATATTTAAGTCCTCTTATATGTTAAAATAAATAAAAAGTGTTCGCAAATAAGTACTTACAATTTATGTTATTTATAACATAAAACAATAATCACGTTATAAATCTAACTCGTCCACGTCATGTTCTCACAGACCCTTCCGATGATTTAACACAGAAACTTCAAGCTCTGAATGAGGCGGCATCTGTGCAGTCGCATACTCTCTGATTCTTTGCCCGCCAAGCTTCTGCATAATTATGAGTAGGCCGCTTGCATTAGACACGTTGCTCTGATTTCCGCGCTGTTTCTAGCGCTTATGTCCCCGTTTATGGGCTAGTGCTGCACCGCGCCCTCTGACAAACAGCAATTGTTCTCACTACCATCGCCGTCTTAAACTAAACTGGGGCCTTTCGGCACACAAAAATTAGAGGCCCTTTTGGAAAGTAATAATCGTGAATAATACTAACATTTTTAAAATAAGTTATGCTTGTGGCATCCCTCCGTTGGAATCCTAAAATAACTGATTAAACAATATCGACGCTTCAGTTGTTGGAATCCCGAACTACAAATCCATAGGCGTCTCTCGGCCTCAGCTTCCAGATAGAAATGAGCCTTCTTGGACCGTCTGTCTTCGTTGATAAAGGTGTAGTATATGTCGCGTTAATACCTTCTTATGTTTTGAGAATAAATCTGTGACAGAAATTGCACGTCCATTGGGCCCCCCTGAGAATGGGGGCCCTGGGCACGGGCCCCGCGTGTCCTTATGATAAAGACGGTATTGCTCACTTCAAGACACGGGGTCATTAGGAGTAGGGCTTAAGTTGGTTAGTTTAGCCGCTAGGTGACATCGGTCGAGAAGCTGCGCTCGATCCATATACATAGTTAGCACTACATAGTTCGACATAATCACCGCGGCACTTGGTTCTGGTAATACGTTTTTTACCGTGGGAAAGCCATGCTTCGGCACGAATTGAGCCGGCTCGACCGGAGTGATACCACGGCTTCACAGAAAACCGGCGTAAAATAGCGCTTGCGCTGTGTTTCGCCGAGTGAGTGAGGGTACCGGAGGCCCAACCCCCCCTTCCCCCTTATTCCCATTTAAAAGGCCGGCAATACATCTGTGACTCCATCCAGTATGCAGACGACGCAGCATATGTTACTACCTCTATGAACGCCCATCACGCTGCTAAGAAAATGCAGCGACAACTGGACGGCCTGCCAAAATGGCTGAGCGAATGGCGCCTCGTGGCAAATCCAACCAAAACGCAGGCGATAGTGCTCAGTAGAACCGCGCTACCAAACAACCGGACACTCCTACGTCACCACATCCCCTGGTCCCCCAGGGTGAAATACCTAGGAGTAACAATCGACCGCAAACTCTCCACGACGCCGCAGGTTGAGCGCGCAGTCGCACAATCCAGAACAGCGCGAGGTTTGTTGCGACATATAATAACATCCAAGCTGCCGTTAAGCACAAAGACAGCGATATACAAATTATACATCAGGCCGCGGCTTACATACGCCGCGCCGGCGTGGTCTGCGTTAACGGGTAAGAGTGCGAGGAGGAAGCTGGCAGCCCAGCAGTCTCTTACCCTTAGATCGGTGGTCCACGCCCCTAGATACGTGAGAAACCAAGTGATCGCAAGAGACCTGCGTATAGAAAGCCTACATGAACATATAAGATCACTAGCCACCAGCATGTTCCGTAGAGCTGCTAGCTCTGAACATCTCCACCTACGGAACATAGCACCATACCACGTCCGCCCGCCTGATATGAGAGCACAGCCACGAAGCCTCATTTGCACCTCCTACTCGGAGAGCGAATAAAAAAAAAAATAAGAAACCGAGACAGTACAAGCTCTAAAAGAGCACTTGAAGTCTAGACGGAGGACCATCCCCGTCGCCCCAACGCCCCGGCAGTAGTAACTGCCGGAGATGATGCCACTGCAGGGGGCCCATAGTGCCCCGAACAGTTTCCTCCGCCCCAACAGGCGGAGATGGAAGACCCGATTGAAAAAAATTGTGACTCCTCTAGTGTTGCGGGTGTCCATGGGCAACGGTTATAGCTTACCATCAGGTGATCCGTTTGCTCGTTTGTTGCCCTATTCTATAAAAAAAAACTCACGAGGATTCTCAGCGTCTCTTCCGAGCAAAAAAAGAAATTTAACTTTATACATGTTTTATGATAATGTTACCAATAAAATATTGTGGTTTATTAAGTTCTTTTCTTTACATTAATTATTGATAATGGTGTTTAATAGAAAATTTCGGTACGGGATGCATGAGTTTTTTTAATATTTTATAAATTTATTTGGAGATTGAATCCTGTAAACGATGGTAACTGTATTCAAGACTAAAAATCTATAATCCTATCCTTCACACCAGAACGTAGCTATGCTGCGACAGAAATACGTAAGACCCAATCAGAGCACGGTACCGAGTGGGGGACTCGCTAAATCGAGAGTTCAATCGAACTCGCACTAATCCCCCAAACGACAACTTTGCTTGGAGCCTCTGTACTGCAGACCTTACAGATTTAAATGGATTGTGACTTCAGGAGAAGTATGCGAAAATGTAATTTACCTCATTGCTCAAATTTAAATGCCTCAGTTTCGACGCACTAGTATCTCTATCTCGTGTTTGTATATATAAATCGTTGGTTACTGTAGCGTGATTTTGCTACCATTTCCCTCTCATTAAAAATCATACTATAAGTATTAAATACACCCTAGGGTCTCATTCCAGAACGTTAACTGAAGTATACAGACCTCGCGTGATTGTTACAATTAAGCATTAATGCGGACCGCACCCCGTCACCTGGCTCAGCATAATAAATTAGGTGAGGTAGACCGTTTGTCCATTTAACGTACTTACTCAAATAACACATTAACTTAATAAGCTACAGCTTTAATTAAGCAATACAATAACTGTGTCTGTATTGGTGACCTACCATGATCTCTTAATAGTGTAATAAAACCGTAGCGTAAGCGAGATGATACTATACGTTGTAGCGACTTGAGCGAAGTATGTACCCGAATGTGTTTTTTTTATGGTTATATATATTGCGATTCTCCCAAGAACTACAGTCATCATCATCATGTTACCAGCTGAAAGACGGCAATTGCTTGACATAGACCTTGCTATAGACATAACCTCTTCAAAGGATTTTCACGCCGAAACATGTACCGAGTCACTTTCTTTCATCCTCCAAACACGACGATGTTGCTTAAATCCCATAGGATCCCTAGGTGAGGGTTGCCTGACTTTTGAAGTATTGCCTGATCTATGAAATCCACAAGGTTCGTTTGCCTATAAGGATCGAAGACCTTCTACAGCTCTCGCCTTCCCCAATATATTCTCAAGGTAAATTGCGGTTAATAGAGAAAAAAAGAACTAGGTTTTTTTTTTATCCAGTCAAGTATCAATACGATTTCAAACACACTCCTCGAAGAAATTACTTTTGTTTATTTTCATTTATACCATAGCTTATATTACATCTTATATACTAAAATAAAAAGAAATACATTATTTTGAATAACTGGATCGTATAATTCAAATCATACCAGCCTGACTAACATCATGACCATCAAAACGATATCATAAAACCGTATATCACTATGAACTTTCAAAACAATAGACTTTTATCGTATTTTGAGGTTTCAGCGCGATACGACTTTAGCATATCATATTTTGGTGTAAGTACATGTTAGCCTGTCTGATAAATTTGCAAAAAAATCACACATTAGGAAAGAACTGTTCATATTTTATTACGATTTCCATTATCAATTTATGAAATAGATGATGGGATGAATAAAGTTCTTTCGAACACAGTTCTTGCCTACGTTTGATTCCAAAGCCAAAAGGAACTCCAAAGAAAACGACAAACATAACACGCTTTTTACAAACAAACGGAACTATCAGGATGTAGGTTCGTCAAATAAAACGCGTCTCATCTATCAAAGCGAACAAGAGCGAGTTCTAATTTCCAAAGACAACGCATTGGACCGGATGTTTATAACGATCTGTTCTGACATATTTTTTGTGAGATCTTGTTATAAGATATCAGTACATTGTCTCAAACAAGTCTAATGGTCGTTTCCGGTCCGATGCCTGCGGAAAGTCAATTTTTAAATGAAGCTGTGCTACTCGAAATATCTTTTATTAAGAAAGCCAAGTGTTTGAAATGTTTATTATTTTTCTCGTCTTATTCGAGCAATGGTGAATTCGTGAAAATGTCAGATTTGTTCTTGATTGGAGCAGAAATGTAATTCCTAGCGAAAATAAAATATCTTTCAAGCAGCACAATTACGCTCTATTGGTAATTTATGACTGTCCACCATTTGATATACTGTATAATTTAAAACAATCAAATTCAAGCCAATCGCAGTTCGAATCCGATACTAAAGTTGTACTGAAATATGAGAATAAAAATATATGAAACTTATATATTGATCTCCATTAGTTGCAATACACTCTTTTAAATATTAAGGCCAATTATTAATAGAGGTAACATACTTTGTATGGAAAATTTCTTCACTCCCAATCTTATAGTTTGCCTTAGGGCTTCCAAATTATTATGGCGTTTAGAGCAAGACATTCTCTCTCAAATATAGCGGACTAAGATTGGAACTACGATTAACACATTATCTTTTAAGTTAAGTTGAATACACTTTGACGGATGGATTCACTTCTATTGATCTACGTCATATTTGCGAATCTATAATTCATTACCTATTAGTTCTCAAAATTCTTAGGCCACGCACCGCGCGCGATAAACTCGTTGTGATAAGGCGTTTGGGCCGGTCATCAAAGGCAGCGCGACGAGTACCGCGAGTGCGAGTGACCTAATAGAATCCTATGAGTTCCAAACACAAATCATATTTTATGACTACTTACATTATCATCACATCGAAAGTGTTATCGGTTTAACAATAAACGTTTATTGTTAAGTTAGTAACGTTAAGTTGCGACAATTATCCTCAGAAGTAACAGTTTACTTTTAACGGCATTAGCTTTATTAGTTTTCATAAAATAAATATATTGATATAAGCATTTATAGAAACTATTATACATTTGATATATATTTTCAAATTCACCATTTTAATACGTGAAAATAAACTTACCATTCCTACAGTTGTAGGTTTACCGACATTAATAAAATAGAGGTTGCTTTATGTGTAACTTTTTACAACACACTTTCACAAAGTGTGCTTTGCCTTTGTGTAAATTTAAAACACATGATAAAAATACTTTAATAAAAAAAGGTATAACAAGGTCAATGACGAATGATAATGCTTGAAGTTAAATTTTACATAAAATTTACAATATTAGCAAATGATTCTGTATACATTGTTTTTGTACTGGACATGTTTTACGAGTAGAAGCTTATTGTGATCTGACTTTTGACTAATCTTGTATAGACAATATAAGTATTTTAAAGTACTCTATTCCTTTTGATATGTAAATATATGTAATTGTATTATAATACATTGTAGATGAATGTTGAAAAAGAGATAAAAAATTAACCTCGCCTGAGAAGATTTTGATTTCCGAACAGGTGTAATTTTTTATTCATGAACTTATGCATGTATCAGCTTATATAGCTCTTTGTGTCCTCTTAATTTTATATTTGTTTGACGTCAATTAGTACCCGTAAAAGTTGAATGAAGATTATTTTGATTTTTACCAGAGAAGTTAACTATTTCATTGACAATGCTCAGTTCTGACTTCAGTAGTAGAGCCTGATGAAATGCAAATTCGAACAATATCAACAGGTGATTCCATGAATATTAAAAGTGATAATGGCCGCGAAAAAATGTCGGCCTATCGGCTACTCAGATTCGCTGTCAAATATGTTTACATAACGTGCTCTATTGATAGCGAGCAACAAAGTTTATGAAGCTGTTAACTTTTATGTGAACCATATCAGCTGTTGTTCGCCTCAAACACTTGTTATAAGTATAACAATAAAGTAGAGAACGAAGTTGCCACATAGTTGCGAAGTCACCTAAACATAATGATGCTCTACTTGGAAACTTTTGGCTTGTAGTTTAAAATTGTAAATCGTTTCTTTGAGTGCAATTTAGAGAAAAACTTTTGAGTTTTTCAGTTGACATAAAATCTGACTGGCTGGACTGTTTGTATTTTTCGACACCAAGTTATAAGATCTTTCTTTACTGTCAATCCCATTATATTTATTTGTATTGCCATGAACTCATTGGAAATGAATGCAATGACCTTTCTTACTCTCTAAAGTCAACATTTTCGTAGCAATAAATTCCGAACTAGCCCACATTAGCTATTTATCGTGCAACCAACCGAACAGCTCCGTATATCGGTATCGTTTGAAAATCGCCATACATAAATCCCAATGGGCACTCTTATCAGGGCTGAGCCGTGATATATTATTAGTTGGCGACTTCACCTCTCACCCCCACATTGTTATACAGCTATAACGAGCCTAATTTATTGGGCTTACCGCGTATAATACGTTTTTTGCGTTACGCTGTTACGCGCGCTTCTAAATCTAAGGAATCCCATCAAAATGTATGAGAATAGTACGCTTGATACAAAAGCTTAGTGCACCAGACGAATCATCGAAATTATACCGTACGCATTATTCAGTCTCCCGTATAAATCGTACCTCATGCATTAAACATTCAGGACCTCTTAAATAATAAGAAAAGTTTCGCCTTCTCGAAGGTACTATTGTTTATTCTATTCTTTCGGAGGTTCAGATTGGAAAGCCTTTTTACACCCATCCCATTTACTGGGCGTAGAGAATACATTCTTTGTATTGAGACGAAAGGAAAAATAGAAGAGCGCTTTGTCTTCAAGCTTTCGTTATTTCCTTGAAAGGTCCTATAAAAAATGTACGTAAAACATTTACGCATCATAAATTTTACATTTCGCTGTTTGTATATTCTAATTGAATCACCTACAAATTAAATTGTATTGGTATGATTTGAGATTCAGGGCCGACCGATTGGTTTCGATGTAAGCAGACAAATAAGACAATTTGGATGACATATCGATTGTAATAAGCATTAATTTTACGAGGTGGCCTCGACGCCTTCCCGAAATTGGCAAACATAAATTGTGATAGGAAACTGTACCTAATTTCATGGTCCAACAAATTTTAATGGTGACACGATGGGTTCAAAGGAGCCAATGACGACGATCTTTCAAGTTAATTAGCTACTTTACTATAGTTTCCTTCGTTGTAAGTTTATTTTTGTATTATATTGATGATGATGATGATTTAAGCGCAAGTGATGTAAAAAATATTTGTAAATAAATAATTAACACAACAAATTGTCTCCCTCTAGTACAAATACTAGAGTGAGACTCTAAACAAGGTCTGTTTGAGTACGTCTGTCTTTTCATTTCTGGTGCAAAATGTTTGCATTACTGTGTTCTGTTATGAAGGGTAGTTCTCCCTATATACGCCATGTCCAGCTTTAACAGGCTAGACTTACCAATTTATGTAGTTTTACCAGATTTAAAAAGTGGACCGTAACGAAAAGGTCTATATCATCGTACCTTAATAATTAAAAAACTATTAGTCTTAGTAACAAAAATGTGGTGTGAATATTTTACTTATATAGTCAGCTCGCTGTTGTAACATTGAGTTTTATTTAATTAAAATACTTAAATCACCGTCAATCTTGTTTTTTTTTTCTAAATTCTTGTGTAGCTATCATTTATGTACTATACGTAAATATTCGACTTATTTAGCGAATGGTATTACCAGGATAATTTGCGTGGGTACCTCCATCTGACCCATTTTGACACTAAACCATCAGTATTCGTATTACTGAGATCCGGTTTGTACAATTTCATCTTATGTCACAAATTGACAAGTACTATATGTAGTTCTCATGAGTGTTGCTAGATTCGTTGCAATATTTACAGAAATACCATGTACTGTAAGCGGCTGTAATGATTTACAATTATGTGTATAGTTAGTTTGTAAATAACTAGGTCTAATAGAAAATATTAACAGAAAAATAAATTCAACCAAAGCAGTTTTTGTTGAATATATTATTAATAACTCTAGCGTATATTTCATTAAGAGAAATTCTAGATGGGTAGGTTATAACAGGAAATTCGTGGTAGTACAAAAGATTCACGGTGAATCCAAGCACAAACAGGCACCCAATTTCTCAGATAATAATGCACAACCAGAATACGATTCCATTCCGAGGTACTTAACTTATTTCATCCAAATTACGATTACACTTCGCAAAAGAAAAAAAGGGCAACGAATTAATCTAAAGCAAGTCTCCATAAAAAAAGACTATTAAAAAGGGTTCGAAATAAAAAACCAACCCCAACCGTAAACATCTGCCTAGGGGACCGTGAACGTAAAGACTGGAGTCAAATAAAAACGTTTTTTATGTATTAACTGTATATACGAGCGTAGGGAAATGATTTTACAATAATGTAGGCGGACTAGGCGGTGATACAATTAATTAATCAGTGGGACTGATGTTAACAGAACAGGAAATACTCGCAATACGAATAAAAATTCGTTGATATATTTAAGCTGTACATTAAATGCTGGGAATTCCAAGAAAAAGTCTCATAAAATGTGGTCGAAATATTTTCAAGTGTTCAATCATTTAAATTGAATAATGAAATTCAATTGTAATTTTTACTTATTCTGAAAAGTTTAAATATTTACATCAATTAGAAAGAAATATTTTTCTTGATGTTTTCAATCCAATATACGAGTTAAGTCAGCCGCTACTTGCAGCACGTTGTATTTTAAAAGCGAGCACAGACATAATCCTTATAGGTTAGATAACAAGACAATTAAATAATTATCTGCTGTGGGTCTTGTTCTGTTAAAGATCACAGCCGAACTATCCAATTAAATTATCAGAATATCAGATAACCACGTCATATTAACAATCTACGCGCGCATATAGTCGAACGCAAGGCACTTGTATTTAGGCGGTGTTTTTTATGCAGAATAGAACCTACTCTGTAATTTTCTTGTCAAATACAGGACACACTCAATTATTACATAGCAATCCTATGAAAACCCTGGCACAGCAAGTTTGTAAAAGGACTGAATGTCTTCAAAAATTTAAGTTTCGCATTCGCCTTTTTTTTGTTATATAGATTTAATTCCGAAAAAAACTCAAGATTCAGCATGGTTGACTAATTCCGAATCTCCCTATCATAGTTGGGGTTGGTTGGAGTCTCTCAATGGGTATGTACATATTATTATATGAGCTTATGGAGAGTAAAATAAAATAATTACTATTGTATTAGATTCGTGTGTAATACTTACTGTATAATATTATAATAAATAAAGCATTTGGAATATCAAACATATAATAAATATTACATGAATATTTATTTCATATATTTTCATCAACTTGATCATCAGTTGATCCTAGAGATGCCAAGTGTTATAGTATATGGGTTCCCACACTTAAAGCTTAGTGCTCTTTATTTTTTAGGGAAACTAATTGTTTTGTTAAATCTCATGTACGTTAATCATACATATGACAATTTGTTTTCCACATGTGATCCCAACACAATGAAATACTATAAACTCATACTACATACATCTATACACATAAAAAATGTATCTTTAACGGTCTTTCCGATAGAAACATTTGTTAATATTTGAAAATATTTCATTGTAAGATCTACAGCTGGCGCCACGAAATTGTTGCAGCCATACCTTGTATAATCCTTAAAAATATCAAACAGAAACTTGTGCCTAGCACTTGGTCTTCGGCATCTGAATTATATTTTACTTTATTATGTATTATTGTATGTTGCATTTGATCCCTGCAACTATGATGACACTATAGGTTTGATTCTATATAAGGAATAGTTGTAGAAATTTTGACGGTTTAAGAAAATAAAAAATATATATTTATATAGTCTTGGGATCTGCACCAAATTGTTGATCCATCTTAAACGAGGCCTACCAACATACCAAAACCACGTTGATGTAGATACGTTACAATGTTTGCTTGTACCGTACCTATTTTTTTTTCCTCTGGAGAGGAGGCTGAGAATCCATCATGGATACCAAAGCAACAGGCAAGCAGGGATGCGTTGATTATGTCGGACTCCTGGTGCTGTCGAGGCGGCTCGACCACACAGACCTACCGACTAAACTCAGCCTAGCCTTGGCCCTAAGGGCCCTACGGCTTGAATGGAATGGTTGGGACCGTACCTACATCAACAATACTGTCTTGAATTCTGACAAACTACTCCAACGCTAAAATATTTTGATTGACATTTCCAATTTATCTTTGAAATAACATCTTAGAAATTTCCTTTACTTGTGAGCAGCGACAGTGTCACAAGGTTGGAGAAATCTCGTAACATTTCGTCACGTAGTTCCGATCTGTTGGCCGCTTTCATTGCCATCAGTGCTGACCTTGGCTTTTTATCAACGCTGTCTTTCACACGGCGTGCGGAACTATTAAGTGACGCGCACGCCATTTTTATAGTTTGATTATCATTTATTATTCGAATTTTTACTGCCAGTACTGGCTTTGGTCGTCTTTTATGTTGAGCAAACACGTTTGTGTAGTAAAAATGATATCTTTATTTGAATATTTTATAACATAAAATAGTCTTTATTCAAAAGTAAAGAATTTCATTCTATTTCATTTCATTGATACATATATTGATATACACTTCTCATCAAAAAAATCGAAACACTTCCGTTTTCATTGTTTCTGTCCGAATTTAACACAAAAAAGAATTCATACGATGAAAAAAAAAAACATAAATGTATAGCTGGCAGTTTGGCCATTACAGTAATAAGCGAAAATTCTAAATTCAAAATTAGAATTTCATTTGTTTATCTTATAAACGAAATGAATCACTGTTTTGAGACAAATGTGTGTTTAGGGTTGGAGTACATTTAGCGTTTAAAAACTAAAAATTGGCGCCTATCCTTAAACTTTTTGTTTTTTATTTCAATACTGTGACTTTGGGACGTCTGAAAAAAGGTTATTTTTCTAAAACGTATGGATACTTCGCCCACAGAAGCCGCCCAAGTTGTGGCATTGCTGGATTCTGGCCTTAGTCAGCGTGTTGTGGCTGCAAGACTGCATCTAAGCCTGTCATCTGTTCATAGAGTCTATAAACGTTATCGGGAGACTGGTTTGTTCACGCGCCGTTCAGGATCTGGCAGGAATCGGATCACTTCTGAGCGAGATGATCGATTTATTGTAACAACTTCTTTAAGAAATCAACGCCTTAACGCTTTTCAACTGCAGCAGCGGCTTCGTGTTGTACGAAGGGTGGCTGTAAGTGACTCTACAATTAGAAGAAGGTTGAAGGATCGTGGACTGGTACCGCATAAGCCAGCAAATGGGCCGAAATTAACTGCAGACCATCGAAGAGCGCGCCTTAACTTTGCACGTGAGCACCTAAATTGGTCATACCTACAGTGGAGCAAAGTTCTCTTTTCTGATGAGTGTAAAATTATGCTGTATGGTAACGACGGAAGGAACAAGGTCTACAGAAGAGACGGAGAACGCTATGCAGAATGCTGCATTGAAGAAAAGGTCAGCTATGGTGGCGGTTCGTGGACGGTTTGGGGAGGAATCAGCGCCGACGGTAAGACAGAGCTTGCTTTTGTGTCTGGGCCACGTCTGCCTGCACTAAACTGTCATCGGTACGTCGAAGAGTGTCTCGAGCCTCATGTGATGCCCTATGCACATTTTATTGGCAACGGCTTCATATTCATGCACGACAATGCTAGGGCTCACACCGCGGGCGTCGTACGAGATTATCTTAACGAAGTCGATATCTCTATTATGGAATGGCCAGCAAGAAGCCCGGACATGAATCCATTGAACATCTGTGGGATGAATTAAAGAGACGAATTCGAGCAAGAGATCCTGCCCCAGAAACACTTAGCCAGCTGCAAGATGCAATCCAAGAGGAATGGGACAATATACCACAGCATGTGATCGTGACTCTCATCCGATCGATGAAGAACCGTATGGAAGCAGTAATTAGAGCTCGGGGAGGGAATACAAGTTATTAAATAAACGTTTTTTAGCTTTTTTTTTCATTTACGTGTGTTGTTTTATCCATTTCCTTTATACTCCATACGGAATAAAAATGACTCATTTAACAAAATACGAAACCTATGAAAAATTCATTTAAATTTAGAACATTAACATTAAGATTTGATAAGCTCATATTACTCACTATTAAACGACATTTAACATTTATTCCTAAATGTACACATTTTTCTGATAATCCTGACAAAACGTAAACTTGCAAGGTGTTTCGATTTTTTTTGATGAGAAGTGTATATGGGTTGTACTAAGTACTACTCGTACTTAAATTATTATTTTCCAACCGTGGTAGCTAAGCTAGTGTTCCAAAATATAAGATTGTTATGTTGAAACAATTCAACCATTTAGCCTATCACATTTGAATATTTTATAACATAAAATAGTCTTTATTCAAAAGTAAAGAATTTCATTCTATTTCATTTCATTGATACATATATTGATATATGGGTTGTACTAAGTACAAAGTGAAATTGTTATATTTCCAAACGTGGTAGCTGAGCTAGTGTTCCAAAATATAAGATTGTGGGTTATGTTGAAACAATTTAACCATTTAGCCTATCTGAAGAAGAGTGTGGTTATGTTTGTTTAATGAAAGCCCCATTGAATAACCATACAAATACACATAAACACAAACATACCTCAAGAACTAGGATATCTCAATTCAACAATGTATTAATTCAACAGGTCATAATTTAATTAATGATTTTATAAAGTTGTACTATAAATTTATTGCTTATAAAATATAAGTATCATTCATCGTTAAGGTCCTTTGTCCCCTAGCTGGGGCAGAGGGCGTCCACAGTGAGTCTCCATCCCGCACGGTCTCGAGCTTCGCATTTTATTTCGCTTCAGGTTTTTCCAATGTCCGTCGCCTGATCTGTTTTGTATTAAATATAAGTATACAGGACATTTAAATGAAAATAGTTGGGTTAAAGTATCTGTACCATACTCCTCCACACATAATTTCCTTAGGTACCAATTTCTGCAAACCAGAAGTATGATCAGGTTCGTAACTCTTACGAGCATGAAATTTGAAGTTTAGCGATGTTTCAGCAATTGGAAAAATATATATGTTCCGGTGGGTTAAATCAGCATTGTAAGTAGTAAGATATTCATCAAGGACGGATATTAGGGCAATGTACAATTTTTTCTTATTTTTGTGCACGTAGAATGTTTTTGTTCTCTGAAATTTGTTTTGACATCAATAAGTGCCTGTAACGGCCTGTGTTGAATGAAAAGTATTTTAAAATATTAAAAGCTTTTTGCAAACAATGTACAATGACGTAAAACACTCGTATTGTCAGTTAACTGACTAATATCTAATTAAAATAATTTATCATCAAATAAGAATTTAATCATAAAATTATTTGAAATCTTTATTTCATGACAGATTTCTTAAGCGTAAGATAGAGCCCGGTTGGTGGTCTTTGACAGAGTCTAGTTTCCGTACTAAGGTCTCCGGTATGGATCTGTATGACACCGCAATTCGCTGAGTGTTTAAAAGCTGTTGGATCATTAAGTTGTAGGTTTATTTGGTAGTTAAATTTCTCTGATACTCAATCTCGTGTTCCTATAACACATAGTTTTATGCAATCACTCCATTGGAATATTATTAAAATGAAATGTAATAATTTAAACGAATATTATTTTTTAAATATTTATTATAAAAATATGCAAACAGGTATAAAAAAGAATATAGTTAAAGATCACAGTATTAATGAAACATTATAAGAAATAAAAAGAATTTACAAAATCAACTTTAAGAATAATTACAACTACGAATTGATTCTGAAAATTCTATTCAATCAGTCTTTCTTAAAGATCGAAGAAACACAGAAGAAACACAGGATGCAATCTAAGAGATCTGAAACCTACCGCTGTAATGGGTAACCGTACATTGCATCAAGATACAAATTTCCTTACAAATCTGCTATGAACAAAACAAGGAATGAGTATGTGCGTAAAATCAACAAGTAACAAATGCCAGTATGAGGTCAAATGATTAGTGACCCTTTTTGTGGCCCCAGTGCTTGTGGTCTTCGTGACCTCCCTTCTTGCCATGTTCATGATGATGGTGATGATGTTCATGATGGCCGTGCTCGCCGTGGTGGCCCTTGTGATGGTGGTGGTGTCCTCCGTGATGGTGATGACCCTTCTTGCCATGATGGTGTTCATGGTGACCACCGTGTTTATGTCCGTGATGATGATGTCCACCCTTCTTGTATTCACCCTCGTGGTGGTGGCCTCCGTGATGCTCATGATGGCCTTTGTGGCCATGATGGTCATGGAAGTGCTTGTGCTTCTTGAATTCATCATGCTTGTCGACCTCGTGGTGTCCCTTCGTGTCGTGGCCTTTGTGCCAGTGGCCATGTTCGTGATGGCCGTGACCATGTTCACCCTTTTCGCCGTGATGGTGATGGTGGTGGTGGCCTTCGTCGTGGTGATGATGCTTCTTATGGCCGCCGTGCTCACCGTGGTGTCCCTTGTGGCCTTCGTGGTGGTGGTGTCCTTTTTTTCCGTGATGGTGCTCGTGGTGGCCTTTGTGTCCTTTGTGGTGATGGCCACCGTGGTGGTCGTGGTGATGTCCGTGATGCTCGTGGCCGCCGCCCTTGTCCCAGTGGTGGCCGTGATGAGAAGCAGCTGATTCTAAGTCAGCATCTCGCTTCTCCCTAAGATCCCTGGCAGTCGCGATGACCGCCAAGGCAATGATGCCGAACACCACCAAGAGGCTGTTCCTCATGATCGGAAGTGTACTCGTTGGTTAATGATACTACTGCCGGCAGCTATGATTTTATATAGTGAAGTCTGTTACGCTTTTGTAAGACGGCGTTGATAGTGTCAAGGTTGGGTCTGTTGACGTCGGAAGAGATTTCCCGTTCGCAGGTCATTTGCACAGCTCCGCAAAAAATGCGTTTGCATCATTCTATTCCGTTACTCCTAATAATGATAACAAATATACCTTATTTTAATTCGAACATAGTACATTGTACATTTGATTATCATTAACATTAGATTTTTGTAAATAGAAAACTGACATAGTCCAGTGCATATATAACCTTAATAAATAATACATATTTCTTAATTGATCATAATATAAATTAAGTAACAGTAAAAGAAAAATTAGGAAATGATACAAACATCCTTAATAAAAAGTGATGGTTTCAATAAACAACAACTTTCCTTTCTCCATTCAAGCCGTAGGGCCCTTATGGCCGAGGCTTAGGCTTAGGCTGAGTTTAGTTGGTTGGTCACGCGAACGGGCCGCTCCGGTCGTGTGGAGTCCTGCGTGACACTTGCCTTCCTGGGTACGTTTCGTGCTCTTCGTGAGGATTCACAGCCTCTCTCTCCTGAGGGAAAAACAAAATAAACAACTCTTAATCGACCACCATTTTGCAAAAAAAAAATGTTATTTCATTTGATTAATATTTTCGAGGTAAATTTCGAAGAGTTACTTATATTATCTCTATCGATACTACTGGTCTGATTTTTATGAAAATTTGTATGAGATTAGAGGTTCGGGGAAGCACATAGAACATTATATTTGTATAATGGAAAATCAAATCTATTCTCGGAGGGAAATTTCGAAAAAATGTTGAATCGTCCGCATTATATCGGATTTTCTGATAATCCAGTATAATTCGTGCGAGGTCACGGCTGTAAAGATAAATTTAATATTACTTTTCTCAAATAATTATATTATAATCAACAATCAACTACAATCACATAAGTAACATTTGTACTATAGTAATACTTTTTTTTAATATAGAATTACTAAAGCCATATTCGTAGTGGCACTACAGTAGTAGGGAGATTCTAAACTGTTTACGTCAAAAACCGCTTTCGCGCTTGTTCTCCGCACGCGCTCGCTACTATAATGCATGTACTTATAATGTAGTGTGTGTTGCAACGTGATGGCTGGACTGATGCGACAATAACAGACCGATTTGTACGCGACCCGCGCCTTTACATTGTTATTCCTATTTATTGTGAGTGTACCTTTCTTTTTTTGGTCCGCTGAGGAATATGCATTTGTTGTAAAATCTCTTTGTATAGATACCTACTTTTGAATAGACGTACTACTTACTGTTTTTTTTTATTAATGTCATTGTCATAAGAACATGCTGTATGTCACTCTTTTATTCTGACTTTTTCTAAACACAATCTGCTGCAACTGCTAGTGGTTATGGGCCCAGCACGCTTCCACTGCGCCACTCTGCTATGGATAAGCAAATTTTTGCCCTTGCCTGTTCATCTTTCCGCGTAAAGATTACCGATGACACTTCCTTGCGAAGCTCTTCTGGTCTCGAGATAGTGTCCCAGAGACCACAGTCGATGAGAAACATCTGGATACCAAATTTCCATGTGGCGTAGTTGTTTCTACCGGTTAGCTTGCTTAGGGTAGGCGGGATGCCCGGGCTCACATCTGGTTTAGAGGTTGCTGTTTGTGGTAGTTGTAACTGACGAGGTTCCCTTGATCTCCTTCTGGATTCATCTCCTCTGGGCCCATAATGAATTGCATACCTCGGCTGCGGAGAGCCGGCGGTTATGTTCAACAACATAACCGCCAACAACCTAACATACACAGGGTGCAACTTGGTTGCTGTATGATTGCTGTATTATTGGGTGGAATTACTGAGGCGTGTTACTTAAACCCTATAGTCACGAGTTAGCGATGTACACTTTGCTTTTGTTGGAGTTGCAGATTTATTGCAAATTTTGCTGGATCCAAATGTACTGAAAATTTTTACCAGCACGTGGGCAGTTTGGTTGTCAATATATAAAAATTACAAACAATTAGTATTTCATAGATTATTTAATAATACTAACATTCAGCATAGTGATACAATACTAACGTAGTGTTACTGAAAGTAAACACTAGGTTCATGTTTCTAAACATACAAGAGTTTCGTCATCGTCGATGGCGCTGTGATCTCAGCACTGGTTTATGAGCCGGATGACTTGGGGGTTCAGGATCGATCATGTGTTTTTTTTTAGAATTTTATATGTCCTTTTATCTAACGCTTTTATGGTGAAGAAAAACATCTTGAGGCAACCTGCATATATCTGCGAAAAAATGTTAAGTTGTATGAGTAGGTAGATAGATAGATAAAGGAACACAAGGAAACTAAAATAACATTTTCTTAAAACAAAAAACCCAGTACAAGCCAAGAGCTCTGTGTTCTGTAGTAGTGTAAAAGAGTTGTATCTCATCTCAGTGATTAGAATTGCTCACAAAAGGATGTGAGCAAAACAATGGTATTCTGCTACAACCTAAGGTAGTACGTAGTAGTACGTAGTCAACCAATCCGCATTAGGCCAGCGTGGTCATCTAAGGCTTTATCGTCCCAATAAGGAAAGCTCGTATAGTAAGTGTAAATAACTCTGATATGCACATATATTACAGTATAGCCCAAAATGTAAATTATCTATAAGTATGTATATATATATATATATTATGTTATATTGTTATGTTGATTGTAACCTTATTGAATGTACCTAATAAATAAAAACATATAAAAGAATTTCATCACAGTTCATAGCAAGGGGTGAAGTTATAACTACGTCAGGCTTTTGTCAATCACGCTGAAATCAGCAATTATTCGATTTAAGTTTCTTCCGAGGCGCCTTTAGGTAGTCCCACGATAATTTCTTCCAGCGTACAAGCGTCGAACAATACCTTGTAATTAGAATGATAAATACCTCAATACAATGCAATCTCGAACCCCATACCTCCCGATTAGATGGCCATTTCCAAAACCATCCACCGACGCTTACTTTAGTTTTAAGAAATAAAATCAAAAAATAAACTGAACGAGTGATTTAAATTAATCTAAATTTAACATTTTTACCAGTAAACTTATAAACTTCTTAAGATTAATTAAGTATTAATAACTAGTTAAGTAAACTCATAATTATACAACACAATAACATATGTGAGTACGCAACACGTTTATCACCCATTCATCTCATTCTACGTCATGTTATGATCTGACCAGTTGCAATGTAAGATTGATGGATGCAAGTACATTTAGTCCTCTAGTTGACTTCGTAATATTTCTGTTTTATTCAAGTCATAATGTTGTTTATAAACTTGTTTGAAAAATATATGACTATATTAACATATTATTAATATTTATATTATTATATAATATTTATATATTGACATATTATTTCAAACCATATAAATTCGGACTTTATTTGAATGCATTCGTTTCAGTATGTATTCAGTTACCCTTTAAGTTTGTTTTTAAAATCTAACATGGTTAGTAATAATGAAGTTCGAAACTTAAAGCTCGTCGCTTCGTTTTTCCCAGCCTATCCCTACATTACTTTCCGTTTCACGCATTCGCGAGTGTTTTTAAAGGGGCCTGCGAAATCCTAAAATACATTTTAATATTCCCCGACACGGCTCCTGCACCAAAAACTGTTTACATGTGTAATATGTTTATTCAGTTTATATTGTTAAGAATCTTTATTTAACAAAAAACGCCAGTTTATAGCGAACTAATCTAAATAACTGTATATATAAGCGTACTGGACAGAAAAGTTAGCTAAATTCCAAGAAATAGATGAATGAGGTGTCGTGATTTTCTTATCGCAAAGGTAACTCATATTGAACCAAAATTACTTAACGCTACATCCTAATAATATAACGATAGAATTCTTGTTCTAATTAAACGAGTGAATGGAATCAATAATAAAGTAATTATTGAAATAGCAGCGGTAGGTAATACAAAATTGAAATTGTATGTGAAGTGGGTAGTACATGAGAGAAGCAAGTAACTTGAGTTACACTCTAACTAGTAAGAGTGGTAATGCCAATTATTAGATCAATTCGGATTTAGCGGTAAAAAACTATACAAATGGTCTAACTTTGTGCAACAAAATTTTGATTATAAAACGAATCCACTGATTTATAAAATATTTATTTCTATTTACCATTAAAGTACCGTCCATTTTCAACATAGGTAGCGCTGTCATTAATTCTTCAATACTTAAATTAGTGTAAATCCTCAACTTGTACTTTCAAGAAACACCAAACGTTTCAGTCGACCCTTTTCTCAAGACACAGGAGAGCGTCGGACGAATCCCTACCCTTAATTCGGATTGACGTGCAAATCAGTCGGCTCATGCATAAACAATCGTCAAGGTGGGGGCGGAATTTACTCCAACTAAAATTCCAAACTTAAAACATGCTTGAAACGTTTCAATTCAAGGGAAAAGTGGTTGTAATGTGTTTATTAAGGCTGCTTTCTAAATAAAGTTCTAAGTAAATTCGGAAAAAAATTATAGATATAATGTTTGGTTTGTATTCATATACATATTCTCGCAGTTATGTTCACGTCAGGTGTTCAGTCTTACAAGTCAAAAATCACATATCACCCATCAGTACAACCCTCAGCGCAACTATAAACAGCTTTGCTTGTATTTTATCGGTTTTGAAATGACTCTAAATACGAACTGACATGTTGGCGTTTATGGACCCTAAATTTGACTGAAGCTACATTTTTTGCATAGTCCACAAATGCGAAGCAGAGTGGCAGGCAAAACTCTTCAGTATTTTGTGTAACCATTTCTTGCTATAAGCATATGGAACTGTTTCCATATGCTTATAACAAAATGAAACTGAAGTTCTTTGACAAGGTTCTACCTCCCTTTTTCAAGAATATAATTACCACGTTTTTAATCATAAATTACACGTTTTGACTTCATGTACATATGTGGGTGCTGTAAAATCATTGAAGTTCCTTCTAGGCTGATAGTTCCCCGGTCAGAAAATTACTACAATGCGCGCTTAATTTTCTAGAGTTTTGTGTGATGGCAGAAGTACTCCAAATGGGGACGGACTTGCGATTTATACAGTAGCAGTCTTGGCCCCAGTGGGTGTGAAGTACCGCTTCGCCATATTGAGTACAATACTGGTGCAACGTCAGATACCGTTTATAAAATAAATTCTACTTCCACTTTATCTCAATTTATTTCCTCTTTTTAAATACTTCCTGTAGCAAATGTACATACATATATAAAAACATATCTGTTTTTCCCTAAAATTGCAGATTGTACATACATTTCGTCAATTTAAAAAATCCCAGGGGTAATTTGTAAAGTTTCAGGGGTCCAAACTGTTATTGCAAATTACAATATAATTCTATTAATTAAATTCGCTTGGTTGATACACAGCACATCAACGGAAACAAGAAAACAAAGGCAGCGATGACATACAACTCTGTATTAAAATTCGGAATATTTTTTCTTATCAAAATTACATAGGTTTGTTGAGAAAGTCTCGAATAATAAATAAACTCCGCCGATATTAAATGTTCACCTTACTGCTTCATAAATAAAATAGTACATCAATAATTACCACATTCAAAGATAGGTGAAATATTATATTACATTTCTTAACTTCCGTAAACAATAGAAAAACACGATTAAGATTCCCTATAATTTTCTATCGAGAGCGGCTTCATATTTTCTGAATAAATTAAAATTTTGACGATTTGTTTGTAATATTGATTTAACAAAATAAACAATATATCTCAGCAATACTTTTTAGCCTGCGATTGCGGCTGCGTCTTATATCCTTTCTCCTTTGAGAAAATCCGATTTACTCGTAAGCCAAGTGAAACCACTAACGCGGACCGAAAAATCATCCCATGTCCTCCCCGAATTTAAAACTATCCCCAAATTAACCTTCATCAAAATAAATCTGGTGATTTTTAAGTTTATTGGTTACAAACATAAAATACTGAAATATCTGCTTTTTAATAACAAGGTAGGTTAAACAAGAAACCATTACTGTGAGTTGCATTTATTTTAATAACTAGCTTTCTGCCCGCGGCTTCGCCCGCGTGGATTTCGGGATTGGGTGTATAGAGGGTTAAGGGTCATAGCTTTTGCCCACGGCTACATATACGCGGAAGTCGGTTTATGGTGCGAAGATTTTATCGCGCTTCCCGTGGGACTATCCGTTTTTCCGAGATAAAAAATGCCGCAAAACTCCTCAAGAATCACTCTATCTATTGATGAAAACCGCATAAAAATCTGTGCAGTAGTTTTTGAGCGAAGCCTTTATTGCGCATCCGTGGGATCTGTCGATTTTTCCGGGATAAAAAGTAGCCTATGTTACTCGGGGAGAATGTAGCTTTCCAAAGGTGAAAGAATTTTTGAAATCGGTCCAGTAGTTTAAGCGTGAAGAGGTAACAAACAAACAAACAAACAAATAAACAAACAAACAAACAAACACACTTTCGCATTTATAATATTAGTTGGGATTATTACATATCTTTTTTTTCTCAAGTATATTTAAAAAGTATTTCATAAATTTAGTTATCAATTTTCTTGAACTCTGCTCGGTTCCCATCACCACACGGTGTTCGAAGGCATGTACGATAGAAGCAACTTAAAAGATAAACCATAATTGAAACGTCAAGAGCATTCCGAGACCAACGTTTTAGAAGCTACAAAATTTTCGAATTTTCCTATTTCCGATAGAAAATTGAAGATCGAGCGTTATCTTATGCCGTTGCAATAAGAGTTTCTTTCCATCGACGTAATTGTATTTACAGCCAGATACCGCTAGCGATTGGCGATTGTAAATTTCTATAAATAAGTAACTAAATCTAAACTGTAGTACAAAATTGTGCTCTGCTATTATACGAAAATATTTTTTCATCCCACCACCTCGGAAAGTGTAATTTTGCGCTTCGAAATCTGGCTGGAAAATTCTATTTTATTCGCTTGAGCGGCAAAGTAGATTTGAATTTAGAACATCACATAATGAGTACTCAATATAATTGTAAATTCAAAACGTCATTAAACCTATTTAATGTAACCTCTATGGTGCCAAATTTATGATTAGAACTTTTTAAATTGTGAAAAAATTTAAATTTGGAACCTTCTTGGTTTCTTTGTTTTATTTGCGTGCTTCGCGCCATTCTAGTTTTTCACGTTTTATTGCTTAATATAATTTGTCATTATAAATTGTTTTCTTTTTCATTTTGTCATTTCCTCGCTGAGGTGGGATGAAAAGTTACGTATTGCACTCGAGTGGAAAGATTTTTCACCTTGTGCTCGTTTATTTCCCTCGCTGACGCTCAGGATTCTAATTTAGAATCACTCGCTGCGCTCGTGATTCAACTTTAGAATCCTTCGCTTGCTCGGTCATCCAAATCGAGCACGCGGTTAAAAAGGAACTTTCCACTCTTGTATAATAAATAACTAGTTTTATAGAGATCAAAGCATATGATTCCATCCCACCTAAGTTTAAGTGAGGATAGAGTACAAATGTAAAAATGCTTAGTGCGCGAGAAGAAATATATTGAAAGACATAGTGTATTAAGATGAAAGGTATAAATGTGCTGACAGAGATAAAAAGGGATGTGTTTGAATTAGGGACATATATACATAAATATCTTTTATATCAGTTTTCCACTTTTCGCAACAGATATTTTATATGTACATTTATCTCATGATCCTACGGTGAAAGAAAACATCGTAAGGCAACTTGCATACACATACATACATACATACACTCACGCCTTTTTCCCATGGGGGTAGGCAGAGATTACGTCTTTCCACTTGCTACGGTCTTTACATATCTCTTTCGCTTCATCTACTTTCATAACATTTCTCATACATGCTCGACGATTGCGGGTACTTCTGACCTGGCTTTTTTTGAGGACACTTTCGATTTGTTCGAAATATGTTCGCCTAGGTCTTCCTCGTCCCGTATTTAAAAAAAGAAATTCAAGGATATGTTATGAAGAGTCAACCAATCTGCTCTAGGCTAGCATGGTTGACTAAAGCCTACTTGTCCTAGCATAGTTACAGTGGGCTGGTACCCTTCGGTGGTGAAGTATATGTGCTGTGATGAAAAGTGAATCTCTATCAGTAACATATTGGTACTCACCAATATGTTACTGATAGAAATTATTCACCTACGGCAATACGAGTAATAGAACGATGACTATACTTAGTTCAATTTAGGAAAGGAATAAATGCAAACAATCCAGTTAAATGTAAAGTGGGTTATTACAACTCAATTCAAAAAAACGTCAATTATGTTGTCTTTGTAAAATGTTTTTCATGACTGATCCATTACATATTTTTTTCTACCACATACTACTATAAACTAAGAAACTTCCATATAAATGGATTTATAAAATACATTTTAACATAATTAATTTTACTTGATAACTCTATGATCTTGATGACACAGGTGAAATTCAGATATAATAAACATTTTCGGTTATAGTTGGCACTTTTATACTAATCTATCATCTGAAATAGACCAGATTTTCTTACGTACTCGCTTCAACTTAGCTACCTTTTCAAATCAGTAGCATATATTTGCATTTTAATCCGACCACGATAGAAAGTTCTATGTTCCGTTTGTTGTAAATATCTGCATACCTTTTTTTTTTTTTTACTTATGTTTCTGTTGCAACTATATAATTGATATTTATGTTATTAAGTAAAAATTACTAGTTTAAATTATTATCACATTATTTAAATAAAATTTTTATAATAACGTCTCATTTTATAAAGGAATTGATTACCGAACGTAGAAACAGTATTTGATCGTATTATGTTTGCAATATGGTCGTCATAATTTGTGGTCATAATCTACCTGCTTTCGAGTACTGTCGTGTGTAATTAAAAATCATATTACATTGGAATGTTCTTAAATGACATTATTGTAACTGGCTGCTATTCATATGAACATATTAATATCAAATTTTCCCATAGGAATGAAATATTTTCCCGCGGTAAAATTTTTAATATAGTCGATATTACCCAGCTTGAATGTAGCTTTCGAATTGTGAAAAAATTTTTGAAATCGGCTTATTAGTTTCTGAGTTTATTCATTACAAACATACAAAAATTTCCTCTTTATAATATTAATGTAGATATACTTGCTTTCCGCCCTCGGCTGCACCAGTGCTATATTCAATTCTCCTACGGTAAAAAGTAGCCAGTCTTTTCCCAGGTCTCACAATACGTACCTCTAAACCAAATTTCATCCAAATCGGTTCAGCGGTTGAAGCGTGAAAGGGTAACAGACATAAAGACAGACTTTCGCATTTATAATATTAGTAGGATTATTAAACAGTCTGGCTGCTACTGCCAGTCGAAAATAAACTGTAAAATATTACTCCGCTAAAATATCAAACAGGTAAGTAGGTATTACAAATTCGAAAGCAATGAAACTGTATTATGATAGAGAAAGGTTATTAATATATGCCTGTCAGTGGTTGCTAGGCAACACTTTGTTGGTAAACATTCGCCAACTTATTTGGCTGAACTATAGTTAAACTACGATTTTTAATTCGAGTCAGTAAAATGACAAGTGCAACTGTCACTGATACAAAAAAGGGTGACCCACTACAACCCACTACAATAGTGATGTTCGGCAATCAATAGATTTAGACATTTAGTCATGCTTTATTTTATTAGGTATCAAAGCGTTTTTTTATTGTAAATATGTAATACATACCATATTAAATGATATGATTTGTGACACATGACACTGGAAATGTCATTTTACTGACTCGAATTAAAAATCGAACTTTAGTTAGACTATGAGCGAGGTAGAGTTTGACTGATTTCATACAGCAAAGGAATAAAATGGATAAGCCTCAAATCCCGAGATAAATTTTAAAGAGCAGAAAAAGCTCCGTAATTTTTTAATAAAAAAAATATTTTGAATGTACAAATGGATTTTAGACGTTTGGATAAATTCATTGAGCCAGAAAATATTGAAAAGCAAATGGTTATATATTTTAATGTTCACAAATGTTATACAGTGATGGCGGAAGCAAACACTTCAAATCTTACTGGGAATGAATCGCACAAGGAAAATTCACGAGTCTAGGTTAGAAGCAAAGTATTTGCTCGTATTTATAAAAAAGGGACATATGCGTATGAGAATTTAAGACTATCAATAATTTGTATTGTGAATTAATGTAAACTAATAAAAATCATATGTTAATTATCTTTGTTTTATTTGTTGTCTGAGGTTTTTATTATTATTTGTAATATTGTTGGCCACGCGGGATTGTCAATTAGAAATCCCGGGAAGGTCCATATTAATATTAACATTTCGATGCAAGTACATAACTAACTCTACCTAATTCCGATCTCTGCTTAATTCTAAGACAAAAAAAAAATATTTTGTCTCTGGCGGTATCGATTTTAAGCGTTCGTTAAAAATAACAATTACCTTAAAGTACCGGGAGGGCATGAAAATATTACTTGTGATCGGGGGAGCCTTGATGTAAAAAAGGTTGGGAAAACCTGGCCTAAAGAATCTTTACACTGTCAATTAGTAGACAATACTGTATTGTTTAAAGCGACATCCCACACAACCTGGTTACTGAAATTACGCCTAAAATGTGTATGCCATTGACAGAGCCATTATAGTTGACGACTAACAAGCACTTAATATCACTTCATGCTCGAGGGAACACGATCCATTAAATTTTGCATTACAATTTTGTAGAGTTTGTGCAGAGTAGTTAATATTCCACTATCGGTGTTCTACATCCACTTGTTTTGAAGTGCTTTGAATACTTTTGCCGTTAAAACGCCCAACGTTGAAATACTTGTTATGAGAATGATTGTGATTATATTGATCTTTATTCTTGTTAAAATCAAATGTTTTGCGCTGTGTCTTTCACTATTACTTGTATAGTCGGCAACATGTCCAGTTTTACATTTGCATTAAGAAAGACGACGCTATCACGAATGAAACAAGAGCTGTGCTGTAGATGTTTCAAATCTGAAATCTGAATCACGTACTCGAAAATAAAGTAGAAGATATTCGTAATGCATTCCTTGTGACTTTATCTCTAGTTTGAGTCTATTATATCTACTCAAAAGTGAATGTAGATATATGATTGATTTATCCTTGTAGTAGATTTCTAGTCTAACTTTATTATGATTCAATATGTGCATAATAGTGATGAGCTTTTACGAGTGTTAGATGAAAGTATTAGATCAAATTTACTCAATACCAGTGTCGTCTAAAGCAAAGGAGTAATACTCAAGTATTACTCCTTTGCTTTAGAAATAGTAAAATTCAAATTTCTGTATTTCTGTTGGAAGGGTACCATCTTACCACAAGTTGGCAACTTGCACTGAAATTCTTGTGAGAGTTTCATATTTGCTGCAAATAAGGCAGGGAGAACATCTCACAGGAGACTGTAGCCATATCAGAAGGGCTGTCTTATTGGATAATACAATTATATAAGAGACACTCAAACTAGTGTCGTGCTTCAGAATACTTAGGCAAGAGTATCTTATCTAAGCCTCACCCCATCGGATTGTCATGTTCGCTTATCGCAATTTATAAGCACACTTTAAAAACAAACAATTCAGTGCATTGTTAACGCTTTGATTTCACTGATTCCATGAATCGAAATCTTTCAACGAAATATAAACTTCATCGACAATATTTCCTGTTTTTACTGCGCGGACGAAATATGATCGTGCCTCTCGGACCCGTCGTATTTATTTGTCTTGTTAGTGCAAATCTATTGGGAATTGACAACACTACTGTTTGCTCAGACCAGAGTAGAGCACACAGTATTGCGACTTATTCCGCTATTTGTTAAAGTGATTTATCGTGACTGTCACGTGTTTTGTAAACTTCTAGAGGACGATACGATCTTGGGACGATACAAGATATTTGTGACATTATCGATAAATAAAGATAAGATTCAAAAGTAAATCTTAACATTTTAGTTTTAGTTTAGCATGGATTATTTACTTAGGTCTTTGTCGACCATCATTGTAACATCATGTCTGAAATACTTAAAATGATAGTGGTGCGGTGTCTTTTTTTTTAATGTATGTCTGGAAGGTGCGTTACGCATACCCCGCGGCTCGAGAACACCGAGGGGTTATGTCGGACTCTCCGACTAAAAACCAGACAATGCCCCTCAAGGACGCCTTGGCAGGAGTGCATCAATCGTCGACGCATCCTCCCCCTCATCACACGAGGAGGAAGACACGCCGAGGAGACCAGCATCACTGCCTGACAAGGTCATGGGAAAACTTACGTACACTTCCACGACCTCGTCGGCAAGTGGTGCGGTGTCTGAATGATGTCTACCTATCTGTCGACAACTAGAATATACTAATGATACTCGTCATTTTTTAATTTGGCAAGATCTAATTGTATTTAAGTATTTTTATTTTTAATTTCATATTTACAAATCAATTACGTTACATGCATCGATCTATCTCTACTCGCTTGAAGTAGTGACATACAATTTTAACAGTCACCGCGAGGTGCCGACAAAAGTCCTCTTCGATTATTCGAATCTCTGTCGGCCAATACACAAACACTTATAGACTAACATATTATGATGTCCCGCGAAAATTAATGTGATATTTGTAAGTTCTGAGGGACGGTGGGCGCAGAAAGTAGTTAGACGCATGCAACCCCTAATAGATAAGCTTTGTGACAGGTTATGCTTGTAACGGATCGAGGTATGATATGATTTATGAACGCTACCATACCAAAAGAAAATTATAGACTTGATTGTCTATGTCTACATACTCTATACCTCTCTATGCTGATCTGTAAAATGGTGAAATAATAAAAACTACGCAATTAAATTAATCAGTGTTTTTCCAATAAAACCCACAGTAAAACCTCATTAAAACTGCTGTAAAACTAAAATAAAACAATAAAAAGGTAAACCCGGAAAAATCTTCCGTGGTTTGCTTCGAGCCGGTACAACGACACCGTCTAGTCCCTTTTAATACAAATACATTTTAAGTTAACAGTTTTATCAATCCATGGCAACGTATTGCCGAATATCTAGGACTTATCCTCGACAGTGCACTTAAATTTAAAGCGCACGTCGATGTTGTAACTAGGAATGCTAGGTTTTACCTGTCCCGCCTCCACAGTATGTTGGAGCGGAACAGTATTATGTCCCTTATTAACAAACGGACATTCAAAAACGTTTGTATACATCCAGTCCTTAGAGCAACGCAGGCCTTCCGCTCTAAGATCCAGTCATACCATATGCATGTCCAGTGTATGCACACGCGAATCCAAACATCCTTAATCAATCGCAAGTTGTTCAAAATAAATTATGTTGTAGTGCAACTAACGCTCCTCACAATGTTCGAAATTCCGATCTCCATAGGGTTCTTGAATTAACGACCATACAACAACATTTTCGATCTTGCTCTGAATGGTTTTTCAAAGCCACTGTGGAGCACCCTAACCTGTTGGTGAGAAAGACAGTGGATTACTCTCCCGTGCCACTATCGCGTCATAGATACCGCAGACCTCTTAATTAACTAACGCAGGACCTTATGTCCCTGCACCCGGCATCTGCGCCGCCGGCAGCCCCTTCGCCGCCTAATCCTCCCATAAATCCCTAGTTTGGCAGCCTTCATGATTAGATTCGTCGCCGAACCTCGCTATGATTAGGTTCCCTCATGATTAACGCTAGCGCCACTTTGGCTTCTTACGTCTCCTCAAGTGCTTAGGGTCCCTTTTATGGGCCTGGACTGCATCGAGTCATCTCCCGAGAAGGTGGTATTTAGTTCTTAGAACTTAGGCATAAAGTAGAGTTTAGTCGGTAGGTCATGCTGGCTCTGGGCGACGTGGAGTCAGACATAACCTGGATACATTTCGTGTTCCTTGAGGATTCTCAGCCTCTCCTCCCCTGAGGGGAAAAATAAAGTGCATTCTGGAAATGCAACTGGATTTCTTTATCTTTGTAGCTAGGAGGATTAAATAAATTAAGTAGGCACCAAAAACCTAAATATGCACACCACTTTATCCAAACAAAAAAATCACGCATCTCATTCGCACCTGTAAAATATATAAAATCCTAGGACGTCATTGATCGCGATAAATCAATTTCAGCACCGGCTTTCATCCGCGCACAACTTGTATTGATAATTAATAGAGGTTATTTAACGAAACTCCGTGAATAAGAACAAGCCGTATTGAAGTCAACGAAATTAATGCCGCCCTCTTGAGCACTCGGGCCTTCTTTATTACAAGGTTTTAAATGGAGAAACCTCCATTATGATTGTTAAGCAAAGCATATCGAACGGTGTAGATTTATTGTATTTGAAAATTTTAATTCACTGTTTATTGTTGTGCCTGCGAACTTCATTTTCTTTTAAGGGCTATAGGTATTTTCTCAGCTTCTTTGATTATAAGAAAGTCTTCATCTTAGCATATAGTAATGATTTTTACACCAGAGGAGTCACAAATTCGTTCACAACTTTTAAAATAGGAATATTTTCTTTTAAGAAGGTTTGGGTATTGCATGATGAGGATGAATGTGGAAGCGAGTTGACTTGGATTTTTTAACAACTGAATAACTGGCAGCCTCACTTCAAATATTGAACACAGCATTGCTATAACAATTTTTATAACCTGTGCGGTGAGAGTTTAAGACATAACATAAGTGTTACCGCTTTCATTCATCACGTGGATGTCGCATGAACTGACTATAGAAATTTAACGCAATTACATCCTTTAGAAGTGTCTAGATAGTGGCAATAAATAAAAACAAACTTTCTGGAAAAACCCAACTGAACGAATTCTATACGAAAGGTTTGGCAGAAATGTAATAAAATACCGAAGCGGTGTTTCGGTTTTAATTATTATTCAATTATTCTTATAGTTATATATTATATAAATATAAACTAATATGGTTATATATTAACTTTCCACAATTTACTGCATTCCTTAATCAGCAGTCCAAACCTAACATTTCATGTGTCTATATTTAAAAATTTAAAACTTAATCTTAATCAACCCTTCCATTTTAGCCCCAATTTCAATTCTAAAACCATTCGCAGTTACTACCTAAAGTCAACCTATCTTGATCTACTAATTAAAATATACGCTACCCAGCAAACCTTTATTCTTAGGTCGAACTCAATAGTTTACATATAATGGTGTAATTTTTTTTAATAACCTTGTATGTGTAAAGTTTTAATATTAAGATAAATACGATATTTCTTTTCACGTATTGACGTCATATTTATGTAAATATCTATATTGGTTATACATTTTTGATTTTGAATCAGCCAGTCAATTAGTGAATCAGGGCGTTGTTTTGTGTCTATAGATTTGATCATCTGTAAAATGTACCTATTAAACGACTCCAAAATACATGTGACGGTACCCATGCCAATCTCACTTGTTCGCGGTGCGCCCACCGACCACGGATAACAGGTGATCAGAGTACGGGAGGTGGGGATGGCCCTAATCTCCGTTTCTTGAGTGAGGTCTTTGTCAAGCAGTAGGTTATATATAACGCATGAGTTACTGAAAGTTTTTTGGCCCTCTGTCAGATGATCAAAAATGATATCTAAGCGTCTTTGTCCGATACAGGAACAACGGCGCGAATTAAAAAAATAAATTAAAAAAAAACTATATGGCAAATAAAAAAATAGCTTAATAATATATATATTCATACTCGTAAATTAAAAGTGTAAAAATGTTATATTTGATGTTATGTAGAGTGAAATTAACATTAATTATGACCAAAGAATTTTATGTCATTTTTATATTTCTTTGGTTTTTGATTATGTTATATAGAATGTAACTACATCCTCAGTTCATTCTATTATTTTAATGTACTATACATATAAATTTGGAAACATTCCCAGACATATATCCTAGTCCTATCATTAACAAATGCCTCAAATTCAAAATATCATATTTACATATATCATATTCAAAATATCATATAATAGCTGTTATTATATTTTTTTTTGTCATTAAAATCTTTTTATATGATATTTATAGCATCAGATATGGGAATTTAATCTTCTATATATAAATACATGTAACTATTAGCTTTTTTAATAATTTATGTTATAAAACTACAGGTAAGATCTCGAAGTCTGTATGTTGCGTTTTCCTTCAGATGTCTGACAGCGTTTATATCTGTTTCGCGTGCGATGCCTAACTGAATGAGGTATCTTGTACTGGAACACTTAGAAAAAATACTGGTGTAAAGTAATAAAAAATAAGTAAAAATAAATATAAATTAATTAATAGCGGCCATTCGCCGCAGTCGCTATTATTGATTCTCATAGCTTTCACTTTTCTTATATTACTGTTTTTTATCATTTTTATAAAGATATATAATTTTTGTTATTGTAATTACCGTGTAAGCCGATGCAGTGATTCTAAGCTGTTTTTCTTCATAAAACCGTAGTTCAATACCGTGTGATAATTTATAAAAAAAGTAAAAAGAGGACATTTTGTGTAATGCAAAACGTAACTTTTTACTCAAATTAATGATTTGTTGGAGGAAAATAAGAGACTTTCACGTCGTATAATGTTGATATTATTGTGTTAAAATTATTGCCAAGACAACGAACTTGTCACATAATTTTAAAAAATTGTAAAAATAACTTCAGCAATGTTTAAATTCTAATGATAGTATTATTTAATGTAATGGTCATCAACGGTCAACTCGAGTGTAGTAGAAGGTATAATCAAGGATTTTCTCCCCCTAAAGTTAGGCATAGGAAATTTAACCTCCCAAACATAAAAGCGTTGAGCGTTAGTAGCACTGTGGTTTCGGCACTGTTTCTCGAATCTCGAGATTCAGGAAATCCGGGGTCTATCCTGCTATTTACCGATGTGCTTTACGAATTAACATTTTATTTGTACATTTATCTGTACTATTTGTACTATTATCGTCAATACACTTGACTTTTTGACCAATCAAGGCCAGCGTAAATGACTAAAGCCTAGTCATACAAACATAATTAAGAATAAGTTCTCACACCCCTTTGGTACGGACGTACTTGTATATGAACTAAGATGATGATCTAAAAGAAAGCTCGTCCAAACCAATGCATAACTTACGAAGAAGTCATGTAAAATATACACTGAACAATATATTTTCATTTACAAAAACGTCGATTAATTTTGTAGTTATTTACAATGTAACACAATAGAAATTTAACAAGTTATCTGACACGTTAATCGAATGGCGCTCAAATATACACACTTGGGTAGACTATAAACCCTGTAACTTGGTGCCACTGTAGGCCATGAACCGGCAAATTTACTTCCAATAAGTTGCCGGGAGAAACAACGGGGTAAGCACCCTACTTTGCCCGCAATGACATCTCTATGAAAATTGTCCACGACCTCTAAGGGTGGAGTAAATTATACAATATTACTTCAGTAGCATCTGATACTTAATGGAAATTGTTTAATTCATTGTAATGTATTCATATACATTGCAAAACATTAATTAAAAACTTTTAAATTTTGCGTTTATATTAGATTTTATATTTAACAATAATAATATTCTGTATAGGAAATATGGTTTTAATTAAAAAAAAATAAATATTTCTTCTAAATTCGTACTGTATTGGATTCATTGGATCTTTCTCTTTTAAAATCAATGTAATATTATAGCTTCTGCAGATATTTAAAAAATATTTCAGTGTATTGTTTCTTTAAAGTTGCTTAAACATCAAAGGTTATTAGTGACTACATACGTAGTCACTAATAACCAAATCACTAATAAAATAATATGACGTATACTAAACTATACAGTTTAGTATACGTCATATTTCTTTATAATGACTAGTGCTCGGAATAGGTAGTTTAATTTTATGTACTTGCGATTTTATGACATCAATAGTATGGATATGCCTGAGAACTTACTATTTTCAGAGATTGTAAAAATATTATATTGAACTTTCAAAATAGTATTTTATCTTTTAGCTTATTGTTGTAATGATAAGTTGTAAACATAAAATTTTACAATAAAAGCGTAAAGAAACGAATACCAAATAAAAACAGAAAATTTTAGGTTTATCCATGTTTGGTGCAGGTACTGACCGGGCATGGTTGCTTCGGCCACTACCTGTACAAGGTCGTACGTCGGGAGATGACGCCGCGGTGTCACCAATGCGGTGCTCCCGACGACACGTCAGCACATACTGTCAGTGTGCTCGGCGTGGCAACAACAGCGCAGCGAACTAACCGCTGCGCTGGGAAACAGCGACCTCTCGCTGCCGAGCGTGATCGTGGCCATGCTCCGCGCCGAGGCGGAATGGAAGGCTATCGCCTCCTTCTGCGAGAGCGTCATCTCGCAGAAGGAGGGAACGGGAGGAGGACGTCGAGGCAGCTCCCCTCCGCCGCAGACGGATTGGTAAGCGAAGGCGGGCACACGCAAGCGCGGTGTTGCCTGCCTAGTGACCTTACCGTGAGGCTGCATGCGCGTCTGGCTAAGCGCGCACGCCGCGGTGGAGTCTCTCTGTCTGGGGGACTGTCCAGGGGTTCTCGGACAGTCCCTCCTTTGGCGGTGGCTTGACCAACTCTTGATCAAGCCGGCCCCGGGACACAAGGCGGTCGAACCGCGAGAGCGCACCCCGCCATGTGCCCCGTATGAGCCCAGAGAACTCGGGGGGGTTTTAGTGGGTAGGCCGCTCCTCTTGACCGGAGAGTCCCAGACACGGTCGCGTCTTGCCAGCGCGGTGTCATGTTGCACAAGGTCGCATTTCCATCCCCCTCAAAAAAAAGGTTTATCCATGTTACGCTTACATTGACTTTCATTCTGCAAGTACATAAAATTAAACTACCTATTCCGAGCACTAATAATGACTCTTTAATTCAGTATTTTGAAATTTTATTTTTAGACATTGATTTAATTTTTTTCTATCTTGACTAAAGAATGGTCATTCTACAAGGTGTGATAAATTACGGAGAAATCATATTAATATAGAAAATCTCTTAATAAATGTAAATTTATATATGCTTTTATTATATTACTTCATTCTCGAATTTGAATGTAGGTGAAATAACTATTTGATGTTTATAAGGTTTTAACAGATATTCATTTAATGATATACATTTCAGACCATTTCTTTTTTATTATGTCTTGTATGTAATAATAAAGTGTCTGTAATAGTGAAGAAGTTTAAAAATTTTTGTTCATTACAGGTCGATAATAATAATAATAATTTCATTACTCTTACTGATATAAAACATATATAAATAAAAAAACGCAAACACCTATTTAAAATGATCATATGTAAGTAGATGTTACATACATAAACAAAGTAGTCTTATAGTATCTCAAGAATGATTTAATGGATCACTTACTTTTTAAATTTGTCATTGTTAAGAATAGTAGAATAGCTCCAAATATTACTTTTTAAATTTGTCATTGTTTAGAATAGTAGAATAGCTCCAAATATTATAAACAAACAGAGGAAAAAATAACAAAGAAAGCAATTAAATTAATATTATATCAATTTTGGATTTCCTCCATCTTCCCCAGTTGACAGTTTTATAATTAACTGATATATAGCGCAAATTTCCTGGGTTAGCTGCTTTATAGGTGAAAAAACATTACAAATTCTTCGAAAATTGTAAGAACTTGCTCGAAAAGAAGATGTAAGAAGTCCGAAAAACTTTCCATATTTTGAATTCCCAATCTTTATTTTATATTTTAACCATAAACTACAAATATATAAATGTAACATATCTTCCAGTATCTACTGGTTCAATAAAAATGGTATCATTTCAGCCGTAACTGCTGAATCCTGCCGATGAGAGCACATGAGCCTGGTTTGTTAGTTGTGCACGCTGTACCGAGCAGGTGAGATCTTGGGTACCATTTGATGTCCTTCAAAACCCCTTATATCCCATGCCCCTTAAAAAAGAATAAATTGTTTAAATTAAACTATGTTCCTTCCAAAAATGTTTTTATTCATGATTTATGTAGATTCCCAGGTCAAGAGTATCCGTAACCGACTAGCACGACAACTAAACTCAGTCTAAGGAGGACCGCACCTCAGGAGAGGCACGGTCAAGGTTGCCCTATATAGGGAACATATACGCTAGAAGAGCACGGTAAACCCAAATGGCTCCGGCCTATATTGATGTCTCGTGGCTAAGCAGAAGGCTGCCGAGAAGGCGATGGCAAGGGGCGCGACGGCTCAGACGACGCCGCTTGCAGATCTTGAAGATCCTGCATTAATTCATTAGACGGATCGCTAAGGACGTGTCGCGGTCTGCGAAGTCTGCTGAAATTAATTGAGTAATACAAGGAACAGCAACACTTAAATATGACTAAATACCTAACAAGCACGCAAGAATGTTATCATCAAAACAAAACGGTAAAACAAATCTGTGTTCAGTAATAATGTACAAATATAAAACTTTTTCATACTATAAAAGCTATACGCTTCCTTAGGGCGGTGAACCCAATTCCATTAAGGCATTATCTACTTTGCGAACATAACCTTCCCGTAGTGAGTTTTTTGATCCCTCGCAGAGCTGCATTATGCGAATGCATTGGCTATCTATCAAGATTACATTATCGGGAGATATTGGAGACGCGGTCGGTCTCTCGTTCTGTTTATTAATTCAATCTAAACCAAGAAAGAACGTGAACTGATAATAATCTTCATTGTTTGGAAGATCGAGAATAAAGATATTTTATCGCAATTTATATATAAATTACACACATAAAGCCAGTGATGGATATAATAGACCGTACATTAAAATTTATTTAAAATTTTTCCACTACAAATTTGTATGTAGTCTTTTTTACAGATTGTATTAAAATAATAATGTTTTTTTATTTACCTTACCTCAATAGAATCCTTGAAGAAATTGAGGGACTAGTTATCTTTACTTTCCGTATTTATTAGTATTTACTGTTTATTTTCTTTAACCTAGCGAGTAGTTAATATTAATTCTTTGTTATTGTTCTTTGGCCATCTTTCTTGCTGTGCCTCATACTCTTTATTATCTCGTTATTGCACTACCCACTATCTACTACGGGCGAGTAGAGTTCATCTGTGTCCTATCTTACTAAAATTCAGTTTCAGCGTTCATTTCTTACACAATCTTTAATTAAATTTGAATTTAATTGAAAAAAAAATGGCTTAGAATTTACTGCATACCAGATGAAAAATTCAAAACTAAGGGTTTTACTATATACAGCAAAGAAGTAATGACACATTAAATGACCTTAGGTTATTCTGAATATCGACAAAGTGAACGTCGCTCAAGAGGTCAAATGCACGTATTATCTTGTCTCATACACTCATTATACACTTACTATATACTCATCATGTCTCATACGCTCATACACTCTATATTTGAATCATCCGTTGAGCGGCGTGTGCTCGTAGCGAATAGTCAGCTCGGTTTTTTAAAATTCAGTTATATTTACAGTAAAGCGAAATTATAATAATCTTTATCGTATTGCTGATTTTCATCGAAAGCGAAATAATAATCAAGAGAGGCAAACCGTAGAAGACACCTAACAAATGCTCGAATGATTCTAAAAGGCCGTGGGTGCCAAATGCCTCCCAAGAATAAATATGATACTTATTGTACTATATTTACCCCACTTATTTTTAGTCCTTATTAACAGTTTAATTCCGTTTACATATTATTTACAACAAACGATTTTTTTTTTGTTTATGTGATACCAATAATTTCTAGAGTTATATTATTAAAATAGCTGGGGGAAGTTCCACACACGTCTACAGAATAGTCATCACCACGTAGAGTAAAAAAAAATTCCACCTAGTAGAAAATTAAAAAGTTTTCCTTTACCATAAAAATCATTTAGTGCTTTTATATACATGTAAGGACTGGTAATAAAGTACATAATCGTATAGCTTCTGTGTTGTGTGATCGAAAGAAAACGTAACTTTTTACTACGTCTTAATCTTTTTTCTTGTAACTGGATGAGACTGTTTTATTTGTGTGTTTTGATAAATGTTTGTTTCTTTCGTTCAAATATTATCAAGTATAATGTCTATAACAATGTTAAGATTATATATGCTGATTTTATGTAATTTGTATGGAATTTGGATAATATTTAAAAATGTAAATCTGGCTTCTGAGTCGACTAGAAATAGAAAACCTATTCAGTTTCAAACCATTACTATTTCAAACAGTAGGTACTGTGAATACAAAAGTGAGAACCTAAAAAATCTGCCGTGAAACTAACAGGAAGAAAAAAGGCAAATGACAAAGAAAACGGAATGAAAGGAAACGCAACAAAGCCTTGTGGCGAAAATACTCGAGTTCAGTCCGATTGGTTGTTTATCACGGCCGGCTTAGTGATGGGGCGTTTGGCAAATGCCACTGACTTAGAATGCTGTCGGGTTTGGGAGTACTGGCGCAGTCACAAAATGTTTTCTCGGTATTTTTACTTTTGTACAAGTTTTCTTTTCGAATTTCGGTATCCATCGCCTTTAGTCGGTTTTTAGTTTTACTGTCGCATATTATAAGATTTCAGGCGACCTTCGTAATCGATTAGTTGGTACACCGATTTCAAGGTGTCACGATCTCTAAGGCGTGCCGGGTTCGAGTCTTAGTGATACAGTTTGTATTTACCACAAATACATTTGCATTTTATTAAAATTGTAATATATAGTAAACTAGCGATCTGTCCTGGCTTCGCACAGGTGCAATGTTCATACTAAATACACTACAGGAAAACTGTGAACGTAGTATATAACTTCTCCACTATTTAATGGATGTTATTATACATATAAACCTTCCTCTTCAATCACTATTAAGGAAACCGTATCAAAGTCCGTTGCGTAGTTTTAAAGATTAAAGCATATATAGGGATAGAGGGACAGAGCAAGCGACATTATTTTATACTAAGTAGTGATGTATAATAAGAACCGCAAACGAAATAAACCGGCCGGGATTCGAACTTCTGCAACAAAGTTGAACTTGCCACTGAACACTAACCATTCCAATCGAATACTTCAACCACATTTATCATCGTTTACTTTGTGAAGCCAAATTAGACTTTATTTACTGTTAATGACAACTTATCAACATCCAACTTAGAGATGCATATTACTTATCTATGCGTATTATAATCAAAGTGGTAGTTACAAATTAAATTAAAAAAGGAAGCTCAGGTCAGACTTATAGTTTTTAGAATAGATATGTTTTATTACAGTGATTTTATATTTGGCCGATAATAACCAATTAACTTAAAACTACACCTGTATTTCAGTATTCATATCCTGCCATCCTAAATGGACCGTTTAGTATTTATATTTAATTAGTTTTAGGTCTAATACCTGGAGGAGATAAATATAACAAAAAGGTGATTATTTATTTCTCTTCGCTCTTGAGTTATAATTATAACTGATGTAACACGATAAAATTTTTTGTATATATATATATAAATCAGTTACCCTGTATTATACACCAAATAAATGAAGAAAAAAATAATTACATACAACTAATTCTAATTTTTAACAAAACCAATTTACTCGAAGTGTGCCAAAACTTGCTCTGATTACTGGTATGTCCAAGAGAAAAGCTCCGACTTTAATTTAACTCATCTGGGCAAGAGTTCGTTTCCCGATATTGAAGTCGTGGTTGAGCCTGATAAGCTATCTGAAAAAAGTGGTTCGTCTGGTAAAGAAGCTGTTGGTTGAGGGTACAGGGAGTCGCGCTTAGTTTGGTACGTAAATGCTGAGCCTCCAGACTAATCTTCAGAAGGTATAGTCTGCTGACACTCAGAACTTGTGATTCCTGAAATAACTCAAATAAATATATGATAATTTAAGAAATATATAAAATAACATACCCATTAGAACACCGCGTTATTACCATCGCATCTGTGTAATAAGGTTAACTGGATCTAGCAAGATAAACCGTTGGATTAAGGTTAGCTCTAGTGTAATGTAATAATATTCTTACTCACCAACTAGTTATAAAGAAAACACAAATAATACAAAATAACAAAATTACTGATTTAATTATCAACTTTAACACTTTAAATGTATATTAACTTTATAAATTATATTTTTATAACAACTAAATTAAAATCAAAATAGCCAATTAAAATAAATAACTTTATTATAACTTAGTACTTAAATAACAAATTTTGATGAGTAGACACAAGGGCAGGTTGGTTCTGGTGCTGTTTGATCAATCTCGGCAAGGATATTTAGCAACAATTGTTGATCAGGGTCTTGAAATAAAATTATAATTAATGGTAATTCTAAAATCTAAAACATGAATTCTTAAGCTAGATTCCCATCCCCCGGTGGTTAGTACTGAATACCTTCCTTGAGACTGGGTCCAGACACTCGATTTTAACTCTTCTTTTAATAAATGCAATTATTCTTCTTCAGGTTTATATAATTTTCTTCAAGGATATTGTAATTTATAGATATGTTTTTCTTACATAAATTTGTAGGGCCGGGCCTTTCAGGTATAAATACCTCCGGTACCTTTTTGCCCTGTTACATATCATAAAATGCTACATTATCATAGTCATGGACTCACTGTGGGTGGTCTATGCGGTTCAGAAGGAACCCATATACAATTATTGTTCTTCATACAATTAAATCTGACAACTAGGTTACAAAGAAAAATATCAAACATGATCTATTGAACATTCATCAAATTATGGTACATTACATTTTAAAAGAACAAGAATTTACATTATTTATATTATATATGATTAAATACAAACACCAATTACCTCAAATACATGAGATTAGCATCTGAGCAACTAATTTCAGCATGATTTTGTATGGGTGGTTAAGCCTACCCGCTCAAAACAAATAACAATAATTATTTGTGAAAATCATTACTATTGGAACAAATTGAAATTAAAGAATTAAAGAGATAAATGCAACTATTACTGACCTTTTTATCGGGCTTTCAATATGTAAATATTTTAGTTTATTATTTTTTCCTAAGTGCCGGTGGCAACTAGGTTAAATTATGTGTTCCAACAGATATGGATAATTTTATGTGAAATAAAATACTCCTGAAATTTGTGATCCTGACACCACTTTCAGTAACTTATATACGTAGTTATATACCGAAATATGCGTGAGATTTTTACAATAGATCGATTCCCAATTCCCAGATTTCAGATCTCCAAGTCACAGATTAGTATACCATTACAGATTGCTTACCACCGATGAGGCACAGACTATATAGACGATGTATAGTATGTGATGTTTGTTATTAAATGGGACTAGGATGGTGTGGAAACTAATGTCGATCCGCCACAAATAAAGGAAAGGAAGAATGATCTTCCTAAATTTAAGTTTAATCCTAAACGATATTTTTGTAATCGGCAGTGCAAATAATTTGTTGTTAATTAGTATCCGGTATATAATCTGTGGGCAGTTATTAATCTACGACACTGTTTTTAATCTATGAATTCCGGAGTGATGTTTCAGTATTATTAATAAAGAACCTATCTTTGTAGACGACGCTTGGCTAGATTTGGTTGCCCAATTTGCCCATAGATAATGGTGTTAGGATCATGATAAGCGGCCCACACTATAGAACTGTCAATGTCAAAGTAACAATTCGACGTAAACATAACCAATGCAAGATACAATTGTAAAAGTGATTTTAATCAATATGAATAAAAAAAGTGTTTAATAGTACTTAAAATCAGTGAAAAAAAAGTGTTACACTAGGATTCCCTTAGCAAGATACAGCTTGCTGGGAAATCTCTCGGGCCTATCGTATCAACCGCCAATAAAACAAACTCATAATGCACTCTTATCATCGAGTTCTTCATTTCGATGTTTCAGCACCAGTGCATACCTCCCTAATATGTTAATGTGAGACGGTGTAAATATGTTAACATACGTGGCGTCCTAAACTAATGTTTATCCGAAACTCCACGGCACTAAAGTGGCACCGTATGGTCTCTTCCTATAATCTTTTAATATGCCGCTCGACTGAAGTGTTACGGAAACAAGAGTGCTTAAGATTAATAATGCAATAATGACATACTGAGTCGGCACTCTTGAAGTATGTCGTCGTCTTAGTGAGTTCAACTTAACAATCGCACTTACAGCGATCACTGAAAGCGACCCGTCATTGAGGTCCCTATCCGGAGCCTACCGGGGTCATGGACTGTTGCAAAATCAAATTGAAATTTGTCATTAGCCCTTCTCTACTTCTGAGACAGCAACAAGACTTTTGTTGTCTGATCTAAAAGGCAATCAATGCAAAAAGTTCAATGCATTAATTTTGCAAGAAAATCCCACAAACTCTGTTTTGCAGGCAGTGGTTTAACAGGCAGTAATACCAGAAAATGAAGCACACCATGCCGCTTCATCTGGTCCGGTAAGCAATCTAACATTTAAACATTATTTTAATTAGATTTATATCATAATTTATACCTACATAAATTGAATATAAAATATGAAAATTAAAAAATGCATTTCATTAATTTAAACTATGTTTTTGTGAAACATCTCGCAAATATTGAAGAAGCTAAACTAATCTAATCTCAGCCAGTAACTAAAGCCTTCAATAAACCCGCAGAAAAAGCATAACGACAAATAAGACCCTACCTTTTGGAGCACACCGTAAAAAGTGGTATAGGTGAAGTCCAAATCTCATATAACTATGCAACGCGAACAAAAAGTAGTTCCTTGTGAGCGGATCAGGATCTCGATCCACTCGGCACACAAATCTCGCCGCCGAATTGACTTTAACGGAATATCGAACGCTGTTTCGGGATCGTGTTTTCGGAGTTATTTCCGCTGGCTGTGCGGCTCGAATGTGATTTTGATAAACGATACACTGTTCTGTTCATCCGAACGCGAAATTATTATTTGCTCACCGATGTAGTTGACGACGCCGATATTTTCATTGTTCAATGTGGGTGCCTGGTATTGATATGCAGAAATTGATATTTCGATTTGCACGTGAAATTTCGTTAAATACTAGTTATGAATATGATTGATTATGGTGTGGATATATCGTTACTTGTTTGTTTATAATATTGAAAACCCAGACTCCAGTGTGTTTGTATTTTTCTGAAAAGATTTGCTTAACAAAATGATATTAGCGAACAAAAGTTGTTTCACACATCCATAACACCTAATAATATTAATCTTAGTACATTCCATGCACACTTTTATTAAATTTCGCTTAAATAGCCTCTACGGAGTGGATATGTATCCCCGCGCTTTATAAAGGACCGTGTCTTATAAAGACACGTGATATAAGCGACAATATTAATCCATAATAAAAATCAAATCCATAAATTATCAAAGAGCCGTTCCGAGTAGCCCGCATAAGTACGATGCAGAATGAACTCAGTCGATCGAGTTACTAATAATCATACTCTACACTTATGAATTACTGGATTAAACAAAAATAAACTTTATGACGAGACGACAATTACATCGAATTCCAATGTAACACCCACTACTTTAAAAGTTTTTTTTAATGTTTTTGTGTTGAACTGATTACCTAAAGCAATCAATCCAACTAGGTAAGTGCAACTTTCAGAAAGAGGGTAAAGGAATAATAAACGAGAAAAATACTCTCTCGGTGCATCTACCGCAGTACCCCAAATCGAAATGGCCTTATAAGGAAGCTTGAAATCACTCAAAAAAACAAGGGGATATACTCGAAATTTCTCTACAAGATCAAATTAGTTTTTATGAAATTCATAGAAGAACCAGGGTCACCTATATATCCCGAAGAATCACGAACCTTAAACAGTAATTGCATTACTGGAAGAGTTAACGATCTCTGAAATATACCAGGAAACGCAACATTGGTAATCCTGAAACATGTTGGATCGATGTTTTGGAAAGATCGTAGGAGAGCACTCGACGGTAGCAGTGCAAGACTGGTCGCTATGGAGATCCTTGAGGGAGGTCAATGTATGGCAGTATGTATCTTTCCTGAAATGGAAGTTTGTGAGTTTTCGATGTTCAGATGGTAAGGTATGAGGATAGCCTGAGTTAGGGGTAATTTTTACTACGGGAATATATTTTTACTACGAACAAATCAGACATAACGTGTGCGTTTTCGCAAGCGGAAATTTCATTATTAATGATCGATAGAATCATGTCCGGCTTCCAAACGTTCCAGACTTCCAGAATATAGTGTAAGTGTATACCTTACGATTTCGATTGTTGATTAATAGGCATAAGGTAACAAGTGATTTGTCGGACAAATACACTATGTTGACAAATATTTGACCGATGAGGTAAATAAGCTGCTTAGGAAATACGCCGAGAGATTCTGGCCAATTCCTTTGATAGGTAGCATTTCTAAAATAACTCGACACGTGTATCGGTTTATGTGTATGGAATTTTGTTCCCAAACTTCATTTAATGAGTGAGTATCATTAATAGCAAACACATTATTAGGAAAAAAAACATTTATGTGCTATCTGGTTTCTGTAATTATGTATTTAAAAATCGAAAAATCAAACTTAATGAATTTTTATTTAGTAACGTATGTATAAAATAAAATTTGAATTATTTTTGCGATTAGTTTTTACGTTGTAAATAAAGAAATAAACATAAACCAATAGTGTCCACAGAAAGTTATTACATTAGATTCTGAACAAAATCAAACACATCTGGAGACCAATTTTTGAATTACGAATGCGACTTCGAAATCACCGCTGACTATATATATATATATATATATATATATATATATATATATTATATATATATATATATATATATATATGTGTGTGTGTGTGTGTGTGTGTGTATGTATATATTATAGGTATATAAAGGTTTATATATATGTATATATATATATATATTATATTATATATTATATATATTCAACTATATATATATATATCGACTGAAAAATAAAACAAAATACAGGTAACATTTCCACAAGTATGACTTGATTGCGAGTGGGTGAGGGCACTCGAAATGAAATCACACCTGTGACTAAGGTAGTATTCAAGGTAATATTCAAAAATAAGAATTATTGAAAATCGGTGATTATTAGTCGCATCGGTGATTTCTAAGTCGCATTCGTAATTCAAAAATAGGTCTCCTGGGCAACATTCGAATAGAAAGACATGTTTTTTTTTATCCATATCCATAATTAACGATTAAAAACTATATTAAAAATAAAACTTAATTAGTAATTATAGAAAATAAAAATAAGACATATTTAGACGAAACTTGTTAGAATAACTTTTTATATGTTTGATATAAAGTTGATTTTTACTAATAATTGCCTCTCCAATAATAGTTTTATCCAGAAAATATTACAATTCTAATTTTATTTTGAGAAGTCTCACAGTCCTGTAATATCCCGGAATTATGATCGAAGGCTGTTTCGTACCCCAGGACTTTGAAACTATCGTAACCCATCATCATTTACTGTCACCTATCATGAACATCTAGTGAATGGAGTCTATATTTATTTGTTTTATCCGAAACAATATTATTGATAGTGTTTGTCAAAACGAAAGACTGAGGCCATTCAAAACATTCATTATCATTAACATCAAAAAACTAACAAAAGAAAAATAGCGAACATTACCACTGTCGACAACAGAAACAATTGTCTCAGGACAGCGTAATGTGATTGGATAAGATACTGCCTCGTACAAATAGCGTCTGTGAGGGCTTTAGAGACTTAGATAGGTAGTTAATTTAATGAACACTCTGCGTGGAGCACAGGATCGACAATCTTGCCAACAGTAATCTGAGATAAACAGTTTAGATAGGAATGTAATAAATTTATTTTCACCTCTCAAACTGGATTTTGTTTGTCGTTCCCTAGTCTGGAAGAGTTTATGTAGAAGTCCAGGATTCGCTTCCCTATGAGGACAGAAGTTTTCATGCTTAGTGTGATTGTTTCCCCTTGACGAATGTTGCCAAAGTTTCTATTTATAATAACGATATTAATAATATTTTTGCTCTTACAATTAAATATATCATCAGTTCCTCAGCTATTGAGTTCGATTGAAGTTCTCAGTCAACGTTCCTTTCAGTGTACGTATAAAAAAGCGGCTCAATTCCATTATTGCTTTCTTTCTCCTATAACATTTGTATCAACAGAGAGAAGCGACGACAAATGTTAACACATTCACTGCTTAAAAATAAATAAAAAATAACAGCTGGGAACCAAAACTTTTTAAGGCGAATTTTGATTAAGTACATGTGAATGTTTGAAAATATGGATAAATGTATATTGTTATTATTATTATTTTAAAAAAAAACACATTTTTCGGATCCGAGTGGTCGGCACACAGCATGCTGGGTGCCGAACACTCGGAGCGGTTTGAACGGGACGCTCGCTCGTATCCGAGAGGTCCACTCGGACCCGAGTGGGGAGCACGGAATGTGTTAAGCGCTAAGACAACTTTACGTTTACACTACAAAATCCGTAATTATTTCAAGAGACATAAGGTTGAACCGTACAGTCATTTATCTACTATGCGCACTCGCACTTCTCAGGCCCATATTACTGAATGCGACTCAAAATCAAATCTCTGCTTGAGTCACGTGCTCTAATACAGACCTTAGCTTCAAAGCTACGCTATGGTGCAGTTACTGACCGGACATGGTTGTTTCGGTCACTACCTGCACCGGGTCGCACGTCGGGAAAAAAAAAAGAAAAAGCTTCAATGCTAAGAAAGAGATTCTTGGAGTACTGGTCTGGGCACTTCACAATTAGTTAAATTTATCTGCTTCGTTCATCCTAGCCTACGGTGTAATAAAGAACAACAACACCTGAGCTGAAAAGCCCCTACCAGTTCGTTCGCTTTTAATTTCCATGAACTTGATTTTCGTGGAAAATAACGATACTCACCCTACTCTACTAGTCAAGAACCTGATTTTGTTATATATATACACTTGCTGCCTGCTTCAGTATGTAGTTTTTATTGATGCGTCAAAGTAAGATTGATGTATTTTTTACTGACATAATATTTAAAGCATTTATTTATATAAGTATAAACACTGATGTTATATAAGGAATTGTTTACCATATCTTATACGGCATCGAACCCTACCCTTTGAGCACGTATGACTTTGATGTTAGGAAAACAAGTTATAAATATTTAGCGGATCAACTTAGATCTGCGACATTTTGATAACATATTCTCTCAAAGTTTATAGACATTAATATATCAATGACTTAATAATGGATTTACTACAGGCTTATTTATTACTGACTTGATACTGTTAATACTGTATCAAGTCAGTATTACATAAGACAATAGACTCAAGCTATTGCTTATTTGACAGAGAATATTTGCTAGCGGACACACAAGTGAATGACATATATAGTACACAAAACGTGCCAAGTCACATTTTGAAAAGTGCACAAAAAATAGGATTTATTCAAACAAGTAAATCACATTTCCTGTGATTTATTGTAAATCGAAACAAATATTTAACAATCATGAGAACATTGATTAAAATCTTGATTTAAAACATTTATTTTCTCAAAGTTGTTTACAATTACAAGAGAAAAATGCTTATTGGATTTGATTTTTATTTCAATTTAAACATATTTTCTAATAATACATTTCAATATTTAAAAGGAACTAGACTTCTTTTCACACAAATTTTCTTGTGCGAAAGTAAGTGATTATCTTATTTATAAAATCTATGTTTCTTTGTTTTTTAAACAAGTTATTTGTTTAAGAAATATTTTACATGTCTTATGAACTACTTTTCTTCGATCAATATGAATAGTAGTTGATTGAAGATTATTAATTTTGAATATTGGATACTATAAATATCTTGTAATAAATATAATTAAATTGAAATTTGCATGCTGCCATGCTGCCATGCTAGCATACTACTTGTAACATATGAAGTCACACAAAAAACCACAAACAAAATCAAAGATATAAAAAATATATACTTTTGGTGTCGCTTTCAACAAAGACGTCAAGGGAGATGGTCCTAAAATAGCAAACCCTATTCCAGTTCACGTGACACACGAACTGCTTTTTATGTGAGTGAAATCCGAAAACCGTATTTTCATCAATCATGCTCCGCTCACATCCAGCGGATCGCTTCATTCAACGGACTCTGTAGGCGGAATCAACTTGTTGTTTTTAGTCTCATCATTTTAGGTCTGAATACTTAAGAGTTTTTAGAAGCCGCTTTAATATTTTGACAACCTCCTTAGTTTAGCTCTTAGTACACTGATTGCAAGGTAATTACCTCTTTGAGGTCCCGAGATCGAATCCCCGTAAGACCAGTCGAAGTTTTGGCGTGAAATATCTCCTAACCCTGGAATAATTGGAAAGTATTTAACAGTAGCCTTCACCTCAAGGGTTTCATCCGTAAAACTCAAATTCGATCACAAACCTAGATTTCTTTCTAAAAATCCTATCAGGAGTACAGCAATAAAAAAGATCCAGAACAGAATCAAGAAAACTGTTTCAAACACACATTTGTTGTTTAGAAGAAATGTTAACTCGAAAATAGACAGAAAACTTGGAAGCAGAGGCATAAAGTGCACACTCTGAATTGTTTACCTCTCACCAACTGCCCGATGAATACGAAACAGAGCATTCGTAAGTAACCACCGTTCACACGAATTGGAATTGTCGTTAAACACTTTTCTCTGCGTTCGCGAAATCAGTCAACAATTCGAATTGTTGAGACCACTCCAGTCCTTACCCTTGTCTGTCAACTGGTGAAACTAACGCACGAAAATCTCAACCTTAAACAATGTCAAATAAAGTCTACTATCGCGCGAAATAATCTGACTGCCCTATACCTAAAGTATTACCAGTACTCGGGTAGCTGAAAAAACACTGAATTCTTTATTGCGTGTATTGCTACATGTTTTCTATTATTTAACGAAACTTTTGTCTTATGACATGGTGTGAGGCCACTTTTCTTTTAGCTTTACTCGTAAACCTTACGTTCGTTTCAAATGGTGTTAATAGTTTTGTTTGTTAGAAACGCTAGTATTGATAAAATATTCAATGTTACAATCAGATTTTATTAATTTCATTCGGATTTCAAAAGTTCCTTTTAAATAACTTAATATGAGTTTATCCACAATTGCAAAGGCGGACAATGCAGTATTACCAAAAACAAATTGTATCGTAAAAAATTTCGTCAAACAAAAGTATGGAACTTTAGAAAACAGGATACACAGCTTTCATATAATCTTCTCAGTTTCATACAATATGTCTCACGTTTGCTCCACAAAAGCAAAGAAGCAGAGATTTGGTGTAGTTGCAGTTCCTCCTAATAATGTTTGTTACCAACACAATACTTCCAGCGTTCCAGCACTAACATAATATCAAACAGAGCAAACATAAAGCGCAGTAGTAACGGGCCGCAGCTCAACACCCCTCAGTTTGCATGTTGAAAATGTTCCATTTCTTGCCACTATTACGCCGAGAGCTGAGATAAAACCGTACAATGCTTGAAAAGATACGGTTATGTCGAAAGGAGGTTTCTTAAAATAGAAAAATGCTCGCCGCAAACTTGCAGATGTTCTTTGTAATGCGACGCTTAGAGATTTTGCCTCTAATGGTTGAAAGCGTTATGTCGGCTTAGGAAATGCTTGAGGAAATGAGTTTCAGTTGTCATCTACTCAAACATTATATTAAGAATACATTTAGTTAAGTTACTGAATTAGTGAATAATTAACGAGTTCACGATAATTTAGGAAGTTCAAACAACAAGATGAATATTGCTTTTTTTAAAGGTTTGGAAATCGCATCGATTCGCAAATACCGCAGGCTGCAATCCGTTTCACAGTGTGATAATGTCAGGCAGAAAATTCTTAGTAAAAAGCGCTATTATGGACTACCAAACGTCTAGATGATGAGGGTGAATATGTTGGCGCATGGATAGATGGCGGAAACTGGTGACAGGGACCAAACCAAACAATTCCCCGTACTGTATGCGATACAGAATGTATCATTTTTAAACTACTAATATTTGTATCTCGTACTGTCGCCGCGTCAGGCCAGGCTTGACATGCCTCCATAGGGCCCACAGTGAAAACAAAACCACTATCTCGAATAAATAAAGTAATGATGACAATGATTAATACGTTGCATCCGTCAATACATAGTTGAATAAACTTCAAAGTAGTCGTTATTACTATTTTGCTCATGTAAGTTGATTGAGGTTAGACCAAATTCTGCGGAATAAATAAATAAATTCTACAATTTATCTTTGTAAATTGATATTGCCTTTTACACATTATCACTGCGTTTAAAACAATCAAAACGCAGTCATGTAAATAACAATAATAACTTTAATCGGTCTCCATTAACTATGGTAAAAATTAAATTTATAATATTTTCAACTCCATACTTTTACTTTGAAATAGGCGGGGAAATTAATTGGCCATAACGCGAACTCTCCCTTTACCTGCTAAAAAGTGACAATGAACCCAGAACTTATTAATTTGAGGTTGAGGTCTATTGTCACTTGAAACTTAGGGAAAGTGGTCGCAAGAATAGATAATTATACAACGTCTTCTCCATTAAAGGCATCGTCGATTTTAAAGGGCAAGGGCCTAAAAAGGGATGCTCTGAAGTTCTCAGTGGTTACTTGATTTCATTAGGCAGGGCACTGAATTTGAATCAGTGGGTTCTGTATACATATTTTGAGATTTCAACTGTAAAATTACGTTAAGACATTATGTAGACGCGAAGAAACATTCAGACAACGATACGCTCGACATTGACATAAAATAGACAGGATATTTTAGGGAGAATTTGTTGAATAGTGACTCAAAATGATTGAAAATTATTGAATTAAAACAAATCTAGATAATGCTTATGTATGTATGTAATTATTTTTTTTTTCCGAACCAATGAATATCATGATTTCAAACTTAGTAATATGTGTAATGAAAACGGCTCTAGTAGACCTTGTTTCCTACATTAAGAACTAGGTCCTATTCCAAAGGAATGAAATAAATGACAGTGTAATCTACTTTGTATAAAATAATATATTTTCTGTACAATACTAAATATGGATATAGTTTTAATAACACAAAATAAGAAATAACATTTCTTAAATTCGAGGTTTTGAAATAGTGTCATTCATAATATCCCTTTATTCTTATCATGGCCATTTACTAACGTTGCTTGTATATATTTACTATGTATATGGAAGCAAAAATTGAGACAAGTCCAATTAATTTTGGAACATTTCAAACAGTCCTCGTCGTAACCGAAATGGATGACAAAGGTCATGTAAAAGTTGAATTGGTCTAAAATAGTCAAAAAATTGATATCTCCTTCAAGATTCAGATGTGCAATCTGCTTATAAATCATATAGATTCCCATATAAAGACCGTATCAGGGCATTTTATTATCCAAACATAACGCAACATACGACGGCTACGCGATATTATTTGCAATTATAGCGGATTCATCTCCGGACAGATCCCATACAATGCAAACGAAGAAAAACTACATCATTCCGCAGATCTAATATGCCGAATACGCCAGCACGAGATATTACGATTTCATTTCGCCCACACATGACGTACTTTATTATAGCAATGTCATTTTATTTGAGCAAACACGTCGTTCGCACATGTTTCGGCGCTGCTCGAACACTCCAACTAGTTACCTAAAACTAAAGCTGAACGACAAGAGAATCCATATTTGATAAAGTGTTTCAGTTTATAATTAAAATTAATAAAGTTCATCAAAAAATAAAACCTTTTAAAAGTTCTTATAAATATGAATATAAATTACACCAATTAAAATAATTTCAATAAAATGATAACTAAGTAATCCTAATGGAATGTATAGGGCATCTGCGAATGGATTGTCTGAATAAGTTGGGAATCGTCCGGTATTTCTCATTTTGCAGAACGGCAAGTTGGTTCTTATCTATTGTTTCATCCCGAATTATGAGACACAAACTAATCGTAATTATGTTTTATACATTCAGCTAATGTACGAGACACTACATCACTCGCTGACTTATAAAGACAATAGGCAATGTGTCTTGTCCGACACCGCAATGGCTATAGAATCCAAGTCGATTGTGACAGTTGCACAATACTTGCTAGATACAACACGGGAAGTGTGATAGCGAGGTTACCGCGATTTCATTTCGGGACCAAATACAAAATCAGAACGGAACCTGTCGCAATTTCATTTTGTTCCAGCAAACACGCCATTGTTATTTCTCAGATGTTTTCGTATGCCGTTAGCCGAGATCCGCCGAAGGGCATATTGATAAACGAGCGCTTAGGCCGCACGACACGCATACAAATATATTGCCGGGAATATTTCATGTTTAACGTCTGCCTTCCGCGATATGTGTGGGCTGACACACTGATTCCAGCACTAAGATATTTGTTAGTTGGCCGAATTAGTTTTCAGTGCAACTTTACTAACCTTGAAGAGTTTGAACTTGCAGCACATAACTGTTTCGCTTTTCATACGCTTGAAACATAGATGAATTATGAAAAGTTGTGAATTCCTATTGTTTATGTAATATTTGTATGTAATTTACGAAATACCGCATTTTATTATTACCTAAAATCACATAGTTCACCTTTTTTATATATTTTTATTTATTTATATACATCTTATTGTATACAAAAGAACAACTTAAAACTAAATTAGGTTTACAATTGGTGGACTTATTTTCAATAGGGATTTCTTCCAGTCAACTCATGGCAGTGCTATATTGCTTAAGCATGCCTGTATCACCTCAGTGTGTTTAATAAATTATATATTATAATCTAAAAATAATATACAATATAAAAACTAAATAATTTAGTATATACAAAGTGTAATAAAATACATAAAAACAATACATGTAATACACAAATAATAATATAATACATATTAATTAATTAAATAAATGTAATAATTTAAAGTATCCAGTATGTATCCATCTAATACGAAATAAAATAATTGCCAATTCGTAAACTATTGTCATTATTTGGGAGCCAGATTTTGACATTATTAAGAATGAAACTGAAATACTACTCGTATTTTACACACGTAAATATCTTATACAATTAAAACATTATCTCTATTTTACTTAAAGTAAAGGTTATAAGTCGGACTAGACACCACAGTCTTATTTATCGTCACAATAACAACAATCCAGGCGAGCTCACTTTAAATCACTTCTCAGGTTCGTCTATTATGGAATACTGTTCTCATTTTCGGGCAACAGCTCTCCAGTACCAACTTCTTCTAGACTGTATTCAAAGAAGAGCGACTAGACTCGTTGACTGTCAATATGATTCTAATCGGCTTCAACCCTTGGCGCTGCATAGAGTGGTACTCGTAGTACTCGTATAAGCTATAGTTATGCAGCATCTACGAGGAGTGTTCCGAGGTATTGTTCGGTTTAATCCCTGCCGTCACTTCACGCGACAAAACATTCACCCTCGTCATCTAGACGGTTGGCAGTCCGTAACAATGAATTTTTCTACTTCGCACTACCAAATTATCCAATTAATTGGATAAACCTTAAAACCTTAAAAAGTGTATTCCTATTTAAAAGACTGGTAATACATTTGTTTGACTCGTCTGGTGTTTCGAGTGTGGTTATTTGACCTCCATGACATCACCATCTTTAGGCCTTAAATCACAAGGCAAGTAATTTCCTTGTAATACAAAAAGAAATTCTATGCAGTCGGCAACATGTAAAATTTTAAATTTACTTTTTATATATTTAATGAATACCACTCCTGTAAAGATTTACGTAAAAGCTCTCTCAAGGTCAACATGCATATCCGGGCATTTACTCGTTAAACTGTTAATTAACGGTCAAATTAATTTCCGTTGATTTCCTCAAATCCGTTAACCATTAATCCAGAACCTAGCTACTAGGTTAGTGTGACGTATGTATATTATAACTTAAGATAGGGAAAGTTTATTATTTGAGCATATACTGGTATAGCAACACAGCGTCTTAATTAGTATGAAAAAATAAACCGTCATACTACTGTTCCGAGTTGTAATGCCCAGAATACATAAGACTCATTTTTGAAGCAGAATACATAAGATTCGAATACAAATTTCTAAATTACTCTATTTCTCTGAATATTCGTTTTGCCTTTTTTGTACAGTGGAATACGTAAAAGTGTAATTGTTTTTCATGATTACATATGTATATATATATATATATGACCTTATAAGATATTCACACGATATATATATACCCATATTGAACAGCAAGGCTCATGCTAACAGCGATATATATATACATATGAGGTTGAGCAATTGAATCGCTTATATATATATATATATATATATATATGTGTGTGTGTGTGTGTGAGTAAATTTTTGATAAAATAAGATAATACAAAGTAAATTAGACAGCTGAATGAACAGTACGACAAATTTTAAATAGACGTTTTACAGTAAGTTCTTTTTTTAAAATAATGAGTTATTGCCGACCTACTTTCAATTTTTCTGTGTGAAACGGAATTATATATACAATTTGTTTTTAATTAATAGTCTTTAAAATTGGAGCAATGGAAAATTGTAGCAAACAAGCCAGCTAAAAAGCTTTCGTAATACAAACCAGGGGTATTTTTTTATATTATCAAAATAAAACATTTTTTTATAATATTCAAATTTTTGTCACGCGTTCACACGTCAGCAACTTTTCTAGTGTTAAATGTTGCAAAACATAATATGTTAATGTTTGACGCAGTTTAGTTATTCAGCAAGGATTAATAATTAGAAAAGTCACCTATTTATTAATTAATATCTATTAATATATAAAACCTGAGAAAGCGCTTCTGCTATTCACAAATGGAAATAGCAACGGCGTTAGATGTGGTCTGGTAAGAAAAGTAATTTATGTCTAAAGTAAGTAAAGTAAGTTTTTTTTGAGTAAGAATACAATTTTTGCTTGTCCTGACTCTTGAACTAGATAAAACTGTAATTCGAGAGTCAGCACCTTATAAAACAAAACTGTTTTACATGATGCCTATAGCCATATTTTCATCGCACCATAGCCATCGGCATCAGTAGGGTATATCCGTAAAGAGATTGCGGAGGTCAGCTCATTCTCATTGCTGGGAATCACAATGGACTCACATCTTTCATGGAAGTTACACGTTGACTCAGTTTTAAGCAAACTTAGTCGATTCTCATATGCACTGCGAGAACTCCGAAAATGTACAAATGAGGAGTGTGCACTTGCGGCATATCATGGCCACGCAGCAGCCTGGATACGGTATGGCATTGTACTTTGGGGTAATTCCACAGACACACCCGCAGTGTCGATACTACAAAAGCGTTGCATGCGAATTATAGCTCTGGCAGGACGGAGAGACTCCTGCAGGTTGTTATTTGCTAAATACCGCATCCTTACAGTAACAGGCGTTTATATTTTTGAATTATGTAGATTCATAAGAAATCATGCTCACTATTTTCAAAGAGTTTCTGATAAGCCTAGTCGTTACACATGCCGACGGGAAAATAATATAGTTGCACCCCCAGTAAACCTAAATTTATATAAAAATGGCGCCTATTATATGGCAATTAAGGTCTATAACCATTTGCCGGAAAGCTTAAAGGTCCTCCAAGGTAGAGAATTTGAAAAATCTTTAAAGACGTTTTTGCTAAATAAGACATTTTATAATTTAAAAGAATATTTTGACAGTAAATTAAAATAACATTTAATAAAATTGATTATTTAGGTATAAGACATAATGACAAATTAATACAAATTTTATCTAATATGACATGGGAATTTATTATAAATAATGTAATACAATTTATCAATGTACCTATAATTTACCTAATATTGTAATTATTGTTGTTTTTTGTCTAACATAGTTTATAAATAATGAAATGCATGTTTTGATATAATGTAGATATTGTTTTGCTTTGTAAATATCACAATGTATTAAACTCTAGATTTGTAAATTTTCACAATGCCTTGAAAAGGTAAATTTGTAGGATAAATGTATGTCAAGCAAATAGTGAATAAACGAATATGAATATGAATATGAATATGAATATGAATATGAATATGAATATGAATATGAATATGAATATGAATATATATAGTCCTTGTGTTGCAGGCATTCATAGGCTGTAAGCCTGTTTGCCATCAAACAAACATAAAAAAGACAAATTATAGTTAACAATTGTAGGTGATATATACATTTACACTTCATTCAGTTTCATTTTAAATGTCCGTAGAGATAGTGCAGTGCTCATGACTATACATAAAAATTATGGATGTAGTTGAAACCACCTCCCAGATGAAGGTGTCTGTAAGGTAGCTGAATGGAAAAAGGCAGGTATAATTTTAGTGAGAAGAACCACTCCTGGGAATACCGGCCACGCGATAATATTCGATTTGAGTGGTCATAAAATATTTTACGACGACAGTCAGTGTCATGAGTCGGCGCACTCCCCTGCCAATTATTAAGAAAGACCAGCTTCGGTGACGGAAACATGAGCACTCTTTCACGTTACGACACGATGTTCATTTATTAATTTAATTTTTTTTTATTGCCGTACTTGGCAGACGAGCAAGCGGCACACCTGATGTTAAGCGTTAACCACTGCTCATGGACTTAAGCAATTCTCATGGACCACCAGGGGTGGACACTGCTAAGCCGCTGCCTACCGTGATAAGATTACTATTTATTTTTAGTACAATAAAAAGATTATCAATCAATACATAGTATAAAACAAAGTCGCTTTCGCTGTATGTCCGTATGTATGCTTAGATCTTTAAAACTACGCAACGGATTTTGACGCGGTTTTTTTTAATAGATAGAGTGATTCTTAAGGAAGGTTTGTATGTATAATAAATGCATAATATAGTAGAGAAACACTGATAAATTTAAAGGTTTCTAATGTGATGTCGTAAATAAGCACGTTTTTTTGCGCTTATATTGCAAACGCTGGCTGAACCCTACGAGATAGACCAAAATAATGTACTACAGTATTGTACAACTTACAAAAATCCACAAAAAAGTCCGCGATGGTATATGTCTATCTCTTAGGGATAACCCACCATAACCATTTTTTCACTGCACCCGTGCGAAGCCGGGGAGGGTCGCTAGTTTTTAGTATAATAAAAAGTTGTGAACATGGCGAGTAGGGACACAAATTTGCAAAAAGTTTTGAATTATGTACGTCTTATAATGATCTTAAAATACCTACCGCTTTTAGAAGGCAAATAGTTTTTTCCTACCCGTCAATTTAAGTCCATCTCAGTACAAATGTGTACATTAAATGACGGCTAAAAACCTTTATTAGTCAGTAAATGAAACGTGCCTTCAGTGAAATTTTGATGTCATCTACTAATATACCCAAAGACTGACATATCGAAATATTTATGTGATCCATCTTCGGATAGTGATTTTAGTGTCATTTTCTTGGAGAGTTGAGCATTCGAAGAACTTGCTATTATTATTATGTTTGCTTAATATTATAAGACACGGTCCTTTATAAGAAGGTGCGAGGGGATATATGTAGATCCAATTCGTGAGGCCATTAAAGCGATTTCAATGAAAATGTGTGTGGAGGGTACCAACTGTATCGAATCTCTATCTGCACAATGAGAAATGCAGCTAAAGACTATACCTATTTAGTTAAGTTTATATTTTACAATATTTACCAGATGAAAATCAAAAATTTTTGAAGCTTTTTTAACTATTTCTATAAAGTTAAAATTTTTATAAAACTCTAACATGGGACGGCGAACGAGCGACTGCCCGATTGCGTTCTATACAACTTGTGTACGATACGTCACATAGCAGCACAAACTTAGTGACTAGACTTTCAGCAAATGTACGAGTATAATAAAGTGTGATTCTACATTGTATTTTGCATTTATAAATCAGGTCGCTGGCTTAAAATTGTCACCGACCCGATTTTAATGGGTCAAAGTTATGCGGCTGTAAAGATTTATACCCGACGTGGCTGAGGTAAGAAGCGCCGATCGTAAAAATATAATGTGAGTAAGAAATAAAATAATTCCGTGTGAATATCTTATAAGGTCATTTTACTGAGATTTTATTGTATTAAAAATAAATGGTTGCTACACGATAAGCTAACAATGACCTTTACTTAATAAATATTCAGACTTCATTTGTTAATATTTATCTATATATTGATAACTTTTTTTGACAAATCTACCTATTGTTACTATGTAATATGTTTACAATGAATGCAATACTTTACAGAATTTGTTCCTTATTACACTATCCAATGGTTTAACAGTACAGATTGTGTATTTTTTCGAAATCAATTTCTAACTAGAAATATTGATTTTAAATGCAAATGCAGTTTTTGTTTTCATTATAATCCTTATTCAATTCCTCATAGTTTTGAATTTCGCTATCAACACTGATTTAAAAAATCTATCGTCTGTTAGATGTTTTAGTAGTGCATAATGTAGTGCCGAAATTATGAAAACTTATAACGATCACTCTTTCATACTTGCATATTTAACAAATTATGAATATTTGATTCATTCGGATCAGAGTATACGCAGTTAATTCAATCAGTTACAAGAAGACAATTCAAATTGAATGAATTGATTGAGAATATAAAACTGGCCTCTAATATTACGCGACGTTGACTCAGTCTGCTGAAGAGCAAAATATTCGTCAAATATCCAGGGCCATTGGAAATTCCAAGATAATATTTGAGTGTTTCATATTGATAATTTAAAAGAACAGAATGAACATCATAGAATGGTAAGAATTGGAGATTTTAAAATTTTTGATAATTTGCACTTGATCCATTATCAAGATTATGAATATTTTACTTATTGTGTTTTGCATTATAGTAGTATGCTTTATATGTTAACTTTTAATTCCATTAATAGACAAGTCAGAATATTATTTTAATAAATATGGTACACAGACCGTAGCAAGTGGAAAGACGTAATCTCTGCCTACCCCCATGGGAAAAAGGCGTGAGTGTATGTATGTATGTATGGTACACTTAAATATACAATTTTTTTTTTTCATTTCATCGATCGATTCATCTAATGGCTTGTTTTGGAAAACGGCAGAAATGTAACCAATAGCACTGAGATCCACTCAAATCAGTTAAATTTTAAAGAAAGCTACGATTGAATTAATTATGGGGTTAGTCTCGAAACGAAAATCTAAGCCTGGTAGACTTGGTAGCACAATCACCTCGATTTTCGTTTTTATTTGGTAGGTCGTTTTTAATAGGGATTGAATTCGCCGTAGACCGTATACGCAGTTCTATTTTACAGATTCATAACGTACATTTTTTGATCACATTTAAAATGTCATAATTACATCTGTCATAATCTTGAGTTCACTTTATCATTCATGTCCAACATCATTGCCATGTTATCTCAGTTCCTATTTATCCCCACCGAGAGGCCCAAACCTACGCTTACTAGTTACGTTAGGGCTATAAGACCTTAAGCGTCTACCACGCAGGTCCAGTGGTCATCGTCTTCACATACAACTTTGAATTTTGTTCTCGCAGTTGTATACAAGTCTCAAGATGTTTTCTTCATCAAAAGTATTCATAATAATATTGTCAAATTGTTGGTCCTTTGTTTCTTTCTCTTTTGTTTCTATAAACGTAGAAATACAATTTGAGTTAGGAATTAAGACAAATGACTAATGAGAAAATTGTTAGTAATTAATTGGCGGATTGCTTATTACCTTTAATAAAAGCTTGTATTAACTTACAGAAAAGTCAAAGCTTAAGTAAATAAATATTTAGTAGCCGTGATTGGATCTTTTGATTACATTGTTAAAATTAGGTACTCGAGTATACAATCAATCATATCAATTAGCGATAAATAGAATAAAGGGGATTAGCTCTTTGTTGTTTAATGGATGTTGTGCAAATACAAATTTTTGTAGGCTATTTGACATTTTTGTTGGATTGGTTATGACACAGATTTTTGTAGGTTATTTTGTAACTTTCCTTGTATTCAGGATCACTGGTAGAGCTGAGCACTTAGAGGCAACGTGTCCTTCTTTTTTCCATAGAAAACACTTCATTGTATCAGAAGACAAGTAAATCCAGTAAATTGTGGACAAAACTCGCTTTTTGATACAATATAAATGTTTTTCATTGTCATTTAAAGTCATTGTTATACACAATACAGAGGGTTTGTTTGAGAATTGTTTTATTAGTTTATATCCTCTATAATATATCACCCGTAATAGTTAATTTATATTATATAACATTTTCACCATAGTACTCAAGTTTTGAATACCTCTTAAGATATTTAATTAAACAAAGTAACGCCTACAAATCCTGAAATTAATGCTTTATTGTTCCAGATTTTTTACATACTATTTGGTTCTATTGAAAACAACTTCATTTTTAACCAAGTAAACAGTTAATCAATTTAACATCTATTGATATTGAATCTATTTTTAAATTACAAGCAAAAACCCTAATCTTCTCTTTCCTCGTTCTCTTAATACTGCAGTGTAAATTTCCATTTGAAGCTCTTAAATGCTGTATGGGTACCGCCTCACTCACATAATCCAATCATTCATTTATATGTGGCCTATTAAGGTATGCCTGCATCAAATTTCTCTACAATGATAGCTTTTTCCTGTTAATGATTCAACGATCATCGTAAAGTAAAGAATTATATAATATCGACACAACAAAGTAATATCTAGGCGAGCTAAGAACCCCCACCACCGAACAAACATAAATCATAAATGCTGGACTGAATGAGTTGCACAACTGCCGCACATCACTTTATTTGGCTGTATATAATAGAACATCAAACAGATTCTAAAATGAAATGATTGGAACAATTGTGAAAAGAGTCAGTGGTGAACGTTTATAGCCGCAACCCCTTGCTGTTTGAATAAACATGAATCATAAATGTTTATGGCACCGAACGCCATCGGTAGACACTTTTATGATTTAACGGAACCGATGACTTGCGAATTATAGCAGAGGCGTAGAGATAAAACGCATTTTATTTGCGCCGGGAGCGCTAGCGTTAATAGAGCACATATATTTTATATGTTACCTTACAAACAAACAGTCGTCCTCCTGATAGTACATATATACTACGTGTTGGAACCTGAAAGACAGTGGATGTTGTCTGTTGAAATTATATATGATATCAAACCGAAATATAGTAATGCACGTCACCTCAAGTGGTTTGTGAGTCAGTTTTGAGATATCGATCTCTTGAAAGTTTCGGGATTTAACCCTACGATAAATACGAGCATTTGTACCGTAATCGTGGTTGTTAATATGTATACCTTCATTACAGCCAATAGACGCCCACTGTTGGACATAGGCCTCCCCAAGGATCTCCACGCAGATCGGTCCTGCGCTGCAAGCGTCCAGCGCCTTCCCGCGATCTTCATCAAATCGTCGGTCCACCTTGTGGGAGGCCTACCAACGTTGCGGTGTCCAGCATATGCCTGCCACTCCAGGACCTTTCCGCCCCAACGGCCGTCAGTCCTGCGAGCAATGTGCCCCGCCCATTGCCACTTAAGGTTCGCAATTCTTCGGGCTATGTCGGTGACCCTGGTTCTTCTGCGGATTTCATCATTTCTGATTCGATCACGCAGAGAAACTCCGAGCATAGCCCTCTCCATTGCCCTCTGGGTGACTTTGAGCCGCCTTATAAGGCCCATTGTGAGTGGCCAGGTTTCTGTTCCGTATGTCATCACTGGCAACACGCACGAATCGAAGACTTTCGTCTTGAGGCCCTGCGGTAGATGGGCCGAGAATATGCCGCGTAGCTTCCCAAACACTGCCCAGCCGAGTCATATCTAATATGTATTTAGATATGACTAATTTATGTATGTCTTATAGTACGAATATCATCAATTAGGTTATTTGTATAATATTTTGTACCTATATCTATTGAATTTGTCTGTCAGTAATATATGTATGAGTAAATTAATTAATCCGCACTGCGCTGGCATGACCAAGGGATGATATATAATCACTCTAACATAGGGTAGGCTCGTACCTTTCGTGCCTATATTATAGGATTTGTGCAACGGAACATCATAATGTTCCGTTACACTAATCCTATAATACAAGTCTCACAGCGCTTACTTTGGGCTAGGATTATTGATGTAAGTGTAACAAATCATTTTGATCACTATTTCGTCCGTCCTGCACAACCAGGATCCAATGCCTTCTTTGTCCTATAAAGTGACTTGTCGATCCTGTAACATATATTGTTATTTATTACAGCTGTACCCACGATTTTGTCCGCGTGGAATTTAACAAAACTTTTTGAATTTTATAAAATACTTTTTCTAAAATAAAAGTAGCCTAAGTTACTCCTTATTATATCAGATACCTGCCAATAAAAGTCAGAGATCCAAAGTCAGTTTCAGAGATAAGCGATAAAAACCAAACAGACAGACGACTCTCCAATTTTATTTATATGTATAGATTTTAAAATCTTCGTTTACAAATGGTTATTTTGCGAAGTTGGTTGTTGTGGTCCAAAATCGTATTCTGCGTAGTCTACTAAAAGCAAAATGCGTTTTTAGTAGACTTCGCAGTCAGTTTATGCGTCAAACCCAACACAAAAATACTTATTTTTTTTGTGATATACATACTATTCAGCACTGATACAGAGATTGCACGATAGCAGATCAATGACGATGAATAACTTGTAACGCCTGGCGTCTTTAGGCCAGCAAATCCTCATATTCATCTAATATGAATGTTTTTGTGTCAAGTTAATCTATGTATTTTCCTTTTACGGAAAATAATTATTTTAGCAATAAAAACTATTGAATATTAAATAGTATTAATTATCTATAACTTTTAACATTCGTGGAAGTGAACGCGGCTACTGGATGACGTTTAGGAATCGTCCAAAGGTGATGGGGTCTGCGATGACTTTCACTTTTTGCTACCGAACCGAAGGCAACTGCTGCGTAAAAAAACTTCTCATTTTTATTCCAAATATATTACCCATTAATTTTATTAAACTACAATATAAATAAAATTCAATTATAAAATTAAGTGTGTGGTGCAATTCTCCGATTCGGGTGAGTGTTGCAAATTATTTAATTACCGCTTAGCTGTAGTAAATTATATTATCAATTCATTGTAATGTAATTCATTTTATAGCAAGTGGTTGATGGACAAGCATACGTAAGTTGATTGTAATCATTAAATTAGTTAATATCGTAAATGCTTAGCCGTTAATACTGCGAGATTTATCTGTTTACCTTCATATAGAAAAAAATAATATGCACTATGTTATTAGACTAATTACCGATCATTGCTTGTGAAAAACATTACGACCATAGAAATATTTCAAATCTACAAATAAGGTAATCTTAATAGTCATTGTTTTGATACTCGACGTTTTATTATGTTGTAATCCCTACCTATCTCAATTCACTTTTCATTAATTACATGCATATTTTAGCTTATTTATAGTTGATTAGGATTGATTGCTGAACACTGCCACATCATAACAACTATATATGCTTTCATCTACCCTACATTGGCACTGTAATTTTCCAAGTGTTGTGATGTTGCAGTCACTGGTGTGGAATTTGAATTTTCTAAAATGCCCAAATTCCGGGATTCCAGGGATCAAGTGCCGGAGTCGCAGGCACGTGTAAAGAAAAAGAACCTTAGTAGATATCTCCCGATCCTACCTGACCCAGCATCCTCTAGACCGGACACACCTTGGAGCGCAGAGGAATTGTCATTGCCATTGTCATTGTATTTCGATCTGTGTGTTATTTTGTTTAATCAAGTCATTTCATTTTTGACATATTGTTATTTTATTGAGTAGTATGAATTCTTAAACATATATTTGTGACTTACCTATCCAATTTATTAATGTTTATTATAATTTGTATTCTAGCATGTAAGCGTGTTGGCTGTGTAACGGCTGTAAGTTTATGTTGTGGTTTAATAAATAAATAAATAAATAAATAAATTGCAGGGAAGTGTGAAATCCACGGCCCAGCACTACCACTGAATTCTGTTCTACCTACCAACTGCGTTTAAAAAATAAATTAATTTAGCCCACTATTTTTTTTATCTTTTCAACTATTAAACATAATTAACAACGTTACAAACTTAAGAGTGCTACTTAATGGGATGTATTTTCTATATATGACACCTGTGCACCGCGCCCTCTCCTGAGGCGCGGGCTCTCTCACTTCAAGCTTAGGCTAAGTGTCGTCAGTAGGTTACATCGGTCGACGCGTGGGCCTCCGAGCGCCGAGTCTTGGTCGCAGAGATAAGGCGGACGAGGGAGGTTGGAGGACTGTGGCCTCCTTCTGTGAAGCAGTGATGCTTCTGAAACAGGCCGCCGAGCGGGGTCGGGAGATGGCCGATCCCGCTCGAAGAAGGCGGCGCCGGGCTTGGTAGCAGCTGCGGTGGCGCCGTGGGTCGCCGGCGGGCGCCTGGATGTCGCGCCCGCGGATACAGCGACGTGGGATGGACCACGCCCCTTCCGTGGCCGCGGGGCGTCGTCGGTGGAGGAGATCGGGGGAGGTAGTGTAGCCTCCCCCGAGGAGGGCTCCCCTGTACAGTCAAGGTAGCGGAGGCTGGGGGTTCCCGGAAGTCGCTTGCTCTTGTCGGGGGCTCCCTACATGCCCGAGGAAGGTTATTATTTAAAAGAAAAAAAAATAAAGGTTACATCACCAAGACAATTGGTTGCGGTGATATCCATGAGAATTGTCCTCTTCTGGAGAAAAAAATCGCACACCAAGAATCTTAATGATATGTATAAAATATGAGATGTTTCATTACACAGACAATGTTAGTCTAGAATGACTAAGACGGTGATAGAAGAAAGATTATCTCCGCAACACTGCACCGAAAGTGACCCAATAATTAATAAATTGTTTTCGAAATATACTGTCTTCCAATTCTTAAACAACCATTTAATAATATTTGGCATCAAAATTGAATTAAAAAGTAATATTGCATGATAAATAAAAAAAATGGAGGAAGAAGTTAGTAAAGCATAGCCAATACAGATCAACATTGTTAGTGCAGAGGTGACTATTCTGATTTTCAAACAGGTCTTATTTTGTCACTGTTAGATCTTATTTTACATAATTTTAAGCTACACATATATTTCATATATGTGACGTCAATAATGCCTACAAGGGATACTGACAGAGCTCGAGTTCCACACCCTTAAAGTGGATATGAGTCCTGTATAATTATTCGTAAGTGTACATAACAGCACACCATTGCATTTGATCCACGTTTGTTGTCAGAGTATCAAGTTTCTCGCTCGTCTGCCATCCATCATTCAAGTTAAGTCTCGCTATTGATGTTTACAATGCGTGAACAAACGTATATAATCCGACTAGGGAGTATGTATTTAGCGCTGTGTGATTGTTTACGGAATTGGCGAAGGCGCAGTTCTGTTTACCGTGACAAGGTATAACGCTACTGAATATCAATGTACGAAAAACATTGACACAAGATTTCGAAAACAATATCTCGCCTGAGCCCGTAGCGAAACTGATATTACAGTTAGTTCGACAAAGCAGAATGTATGGGGATGATTCCGTAATTTGGAATCCATTTTCATACATTTTTGTTGCATGTCGAAACGATTAGGTACGATAAGAATCGAACGCAAATTACATTTTGTCTAGGGGTTCTGAATTCTTAAGTACAGCTGCGTCGGATGTCGTTACGTCATTATCACAATCAATTTTTTTTAGGTAATAGAATTACTTTTTTTTTTTCAATTATACAAGATTTTCTGTCAATGATATGACAGTAAGATATCTTCTGCTTAATGTAAAGAAGATATCAAAATTATTATTACTAGTTTTGAATTAATTTTGATTGATTATAAATGAGTTGATGAAATCAATTGATAAAATATATGCAGTACGTAAAGTATAGAAACTTTATTTCTTAAACAACAGTAATAGAATGTTATCAGATAGCAGGCTACGAATTATACCCACAATGCATGTTACATTAGCCGGTCGTACATGCTCATTTGCACGATAAACGCGTTGTCACTCTCCCCCGCGCTCTTAAAGAAAACTTTTCCATCAGCAATATCATATCACATTGTCCCCAATCTCCGTAGTTGGCAGTATATTCCTCCATGTGCATGTGAACGGAATATGAAACGATCAGTATGTGACATTTCGCAACGCGTCAGTACACCTTTGGGAGTTGGGATGGCGCCTGAACGGTTTATGGTATTTTCACTTATGGAAATGTACTGATGTATTTACAAGAAATCGAACTGAGTGTACCCAAAGAACTGCAATGAACCGAGAATACAGATTCTTCATTCCATTCTAGATCCAGTAAAATAATTTAAGATCATAATCAAACGTTTATTGTTCATTACGATATTTTTTCTTTGAATACATATATCGAACATACTATTAAGTTATTAGTTAATTTAGCTTTTGTTTAAGCAAACATATAGGGAATAACTTTCCTCTAATCCAAAAGGAGCCTGAATCGCTACGTAGATGGGAACATTGTAAAAGTACTATGTTTTTGAAGAATTTCATAGTAAAGAGACGTGTATTAAATTCCTTTAATCTCGGGGATTTATGTATCTCGACAGACCTTAATGTGTTTTAATTTTATTTTAGTATAGATACTCGGCGAATTGTCATTTAACTCTATTCTTGAATATGGATATAAGGAAAAAGTTATATTAGACCGCTTACTTACTGGAAATGGTTGAGACAGTCGGATGTTAATCGGGTTTAATACGCATAGAAGCAGATATTTATCTATCGTTTTGGTTACTGGTAGGGCTATTATGCTCGCTTGTATAACTATTGTCTTTCGTAAGTTTTTGCCATAATAAAATTATTATAGTGTTCCGACCGAATTAGATCTTGCCTCTAACCAGCCAGTAGCAAAACATTTCAAAAACCTATATAAAGCCCTTATTAATTAAATTGCAAAGTAACCGGGCCTTGTTAATTATGCTAGGCATTTAATAATAAATCTTTCAAGAGCGGTCTATATTTTTAAAAGTGTGCCGCTCGACAGTGAGCAATTGCCACACTTTGTGCTAAGCTCCTGTTTTTTAATTACCGAGCACTTTCAAGCTGTGCCTGTAACTTCTGAGGTTTTGTATCGTCGTTAACGAAGTATGAACACATGTTATTAATTTATTTATGAGTTAATTTTGAAATACTATCATTGTTTTACATGCGATTGTTTTCGTACATTACAAAATCGTCATAAAACACTATGCATCATTTAGTATCACACCTTTTTTTTAATATCACACGGAAACTCTTAGGCTTCATCTCACCTTATGGTAAGTAAGAATGATGAAGAAGCGGATTTCACCTGAACTTCTCTATAACCGAACAAATATCTATCATTCTTTAAATTTTCAGAATTAAAAAATGCTAATATTATCATAAACTTTGATAATACCGTCAAAGTTAACAAAAACCAAGCTTAATTTCCTGTCAATATGATCCATTACGCTAATAACGAAAATACACAATTTCTTTCTCTACACTAGAACAACTCAGCGATAGGGATGAGGGCAAGTTTTTCATTAATATTCTCTTCATATTCAAATCTTACTCGATGAGCGTTATCGCTGAAATATTCGAATCACGCGCGATCCAAGCTCTTTGTCGAACCATGCCGTACTCCCTAGAGACAGCGAGACTCGTGATTGCCTTCATTTATGAACTTTAAAGATATTATTTAACTATTCATGTTTGTGCCAACCCTATACTTTGTATTTGCTTCAGTCACATTGAAAGACGAAGTTGAAATTAATATGTTTTTAATTGAAGTTGTAAAAAATATTTTAAGATTCCCCGGGATCCCAGGGTGCCAATATTTGCATGATATAGCTTTACTATGTACATAAGATATATAAAAAACAATGACGCGACGGCTACAGCTTATTCACGGCTCCTACCGTTTTCCTGGTTCGTTGGTAAGGCTTTTCACACTCTTCCTTCGCAACTTCTGCTGGTCTTGTATATTTTTCCATTAGTTCTCACGTTTTGTCTTTAATATTAAATCAAAACCTTTTTGGTTAACCGCAAGATCGAGTTCCATCAAATATTTAACCCTGGTCTCTGTTATCGACGTATTCTTATAGGCTCACACCATCTAAGAGGCACCTATAGAACTTATTGATTATGTGTCATTCGCTATAAATAACGTATTTATGCGTTACGTATGCGTTCTGATTGTGTAACGCCCTACAACTTCACCTATATATTTTAGACGCAGCAATTATGCCTCAGAGCCATGCAATAGGGAAATGCAATCGGATGGTGCACTTGTAAACTAGTCCTTACTTTAAGCAACAATTTGCGATAATCTGGAATCCTAGAATACATATTCCCATGATGTTGTAAAACTTGGACCATGCTTTACTTATCCAAGATCGGATATTAGAATCGATAATTGTAAAATACCAAATTAAGACTTTTGAACTTGTTTGTTTTATATAATTTTTATGTAAATATTATGGAATAATATAAAGATGCTAGAAGTATAAAATGTAAGTTTCTTAATTCAGTAAAAAAGTTATTATGTAATAGATTTACGTAGAGTCGTACCATGTGACATGATGCTTACTTTACTACAAAACATTGAGAAGGTACGGTATAACTGTTCGATTTTCAAAACTTTGTTGGACTGTAAACTAATTCGAATCCAAAGCACGGACGCGAGTACTCGTCAGAACAAACTATCGCAGAGTACCCGCACATTCAGTATGAATGTGTGTTCGCTGTTCCATACTATTTGTAATCTCTTAACTTTGGCACACTGTATTTCGTACTTTCTATACATACTTCACTCTACCTAACTACTTCGTTACAATGGTTGACTGCAATATTATGTGATAAATTTGGTTACACTTTTACAAATGTATGGAGTCTGATTGTATGTATGAGTCCGTATTTATTTAATTAATGTATGTTTGCTAAACGTAAAGTAAATTAGTCTTCTACCACAAATAGTATATTACCACAAAGCGGTATGGGATAAACTACTACACCTGCCCTGCCTGTGCTTTTGCGCCCTGATGATAACTAGTCCTCAGGCATTTGTCTCTCCCCGTGGGACTCTGCCCGTAAAGCATACCCACTACACCATTTCGATATGGATATCGTTCCCCGTTGGATATCGTCCTTGTATCGCTGTAACTAAGGACAAGATGGACTTGTCCTTAGTTACAGCGATACAAGGACCGGGGAACCCAATTTCTCCAGGTCACCTCAGGACGACTCGATTAGCTATGGACCGGATCTTAACGCCTATAGGGGAGTATTATGGAAATAATAATAATCTCCAGGTAAAGGGGACTCTAGCATGCAGTCCGTACCTAGAGTGATCTTGAAAGGTGGGCTGCGTAGGTCTATTTTAAATCAGCCACTCGTCTGCGGCTAAGGGAAACATCACGGGGATCCAAGTTACAGCCAAAGACACTGAAAGGTATAAGTTTGAGCATAATCTTAGCTGCCTCTGATTCAGTTTGTCTGTTTACTGAATTTATACCTGATTCAAAATTTTATTAACCTGGCCTGCATTGCTTATGAATGAAGTCACTGCACCGTATACTGTTTCCACTAACTGTCGCTTATAACATCTTCACTAAGTTTATTAGCCACGAAATTAAGTTACCCCATAATGCCTCCGTAACATAATTATCTCCATTATCGTACCAAAGGGAATAAAGCAAGTAGAAAATTAATTTCATATTCTGTTCGTTGGCTGTGACCTGTGTACTAAATAATACAAGCTGACATGAATAAATTAATTAACTCGACCAAGCCTTTATATAAACAGGAATGTGGGCTCCAAAATAAGACAATTGTATGAGATTGGAGAAATTGTTTTGTTAATAGAATCAGGGGTGCGAGGAGGAACGGCGGCGGCGACGTCGTAAATACGTTTCCAGAGTGGTCAACCATGCGTGTACGGGTTAGTGCGGGGGCGGGGCGGGGTTATGTGAATTTTTACTCGTAATTGTACAAAGTAAGATTGTGTTCAGTTTAGTGCTAAGGAACTAGGGCAAGTATGCCACATAAAGTGTGTATAAAAGGGTGTATAAAAATTGTAATATTTCATACTAATTTTCAAATGCATACTTTAAACACAAGAAATAAAAATAAACTTACCGCTCCAACGTATAAGTTACAAAAAATTTGAGGTTCGTTTATGGGCAAATGTGTAAATTTTATAACAAAATTCCACATAGAGTAGCTGCCAATGCAGCTTTTATTAACATGTACCTTGAAAAGGCAATCCTTTTCAAGGTACATGTTAAAAAGATGCTAATGAGGAAGGGCTATTACAAAGTCAATGATTATTTAAATGATGCCAATGCTTGGTGTTGATTTAAAGACATTACATTCTAAAGTGTAAATATTTGTTTTCCCGTATACATTGTAAACACATATGGTAGGTTGTATGATAACGACATAATTTATTGTAAATGTTATTAGTTACTTTGGATAAATCTAAGTTTCTTGCTTCTTCTTATCAGCTAAAAAATACGTCCTGAATGGGAGGTAGGAAAATAAATTTGCACGATTCAAAAGAGCTTTCTATAAAGTCATATTTGAATAAATTTAATTGTGATTTTTGGAAGACTTCATATATTACAATTTGAACTTTATCACTTAACTTCTTATAAATAGTTCAGACATCTCAAGTTTTATCGCACACTCGTGATTAGCAGAACACACCCGTTTTTTGAGTTGGGACAGTAAGGGTAAGATACCTTAACCTAAAAAGTAGATAAAAGATAATACCTGAGTGTGAAGTCAGTGTCGTGTACTCAAATTTCAGTTAGGCAAGTTGGCCGTATAGATATTATGAGCTGATTTATTCTACGGAAGTACAAGATATATGGGAAATGTTTATGACGCTTTCGGTCATTTCTTGCACTCAGCTCATAAATGGTTTCATAGAGTCTTATAAACCTCACGTGTAAGAGGATCGATTGACTTAATAGTTTGTTTTATTTTAACCATTCGTTACGAATTTAATACAGAATTTATTAGAAAGTTAAGAGTGGTATTCTGGGATCTTTTTCCTGCAAATTCAATGCTTTAGATACCTGACCTTACTGTCTCAAAAAACCTACCTGTACACTTTATTTACCCGCAATTTTCTTTTATATGGTACTTCCGTAGACTCCGTAGCATATGACCACTGAAACGTGATACGATAGCATAACTTCTCACTATAAACTTACTAAATATATAATATTAATTTCAAGATAGCGGTATACCCGTAATCGCGCAATTCCTCACTTTAAACTAACAAAATACATATTTCGAGATGGTGGTTGTAACACTTTCTCATATTTTGTTTCGGTGCACATGGTGCATAATAACCTCATAAACATAGGTCTCAGTGTGATATGGGGGAAGGTAAGTGGGAGGAGCAATTGCCACTTGCCAGTCACTTCAGTTCTAAAGACATCCGCGGGAGGAATGAGCGCTCCCTTTGTACACATATTCTTGGCCTGTCATCGCACAGAGTAAACTTGGATTTATAAGTTAAATTCAAATGAATAATTATCATCATCTTAAATCAATGTTTCCCAACGTGGGGCGCACACCCCACAGGGGGGCAATTTGATAATTAAGGGGGGAAATTAAAAAATGGGCTCGACACGACTTTAACCCTTTCGCTTTGGGTTATTTAAATGCAATGCTAAATATCGGTGACAAATTTAACAAAAAAGGCAAATTCTTGAAAAATGCTGTAAATAATTATTAGGTATAATTTCGTGTGACGTTAACAAAATATCAATTGGGTTATTAGAGTCGTCAGGTAAACTTCGTCTTCTTCGTATTCACCGCGGAGTCCGCCGCCGTTAAAAAATGAAAAAATGTTTTACCGTCTACGTCATCGTCATCGTGGCAAGTCAAGATATAACACTATACGCTGCGCTGCTCATCTGTTTAAAAATCGCGCGTTTGACGAAAAAATAAATACATGTGATATCTTACTACACTTTATTTCATAAAACTTATCATTTATATTTCTTAAGGGAACAAAACAATTTTTAAAGGTTAAAAATTATATATGGGGGCCCTAAAAATTTTAGAAATGTTAAAGTGGGGCATGGCCTAAAAAAGGTTGGGAAACACAGTCTTAAATACTACTTTCACTACCAAATGCGTCTTTATTGAGAGCGAAATAAAAGCGGTCCCAAAAACCTACTTTGAATATTAGATGTGTTTATAAAGTGTTGAACAAAGTACTTAGAACATATTTTATACTCAATCATTACTTCAATCATTTCGAACACAGTAGCAGCTAAATCTCTTTGGTGAATTTGTAACATTAATATTGCCATTAATGCGTTATAATAGTTTAAAGAAATTCGTTATGTGTCACTTTATTGATTAAAATAAGTACTTTCTTGCTGAAACCCAGTGCTAAGTTATATGTTTTAAAGTCATAATGATGTAAAGAAAGATAATCAGAAGAAAGAGGATCTTGTTTCTTTTTCGTATGATCGTCTATGAAGTGTAAATAACCGTTAATCAGCATCACTCCGCCGATTAATAATTCGCTCACTTACATACACTTTTATAACAAAGTTCCACTATTGAAATCGCGATCACAACTGAAAGCTCCAAAATTGACAATAACAATTTCCATGCTCGTTGCACAAACATTTGGCACAGACCTCAAATAGTTTTGATTGAAAAAGTATTGTCGTTTTTGTTGGCAGTCATTATTACTGTTACTGTACTTTATATTTTTACTATTATCTTTAACAGTATTTGATTGATTTAGAGTAGACTATGATCTCGTAACCAAAATCTTATAAATATATTGAAAACTGCAATTTTTTCTACAGACTGGCCGCTGAATTTTCGTTATTGTTGTCGAAGATCTTGCATAAAATAAGGTTCATTGTTATTGTCATTGTCTATACTAAACACGATTCTCGAAAATGATCCTTAATTATACAATGCATAAGAGTCAAACCATGTCAAAAATGCATTATTATAACGTCTGCGCTGTAGTACATAACATGTGCATTTTCTTTCTAATTATTTAATAGGACGGTTTATCGATGAGCAAAATATGATATCCTCGGTTAACCGCGTCACTTTAAATGGTGAATTATTCTGGAGGCAAAAAAAAATGACTCTGCAATTTTCCAACATGATGGAATGTTTTTTGCTATACATACTTTTAGTTCAGATCATTATTATCTGTAACAAAATAGACACACATTTCGAGCATTTTACAAATTTACAGTTATTTTTTCCTAAAAACTGCGCCATTTTGAATTACGCTGTGTTGGAGCTTAAGTGACGACATGCTCAACTTAGGGAACATTTCATCGTTACAGATAAATTATCAACAGTGATTCTTTTATAGACATTCCATATTTAATTTTCTCCTTTCTTACATAATAAACAGATAAAAACTAAATATTTACGTTGCACTAAAATATTCGTTTGCTTCTTCTATATGAATTCAAAATACACAATTATCAAAAGTAATACAAGAAACTATCAGTAAATTTGCCATTTTTTTCTTATAATGAATATTTATTTAAATTGAATCAGAAAAAAGAAATGGAGAACTGGAAATAGGTAGCTTAGACGAAGATTTAATTCCAGTTGTCAAGAGTATGCGATCATTAATTTCAATTTCTATATAATATAAATTTATTTTCCGTTTCATTGTATAATATATACCATAATTTAATGTGCCTTGTAAAATTCGAAATATACGAGGATTCGGTCATCCATAAACCAAAACCAAAAACCAAACAAGCGCACACAAAGTGATTTAAATATCTGTAATGATATTATCATTATTATGCAAGCACAACAAGAATGCAAAATAAGTATTAATTATAGCGAAAATGCACATAAGTTATAAAGGTTTCTCAACCAATTAGAATTGCATGAAGCGTAGCCTGCACTTGGCCACTTGCCACACGAACATAAGCTTTATTGTTATTGTTTCTAAATTTTAATAAGTTTTGTTTGTGAGTAAACTTTATCCATTCTTCTGCAATTATTCCACCTATCTTGGAATGGTTTATGCTATTCACTAAAGCTTGAACTAAATTCTAATAAGACTTATAATAAACGCAAAAGTTTTTAAGTATGAAAGTATTTTCAATTCAAGAATTAAGTAGTTTTTACGTGAAAGAGTAACAATATCCATCCATACTTACAAACTTTCACATTTATAATATCAATAAGGATTGTGTGAATTGTCCAAAATATGATGATAAGTGTCAATTTAGTAGGAAAAAATCGACTATTTGTGCAGACAAAGTGGCGGGCACCAAATCTTTCTTATATATAAAAATGAATCGCAAAATGTGTTGGTAAGCTCATAACTCAACAACGCCTGGACCAAATTGACCAATTCTTTTTTATTAATGTTTGTTGAAGTTCAAGGAGGGTTTTTACAATGAGGAAAATTCGAATAATTATCGGAAATACCCTAAAAACAGCCCTTTTATTTTCCCATGCAAACGTTTTCTAACTAAAACGTACAGTCGAATTGAGCTTTATTGTTATTGTATAAAGTTCATGTTGCAAGCACTCACTGTTGTCTAAGCAATGAAGGTGTGTTCCTAACATCAAAGAGTCAATTTGCGCTTTATTAACGCTACATATAGTTGAAATTCAATATTATCTATCAAAACAGTGTGCGTGCGTGCGTTGGAGCACAGAATACATCGTTGGAGGATTTAATGTCACGTTCCAAAATTGAATAGCCACAAAATGTAATAGGCCATTTAGACTTTTTTTGCGATTTGGTTGGCTATGCGACATTATCTATAAAATAATTAGGAACAAAAAACTGCCACTGTACAAATCTTTTTGACAGGACGTAGTCTGTCGGGTCCGCTAGTAGAACATAAAACTTTGTACTTGCATATGAACAAGGAATATAATGGTCTGTTCGGAAATTGGGAGCTTAAGCCTTGTAGAGAATAGGCAAGAAACTCTGGAGGACTTTTTTAAGCCACACAGAGTTTGGAGAATTCAAAAATGACTTCTAACATGACCAATCCGTATTGACCCAGCAAGAGGTATAATCGCCTTAACTTAAGGTAGCTCCTTGGAGAGGACATATACAAATTTTAATGTTTTAAAACTTGAAAACATTAATTATATGAAAATTAGAATCCTGAGTCCGCACAAAAAGGTTACAAAATTGTGAGTATAATAAAAGAAAAGTTTTAGATAATAGTCGGCATTCAAAATAATTTATTTTACAAGTTTTTTAAGTTTTCAAATATAAGTTGAATCCGTGTTTGCTTAAAATTACTTTCATCATGTCTATTTAAAAGCTAAAAAGGTTTATAACGTATTATATATAACGTTTGCTTTGATTATTTCCCCTAAAATTATTACATTTATACTTATTGGTCTTGCTAAAAATAGTATCAAAGTTCTTATAACAGTAGTATTTTATACAACATTTCAGCTTGGCAATAATATTTTCTTCTACTTTATCATATTAATATATGAGTAAGGAAGGAAACTACCTGATGTTTAGTGGTTACTATTGTCTATACTCCAAATATTTCCTATAAGGCTTATAGCTAATAAATAATTTCTAAAGGAGCACAGATTCAAAGTACGTAGTCAACTTGTGACATAATATACATAATATGTTTAGCTACGGATCCAATCCGTCCATCCAAGCAGATGATCCTCGTATAAAGACTCTCTCTCTGGCACTTAATATACAATATCACAGGGTAATGAGCTGTTATATCACAGCAAAATTAATTATGTTAAGAGCAGCAAAGACCCTACAAAATGTGACATCCCAATTGTAGTCATGTTGTTGTGTCAGAGATGATGTCCTTTTTTTTCCCCTGAGGAAAATGCATTAAATTGCATACCCGGTTTGTGGTGAGCCGGCGGTTATGTGGGGCTCTCCTCCCCAGAAGGGGGAGGCCTACCCACTTAAAACCTCAGGGATGGCCTTCCTCAGGCATGTAGGGAGCCCCCGGGAACATCAAGCCACTTCCGGGAACCCCCAGCCTTCGCTCCCCCGCCAAACAGCCAAGGTCATGTTGCTCCTAACGTGAGTTGTTTTTTCCACAATATCATAAAGACACAATCCAATTTTTCATTCCTAACAATGATTCTAAAGCTATAATCTCTAGCTTTGATAGCATGGATAATATTGATTGTGAATCCAGTGACAACATGTGTTGTGGGGTAGATAGATAGATAAACGTTTTATTTATTAAATTCGGAAAATACATATAAATATCTAATAAAACAAATAAACAATCAATAGTGTTACATAAACTATACTATATATATATATATATATATATATATATATATATATATATATATTATATATTATATATTATATATATATTGTCGTATATTTATCTTACACACATTTCTAGGCGCACACACACAGTGCGCGAGCTCGCATGCACGCACACTTACACGCATGCACGCACACACATGCTTGTTCGCACGCACACTCACACATCGCGCTCACACGCGCACTCACACATCTCGCTCACATGCGCACACATACACAGAAGGGTGTATGGTGTGTGCATGGTTATTATGTATTATTAGTATTGTGTGTATTTATGTGTGTATGTGATTGGACTTTTTTTAGCGTTAATTTTAAATACATTTTTATTTTATATTCATCTATTTCTTAAGTCCACGGCAAATGTTATTATGTTATGAGAAGAGCAGAGCCTTCTGACACAAGTATATTTATACTTAAAAGGAGACTCTGGCCACTATATGTTAATGAATTGGATTGCAGAAATAAATATTTTTTCATTTTTCATTTTCAACTAAACCATGTGCCATATATTGATTGTGCATCTAGTGACAACATGTGTCATATGGTACATAAACTAAACCATGTGCCATATATTGATTGTGCATCTAGTGACAACTTGTGTCATATGGTACATAAACTAAACCATGTGCCATATATTGATTGTGCATCTAGTGACAACATGTGTCATATGGTACATAAACTAAACCATGTGCCATATATTGATTGTGCATCTAGTGACAACTTGTGTCATATGGTACATAAACTAAACCATGTGCCATATATTGATTGTGCATCTAGTGACAACATGTGTCATATGGTACATAAACTAAACCATGTGCCATATATTGATTGTGCATCTAGTGACAACTTGTGTCATATGGTACATAAACTAAACCATGTGCCATATATTGATTGTGCATCTAGTGACAACATGTGTCATATGGTACATAAACTAAACATGTGCCATATATTGATTGTGCATCTAGTGACAACTTGTGTCATATGGTACATAAACTAAACCATGTGCCATATATTGATTGTGCATCTAGTGACAACTTGTGTCATATGGTACATAAACTAAACCATGTGCCATATATTGATTGTGCATCTAGTGACAACTTGTGTCATATGGTACATAAACTAAACCATGTGCCATATATTGATTGTGCATCTAGTGACAACTTGTGTCATATGGTACATAAACTAAACCATGTGCCATATATTGATTGTGCATCTAGTGACAACTTGTGTCATATGGTACATAAACTAAACCATGTGCAAGATATTGATTGTGCATCCAGTTACAACATGTGAAATGTGCTACATAAACCTGTTAGTTAATTACGTAATTCTGTTACTATAAAATTTTGAATAAAACTGGTAGATAAGGCAGTTATATTGCTGATATTTGTATAACTGTTACATTGAAAAAATGGTTCGAATCAACTCAAAAAAATCAACAAATTAATTCACATCTAATAAACTTTTACAATTAATTGAAATCAATCAATTTAGCTAAGTAGCTAAATTTATTAATTTGAATTTAAGTGATTGATTTGAAATTTAAGTAAGTAAGGTTACTTACTTACCTTAGTAAAGGTACCACTGATGCTTGAGTTGCTCTAAGGCAAATCTGTAAAGTAATAGTAAATGTAATTGGTATTCTTTATGACTTCTCCAAGGCTTTTAACTGCGTTAGTCATCAGCCTCCTGTGCCTCAGGAATCGATATTCGGACTATTGCTTCTCCTAATTTATTTCCAATGATCTTTCATACTTCAGAAATAGCTCAGACGGTACAGCACTATTTGCAGTTGAGACTTCGTTAATATTTAAGGTAGACAGATGGAATGCAAATTCTGACATTGTGAATTGTATCTATAACTGCACTGGTTCATTATGAATATTTTCATCAATCACTTAACGCAAATAAAACTAAATCTGTCAATTTTTTATTGCCAAATGTAAGAATAGTTAACAATATTGTAAAAAAGAAATGATAATATTGTTGAATTTATTGATAGAATAAAATCCTTAACTATTCGATTTTCGACTTGAGTATTTCAGTATCTTAACAAACAGACTTAGTTCTGTATATATGAGTCAGACGAATAATGTTGAAACGGCAAGATTGGTCTATTTTAGTTGTTTTCAGAGTATCATGTTGTATCAATTACAATTTCCGCTATCTATAGTTATAGATAAAGCGAATATCCCAGAGGTTCTCATTAATTAAGAGTAATAAATATATTGACGTTTGTATATGTAGTATGTGTTTATATAAATTTAATATATATTTACAAGAACAAATACATTTAATACATATTTTCAAATTCAACATTTAAACACGAAGTAGATAAAAATAAGCTCTTTGAGTCTATTAAATTTCGTATTAGTTTGATATCAATAAGTGTGTTTAGGCCTATGTTAAAGGTCTATGAAGATTAATAACAAAGCAGCAATTAAACCACACTCTCTGTCAGTTACATTAATAATTTTAAAATAATAACAGAGTTACATAATCAGATTACTGGGCACTTATAAGAAGGCTCAAAGTTCCTGAAAGGGCAATAGCATAAAGTATATGCAGAGAAGACTCAGCGTCGATAGGTATTCCAAAATGCGAAGGATGTACTGATCTGTCCGGAGTGGCTACCATCCGGATGGTAGCCACTCCGGACAGATCAGTATGCAAATCCTTGGGTGAGATTCTACAACAATTTTACCTGTTTCTTTTGCTTTACTTTCAGCCTTATCTGATACCGATATGCCGATATCTACCTTATTGTAAAATCAACTTAATGCTCTTCACTACTATCGTCAAGTGATTATAAGAGTAAATTATTGAACACAGCTTCATTAAAAAGTCATCTCAGCATTACAGGCGTTAATCGGGAGCCTGGCGTGGCCCCGTACCGGGAGTATAAATATTTGGTCGGGGCGACTCGTTTATTACATTTCCTCGGACGACGGCGCCTGCACAATTTAATTGTGCTCTCCACCTGTGCACGAATTCCCTTATACATACAAAGCGACGTCTTTCAAGCGGTTGCCACTATTTATTTTAATGGGGACCGTCTGCACAAAATTTAGTAGTTCATTTTACACGGCTTCTAATTATGTTTAGTATACGAACAACGCATAGTTGCCTTATTATTTAGCTTGAATTGTAAGAAGTAAATGTATTTTTATAAATACACACTAAGCAAAAGTACTCGAACATTCCAAACATTTTACGAGTCGTATTTTTATTATAAATAGCGTTTCTCATATTACTTTATTTATTTAATTAATAATTGTGTGTAAAAAATACGACCAAATATATATATATGCTTATATAAGGATTCACTGCTTTAATTATCATATTTTAAGAAATAGCACTAAATATTTGTATGTAAATGTCATTTAATATATAAAGAAAAACATTATTTATGATTATATGATATTTCCTTTTAATTTAACATTTAGACTAGTATTAGCTTTATATATATACAAGGTCAACCCAAAACTACTAAAAAAAAAGAATTATAAACGACATAATATTGTGTGGGCCAAACAATTAATGCTTTATCATTCTAAGTGGACATTTTTTTTTAGATCACTTAAATTAATACCTCAAATAATCGCTGAATCTCGCTTTAATAAGCAGGCAAAAATATAGGAATGTTTACTTTTAATTTGTATGAAAAGAATGGTTTGTTATCTTTTCACTGGATAAAACAATCCAAACAATCCGATTTAATTTGTCACTATTATTTCGATTCGTCTCCCTCAATAATTTATTTTGACAACTATCGTATTTATTTTTATTAATTTGTAAATTTCGCCATCTTCAGTTGGGTCTCAACGCGTCATTGGTGATGATGCGAAAATCTCCATTATTGAAATGTTCTGATTTTATTGGAGCTTAATGAATTACAATATATTATATATTGTAATTTATAACGCTCCAATAATCCGAATTTATAAAACACAATATACAAGCAATATTTTGCATAATAATTTTACAATATCACTTTTACAATATACAACTAATAACAGGTAAGTTCAATATAAATTCTATTTGTCGTTGATATTGCATTTCCTCGGCGGAGCTCGCCTCAACTCGCAGGTACAATGAATAACGTCTACGGTTACCAGTACTAGGAAATCAATTTGTACCCGTAATATCAGCCCGCGCCAATTGCTTAAAGTTGTCTTGGTCGCATGGAAACTAACTACGAGGTGAAGTATTCTGAGAATTACAACATTCGGTATTATTACCTCGAGCTTTGTGGAAAATTATTAATTGTTAATAATGTAGTGCCAGTTATTAATTGATATTGATTTTTGAGCTCGGGTAGTAGGTATTGCTAAAAATAATTGAAGACTTCAGAAAATAACTTGACTTTCGTTAGTCTGGCGTAAGATTTCGATTACATCTAATCTAGTATAATGTTAAGTGTAAAAATTATACCTATAAACTAAAAAACAACTATACTTTTTTATGACATTTGCAAAAGGATTCCAATTATGATAATAAACATGCAACACGAGACTTCAACAATTACATCAAGAATCCTCCAAAGCAAATTTACTCGTATATATAAAAAAACGCCAAAAATGCTGCTTGACGCAAAATTACGACCTTGGCCACATTTTACAAATATCTCGTTACAATGTTAAGTAATGAAAACGAGTATTAAATTGGGTATCTAATGTACTTTATGTACTTATATATTTAAAATTCTCAATACATTACCTAACTGATGAATTAATAATAAAAAAATAACCACGTGACGTATTATTGTTGATAATTTGCTATAGTTGTCCATATTACATTAAACAATAACAATGTGTTGTATACAACTTATTTGTTTATTATATTAATATTTAGATTAAGTGTTATATTTTTACAAATTAATTACTCTGAAACTATATTATAATGCCATTTATAACTATACTAGCTGACCCGTGCCCACTTCGTTGGGCATAATATTAATAATCCCCGAAGCGAGCAGGAACGCGAACCGAATTAAACCCGAAGCCATCGCGCGCCGTCCGCTGCCGGTTTTTTATCCGATTCACTTTGCAAAACTGACTACCACGTAAAAGCTTTTTTATTTTTCGGAGAATTTTAAAATCGATTCAGTAGATCCTGAGATTACCCCTTACAATTTAACAAATATACAAACATACAAACTTTACTTCTTCATAATATTAGTATAGGTAAAAAATTGTATAATAACAACGAATACATCAGTTCAGATAAATTTGTGATGCTGTGAGCATAAAGAGACTACAGAGTAGGTTTAACTGATGTAGGTTTGATCATGTCTCCACAAGGGCCTGTATAACAGAACGAGGCTCAAACTGAAGTCTCTGTATGAGTACAGTTAGAAATGGATTACCCTTATGTGGGCTCAAGAGCACTATCACTTTCTAACTGTACTAAAGCAGAGATTTTGAGTTAGAGTTTGATTTGAAAATATGATTCTAAGAGGCTTGAGTCTACTTTAACTTAGTTACGATCTTTAAGCGATAATCAACTACACTGGTCTAGCACAGGTTGGTTAAGTTCACATGAACCTTTTACTTTCTTTACAGGCTTAAACAAAGTGCTTCACATTATTTTCTTTACTAAGAGAGTCAGTGATATATTGAGATATTGATTACTAAAACTAAAAAATACATTGCTACGTACATAAATTTCTATCGAGTTTCGCGTGCGAATTAAATAAAATTTCTAGAATATTCAGATTTTGGTAGCGAACATCTGAATACAGCCTTTAATATTTTTACCGGGTCGAGTCGACAACTCGCTCCGCACGAAGACGGCACACGGTAATCAGGAAAATTATTTACTCATGTCTGCGGGTCTCGTCTAGGGCTGCCTCTGGTTGTGACGGCCCATAAAAATAGGTAAATACTTGAAACATAATAAACCTCGCTACCTATCTGATAGGAGCAACTTAAAATCGGAGCCAAGGGTTTGTGCAATCGGACGAATATAAGGCCTAAGAACGTCGTCAACGTAATTTTGAAGTTTTAAATTATTGAAGTGCGCGTATTTCATTACAACTTTCTTTAATCTCTTGATTTTATAAATACGGTGTTACAAATAGTAGAATTCTACACTAATATTATAAAGAGGAAAGATTTGTATCTTTCTATGTAACGAATAAACTCAAAAAGTACTGGACCGATTTTAATAATTCTTCTTTCATTAGAAAGCTACATTATCACTGAGTAACATAGGCTATATTTAGTACTAGATTACTATAGAAATCTTTAGAAATTCTTATTAAAACCAACCGAAGGTGTAAAAAAATTTGCCATAAAATGTCTTTCATCCCATACGGTGCGAAGAGTATTAATGATAAGACAAAAAAATGTTCGACAATATTATAGAATACTAGTAATAAGTAAGAAATACGGTAACTAAGCACTGCAGAGCCCTAATCATAGGCCTATAGGTAGCTACTGCAGTATGCTCCTATAAACTACGTAGGATTCAGTCAGCGTTTGCAATGTAAGCGCAAAAAATGTGTTTTTTTTACGACCTCACATTAGAAACCTCAAAAATTGTAGCTTATGTGTTATTCTGATGTATAAGCTATATTGTGGTAAAGTTTCATTCAAATCCATTCAGTAGTTTTTACGTGAAAGAGTAACAAACATCCATACATCCATACTTACAAACTTTCGCCTTTATAATAGTAGTAGGATATCAATATCTACATAAACCTTTGCGAGACTATATGTCTAACTATTGTAGTTATGTCACTATAACTATACCGTGTTATCCATACTATTTATAAATTTCAAAATAAATAATTTAATATTCAAGACAGTCTCAATACCTGATGATTACTTTTTGAATTATGTCTACCCGTGCGCAGCCGGGACGGGCCGCTTGTAATATATAATTAAGTAAAGATTTAGTAGGAAAAGCTAGATTCATTTGTGCAAATATTTTATTTTTAGTCAAAGGTTGTGAGATATCGATATACTTGTATGTAAAGTAGAAGCTATCAATTTGTAAATTCTTTAGAGGACTTTGCCCAGTAGTGTAATACCTAATGCAGTTATAATAATAAATATAGTTTTTAAATTATGCCTCATAAGTCCCGTTTTAAGTAATATACATTCTTAAATAAAACTATCGTAACTCGAAGCTCGCTTGCGTTAGAATGATCAACTCTTTCCAACAATATAAGCTTAGAATCCGCATTTTAACTTTTCAGAAATCTTGATTCATTGTTCTAATTTCAAAAGTTACGAATTATAAAAACTTGAATTTTTTCTTATTGGACGTTTTTGTCTCCCTGTTACAAAAAAAAATTGTTTTCAATATGCAGACACATACATAGTATTTTTTTTACAGTTACGATTTTTTTTATCTTGACGATTGAAATGGTTTGGATGTTTATTAATTTCAATCATACTGAATAAAAGTGGCGATTTATGAAAAGAACTTCCGTACGAGAAAAGTTAATTCTATGCTTGGTGCCTGCTTTGAGGAGTTGTTCCAAAATGGCCTATAAGAATTACTGCAGCTGCCGGGGTTTCCTAGTCGAAATGCCAGGAAATAACCTAAGTATCTAAATCCCCTGTTATTTCCCGTTATATATATATTTTTATTATACCAAAGTTTATACGAAACTTTTCAAAGTTTGTATAAGTTATAAAGTCACAATTCCCGGTAATTTCACCGCCTACCCTTCAAACTGGAGCATACTGATATTTAGCGATAGAAATACATAAGAGAGATATACATAAACTACTCTAATATAGTATCCCTCTGTTACCTATGTAAACTTAATTAAATGTGAATGAAATATTATCAAAATTAAGTAAAATCAACCATTTAACAAATACGTCAATAGCGAACACTTTTCTAGCACTCAGAAATATTATCATTAGAATGCAAAACCGGCAATTCCGACTTCACCGCTGTAAATCTCGCCTTAAAGACAATGGACAACCCTACGGATGCACGAGTAGAATGAGGAAGCAAGGGAATACGCTTCAGGGACGCTTTGTAAATAGTCACCGCAGTGGCTTCTTGCAGATTAATTTCAAGTGAAAGTGCATCTCGGCTGGCATTGATCGAAGTTGCTGGTGGCTCTTTGGCTTGGAATTTTAAAAGTCGTCAAAGGCTCCCCTGGTAATATTCATGAGGATTCTCAGCTTCTGCTCTACGAGTACAAAGGGAAAAAAAGAATAAATAGGATACATTATTTTGATACACTCGTTCACAAATGTATTTGGAAACCGCGTTGTAGGTTCCGATTACTATATATGCTTATGCCAAAGAATAATATTGTATGAAGGCAACGCAGATCATATCCTTGGGTGTACTTCAAATTGGTTCCTATTTAGTCTACACACGTGCTAAACCAGCTTCCTCTTCTCTCTTTTTTGATCTTGTCGTAATTACCGGATGTTGATCGACAGATCCGGGTCACAAAGCTAGTTTTGATGTGAAGTGTAATAAATTGTTGGTGGAGTTTCTAAGTGCACCTTTTTTTTTCTCGAAGTGGAATGCTAGTACGTACCATACCTTTAGATGGCTAGTCGATAGGCGTGTGTAGGACTTCCCCCGTTTAGTGCAGGGTATACTTACTAAACGACTTCAATTTTGACGTCAATTTTGTCCTTAATCCGAGGCCCCTGCACAAAGTATCATTAGCATGTCGTATCGCGTATATATAATACATTTCTCTCTCTCCTCAATATCAAAATTCGGTAAAGCAATAGACTTCTAGGTCACCAGGCAATCGATAACTTCGCTTCCTGTTTACAATAAACTCCTAGACGAAACTCCAGCTGGATCTTAGCGGGATCTCGAGTAAATGCAAATCCGTGGAGCAGAATTGATGTTGTTTATTGGTTCGGAAGTAGCGCCCACATTAATTTATTCGTCCATGTTTGACGTTAACTCGGAAATCAATTCAATATCTATTTAAATTAACTGAATTCTAAATTGAAATAGTTTTACAATACCGATAGTTATTGTTACGCTAACTACTATTTATTATTACACCAGCTACTGATAGTTAATATTTGTTGTTGTCGCTTATGTAGTTCTCATGTCATATTTACATGATTCTTTTAGAAATTTTCCAACTTATTTCGCTGATGTTTAAGCTTATATAATATTTTAGCTTATATTTATAGTGTTATTGGTCGAGTTGATTGTACTTTAACAGACAAACACGCGATAAAAAGCTATTGATATTTTGATTTAATTCACATACACGATACACATTCATAATCGGTTAAGGTAATTACCAGTTAAAACCCACTACATACTGTTGTAAAAAATGTTACATCGCCAGAGTTTCAGTGAATTCTGTACTGAAAAACATAACAAAGGCAGCTATCGTGAAAACATATCGGACTAGGTAGAGAGAGTAGCTGGGGTGGTGATGATGAGTGCTGATGCATCGTACGGATCACGAGTCCCAAGCGCTGCTCTTAGCTCCCCTCTATGCAACACTATGGATCCGACTATTATTTTAGTGGTAAAAGATTTTTAATTTTAAATGCCTCTAATGTTTTGACGGTAGTAAAATTATTATAATAATTTTCAACGTTAATAACTTATTAATCGATATTAACATGTAAGTAGATTCTTAAATTAAATACAAATAATTTAATTGAATGTAAAATTAATACAACTTTTTCCTTTCGTTAAAGTAATGTTTTATATACAAATTAATATAATTGTTGTGCGTTAAGCAGTATAAACTAGTAGCATCAATAGTAAGTAGTATGAAAATTTTGTATACATGTGATCGAGTATATTTTACATTTGTGGCATTAAAAGTTTTACTTCAAAATGAGCACTTGCGTTACTCTCTCAATTAGTGAAATTTTAAAAAGTTATCATAAATATTACTGTCACTCTTCTGTTTCCTTCCAATTTTGAAAGAAATAACAAATAGGTCAGTCCTATAATAAATAATTTTTGTCACCGAATGCTTGTTGGTGCTACGGCCACTTTTTGCTTGAATTTCACCTATCACAACTATTCCATCAAATGATTACATAAGAACGAATTTCACAATAGCTGTCCAAATAAAATAAATAAATCAATCAGAGTAATAAAGGTAGCTAAATAAACGCTTACAAAGGTTTGACTCAGAAAAATGTAACAAAATAATATAGTGGTGCTAGAGGCAAAAGTAAATTTGCGAATCGTAACTTTACATAAAGGGTCTGTTGTGGCCTGTTCCTCGAATAAGCGGTCCGGTTTTTGCCGAGTCTCAAATAAATGTTGATTTTGTTTTTTTCTTATTATACCTATAAGGTGTGTTATTTAATAATATTTAAAGCTTTGTAAGATCCGATTATTTACATTTATTTCATTACATTCATTGCATTATTCATGCATGAAAACGATACTCAATTCTGAAGGCTAATCGATACCTAATCGAAACCCTATATGCCTAATTTGAATTCCGCACGGAAATATTTTGCTATGAATATTACGAGAGTATATTCAGATATGATATCTCATATATATACACACACACATACAAATTAACTGATTTACGAGACTAACTTGCTAAAACTCGAGGATGGTAAAATCGATTCTAGCTATTTTTGTTTTGTAACGTTTATCGTTATTCAGGGAAAACAGTCCAGGTGACACGAAGTCTGATAATATACTGAAGCTGAAGATTTCACAAAAATTCACCGAGTCAATTCGTCAATTTACAAAAAGTCTATTTACCGAGTAAGTACGCGATAACCACTAAAACGGGACGTCAATAATAACATGGGGGAAGGTTTGGGAGTTCGGCTAGTATTGTCTATTTATAATATACTGAATATATAAAACATCAATGTATAATATTATTTATAATAATAATAATGAATAATCCAATTAACGAAACAAAAATTTATCTATATTGTTTATGTGTCATGTCCCCATTGGAACTATAAGGGCTCGATCCTTTTCTAAATCGCCTAATTTAAGGCATTAACAGCTTTGCTTTGAGCTACATTAATTCAAATAACTTTTTATGGCCTCTCTACTTGACATTACTCTACGGCAGTTGGGACACTAAATAAAGAACTTTTTAGTGAACCATGCTAACCTACTGTACTTGACTTCGTATAAATTAATAGGTTACAAATCCTTTATTTTCGGTTAGTTTTGAGATCGCTGACCCAACGACGTATTTTTATGCATATCTATTACTCTGAGTATTTATGACATAGTTGATATTATAGTTTTAACTAGTTAAATAGACGAGTATAACCTATATACCTTTTTTTTTTTTTTGTTCCTCTGAGGAAAATGCATTAAATTACACACCCCGGCTGTGGCGAGCCGGCGGTTATGTGGGGCTCTCCTCCCCAGAAGGGGGAGGCCTACCCACTAAAAACCTCAGGGATGGCCTTCCTCAGGCATGTAGGGAACCCCCGGGAACATCAAGCTACTTCCAGGAACCCCCAGCCTCCGCTCCCCTGCCTAGAGGGGAGCCCTCCTCGGGGGAGGCTTCACTACCTCCCCCGGTCTCCTCCACCAACGACGCCCCCCGACCACGGAAGGGGCGTGGTCCATTCCGGGTCGCCGTAGCAGTCGCGACTTCCTCGCGCCCGCCTGCGACCCGCGGCAGCGCCGCAGCTGTGCTACCTAGCCCGGCGCTGCCTTCTTCGAGCGGGATCAGCCATCTCCCGACCCCGGTCAGCGGCCTCCTTCTGGAGCATCACAGCTTCACAGAAGGAGGCCACAGCCCTCCCACCTCCCTCGTCCGCCAGCATTGCCGCAATCAATGCCGGCGGAGACAGATCTCGCCCGATCTCTGCGACCAAAACTCGGCGCTCGGAGGCCCACGCGGGGCACTCCGCCAGCGTGTGCTGGGCCGAGTCAAGGTCGGATGCGCAGTGGTGGCAATGTGTCGATCCCTCCCGTCCTATTCGACACAGATACTCACCGAAGCAGCCGTGCCCGGGTAACCTATATGACCAAATTCAAGAGGGTTTTAGGTAATATGGTCACACACAGTAGACTACATTTCTTTAATGTATAAGCGTCAGTGCTGAGATAGTAAGTATAGATCTGCTTAATACGTTTTATGTTAAATGTCATGTCTTCACAATCATACGTTTCGAAGATAGAAACATGGCTTATAAAATTGAAAACCATTTACATATTCATTATTAATATATTCATATCAATTCACTGTTTTGTTATTATTAATATATTTTAATTAATATCAATATTAATATATTCATAATAACAAAACAGTTAAAGAATTAGAATATATTCATAATTTGTGAACCAAATCTTATGTTATAATTAGTCTTATTCAGAAATATACAAATTCTTTGAATTTCTGTGTAAACAATTTAAATGTTTGCAACGCAGGCAAAGACATAAACCACTAATAATATATCTTGTAACACTTATTACAATGATATAAATTACTCGACTCCCACCCGCGATTATGCCCGCTATATTATCATATTGTTACGAGCTGGGGTCAGTAAATTAAACGGCGGTCTACCAAAACACTGAACTTTTATTAATTACCACACTAACAGTCACTAATCACTTCACTGAAAGCACTGAAAGTCGCTTCTTAGTTCTCCAATATCACTTAGATGTTTTCGCACTGTATCGCAAAACAATAATCTTCCCGGCGGCCGGACACAGCCTTATATAGTCCCCTAAGATACTTGCCACTCTTGCCAGAACATTCCCGGACACACTCGAATGTGTAGTTCAATACGTCGCGCGTTCGAGACGTTTCGAGTATAACTGTCTCGATACTCGAATATTCTCGATACACAATACTCGAATATTCCCGTACTATCTTTCTCGAATATTCTGTGTTTGTCTATCTCTTTCTAATGATGTTTTCTCATTCTAATACTTCTCGAATGTTCTAACTATCTCTGTCTCTTTCTACTATTGCTATCTCTTTCACTCCTATTGAAATTTATGTCCTTTTACTGAAGTAGGCTTAATGGCTCATAAGGGGTCCTGAAAACGCCTGAAAACGGGTTTTCAGGTTATTGCGGCGTTGGATAGAGGGTAGCCTGAAACGTACTGAAAACATGTTTCAGGCGCCTGAAAACTACTGTAACTTGGGTGTAATTTAGATTTTTTAGTATGTGAAAGAGCTACTTCTGAAACGGCCTGAAACGACGTTTCAGCCTGCTGCAAACGTTTCTAAGTCACAGAAAATCACTTTTGAAGTTTTACTAAGCCACCGGCGTAACACTACCCCCTCCTAAGACATGCTCGTCCCGAGCATCATTATTTCCGTGGTATTTCGCCAGTCGGTCAACGTGAACAATCTTACAGGGACTACGTGCATTCCGCTGTATCCGGTACGTGACGTCGTTGATCCTCTTCAAAACTCGATAGGGTCCTTCCCATTTGGCTTGAAGCTTCGGAGATTTCCCTTTACTGCGGACTGGATTATGTAACCACACCAACGAACCCTCTTCAAAGCCCTTGTTGTTTACATTTCGGTTGTAGCGGTTTTCATCTTCTCAGACATCTGTTGGCTTGATTGTCTGACTTGCTCGTGTACGTCGTTCAACTTGTTGCGTAAATCATTCGCGTACTCAGTTATATTCCGCGGGGCGTCAGGTGGAATTCCAGTAAGTAGATCCGCAGGCAACCGTAGTTCCCTACCAAAGTTTGCAAATGCTGGTGTCACCGAAGTACTTTCATGGACTGCGCTTCGATATGACATCAGGAATGGTTGGATGTGCTTGTCCCAATCCTTTTGCCTGTTTGACACAACCTTTGCAAGATACCTCTCCAATGTTTGGTTAAATCGTTCCACCATTCCATCAGATTGCGGATGGTAAGAAGTGGTCCTCGTTTTATGGGTACCCATAACTCGACACATCTCTTGAAATATTTGAGACTCAAAATTTCTTCCCTGATCACTATGAATTTCCAAGGGTACTCCAAAACGGCAGAAGACTTCATGGACTAATTTATCCGCAACTGTTGAAGCCTCTTGGTTGGGAATAGCGAAGACTTCCGGCCACTTAGTGAAATAATCCATCACAACCATGAAGTACTTGTTTCGGCATTCACTTTCCGGAAATGGTCCCGCAACGTCTATGGCAATCCTTTCCCATGGTGCACCAACGTTATACAGTTTCAATGCACCATGCTGCGTGTATGAGGTCCCTTTACTGCAGCACAACTAGTACACTTGCGGCACCAATCTTCAACATCATCTCGGCAATTTATCCAGTAAAATCGTTCTCTTATTTTCAACAGAGTTCTCGTCACTCCCATATGACCTCCCGAACATCCGTTATGGTACAGCTGTAGAACATCCGGTATCTTGGCTTTGGGTACAACCATTTGTAGATGACAACGGTCTCCTCGAGCGTTTTCCCATTTGCGGCACAAGACTTCATCTTGGATAACCAGGCTGTCCCATTGAGCCCAATAGCTCTTCGTGATGGAACTCATCGACGCAATATCACTCCAGGCAGGTTTAGGAGTACCGGCTTTGATCCATTCGAGAATCGGTTTGATGTCTACATCATATTGCTGAGCGTGCTGAAAGGTTTCTTTCCATTCATTGCTAAGATCCGTGTTTAGCATTCTCACAGACAGGTCTGCTTTTGCCTCTTGTTTTACGCAGTGCTTGCAGTCTTCAGAGCAAGGTCTTCTTGACAAAGCATCTGCATTACCATGAGATCTTCCACTGCGATGTTCAATCACGAAGTCATATTCTTGAAGTAACTCGATCCATCTCGCAACTTGTCCTTCGGGATTCTTGAATTGTAATAGCCACTTCAATGCAGCATGGTCAGTACGCAGATGGAATTTTCGACCAAGCAAATATTTGTTGAAATGCTGCAATGTTTTTACCACTGCCAGTAATTCTCTTCTCGTGACACAGTAATTTCTCTCAGGTTTGGACAAAGATTTGCTGAAGTATGCTATAACAACTTCGCGATCTCCTTTCCGTTGCGACAACACACCACCTATCCAGTATCACTTGCGTCTGTATCCACTATGAATTCATTTTCATTATCAGGATACCCCAGAATAGGTGTGTTACACAGATGTCGTTTCAGTTCTTGAAATGCGACGTCACAGTTTTCATCCCAGCAAAAACTTCTCTTTTCTTCGGTGAGTTTATGAAGAGGCTTGGCAATGTCGGCAAAGTTCTTCACAAATCGCCGGTAGTAGGAACACAAACCCAAAAATGCTCTCACTTGTGTCTTGTCTCTCGGAACTGGCCAATCCTTTACGGCGATGATCTTCTGCGGATCTGTTTGGACACCCGCTTCCGAAACCACGTATCCTAGGAAGCTTACTTCGTCGTTTGAAGAAGAAACACTTTTTAGGGCTTAACTTCAGGTTGGCGCTTCGAATTTTTGATAGCACCCGTTCTAGATTCTGAAGGTGTTCTTCAAACGTACGGCCCACGATGATAATGTCATCCAAATAGACCAGACAGGCTTCTCCAATCAATCCGCTGAGTACCAGCTCCATCAGCCTTTCGAAAGTCGCCGGTGCATTACACAGCCCGAACGGCATCACTTTGAACTGCCATAGTCCCTTTCCAGTAGAAAATGCAGTCTTCTCCTTGTCCTTAGGGTCTATTTCTACTTGCCAGTAGCCACTTTTTAAATCTAACGTGCTGAACCACTTCACTCCGGTAAGCATATCCAGCGTGTCATCAATCCTGGGTAATGGATAGCTGTTATTCTTTGTGATGTCGTTCAGGCGGCGGTAGTCAACACAAAAACGCATGCTGCCATCCTTTTTCCTTACAAGCACCACGGGTGAAGACCATGGGCTGGACGAAGGCTCTATAACACCTTCCTTCACCATTCCTTCAATCATGGTCTCCACTTCCTTTTCCCGTGCTATCGGTAGTCTTCTTGGTCGCTGGCGGATAGGCAATTCGTTCCCAGTGTTAATTCTGTGTTGAACTAAACTCGTCTTCCCAATGTCCTCGCCGTTAGTAGAGAAAACATCAGCGTACTTGAGTAACATCTTCTTAGCCTTGTCTATCTGTTCCTTAGACAAAACGTCTCGACAGTCTTCCAAAAGTTTTGACACGCTGATTCCTTCATTTTTGTTGACGTTTGTATGAGTCGTGTCTTGACAACGACGCAACCAGTCTACCTCCTCACTCGTACCAAGTAACATTCCCTGTTCGATCACGTGTTCTTTATCGTCAAGATTCAGTACACGAACTGCTGCAAAGCCAGTGGTTCTTACCAGAGTTCGTGCCATCTTCCATGGCTGGTCATGATCTAATCTTTCAATGAGTACACATCGATGTATCTTCCCAGAATTGTAAGGGAGACTAACCGGCACAATGGTTTCTGATTTTGGGGGTAGAGCGGTTTTCTTTAAGCTATACACTTTCCCCGGTGTGGCTCCTTCCATGAACAATTCTTCTCGTCCACAACTCATAATTCCTTGCTTGACGTCGATCTCACAACCATTCTTCCTCATAAAGTCTAGTCCGAGAATGCAGTCATCGATAATATCAGCCACAATGACGTTGTGCAGGTAAACTTGATTACCCAACTTCAACTCCACCTTTTGTTCGCCTCGGACGGGTATGTGCTGACCGGTGGCGGTTACTAAATTTAATCGCTCCAGGCTGTTGTTTCTGAAGTTCCTCAGAAACCGATTCGCAAGTTGGGAACTAACAACCGTGCGAGAAGCTCCGGTATCGATTGTCAGCTTACATGGCCTTCCGTTAACCTTGCCATTGATGATCAGGCTGTTCCCATCGTGGCTTGTGAGATCGAAATCCTTGGGGCTCTGCGAACACCAGCCAGCACTCGCCCCGCAGTCCTGGCGTTTACTCGTTTCCCTGCTGTTGTTGGACAGCGCCATTAGCTGCCCTGTTCTCCTGAGGCCCATCTTCATCAATCCCTGAGCTACGCTTCGACAACTTGATCGGAGGTGTCCCTTTTCGCCACAAGTGTAGCATCTAGGGCTGTATCCCTTGAAGCGGTCACGCACAGGTGTTGCAACTACCTCCCTGACACGGTGAGACCGATGGTCTTGCCTCACAGCTTCCACTTCTAGAGCATGGGCCAGGGCGGCTTTAAGGGTTTCGTGTGTGCCCGAGTCTCACAGCAGCTCTCACTTCGAGGTCCCGAATGCCGTCGACAAAAGCCTGTACAAGGTTGCCCACAATTAACGTCGGTGCGGACTGGTACGCTTTACGTACCAGTTTTTCTACCTCTAGGGCCCATTGTTGCAGGTTTTCACCAACACGCTGAACCCGATCTTTTAGCTGGGCCCGAAACACATGTTCAAGGTGTGCGTCGCCGTATCTTGCCTCAAGCGCTTCTAATAGTTCCTCGTAGCTCACCTTCTTGTCAAGAGCTTCGAGGACTGTCAAGGCTTGATCTCGGAGGCCTAGCTTGAGTGCGGTCATGCCTGGGCTTTAGTCCACCCATTTGCCTCCATTACAGCCTCAAACTGTATTTATATAGGCTGTCCACGAGGAACTCCCATCAAAAGGTGGCACTTTGAATCCTCGCACCGAAGGAGCGGCACTGACAATAGTGGCTGTCCCATCTCCGACCTTCAGATTACCCAAAGCCTTCTTGACATCGGCAATCTCAGATTCAGCTTCGGTGAGACGGTTCTCGTGTTGCAGAACCTTATCTTCTATCACTTTGACCTTATTGCCGAAAGTCGCTTGGAGATCTTTGATCAGGACCATTTGTTCATCTTGGCCGAGCTGCAGTTGTTCCCTCAAAAGGCGAGTCTGGTCCTCCTGACGGCGGGCCTGCTCCTCCTTATCGCGCTGCAACTGCTCTTCCAGACGGCGTGCCTGCTCCTCCTGACGGCGGGCCTGCTCCTCCTTATCACGCTGCAACTGCTCTTCCAGACGGCGTGCTTGCTCCTCCTGACGGCGTGCTTGCTCCTCCTGACGGCGGGCCTGCTCCTCCTTATCACGCTGCAACTGCTCTTCCAGACGGCGTGCTTGCTCCTCCTGACGGCGGGCCTGCTCCTGCATCATCGCCATGAAAGCCGCCCAATCTGGAGCGGCAGCCGACGTTGAGGGAGTGGCTTCCATAACTGACTGCTGGTCCTCGTCAGTTGGCGGCTGAGTAGCTCCGAAGCGTCTCTGGTCGGCTTCCTGTTGTCGCTGGCTTCTTGTCCGGATTCTTCCTTCCGTGTCTTCCTTTGGTAGAACCGGCATACTGATCCCACTTCTGACACCAAATGTTACGAGCTGGGGTCAGTAAATTAAACGGCGGTCTACCAAAACACTGAACTTTTAAATTAACCACACTAACAGTCACTAATCACTTCACTGAAAGCACTGAAAGTCGCTTCTTAGTTCTCCAATATCACTTAGATGTTTTCGCACTGTATCGCAAAACAATAATCTTCCCGGCGGCCGGACACAGCCTTATATAGTCCCCTAAGATACTTGCCACTCTTGCCAGAACATTCGCGGACACACTCGAATGTGTAGTTCAATACGTCGCGCGTTCGAGACGTTTCGAGTATAACTGTCTCGATACTCGAATATTCTCGATACACAATACTCGAATATTCCCGTACTATCTTTCTCGAATATTCTGTGTTTGTCTATCTCTTTCTAATGATGTTTTCTCATTCTAATACTTCTCGAATGTTCTAACTATCTCTGTCTCTTTCTACTATTGCTATCTCTTTCACTCCTATTGAAATTTATGTCCTTTTACTGAAGTAGGCTTAATGGCTCATAAGGGGTCCTGAAAACGCCTGAAAACGGGTTTTCAGGTTATTGCGGCGTTGGATAGAGGGTAGCCTGAAACGTACTGAAAACATGTTTCAGGCGCCTGAAAACTACTGTAACTTGGGTGTAATTTAGATTTTTTAGTATGTGAAAGAGCTACTTCTGAAACGGCCTGAAACGACGTTTCAGCCTGCTGCAAACGTTTCTAAGTCACAGAAAATCACTTTTGAAGTTTTACTAAGCCACCGGCGTAACAATATCATTCTCCGATATACAAACTCACAAACTTTACCTCATTAAATATAATAATATATATATACGATTTTATATTTATTACATATTAAAAGTAGGAGAAATACTAAATTTTGATGATATACTAACTGATTATTGAATTTGATTTTTTACCCAAGAAATCCCTTCCCACGTATAATCTCTTATTATTAAAAATTCTACTCTCTCGATTAATTATTCTGTGTTATGACTTTCATATACATATGAATAATAATTAACATGAGACAGACCAATACAAAATATGGTATAATCTTAGGACAATCCTAGTAATAACGCAAGCAAACTTTAGTTATCAAAATGAAGCAGAATAAAACGATCAATAAGGTCGAATATGTCACGGATAGTATTTGGTCAGTTAGCTGTTTAATTTTCATCCTTACTAAATTTAAATAATAATTTCCCAGACTTCCAAACCTCGATGCGAATACTAAAAATACGATTGCAAGTATTAGATTTACGGCAAACACCCCGTGCGTGGGGATTTTCTAAAACATCGTACGTCTTCTTTATTTATGTTTACAGCTTATACCGCCGCATCCATTTCCTATATAGTTTGAATCCGTTTATCGGATTTCGAACACGTTTCGGTCGAATCCCATATCGTTCTACTTGATATATTATAACCGTGGTCCGTTGCCCTTGCAAAATTAATGCGCGGCAGAAGAATCGGCCTGATGCCACAAAAAATGAGGACAAAAGTCGTGTATAATGTATGTACAGTCAGGATAGGAAAAGGCTCGAGCTCACATTCGCTTGCACTAGGGCAATTGTCGGTCCAACATTTTATTTCCAACGAAATATAATATCGCCTTGTCAAAATCAAAATTAAACTTAACTTTATTGAAATATGACTTTATAGAAAGCTCTTTTGAACCGTCCAATTTATTTCCCCTACCACCCAAGAAGAATGGGCGCAAGAAACTTATCAGCTTTATCAAAAGTAATAACAACATTTACAACAAATTATGTCGTTATCATACAATGTACATATGTGTTATACTGGAAAAAAAATAACAATTTAGAATGTAATATCTTCAAATCAACACCAAGCATTGGCATCATTTAAATAATCATTGACTTTGTAATAGCCCTTACTCATTAGCGTCTGTTTAACATGTACAATTGAACTTATGAAAAGGCAATTCAGCTACACTATGTGGAATCTTGTTATAAAAATTTATACATTTGCCCACAAACGAACCTCTAGTTTCTTGTAGCCTGTACGTTGGAACGGCAAGTTTATTTTTATTTCTTGTGTTTAAATTATGCATTTGAAAATTAGTATGAAATGTGTGACAATTTTTATACACAAATCAAATTTTCATAAATATACTGGCCCCCTAAAGTCATTATATTAATCTCTTTAAATAAATCACTAAGAGAATCCCTTGCTCGTAAATTATAAATAGCGCGGACTGCTCTTTTTTGAAGAACAAAAATATGTAAGCAGCCGACCTCCATAATAGTAAACCATAGGACATAACACTGTAAAAGTAACTAAAGTAAATTAATCTTGCCGTTTCAACATCCGTAAGTTGTCTTATTTTTTTACAGCATATGCTGCAGAACTTAGTCTATTTGGTAGGGTCTCAATATGTGGATCCCATTACAAAGTCGGGTCCAAAGTAAAACAATAGTATCTACTTTTCTTACATTTGTTAATGAAAATTTGACACATTTAGTTTTATTGGGATTTAAAGATAAATTATTAATCGTGAACCAGCGCAACGTGAACCTTGACCCTTGCAATACGCTAATCGACTGACAGGTTTTGAACTTCGTTATAACATCAAATACATCATAGCTCATATAGCCTAACTGAAGGGCACGCGCCTACCCTAAATATGTTAGAGCGATTATTGCCTTATTGTCAACGACGCCGGCCACAAGATCTGGTGGATTGTTGGACTACAAACATCTGTGAATCTTCTTCCCAAGTTTATGCCTTCGCAATGTTACCTTAGGATGACTTCCTTCATCGCCCGAGCGTCAAATAAATGTACATAATTATGCAATTCGATGAACGAAAATACATCAGCGGTCAAACGCGGAACTATTGCTAAAGGCAATATTTTTTTACTGTCGTAAAGTAGATAAGTACATCTATTATTTTATCTGTAGGTAAAAGGAATAGTAATGCCTTAGTGCAATCGCGACATACCACCAGCAATTTGTCTTGTAAATCGCGAGATTTCGAGAACCGAATACAAGATCGATTATCATTCCACTATATTTTTTTGTTAACCACATAACCACAATATTAACGCGTTATCATATATATGATCAAGTGGCAAAGTCAATAGCGTATCTAAAGCGAAGAAGACGATTGCTGTTAAGTCTTACTTAATCGTCCACAAGACGTCATTACTCCTCTTCTATACAGTTTCAGTGGATGGGTTTATATTGACGTGACAACGTCTTAAATTAGGTTGCGGCTGGGAGTCACTTATGAAAAAGTGTAACGCTCGGTAACGTTACGATGAGTCACCGAACGAGAGAGAGGCCCGCCGAATGCCTTGCGTCTCTCTCCCACTCAACTATGATCGGTCTGCCGCGCGCGCAGCACTAGAGAATTAGGCGCATTGAATCGGCGCATGCTTGTGTCTCTGTCTTTGTCTTTCTCGAACGTTCTTGGCGTTGGAAAAACAAGAAAGCGTCATAATACAAGTTCACACGTGTGGTTAAAGTATCGTCAGCTGTGTCTGTAGTGAAAATGTGGAGTGCTTAGATTCGTCATTTACAACAACTACAACAATAAAGGTAAATAATTGTACACTGATATTTCATTATCGTAAACTATGATTGATTGATTAATTGTTAGATTGACACAAAAGTTGAGAAACTGAGTTTATAGGTTATGTCATACTATTGATAAATGTTGATAGTGTTAAGTAAATTATTAGTTTAAAATTAATTAATTAATTGTCCTATTGTGCTGTCCTTGTTCCTATTGTGCAATTTAATTATATTCATATCAATAAATATTCTACCGAGAAAAAGACGTTGTCACGTAAAATCTTCGCCCGTAAAACCGACTTTACAGGCAACCATTTTTTTTTATCCGCTTTCATTATTCATAGACCTAAACTATCTAAAATTAAACACGATCTTGATCGAACTAGAAAATCTTAAAATACAAGTTACTTTAAAATATGGAACAATTCATATGCTCTTAACTTATCAATTTTTTTTATGTTCAGTCAATATCAATATTATGTCAATTATCATCAACTCTGGACTGAGTAGAGCCAACGGGGTATTCGCGTCGAACGAGATTGACGCAACATGGATGCGTCAGACCCTTAGAATAAGAGTAACTACTACGAGTACGTGTGCTGTGTAGAGTTAGAAACTCTGTCAGGGTGGCGAGAGGAAGTCGTTCACGCGCCTGATCGGGGGGTGGACGGTTTGATGCTGCTGTTTATTGGTTTCCTATATACTCTTTTTAGTGTAATTAATATTTTTGTATTCTCTTCATACCAGCTAGAATATTAACCATTACATGATATCCAGACAATAAAAATAGTAGATCATATCTCAATTAACCAAAATAATATTTTGCAACGAGGGCGCTAAATCGATTCACTAGTGGAGGAACCTAGTATTAATTAATCAAAAGATCATATACTTAAATTATCTATAAAGTGTTTTTTTTTAATGAGATTAGATTATTGATCCTAAGAAGATTAAAACTATTTTATTATTTTGACGACCTCCATAGTCGAGTGGTTCGTACACCGGTTTCAAGGTGTCGCCATCTCTGAGGTCCGGGTTCAAATCCCGGTGGGGGCAGATGTTTGTGTGATGAATGCGAGCATTTGTACCTTAGTCATGGTTGTTGATGTATATTTCAATAAAAAATATTTATATATGTATAATATATGTATGTCTATCCGTTACCCTAGATCCCATAGCACAAGCTTTACAGAGCTTAGTTTGGGCTAGGCTAATTGGTGTAATTCTAACAAATATTTATTTATTATTATTATTATTTATTACCACGCGGATTAATACCTGCACCAATGCCAACAAAATATTCACACGTTCTTTTTAATGCAATTTAAAATATTTAAATCCTAGGGCGATTTACCTTCCGTGTGCAGTTGCTAGATCTGCCATCGGACGCGTCCCCGGGTTGCGGATAGGGGAACGCCCCCAGATATGGGGGTACCGGCTTCGGCCGGCGCGGACAGAAACTAGCGAGGCCCCCGTAGAGGGGGGCGGTGGATAGCCGGGTTCAACCCGGCGGGCCGCTTCATGTGGCCTCCCGCCTCGGCGACGAAGGGGCGAAGTCCCCCCTCTTTCTGAAGAAGGGGTGAAGCTCTCGTCCTCTAGACCCATCCCGGGTCGTGGGATGGCCGGATCTTATCCGGCAGCCAACTTTTGGTGGCGTGGCGTGGCGAGTTTTCGCCGCAGTGCGTCGGCACTGCATGTGTGGGGCCCCACGGGGGCCAGTGGCCACCTTGGGTGGCGTGGTACGGCTGGCTGCCGATTAGGTTTTCGGACCCCCGTCGGGCACCTGTGCGCTCTGGTCGGTGTCGTGGATCACGTCTCGCGGCCGATCGGAGTGTGTAGGGGCCCTGCCTTAACCGGCCGGCCGAGTGGAGAAAACCACGTTAAAAAACCGCAATTCCCTGCTGCTGGGAACCGCGGTAGTAGGGGGCTTCGGGTCCAACCAGCTAGCGCCAACCTGGGGTACCTCCCGACCCCCCAGAGTATTAAGGGTTACCCGGGTGCAGGGGGCACCGCCCGGGTGGACTATCTTATCCCCCATACTCGTGGGATTCATAATGAATAACCTAAACTTAAATAAAAAAACCGAGGAGAAGGAAATAGGGAGTGCGGGCGTAGTATCTGCTGTGGAGGAGGTGGCGGATGTTCCGGCGGCGGCCGAGGCCGTAGCCGATGATCCCGCGGTGAGACGGCGTGTCCGGTCCTTGCACCGGACGAAGGACGCAAAAGACAGTGGGAGGTCGCGGTCCCCTTCACGGGGGTCCACCTCAGGGGTTGGGGAAATTGGCCGTGGCGGAGACAACGTCCTGTCGTTTTTACGACCGGACACACCGCGGCCAAGGATGTCTGGAAACAACAGGGCATCGGTGGCGGTGGTTGCGGGCGACGACGACAGCGATAGCTGTATGTCGGTCGCGACCACCGACAGCGAGGCGCCGCGGACAGCGCGTAAGCGCAAATCGTTGCGTCCCCTGAATGGAACGAAGAAGAAGGGGAAACGGACAGATGGAGACGGGGACGTCCCCTCCAAAGAGACAGCCGCGGAGGGGGAGGCCTCCGCCACGACGGACATCGGGGCAGGCATGTTGGCGTGCCTGTCCGATGTAGAAAAAACAGTTGAGCGGGCGAGGAGCTCAAAGGCGGAAGTGGTGGGCGTTTGTAGATCCGCGCTCACCACCCTCAAGGCGGGACGGCCGAGTTGTGCGAGCGGGCGGAGAGAAGCGACCGGGAGAACTCCGGGTCACGTCCACCATCGAACAGCTCACCGCCCGCGTCCTGGTCCTGGCCGAGGAGGTGGCGTCCCTGCAGCGGGAAAATGAGGCTCTACAGAGGAGCCTCCAGGCGGGGCCACCGGTGCCGTCCCCGGGGAGCGCGGCTCCCCAGCGGAGAAGAGGCCAACGAGGGGGAGGAAGGGTGGGGCGACAGGGAGTGGGCAGGTAAGCGTGCCCGCTCCAACACCTCAGTCGCCCCAGGAGGAACCGGCGCGACCGGCCTGGGGAGAGCTCTCCTCCATAATGGAGAGAGTTCGCCCGTTTTCAGGCGGACCTTATGCGCCGGTTCTTCCCCGAGATGCATGAGCACCGCCAGATGGAGGTGGCTCACCCTGCGTCACCTGCAGCGCCGGTAGTGGGCGGGAAGAGGAAGAAGAGGGGGGGGAAGAAAAACAAGAAGGCAGCTCCTCCTCCTTCAAGGCCCGTCACGGTGGTCCCGCTGGCGACACCATCAGCGCCGACGCCCGAGATCCCCGGGGTGACCTCCTGGGCCACCGTGGCGAGGCGCCAAAAGAAGGCCGCCCCCGAGAAGGCCCCGGCTCCCAAAAAGGCGCCGACCATTAAAGTGGTGGAGACTGGTCCCCGGAGGCTACCCAAACCACCGGCCTGCGCGGCGGTGGTTGTTACGGTGCCTCCGGATTCTGGGACCACGTACGCCGCCGTCATGGGGACCGCCAAAGCAAAAATTAGCTTGGCGGCCATAGGGATCACAGGCGGCGTGCGCACCAGAAGGGCGGCGACCGGGGCCCTTCTATTAGAAGTGCCGGGCCCGGAGAGCTCCGCCAAGGCTGATATCCTGGCGGAGCGAATGAGGGAGGCTCTGGAAGGCACGGGCGCGAAAATTACGCGCCCGTGCAAGATGGCGGACGTGCGGGTGATGGACCTCGACGAGTCCATCGCCCAAGCTGATGTGGCAGCAGCCATATCCGCTGCCGGCGAGTGTTCCCCGGCTGACGTAAAGGTCGGGGAAATACGCGCCGGGCACGCCCGCCTGGGGACCGCCTGGGTCAGGTGTCCGCTCGCGGCCGTCAGGAAATTGACGGCGGGGCGGCTCCTGGTCGGGTGGTCCTCGGTCAAGGTGCAGGCACTCGAGGCACGCCCCCAGCAGTGCTTCGGGTGCCTCGAGAGGGGGCACGTTAGGGTTAATTGCCCTAACCGTCAGGTGGATCGGAGCACTCTGTGCTACCGGTGCGGAGAGCCGGGGCATATTGCCCGTCTCTGCACCGCGAGTGCTCCCTCCTGCCCGGTCTGCAAGGACCTGGGCAGACCGGCAGGCCACCGGGTGGGCAGCAGGAGATGCTGCCCACCCAAAAGAAAGGGGGGGGTCGCCCAACCTCCCGCCCCGGCCCGGGGGCGAGCGTAGCGATGGACGTCCAATCTTAACATGGACGTCCAAAGCACAGGGTGCAGGGTGCTCCAGGGCAACCTCAATCACTGCCGCGCGGCGCAGGATCTTATGATCCAAACGCTCGCGGAGGGTGAGGTTGCCCTGGCGGTCGTCGCAGAGCCCTACTCTGTCCCGAACCACCCAAGGTGGTTTGGGGACGACCAGGGCTTGGTCGCCATTTATTGGGCGACCGACCGACCGCACTGCACCCTGCTCGCTACGGGGCCGGGTTACGTGGCCGTGGAATGGGGGTCCACGGCCACGATAGGCTGTTACATCTCCCCGAACTGCGGCCTCGCCGCATTCGAGGCATTTCTGGACGGGGTAGCGAACTGCGTTCGCTGTTGCGCTCCCCGTCCAGTCTTCGTCCTGGGTGATTTTAACGCCCACTCGCGAGAGTGGGGCGACACCCGGGACGACGTAAGAGGGGAGACACTCCTGGAGTGGGCGGCGGGACTGGACCTCCGGCTGTTAAACCGGGGTTCGGTCAGCACCTGCGTGCGGTGGCAGGGGGAGTCGATCGTCGACCTGTCATGGGCGACTCCCTCTGCGCACCGCATGGTGTCAGGTTGGAGGGTGGCGGCGGAGGTGGTTACACTCTCCGACCACCGGCACATCGTGTTCGACGTGTCAGTGGCCCACCGTCGCCCTTCCCGCACACTCCAGGAGGACAGCCGTCCGCGACGTTGGTCCATCAAGCGGCTGGACCGGGATGCGGCTCTAGCCGCTGCCCACGTCGCGGACTGGGCGGAGGAGGCACGGATTTCGCCCGACCTCGATGTGCATGCGCGGGCCGCCTGGCTCCGGGGCACGATGACGTCGATCTGCGACGTCTCCATGCCCCGAGTCAGGCCGCCCCGGCGGCGCTCTGTGTACTGGTGGAACGAGGAGATCGCGCGGCTACGGGTCGTTGTAGTAGCCGCGCGCCGCCAGTACCTCAGAGCCCGTCGAAGACGGCGAGCCTCAGTCGACGAAGTCCTGAGCGCCAGAAGCGCGTACAGAGCCGCGGCCAAGGCGCTCGGCGTCGCCATCGCCGACGCCAAGGCGCGGTCCTGGCGCGAGCTGCTGGGGGACTGGAGAGGGACCCATGGGGGCGCCCGTACCGATATGGTACTGGGAAGCTCCGACCGTGGGTCCCTCCGCTGACGGAGACCCTGGACCCTCTCGTCGTGGGAAGAGCGGTGGATACGCTCTTCCCGAGGGTCCGGGACAGTCCCCCCGCCGCCCCGTCGCCCGGCCCTTGGTCGGACGACCTCCGGGTGACGGAGAGCGAGCTCGCCGGGGCCGTTTCGCGGCTCTCTGCGCGCAACACTGCCCGGGACCGGATGGGGTCCCGGGAAAGGTGCTAGCGCTGGCGCTCAGGGCGTTAGGGAGCACGGTGAGACAGCTCTTCACGAGCTGTCTCCGCGAGGGCGTGAGGTTGGTGCTCCTCAGGAAGGAAGGAAGGACCGGCGACGTTCCATCTTCGTTTCGTCCGATCTGCTTGCTGAACGAGGCGGGGAAACTCTTTGAGAGGGTTATCTCCGCTCGTATCAGCGAGCACCTGCCAATATGGTCCCGACCTATCGGACTGCCAATATGGATTCCGACGGGGGCGATCAACGCTGGACTCCATCCAGCGTGTTCGTTCCCTGTCGGGGTCCGCAGTCCTGTCGGGAGGGTGGCGTTGGCGGTGTCGTTAGACATCGTCAACGCCTTCGGCATCCTCCTGGCAGACCATTAGGGAGGCGCTCGTATACCACGAGCTGCCTCCCTACCTGTGGGCCGTGGTCGGGGACTACCTGCGCCACAAGACGATTGGCGTGATAGGAAGGGACGGGATGGAAACGTCGAGGAGGGTCGAATGCGGCGTTTCGCAGGGGTCGGTGTTGGGACCCCTGCTATGGAATCTCGCATACGACGCGGTCCTTCGCATCAGCCTTCCTCGCGGCGTGAGTGTCGTCTGCTACGCTGACGACACTCTCGTCGTGACGACTGGGGCCGACTTCGAGCCGGTGCTCAGGCTTGCCGAGCTTGGGGTGGCATGTGTCGTGCGGGCGATCCGCCAGCTGGGTTTACAAATAGCGCCTCACAAAACCGAGGCGCTATGGTTCCACGGCCTTCCGAGGCGCCGGGAACCACCCAGTTGCCGGATCCGGGTGGGTGACGCGCGTGGTCCCGGTGGGGCCGTACATAAAGTACCTGGGCCTCACCCTGGACCGCCGCTGGAGCTTCGAGGAGCATTTCGTGCGGTTGGTTCCCCGAGCCAAAAGGGTGGCGGGCGCATTGCATCGCCTGCTGCCCAATCTCGGGGGACCGAGGGATGGAGTCGCCGCCTGTACGAGGGCGTCGTGCGATCCGTGGCCATGTATGGGGCTCCCGTGTGGTCGCAAGACTGCGCGAGGTCCCCCCGCTGCAGAGCTCTGCTACGGAGCCTGCAGCGGATAATGGCCATACGGATCGTACGAGGCTACCGTACAATCTCGTACGAGGCGGCGACAGTTCTGGGACGCTCCCCCCCATTCGACATCCTGGCCGACATGTACGCGGCGACGTATGCGTCGCGGCGTGTCGACGGGGGGCGATGGGGGGAGCGCCCTGGAACCCGCGCACGAAGTGCCTAAGCGGGAGTGGCACCGACGGATTGTGGCGGCCTGGCGTGCGCAGCTCGAATTACGGATCTGCGCGCGCCAGCGGGCCGTCGGTGCCGTACTCCCGCACCTCGAAGCTTGGCTCAACGGGAAGGAGGAGGTCACCTACCGATTGACTCAGATACTCACCGGGCACGGCTGCTTCGGTGAGTATCTGTGTCGAATAGGACGGGAGGGATCGACACATTGTCACCACTGCGCATCCGACCTCGACTCGGCCCAGCACACGCTGGCGGAGTGCCCCGCGTGGGCCTCCGAGCGCCGAGTCTTGGTCGCAGAGATCGGGCGAGATCTGTCTCCGCCGGCATTGATTGCGGCAATGCTGGCGGACGAGGGAGGTTGGAGGGCTGTGGCCTCCTTCTGTGAAGCAGTAATGCTCCAGAAGGAGGCCGCCGAGCGGGGTCGGGAGATGGCCGATCCCTCGAAGGAGGCGGCGCCGGGCTCGGTAGCACAGCTGCGGCGCCGCCGCGGGTCGCCGGCGGCGCGCGAGGAAGTCGCGACCGCTACGGTACGACCCGGGATGGACCACGCCCCTTCCGTGGCCGGGGGGCGTCGTCGGTGGAGGGGACCGGGGGAGGTGGTAGCTTCCCCCGAGGAGGGCTCCCCTCTAGAGAGGGGAGCGGAGGCTGGGGGTTCCCGGAAGTGGCCTTTGTGTTCCGGGGGCTCCCTACATGCCTGAGGAAGGCCATCCCTGAGGTTTTTAGTGGGTAGGCCTCCCCCTTCTGGGGAGGAGAGCCCCACATAACCCCGGCTCGCCACAGCCGGGGTATGCAATTTAATGCATTTTCCTCAGGGGAACAAAAAAAAAAAAAAAAAAAAAAAAAGGGCGATTTACTAAAATCCCTTACTTGCGAAGTATTCTTCACTAGAATCTTCACAAAAATTACTCGTTACGTTTTTAATTAACGAATAAAATAAAGTGTATTCATTTTAAAGATACATACTAATATTATAAATGCGAAAGTAACTCTGTCTGTCTGTTCCACTTTCACGCCAAAACTACTAACGATTTAAATGAAATTTGGTAACAGATAGTCTAGAGCCTGAGAAAGGACATAGGCTATTTTTCATGCAGAAAAGGTTGTAAAGGACTGTAAAAGGTTGAAAGAAGGGATGCTAGGTTGTATGGAAAAATAGTGAAAACTACTGAACCGATTTAAATGAAATTTGATACACAGATAGTCTAGAGGCTGAGAAAGGACAGAGGCTACCTTTTAAAGCAGAAAAGGGCTGTAAAGGGTTGAAAGGAGGTTCAAAGGTTGTATGGCAGTATTGTAAAAACCACCTGAACCGATTTAAATAAAATTTATACACAGATAGTATACCCGTATATACCAATCGTAAAACCTGAGGATCCAAGGAAGGAAATAAGATAATTTTACCGACGGAAAACATATCCTTCCTGTGGGAAATTCGAATATAACGCGGGCGAAGCCGCGGGCGGAAAGCTAGTATAAGTGAACTAAGGTTCATTCACCGTGACAATGAAATTTGACATTAAATTTGTTATGTCTAAAATAATGAGTATTTTCTTGAATTAATTTATGTCATATTGCATGTACGATTATATATAATAATAATAATAATAATCTTTATTTGCAAAAACATTTTTCTTATTCTAGTTATGACATATTATAAACATATTTCAGAAATAATATATAGAACTATTTCTATAGCCGTTCATAACTATCAGCATCCATTACCGAACTAGATATAGATCTGTATTTCGGTTTCTGGCGCCTCTAGCCTCGAATACTTTGCTTAGCATATATAACACGTCACAAATGTATAAATTAAGGTAGCAAAAAGTAATTGAATGAAACTTATTCTATATAAGATCGTGTAGTGTAGTGACCTCTCTGTTGAGTGTTATGAGGTATGAGTGGATGTGTGTGAGAGAGGGTGTATGGATGATATTAAGAGTTATTAGTATGTAAGAATCGGACCAAATTTAAACATATTTTCTCAGCACGAGCACGTTGAATAAGTAAACACAAGAGATAAAGCACCCGAGAACACAAAAGTGAAACATAAATTGGCATCAGCACTGCATTACGGTGACACACTCATTTATAAACAGGTGTGGCAATTCGTACACACAACGTACCTTTTTGTGAATGTTTATCTGAACAAACACTGATAACCTAGCTAAGGTATCACACGTTATCACCAGATAAGCTTAGTCGCGATCTAATTGTGAACCAGAGTGGACAATTGTACAGGTTTTTGTGGAGTGCTATTGTGTTTTTAAGTGATGGCAGGAGCAGGAAGAGGGGAGGGCCAAGGCCCTGCGGTAGGGAAACTGGAATCACAGATATATTGTATCAAATACACGCTCTTCTGCTTTAACGTTGTACTTTGGGTAAGTACTTAGGTCTTTGTGATGTCATCTATATTTCAATGCAATGATGACAAGGCAGCTTGTTCCAGTGTTCATTAACTATTGAAAGCTTTTTAACGCGGAGCTTTTAGTTTAGGTCTGGCGATGACGTGGAACGCTAAGTGCCTTGTGAGGGACAACTAATTGCTAGTTAAAAATATAAAGGAAGAACAAGCTGATTCACACATAACATGATATTATCTAAATATATATAAAATAAAGGTATATCAATACATAGTATAAAACAAAGTCGCTTTCGCTGTATGTCCGTATGTATGCTTAGATCTTTAAAACTACGCGGACTACGGATTTTGACGCGGTTTTTTTTAATAGATAGAGTGATTCTTAAGGAAGGTTTGTATGTATAATAAATGCATAATATAGTAGAGAAACACTGATAAATTTAAAGGTTTCTAATGTGATGTCGTAAATAAGCACGTTTTTTTGCGCTTATATTGCAAACGCTGTTGCGATCCCTACGAGATAGACCAAAATAATGTACTACAGTATTGTACAACTTACAAAAATCCACAAAAAAGTCCGCGATGGTATATGTCTATCTCTTAGGGATAACCCACCATACCATTTTTTCACTGCACCCGTGCGAAGCCGGGGCGGGTCGCTAGTAATATATATAATAAGGGTAGTTGTACATTCAAAGACATTCCACTCATCTTATGCTATCTGTTAACTTAGTAATGAAAATTATTAGCTTCAAGGTACTCCTGACTTCGCCTCGTACTTGACCATAAAATTTCAATACATTTAATGGTCTTACATAGACTTACTAGTAGAAGTAATGTTCTTAAATAGACTTTCTTATCCCCGTTAATAAAAAAAGAAAAGAATTATAAAATATTTATCATCATGTTGTCTAGCCCGTTAAATATTGAATATGACGCAGTAATTCTATCTCTACTCGTTATTAATACCAGTTATTAAAAACCGGCCAAGTGCGTGTCGGACTCACGCACAAAGGATTCCGTACCATTGATTTATGAAATTAAAGGAAGCGGTTTACAATTAAAAAAAACTACTAACTAGATCTCGTTCAAAACAATTTTCGTTGGCAGTTTTTATAGTAATGTACATCATATGTTTTTTTTAGATTTTTCATTTTCTTATTTTAGAAGTTAGAAGTTACCAACTTTTTTCCACTTTGGAAGCCTCAAACTATTCGGTTTAGAAAAAAAAATATTTTAGAAACCTCAATATCATTTTTAAAGACCTATCCATAAATACCCCACACGTATGTGTTTGACGAAAAAAAAAAATTGAGTTTCAGTTCTAAGTGTATCTAAAGCCCCCAATATTATTTTATTATTTTTGCATCAAAACCTTAATTCGGTTTACAGAATACATCTACCTACCAAGTTTCAACAGTATAGCTCTTATAGTTTCGGAAAAATATGGCTGTAACATACGGACAGACATGACGAATCTATAAGGGATTTTTGCCCTTTGGCTACGGAACTCTAAAAATGATATTCACTTGATCGGATTCAATTGTCTGTGTATTTGCCTCCATTTATTTGTATTGTCAAAAGGAAAGAAAATTAGAGTAGATTGTTATCTTATAAATGTGTGCACATAAATGAATTGAAACTGATAAATGAATAAAAGTCAAAATTTATTATCTTTATTTATTAATAAGCTCAATGCAAATTATATTATTTGAGTCCTATCCACATAAAGTTTGTATCATTTAGCATAACTGATCTGATTTGCATGAAAATTATTTCAAGGATAGTTTTTACCATGAAATGTCTCTTCGACACAAGGCATTCAAAACTGAGGGCGAAATGTTATTTGGTTATTAGAATACAAATTGGATCTGATGGTTTGAATTTCATTAATAAATTTATTTGCACTTCGATTGCCTTGATGATATTACTTGGGTGCAAAACAATTTCACCCTGATGATATCATAAATTATGCTACTTCACAAAGCAGTATATTATTAGTAGTGTCTTGCATCATATTCTACATTGAAGATTCTCCAAATTATATATTATTACTGTTATTATAAAATACAATAAATAAAAATCGTAGTAGCTGTGTCAATATATTACTTTCTATAAATATATTTAATTTTGAAAGAACAATTTATTAACTATTAATGTATGTTGATCGACAATTTGTCCATTTGTACCACGAATATTCGTACTAGCGCGTCGAAACTGGGGACGAATGTTTGAAACAATAGAAAACCAATTCGCATTCGAAATCGTGAGATTCGTATACGAATTACCGAATTCACTATTTTTGAACTTTCATTTCGTGCGTTGTGCGCGTGGTCAAAAATCAATCAAAAACGAGTGGTTCAACCCACTCGTTTTTGATTTCTACTAGTAGAATATCCAACGTTGAAGTGACGTTGACAGTGATAAATTTACTCTGGTTAATGTAAAGCTTGTAAATATGTACATAATAATTAGTAAATATTGTTTGAGTACATTTATTTTAATTTTTGTTGTTGTGATTTTTAATTTTTCTGCGTGAATGCATATATAATTAAGAATTTGTTATTAATGACAACACTGAATTCGAGTGATTTAAAAATCTATAAAATTGTAAGCAGTAGAAAATCATTTCGCGCACGATTTGTATTCGTATTCAAATTCCAAATTCACGTCTAATGATTCAAAAATACGTCTCCTGAGCCATTCAAATTCGGGCAATCACTGAACTGATTCACTTAGTCGGATAATAATAGCAGGAGAGTAAATAAGATTCATTCACTAATAATCTTGTGAAACATTAAAAATAAATACACGCAAAGCCCCCGCTTATTATGTTTCACTAAAAATATCTCACTACACCCCTTCAGTTTTTTTTATATAATTATAAAAGGATAAATTATAAGTTAGAGAGATCCGATATTATCGCAACGTCAATAGTATACGCGCCCGCCTTACAATATGCATACATATCTGTTTTTGCTAACAAGAGAAGGTGATAATAACTATTTAATTGATAATAACTATTGTATTTTGAGTTGTAAATGGAGAGTTTTAAGTCAGATTTTAGAACACAAGCCTTAATGTTGACTTCGAAATATCTGTTATATCACTTGCACTTGTTTTAGTGCAAATATAAAACTTAAACGCGTTGTTAACTGCATATCATCACCGCCGTCACCTAACATTAAGTATAAATAATCATAAACTCAATTAAATTAGTAACTCAATTTTTTCTTTATACACGTAAATCTAATATATTTTGTCTTTTACTTTTAGACATACTGAAATAGAAGTGTTAATCATAAAGTATTCCTTATCAACTTTGATAACGATGTCCCGTTTTCCAAGTAATGTGTAATCATTCAAGTGATTCATTCAATGTTAAAATTTATTGGAAAGCGTATTAATTATTGAAGTTTCCACAAAATTTACGAGCGTGTAAACTATATATAGTTCGTGTTATTAATATAGTAATTATTTGTGAAAGTTGGAGTGTTATTATATGAAAATATTTTACATATAGAGAACCAATAACAGGTTGGTATATAATTAAAACGAGGTATTTAGTCAATTAGTTATTTAGATTTACGAGCTTATTAGAAAACACTGTGTGGGTAAAAATTGATCTTAGGTCAAAACAATAAATCATGGGAAATTGCTAGTACACTTTTACAGCGCCCATAGCGGTAACGTACTTTTACTAATTTTTTATTATTTATTTTTTAATTTTTTAATATTAAATTGGCATTACTTCTGTAATTTACTATAAGTCAAATATCTAACGAAAACGATAGCAATTAGCTATCGTTTTGTAGCTTTCATGGAAGAGTCACGGGTCTGAAACTCGGAAGTTGTAATTTTTCAAAAATATTTGTTAATCAAATACAAACAGTTTCGTAATGAGACACTTTATATAACCACTAGCTTTCCGCCCGCGGCTTCGCCCGCGTTATATTCGAATTTCCCACAGGAAGGATATGTTTTAACAATACTGCCATACAACCTTTCACCCCCTCCTTTCAACCTTTTACAACCCTTTTCTGCTTTAAAAGGTAGCTTCTGTCCTTTCTCAGCCTCTAGACTATCTGTGTACCAAATTTCATTTAAATCGGTTCAGTAGTTTTAACAATATTTCCATACAACCAATTATCCCTCCTTTCAACCTTTTACAACCCTTTACAACCTTTTTTGCATGAAAAAGTAGCCTATGTCCTTTCTCAGGCTCCAGACTATCTGTGTACCAAATTTCATTTAAATCGGTTCAGTAGTTTTGGCGTGAAAGCGGAACAGACAGACAGACAGACAGAGTTACTTTCGCATTTATAATATTAGTATGTATGTATGTATAGTATGGCACAAAACAATGAGCTTTTCCACAAATACTATTAGATGACACTCCAGTTTTATTTATTTGAGTTCATTAAAATGACGATAACTTTTTTTTAATGAACCGATTTTGATGAAACAAAGTTTAGATATTATTCTGAGTTAAAACAAAGCAAATAGTGAAAGTTTCAAGCAAATCGGTTCAGTACTTTCGGAGATAAACGTGAACAAACATACAGACAGACAGACAGACAAAAAATTTTTTTTTGCTTTCTAATAATCTATTTAAGTGCCCCTCTATCCATTTCAGTCAAAAATACTAAATGTACAGACAAAATATTTTTACTGTCTTATTATATGTATAGATGAGACGCTTTTATTATACCTACATATTAAATTATAAACTTGTTTTTTTTAAAAAAGCTCCAAAATATTACTTAGGATTTTATTCTATATTAATAAAAAAAATATTATTTTGAGCCTAGTATGTGGTAAAATCAAAATATGCTTTTGCATAATTTGACATTATGCAATAGAATATGTTAATTTGATAGAATGAGTAGCGCTATTTTGATAAAGGCACCTACATTTTAACCAACATACACACGATTCTCACAAATATATCACTATACCTTAAGATTGTAAATTGTTCGAATAGCCCTTTTCAGTAGCACAAATATTGTCTGAATACCTGCACCATTTCCCCACAACCAGTGCCATACGACATCACACTATAAAAATGAACTTAGTAAAATAGTCTTATCAATATCAATTATCTTTCCATACAGCGTAGGCTGCAGACCGAAGTTTCTTCGAGAATTTCTCAATAAAGCCCCACTACAGCTTAGATTTTAGGGTTTGTTAGGGGAAACTATATAAACTTGATTATAGTTTTAATTTTTTATCTTTACATTTTTTATTATTTGTAAGTTGTATTATTGTACTTACTAAGTACTACTTAAATAACAAATTTGATTTTGGGTGGACTTCCATTTCATTCTTTTGGAAATTTGTACCATGAACTTACAAACTTAATTTCTCATTCGCGTTCGCTATTTATCCATATACAAAACTACAGCGTTTATTTTATTTTATTCGACATTTTTCTTCATCAATATTATTTTTAATTTACTAGAAATAATTATTTTTTAAAGTATTTAAAGGAATTAATTCTGCCAAACTTTTCAGGTAGAACGGAGACAAAACATTCCAAGTCCTAAATGTTTCATATTAAATATTTTAAAGTGAATTCAATAAATTACTCTCCTTGTAGTCAAGTTGCGGTCACGAAAGTAGTTAAAAACTTAGAAAGTCATATTAAAAGTAAAGAAAAATGATATAACAAAATGCCATCTTCAACGAAGTGCTCGCTCATTACAAAGTTTGATTGAAACAAGATACTGTTGTCGAGTTCATTCAGGTATTACCGACATGCTTCGGAATACATTTAATCCATAATTACGACCGTTTATTCCGAGGCTTAACAAGCGGAACAGTAACTGAGAAGAACAAATTGAAGGGGCGAGGCAGCGCCAAAAACGCGCTGACGTCGAGTGGCGCTCAACACCTGAACACTCGTTAAGGTGTTCCAACTCAAATGAGGAGTAATTGCCGGAGCAGACGGGAACTCCCAATAATTGACTTTTGGATTTAAGCCAATGCTATTACGCGGGCAGTCTGAAACCTCGGATACGATTGCGCCATCAAAAATGGAACAAAATCTCCACTGAATATTCTATGATCTGCCGCTCGGCGTGTCAGTGAAACGAGATGAAGGGGAAGTAAATTGATTCCGATTGTTTAGTTCGTTAAGGATCTAATCTAAATTTCTGTTTTATTTATCGTTTAGGTGATTGTTCGTGTTTTAGGATGAAAACGTTGTTTCTATATAATGCCATTTACTAAAACAATACAAAACTACATAATGTGAGAGAATCCATATTACATAAAACACTTTGTAATTTGTTGAAAAGTTCAAGTTGTCATTACTAGATTGAGAATAGGACATATAAATCTCACACATATTCATACTATAACAAAAACAAATGCAATTGTGACTTAAACTTCACGGTATATCATCTCCTAGTAGAATGTCCATCTTATAATAATGAAAATCTTATTTGTAATTTACCGAATACGCTAAAATATTGCTTTAATAACAACAGTAAGAATCATACTATTAAATTCGTAAAAACTATAAATGTTTACATCAATGTATTTATTGTCATTATCCAAAAGCCATTTCACTAAACTTAATCTAGGAATATAAGTATGTCACTAAACTCAGACCGTTTTATAACTATATTCCTAGTGAGACAGTAATGAATCGCTTTCGTATAACTACTCGTATGTTCCGGTACATAATTATATCCCTAGGGATATAACTATAACGGGAAGGAGGAGGTCACCTACCGATTGACACAGATACTCACCGGGCACGGCTGCTTCGGTGAGTATCTGTGTCGAATAGGACGGGAGGGATCGACACATTGCCACCACTGCGCATCCGACCTCGACTCGGCCCAGCACACGCTGGCGGAGTGCCCCGCGTGGGCCTCCGAGCGCCGAGTCTTGGTCGCAGAGATCGGGCGAGATCTGTCTCCGCCGGCATTGATTGCGGCAATGCTGGCGGACGAGGGAGGTTGGAGGGCTGTGGCCTCCTTCTGTGAAGCAGTATATGCTCCAGAAGGAGGTGGCGCCGGGCTCGGTAGCACAGCTGCGGCGCCGCCGCGGGTCGCCGGCGGGCGCGAGGAAGTCGCGACCGCTACGGCGACCGGGATGGACCACGCCCCTTCCGTGGCCGGGGGCGTCGTCGGTGGAGGGAACCGGGGGAGGTGGTAGCTTCCCGAGGAGGGCTCCCCTCTAGAAAGAGGAGCGGAGGCTGGGGGTTCCTGGAAGTGGCCTTTGTGTTCCCGGGGGCTCCTACATGCCTGAGGAAGGCCATCCCTGAGGTTTTTAGTGGGTAGGCTCCCCTTCTGGGGAGGAGAGCCCCACATAACCCGGCTCGCCACAGCCGGGGTATGCAATTTAATGCATTTTCCTCAGGGGAACAAAAAAAAAAAAAAAAAAGGGATATAACTATATTACGGCTTTATCTATCTTACTGCGACATATAGCATTCTCTAATTATTCTGATATTATATCAGAATAATAATGCTATATAAGTTGCGGTCGTTCATGACCTTATTGTTATGAAACGACCTAAAATACTAACAACATTATTACACGAGTCATTGATTAATTAGGAGAGAATGCGTCGTACATAAATCCATCATCTGTATACCTTTTTTTATTGTTGAGCACCGAAGACTAAATACATAAATTTCTGTAAAAACTGTTTTATACAGAAGTGTAATTTTTAAGCAAATATTTTATTAATAAAAAGAAGTAACAAAAGAAAAGAAACAATTACTTCCATTCAACTCAATCGAATCGGAAATCTTAATTAGTATCCAGGATATCACTTATTTCGCTCTTTATAAGCAGAAACTGTGAATCTTAAAGATAGTTTCTACTTTATCATATTGCTCTATTATTATTAATATATAGCATAGCATTCAGCATGATAGAGACAGCATGATTATTAAATAAAACTAATCTTAGACAACTGTTAAATGAAGTTATCGAGTAATATTAAAAACGTTTAGGTAAGAAGGTAGAAAGTTTTCATCGAAACAAACCCTAAGACATGAATACCAGTTTATTTGCCGAGCTTCACTCCATTTACGAAATTTATTTCCC